>OY804604.1:39116538-40532324 GCA_963680895.1 Fragum sueziense | reverse complement strand
CGTCTGCAGCAGCTTTTGAGTTGGAACGCTCTCAAATTTTGCCGTTTGGGAAAGGGTTAAGTTACAGTGGCATAGGCATAGAGAGAATTGCGTATTAGAAGATGGCAAATACTTTCTTATACCAACACTCCCCCCCCCCCCCCGTTCGCAGCTCTTGAGGCATTCTAAAGCTGGATTTGTTTTGCCGTCGGTAATGTGTCCCAAGAAAATATGTTAACCATTTCCCATTCGTGAAGAATTGCCCCCCCCCCTTTTTTTTATTTGTTTATTCATTTATTTATTTATTTATTTATTTATTTTTTGAAAGCTATCGACGACGACAAAATAATAGATTACAAAAGCAGAAATTGTGAATGTAATATACATGTAAAACCGAACATTTTGAGGGAAGAGGAGAAAATGCTGGATATCAGCATTTTCTTCTCTTGCCTCATTATTTTTCAAACTATTTCTATTAGTGATGTCAAGGCTAGGTATTGTTTTGGAAATGGTTTATCTTGATAATTGTTGTAACCCCCATTTGGATAGTTTACAAAAAAATCCATACACTCAAGAAAGATAACTCTAATCTACCTGTTATAACTTGACAAACAGGAGTTTGCGTTCTTTGTCCCTGAAATAGGATAAATTCTGTTAACCCATTACCACTCAATGACTTTTTTTGACTCCCCACAAAAATGGCCATGGAAAACATCATGGAAAATGAAGAAATTGCTTGTGACAAGCAATTTCTTCATTTTCCACAATGTTTTCCATCCAAAAAGACCTAAAAATTGAAAAATCCTTTCACTTGAAATTGTCGTCTGCAGAATCTTTCGATTTGGACCGCCCTAAAATTTTGTCGTTTGGTAATGGGTTAACGCATTCTATCCAGGCATCATTTTTCAAATATCCTTTCCAAGATCAGAAAAGGTTGTGATAGATTCAAATAGATATCATACAAGACGATAAAATGATAGTTGCACCTAACGTTAGATTTATCTTTGACAAGGTTGAAACACCGACGGAAAAAAAAATGCACCAGCATTTGGTTCTTTTCTCTGTATATTTTCTGTAGCTATCCATTTTCTTGATTTTTGAAAAATACTGAACGGATGTCCGGCATAATGTCAGTAACACTTTCTTAAAAAAGGCATAGTTTTGATGTATCTAATAGTTAAGATTTTGAAAAACATTGAGGCAAAAGAGGAAAATGCTGGTTATCAGATCAGCATTTTCTTCTTAAGCCTCAGTGTTATCAGTCCTATACACAAATAATGTGCAAATCATCGGGTCTTCTGTAACAGTATTTATTCTTTGAGAAAGAGTTAACCCTTTCCCAAACAAGACCTGGTTTTGAAGTCCCAAATTAAATAGGCTTGTGAAAACATGTAGACAAAAGAAGAAAATGCTGATAATCAGCATTGTCTCCTTTTGGCTTAATGTTTTCTGTGTTATATTATCAACAAATCATATGTTTATCAAGCATCATTCTGTCGTTTGTAACAGTTTTGTTATTGAAAAGGGGTAAACCTATTACCAGATGGCAAAATTTTGGACTGTTCTTAATTCAAAGATGATGCTGACGACAATGTCGGTATAGATTCACATGATATTTGTGTATAGAATAGCTCAGAAAATATTGAGGCAAAAGGAGAAAAAGCTGATGATCAGCATTTTCTTCTTTTGCCTAAATGTCTTCTGTAACCTTTTCAATTAGGGACGTCAAAACCAAGTCTTGTTTGGGAAAGGGTTAAAAGATGAACTAGGTGTAATAAGGATTAATTAATTATCGTTTAAAAATAGATGTTTGTTTCCAAAAATAGAAACGATTTACCTATTATGACATCCCGTCATTAATAAATATAAACCACAAAAAAGTTCGTTAAATGTTAGTATTTTTTTTCTACAAAGGCATTTGTCACTTTGCGTATTTCGAAATTAAGAATTTGGGACCCATCGTTTTTAAAGAGACATAAGGATGAATTACATATGAATATATTATGAATTTATGGATTAGAAATGTAATTTTCCCAAACATAAAACAAATGGGTTCGATTCAATACGAAACGCGCCGAATTACACGAATATTCGTAACATTGTCGCATCTATATCGTATCTGAATCGTACGATATTTTAAATCTACAAAGAAAGTTTGCGAAAATCCACGAATCAATGGCATATTTAATTCGGAATGAATCTTGGAGTTGGAGGTCGTAGTGTGTGATAGCACCGTTATTCAAAATGATTAGGAAAAGAGAGGCAATGTTGATTATCAGCATTTTTTCCTTTCTCTTATTTTCAAACTCTTTCCTGTCATGGGTATGGTAACCAGCAATTGTTTGAGAATGGGTTAAACCTGGAGGAAACGTTTTAGACAAGCCCATTTTTAAAACTGCTGCGCACGCAAATATATGTAAATAATGTTACTGTAGGATTAATTTGTGAAAAATATAGCACTAAACATTGAGGCAAAAGAAGAATATGCTGATAATTTGTCTCAATATTTTCTCATCTCTTTTCTATTAGGGACGTCAAGTCCATGTCTTGTTTGGAAAAGGGTTAACCTGTTGTAAGACTAATAATGAGATGCGCGCGCACACCCAAAGCTCATGACGCGTTCACCAATCGGTACGTAGATAATCACAGTGCTTCCATCTGAATTAATTAATAATTTGCATAAATTTGCATACATTAATTATTCCAGTCTAACCGCTTCGTGAGCAGATTTCCCTTTTCTGAATGAAAAATAATACACAGGCCCCAACTGAAAGGACATGATGAATGCACAATCAGTTGGCTATGGCTACACGTTGCGTGATTAAAAAGTTATTTAATTTTGGGGGAAAAAAACTCAAGAAATATAATTATGCAGAAATGGATGCAAACATGCATATAATAAATTATCTTCCTTTCCGTCAATATTTCTGAAGTCTATAAAAAAACAGATGTAGATTTTGTAAGAGTTAACCCTTTCCCAAACAGCAAACTTCTATCGTGATCAAATTCAAAAGCTACTTCAGACGACAAAATTAATGGGATGTTGGTAAAAACAGGCCTAGAACGTGTGTATCAGAGGGCACAGAAAATATTGAGACAAAAGGAGAAACTGCTGGTTATCAGCAGTTTCTTCTTTTGTCTCAATATTTTCCCAAACCATTTCTAATTGAGATGTGAGAGCCCGGTCTTATTTGGAAAGGGTAAAACCGCATGTGACTTTCATGGAAACGAGTTTGGTCGATAATAATTCAAGTCATAATTTGATAAATGGATGCAGTGGCAGCGTCTTAGGTAAGAAAAAAGTTGCTGAGATTTCAAATTCAACGAAACCAGGAGTAGTTTTGGAAAGAGTTAAACCGCATTTGACCTTCATGTAAACGAGTTTTGTCTATAATAATTCAAGTCATAACTTGAAAGATGGATGCAGCGTCTTCGTTAAAAAATGCTGAGATTTCGAAATCGACAGGGTGGCCTATTTGCAAGACATTGTTTTCCCCTTTACCAAATAAGACCTTATTTTGTCTCTCTTGATAAAAAAATTTTCAGGCTTAGAAAAACTAAAAAGACAAGAAGAAAAAGCTGACAAAAAACTTTTTCTCCTTTTTGTCTCATTATTCTTTTATGATAAATACACATACACCAACATCTATTTTACCGCCTGCTATACATTGTAAATGGAAACAACTGGTATAAAATGCTTCGACTGCGTTGAAGATGGAGGTTTGGGCAAAATTATGCATGTATGCGAGGGGGCCTGAAATAAATTGACAGTGTTATTTTAAAATCCGGTAACTACAGCTTTAGATAATCAGTTTCCATCTTAAATCCCAAGCATCTTTAACCCGGCATGAGGTTGGGTCGTCAATTCGGGGCGTATATGGGAAAGGTTTAACCTTTTACCAAACGCCAAAAAATTGAGACTATTTGAGAACAATATTACGTGGAAAATACTAAGACAAAATAAGAAAATGCTAGTTAGTTTTTTCAATTATGGACGTCAATACAAGAACATGTATAGGAAAGGGTTAGAACAGTAAGGGAGTAAGATTGACGCTGTTAACAAGTTTATTGGCGTTGTTTACAACTTCCTCAAATACGTTAACGGCATCATAAACAATGTTGTCTTAATAGACGACATTACGTTTTTGACGTCAGACGAAAACGTCTTGATTCAAGCATACATGTATGACTAAGACTTTCCAAAACACCAGGAATTTGGACTGCTACAATTCGAAAGATGCCCCTCTAAACAAAGAGGGTGTTGATACAAAAACGCTTCATGTACAATATAATATAGCCATTTTTGGACAAAGGGCTCAATGTTCACCACTTATTGTTCCATAATGGAACGTCAAAATATGAGTTGTTTCGAAAGCGTTATTTTTATGATCTTGTTACGTCACGTAAGATTTTGCCTCGTTTTTTTTGGTATTCCTAACCTTTTCCAAAAGAAGCCATTGTATTAACATTATAAAGGGCTCAATAGAGCTTCAAACAAGAGAGGCTAATGACTTTTCAAAATGCATTACTTCATAAAACCCTGTGTCGTAGGTACTCATGAGACTCTTTAAATAGAGACAGTTCACGTGATGCCAACATTATAGGGTTTGGATTTGAAATTAAAAAAAATGATGTATTTACCCAATCGTATTTGTAACTATTTGAAACAAATGAAATAATAAAATACTGAAAGCAAAATGTCAAAAAGCTACTAGAGACGTTTAAGGTAGTCCATTCATAATAAGATACACTTGACGGCAGAACTTTTCATGCGATGTCGTTAGCATTCGTTAAGTATCCGAACGCATTCAGGCGACTTCGTAAACATTCGGCGGTGGAACATTCCACCGCCGAATGTTTACGACGTCGTCCGATTAATTCAGATGTCGCATTAATACTAATTAGGATGGAATACCTTAAAACGAAAGAAAACGACAAACAAAAAAGAAATCAACATGTAAAGACTCGACAACTGCACTGAAGAGACATAAATTAACAAATCATTCCTTATTTGATGTTTAATATTTGCTCACTTGTCGAAATAGAAACAGAGCGACGATTTACGGTACTTAAGATAGGTCTTGAGTAGAATTAAAGTAGATTTGGATTGTCGTACGAAAATAAACCTTATTTGTCATCATCGTAATCAACAACATGTGAAGTGCAAGTGACTTGAAACTGTATCCTAAAAGGAATCTGTGAATCGTCGCTTTTCAACAAAACCCTCGTAACTGCAGCTTTTTTAAGCTGCAGTTACGAGGTTTTCGTTGAAAAGTAGCGATATGTTTTGGCATGTTCAAATGCTAACATTCTAGAATAGGTTTGCCGAATTGTTGCTCTGAAATAAGAAATTGGTTATTCAAATTGCGAGTGTTGATCTAGTAATATGCTATTTAGCGAAATAGTACTTTAACTGGAGAAAGATTGACGGAATAGGAGATTTTTTTTCTATGGCTGCATTTGCGCATGAAAATTTCACCAAAAAATACTATGATATGATATGCCTTTGTTACAAGTTCGGGGGAAGGGACCTGGGCCCACCCCGAACACGCGCATGCTCACACCTGTTCATTTTCGTGAACATCCACTTCTGTTCAAAGCAATATCTTATGAAGAAAAATCGTTTCTTCCTCATTGTAAAATTTCGTTGACTAAGTTCGAAAATGCCGTAACTACAGCTTGAATTAGCTGTAGTTACGACATTTTAGAAATTGGCCAACGATTTACTGTTTATTTACCTTTGCTTTGATTGACATTGTGGTGGCACAAATTACATATTGAACTTCAATAAAGGGCTTAACCCTTTCCCAAACGGCAAATATTTGACTTGTCCAATTTGAAAGGAGTTGCAGACGACAAAATTCATGCTTATAAAGATAGGATTTGTGTATAATGAAGCCCCAGAAAATATTGAGACAAAAGGAGAAACTGCTGGTTATCAGCAGTTTCTTCTTTTCTCTCAATGTTTTCCCAAGCAATAACTATTAGGGACGCCAAAACCAGGTCTTGTTTGGGAAAGAGTTAGAGGACTTAAAATGAGCTTAGCAAAGACGTTCATGGATATATCTGGATAAATACAAAATGTCCTTAACCCTTTCCCAAACAAGACCTGGTTTTGACGTCCTTCATAGAATAGGCTTGGGAAAACATTGAAACAAAAGAAGAAACTGCTGATAACCAGCAGTTTCTCCTGTTGTCTCAATATTTTCTATGCCATATTTTACACAAATTCTATCTTTAACAACATCCATTTTGTCATTTGTGGCAGTTTTTGAAGTGGATCACCCTAAAATTTTGTCGTTTGGGAAAGGGTTAAAACACAACCTGTGGGGTCATGCTTTAGTCTTCCTTGGTTACACATTCATTTCTCATGATTTTATTAGTCCTTTGTCAATGTGAAAACCGCTGTCTAGAATCTGCGGACATTTTTAAGTCGCAGAGCTTGCATAATCGTGCAAATGTAAAGCATGCAACCAGAATAGTACTCTGATAAAAAGAAAGTTTGGCCTAATCAGATGATTTTGATGAAATTTAGAATTAGTCAATCAATTTAAAATTTAGAGTAAGCAATAAGTCTTTTTCGGGCTACAGTTTATCAGTGTCTACACTTGTCAGGTAATTCAGTTATCTCAAGATACATTCTCAGTCCATCGAAACTCAAGTAGAATATTCTCAACCTATCGAATTTGAAGTACTAACGATTACCTATCGAATATCGATGAGGACAAAGTGCTAAATGTGGGAATTTTTTAGGAATGATTTGTAATAGAACATGTTGCGAGTTCTCGTGTAATTAATGGTTTTGACTCATTGAAAGTGAATGGATTTTTTAGAAACAAATTTGGCGGTATTGCCCTTTTTCAATATGCGACTGTTCTATATGATTTCTATAACTTCCATAGGCCTATTTGTCCTTTTCATTCCAATTTCAATTTTTTAAAGTATGTCTTGATGCCAAAATTGGTTATTCTAATGAGTATAAATAATATTAGTTTTTTTAAGTTGTTGCCAATAAGCGAGAAACACGCAGTTAAAGTTGAGACATAATCGATAAATTGCATATAAATCCGACCTGTTGTCCACAACAATTTGTTCAATTTTAACACAAAAATATAAATTTCTAGTAAACGGCGCAATATTTTGGCTTGAAATTTTCAGAATTTTCATGAGGAAATATGCTCTTTCAGATAAAAATAAAAGTAAAATTTATGACAGAAAATTCTGAAATGTCTCTTTAATGGCTTGACTCTTTACCATTGTTAAAGATGGTGCAGACTATCGAATCATTGATTGGAGGGCTACATATGTACATATGTATAATATACTAAGAACAATTTTGTTTGAAAATGTGAAATGTGTTATCAGTATTTTCTTCTTTTTTTCTCAATGTTTTCGAAATTATAATAAGTAGGGGCGTCAAAAACTCATATTTTTGAAAGGTTACTCATTCGATGCAGAGAATCTGTCGCCACTTTAAGTGTGGGTTTTGGTCATGTTCACCAATTTTCATTCAATTGGCGAACGCTTTCGCCAAGCCGGGATTTCGAAACAAAGCCTCATTTGAATGATAGTAAGCAACGCTATCTTTTCTAATGAAACTATAGCTGAAGGGGTTATAAAAGGGGCCATTAGGGGCCAACAATTAGAATGTCTACATGTGACCGTGACTAAGACTTAAGTTTAAGTTTAAGATTAAGAACACTCCACACGGTTTATAATGGATGCTCACGTTCTGGCGATGGAAAAATAGGACTGCAAAGTCATATCATATAAACTGAGTAGTGACCCGGCTTGCCAAAAGGGACAAGGGTAGTGTGAACAGTTTTGATCCCAGTCAGTCCGCGCAGTCCGCACAGGACTGCAAGGCTGGCTAAGATCCAAACTGTTCATTCTTATCGGAATTTTTGTACGACGTCGTCAACATTCGTTAAGTACCTGAAAAATTTTGGGCGACGTCGTAAACATTCGGCGGTGGAACATTCCACCGCCGAATGTTTACGACGGCGCCTGAATAATTCCGACCTTACATGAATCAAATTGGAAAGTCTCAATTGGTGTCATTTTGTATATCGTTAAGGGTACTCTCTTAAGAACAGAGCACATTATCTCTTCATTCCATTTTGATAGAATGATGCTCTGTTCTCGCGGGGTCATTTCGCGTCTAATCTCGGGGCCTTGGCGGGATTTCGGTATCCAATCGTTGACAATAAACTGATAAACAATTGAATTTTTTGATACAAGTTTTCATTGGCTGACGCTTCAAATTACCGGCTTCAGCCAAAAATAGAAGCGACGTAATGTATACGTAATCAAACAAGATAAAACTGAATGAGTTTGATTCGATAATTCAAATGTCACCGGCTTCAGCTAAAAATAGAAGCGACGTAATGTATACGTAATGATCATGCAAGATAAGACTGATTGATTTTGATTCGATAATTCAAATGATGTGCTATAATTAGATTATGACGACCAAATAGGCTGTTTGTGTACATGTACCAAAAACGGCAGAGGTCACATTTGATGGTTAATCAATAGACCTCGGCGTTGGAGAGTACGTTAAGGGTAGCAATAAGTTCAGTTAGTTATCTTGTTTGACAACTTGTCTGTTTACATCTTGTGGAGGGTATATTATACTGTATGAAGGGGTGACGTGTTAAAATGGGCTCATAAAATTGTTATCGGCCATTATTTGCACACTAAAATATGATTGAAATTGTATTTTTCATTGAAATGATCTCTTTTGAATTGAAAACATCTGAAACCGACTATCAAGGTGTGCACTAGCCTCTTTAATATATAGGATTATATACTTTTAACGTGACAAAGATTTCCTTCGAACTCACAGGGCATACATGAAAATAAAATCCGCGTAACGCGTTTTCCAAACGTCAAACATTTAGACATCTGTCATTGGTGTGAAGTCGCTGATGACAAAATGAATGTTCCTACATGATAAGATGAATATCATTCAAAGAATATGAGAAAATGTTGATGCCCAACATCTCTCCTGTATCCTAAATGTTTTTTCACAAAGCCTTTTCTACCAAGGTCTTTAAAACCGGGTCATGATTGGAAAGCAGTTTTAAACGAAATTGCATTAACCCATTACCCTACACTGACGCATTTGGACACCCTAGAAGAAAATGGCTGTGGAAAACATTGTGGAAAATGAAGAAATTGTTTGTGACAAGCAATTTCTTCATTTCCATCCATGTTTTCTACCCCAAAAGACCAGAGAAAAATTCATCCACTTGAAATTATCGTCTGCATGATCTTTGAATTTGGGACAGCCCAAAATTTAGTTGTTTGGGAATGGGTTAAACCTTTCACAAACGGCAAATACATGTAATTAGGCTATTCCAATTTGAAATTGGCAGCAAAGGAAAGATGTATATTGATAAGGAATGGGCTTGAGCACATTAAATCGCATAAAGTATTGAGGCAAACAGGAATTCTGGTTAAAGGCATGGTCTTCTTTAGCCTCAGTGTTTCCCAAGCATTTTCGATTAGGTATGCCAAAACCAGGGGTCTGTTTCATTAAAGCATTTAAGACGAACCGGTAATGGCAATTAATTTTGTGCTTAAAATAGACCGCGTTTAAGTTATGTATTGATAAACCGGCATTGTTGTTATAACATCTCGTAACTACGGCTTGATTCAAGCCGTAGTTACGAGATCTTATAACAACACCTACAAAATACTATTGTTTGTCCGAAATTACGTCACGGTACCTGGATAAAATCGTTCCCTATTATGACTTGTTTACGACAAGTTTATGGCAAGATATATCAAGACCTGGGTTATGCGATTGTTGTTTGAAGCGATTCGTAAGACTTCGGTAAGTCAAAAATACGTCGACGAAATTGGCCGTAGGTCTTGTTTGGGAAAGGGTTGATCAAAGAGGCTGAATCCGTTTAATCATATCAGATCGTAGGGCCACTATAAAATATCCGGAGGTTCTTTTTACAAAGGGTCTTCTCATATGTACCCGTTTTACAATATTTGCTTAGATTTTTGTTTACTATGTAAACTTAATAACCGAGTCTTGTTTAACCCTTTCCCAAACAAGTCCAAAATTTGAAGTCCTCAATAGAAAAGGCTTTTGAAAATATTGAGAGAAAGAAAAAAATGGTGTTGGAAAGCATTTTCTCCTTTTGTTATGAGCATGTTTATTCTAACCTTGTATCAAACCCCATTTTGTCGCTTGCAGCAGCTTCAAAATTTGAACTATCATTTTTGTCGCTTGAGAAAGGAAAAGATACACCGGGACCTGTGGATTGGGATATGAAACATTCTTATGTTACATAGATAGACAAAAACTTTTTAGCCATTTCCCCTCCCCCCCCCCCCCCCCCCCCCCCATCAATGCCAGTCTTGATTTCCTTAATTGAGCCAGCTTAATAATAAAAAAAATTAATCCAAATAGAAAGGAGGAGAAAAGATTCGTTCTGTAGACTTTCATTTTGCTCTTTATCTCATTTTTTTAAATAAGATACTATAAAAAAGCTCTGCTTTTACTAATGAAAATTTAGTCGTATGCGAGATAGTCTAAGAAATTCAGATGGAAAGGGTATATGAATAGATGAAGTGATACACATCCACCATTTTCAGTTTCAAATACAAAAAGTTCGAGATTTTATCATGAGACATTTAATAGACTAAAAATGATAAACTTTGCTCCTTCACTTTTTTTTAAATCTGACTCTGACGCTTTTCATTAAATATATAAATTCAGTTTGTTGTTTAGATTTTTCAAAATTTTAGGTAGGCACTATTAGAAATCCGTTGCATATTACAAGTACACATTTTCACGGTGAAACTTCAACTTGAAACTCTGCTATTGTGTGCATTATATGCTAAGGTATTCCATCCATAATAAGATATCAAACATTTTCGTGCAAATTCGGGTGTCTTACACGGAAACGGATTTTGACGATAAGTTTATCATCGTCAATTTCCGTTGCCACGGATGATGCTCGAAAATGCACGAAATGTGTGATGTCTTAAGATATATGGAATACCTTAACAGAATTTCTATGCTTTTCAACAAAAAAACTCGTAACTGCAGCTTGTTTTAAGCTGCAGTTGCAAGTTTTTTTGTTGAAAAGCGACAATTTGTAGCCTGAAGTTAGTCTATTGGTACATTAAGAGAACGGCTACGTCGACGTATATAATTACCGCCCGTCTATTTGTTGCCCTTTAATCAGCGCCTTCATTATTTAACATACAAATTAGAGTTCACCCATCCGGGACCTAGGCTGATCTTCATGCTTGATAGATACAGTCGGTCAGCTACTTAAACTTTGACCCTCGTTAAAAGTCAGTTTTTGCTGTGTCATAAGGCCGCAATTTTAATTCTTTCCCGAACAAAACCTGGTTTTGACATAATTATCTAATATTTATATATAAATACATGTATATTGCTTCAGGTACATTAAGACAACAGAAGAAATGCTGATGATCATCATTTTGTGCCTTTGTCTGCATATATTCTATGCATTATTTTACTCAGATATTTACTTTCGTAATATCGATTTTATCGTCTGCAGCCGCTTTCAAGTTTGACAGCCATTACATTTTGTCGTTTGGAGAAGGGCTAATTTGGCATTTACTAACGTTAGCTGTGTCGTCTGTAGAAGGATCCAAACTGAAACAGTCTATTTGTTGCCGTTTGGTATAAGTTAACCCATTACCAGACGGCATAATTTAACCCTTTCCCAAACGACAAAATTTTATGGTGATCCACTTCAAAAACTGCCGCAAATGACAAAATGGATGTTATTTAAGATAGGATTTGTGTAAAATATGGCATAGAAAATATTGAGACAAAAGGAGAAACTGCTGGTTATCAGCAGTTTCTTCTTTTGATTCTATGTTTTCCCAAGCCTTTTCTATTAGGGCCGACAAAACCAGATCTTGTTTGGGAAAGGGTTAAATGTGATCCAAATTCAAATATGTTGCAGATGACAAATTCGAGCGAATGAAATTTTATAATTTTGGTGCTTCTGGGTAGAAAACATTGTGGAGAATGAAGAAATTGCATGTGACAAGCAATTTCTTCATTTTCCACAATGTTTTCCTAAGTATCTTCCTTCGTACACATCAAAAAGCGTCCATTTTCGGTAGTACGTTATATCATGCATTGTCGATACTCTATTTTTGATACAGATGGTTGCTTTTTTATCCTGTATTCAAAAATTGGATGTTTAAGTTAAATTGGGGTGTCTAATTTCAAAATTGTACGAAATCACGAAGTATTAAGTGATAGCGTTGCAGTAATTTGAATAATCCAACAATATGTTTTAACCAATTCCTAAACAAAATCTGGTTTTGATGTCCCTAACAATATGGTTTGGAAAGTTTTGAGGCAAAAGAAGAAAATAGTGATAACCAGCATTTTCTTCTGTCTACCTCAATTTTTAATGTACTTTATCATACACATATAATATCTCTATAAACACCTATTTTGACAAAGGCCTATATGGCAAGCTTTTAAAAATGAACCAAATTAATTTTTGGCTGAGCGGAAAAGGGTTGAATTAGAAAAGACCTTGGAGTAGGCCAATGACTTACATGTCGATTGAATAATACTAACACGCAAAATGCATATGGGATGTGATCTTGTAAAAGACCAACATAGCACTTGATACCAACATGGACTCATATAAGACTTTGCATACGCAATCGTATCTATAGCTTCTACATTAACAACAACAAGTTGTCGCTGTTACTGCAGAACCTCGTAACTCCAGCTTTAATCAAGCTAGAAATACGAGAGTATGCTAAAACACCAACGAATTGTAAAAGATGATTATTGATCCTGACCAGAATGAGCGTAACCACAGACTGATCTGAGTCCATAGTGGTCTGAACATTTTCTCAAGCAAGAACTGACTTTGACGTCACTATTAACCCTTTACCAAACCACAATATTTTGGGGTGATCAGTTTTGAAAGCTGTTGTAGGTGGAAAAATTTGTGCTCAAACAGAAATAATTGTTGTGCAATAAAGCTTAGAAAATATTGAGGCAAAAGAAGAAAATGCTGATTATCAGCATTTTCTTCTTTAGCCTCAATGTTTTCCCAAGTCTATTCTACCAAGAATGTCAGAACCAGGTCTTGTTTGAGAAAGGGTTAAGAATACTTTCGAAAAACATTTGCCAAAAAGATGGAATTGTTGATAATCACATTAAGGGCTACCCTTAACAAGCAGTGGTCATCGAGTATCATCAAATTAGATGTTTCCACTGGTGGTGAACTCGGCCAAAGCGTGGGACGTTTTTTCGCGATCATGGTATTCCGTCGGTGTTGTTATAAAATATCGTGACTACGGCTTCGATAAAGTCGTAGTTACGATATTTTATAAACAATATCGACGGTTTGTCAATACATATCGGTAAACCCGGTCTATTTTTAGAACAAATTCATTGTTATTAGAAAAACTATCCAATAAGACTTTTAAACTCACATTTCAACGCCTGTACCTTGTTGTAGCGAAAAACATCCATCGCTTTGGCTGAGTTCACCACAAGTGGTTTCGTAGTAAAAGACATACTTATGACAAGAGAATAATATAGGACAAAAATCGCATATCAAAATTTTCTCAATACCTTGGAAATGCAATACTTACCCGAAACGTAACGTCGGACATTTTTGGACAAATGTACGTCTGAAATGTTTAGATGAAACAGGTCTCAGATTATCGACATTTTTTACACACGAGATTATCTCGTGATCGATGTAAGTCATCTTAACCCTTTCCCAAATAAAACAAGGTTTTAACATCGTAATTGGAAAAGGGATTTAGAAAACAGCATAATCAGTATTTTCTTCTTTTGTCTCGACATTTTCTTTGCTTTCATTTTCACAAATCCCATTTTCGGTAGCACCAATTTTCTTGTCTGCTGCAGCTTTATAATTTGACTTGCCGAAAATGTTGTCATTTTGGAAAAAAAGTTGAATAATTCAAGTAATACGATAACTTAGTTATGTAAAAACAGCTGATGCTTGGATGACTAAAGTATTTTTTTAGGTTTAAAAATTTTTTTAACCTATATGTATGAATCTTAGGTAAATCATATGGATTTTCGTCAATCCATCGATTCGTCAATCGCACAATTGCATTTATTTATTGCACCCCCTCCCCACGCCGAGACACATACGCATGAAAGAAAAAAAAAAAAAGATATAAAAAATGATAGTCGAATCTTATCTTATTCCTTTAATCTTTTCCCAACAACAACTTGTCTTGAAGACCTATTTGCACTTTAGAACTTTAAGAACACATTGAAGATAATGTTGATAATCATCATTTTCAAAATTTCTTCAGTTTTTGGAAACAGTGCATCGATTTAATCTACATTGTAGACTATAGATTTTGTAATTCCACCATTTTCCTTTTTCTCGCATGCAAATTTTTAGATAAAAAAAAGAGTTTGATCGATCTAGACGGTTTAGCATCTGGTTTTTGGCTAAAACAAGTCATCGACCATAACCAGCACTGTAGAAGACAAAAATGTGATCCGTCACGCTAAAAGGGACCACCTGGAAAATACGAGTATATAAAGTATCGACTTGAGTCAATTTGTGAGGTAAGCATAGGCTGACTATAAACCCAGTCTGACTATGATCGAAACTTTTCTCCTAAAGATAATTTCCTGAATCCAGAATGTTTTTTTTCTCTGTCGTATTATAATTATGTTCATTTACCACGTTGACCATTGTTGAATCTTATCAGCCCTCATATGTAATACCAGGATGGATCTTTTTATCGTGACCGATTACAAATTAAAAACAAGGATTTGTGAAGAGCTAGGTCAATAGATGCAGACAAACACTTAGATAGAATCACTGATGCCATACCCTTGCTGTCTGTCCTAATGATGCCGGAGTCTAGCACAGGGCTTACGTTGGTGTAAATGCGAATTTCAAAGTAAAGTTTTGTGTGTCCAGTAAAGACAATTCTTGCAGCTTTTTGGGGTATATTTACTGATCAGTATGACACATTATTTTTAAACAATATGTCTAAATTACAAGTAAAACCTTTCAGTTTGGAAAAGTTATTACACCTTCTTCATTCCCCCACTAAAATCTTCCAAGAACGAGATACGCGGTTTTGCATAAACAACGACTTTGTGTTAAAAAGGGTTGCAGAGGGTAAAGATGTCTTCTCGGATAAAATGAATATAAGATACATCACTAAGGGTCACACATAAAAAGAAAAGAAATAAAGAATAGAAAACCGGTACTATGAGACGCTGTATAAATATTCACCCATAGAAAACTCATAATTTTATACAAATAGCCCACAATTAATGGCCTCGGTGATATGTTCAACACCGGCTTTACAAGTCAACCCGGTTTTTATCCTCTTTATAAATCATAAAAAATGAGACAAAATACGTAAAAATGAAACCTCACACTAGCAACCCTTCTGTGACCTGTTACCTTAACCCTCGGCATACTCGGCATACTGATGTTGGAACGGCTTTGTTAGGCAGAAAAGAAATTACAACAATCTGTACATGAGCGCCGCTTTTCACTCAAAACCTCGTAACTGCAGCTTGAAACAAGCTGCAGTTACGGGGTTTTGTTGAAAAGCGACGACATGTGCCGCTTGGAATATGCGCATGAGCACAGTCTGTTCAAGAACAATGCTGTTCTAGCTCTAAAAGCTAATTCATTACATATACGGACTAAGAAAGCAACATATCAGATCCCAGAGTCATAGTTCTTGAATGTCAGACGTCAAATTCCATAGGTTTCTACGTTTATCATTTGATTCGTTGATTATTTGTAGTAGAATTGTAATATGAACGAAAGTGACATAAAACATGAAACAATAGAAAAAGACGATCGATAAACCTTAGAGCATACTGCATTAAAGCAGCCCACCCTGATGAGAGTCACGCGACGTCGGAATTATTCGTGAGACTTCGGAAACAATCGACGTCGTCCCCAGAACGTTTCACCACCGAATACTCACGACATTGCCAGTAAAAGTTCGGATTAATAACGTAAGCGACGTAGCACGGAAATATCCGACAATGCATGAATATCATTACGGGTGGAATACCTTAATCATCACAACGCAAAACATTGGTATGACTGTACTCATTAGATAACTCGTACTATTAAAACTTTCGAGTACCAATAGTTTCGGAATAGGTATGAAGTTGATTACAATTTTATTTAAACCGTCAAAAGTCCTTCTTATCTATAGCATTTTAACTTTACAATTTGTTCGTTCGGGGTAAATAGAAAATAAAAAAAAGTTTGTTGAAATTAAACATTTTTGGAGATGTCACGACGCTGATAACGATCAACACTCAACATCTTACTTCTTTTTAACCCTTTATCAAACGAGCAAATCGGAAAGGATTATGTACAATTTAGCACAAAAATATGTAGACAAAGGCAGAAAATGAATGTACCAGCTTTTTTCCTTTTGTCTCTGTGCCCCCCCCCCCCAAAAAAAACCCACGATATTTCTTTGAGAAATGTCAGACAAAGGTTTTGTTTTGGAATGGGTTAAGTATCATTCAATTCAACCCTATACTTTTCATAGCACCTCAACGCAAAATACAAAACTATACGTATAAAGATATAATATAATATAATATAGAAAAAGCAGAATGAATAGCATCAAAATGACGATCGTAGAATGGGATCAACCCATGCATTCTACAGTCTGATCAGTAGCCATAGTGCACTGTTATTGAACTTTGATCAGATTGTACGTATTTTTGCTCCGTCTTTATGTATGATGCGCGATCTGAAAAAGATGCCCTTGTGGCTTTTCAGACTAACATGGATCTAGATCATACTGAGCACATGTGTTGTTCTGTAATTGCTTCTTTATTACATACAGCAAAATACTCGTATTCCAATGATCAGACTGATCTTAGGTACAGGCTGATCTTGATCCATGATTCCAAATTCTGCAGGGACTAATTTTCAGATTCCGATGGATATTGGCTTAAGGTAATCCTTCTTAAAAGAGATATACACGACCTCGGAATTATTCGGGCGACATCGTAAACATTCGGCGGTGGAACGTTCCACCGCCGAATGAATATGACGTCGCCTAAATATGGTCGGTTACGTAACGATTGTTAACATTGACGTCGCACGAAAAATGCCGACTTCGTATAATCTCTTTTGGGATGGACTACCTTAATTCCCATTTGCTCAATATAACAATTTATAGCCCTTCAAGCAAATGTAAATAAAAGGTAAATAAAGGCTACACGGATATATAAAGGGGGCGTATACCACCCGTATTTGGCAGTCCTTGTAAAATCTGGGACGTATAAGGGATTTTTGTTTGTATGGGTTCACATTTTATTTCATTTAATACATGTAGTTAAACATTATCACGTTAAACTTTTTAAGTCGCAGTCAGTGTGAAAATAGAGATTTTAGGGTTGAAAAGTGATATATCGAAATTGTGGATTTTGTGAATTTTTTTAATGTTGATTAGAGAAATGTGTGTTTTGTGATTATCTCATTATATTAATCCTTTCCCAATTCTAGGGAGGTCCAATTTCAAAGGTGATTCAGGCGACTAAATTATTTTACTTAATTCAATAAAATTGTATTTTGCATTGTGGAAAACGTTTAGGGAAAAGAAGAAAATGCTGGTTTACAGCATTTTCTTCTTTTCTCTCAATGCTTTTCAAACCTTTCGTCAAACCCATGTCTTCTTTTGGAAAGCGTTAGATAATATTTTTTTCTTTATATAAATATCTGTTATAAGAATGCAGTAAAATACTTGATGCATGCAACTTAAATCGTATCAAATGAAAAATCATACCCTTCAAAAATAATAATGATCATTCAAATAGAAAACCAAGTTTTTCTAATCTACCCCATGAAACCGATCTCAAATCGTCACTTTTCATAAACAACCTCGTAATTACAGCTTGTGTAAAGGTGTAGTTGCGAGGTTTTTATTGGAAAGGCGATGATCATTTAATCCCATAATTTAATTAAACTTATTATTTTAAAAGCAGCAATTTGACGTACATTGACGTCAACGTAAAATTGTAGTGTTAACTTAATGAACGCGAAAAAATGTGAACTAATGTAGGAAAAAGATGAATAGTAAACTTTAATTTTAGACATCTTTTTTTTCTTGAAACGTCAGTCGAACAGGAAAATATACGCTAAATGCATGTTCAGACAACTTCGTTATGAGGTTACGTTACGTGCTTTTTTCAAGACCTAGGTACATCGTAACCGATTTCGAATTTTGACACTGCTTAATCTTGTCACATATAAGACAATTTATGATAGGCTAATCGAATTTTCAGAAATCGTTATCTTTTCTTCCTTTACCCAACATTTCACAATGTACCTGAATAGCCTGTATAAATATTGCAAATGATTATAAGAATGGCCATCAAGTGTTCTTTTACGCATGAATTTTTACTCTTTGTTTTGCATTTAAAAATATTAAGTGCGTTTTCAAAATTAATATCATACAATATGTAGCATTAAACCTTTTTCCCGGACGACAAAATTCAATTGTCAAATTGAATGCAATTGCATGTAATTATACTGGACATGTAATCAAAGAAGTAAATAACATCAAACGTAAATAAAGTGTTACACAATGTACACTTATTCGCTATATAATCTTAGCTATATTTTGAAACATTGACCATGCTCTTTGCCTATGTGTCAGTCCTTATAAAAGATAACGATATACTTGAAACTTCTTGTTCAACCCTTTTCCAAAGTGATAAATTTCTAGAATTGTCAGCTTTGAAATTTGTTTTAGAAGACAAGTACGATATCGAAAACACTAGCACTGTGAATTTTGCACATACGAGTATTGAAAATCGAGGGAGAAAATGTTTTCCGTCAGTATTGTTTCCAAGAATTTCAAAGACTATTCCATTAGGGACGTTAAAATCAAGATTTATTTGAGGTATGGTTAGCATGAAATATTATGGCTGCGTACTATAGTCCTTATTTTATTCTTTTAACCAAGCAATGTGCATGGTGATCAGCAATGTATATTTGAGAAGGAATCTGGAAAAATGCCGTTTATAGCATTTGAGAATACCATGTTTCCAGATCACAATATGCTGATAAGGGCTTATGCTGTGTTCTCACATTTACTGCAGGTCATAAAGACATTTTAGAGAACAACATGGATCTAGATCAGACTGCGTGTATACGCTGGCTGATCTGGATCCTTGTTGGACTCAAATGACTTAAGGGACATTTTTCCAGATCCTGGCTCAATTTTGTTTTAGGTATTTATTTGACAATCTACTATTTTATTGAATTCGGATAAGTATAAAAACATTTGAGAATTAGTTAACATGAAAAAAAACTTGTAGAAACGGGACTGAGAAATATTTTTTTCTCGTGTAACAGTGCTCTATGAAATTTTATGTCTTTGGTTAGTTAAATTATCCGTACTGTTTGATTAAGTATTAAAGTAGTGCTCATTTGAATGAGCTATGTTTGAGTTTGTGATTATTAGATTATTTGGTTTAATTTCATTTTCCGTATTTGCATATTCAGTTTTCGACTAAAGCTAACATTATAAGGACAATGTTCTAGTATTTTGTTAATTCTCGTTTCTTTCTTGTTTAAGTCGAAGTTTATCATTCCTGTTTCCCTGCCCAAATGAATCTTAAATTCTGCGCAAAATATTAAAATACCGGTAATTGTGCCCTTTTATATCTACGACGTTGATATGGTAGATCTAGACATATTCTGAAAATAGCAAGCTCAAAATATCCACAATAATTATGAATACCTCGATCTGTAAAGTTGTTTCAAATAAATTTTGCAATATCTTTAAAAAGACTTAGACAAAGACCAAATAGAGTAAAAAGGTTTTCTGGGTTCTGGACTTGTATAACACTGAAGAAGTTAAAGTCAACCATTGACATCTATGTAATGTAATACGTTTTTTTCTCACATGGATAATTTGAAACCATTGCGGTGCATATGCACCAGAAGCTCCTTAATTAACCCTTTCCCAAACAAGACCTACTTTTGACGGCCCTAATAAAAATGGATCGGGAAAACATTGAGCCAAAAGAAGAAACTGCTGATAACCAGCAGTTTCTCATTTTGTCTCAATATTTTCTGTGCCATAGTTTACACAAATCCTATTGGTAATAACATCCATTTTGTCATTTGTGGCAGTTTGAAGTGGATCGCCCTAAATTTTTGCCGTTTGGGAAATGGTTAATTTGTACCAAATGGTCTAGTGTAAGTTCTCATTTAAATATTCTCATTGATAAGATTCTGATGAGTAACAAAAATATATAATTTGTTGAACAATAAATGAGACATAACATTATGAAAAGTCATTATCATCTCTTATATTCTAACTCTGAAATTATGATGTGATGGATATAACCCTTTCCAAAACAATGTCCTGTTTTTGCGATCTTAGAAGAGAAAATGATATGAAAATGTCGAAAGAAAATAAGATACTAATGAAAATGAGTATACCATAATCTTTCAATTTTTTATCAACCAATCCATATTGCGTACGAATTTGCCTATTTTTTCTCGTCTTTAACTTCTACGATTGGTACACATTCAATATGTTCAAAAGAAGTAGGAGGCCTAATTATACTAACAAAGATACTTTCTTGAATTTAAACAAATCTAAGATTTTGTCGTTTGGGAAAGGGATGCGTCAAACTCCTAACAACGTAGATGTGGTCATATCTTGTAGTACTAGATATTACCGTGGTTTGAATTTTAAAAATTCGTTGATGATATTGCAAAGCCTCGTAACTACAGCTTGATTAAAGCCGTTGTTACGAGCTTTTGCAATAACACAGAAGAATTGTAAAATTGTGTCGTTTGGGAAAGGGACGCGCCAAAGACGTGGTCCTATCATGTAGTACTAGATATTATCGTGGTTAGATACGCGTTAATTCGTTATCTACATAACGTTTAATATTATGTGATACGTAATGCGAGAAAGGACCTTCTGGGAACTTGTGAAAAGTTTCGACCCGCGGTCAGTCTGCGCAGTTTGCGCAGACTGACCAGGATCGAAACTTGTCGCATTTAGAATATAAATTAAGCATGGTCAATCTAGCTTGCTTTCTGATAACCTTTGGCATATCAGTTCTTACGAATCTATGCAGTGTTTGGTCGTATTTTCAAATGTTTCTCTATCGAAATTCGTAAATAATATTTCGCAAGTCCCAGAAGGCCCCTTCAGAAGGCCCCTTTTTGAATGACGTGTGACAATTACAGAAATACACAGAGATGGACACATAGCTCGGGAGTCTGAATTTATCGTCGTTATCTACGGAGTGGACTTAAACGACGTTTAATAGCTTCTTGACGATTTTGAAGTGGTATAATATTCGGATGGGTGAAATTTTCGGATACGAATTGTGACAGTGATGTTAAATAACATTATCTGATCTTATAAACCACAAAGTAGATGAATATATGATAACTGTTTTAAACTATTTATTTCATACATTTTATATCCAGACGGAATTATTCGAGCATTTTACGTTTTGATTATTGGTTGATTATATAGCCTAACATGCGCAATATGTAAACGAGATAAACATAAAAACAAATCAGTAAGGGAGAAACATTGGCTTAAATTAGCCCTGTGTTGTGAACGGGCTCCATTTTATTAAACGAGAAAGATAAACGGTGACGGAAAAACTTGGGAGAAGATTTGTACTTATTTGAATATTGTGAAGTCATACTCCGTGAACAAGCCTACTAGTAAAACTTACTTCACGTCTTAAAAAGACACTCGGACAGTGAGTGTCCTGTAGACTTGACATTAACCCAGTAAACAAACTCTATCAAGCTGGAAGTCATGCGACTGACCACCGCACCGACGGCCCTGACATTGCCCCCGCTCACGGGTCTGTCGCTGCCGTCGGTCCCGAACCTAGCACCCCTGAACACGGACACACCAATGATCTACTACACACAGCCTCAGCTCGGGAGCCCGGCCATCACGTCCACCGGCACGCCTGTTACGCCGGTCCGCCCCGTAACACCAACACTGACCCCTGGGGGATTGAACCAGGTACTGTCGCCGGTCAGTAGCCCCGGGGTGAGTCCTACATCCCTACCCCCGGGCATGGCAGTCCCGGATATCATGCACCTGATTAACTATGGCGATAAAGATCTTGGGCTACTACTCTCACAAAGGTAATTAGATTAACCCTTTCCCAAACGACAAAATTTTAGGGTGATCCACTTCAAAAATTGCCACAAATGACAAACTGGGTATGATAAAAGATAGGATTTGTGAAAAAATGTGGCACAGAAAATATTGAGACAAAAGGAGAAACTGCTGGTTATCAGCAGTTTCTTCTTTTGTTTCAATATTTTTACAAGCCTTTTCTATTAGGGACGTCAAAACCAGGTCTTGTTTGGGAAAGGGTTAATCGTTACTTGTATCATTTAATTATCTGATTATCTTATTTACTGATCTTAGAGATTTCAGGGAAAATCGTTTAATAAAGGGACAATTTGAAAACAATTGTGACTAAAGGAGAAAATGCAGAGAATCAGTATTTCTGATTTCCTAACAATGGTTTCCATGTACAAACTTCTTTCCGAACAATTAATGTTTTTATTGCTAGAATTGAAAGACTAACGTTTAATTGATTTAAATGAGTTTACGGCCCACTTATAGTATTCTATCCATCAGACACCGAAAAGTTCGTGCAACTTCAGACGTCATCCGTGGCAACGGAAATTGCCGATACATGTATTATTTAACCTATTAACTTCCGGGTGCCATACGTGGCTCCGCGCGTCAATTTCCGTTGCCACGAATAACACCCAAAATGTTGAGACGGAACCTTTATTTCGAGCCTCGTACAAACTAAATAAAGACAATTGGATAAAACAACCTCTGCCTTTTTGTATACATGATTCTTTCTTTACTGCTTTAGTAACGTAAGATATATGATAGTGTCGACTGCAATGGATTTGGTTTAGACCAGTCTAACATTTCGCCTAGGAAAGGATTTATGGACAAACCAATTCCATCTAGCTTTCTCGATAATGCATGGACATAGTGTTGTCACCTGCTTCAAAGAAGGGGACAATAAATTACTGATAGACAAGTGGAGATGAAACGCACAAGTGTGTTCTTGTTTGTTTACAAGTATATTGGCGTCTTCTGTCATAAAATATGTCCCACACGTTACAAAGAAATTCGTTTAGCATTACATTAAGATTTGGATGCTTTCAAACAAAAAATTCGTAACTGCAGCTTGGTTCAAGCTGCACTTACGAGGTGTTTGTTGAAAAGGTACGATTTCTGTTGTATTGCACCAATCGATGCACCTGATCTTTAACTGGGGTAACGATTTGTTTGATTGCACGTGCTTTGTATTTTGCCAGTGTTTGGTTAGAAAACATGACAAGTTGCATTTCGATGGGTTGTGTGAAATATACCGGTAGTTTTCATTTTATCAGAAAAAAACGTATAAATCTCAATATACTAGTGCTCAATATATTGTCGCTTTTTAACAATAACCTCGTAACTACAGCTTTGCTAAAACTGCAGTTACGAGGTTTTCGTTGAAAAGCAGTGTCATACTGATAAATGTACGTTGTATGGATTAATATTGCTGACTTGAATTCTACGGCCCAAAGTCTCTATCCGGCATGACGATGTCGTTTATTGCCAGTGTTATTGCAAAACCTCGAAACTCCAGCTTGGTCAAAGCTGGAGTTACGAGGTGTTGCAACAACACCGAAAAAATCTTTATCATCATGATCATCGTCATCATAAACATCATTGTGAATTAATGATGATTCAATTAATTTTGAGAAAGACTGAAAATACCGTGGAGATTATTGCAAAACCTCGTAACTACAGCTTTAACCAAGCTGTAGTTACGAGGTTTTGCAATAACAACGACGATATAGAAATCTTTTCGACGTGTGGTCTAGTCTTAATCGCCATTTTACTTACTATCTGTTGGATATCTTTCCTATATCAGCTGATATCTAACAAATTACGGGCTTCACATCCTAGTATATTTGAACCTCGGGCAAAAACAAAAATGAGACGTGTCCTGTCTAAAAGAGTTTACTATATAGGCATCCATTGAACGCCATGTCCAACCCAGGTAGTCTTCTCCTGATAAGATTCATGCGACATCGGAATTATTCGGGCGACGTCGTAAACATTCGGCGGTTGAACGTTCCATCACCGAATGTTAACGGTTAAACGTTCTGCCACCGAATGTTTACGACGTCACACGAGTAGGTTCAAATACGTAACGAAAAGTTCTGACGTCGTGTGAATCTCATTAGGAGTGGGTTACCTTTAAAACTTCTCATCCACAAGATTTGAGTTGGGGGTACTCGTATCACTCTACCATTATTTTAGAAGCACTTGGTGTTACATATTAACAATTTCCGAAAAAACAGAATAACCGAAACTTTCTACTTCAAAGGTATTGCAGAAGAACGATAATTACAGATGTGATGCGAATAAAGAAGGAATTGTTTTGAATTATGGCATAGAAATTATTAGGGAAAAGTAGAAAATACAATTTTTATGTACTAATTTCGTTCCATTTGCGAATTTTCGTCAACCCATTACCACACAGTGACTCCTTTTGACTCCCCACAAGATAATGGCTTTGGAAAACATCATGGAAAATGTCACAAGCAATTTCTTCATTTCCCACAATGTAATTCCATCCAAAAAGACCATAAAATTAAAATTTCCATTCATTTGAAATTGTCGTCTGCAGGATCTTTCAATTTGGACTGCCCTGAAATTTTGTCGAATGGTAATGGGTTAAAACCCTTTCCTCGTGACTCTAAACAATTTACGATTTGGTCAGTCATCTATTTGTTTAGATATGTCATTGTATCTAACTTCATTCATGCGACAATTTATTGGGGAAACAAGACAAATTCTGTATCAACAATGTATCAACTTGCTATCTTTCATTTCTCTTTGATCTTTCACTCTATCTTTGGTTGAAAATTCTGAGCTTATTCCATGAAGCTGGGTAGCTTGTTCGAATCACGGCTCTGCCATTTTTATGACATTTGACAAAAGTTATTTGTCTTTTACCAATAGATGTGAATCATCTAACATACATAAAGAGCTGCTGGAGGCTCGGACTGGATATTGTGGTAGTTCTGGTGAGAGGTTATGTGCTCCAGTCGCCATATGACAATAGCAGTAAAATGAGGTGTTAATCCCAAGCAATCAATCATTCAATAGATAAATCAATCAATCAATTATTCTATGAAATTAAAACCCTTCCTACTACAAGGTGGAGAATCTTGTGGTACAAAAACATACCAATAGATAAATGCTTGTTTAGGAAAGGGTTAACATATGCGTCACATATTTCGTACAAAAACTTTATATGACGATGGCATTACTATATATCTTTTTTATTTTACCTTAATGGAATTTCTAGATTATCGTTATTAATACGTAAATTTGTGTTTATGAATGCTTCAGTAGGTTTTTTTCCCATTCAATTATAGTTTATCGTCTATGGGAAGTCAAAACCTCGTAACTCCAGCTTATACAAGCTGTAGTTACGAGTTTTTGACTTCTCATTCAATTATTATTTATATCAATCGGGTACATTAACCATTAGCAAGCCTCATCAGTCGTGACAAACGTTCACTGGCTTGTAGGAAAAGGGTCCCCATTTCAGCTACCCGAATATTAAGTCGTTACCTGAATTAGCTAAAAGGGATTTGGTGGTGGTCAAAAGACATCGAAACAGCGTTTGGACAGTCTGTTTTCGGCAGCCCGTCTGTATTTGCGCAATTGCATGGTGCACCGCATTGTTTGGTTCCAAAAATAGAATCTTATTCCGGCAATATACATATTTGGAAAAAAGAAACTACTCGCATGATTTAATGTGTAATTTATTTGTGCCATGGTCCATTTGTTTTTATAAATATAAGCAGATCCTGGTTTGATCACAAGTCACCCGTATCCCTCTATATTTCTTAAAACCACTTTCTCCATTTTCTCTATCTGGTACATCCTTTAAAGCATTTCTTAAATGACTACTATTGAAACTGTCATATTTCAAGGAGACTAATAAGTAGATTTAGCATTGGCGGATCTAGAGGGGTGAGGGGGGTTCCGGACCCCCTGGCATTGGTCGAAAATTAAATTTTGACAATATGAATTTAGTGAAACGTTACATATTTGCTACATTTTAAGCCATAATTTGAGCTTGGACACCCCCACCACTCCACCCCAAACCCCCCTGGAAAAAAATCATGGGCTTGGATCCTCCTGAAAAATCCTGAATCCGCCCTTGTTAAGTACTGCATTACTTAGGGTATCAGATCTGTCATAGACATGGTTACATACGAGAGAGAATGAGTGAGATATTCTCGTGTTTCATCAAAAACATCGTAACTGCAGCTTGTTTTAAGCTGCAGTTACGGGGTTTTCGGTGAAAAATGCAGAGATATGGAATAGAGACGGAGACAAAGATTTTGGAATAATACGAATAAGTAGAGAGATGGTCGAGCGATTTTCATTATAAAGTAATTCACAAGTTAACGTGATTTTAAGATTTTCCTACGCAAAACTGAATTCTTAAGTATGTCCTGTACATTGGTTAAGTATTTTACAAACGGTAGAAATTTCTAAAGACTGTTGCTAAGGACGACAGAAGAGGTGTTGGCTAAGGTAGAATGTGTGCACAATATAGCACAAAAATATTGAGACAATGGGAGAAAATGCTGGTTATCAGCATTTACTTCTTTTCTCTCAATATTTTCCGAGGCATTTTCTATATGAAATATTTATATCTGTTAAAACATTGTTTAAGAGGGAATCAAATTTCTGTGTCTTTGGTCATTTCTCGATGTTGTCCACCGAAATTGTCGCAAATGTCGCGGCTAGCGATATGTCAGCCTAATCGCAAACGAAACAGTCTAAATGCTAAGTCGTCGGTGTAAATGCAAAACCTCGTTTGTCGATTCTTGCGATTTATAAAGTACAAACTTGTGTGTCAAGTTTAGACAATTCTCGCAGGTTTTGAGATATTTTTACCAATCACAATCAATGATACATTATTTGTGAACAACAATTTCAAGTAAAACATTTAAGTTTGGGAAAATTTTACACTTTTTATACGCCCGAAGGGTCGTATTATGTAATCGCGTGCATCGTCTGTCTGTCCGTCTGTCTGTCTGTCCGTCTGTCCATTAGCAAATTCGTGTCCGGTCCATAACTTTGAAACTATAAGGCCTATGGTCTTGAAACTTCACAGGTGTATAGATCTCATAGCTAAGGTGTGCAGAGCGCAAGAACCACAACTCTACCATTTGTAATTTTTGAGTTATTGCCCTTTGTTTGATTTTGTTTGATTCAGTTAGCAAATTCGTGTCCGGTCCATAACTTTAAAACTATAAGGCCTATGGTCTTGAAACTTCACAGGTGTATAGATCTCATAGCTAGGGTGTGCAGAGCGCAAGAACCACAACTCTACCATTTTTTTAGTTATTGCCCTTTGTTTGATTTTGTTTGATTCAGTTCAGCAAATTCGTGTCCAGTCCAAACTATGGTCTTGAAACTTCACAGATGTATAGATCTCATAGCTAGAATGTGCAGAGCGCAATAACCCTAACTCTACCATGTATAATTTTTTACTTATTGCCCTTTGTTTGATTCAGTTTGCAAATTTGTGCCCGGTCCATAACTTTCAAAATGCAAGGCGTACGATGTTGAAACTTCACATGTGTGTAGAACTCATAGCTAGGGTGTTTGATTACATTATCTCAATCTGATTAAATTTTTGAATATTTTAGTAGTACTCGGGTACTTGCAACACTTCGTGAATATTTTAGTACTCGGTGAATTTTGTTTAATCGGATACTTGCAAGAGACTTTTAGAAAAGAACAGGACATCAACAAATATCACACACCCATTTATTTCTGATCTTCGGGCGTATAATGCCACGCCCAGCGTTGCTCTTGTTTCCCTCCCCGTTAAAATTTTCCCGAAACGAGATACGAGGTTTTTCATTTACAACGACGAAGTCTTATTGCAAACTGTTGCAGACACAATCGGTGTTGATATTGAGGCAAAAGGAGAAAATGTTGTTTGTTGGGAAAGAGTTAATTCCTTGTATGACTAATAATCAAATATTTTAACTTGATGCCTGTAATTTCCAAGTTTATTGTAACAGATTTCGAGAAAATCAGTTTTCATATTTAGCGGCCCTATTTCAATTTTATTGTACAAAAACTTTGAGTTAACTCTTTCCCTAGCAAGAGTGTAGTTTTGATTTCTTTGATCAAAATCGCTGTGCAAAGCGATTGGATAAAAGAAGAAAATGCTGGAAACAACTTTTCCCCATTTCTCTTAACACTTCCCACGCTATAATGATACACGATGTCATACATTTGGTAACAAAATATTCTATCGCATTTTGTAGAGTTGAAGGAGTCTTAATTTCAATCGTTTGGAAGCTTTTTGGCGCCCTTCAAGATAAAAGTTTTGGAAAATACTGAGGAAAATGAAGAAATTTCTTGTGGCACGAATTTTCTTCATTTCCCGCAACATTTGCTGCCAAAAGAAAACAAAAAATATGTAAAATTATATTCACTGAATTTGGACCACCCTAAAAATTTGTCTTTTGGGAAAGGGTAAAAATCGTGACAATCTGTGTCGTGGTGTCGATTCAACCCGAAATAAAGACTAGTTGCGATGATTAAGTGTTAAATTTCTACGACTATCTTCCACTTAACCCTTTCTTAAATGGCAAAAAATGGACTATTTGAAACCTGCTGCAAATGACAAAATATGTGTTTTAAAGCTAACATTTGTGTTAAATAAAGCGCAGAAAATATTGAGGCAAAAGAAGCAATGTTTTCTCAATGATTTTCTACAGGGGCGTCAAATGCAGATCTTGTTTGGGAAAGGGTTAAACCTTTCTCAAATGACAAAATTGTAGGTCATTCCATATTCGAAGGAGTAACAGACGACAAATTAAATAGAAATTGGAAATCAGTTGCACGTAACTAAAACAATGAAACTATTAGGGGGTAGGGGGTTAAATGCTGGTTATCGGCCTTTCTCCCTTTTCTATTGACGCTTTCGCAAATGGCAAAATTGTAAACGGTGTGATTTTCAAAGCCGTTGCAGAAGACAAAATTAGTGGCACCGACCATTGTTTGTAATAAAAGGCATTTAAAAGTTCATCTTTATTTTCTCAATTTCCCCCGTGTATTGCTATCATATCTATTCTTTCGGGTAGGGGTAGTTCAAACTAGGAGTTGTTTAGTAAAGGGATAAGTATTGATGACAAACAGACAAGGGTGAATCTACAAGTTTGTACACAATGTCAACATATAGGACCCACTTATAAAATGTGGTAAATGTTTGCCCACTTCTGGGTTTACAAGAAACAGGTAGTTTGGGTATTCGGCCCTTTGCCTAAAAGTAAGGTTACTTGGTATCTCATTCGAAACAGTAGGTTTTATGGTAAAATTCAAGTGTCCGTTTTTAGACGTCGACATTTTCGTGTGACGTCTGTGTAAATTTCGACGTCGATAATTGACCTGGCAGAGCATCTCTATCGATTAGCAAGATAAGCTCTGCCAGGTCAATAATAGTGAGATACAAAATTCAACGTAGTTTTAAACGAATATGTACATAATTGCAACCTATTTTGTTTTCTCTTTCAAAACATCGTAAACTCTACAGCTCAGAAGAAAATGAGCCAGGATCTGGAAAAACGTCCCTTATAGCATTTTCAAAAATTGAGTTTGAAGATCAGCCTGTTGTCAAATGCAGTCCAATATGCATCCATGCTGCTCTCTTTAAGCTATCACAGGTCACGAAGAAGCTACTAGAGAACAACGTGGATCCTGATCAGACTGTACGAATGCACAGGCTGATCTGGATCTATGTTGGGCTAAAAAGTCTTAAGGGACGTTTTTCCATATCCTGGCTCAAATGTAATTTGAAGCGGAACAGCATATAAGATGGGGTGAGATGTGGGGGTAAAGGTATTCTAACTTTGTTATTTCAAAATTTAAACACCATGTTTTGGGTACTCATTCTTATCGTCTTTATGAGATGATTCCATTGAGTATCCACAACAAAGGATTCAATGAATGACTAATAGAAAAAATCAAAGTTTGAATATTCTTTGTTCCTGCTATCTGTTGTTCTGATTCCGATGTCTATGAGGAAAAGCGTTGGTATATATGCATATCGCTGCTTTTCAACGAAAACCTCGTAACTGCAGCTTAAAAGAAGCTGCAGTTACGAGGCTTTCGTTGTAAAGCTATGTCATAATACCGGTAATAGGACTTTATTGCTCGCCAATAAAGGAAAAACATAAGGCCAGCATTACAAAGGTTCACTTGCACCAAAATTTCGAACTGCACTTGATCACTTGGTCGTTTTTCTTCCAAAATCCCGTAACTATAGCTTGTTTTAACCTCCAGTTACGAGGTTTTTGTTGAAACGCGACGATATGAGAGGATTATGCCATGATATATAGGCCTACATATTGAAGCGTTGTTAAAATCCCCTTTCTAAAGTCTCGACGGGAGACATTCTTGTGATTTCTGGTGCAAGTACGATCGTAAATTAAACATGCCCAGATTTATTTTTCTTCGTGCATGTACTGCATCTTTAGTAAAGAAACTATATGTAAGATCAACACGTGCAAGTCCACGGTGGGGATTGTGCATGATGGGATGGATAACGAATACGGACAAAATATTCTCGATTTTGGTAAGATTTTTTGCAATAAGTTCCTTATTTGTGCGTCAATTTTCAAAAGGTTTGTTGCATGTACCCCGCCTTACCGAGCTCTTTCATCAGTTGTATGACATATTAGATAACTCGTGGTATATTGTCCCAACCGACCAGAAAGCGAAATGGTAACGACTACGGCCAAATTAACCACGCTTCAGGTAAGCATTTGTGCAATAACTTTCTTATGTTAGCGTCAATTTTCATGCAGTTTGTTGCATGTACTCCGTCTTACTAAGCCCTTTTCTCAGATGTATTACTTATCGGGAAACTCCTTGTACTTTTCTCAAAAATCGATCCCAACCGACTAGAAAAATGACCTGGATTTTTTGTCGTTTTTCAGATCGGTTGGGATCAACTTTTGGACAAAGTACAAAGATTCTACAAACAAAACATATATCCGAGGAAAGGGCTCAGTAATGCGGGGTACATGCAACAAACCGCTTGAAAATTGACGCAGAAATAAGAAAATTATTGCACAATTTCTTACCTGAAGCTGTGCAAATTTGTCCGTATTCGTTATCCATCCCATCATGCACAGTCCCCACCGTGATGTCTCTGAGGGAAAAACTCAGTAAGGCGTAGTACATTCAACAAACAGCAGAAATAATATATTTATTTCAAACTTTCTTACCTGAAGCGTAGCTCATTTGTACGTAGTTGTTATTCATAATGCACAATCCCCAGCTTGGTATTAAGGTAGCCAACCCGTAATGAGATTCACGCGATGTCGGAACTATTCGGGCGCGGTCGTAAACATTCGGCAGTTGAATAGCTTCCGGTGTTTTATGAATCTCAAAATGACCACATTACGGGTATTCTACCTTAATGATATCACGAACGACAAAACGCGCGTACTCTCTACTGATTCCTCTCCCAAACATGGACATTGAAATGAGTTTTAGAAGACAAAATTGGTGTTTCTAAATGTAACATTTGTGAAATATACAGCACAGAAAATATTAAGCCAATTCTTTTTTGCCTCAATATTCTTTCGTGTCTTTTCTTACAGGGACGCCAAAAACTTGATGTTGTTTGTGAAAGGATTAAAATTCAATATAAGTTCTAGTATTTGCACTTGTACACTTTACAAGATGTCAAATCTACTGTATCATAAATATTCGTGTCTTTTGTATTTGTTTTAAGTAAGAAAAGCCGTTTATACTTCTCTTTAATCCTTATTTATAACTTTCTTGATGATCTGTTATTCTCAAAACTTGAAATCGTGAGTGTTAAAAACGACAAAACACGCATACTCACAGCTTATTCCTTTTCCAAACAGGGACATTGTGAAAAATGAGTTTCAAAAGGGTTAGAATTGAGCGTAAATCAAGTTAGTATTGTGTTAAATATAACACAAGAATTATTGAGGCAAAGGTAGAAAATGCTGGTTTCCAGTGTTTTCTTCTTTTGTGTCAACGTTTTCCCTATTATATTATTTTTGGGACGTAAAATCTTGTTAATACACCTCGCTAATCCTTATTTATATGTTTCTGGATAATCTGAACATTATCGCCAACACTTGTAATCATGAGTGTAGCACTCTAAAGTGAAACATTGTTGGTTATGAAGACCCAACTAAAGATCGCCTTAACCCTTTCCCAAACAATACCTGGTTTTGACGTCCGTAATAGTAAAGGTTTTGGGAAAACATTGAGACAAAAGAAGAAACTGATGATAACTAGCTTTTCCTTTTGTCTCATATTTTCTATGCTATATTTTACACAAATACTACCTTTCCCAACATTTATTGTGTAGTCTGCAGCAGCTTTTAAATTGGACCACCCTAAAAGATTGTCATTTAGGAAACGGTTAAGAATGTACTTCAATAGAAGAAATTCAAGGTGGTTTTCCTCAATAAGTTTGAATTTCGGTCTTTGGCACGTTTCTTGTTGTTAGTTTTATACAATTTTGCGAAAGCCTCGCTTCTTTCTTCCATCTTGTAAGAATCGTAGAATGATCGAGTGAATTTCTTAGTCTTTCATCATTAATCAGACGAAAATAGATTCAGCTCTGCCAAATTAATTTCAAAACATCTTTTTATAAAATTTTGGTTATCATCATTTTTCGTTTTGTTTTTGTTTTTTAAATATCCTACATGTACCTATAGCATTTCAAGCTATCCCATTTTAATATACTAACGCCTAGTGTTGTTCAGAAGAGGGTTAAATCAGCCAAGTTTAGTGTTAAACTTGTGTCAAGTTAAAGTCGGAAGTGACATTCAGACGAAAATGAATTATGACATCATCTCACGTGCATTTATGATCACGTGATGTTCTTCTTCTTAATCCCGTCACAAACGACAGACATTTATGGCCACTTGTACACACCTGAGACTGGCATGGACTTATACACTCATTTACGATCCGGACTTAACGAGTGTTCCAATTTGATAGAAGAAAGCATGAGTTTACAATATAGCACGAAATATTGTGACAAGAGGCGAGCATGTTTGTTATCTTTGTCTCATTCTTTAAATCCAAGAATATTCAAAATGTTTATGGATTCTTAGGAAAAAAGATAAGCTTTTTCTAAATAATGCAAAGTTGTTTTAAAACGTTGGTAAGGATGCAAGTGCATATTTGCATTTTTCGTAGATTTTTTTTTTCTCTTTTTATCTTTTTAATCTCCTGACGCCTTTAAGACATTAATTTTGGAAGTTTATTAAGGAAGCAGCCGACAGTTCTAAAACTAGGGCAGACGTCAATCAAAGTGACATTTATACTCCGTTCTTAACTCTATCAGAAGCAATTGCTGTTTTCAAAGTTCCACAAAGACAAAGCCTGGAAAACACAGAGAGAAAAAATGCCGATGGCCAGCATTTCCTTTTTTCTAGCAGTAGTTTCTACGGGCATATCACCTAATTTTGCGTAATTATCTTTACCTTTGTCTTCTAAAACATTCTTTTTTTGAATCACGCTAATTATGATGTTGTTTGGCGAAGGGTTAAAATCTGCGATGACAAATGACCATCGTAAATAAAAACTACAAACAATTAGCATAAAATATTTGCATGAAAGACAGGTCCATAGGAACAGGATGGGTGGTGCTAGAGGTTTTGTCTTCCATATATAGCTGTTTTTCAACGAAAACCTCGTAACTGCAGCTTAAAACAAGTTGCAGTTACGAGGTTTTCGTTGAAAAGCGACGATAACTTTTTACCAGCCTGAGCAAATTTTGGGGAATTGATTCTCTTAGGAGCACTTTTTGTAGCCTAAAGGACCTTGAACCTTATCTTTACAAGCAACTTCTGAAATTCAATGCAATTTAACCCATTACCACACATTGACTCTTTTTAACTCCTCCAAAGAAAACGGCTTTGGAAAGCATTATGGAAAATAACGAAATTGCTTGTGACAAGCAATTTCTTCATTTCCCACAATGCTTTCTACACAAAAAATGCCAAAAAATGTTAAATTTCATTCACTTGAAATTGTCGTCAGCAACATTAAATGATGGCTTTTTAAATCAAGTATTTGAACCACCCATCGATGAAGAGATATTCTCTGTATTCTGAAACTTATTCCTATTGGTATGTAGAAGACTTGTAAGACGTTTTAACCCTTTCCAAAAATAAATGGAAAGTGAAATTAAGAAAGAATATTAACAATTGATTTTTTTTTAAAAAAAAAATTCCAACGTTTTACGGGATTTTTGAATTCTTTTTTCTCAAGCAATAAAGAAGACACTTTTATCTGAAGATGTATATTGGACTTCGATTTCTTTACAATGTGTACATAGTCAGATAAGAGATTGACAAAAATGTGGTCCGATTTTTATCTACTTCGTTACAACGAACAGGGAAGCTTTTGAAACTCAAGGGGTGTCAAATAATTATTATAGGCGATCTCTCAATATTTCGCCGCTATTCAACAAAACCTCGTAACTGCAGCTTTTTCAAGCTGCAGTTACGAAGTTTTTGTTGAAAAACAGCGATTTTCCAACATTGAATCGTATTTTAAAATCTTTGCCGGAGAATTGACATGTTTGCACCGGTACGATTATAGAGTGGGATACATAGAAAGGTGCATCAGTCGCCTTAATAATGAGCTAACAACTATTTACTAGAATTTTCTTTATTTCTCTCAACGTTATGATGTTGCTATCAGAATAGCAAAATCCAGCAATACTTATTTACAATTACATGAAAAGGCCATCGAACAATTCTAAGATGTGTGCTTTTCTGAAAGGACATACAATTCTTTTTGGAACCTTTTGAAAGTGTATTTTCAAAAAATCATTTAGATTCAAATTATGCATCGGAAATGCTGCACTTTGCACGTCTGTACTTGCCACGGTCTCGGTGCAGATAATGCTTAATTAGATGCATATATCATAAATAAATTCATTAAGACTTATTTCGATGTACAAACGGCCATTGTTTTATACAAGGAAATTAGGAAGTGTCATAGACGCTCTATTTTAGTCCATCTCCATTTCTGCTCGTACTGCACCGAATAATTAATAATATAACCCCTTCTCTAAACGAAGAAATTTTAAGCTGCTCCATTTTGAAAGGAGTTGCAATCACAAATTAATTGATGTTAAAATTTGTAAATATGTGATACAACAGAGAAAATATTGAGGGAAAAGATACTGATCACCATCAGTTAATTTGCTATTCACTCATTGAAAGTTTTACTCGATGTCTCGTTTTTAGATTTTTTTAAAGTTCCAATGGTAAACCTCATTATAGACCACTGATGCGTTTTGGACTGGTCTTAAATTATGAAATTATGGAAGTTTTTTTTTTTTTTTTTTTTTTTTTTTTTTTTAATGGGTCAAACATCACAACCCATTTGTAATCATGGTGTAACAATATGATCGTCATCATGACATCTTACAACAATCTTGTAAAATTACGAGTACATCTTACAGCTGATGTTTTTTTTACATGAATTGGTCAATCTTCTTCAACCCTTTCCCAAACAATACCTCGTTTTGACGTTTCTAAGAGATTAGGCTTCAGAAAACATTGATGCAAAAGAAGAAAGTGCTGGTAATCAGCACTTCCTTCTTTTGCTTCAATATTTTCTGTGATATATCATATACAAACCATGTCCTTATCAACAAAAAAATGTTGTCAGCTGCAGTTTTCAAATTGGACAATCTATAGAACCCATAGAATCTTGTTTAATACACGAATGACAAACGCCCGATCCTTCTTGCTCCAGCCATAGAGTCTCAACATTTCTTTTTTCATTGCTTGACAGTTCTAGACAATAATTATCATGATTTACTTTTTAGATATGCTGTTTCTTTTCTTGCATGCTTAACCCTTTCCCAAACAAGGCCGGGATGCAACATACTTAATAGAAAGGGTTAGGAAAACATATTATGCAAAAGAAGAAAATGGTGATAATCAGTTTTTTTTTATTTGTTTAGATATTTTCTGTGCTACGTTAGACCAAAACATATCTTTACAAAATTTAACGGCCATTTCGTCGTCTACAACAGTTTTCAAATGGAAAAGTCTGAATTTTTGCCGTTTGATAAAGATTCATATTGGGTATTATATTCATGCATCTCACATACAATTAACCTTCTCTCACTAGGCAAACTTTTACATGGTTAGACTAACAAAAGATAATTGAATTTCTGACAAAAGTATGTATATATTGACAAAAAGACATCGGGAGAAAAGAAGAAAATGTTGATTATCAACGTTTCTTCTTTTTTCGTAATACCTTTTCCAACCATTTTTTTCGGAAAACCAATTAAAGTCACCAACTGAAAGAGAAGGGATTAATACTGCTCGCAAATATACAAGTTCGTATTTCAACACTTCAATGTAGACTGGTAGTGAAAATCTGAAAAATCAAATCAGGGAGGACAATTTGTTACAAGCAGGAGACATACATAGAATGAATCAATTATATATCACGGTCAATTCTAGCCCTGTCTCTTTGTCCGAATCAATGGCGCAAAGGAATTTTATTCAGGTCAAAGGTCATTCGGTGCATTTGTCACACATGCCTCCTAAAATGCCCCATAACTTACTCATTTATAAAGCTAAAACAATTATTTTGGTATCAAAATAAAGCTGATGATTTGTACTTTTACTTACAACAATAATATGCAACTTTTTTACAGCGTATTTTTGTTAATGTACATAAATACTGCGAAAAATGGCCAAAAATCACAAAAATAAGTTTTGTCTAAAAATGAAAAAAAGTTTAGAAAATACCAAATGTATGTTTGTGTTTGTGATATTATGCCTAAAAATTGCCTAGAAACCTGTTCTTAGCTTATATATATATTTGTTGACAGAATTAGTCTTTAGCTTAGGCCTGTAGCTATAGCTAAAAGTGGGTGGGGTATTTTTTTTAAAAAAATACAAAAAGTGCAAACTTTGATGTAACAATACGTCTTACACATAAATGTTATTCTATGATAAATTTTAAGATATGTTATAGGAAATTATTGTTTTGAAATCATATTTGCATGGATTTGTAGTACATATTCCTAAAAATTAATCAGATTTTTTATGATCGAAAATGACAATTTCTAAATAAAACAGCATGTGAGCCTGATACCGCTCAAATATCAACATCACAATGTCAAAACCACGACTCTTTAAACAAATATTTATCTAGTATACACAAAAGTGCATTTTGATAAAGCAAAACTCAAAATAGAAAAAAATAGCACAAAAGACAGCTGAGAATACTCCTCTCAATATCTTACAGTCATTATAAGACATTAACAGGGTCCATGCTAAACTTTTCAGGAATCAGATCAACATGGGGAATGACAGTTTGCATTTCTGTGTGTTGCATTGTATTATCTAGATCCAAAAGGAAGAGAATTTAGTGCTGCAACCAAGTTTTTAACTATCTATCAAGGTTCAGGTTCACATAAATGTTACTATAAATATAAGGAGCGGGTAAATTATTTATATACAGACATGATTTAGAAGGACTAAACGAACTTCATTTGAAATTTTCTTGAACAGAAATTATCTAGCTACATGTGCATCTATGTTGACCATTCCATATGATAGTTCTTTAATATATTTACACGTTTGTACGTCTGACAACCCTGCATGGGTGCCTTTAAAGATGTATTCATGTTTCAATACGTTTCGTACATAAATGGGATACATGCAATATATATATTTCTGTAAACAGAAGGTTAACTGCCATCATTGCAATTCTGATAATTACACCTGTCAAAGAAATCAAACTCTGTATCTCTTATTATGCAAATCACTCAGTACATATGATATTATGTGTGTTTTATCCTTCCTTCACATGCCAGTAGTATGGGAATCAATTTTATATTGGGGTAGCTGAAGCCCCTGTGTCTGAAAATTGGGGGGGGGGGGCTAAATTGGTTTTTCCCTAAATTTTCAGTGAAAAATAAAGAAAATTCGGCATTTTTTGACAACTTGGGGGAGGGGGCTTAGCCATGCAAAGCCCCCCCCCCCCCTGTTCCTTTCTTCACAATCCCATCATGATTATTCAATAAATGTGTTCAATCAATTGGTCTTTTTCAAATACTAAATCTAAAATAACCACAGCTGATATGTTTTGGAGTAGACACAGATAAACTGTTGGTATATTAATAGCGGAAATCTTTGGACCTGTGATTGTTTTAGCTAACACCATAACAATTTACCTGACGAATCTATGGACAATATTTAACATATTACTATGTTAAAGATATTCATTTAGTAATCATTATCGTTGAAATCAATCCTGTATCTGTCACTTGTATGTACCTATATTGAAATATAACAAAAAATATTAAGAAAATAGAAATAAAATAGATTCTTGGTGTTTTGGTCTGTTCCCTTGAGACTTTAACTAATAGTCTGTAGCAGGCCGTCCTAGCATACCAAATTAGAAATGAAGGTTTTCATAAAGGCTCACGTTTATGTAAATAAAAACCTTTTAGTTTAAAATATGAAAAACATAAGAGTGAATAGTGGCCATTTTCATAGAAAATATACAGTCAAAGTCATTCTACGCACTTGTTTCGTAAGGGGGTATACGGGATCTTACCGACAAAATTTTAAAATTTTGGGTAAGATTTGGTGGCATGTGGTGATATTTTCATTGTTGAACTGTGTGTGTGTACGCATAAAGAGGGATAATGCAGAACGAAAGGCATCGCTTGCTTTAAGCTTGCAAGACAACCAGCCAGAGCAAATATACAGTTTTTTGGTGACAATTACAAGCTATTTTGCGGTTGAAAAGGTTTTCTGGTAAAAAAGTAAATGTTTTAAAGTTTTGCTCTGAAATTGAAGTTTTTAAAAGGTTTTATAGGTTTCAGTAGGGGGCTAGCTGTAAGATATCCAAACCATGGCCTGTATAGTATTTAAGGGAATATAAGGAGTATGTAGGAAAAGTATAATGTCAAAATATATCGACCCAAATATATTTTGTGTATTGCAAATGGTGGTGGGGGGTTAAGATGATATTACCTTATTGTTTGAAATATATTTGCAGATCTTTTTATTCTGCTACCAGCAAACCAATTCAGTTTAATGAATACTATGAATTTCACAAGTTCTCAGTTAAATGTATAACACGTACAATGGTTGCAAGATAACCTGATGTTTATAAACAAAATCTAAACTTATAAAGACATGTTATTTGCTTGTGCAACTCATCTCGTCACAATTTTTTAACAATCATGATCATGATCACTATAATTTCCTTTTAATTATTTGGTGGAAATCAGTAGATTACGCAATCACCGTTTGTTTAGTTCTTCCAACTCCACAATGTTACATATCCATCTAGTTATTGATACCCGATCTATAGAAGTCAACGCCTTGGTAACCCTAACCAGCTCTCCGCAGTAGCGTTCTTTTAACCTCTTTCGTCTTCTTAACCCTATCTGCAATCTTGGAATTCCTTCATCCAAAATTTAGTAAGAAGGAGAGGACAACTATAAACTGCATGCAATTGATCTTCAACCTTTCAAGCAGAATTAGACTAGAAATCGTATTACACCCTGGTTCACAACAATGACCATTCCGTCAACATTTTTCGTTGCAAACATATATGTTAACCATTCTTTCCCAAATACAGGTTAGCTAATGCAATTTGCAGGTCTTATTTCTAAGGTAAGGAGAAAGGGCCTGGGACCCTTGATTTGGGAAATATACAGCTGTCTGGGAAATTTATAATTGGATATTTTGATAAAAAGAGCTAAACTTCAATATAGGGATTCATAAACGTATACAGATCTGAAAATAATCTTTTAACGGTAAGAATACAAATTTCAAGCAAAATTAAGACCGTTTTACAAGGACCGTAACATTGTTTAATTGGAGAAAAATGATTTTTAGGGGAAAAACAACTGCACGGGAAAATTCACTGGAGGGGAAGGGGCCAATAAACGGCCCCAGTTTCCTAGTAAAAATCTATGATTTAGATAATTTGAAAAAGATATTCCCCAAAAAATAAGATATGAGTCTTTGCTTCATTTTGATACAGTAGTTGTTAGTCAGTTGATCTTGTAAACTGTGAGTTATAGCTGTTCCCATAAAACCTCTATCACGTTTTAAAAGATATGTTTCTCTAGAACACCCTCAAGCATACTGTATTTCAATTTTCCTTCGTAAAAAGACGCCAAAATGTTTAATTCTGTTTGGGACAGACAGTAGTGCATAATTATACAATATGTTTTAGTCTTTTCTATGTATGTTAAAAAGCAAGTACCAAATATTCACAAATTTGTGATATTTTCATCATGATTTAAAATAGAATGAAAAAATGTTAAAATGTAAATAAGCTATTTGCAAAACTGGAATTAAGAAAGGAGTCCTAGGTTTTATTTTGACACTAAAATTGTAAGAGAACACCATCTACTAATTAAGGAATATTAGGAATATAAGGAATATTTTGCTGCAAAATTCTTAACAAAAACTGTGAAAATTTCATCAAAATTTCCAATTAAATCTACAAAAGTATGCATATGCAAATTGTTTCATTTGCATAACTGTCTGAAAAATAAAGATACTAAAATTGTTAATCTTTACCAAGAATTAATCGAGATATGTCTGATTTTTTCTGATGTACTCGCAAAAATTGACTATAATTCCATCAATTGTTCCAATAAATTCTTCAAAGTTATGAATATGCAAATAAGCCTCCACAGGCTTAATTGCATACTTATTCTGAAAAACAAAAATTGATGTCTTGTCTTCATTTAAAAACATTGATTGTTTGTCTACACCAAGGACTTATTGACTGATAGCTGTTTCTCCCGTTTTACCCCAAAACTACTTTTACAATATATGTTTCCATGGAAATGAAACACTCTACTATACTGTAATTTAATCTGATTCTGTAAAAAGACATAAAAATGCTAACTTCTGTTTTGGACAGGACGTTTTACATATGCAATGTGATAATATCCTTCCAGGAAGCTGCAAAGCTCTGTATGCATCAAATTTTCATTAATGGGTGATATTTTCATCAATTAATTAAAAATAATAAAAAAAATTGTGCATATGCAATGAAGCTTTTTTGCATACCTTAACTTGAGGATAGATGTCTAGGCTTTACTTTGGTACCAAATTTGTGAATATACACCACCAACTTAGTGGGATATAGCTTTCGTTCGAACTACACTCTGAAAAAATGACCAAAAAATGATCAAAATTTCCAATTAAATCTTCAGAATCATGCATATGCAAATCAGCTAATTTGCATATTTATACTTCAAAATAAAGATCAATGTCTAAGCTTCATTTTGATACCAAATGTGTTATTCTAAACCCAAAACTAAATGAGTTATAGCGGATTGTTTAACTATACCCCATATACCATTTATTTTTTGCACCTAGTTGACCTTTGACCTACTTAGACCTACTTCACCACTGATGCGGACAGAGAGACAGGGCTTCAGTGATTAAGGGGACATTGCTTCATCGTTTAAGCATTGTCTCTTGCTTGTAACAAGTTGTCCTCCCTGGAACCATTTTTAGGCTTCGTACAGAAAACTTCTCCTAGTCTAATGGGTTGTATCTTAAAATATTTTTGAAAAAAAAGTAAACATGAAATTGAAGACAGATTAACAAGATGTCGCTACATTTCTTGCCAATGTTTACAAACGCGATCCTACAATGTTTATTATTAAAACATAAACGGAATATCATTTCAAGTTAAATCCAAACCACTGGTGCTGAACTCGGCCAAAGCGTGGGACGTTTTTTCGCGATCACTGTATTCCGTCGATGTTGTTATAAAATATCGTAACTACGGCTTCGATAAAGCCGTAGTTACGACATTTTTATAACAATACCAACGGTTTGTCAATACATATCGGTTAACCCGGTCTATTTTTAGAACAAATTCATTGTATCAGAAAAACTATCTAATCAGATCTTTAAACTCACATTTAAACGCAAAATATCTGTACCTTGTTGTAGCGAAAAACGTCCATCGCTTTGGCCGAGTTCACCACCAGTGTAAACGCTTTCTTTTATTAACAAAATCTCGCGTCGCCAGTAGAAATATTTTGGAGGTACCATTGAAAGATAAAAAAAGAAATTGCTGATAATCATCAATATCTCATTTTCCACCGACATCATCTATAGCTTATTTATTTTGATGTCCGCAACTCTTTTTAAATGGAACATAAATGGAACATAATTTCATTGCGCGTTCCAAGATGTCGTGACATTTCTAACCAATGTTGAGAAACGCAATTCTCGTGTTTGTTATTAAAACATAACAAAATAACATACATGTATCAAATTTGACCTTGAACTTATATACGTATACGAGTATATGCTATAAGAATTGTTGATAAAAAAAAAAATACCACCGATGAATAGAAGTTACTGAATGAAATATTTTAAGACAATAACAGTATTGACCCCAGAGACAAATTTAACTCTACGATTCATGGCAAACGTCCTTTCCCTTGACAATTAAGCATTATGGACAGATCGACCTTTGAAAAAACATTTTGTACCCAGGATAAATTGGAGAGTTTCTGTATATTCAAAAAGTTCATTGTAAACATTGTGGCATAATTAATCCCGCAGACCTTTCATTATCTTTTTCCTTGTGTTTACTTTTTTGTCATTTTCGTTAATTTCTATTTGCACAGTTGTGACATAATGAAAGGAAAGATATATCTTCTTCTTTAAAGCAGTATTAGACAGTATTTATTGGTTTACATATTCAAACATTTGAACAAACTAAATGTATCAATATGGAATGATTGACCTTGCAAAAAAGATTAGAGGGCAAAGTGACCATAGGCCTAACTATTAATGATACGCTAGCGGAATTCAATGCTACAAGTGGAAACGTAACAAAGATGAAAACTATTTTAGCATTGCTTTTCATCAAAACTAGTTAATAGCCGTATTTTTGTGAATCTAGAAAATGAAAAGAGAAAAATGTACAGACATCATTATGTATTAACTTACTATAAATCAGTGTGCCCCATCGTTCTTCCAAAAGGATCGTGCTTGGAAAAACGTTGATACAGAGAAGAAAATGCTGAATGCCAGCATCTTCAATTTTCCTCAATATTTTCTTTTACCTATTCACTGGTGGTGAACTCGGCCAAAGCGAGGGACGTTTTTCGCTACATCAAGGTACAGATATTTTGCGTTTAAATGTGAGCTTGAAGATCTTATTGGATTGTTCGTCTAATAACAATGAATTTACTCTAAAAATAGATCGGGTTTATCGATATGTATTGACAAACCGTCTGTGTTGTTATAAAATCTCGTAACTACGGCTTTATCGAAGCCGTAGTTACGATATTTTATAACAACACCGACGGAATACTATGATCGCGAAAAACGTCCCACACTTTGGCCGAGTTCACCACCAGTGCTATTGATCAATTTGAATGAGCAGTCAGCAGTGCTTTGAATAGCAAGAGTGTTTCAATCATTTGGCGTCCGTGATTTTAAACGTAATAATATGCAATTTTGATTAGGATAACAAAAACAAGACTTAGCATGCATCAAACACGACTTATCAAGATAAAATCTTGTCAATGCAGAGATAATCTTTGTTTAATGAAGGCCCAAGTCTGCATTTAGTGTGTGTGAGGTCACACCAGGCTATCAGATTAGATAATACGCGTTCTCAACGACTCATTCACACGGTGGATAATCACGTGATGCAATATTTTCAGAAAATCTTCAATGATTTTGTTAATACTGGACCGATTTGAATTCGGTTTGAAGCAGAGAATGTGGAGAGACATCACACATTAGATGGGCGTGGTTGTGTTTTGAAAAATCAACTTATAAAAAAGTTATTGGAGATAAACCAAAATTTTGGTTTATCTTCAATAACTTTTTTATCAGTTGATTTTTGAAAAATATAGGACGTCCATGTTATTACTGACATTTTTTCCACTTTCTCTGTTTCAAACCGAATTCAATTTGGTCAAGTATTGACAAAGATATTGAATATTATCGGAAATTCTAAATCAGGTGATTATGCACCGTGAATCATAATATGGGTTCTCATCTTGTTGGACCAGCTACGTTAAAAAAAGTCGTAACTGAAGCTTGATGCTTGCACAAATCGTTCCCTAGAAAATATATTTCTTTGGATGAAAAGACACATACATGTATTCATTATATTTGCTTAAAACATGTCAAATTCATTATAGATATATACAACTTGTCGCAGTTTCTAAGAACTATCCACACGACATTAGACTACATGCTCTATGGTTCATCCTCTTAGTTTATATATTGATTTGATATTATTTTTGTGAATAGGTTGATGGACATCACATTGTACAAAGCTTAAACTATGGCACATCATGTTCAAAAAGTCCCAAGGGATATAGTCGTCCTGTATATCAAAGAGTTAAAGAAGTAAAAATAGTCTGTTTTGATATATTTTTGTGAATATGGTGATTGGACATTGGTATTGGTTGAATTTTAATCTGGGACACTTCATGTTTCATTATGCTAATCCCTGGTCCTTGTACTGATTAGTTAAGATTCACCGTAAAATCTCATTAAATCTGGACCCTGTCTCCATTGTTTAAACAGGCCCGTGTCAATGCGGATGAATATATAAATCTAATTCAAATAGTAATCAAGTTATTCATGTATTGACACAGATAGGCACTACCCTGGTTATCACGAAACCTCGTAACTTCAGCTTAATTAAACATACAGTTACGAGATTTTGCAATAACATCGACGACGATACATCGTTGATTGCGTTCGAGAATTTCGTAACTGCAGCTTTATATCCGAAATTACGTCGTTTTACGTCGTAGAACTTTGCGAAGCGGATGAATATATAAATCTAATTCAAATAGTAATCAAGTTATTCATGTATTGACACAGATAGGCACTACCCTGGTTATCACGAAACCTCGTAACTTCAGCTTAATTAAACATACAGTTACGAGATTTTGCAATAACATCGACGACGATACATCGTTGATTGCGTTCGAGAATTTCGTAACTGCAGCTTGATATCCGAAATTACGTCGTTTTACGTCGTAGAACTTTGCGAAGCTTACGATATACAGGTCGTCGATGAGTGGTCTAAGCACTGTAACTTCGGTTTGAAAAGCTGGAATTACGACGTTTTGGTTTTAGCCTCCTACTGACCAAGGGTACCATGTCTGTCGAAATAATACCCTCTTTGCGTTTGACGACTCTTCCTAATTGTTAAGAATATATTGTAGGGATCTAACTCCTCATTGCTCTGAATTCCCTCTTAAAAAATAACGTTAACTTTCCCAATTTGCAATATTTTAGTATGACCAAAATGAAAAGCTGTTGCCGACAACATTTTAGATGTTGACAAAGACAGGATTTGTCTGCAATAGGCTATAGCACAGGACTATTGAGGCAAAATGCGAAAATGCTGTCTATCAGCATGTCTTTCTTTTACCTCAATGTTTTTCCAAACCCTTCCTTTAAAGGACGTCATAATCAGGTCTTGTGTGTAAAATGGTTAAAACCCTCCCCTGCATTTGAAAAAAAATGTCTCTTGTCGCTAAGCAATGGACGAACCGTCAACTGGTTTACCCGAGAGTTTCGGCCATGTTAAGAATCATAACATGTTCTCTAACAAAATTATCCTTTTCTATTTTCAGAATGGAATTAGTATGGCACGGTGAATTTGATCGCCTCTTCTCACAGTATTTCCCCCATATATGGTGCTTGGTGCCTACGTTTGCCCCTCCCTCTGAGAACTGGAGGACCTTCAAAGATAGTGCCAAAGTTAGATTCTCCTGTCAGGTAAGGATGAGCAGGCATTTATTACCCTATATTCTATGTGACGTAGGCCTATGAAGAAGTAAAGTCTTACTGCATACCGGTTGCTTCAACCTCTAAACAGAGATCGATTATGTTTGCCCGAATGCTACGTTGCTTTTTTTCCTGAATTATATACAAGCCTCAATTCGACCCACACAGAACAGTTGAAAATATATAACATACAATTAATGACTTGTTTTGGCGTCCGTATTGAGCCTTTGACAACATTGGAATGGAGTCACGCGCGAAAACTTTTGAGTCATTGAAAACTGTCCTTACGTCGTGTCAGGTTGTCCACCACCCGCAATATTGCCTAATACCTAAAATAGTTATTGTGTTCTGTGACGTAAAATACGAGGGCCCATCAATAATTTTGCGAACTAAATCTACTATTCAGTTACCCGTTTACGTATTTTTATAAGAAATGGGTAATGTTTCTAAGTTTATCAACGTATTTCTGATGTAAGATTAGTTCGTGAAATTATTGATGGACCCTCGTACAGATACATGTGCATAAATATACAGAAGATAAACTGCTGATAATCGGCAGTAGGTCTCATCTACCGGTCTCTCAATATTTCCTTAGATACATGACGGACACATGTTTGTCCTCTTGAATAACCATTTTGTCTTTGGCAACGACTTTCAATTAATTAATCACATAATTTCTCACAGGACTGTGGTCACGGTTGGACGTCGATGAAAGGACGTGTTGTATTCTGGTTCGAGTTGAACTTCGGCACCAACTCTGGCTGTGTGATGTTCAAATTGTACGGTCAACAGTGTCAGAGATGTAAAACTGGCAAGTTTGAACACGCTATGTGGTACCCGGAAGAGGTTGTAAAGGTGCGTAACTGTTATTTCTTACAGATTACCTCCTTTGTGAAGGAGGTCTATGACAATGTTTGACCTTCACATAATATGCGCAGGTAACTCTTATTCCAAGCTTTAAGGTGATATCAAAGAAAGTATCCACGACGGATAAAACTGGGGTTATAAAGGTACGTAACATCTTCGTCATTTACATAAGATAAAGGGAAATCATCTCCCTTAATATAAATGGGAAGTGAAAATGGTACCAAAAGAGATCAGATAGTAGTAGGCTACATTCAGGCCAGCAGAAAGCAATTTATATGGGGGTGCTAAAGTCCAGGCCTGTCCAGGCCAGTGTCTGAATATTGGAGGAGCTAAATTTGATTTTTCCTAAATTCCCAGTGTAGAATAAGGAAAATTCGTCATTTTGGCCAACTTTTGGCATACCCCCTCCCCCCTGTTCCGACGGCTCTGGGTATGATGGTATAAAATTGTATTGTAATTACATGTGTAATGTGCTGTTCTTTATGGATAGCATTTTAGTAGCAGTGTAAAATCTTTAAATGTGCATTTGAGGTTGGCATTGGAATTAGGATAAGATATTTTGAATATTGCATATTTCAGGTGATCGGTAACGTATACAATCGCGTAGGACAGATCTACTATGGGTTCGTACGACCGCCACTACGTATAGACCGGCGAGTGGGAAAACCTAGAAATCAGCATAATGCCGAACTCTGTCAGGCCTGCAAAGAGGGACTATGTAAGGAGGAATGGTCATTCGCTTGACCTTAAACTGTGACCTTGACCTTTAGAACCTCGGTGTCATAACCACGTGTTCCTAGCAAGCTGAAGGGACGGGGTCGTTTATTGTACGGTGCATCTAATCTTTCTGCAACAGTGGCGAGGGATGGTCTGAAAATTGTCGCTTTTTCCTACAATTGATGGAAAAAGATATCGATACCTTAAAAGAATTACGTCGTAAACGTAAAAAGTAGAACAAATATGTGATATAATGTTATATTCATGTATGGTAATTTATGACTTATTGGGCAACGAAATGTCGTGGCTTTTTTTTAAAAAAAACTCATTATTACATCTTGCACAAAGTTGTAGTTACGGAGTTTTGTAAGAGAAGTAGCGATACATTTTATACCGTCGGTGCTATTGCAAAACCGCGTAACTCCAGCTTGATTAAAGCTGGAGTTACGAGGTTTTGTAATAGCACCGACGATACCTTTCACAAGCAAAAAGATGTCGCACTTCTACAATGATTAAAAAAACTCCTTAGAAGGGAATTGAAAGACTGAATGAGAATAAGATCGTAATGATAAAGTTCTACGAAATTGAAACAATATATAGTCTAATACGCTAGAGAAGCACGTGCTACCGTATTCTTCCATTGTAATCAAATTCTCTATCAATTTAAGACATCGAAATACGTGTTACAATATTAAGAGTATCATAAAAATGAACAACGAGTTGGTGCAAACTGTTCAATGTTTTATCCTTGCCAACAGAAGCATCTTACAGCGATTTATTTTAAGTTTGGAAATCGTCGGTGTTATTATTAATCATGTTAATCATGCCACCGAAAGATTTGTAAACGAGAATAATTTTACGTATAAGCACTTTCAAAGCGGGTGGTTAGGTGGCAGAACAACAAAATAATTGCAGAAAATATATCTTCAATAATTGTGTTAACCCTTTCCCAAACATCAAAACTTTAAGGTGGTCCAATATGAATGCTGCTAAAGACGAAAAAAATATATGTTAATAATGATATGATTTATGCACGATATAAGTAGGAAAATATTGAGGCAAAAGGAGAAATTGCTGATTATCAGCAGTTTCTTCTTTTGCCTCAATGTTTTCCAAAGCCTTTTCTATTGGGGTCAATACCAGGTCTTGTTTGGGAAAGGGTTAATACGTGACCGATTTAGAATCGTTTTGAAGCAGAGAAAATATAGAAACCTCAGGTAATTGGTGTTTTAAACAGCGTGTGAAAATATCATTGCTGAGCAAACAAAATTCGTTTTATGTTGAGTCACGTGATCCCCAAACATACCTTTTTCCAGAAAATATCTGATTACTTTTTTTAAACCTGCATTTTAATGTGGCACGTATATTTTTTGAAACACACATAACTTATTGGCAATTATTACAACCCATCATTAGCACCAAAGAGCCAGATGCGAAATTTGAAAGTGCCAGTTAACCCTAAACCGTGTTATTTTTCCATTCCAAATACAAACATAAGCATTTTGAACGGTTTAGAATTTTGAATTAATGCATAATTATGGAAATATTTGACAAAAAATGTTATAAATTACCTCCCTTGCATATGAATATAGAGTAAAATGGTATATGTAAATTATATTCTTCTTGAAGCATAATCTTGAAATCCGGCACGGTGAATCAGTTTATTTGAAGGTTATTTACAAGTGTGTGTAATTTGATACATGTCCTATGGCTAGAAAGTGGTGTTTTAAATGATGGGTCATATACCTTAACATTAAATTCAACTAAAATTTTAACGAGAAGCGAGTTGTTCATTCGAGTTAAATACATGTACATGTAGGCCTATACATTTGATCACGAAAAAGGCATTGGTGGATTTTGCGACCAATGTGGATTCAGATCAGTGTGGCAATGCACTCAATCTGGTCAAGATTCAAATTATTCTCAAATAACATATCCATTACCATACGACATGTAAAGGGACAGAAACGTCGATGCTTACCAGATGTCATGTTCGAAAAAGCATATCGTTGGTGGGGAGTCAAAACCTCGTAACTGCAGCTTGAAAAAGCTGGAGTTACGAGTTTTTGACTTCCCACCGACGATGTGTTGATCAGGATCTTTGTTGGCTTCAATTGCTATAATACAACATATCGCTGCTTTTCTGCTAAAACCCCGTATCTGCAGCTTAAAACAAGCTGCAGATACGAGGTTTTCGTAGAAAAGCGGCGATATAGGTTCATTCAAATCATGCATTTAATTGTCATGGTACTTTTTTCACGATGAGATAAAAACCTCATGATCTTCAATCAGTTTTCAATAAAAATGGCTTTCTTGCTTGTTCACATGTACAAAAATGGTTTTGGCGATAGTACGATTGCGCTTTGTATGCAATGTTTGCTTGGTTTATTTTGATGCACTCGTCTCTTGTTCTTGTCATACCATTTTATGCATCCTCGGAAACCCCGAGTCATGTCATGTAGCGTAGCAGACCCTGGGATATCCGAAGATGATTTGCATGGTGCTTTTAAATATTTCTAAAATATCAGAAAATACGGTAAGTGTCAACTATATGTATGTATTTACATTTTCCCGAATGACAAATTGAAGATCAGTCCAATATCAAAGTTACTGTATTGATGATATCATTAGCAAAATTAATACTAATACTACATTGAAGGAAAAGGAAGAAATAATTATTAGTGTCATTTCTTCTTTCGCTCTATGTTTTCCAAGCCTCTGTTATTTATGCGAATGATGTAAATTTCTAGTAGGGGAAAGATGAAATAAACACATATCAATCTTAAGAAATAATCACATATCAAACTTCTCAACTTTGGGAGATATTTTGCCATAATTGTTTGTTAGAATTTTTGTAGTTTATACACAAATTAAGCATTATATTTGTTTTAACATATTCTTTTATTCACTGGTTAAAAACCACGTTTTTGTTTATAGTATTTGTCGTAGAATTTAGCTTTTTTTCTAATTTTCTAACGCAATCAAAATATTATTTATCAAAATGTTTAGTTTATTTTGTTGTTAGATATATAATCTTTAATTGTTAAATTGTACAAAATATTTGTTTATGTCGAAATGTTACTTGTACATAATAGACTTTATTATCGCTTTTAAACAAAAACCTCGTAACTACAGCTTGTTCAAAGCTGTAGTTACGATTTTTTTGATGAAGAGCGTTGATATTTGAGCGGGGTCTTGAAAAGGGAACTTTTTGACATTTGGCACTATCTAAGATCCGGATTGGCTTTTGCTTTAGTGCCTGCTTATCAGCAGCCGTGCTGTTCTCTGTACTGGTTGCATAGGCCTATAGGTTTTGAAAAAAAACTACAAGAGAACAACATGGATCTTGATCAGACTGTGCATATGCAAACGTTGATCTTGGTCGATGTTTATCCAAAGTGTCACAAAGATCCCTTTCCAAAATTCAGCTCATTTTCTTTAACATTTCTCGATCAAGTTTTTTAACCCTTTCCCAAACTAGAGCCTAGCCTACAAAATATAAGAGTGGTCTAATTGCAAATCTTCTGTAGATGTCAAAATGCATATTGATAAAGATTGAATTTATTTACAATGAAGGTTCAGAAAATACTGAGACAAAAAGGAGAACATGTTGGTTATCAGCATTTTTTCTTTTGTTTTTTCCAAGCCTTTTCTCCAATGGGCGCCAAAACCAGGTATTGTATGGGGAAGGGTAATATATATATATTTAACAGATCGCTGTTATCACTCCACCTTTAAATAGATCATAATTATGAGAATAGTACATACGTTAGTTGTTGCAATGAAAATATCGTGACAAAAATGTTGCTATAAGATACTGAAAACTTTCCCGTCCGCTACGTTTTCTAAATCAATATTCGTTGGGGTCGTCGGAATTGGGTCTTTTGTGAAAGAGTTATTATGGCGGAGCCTGTGAGAACGTGGTAGAGGTCTCCGTTTGGTTCTTTCCGACAAGTCAAATTTGTAGCCCGGGTATGTCAAAGCATGGGAAGCAATCCGCGGAAAGAAAAGACAGTGTTGGTTATCAGCATTTTCTTACCTTTTCTTACCTTTCTCTCAGACCTTTCTTTTATCTCTGTGGACAAGTGACGGAAAAGAAAGAAAATATTGGGAAAAGAGTACAAGTACGGTTTGCCGGCGAATTGTCAATAACATTTTGAATTCATTCCATTGTTGCATTAGGCCCTGTATTAAGCATTCCGAAAGCTGGTCGTCAATATTGCATGAAAATTTAGCTTTATAAAGAGAATGAAAATAATTAAATTGTAATTATGTTATCACTGTAAAGTTAACAAAAATGGTAGAAGTGTCACACTTAGTAGGACGAAAATGTATCGATTTGTTCAAAAGAATGCGAAATAAACACATTGAACGTAATTTTTATTCTGGCTAAAAGGGAACCTTCAAGTGATTCAAACTCGACTAAGGAACATTTTTCCAAAGATTTAGGATGTTTATCTTAAGTTTCGAGTCAAATAGTAGGCCTAATTTACCCTTCCGAAAAATGCGTGGTTTTGACATACCTAATACACAAACTTAGGAAAACATTGAGACAAAAGAAGAAAATGCTGATAATCAGCATTTTCTCATTTTTTCTGAATATTTTCCTCTGTATATTGTACACAATTTATGTCTTTTTCTTTATTGTTCTCGTCATCTGCATCAGCTTCAAAATTGGAAAAGTCTAAAATTTGTCCATTGAGAAAGGTTTAAGAATTGCTAATAAATACAGCTGATCGACCATCACTCGAATTGTTTCCATTTTTCCCATGTTTCCTTGTAAGACTTTCAGAATGACTTTGTTCATTTGATTGACTACATATCACTGTTGTTAAACAAAAAGCATTTATAAATTTGTTAATTTTGTATATGATTTCTCGTGATGTCTTTTCTAATAAAACTGTTTTATAGTCTTTAAGCTCGATTGTTTTCTATCGAACTCCATTTTCTTTGCGCCCTTCGACATTTGATGCGGTGACCGCTTTTCTCCGAAAAGTAGGGAAACGGTGGTATGACGGCCAGTGGCCATATATGTGTTGTTTGAATCGGGTTTCCGTCATTTTAAGAATTTTTTCAACCACCTCGCGACGAAGTCATAATAATCTATGTTCTTGCTTTGGTAATAGTAGTAACAGCGCGCTGGATAATCACGCGATGCAATAATTCAAGGAAATCTTAGGATACTGGACCGATTTGAATTCGGTTTGAAGCAGAGAAGGTGGACAGACGTCGCGCATTATATGGATGTGGTAGATTTTTTTTAAATCAGTTGATAAAAGTGTTGTTGAAGATCAACCAAAATTTTGGTTGATCTTCATTAACTTTTTTATCAGCTGATTTTTCGCCCAGCTCATTTCTGGCGTTTTTCCACATTCTCTGCTTCAACCCGAATTCAAATCGGTCCCGTCTTAACAAAATTATCAAAGATATCCTGCAATTCTGAATCGTGTGATTATCCACCGTGAATAGGCTATGTTTCTATCTTCTATCGGACAACCCTTGTGGGTGTTAGTAGCACGATTTAAAGATGTATGCCTACCTGTATGAAGATTCTAAATTCATGCATGATTACAGTTGGAAACAAGATTTGGCGATTGATTGGATGGGCTTTTTAAAATAATTAACGCAGTTTTTAAGACTATTCTAGTCATATTATAGCAGATACTTCCTGTCGCATCTCTCACCAGTAGGCCTACACTAGTGACTCGAGTTGGATGTTGAGTTTGTACAAGTCTACTAGTGCGCAGATGCCAGGTACACGCGTACGTAATTCATGTGTACGTAAGTGAACCATTGTTTAACGAATTGCAGTGGGGGATCCAAAGCGGGTTGGGAGGTTTCAATAGAACCCACCTCTACATGTAGCCTATTTTTATTCTTTTATTCTTTATTTTTTCATTGTCTTTTATTTTTCATTTTTTTTTTTTTTTTTTTTTTTTAACTTTATTACTTTTTTTTATTTTATTACTTTTTCATACAGAAATTCAGTCAAAACTGTGTAATTAATTCGTGGGAAAAAACCAAAAACCTATTTGTATGTTCGAACTACTTTCAAAGAAATCCTGGATCCGCCAAAGGGGTGTTAACCATTTGCCACACAGTACCTGCTTTTGACATCCCCAATCGACAATGCTTTGTAAAATATTTAGACAAAAGAAGAAAATGCTGACGAGCAGCATTTTCTTCTTTTGTCTCTATATTTTCTATCTTTAAGTAATTCTATACAAAAATTCAGAATCAATGTCTTTCAATTCGATCGTCTTCAGAGACTTTCAAATTGGAATACTCCCTATTTCTGTCGCTTGGGAAATAAAATATTTTACAGGCGCACAAAATGGAAACATCCTAGGCATGTTATGCTGAAAGGAACAATGTTTATCGCGAAGTCCTAACATTCACCGCGGACTAATTTGGAACTGAAGTGGCAAAATATACACGGACCTGTAATTCTATTAAATGCATATTGCATGCAAATAATAGCGTATAAAAATTATGAGACAAAAGAAATTGCCCATTTCTCAATCATAGGTTTTTATACACAATTACATGTAGGCCTATTACTTTCAGAATTAAGAAAAATACTTATGCATTAATTATCAGGTTTTTTTAACATGAAATACCAGAAAATCCCATTATTTCGTGACAATTTTGAAGAAATCAAGAGTAGGCCTACTTTTGATGCTGCACATAGTGGCATTAGGCTACAATAATTTAGGCCTACAAGAAGCTATATTGGTGCCGATATTACTTATTGGGCTTTGGAGAACGCTTGGGACCCGGGATAAGAAAACCAAAGTTCTTTGGAAATAAACGCTGATTCATCCTTACACTTGTTATCCATATAACTGGTCCAATTTGAAACCAACTGCAGACGGCAAAATAATCTATTGTTGATTAAAACCGGATTTGCATAGACCTACGATAATCATAAGGCAGAGAAAAATTGAATCAAAAGGAGAAGATGGCAGAAACCCACATTTTCTTAGATAAGACAAGTTTTTACCTCTGTTACCACTGACAAATTTATGTCTGATAATTTAAGGCTACATAATTTTTACGGGTAGGCCTACCCATTTGTAGGGACTGCAATACACTACAGCAGAGAAAATTTGAAACAAAAGGAGAAAGCACAACAAATCTGCATTTCCCCCGCTGTTTCAATGTTTTCTTTTTGTTCTTGTCTTATTTTCATTCTATTATAGACGCAAAAAAAATGTCATTAAGGTGGGGCAATTTGAAAACTGCTTTAAAATAGATCCAGTCTATAAAATCCAGGCTATTTATTCCTTTGTTTACAAATGGCGGCCAACGTGATTTTTGCGTCGTAATAATGTTCAGCAGGTTTTTATCCTTGTTTAATCGAGGGATGAGAGCATACAAAGTTCAAGATCTCAAGAGAACGAAGCGGGTCGGCGTTACAGCTAAGACTTTCTCGGAACTGGTGAAGAAAGGGTGTGAAAAATTAGAGGTTAGTTAGTGAAGAGTTTCCGGATAACTTAAAGACGTCTCTAGTTTCCGGATATGAATGTCTCTTTCTTCTCACAAAAATCATCCCTGCAGTTTTCATTTTTTCGTTCAAAATATAGTCATAGCATAATGTCTGCCTCATTAAAACCAAAAATAAATTTTGACGACTGAATTGCGTTTTAAGCTTGAATGCTCATTGTTTCTCAGAACATTGTTTTTAGCTTTTGTGGCTTTGCCATTGAACAATGAATTAAGACTTGTTGAAAATACATGATGAGAAATTCAATCATATATAAAAAAAAAGATAATGTTTCTTTTACTTTTGATAATTGAAATACAGGGGTTTTCCTAAGCTTTCTGTGCCTCCTGAAAACGGAGGCATTCCCAAAGAAAAAGGCTGTGTTCCCAAAGCAAATTTGCTTCCATTTGTCCAAATCTATTGAAAATGTTTAATTTATTATTGAAAAAAAAGTTTTTTTGCTTACCTTTCTGGCCCAAAATGAGCTATTTAATCAGTGTTTATTTTTAATTTTGGGGGAAGGGGGTCAGGGCCCATAGGTGGGGGAAAATTTGCGTGTGAATGCCCAAAAAGGGGAATTTCAATACATGCTTGTACTCTCAAATACAGTGTTATAAATGCATTTAAATTGCTTGTATATCATAATGGGACATTCAAACAACCATTGGAACTGTTAAAGATACCTAGAATCTTAACATAATTTGGATTTTTCTTTGCAACAAAAAATATAGTTCCAGGAGGGGAAAATTTATCTGAAATGGGGGAAAAAAGTATATTCCTCAGAGAGGGGAAAGGGGCCCAATAACGACCGTTTTTTTTTTAAGAAAAAAAATCACTGATTTTGCACTATTAAAATTTCCCAATAAGGCCAGACTGTTTCACTTTTATGTAAATTTCTAAGTCCGGAATGGTTTCCCTATCTTACTATATGTTAATTTGTCGCATACGGGATCTGGTTGACCTATTCCGAGTCTGACAAGTTTGTCAAAATTTGGATTTTTGGAGTTCGGATAAGGTCCCTTTTAGCGTGACGGGTCACATATATATAAAAAAGATAAAAAAGTTTCTTTGACTTTTAATATTTGAAATAGATCCAAAACAAAAAGTTGTTCACTTGAAATTGCCTTCTGCACACAGCAGGTTTCTGAAGCATCTTTGGATTTGGACCAATCTAAAGTTCTGCCGTATGTTAAACTTATTGGTCAATAATTTATTGTATTAACAGCTGGACCCTAAATCAGTGACTGTAGTGTTAGAGGACGATGGAACAGAGGTGGATTGTGATACATTCTTCAAACAGATTCCTACACAAACTGTTCTTGTGTTTCTGAGGAAAGGAGAAAAATGGGGTGGCGGTAAGCAGCAGGCTAGATTCTCCTTTCACTTCTATCTTTTAGACACAGTATGAGCCCATGCCTTTAACCCATTTCCACATGAGGATGCTTTTTTGATGCCTCATTAGTTAAAGGCTTGCCGCTTGGGAAAAGATTGAAAAATGAAAATGAAGAAATTGCGTGTGACAAGCAATTTCTTCATTTCCCACAATGTTTTCTACCTGTAAAGGCAAAAAAATGTTACAATTCATCATTTCAAATTATTGTCTGCAGCATCTTTGAATTTCGATCAATCTTAAATTTTGCCTTCTGGTTAATTGTTTTATTTTGTTGGTCATGTCCTTTAACCTTTCCCTAATCACCAAAAGTTTAGATTGTACTAAATTGCAGATGACAAACTTAATCTGACTCAGACTGTAAAATCAAAATTTCTTTATGATGATTGGAAAAAATTGTGGAAAAAGGAGATAATGCTGGTAATAAGATTTGAATATTCATGATATATCAAAACGTCATTGTTTCGCAAAGTGTCAAGGAAATGAGGGTGATAGTACAGTTGTGGATTGAGATATAATCTTCAAACAAAGTCTGAGACATGCAGTCCTTGTGTTTTTGAAAAAAGAAGATAGAAGGTTAGTTAAATGGAACATATTTTAAGGTAATGGTAATAATGTAAAAACGCACACGTAATTTCTTTTCTTGGTACACCTATGAAATATTTGAAATTAAGTAAATAAAAGTTTTTATTTGAATGATAAAGAATGCAAAGTAAGACTAAAGAGAGCCTGCATCATACATGTATAATTCTTATTCTTTGGCAAGTCTGAAAGATACTTTCAACTCTCAGCTCTTCATTTCAGCTGGAGCTTTAATACATGACGCCCTAAGCAAGTTATACACAAATGCCAAGCGTACAGAGATAGCTGACCAGATCCGTGAATTATTGACGGACCAAAATGCCCCGGAGAAGGTACATCTCATCTCACAATACCTGGAGCTGATGGACACCGATGTTGAAGCAGAGAATAGATACGAAAATGAGGAATGGTTTGATGGTAGGATATTCATTGACATCATCGTTTAACCCTTTCCCAAACAAGACCTGGTTTTGACGTCCCTAATAGGAAAGGCTTTGGAAAACATTGAGACAAAAGAAGAAACTGCTGATAACCAGCAGTTTCTCCTTTTGTCTCAATGTTTTCTGTGCCATATTTTACACAAATTCTATCTTTAATATTATCCATTTTGTCATTTTTGTCAGTTTTTGAAGTGGATCACACTAAAATTTTGCTGTTTGGGAAAGGGTTAAGGATCTTTTTGGCAAGGCTATTTAGCAATGGCTCTTTTGTCTCAAAGATGGTGCATTAGATTTCAACCTTTGGACCAAAATGGCCAACATATATTCTTGAGAGCAGAAATTTACACTTTGTTGTTATCATATGATACAATGAAACTTACCCAATCTTGAATTATTATCTAGTCTAATTATAATGTGGAATAATTCCGACTTCGCATGTATCTTGTTAGAGGTGGACCTCTTTAATGCAGCATGAAAAGGTCTTTTTAGTCTGAATCTTATGCAGCATGAAAAGGTCTTTTTAGTCTGAATCTTATATGGACCTTGATCAAAGCTTACAAGTATTTTGAATATTATCAAATAGATCAAATAGATCTATTGTCTATGTCCAAAAACATGAATATGGATTTATTCTATTTTTCAAAGTCAAAAACAGTCTTTATCTGAAAACACGAATTTTAATTTATTCTTATTTATTTTTGCAGGACTTAATAAGAAGTATAAGACAAAGAATGAAGTATTGCGACACAATGCACAGACAAGAATAAGGAGCTATTTCAATTCTGTAAGAAAATTAACATTAGACTAGTATAATTAATAAAGAACAAATTCAAAAAGCTTAAAAGGAAAACCGTTTGTTAATGGCACATTAAATAGTTCTTTACCCTTAACCCTTTCCCTACACAAGAACTGGTTTTGACGTCCCTAATAGTAAAGGCTTTGGAAAACATTGAAACAAAAGAAGAAACTGCTGATAACCTGCAGATTCACCTTTTGTCTCAATATTTTCTGTGCCATAGTTTACACAAATCTTATCTTTAAAAACATCCGTTTTGTCATTTGTGGCAGTTTTTGAAGTGGAACACCCTAAAATTTTGTCGTTTGGGAAAGGGTTAAGCATCTTTACGTATGTATTGTTTTACGGACAAAAGAACAGATATAGAAAGGCAGTGACAAAAACTCAAAAGAGGATTTGGTACTCATTGGAATTTTCCGAGACAGCTGATTCCAATGCATACCCACAAGATAAGGTTTGATGAACAATGAAAATTTGATTTCCATTAACCCTTTCCCAAACGGCACAATTTTAGGGTGATCCACTTCAAAAAGTGCCACAAATGACAAAATGGATGTTATTAAAGATAGAATTTGTGTAAAATATGACAGAAAATATTGAGGCAAAAGGAGAAACTGCTGGTTATCAGCAGTTTCTTCTTTTGTTTCAATGTTTTCCCAAGCCATTTCGATAAGGGACGTCAAAACCAGGGCCCCGTATTACTAAACATCTTACGATCAAGTTTTTGTGTAAACTATGTAACAAAGCATCTGATTGCACGAGAAATTGGACTGAGCCAATAAGGGCTGTTGTTACAAGTAATTATGCAAAAATCAAATGTATGATCGTTAGTAATACGGGCCCCAGGTCTTGTTTGGGAAAGGGTTAAATGCCATTGCGCCCCACTAATCTGTACCTACGAGGGTTGTCCCAATAAATCGTAGACAACGGCAATAAAACAAAAACCACACGATAGATATTTCTATTCTTTTCATAGATTAAGCCCACACATGTTGACACCATTTTGACAAAAAATCGAGATGAATGCTTATTTTATACAAAATATATACAATTTTTAGTAAAGGCATGTAGCGAGCCGCGGCGCACGTCACAACGTCATGTAATGATAACGTTGCATTTTCACGGGGAAATGAACCCAGAAATGGCCTGAATTCTTCCATCCGAACCGAATTTTCTTGTGTTTAATTCAACATTGTACACATCTATTGGTTACTTGTGATGTTAAAAGCATTTTAAATGCCTTTTTGAACTTTTATTATCTCAGTATGTTTTATTCGCCATCCCCTATACCGTTTGCCGCTTTTCCTAATGGGCGAAGTCTTCTTTAATTTTTTACGCTTGTTTTTCTACATAAATTCGGCCTTCTCCGCGAAGCAAAATGAAAATGTCTCTTTCGAAAAATGTCCATTAATGTCCATGGACACAAGGCTATGTATCTTTATGTGTTTCATCTACATTAAAGAGCCCTAGGTGCCATACTGCTCTTCACACCAATGAGGTGATAATTCTACGGTGCGCCGCCATTTTCACAAATACTGTCTTTTTACGTCAATGAAATTTTTATGCATTTTAACTTAAAATATTTTTGTTGGAAAACAAATAACGCCAATGCTTTGAAATTTGGCACACCTAAAAGACAGTGTTTGCTCAATACGGCTATGTAAGCGTTTTTGACTGAAAATAGAAACCAATGTATTAAAATATGCCAGTAAACCAGGTACGATGAGCAGAAAAGACGTTATTTTTTACGTGCGCCGCCTGACCATTATGCGCTTAAAGAAAGCGGCTAAAACGGTATATCAATGAAGCGTCATTGAATATAACGGGTGATAATTAATGCGAAAATGGGCAAAGTATATTCACACTAAATATAAACATTATGCGACGTCAAAAAGATAAGTTATTTAATGTGTCTACGATTTATTGGGACAACCCTCGTATGTAATATTTTACAGGCTAAAGAACAGATCAAGAAAGACAGTAACAAAAAACCAGCACTTTATCCTTATGCTTCAATATTTTCTGGACTTAAGTATTTATTGTACACAAATCCTTTCTACATTAACACAAACTTTGTCTCCTCCAGCAGCTTTCAACCCCCCTAAAATTTACTATTAGATAAGTGTTACATTCCATTGCCCTCCCTCCACTTATCTGTCATGTTTTACAGGCCAAAGAACAGATAGAGAAAGACAGTGACATAGACTCAAAAGAGCATCTTATTGAGTTATTGGACAATATGTCAAACCGTCTAAAGAAACATGACTTTCATGGAAGCTATTTTGACAGAAAATCGAAAGCCTCAGAGCGTTTTTGTGACAACAAGGGCTGGTTTACGTGCGAAGGCCCATTCGACAGTAATTCCTGTGACAAGTTCCATACCATCAATCCATATGCATCAAAGGGGTACAGGCAGTTATTTGGACTGTGGAATTTAGATCATGTGTGAGTTACTTTTTCAAATTTTAATCCTTTCCCAACACAAAACCTTACAGGGTTCTCCCCAGAATAATTTGAAGCTGTAGTGGCAGTATCGTTGGAAGCTTACAATACAGTGTTTATGCAAATAATTGTGATTAAAAACATAATAGGAAAAGAAGAAATTGCTCATTTTGAGCAATTTCTCCTTTTCCATAATGTTTTTATGTATTTATACAAAATGCCATATTCATCAGTTTTTGACATCAAATAAGGCAAATTCCTCTATTTGTCGATCATTTTAAAAAAAAATTAAGCTGTTGGGCACTTTTGAAGCTGTGGGGGCATTAACCTGATTTACTTGAAGCTGTAGTGGGGCCGATACAGCTTACTAGTCTGGGGAGAACACTGCCTTAGCAGAAAAAGTTTGGGAAAACATTTAGGCAAAAGAAGAAAGTACTGATAAGTTGTATTTCCACTTTTGACTGTACATGAATCATATCTTTATCAACATCCTTTTTAGCTCGACTTTTCGAATAAAAAGAAAGCTTATACTGCTACCTGGGCGTTGGTGTCGGCGTTGGCGTCGGTGGTGCAACAAAGGTTAAAGTTGTTTCAAACATCAGTAACTTCCATACTATCAAAGGGATTCAACCCAAACCTGGAATACTTATTCACCATCACACCCTCTACCTTACTACCAGGGCCCATTACCCTGGCTCCACTATATTTGGAGTTATGCCCCCTTTATACTAAGCAACTTAGAAAGTCGAGCGTGCTGTCTTCGGACAGCTCTTGTTGTTCTAATGCTAAAACCAAAACAAAATTCAGAGCTCCAGATAATTTTTGGGGGCAAGGGGTATTTACCCCTCAGAATTTTTTCCAATGCGTATTTCCAGATAATTTTTTGAGGCAGGGCGTATTTACGTTCTTGTTCGGGAAAGGACTAAAATAAACAGGAACACCCGACCGGAACGACCCACTTTCATTTTCGGGATCGAGGCCATCTAACCGCGGTATGATAATGTTTCTGAACAATATTACCATCGTGTGCTATCTTTGCCTGTAGGGTCACTTCAGAACGAATAGAGGCAAAAATCGCCTAAAGTTACGATCTGCTCAGCAGTGGATTTACTCGTTTGCCGGTTTGAAAAGAAAACAAACACATTTGAGTTGTCATTTACGATTTACGGATTGACGCAATCATGGTCTGTCGGGTAACGATTTGCTTTCACGGAGATAACCGATTGATTGAAATTCAAACAAGTACAACACTCGGCATCATTCGGTAGATCTACGGAATAGCCGATTGACGTAATTGGTATTCCCCAATTATTCAAGACTGTGATTGGCTGATTAAAGTCGTAATAGATATCGGATAGCTGACTGTCGTAACCTATTTTTTACAGACAAAAAGTTTGTGTTAATTGTTGGAATTTCCTAGTGTATGTTTTTTCTCGACATTTTCCGATCTTGATACGCTAACTGGCAATTATCAAATGCGTTTTCATTATTTTGAATGCGTATTTGTACGCATTTTTATAAAAGTTAATGCATATTCAGACCAAATCAATGCGTATTTTACGCAAATACGCATCCTATCTGGAGCTCTGAAATTTTGTTTTGAGGTGTCAGAGCATGCAGTCACTTGGTCTGTAGAAATTTGATCATTTGTGAGTAACTATTCAATTGTCAATGACGTGGTTTTGAAGTTTTAATTATTTACTCAGACATTTATTTTAATTGAATATTGATTTTTCAGCTTTTAAGATATTCTTGGGTGAAATTTCATAGTTATGTCTGATATTTCTGTTTCAGGTAATGCTCTTGCTCTCAAACTTTATCCATACTTTTGTGGCAGTGTGGATCTTACTTTAAGGTCTTCCATTCATTATAAGATACCAAACACTTCATGCAACTTCGGGCGTCATCTGTGACAACGAAAATTGATGATGATATACCCTCGTCCAGGGTTCTCCCCAGAATAATTTGAAACTGTAGTGGTAGTATCGTTGAAGCTTACAGGTATAGTGTTTATGCAAATAATTCTGAATAAAAATATAATGGAAAAGAAGAAATTGCTCATGATGAGCAATTTCTTCTTTTCCCATAATGTTTTTATGCATATTTATTGTACAAAATACCTTAATTTGTCAGTTTTTGACATGATATAACCCAAATTCATCTAGTTGGTGACCATTTTGAAGAAATTAAGCTGTGGGGTGCTTTTAAAGCTGTAGTGGCATTACACTGATTTAGATGAAGCTGTAGTGCGGCCGATACAGCTTAATGGGCTGGGGAATACACCGCGACTCGTCCATTTCTGTTGTCCTTGATGAAGCCTGAAGTTGCACAAAGTGTATGGTATCTAATGATGGATGGAATACCTTAACCGTTACCCTTTCCCAAACAAGACTTGGTTTTGACGTCCCTAAGAGAATTTGCTTGAGAAAACATTGAAGCAAAAGAAGAAAATGCTGATAATCAGCATTTTCTCCATTTGCCTCAATATTTTCTAGGCTATTTTGTACACATTTATCTCCTAAAAACAACCATTTTGTTGTCTGCATCAGCTTTCAACTTGGAACACCCCAAAATTTTGTAGTTTGGGAAAGGGTTAATGTCTACTTCAGGATAGAAAAGTCTCGAGAGGTGATACCCACTCTACTCCAAGCAGCCAAGACAAAGAAGAAACATGAACAGTTGAACTGGGAGCATGTTTACAAACTGCTGTTTACGAGGGATAATCTTAAACTTGTACAAGTTGGCTGCCATAAGAAAGCTGCTAGATCTCAGACCTGTAAAGTGGAGGATTTTATTACTTGATGATGGTTGTTGTTAGAATAGCTTTTAATCCTTTCCCAAATGACAACTGGCTTTGATATTTTCTATGCAATAAACAACAAGCTTCTGTTTACAAGGGATAATCCTAAACTCGTTCAAGTTTGTATCGTATGGACTATGAAGCAAATGTTTTTGGAAAAGAGTAAATACCTTTTGATGAAGACGCTTTATAACATTGAAAACATTTGATGGAAAAGAAGAAAATTTTAAGCAACACTTTCTTCTAGGGATGGGAACGAATATTCGAATATTCGCTTTTGGTACGAATATTCGAATGCAAATCTAGTATTAGAATATTCGGTATTCATAATGAAATATCATCTATTTCGACCTTTTTGATTAAGAAAATAACTAAGATTAAAAAAGGGGCAATCCTTTGAATTTGGAGATGACTGCATATTCCTATTGCAGTCATAACGCTAGTAGCTACGTTTTGACACCTGTACATAAGGGTAATAACTATTGTGACAGATACACATCTACGTTAATCCGATATTATAGCACCTTGACATTTAACAAGGTTTTTAAAAGCTTCACCTATTAAAGAACGCTTATATTATATTAATCAATCATATGGTTAAGTTGTAGTAGCCAGTCAGAATTTCTATTTCTCCTAAATGAAATTTATCTCCTTTACAAGGCAGGAATTCCATCTGATGAACAAAGGAAGAGAACAAGAACTTAGAGTTAAAGAATCAATGTCTACGATGTAGCAGTGAATCTAAGCTTTTCATAAATATGATACCAAGGATAGCCGACAGGCAAGATTTTGCACCTTGCTTAACCACGAGGGGATGGGAAGAAAATGTTCGTCGGTAAAGAGTGAATAGTACATCTTTGAAAAATCTTTCTTTGTACTGACATTTACAAATGAAATTTATTTGACAAATTAAAAACACAGGAATGTCTAGCGTGGTTCTCAAATTAAACAAAATTGTAATAAAATTAGGTTCCCGAACATACTATATGTAAATAGATACATTTTTATCATGTCCCAAAATCGAATATTCGAATATATTCGAATATCTTAAACAAATATTCGAATATGTATTTTGGTATTCGTTCCCATCCCTACTTTCTTCTTTTCCCTCAATATTTTCTATCCAAGTGACAAGAATTTGTTTACCAATGGTAATCTTAAACTTGTTGGAGTTGGGTGCCTTAACCCTTTCCCAAACGACAAAATATTAAGGTGATCCACTTCAAAAACTGTAAAAATGACAAAATATATGTTATTAAAGATAGAATTTGTGTAAAATATGGCTCAGAAAATATCGAGACAAAAGGAGAAACTGCTGGTTATCAGCAGTTTCTTCTTTGTTTCAATGTTTTCCCAAGCCTTTTATATTATGGACGTCAAAACCAGGTCTTGTTTGGGAAACGGTTAAGAAGTCAGCCAGATCTCAGTATTTTAAGTTGAAGACCTTAAGTCAATCAGCTAAAGATGTTGATTAGGAAAGATTTTAACCTTTCCCAGTGGATGAACTTTGCTTTATTTCTTTGTGAACATTTTTGGAAATGGTCAAAAAACACCATTCTTTGTTATCTAAACCACTGTTTTAACTCGTTTTCATGTCCAAGCTTGGATATTCTTGCATAAAGGTTAACACTAGGTCAGGTTTTTTATACAACAGTGAATAAAATATAATGCTGCTTTTCAACGAAAACCTCGTAACTGCAGCTTAAATCAAGCTGCAGTTACAAGGTTTTTGTTAAGAAGCGACAAACATTTCCTTTTTTATACGTGCATTTTGTATATATGAGCTTGGATTTGGTAAAGGATCCCATGTAGCTTTTCAGACCATTGAGGATCAGGATCAGTTTGTACCTCTATGTAGTCTGATCAATACCAATGATACCAACTTTAACCCTTTCCCTTAAAGAACAACAATTTGGGTGGTCTGACGTGAAAAATGTTAGAGACGACAAAAATGCTATTGATAAGGAAGGGATTTGGCTACAACAAAGACAAGAAAATATTGAGACAAAAGGAGAAAATGCTGATTACCAGCATTTTCTTTTTTTGTCTCAATGTTTCGTCCTTGTCTTTTCAGCCAGGGACGTCTAAACCAGGTCTTGTTTGGTAATGGTTTAAGTTACCACAGCTCATTAAGAAGCTATGATAGAACAGCATGAATCCTGATCCAACTGTGAGTATGCACAGGCTGATCTTGATTTATGTTGCTCTTAAATGCCCGAGGGGACCTTTTCTAGATCCTCTCTCAATTGTTATCTTTTTTCTGTGTTCAGTTTCTACGCATATGTGTTTAGTTCATAACATACAGTGCTCATAGATCATAGATAAATTTATGTATGTAGAATAGATGTTAAATTTTCAATGTTTTTCAAGTCTGTAAGTGCCTTTATGTAATTGTTGCTAGGTGCTTAAAAATCTGTTTATAAGTAGATACCGGTACATGTATATAAATTTTGAATGCTGAGCATTTACAAATGTTATTACATCTGTTAAACATTCCATATACCCCGTATTCTATAGTGCTTTCCTGAATTTTTTAGTGCTTTCTTCTATTTCTATGCTATATATTTTCTCAAATTAAATGATTATATATTTCGTTTGTCTTTCTTTTGTAATTTGTGGTATTCTAAGACTGTGATGGACAAGGGTTAAAATATACCCCGGATCATCCCAAACAGTATGTATAGCTCACGATAAATGAACTGGCAGAGCATCCCTAGCTTATAGCTAGAGATGCTCTGCCAGATCATTTATAGTGAGCTATACTGCATTCGTAATTGAAAACAATTATAGTCTGTAAATATTGACCTGAACCCGACGAATATGCAATGAGTAATTGTGACACGGAATAATCAATACTTGCCAGCAATCCTCACTGTCGAGCAGCATCGATAGTTTCCAAAAGCATTGGGACTTTGTATTCTGCACGTGCTCCTCGTGTCAATATACGTCGGAGAGCGGTTATTTCGCATCACAGTTACTCATTACATATTCAACAGGTTCAGGTCAATATTTACGGAGTATAACACTTCTCCAAATTTAAAGGTGTTGCAGAGGATAGTATCCAGTGTTTTGATTTGTAGTTTTTAGCTCACCTGAGCACGAAGTGCTCAAGGTGAGCTATTGTGGTCACTTTGTGTCCGTCCGTCTGTCCGTCCGTCTGTCTGTCAACAATTTAGTGTTAACACTCTAGCATCCACAAATATAAGCCAATCTTGACATAACTTGGCCAAAACATGTTTGACCATAAGTTCTCGAATGAGTTCGATTTTTGGTCTGATCGGACCAGAAAGTCTGGAGATATCTGCCCTTGAATGCGAAAAATAGCTACTTTTGACTTTGTTAACACTCTAGCATCTACAAATATTTACCAATCAAGATTAAACTTGGACACAATGTATATAACAATTAGATCTTGGACGAGTTTGATTTTGGTTATGATCAGACCAGAAAGTCATGAGTTATGTGCCCTTGAATTCGACGAAATTGCCATTTTCGGCTGTTTTCGACCTTGTTTACACTCTAGAATCTACAATTATTATTCAATCAAAACAAAACCTGGACCTAATGTTGAGGACCATAAGATCTTGGATGTGTTTGATTTTCAGTCTGATCTGATCAGAAAGACGAGAGTTATGTGCCCTTGAATTTGACAAAATTGCCATTTTCAGCTGTTTTCCACCTTGATTACACTCTAGAATCTACAAATATCAATCAATCAAGACAAAACTTGGACATAATGTAGGGGACCATAAGATCTCAGATGAGTGGGATTTTCAGTCTGATCTGATAAAAAAGTTGAGAGTTACATGCCCTTGAATTTGACAAAATTGCCATTTTAAGCTGTTTTTGACATTGTTTACACTCTAGAATTTACAGTTATAAATCAATTAAGACAAAACTGGGACACAATGTTGGGGACCATAAGATCTCACATGAGTTCGATTTTCAGTCTGATATTATTAGAAAGTCGAGAGTTATGTGCCCTTGAATTCGACAAAATTGCCATTTTCGGCTGTTTTCCACGTTGTTTACACTGTAGAATCTACAATTATATTAATGAATCAAGACAAATCTTGGACACAATGTTGGGGACTATAAGATCTTAGATTATTGCGATTTCAGTTTGATCCGATCAGAAAGTCGAGAGTTATGTTCCCCCTAATTTGACAAAATTGCCATTTTTGGCTTTTTAGCTCACCTGAGCAACATGCTCAAGGTGAGCTTTTGTGATCACCCTGTGTCCGGCGTGCGTCGTGCGTCGTGTGTTGTCAACAATTGCTTTAAACATCTTCTCCTCCTCAACCACTGAGCCAATTCTTTCCAAACTTGGCAGAAATGTTCCTTGGGTGACCCTTTTCAAAACTTGTTCGTGAATTTTTGATTCGTCAAAAATTGTGGGCGTGGCAGGGCGGGGCTTATCAGACTTAAAGAAATCATTAGGAAATTCTTCAAAAATCTTCTCCTCCTCAACCACTGGGCCAATTCTTTCCAAACTTGGCAGAAATGTTCCTTGGGTGACCCTTTTCAAAATTTGTTCATGAAATTTTGATTCGTCAAAAATTGTGGGCGGGGCTTATCAGACTTCGAGAAATCGAAAGATAATTATTCAAAAATCTTCTCCTCCTTAACCACTGGGCTAATTATTACCAAACTTGAAAGGAATGTTCCTTAGGTGACCCTTTTCAAAACTTGTTGGTGACTTTTTGATTGGTCAAAAATTGTGGGCGTGGCAGGGCGGGGCTTATCAGACTTAGAGAAATTAGTGAAAAATCTTTAAAAATCAATTATTAGGCCAATTTTAATCAAGCTTGGCAGAAATGTCCCTTGAGTGACTGTATTCAACACATGCTCATGAATTTTTGATTCATCAAAATTTGTGGGCGTGGCAGGGTGGGGCTTATCAGACTTCGAGAAATCGTAAGATAATTATTCAAAAATCTTCTTCTCCTCAACCATTGGGCTAATTCTTACCAAACTTGAAAGGAATGTTCCTTCGAAGACCCTTTTCAAAACTTGTTCGTGAATTTTTGATTTGTCAAAAATTGTGGGCGTGGCAGGGCGGGGCTTATCAGACTAAAAGAAATCTTTAGGTAATTCTTCAAAAATCTTCTCCTCCTCAACCACAAGGCCAATTCTTTCCAAACTTGGCAGAAATGTTTATTGGGTGACCCTTTTCAAAAATTGTTTGTGAATTTTTGATTGGTCAAAAATTGTGGGCGTGGCAGGGCGGGTCTTATCGGACTTAGAGAAATCATGTGAAAAATCTTTAAAAATCAATTATCAGGCCAATTTAAACCAAGCTTGGCAGAAATGTCCCTTGAGTGACTGTTTTCAACACATACTCATGAATTTTTGATTCGTCAAAATCAAAAATTGTGGGCGTGGCAGGGCGGGGCTTATCAGACTTCAAGAAATCGAAAGATAATTATTCAAAAATCTTATCCTCCTTAACCACTGGGCTAATTATTACCAAGCTTGAAAGGAATGTTCCTTTGGTGACCCTTTTCAAAACTTGTTCGTGAATTTTTGATTTGTCAAAAATTGTGGGCGGGGCAGGGCGGGGCTTATTGGACTAGGAGAAATCATGTGAAAAATCTTTTAAAAATCAATTATTCGGCCAATTTGAACCAAACGTAGCAGGAATGTCCCTTGAGAGACTGTATTCAACACATGTTCATGAATTTTTGATTGGGTGAAAAACATCGGCTTACAGGGTGGGGCTTACCAGACTTCAAGAAATCATTAGTAGTCAGGGCACGAATTTAGAAAAGTTATCACCTAAAGGCATTTTGTGAAGAAAAGGGTTTGAGATCGGTTCCAAGGGTATTTTGGTATGCTGAATCCGAAAAACAATGTTGCCAAGCTGAAAAATGGCTTCTTCATCATCTAATTTGCATATTTTCAAAATGGCCGCCAAAACCTCATTTATGCAATAATTATGTTGTTATTTATCATTTTTTCGTCATGTTTTGTTCTAAATATCGCAAATTTCATGTTAACAGACTAAAACTAAATGGTTTACCACATGAATGAGAAACAAAAATGGCTCTTTCACCATCTAATTTGCATATTTTCAAAATGGCCGCCAAAAACATAAAATCCGCCATATAGTATCAAAGTTTTTGGCACAATCTTAACCAAATTGTTGAAGTAGTTTGCTATTAATTGTTTAAAACTAATAAGTAATTAATTTAAAAAGTAAATAGAATCACGTTGACACTATTTTTAATAATATTTTACCGTATTACTGGCAATAAACCCCTATTAAACATACAGAATATCACTTTCAAGTTTCAAGTTTTTGGCATAATCTTGACCAAATTGTTGATATGTTTTGCCATAAATTGTTTAAAACTACTGAGAAAATAATTTAAAAAGTAAATAGAATCATGTTGACACTATTTTTTATAATCTTTTACCGTATTACTGGCAATAAACCCCTATTAAACATATAGAATATCACTTTCAAGTTTCAAGTTTTTGGCATAATCTTAACCAAATTGTTGATATGTTTTGCCATAAATTGTTTAAAACTACTGAGAAAATAATTTCAAAAGTAAATAGAACCACGTTGACACAAATTTTAATAATCTTTTACCGTATTACTGACAATAAAACATTTTTAAATATGCAGAATATCACTTTCACATTGAATTTATTTATCATTTTTTTGTTATTATTTTTTGTTTTTGAAAAAAAAGCGCCGTTAAAACACATGACTTTTATCAACAATACCAATTTAGACGTTTACGTATACATTTTGATTTGAAAAAAAAAACTTGGACGTTTTAGATTTAGCCTTTATAAAATAATTTGGTTCGTTTTCAAAATGATGCTAAGCTAAGATATTTTAACATGTCTTTGATACTCATGGCTAGATCGGAATGAGCTCCGGAAAAAATATCATCTGAATTCATTTATACCAGAATTGATTTGATAACAGAAAATGTCATAAGAGCTAAGCACCGTATTTATTCCAATAAAACCGATAACACACCCTATATACCGTTTTTAAAATGAGATACATAACAAAGAACGTGAATGTGTCCAATTTTCAAATACAAAATTACCATCTTCTTATAATCATACGTTTGGTGCAAGCGCATTACAATCCTGTACACATTGTATGTTCTCGCTGGTGATTAGACATTTCCCCGTCTACTTAAAGGGGCTATGCTAGATATTTCAGGCATCAGAACAACATGGGGATAATTAGAGTTTACTAAGTGGTATGTATGCACATCATATTTTCTGGGCAGAAAAATAATTATGTCTTTGGTACCAAGATTTTCATCAATCCTATAAATTTGATGAGAAACTAACAATGTGGCAGGTGAAGTTATATACAAACTTCATATACGAGGGGTGTTCATTAAAGATTTCCCCTAACCTACTTCTTATAAGTATAGAGAATTGAAACTTGGTACAAATATTAATCTTTCTCTACATGGCCTCTAGCCAGAAAGACATACTTCTGCCATCGTTTAATGCAGTTTTGGAGACCTCTTCTGTAGAACACCGTAGATTGTGCCCGAAACCTTGCATTGACTTTACGGTGGCATCATCAATGACAGACTGTGGTCGCTCAGGATTCCGGCTGTTTCCACAGACTTGCGTCTACACTTGTACTGGGTATACCAGTGATAAACAAAGTCTTATGATGGGACATCATCTCCACAAACTTCTTTTATGTCATCAAATTTCTCCTTTAGAGTGCGACCTTTCAAATACAGGAATCTGATGACTGCTTGCTCCATCACGCTACTTTACTTAACTTCAGCAAACGGAAATAAGAAACAAATTACTTTTCAGAGCTGTAAGATTTCATGTGACCTATAGAGGTATACGGTAATGTATGTGTACAATTTCAACTTCCTACCTCCACTGAAAGTAGGTCAGGGGAAATCTTTGATGAACGCCCCTCGTAGAAGAACTGAATGAATTTGATGCGATTTTTCATGATTCAGTAAGCATCTACCCATACAGGTTAATGTCTCTGTGCAGTATCAGGCGAAAAACCACTTCTCTTATCATAATCATTTCCTTCCTACTTGCCTCTCAGGTACGGTTGCCTTGTGTGAAGAAATGTTGAGCATTAAAGACGCCAATGCCTCTGTCTAGGCTATTCTTATTTATGTCCTGGTGTGGCGTCCATATTTGAACCTTCATTTTAAACTTGTGTGAACTTTGAACGCATGCGGGTATACACCAATAAACCCATATTTTAAAGTTATGACAATTCATGACAAATGATATGGCCCTTGTCATGAGCACAGCTAGAAGGGATTTGTATACAAATGTAAGTGCACAACCAATGATACGGGCTCTAGATGAAACTGTCAATACTTTATGCATTATCGTTAAATAGATGAAATAGTTCTAACAGTTTCGGATAAAGCTGCAATAGTTCAATAAATAACAACAGAGACTATCTATCCAGGGCTTGTGGGCTCGAACCCATGGGTGTCAAAATGCTTTTTGAGGTATTATAAAAAGTCTGTAACCAAAGGATGAATCGCCTACATATAATCTACATGTATGTGTGATGAATATATGCATCAGTCACTGTGATGTTACTGACAATTTAACCCCATTCAATCATTAAAGTTTATGTAACGTGTATTTGTTGACTAGAAAATCTGTATTATATAGTATATCAGTCACTATATCAAGTTTCTAGTACCGGGATATTATCTATATCATAGGTAGATCAATAAGTTGCCTCTTTGAAATAGTGTCAAAATGAACAAACAATTTTTCTTCTGAAAAATTTAAGTTCAACATACTATAGTGAAATAGGTTTGCCACACTCAATCAATTTTGCAATCTAACAAAATTTGGAAATCTAAGATAATTGTACTTTTTAATATTGTCCAGTGCCTAATTAAGTTAGTTACCTATTTAATATGTGTTCAATTTCAAATACTCATACACAATTTAATTTCTAAGGATATCAAAATGTAAATTAAAACAATTTTTAGTAACTATATTTTCAACAGTTTGGAATCATGAATGTATATGAAAGTGCAAAAAATGGGATTTCCCACAAAATGGAATTTCCCACACTTCACTATCCCTTATTAGAATGAATACGGTAAACTTTTTTCCAAAAAGTTTTATACTTTGATTTATATCTCTAAGAATTTATTGTGGATATTTTGGGAAAAAGTTTAACCAAATAATGATTTCAATATAGTGGCTAGGATGTATCATTATTTTGGCAAAATTATGCGAACAATTATTTACATGGTTTTTGAATTGGCGTGTTTGAGGTAGATCTACGCTAAAAGTATTGATATATGGTAAAAGGACAGCTGTGCTAAAATGTGTGTTCTTTACCATATCTGCATTCGAAACTTTACCTTTAATGCATAATATATAATAACAAAATAGTACTATGAACAATTTTACTGCATTTCACACAGTAAAATGAAATGTAGATTAATGTTATTGTTTCAATGGGATTTATTGCCATTTATACGGTAATTTTCAAAAACGAATATATTTTTTTTTCTCAATCACCTATTAAATCATTTAGTTTTAGTCTGTTAACAAGAAGTTTGCGATATTCAGAAAAAAAGATGTCGAAAAAATGACAAATAACAACATTATTATTGCATATTTGAGGTTTTGGCGGCCATTTTGAAAATATGCCAATTAGATGATGAAGGAGCCATTTTTCAGCTTGGCAACATTGATTTTCGGACTCAGCATACCCAAATACCCCTAGAAACGATCTCAAACCCTTTTCTTCACAAAATGCCTATACCTTAAAAACTAAGCGACTTTTGAAGAATTTTGTCCTGACTAAGATAATTCTTCCAAAATCTTCTTCTCCTTAACCATCAGGCAATTTGTTACCAAACTTGGCAGAAATGATCATTGGGTGACTCGTTACAATATCTGTTCGAGAATTTTTTATTTGTCAAAAAATGTGGTCTTGGCCGGGCAGGGCTTATTGGACTTATCAAATTCATGAGAAAATTCTTTAAAAAAGTAATTATAGGGCTAAGTTGAACCAAACCTTACAGGAATGTACCTTGAGTGACTGTCTTCAATATATGGTTGAGAATTTTTGATCAATTGAAAAAATGTGGGCATGGCAGGGTGGGGCTTGTTGATTTTTAAATGAGTTATGTCCTTTTGTTGAAAATTGGTATTTTTCGCAACATTTACATGTGTTGTTTGGTCTGTTGATTTTTTGTTTGCTCTTTTTCCCAATTGATCAGATCACAGTTCAAATGAAATGTACTTCTCAAAATGCACAAAAACAGTGCTGTTTGGGGGTATGATCACTTTCAGTGATATTCTAGTTTACAATAATTTAATATGACATAAAACTGACATATATATTTGTTTACAACAAAACCTATATTGTACACAATCAAATACACAAAGAACTCAGGTGAGCGATATCAGTGCCTTTCAGGCACTCTTGTTTTGATCTTGTTTACACTCTAGAATCTACAATTATCAATCAATCAAGACAAAACTTATACACAATATTGCGGACCATAAGATCTTAGATGAGTAGGATTTTCAGTCTGATCTGAGCAGAAAGGTGAGTGTTATGTGCCCTTGAATTTGACAAAATTGCCGTTTTCGACTTTGTTTACAATGTAGAATATGCAATTATTGGACAAATCTTGGACACAATGTTGGGGACCATAAGACCATAAGTTAGTTTTCATTCTTAAAATCATAAATATCAATTGATTTGAATAAAAGTGTTGCTCATATCAGTTTGGTTCAGGTGAGCGATATAGGACCATCATGGTCCTCTTGTTTAGCGAGCCGGGACTTTATGTCCGGGGAGCTTATGTCACAGCACAAGTGTCAACGTTGCGTCGCCTCGCGTCTTCACTTGAAAAACTTTAACCTGGTCTATTTCTCAGGCACTATTATTGATAGAGCCTTGATATTTCACACATGGATTCTTCCTGCCAAGACCTTTCATTTGGGACCATGACCTTTTGACCATGGAGTACAGTTGTTTTTAGCTCCACTGGCCGACAGGCCAGCGAGCTATTGTCATGGCGGTGTGTCCGTCGTGCGTCCGTGCGTCTGTCCGTCCGTAAACTTTTTCTTTAAAAATCTTCTTCTCAGAAACTACCAGATGGATTTCAATCAAACTTCACAAGAATGATCCTTGGGTGACCCTCTCTCAGATTCCTTCAAAGAATTTGGATTAAATCAGAATAACCTGAGTTATCTGCCCTTGAATGTCAAAAATAGCTGGTTTTGACTTTAATTTTACTCTAAAATCCACAAATATTGACCAATCAAGACAAAACTATAACAGAATGTTAGTGACTATAAGATCTTGCCTTGGTATAATTTTCAGCTTGATCTGAATTTTACATCATGAGTTATGTGCCCTTGAAATTGACAAAATTGCCGTTTCGGCTCTATTTGACTTTGTTTTCACTTTAGCAAATACAAATATTGACCAATCTAGACAATACTTGTACAGAATTTTGATGACCATAAGATATTGCCGTTAGTCCTTGGGCCAGGACCAGGAAAATGGGGTAAGTATTACCAGAAAAAAGGACAAAAGGACACCTATATATATTTGTAGATATACATCTGGCGGATGTTTTTCAGTGATGATATCCGACATGAAGAGTAGCTAAATATATTTTACCCTTACCTTAATATAGGTACCCTTCACGACGTGAATGACAATCTGGTTTGGGGTAAGGGAAAGGGAAAAATTAATAAAAAATATAAAATGAATGTATAAATCTATTTATTTGAATCCATACGTATGAGCATGTATTTCATTACTTATGAATCATGATTTTTTTAATTATGTTATTATAATGACGTCATTACTCCTCTTCAAAATATGCTTTATGTGCAATCAAGTGTAAGAATTGGCCGAAATATTCGAAAAAGTATTTTTCTATAATTATCAATTATTTCTAATGCAAGAAGACATGGTTTTTCATAAAGTACATTATCTTAGAAACATTTTGAGCGTTGTTTGCACTCTGGCCGTCGGGGCCTTTGTTTGTAACCCTTATCTAAAACCCTCAACCCTATCATTTTTTGCATTCAAATTTATAACACATATTTGGTCATATTTCCATTGAATATTGACATACAGGTGTCAAAATGGTATCAAATGAAAGCTTATGACTCGCTCTTTTGTTTGTAGTTATTTTATGCAACTTATCTCATTTGCATATTCATGAATATAAATGATTTCCCTTAAAAATTCCATTTTTTGGCGAAAATTTTGATAAATACTTTCCAAAACAAGGCGTTTCTTTTCAGGGGGAATTTTGAAAACATGATTTTTCTTAAAGAACATTTTATTAGAAACATTTTTAGCCTTGTTTACACTCTGGCGGTTGGGGCTTTTTGCCGTAACCCTTATCTAAACCCTTAGCCCCATCAAATTACTTAGGTAAATTTTTAAAATGAATTCGGCCATATCTTCATTGAATATTTGCACACAGTTCTCAGAATGATATCAAATGAAAGCTTATGACTTATTCTTTCATTTTAGTTATGTTATGCAAATTAGCTCATTTGCATATTCATGAATTTTCCTAAAATTGCGATTTTCGACAGAAATTTTGTAAATACTTTCCAAAACGAGGCATTTTTGTGCAGGGGAATTACGTAAACATATTAAATATTAAAGAAAATAATATATCAAACATTTTGAGCGATGTTTGCACTTAATTTGGCAGTAGGGGCTTTGGGTCATAAACCTTATCTAAACCCTTAAACCTATAAAATTGTTCAGTCATTTCAAAACGTTTTTGGTCATGTCTTGGTTGAATATTGACCTACAGATGTAAGAATGGTATCAAATGAAAGTTTATGACTTGCTCAATAATTTACCATAAATTTTATGCAAATTACTTTATTTGCATATTCGCGAATATTAATGACACTACTTAAAACTGTGACCCTCTTTGCGAATTAGGTTTGTGTTTGGTAAAAGTGTCATATCTCTGTTTTACTAAGGCCATTACTCTAAAACTTTGCACATACCTCTATGTCCATGATACCAACCTCAAGACAGATATCTATTACTCTAGCATTTAATGTCTAGCAATTTTTACCTTTTTGTGGCCTAGAAATTCTTCATCAAACTTTAATGAGCATCTTTCAAATATCTGTCACAAATAAGTTTGTTTCTGTCATAACTATTGCTTTCAAACTTGGCATTTGCTCTTGCTCCTAAGATCAGCATCTGTTACTAGTATGTTATCTAGTAACAGTTAACGTTCATTTGGCAAATTCACTCATTTTCATTCAAGATTTAATCATTTGTTAGCATCCGTAATTTTGCATCTTATTGTTAATCTGCTTAGATATAAGGGCTAAACAACCCTTTCGAACGTAAAAAAATACACCCTAAATCCAATATCAAATAGAAAATAATGTCCCTAAAGTTTAGGAAAACACTGATACACTAAACTGAATACATTATTATAAACGATTGTTAAATATTTTAACACTTTCTTTGCACAATTTACACAAATGATTGAATGATTATGATGATGAACAGAACTGATTAGATGGTTCAAATGATCGCGTTTGATACTTTTAGAATTCAAAGTAGAATCAAAACACATGGATTAACAAAAAGGGCAACTATAATATATTGAAAGTTTATTGACATCGTTTAAAATTAAGGTTGTAGGTCGTATGCATGTAAAGCAGATTCTTTAGGGGATAGCTAGATCTATGACAGAAAGTATAAATTTTGCAATTATAGTGTTTTTATTATTATTATCATTATTATTATTATTATTATTGTCCAGTTCGGTTTTGTACAAAGGTATTTTTACACTGAAATGCCGGAATCAACACATAATTTTAAGGCATTATTAGCTTTCATGTGTTTTAGAGCGTTCCTTGGATGATATGTGCACTTCCGAGGAGTATGATCTTCTGCAGTTCCTCGATAACTGGTGCACCAGGGATTTGTTTGAATATTTTGCCAAGTCCCTTCTTAATGAGACCAAGTGCACCTACAACGACTTGTACAGTTGTCGTCTCCATACCCCACATTCTGGCTACTTCTATCTCAAGGTCTTTGTAGTTTGATAGTTTCTCAAGTGCCTTAACGGAGACATTTCTTTCAGATGGAACCGTCATGTCAATCATGATGAACGTCTTGTCCAATTTGTTCTTGATGATGATGTCTGGTCTATTAGCCTTGATCTCTGTACCAGTATTCACTGACATGTCCCTCTACGACAGTTTTTGTTTGTTGTTCATACAATTTTTTGTTTGCTGGGAGTCCAAATTGCTTGCAGATTTTCCAATGAATGTACCCTGCTGCCTTGTCATGTCTTTAAATATACTATGTTGGCACTAATGTTGGACAGCCTGAGACAATTTCATCATATTGGTTGCATATTCTGCACTTTGGATCTGTACCATCTTTGATGATCTTGTTGTGATATGCTCTTGTAGCCAAACTCTGATCTTGTGCTGCTATCACCATTCCCTCTGTTTCTGCATTGAGACCTGCACTAGAGAGCCACTTATGTGTCTGATCTTGGTCAACATCTGGTTTGTCAAACCTTAAGGGTATTGCCCATGCATTGGTTTGGCTTTCCATGTTTGTGTCATCCTCTTTTGGGCATTTGCCTTTGTCCGTCTTGTTCTTTTGGTAAACTCTGTGACGGATTCTTCTCCATTTCTTGTCGTTTGTGCAATGTTCAGTTCTTGAATGAATTTTCTGGCTTGCTCTGAGATTGAGTAAAGTTTCTTGTTACGTTCATGTTCCCGTATCAGATGTAGCAGATTGTCTTTTGCTGTCTCCAAATACGTGTTTATGCCATCTCAATCTATGAGAGGCCCCTGTCACCGATCTTTCGTGGTAGGTACAATCTTTCAACGTCAACCTTTGGGTGGTGCATTCTTTCTGTTGTTAGTAACTGTCTGGTCTTTGTGTCAAGTTTTCCTTTTTTTCTTGCATTTGTCAGTTTATGATATTGAAACTGTATGTGACAACTGGGACTGCCAGGGTGTTTATGGCTTCAATCTTATCTGCAGCTTTTAGCTCACTCTTGATGGCAAGCCTTAACTCTTCTGTAATACTCTTTTCTGATCTTTTCCTTCATTGCTGCATGTTGAATTCCGTCACCTTCATTAACACAAGGTATTTGTATTTAGCGTCTTGGTCTAGTTTCTTGATGATGGTGTCTCTTTCTAGCTGTATGTCAGATGTTGATGTTAGTTTTCCTTTTTTGAATGTGGCTTTTGGACACTTGTCCAGTTCAAATTGCAAACATAATTATGTCATCACTAAAGACCTTTACAGTCTCGAGCAGTTGTTTTTGCTGGTGATCGTTCTTGGCAAATGTCTTAGGTTATCCATGTAGAAAAGATGGCTGATCTTCTTGCCTTGGATGTCATATCCAAGTCCAGTGTCATTCAGCATGGTATTGAGAGGACAAGAAACAAACAGAAGTGGAAGGGTGATAGTTATGCGACTTTGCATGCAGATGATTAAGTCTTGAACTTCTTTGGCCTTGATTTGAAACCTACCGGATGAGGACTCTCACCACGCCCATCTATTTGGGACCATAACCATTGACCTAGTTACCCTGACCTTTGAGTTTGACCTACTTTTAAAAAAACTTAAACTTTAAAGGGCTTACAACAGGAATTCATCCTTAACCCCAAATGCTGTCAAAAACACTGTATACTGAGTCCGCAGTCTCTTTCTTGTCTCCTTTTAGATCTACATGCAGTTAACCTATAATTGTCCATAATTTGCCAATGAAGTAATAATTAATTTATTTGTGTTATTTTACCTTTTGAATTACGGTATAAAACACACATCATATTTACATTGTAACTAGAAATGTCTCATTTCAGCAATTTCAACACGCAGGGGCATATTGTTTTACTCTTGTCTGTCTGTCTGTCCGTCCATCTGTCTGTATGAAAACTTAACACTGGCCTTTTCTCCAAAAATATTTGACATACAAAGCTATAATTTTGTATGTAACCTTCTTTTGAACAATGATATTTATCTGTTTGTGCAATATCAATATGACCTTCCTCAAGGTCATTCATTAACCCTTATCAATCCAACTCGAAAACTTAGCATAAAAACTTAACATTGCCATTCCTTGGGCATTTGTGATTCACGATCTTGTTATCAAAGTTTTTATTAATATTCATAAGCATACTAATTAGTTTTGTGTAAGAGATGTCTTAACAAAATAACATTTCAAAACTAAAATGTATGTTTTATTACTACAATGGTTTTACAATGTTTTTGCGATTAGTTGAAGCTAATGCTGAAACTTCTATAAGAAGACAGTTGCCATGGAAACAAGAAGGTTGTTAAATTTTGCTTATCCGGCACTTTGAAATGGAACAACAGTCAGAATTCATTAACAGGTTCAAGAAAATACAGAGGGTTTTCATTTTTGGCTTATGACATAATAATGCCATACTCCATATTTAAAAGCATGTAATTTGCTCGGCTTATTACCTCCCTTTATGGATATACCTGTTGTGATTGTTTCCATATACATGCTGTGTAGGACAAATTATTCAACATGAATTGTATTTCTATGCATCTGGTTTATATATGCAATGTATGCTTAGTATAGAAAGCAGTAAAGCCACATTATTTTAAGCATTTCAAAACCTTGCACTGAATTTCAACTATCCAAACCCTATCAAATTTCAAATGCACATTCTGAGGTATAGCTACTCTGCAGAGTGGATATCATCGCATTTTTGTTTTTCCTTTGGATAGGTCTCTCAAGATATATAGGTGTCCCTTTGTCCATTTTAGTGGTAACTCCAACCATATCTGGCCCAAGGACTACGTGGTATAATTTTCAGCTTGATCTGAATTTTACATCATGAGTTATGTGCCCTTGAAATTGACAAAATTGCCATTTACGACGCTATTTTTAGCTCACCTTAGCACGAAGTGCTGAGGGTGAGCTATTGTGATCGCTCACCGTCCGTCTGTCCGTCTGTCCGTCCGTCCGTCTGTCTGTCCACAATTACTAAAAAATCTTCTCCTCCCAAACTATAAGGTCTAGAGTCTTGAAATTTTGTTTGTAGTATTGTCTCAATGCCTTCTACCAAAATACTTCAAATAATTGTGCTTATAGAAAAATTGGCCCTATGTTGTGGGGTTTAAGGTTTCACACTGAAACACAGTTTTCTCAAGGACTATTTGGCCTAGAGTCTTGAAATTTTGCATGACTTTACATCTCCTAAACCTCTAACAGAATACTAAAAATCATCACATTGCAAGGAAAGAAGCCCTATGTTATGGGTTCTGGAATTTTCAAGTGAGGAACTGTTTTGACCAGGTAGATTTTATCACATATCATTGGTGGGGAGTCAAATCCTCGTAACTACAGCTTGAATAAGCTGGAGTTACGAGGTTTTGACTCCCCCACCGACGATATCATATCCCTATAATCAGATTATGCAGATCATAATACTGATAAAGAATGCATGGAGCAAACAGTGTTTGTTTACTGATCTAGGGATCAACTAAATACTTTAACCCTTTCCTGGAAAGACCTTGTTTTGAAGTCCCTATTAGAAAAGGCTTTGGAAATTAATGAGTCAAATGAAGAAAGTGCTGGTTCTCCTTTTACCTCAATATTTTATTTAATTTTATTCAATATTTTATATGCTAGTTCATTGTAAACGAATCCTATTTGTACGGCTGTCAATTTTGTATTCTGAACTTTCAAATTGGGACAGTCTATTTCCTTTCTTTACCTTTCTGTATGGGAAAGCATTATGCCCTTTCTCTACCATACACAGGTTTGCCTCACCGACAGAAAAGGCTTGTAAATGATATGGTAAAAGAAGAAAATGTTGATAACTTGATAGCCTGTGTTGTCTCATTTTGCCTCATCATTTTCTCTGCATTTTTATACATGAATGCAGTCTTTATCAACACCTGTTTTATCATCTACAGCAGCTTTTAATTATGTCTGCTCTTATGTTATGTTGTTTGGAAAAGGTTTTACCATAACCAAATCCTTACTGTTCAATGAATATTTCCCCTATGTTGTGGGTTCCATATAAATGATAGAGGGCAATGTTTGACAATCTTTTCAAGTTGTTAAGGCCTGAAGATAATTTTTTTGCCTCGTTTAAGAACTTTTAGAATTATTCCTATGCTTTAGGCTCTTGCATTTTGTACAGAAAAAAGTGCATATAAGTTGTGTGTGTCATATTGTCTTGTTAAACAGATTAGTTCAAGTTATCATTTTGCTTTGAAAATAAGCTCTACCATGAGGTATTCTAGATTTAAAAAAGCGGGAACAGGTTTAAAATTGTCTTAGAATTTCCAAACTTTCTATGGTTTCTAAATATTATAGCCCAATGACCTTTTTCCAAGATTAATGCTTCAATTTGTCTATGTGCAATGGAAATTCAGCAATATGTTGTGGATTTTCTGATTTTAAATACAGATATAGTGAAAAATCTTTGACAATTTTTTCCCAAATTGTGCTTTGAAATTAAGTGTGTACCATTGTCGTATGACTCCTTTTCAAAATCCTCTTTTCAAAATCCTCGGAGATTTAAAAGGTTTGTTAAAAAGTATGTCTCAGGGCGCTCTAAGGTGAGCGATATAGGACGATCTTGGTCCTCTTGTTTGATATTGCTTTCACTTTAGCAACTACAAATATTGACCAATCAAGACAAAACTTGTACAGAATGTTGGAGACCATAAGATTTTGCCTTTGTGTAATTTTCAGCTTGATCTGAATTTTACATCATGAGTTATGTGCCCTTGAAATTGACAAAATTGCCATTTTCGACTATTTTGACTTTGTTTTCACTCTAGCAACTACAAATATTGACCAATCAAGACAAAACTTGTACAGAATGTTGGTGACTATAAGATCTTGCCTTTGTGTAATTTTCAGCTTGATCTGAATTTTACATCATGAGTTATGTGCCCTTGTTATTGACAAAATTGCCATTTTCGGCTTTATTTTCACTTTTACAACCATTAGTATTGACTAATACAGAATTTTCACAGAAATCTTACTGACCATACGATCTTACTTGTTCGTAATTTTCAGCTTGGTCATGCATTTGCTTATTTGTGCAGCCTGAACCTTTGAAATTGCAATCAACAAGACAAACAATCAGGCCTGTGGAGCGCTTCCAGGCCGCCAGGACTTTCTAGTTGTGACAAGCTTTCGTATTTGCGAGCTACGTTGTCTGCGGACAAATTTTGTTTGTGTTATTTTTTCGTAGAAACCATTCTGGGAAATGAAGAAGTTGCTTGTCACAAACAATTTCTTCATTTTCCTCGAAGTTTTCTAAAGACTTAACTTTGTAGGACGTCGGAAGGCGTTACTGTTTGGGAATTGGTTTGAATATATCAACAAAAGCTATAATCAACGTTATAAATAGACTTTAATTTACTCACAACGAAAAATAATGATTATATCTATAACTATATGTAACGTTTTAAAATACATTTCACCTTGAATCTGGCAAAAGGGATCTTATTGTGTCATAAATTTATACCAACCTAGATCTATATTAAGATCAGCATGGGCATAAGAGATGTAGCAAGGCGTCGGTTCCCTTCCGTGTTTAATATATGATGACTTAATGTATCTTAAAAATCAAAGAAGGCATCCACGAAAAAAAACTAGAAAGAAATGTTATATACGATCCCCTGAACTAAAATTAAAATCCGACTCATTGAGCAGAACAATTTTCTGTTCGTGTTATACTTATTATTACTACCTTGGATTTCTTGGGGATTCCAACACACCATTATCTACATGCATCTTTTGGTGTCATCCGTGGCAACGGAAGTTAATGAGTGATACTCTGTCAATTTGTGGATATAATCCATTACAATGGAAATTGACGAGGGATATTCTTGTCAATTTCGGTGACCATAGATGGCACCCGAAGATTCACCAAGTGTTTGATATCCATTGATGGGTTCTAATTAGAAATACAAATGTGACCCGTCACGCTAAAAGGGACCTTATCCGAACTCCAAAAATCCAAATTTTGACAAAATTGTCAGACCCAGCACAGGTCAACCAGATCCCGTATGCGAAAAGTGAACATATTGTAAGATAGGGACAACATTCCAGATTTAGAAAATTAAATAAAAGTGAAAAGTGTCGAACCTAGTCTGACAGGCTAGGATCGATATTTTTCACACACCCGATAAGGTCCCTTTTAGCGTGACGGGTCACAAATTGTATTGTTACATTTGATAGACAGACTGACATTAGTCTAACGCACAGTCCGATCAAGATCCACATGCCGTTTTCTAATAGCTTTTTCATATTCCAAAGGAAATTTCGGAGAGAAACAAGAATTGAATCGACATTATCGATTGGCTGATCTAGATCGACGTTAGCCTCAAATAGGAAAAGGAGCCCTTTAACCAGATCCAAGATGATAGATAACAACAACAAAAGCGCAGTTATTCAAACGTCGATCAGCATGTTACTCTCTACTCTCATTCTTGACTTAACCCTTTCCCAAACAGCAATCATTTGACGATATCTACTTTGAAAGCTGCTGCAAACAACACAATGGATGATGGTGCAAATGATTTGCTTATATTGCAGTATAGAAAATAGTGAGACAAAGGAAAGACATGCTGGCTATCTTTTGTTGTCTAATATTTTCCTACACCGTTTGCTTTCGAGACGTTGAAATCCGGTCTTGTTCGATTAACCCATTGCCAGATGATTAAATTAAGAAAGGTCCAAACTCAAAGATGTAGCAGGCAAAAATTTCAAGTGAATGAAATTGTAGAATGTTTCTGTCTTTATGTGTTGAAAACATTGTGGGAAATGAAGAAATTGCTTGTCACAAGCAATTTCTTCATTTTCCACAGACAGTGTGGGGCGTTAAAATGCGTCACTATTGTGATAATGGGTTTTAACATACAGAAGCGCATAGCAATACAGATGTCAGTCATCTCGAAATTGGTTATGCTGGTAAGGAAATATGGCCCCGTCCTTATCGATAGAAATAAAAATATTGTAACTATTTTGTAATATACTGAGAGAAACTTCCAACGCAAAACCAGCTTCAATGCTGTATATTTCATTTATGTTTGTATAACTGGTAACAAAAATTGACATATGCAAAGACTATTTCTTTAAACTGCCACTGACAATAATGAAAGAACTGAAATGCACCGTATCGCACAGCCCAAAACACCAACACACACAAGGGGTCAATTTTGAGATCCCCAGGTTTAAGTATCACATTGAGTTCTTAGTCTGTTATCTTGTGCCATAGTAGTTACTCCACCTTTGCAAATCAGCCATGTGATCTGAAAGAGCAGAAAATGGGTCTAAGGCATTTCATGGTGGGTGGGGGTGTAGGGACTTATAGTGCAGTATTTTGTTTAATGCTTTGATCAGCCAATCATAATTTCATTATGGTGTGTTCCTACCTGACGTGTGAAACGTTTGCCAAAGTCTGCCGACAGTAGATATTGAACAATACAACAAAACGGCTACAGCTATGAATGTCATTCCCGCCTGGTGCATTGCAATGGCGCGTTCTCTGACTTCAATGCTCAATCTTGGCATATTGTGAAGAGGAACTTAGAAGAAATGGTTGTAACTTAACTCAGCTATCGTTTAACAAAATTGCTGCATACATAAAGGTTGAAATCTGTGTTCAAATTGCACGTGCAACACAAAATTGACTGTTTGTGAACAGCCGCACGTGCGCAATGATGCATGACAGGACACTCATGTTTTTAGGGAACAATTATGGTGCATGTGTAGGGATAACGATTGCAATAAATAATGTTGTCAAAAATTAAGACAGAAAGATTATGCACGCAAAAAAGCATCTTGCGTTAGAAGTTTCCTTCAGTATACTTTATCACAAAATTATTCCTCAGGGAATATGATAATACACTATAATACTAGTAAATCACTCAATTCGATATTTCGACAAAAAGAGGTTGAAAAATGAAATCACACTACATAATAATTTCGCAAACTGTCTCAGCCATTTTGTTTTAGTCTAACTACAGTTAGACTAAAACAAAATGGCTGAGACAGTTTGCGAAATTATTATATAATATTATGTAGTGTGATTTAATTTTTCAACCTCTTGAAAAAGGCAATTTTTGCCGAAATTTCGAATTGAGTGATTTATTATAGTGTCTTTTGTAATAATTATAACTTTTAAAACGTAGTAGGTGAAGGAGAAGAATTGCACATTTCGAGCAATTTCTTTTCTTTTTCTGCTAAACAAGTATTTCAATTGTGGTCATACTTGTTAAGCAACAAAAATGGTACAGTTCATTCAATCGAAAATGAACAGATATCGGATATTTATGAGTTGAACTTCTGGATCTCTCGAGGTATATTGACACACTCTATGGCAACCAACACAACGAATTTCAACTGCACATTCTCAACCGTACGGATAGCAGGCTACCAACACGAATCTTGAATCAATTTTGGCATCATTTAGCGAGGTTTTGGTCTTGGTGATTTTGTTTGGTCTTTGGTTATTTACTCTTTCTGCTGACATATCCTAAAAATAGAGAAAAAATACAACACTGTTTATTAGGTAAAATATTTGAAATATATCTTACGGTATTTGATAGCAATGATATCTAATGTACATGTAAATTGATAAGGGTTGTTTGTAATCATAGCTTTCAGAAAATTGTTTGGACTTAAAATTTGTCTTGAGTTTCTATATATTTTGTATATTTTTTCATGATCAAAATTGTTATTTTTCATGTACGATGTTACGAGTATACCACAAATTGTTTAGAGAGTGATCGTCAACACTAAGCACCATTTTGTTAAAGCAGTAACTCTGACCTTTATATCAGAGTCCACCAAACTTCTCATCTTTCCTCGGCGGTTGTTGTTGTACAACTTCTTCACTCATCCTGTCTAGCGTCCCGGCTGATATGTCCGCTTCTCCGGCATACGTTACCATAGGCCCGTAACTCACTGATCGGCCCTCGGTACTGTGGTGAATACCGTACGTAAAATATAGCACTAGTCCTGAAATGATGATAAACACATTTTAAACATGTCTAGCTTGACATCACTTGCAGAATGAACGTTTAAAAATATAGAGGGGATAGAAGAAAACGCTGTATGCAGCATTTTCTTCATTTCCCTCCTTAATTTCTATGTCACAAAGTGACATTTAAAAAAAAATATATTTGGAAACTAATTCTTCGTTCATTCTGTCTAGCGTTCCGGCCGATATGTCGGCTTCTCCGGCATACGTCACCATAGGCCCGTAACTTACTGATCGACCCTCGGTACTGTGGTGAATACCATGGGCGGATATGGAGGGGGGTCGGAGGGTCCGGACCTCCCCCCCCCCCCCCCCCGGCATTGGCCGAAAATTGAATTTTGACTATATAAATTTAGTGCAACGTTACATTTTTACTATATTTTAAGCCATAATTTGGGCTTGGACCCCCCCCCCCCCTGGAAAAAATTTGGACTTGGACCCCCCCCCTGGAAAAAATCCTGGATCCGCCCCTGAATACCGTACGTAAAATATAACACTAGTCCTGAAATAGTGCATAAATAAATTTGAAACAGCCTGAATGTGACATCCCTTACAGAAAAGCGTTGGGAAATATAAAGAGAATAGAAGAAGAGGTTGATAAGCAACATTTTCTTCTTTTCCCTCTATATTTTCTATGTAATAAGGTGACATTTGAAAAAATATAGAAACGACTTCTATTCTCATTTTGTCCGTGCCGACTTATGAATCCGCTTCTCCTGCGTACGTTACCATAGACCCGTAACTTAATGCTCTACCCTCGGTATTGAGGTGAATACCGTACGTAGCCTACAATATAGCGCTAAACCTGAAATCGTGAATAAATTGGATTGAATAGAGTTTTACGTCCTACTCAACTACTAAGGTCATATGGAGACGGTACCTCGGTTTAAAGTCTCATCGGAATGACTGGAGAAGCGGGGGATCGAACCATCGACCCATGTGTTTCAAGTCCAGCGCGTTACCACTGCACCACCTGCACCCCTCGTGAATAAATACAGTAAAAAACAGTACAATTAAGGCTTTAGATTAAACGAGACTTCGTATTTCGTAAATGTTACAGCTGATGCAAATTATAGGTTTTCATTGGCTTTAAAATTCACATGACATCATTGATTTATTTAAATAAGTTTATGCGCAATTTCAGACAAAAACCATTTCATTGGTTGATTTTCATGGTTTGATTGAGTGACCGAGTGTATGAATGCTATCCGTGCTGTCCTTTTTTTTTTTTTTTTTTTTTTTTTTTTTTTTTTTTTGATAATGCGGATTTACATTTATATTATGTATGAATGACGTCATAATAGTCAATTGTCAGGTCAAAACTATAGAAGTTGATCGATCGGGTTTTAACTGCGATTACCTCTGTGTGGAGAGTAATCCTGATGACAGGAACTATTATGTGATACATGTACAAATCAAAGTCCTCTCCTAATACGCCAGGGTCATTGTCTACATCAAGTCTTTCAAACAGAAAAAGCAAAATCAGAGACACTGTATGCTATATATCTAGATCTATACTCTTTCATTTTATACTTTTACCCTACCGATTTCTTTCAACATACCTTTTCGCGCATGTGCTAGCTTAATTTGGTTAACAATACAGATACTATTTCGTGGAAAAATATACAAGAATACGTATCAGAATTGGTAATCAGTCTAAGCGCCAGCATGCGCTAAATGTTTCCTGGTAGAAAATGGATCGGTATAAAATGTAGCATGAACATAATAATATTATCTTTTAGGTCCATAGGCTACTCACCTACAGCCATCCAGATACCCAGCCGGATCCAGGTCAAGTATCCGAGCTTCATCATTAGCGTTGTGTTAAATAATATACTTAGTGTTGGTATGGGGGTACCAGCTTAATTATACACTGTATTACTCACCTACAGCCATCCAGATACCCAGCCGGATCCAGGTCAGGTAGCCGAGCTTCATCATTAGTGCTGTGTTAAATAATATACTTAGTGTTGGTATGAGGGGTACCAGCGGAATCTGAAAATATACACGGATGGTTTATGAACAACGAAGGCAGCTGTATGGATCGTAATGTTTTCGGAAAAGGTTAAGGTATACTATTCTTCATCATTAGATACCAAACACTTCGTGCAACTCCGGGTGTAATCCAACGATGTTAGGCTATATCCCCGTCAATTTTTGGGCGTTATACGTGGTACTGGAAATCGACGGACGACACCTTCGTGAATATCCGTTGTCACAGATGGCGCCATAAGTTGCATGAAGTGTTTTGTATCCAATGAATGGTAGATAGAATACCTTATAATTCGATACTTTCTGTCATGAACAGTTGTGGATGAGAAGCAAACAAAAAGACACAATATAAGTAAGAGGCCTTGAGCCGAAAATAGGCCTACTACGAGTTTGCTAATTTGACTCGGGAATTGGATGACGTGACCGAACTTGGTCTCATTTCTTAGAAATTGTCACCACAGACCTTAGGCGATAATTCGGCGGTGATTTGTTGACAATGACACGACTTGAGTATTACTTTAACCCTTTCCCAAACGACGAAATTTTAGGGTGATCCACTTCAAAAAAACTGCCACAAATGAGAACATGGACGTTCAAAGATAGGATTTGTGTAAAATATGGCACAGAAAATATTGAGACAAAAGGAGAAACTGCTGGTTATCAGCCTTTTCTATTTAAAGGACGTCAAAAGCAGGTCTTGTTTGGGAAAGAGTTAACCCTTCTCCGAATAAATACTCGGTTTTGACGACTCCTTTGACAAGAAAAAGGAAACTATTGACAGAAATGACATGACCTCGAGTTTTGCTTTGACCTTTCTCCAAACAATTATCCATTTTTGAAAACCCCTTTGCAAAAGAATGTAAATCGTTGAAAGAAATAAAAGAAATGCTGATTAATAGCAATTTTCTTCATTATCCGTTTTGTATTGTACGTTCTTGTTTTTGAAAGGGTTAGAATATTCGCCCAATCTACGATATCAATTAAACCTTTGCAACGCGACAAAAAAGATAGTCCAATTCAAAAGCTGCTGCTGCCGACAAAAAAAGATGTTGATGTGTACAATATAGCTAGGAAAATATTGAGGCAAAAGGAGAAAATACTGATTATCAAATTGGACCAACCTAGAAAATTGTCATTTAGGAAGGGTTAAAACAATCTAGCTTTTTGATGTTTGTAAAATGGTTAAGAGACATCTGCTAATTAAACAATGAAATGTATTATACATGTATAGACTACATAAAAGGGATTGGTATATTTCATATTTAACCACAAAGCCAAGATCTGAAAATAGTATATGGGACAAGAGCATAACGTCGCTTTTGAACGAAAACCTCGTAACTGCAGCTTGTTTTAAGCTGCAGTTACGAGGTCTTTTGTTGAAAAGCGACGCTAACCAGATAAGTCTGCATAATCTTTTGCAAAAGAACGGTCTTGCCAGGTCTACAGTGGCTTCCTTACCGTTGCAACAAGAGTTGTTCGTGGACAACGTAGCTCGACTGTATAGGAGCTTGTCACAAAAATAGCTTAACTCAAAGGTCATGGTCATGAGGTCAAATGTCATGGTCCAAAAGGAATGACCTTGGCAGGAGGTATGTATGTATGAAACAAAGGCTCTATCGAAAAATTTGTCTAAGATATAGGCCAGGTCAAAGTTTTTTTAAAGTATGTCAAATTCCAAGGTCAAGGTCACTAGGCCAAAGGTCACGGTTTCAAACGAAAGACCTTGACATGAAGTATCCATGTGTGAAATATCAAGGCTGTATCTCTGATAGTGCCTGAGATATAGACCAATTTGAAGTTTTTGAAGACGCGACGATGACACTCTGGCTGTGACATTAGCTCCCCGAATAAAAGTCCCAGCTCGCCAAAAATTACGTAGGAAGATATAACAGATAATATCGTAGGTCCTGATTAGACTGTGTGGGTGGACAGGTTGCTCTTCCTTCATGTTGGTCTCAAATGCCATAAATACTTTTCTTTTTATAAATCCTAGCTCATCATGTTATTCTTTAGGAAGGATACATAGCCTAATCTAATACTTTGGACGATTTGTGGCTTAATTTACGAAGTGAAACGTTGTTATAAGCTCAATGATATATTAGCTTAATGTACATAGTAATTTATCCCTTTCCCAAAGAAATATTGGAAAGGCTTAGCTGGTCCGAATGCATTGGAATCATTTAAATGTCACCAGTCTCCCTGGTTTCCACTGGAAAATTTATAGCCGTATCTAGGCCATTAGTAATATAGGCTATCACAATAAACTATTCCGTGTTTCTGCCTTTGAATCATGGGAAAGTCTGATCCATATTCATTTCGTTTAACCAGAAAAATTTCGCTTCATATTCATTTTACTTCCATGGTTTCCCCAATGAGATATATATGCCATTTATAATCCGATGATCATATGAACAATTTCTCTCCATTCTCATTGGATGTTTTTACTAAAAGAACCGCAACTGCAGCTTAAAACAGTCTGTAGTTACGAGGCTTTTTAGGAAAAGCAGCGCATATTACTGAATCAGAAGAATTTTCAAAGAAAATGCGTGGGAGATGAATGTGTTCATGACAGCTTTGTTCAAAAATAGAAACTTTTCTCGGTACTAGATATTTTAGAACTGAAATATGAAACTTTAACAAGTTGTCAGTCTCTTTCTCCTCTTTTCTCCTCTCTTCTCATGCAAATCAAACGAAATTACGTGTGATGCATCTTACTTTTTTCTCTTTTTTACACCAATAATTTTGTCAAATAGGCACAATTGTCTTGACGTATACAACCCATCATTAGCACCAAAGAGCCAGAGGCGAAATTTGAAAAGTGCCAGTAAATCCTAAACTGTGTTATATTTCCATTGCAAAAACAAACATAAGCATTTTGAACGGTTTAGAATTTTGAATTAATGCATAATTATGGAAATATTTGACAAAAAAGTTATAAATTACCTCCCTTGCATATGAATAAAGGGTAAAAAGATATTTGTAAATTATTTTCTTCTTGAAGCATAATCTTGAAATCCGGCACGGTGAATCAACTTATTTGAAGTGTATTTACAAGTGTGTGTAATTTGATTTATGTCCCATGGCTAGAAAATGGAGTTTTGATGAAAAATAAGCGAAGAGATTCTGTTGTTTGTGTTTTTATAGTCCGACCACGATCAACGACATATGCTTACAAATTGTACCTATGTAAATAAAAGAAAGTGTACGTAATCTCAATACAATTTTGCATGCGTTGGTTCGAATCTTGCAGGTGTGAGGCACCTGCAAGATTCGAACCATCACACACAAAATTACAGTAGATTATAGTTCTGTATTGTGTTGCTTATATTACGTGAATTCGGTAAACGTGTGCCGTAATACCGTAACCGGACAATACAAAGACAAATGACAAGTTAATGTCTCGACGACGATTCCATGACGTTGAGAAAATAATACCATTGGAGTGCGGACTGAACCAGGCCTATCACGAATGTTTTCAACGTTGCACGTAAGATTATGTCAATCAATCATGAATAATAGTTTCCGAGAAAATCTCTTTTACTTGTACCGGGAACTAATGATATTTGGATCGGTTAATAGTTATGTGGGAGTATAGAGGAAATGTGTTTCCTTAAGACATATAGGAGATCACATGGCAGGATAATTGGCTCACAGAATTTGGAGTAGTAAAGGAGGCTAGAATAGCTACGCCGAAAACGTAGCTATTCTAGCCTCCCAGGATGCCCTCCGTAGGGCAGTATAGCTACACGTAGGGCAGTATAGCTACACGTAGCGCAGTCTAACTATACCTGGTTTTGGGGTCTTTTAGGGTTTTGACTTAGTCGTTTTTTACGCATATTGGACTTAGTTGGAGGCGTTTTGGTTTTTTTTTTAGACTTTGACTTTTTTGACGAATTAGGGTTTCGGACTTAGTCTTTTTAACAATGAGGGTGTGACTTTGTGTCAAATTTCGAAAAGGAAATACTCTTTCTAGTTATTGGGTGGTCCTGAAAAGGACCGTTTGGTTCTAGGTGTTAATACCTAGACATGACTGCACCCGAATCGAGCACGACATATTGGACATGGTCGCCTTGTTCTTCTCTGTATGGTGAGTGATTCGCCATTGAATCTTATCACCCGTCGTCTTTCCGTCCCAAGATATATAACATCTGGAGTGTCGTCATTTTCTGCTTCTCTAATCATTTCCTCTACTCGAGCAAGTCTTTCACAGACGTTCAACAACTGACTGGCTATTTCGATGAATTCTTGCCGAATGTGTGCCATCTTGTAGAGTGATGAATTCTGGAATAATGATTTCTGGAAGTGTACAACTCTTTTTATACGTTTCTGGAGGATTGACCTACTTTCAGGATGGCTTGCTTTTCATTGGTTAGGATGTCTTGATTTTCATTGGTCAAGTGTTTTGTCCAATCAGGTACCGCCTTACATAATTTCGCGAAAATGATTTTTGACAATTTTTTCACTCTGAAAGGAAATACTCTTCTTGATACTTTGTGGTCCTTAAAAGGACCGTTGTTATAGATGTTAAATAAGGAATGTTCTCATTTCCTCATTTCTTTTTCTTTCTTTTTCTTGATGTTTGGAATCTGGTAGTTCTCCATGTTTTTCCCGTAGCCGCCTAGCCCCGAAGAACCGTGGTGTTGTCTTTCCATGCATTGTTTCTTAGCCTGCTGATGACTCTCCGGTGTAGATGATGATGATGATGATGACCGTTTCGTTGATGATGAGTTGTCATGTTTTCTTTTCATCACGGAAATAACACTTTCAACGACATGTTCAATGTTTTTCTGATCGAAAGTGAACTCTACTGGTACCTTTAACGTTGATGGTTTAAACGTTACTGGAATTGTCTGTTTTGATATCTTTTCATCCGATGTTTTCCACGACGCTGGATGTTGGTTAAACGAGCGAAGTTCTAACATCATCCTCTTCATAGCTGCTTCTTGACGCATATTCATGGTTCTCAATTCATTCAAAATGCTCTGTGAAACTGAATCGTTGGTACTTGCCAGTTGAACATTTTGTGGATGATAGGTCTGGTTCAATGGTGGTTGATTTTCTTGCTGCATATTTGTGCAGGTCTGTGGTCCAAGTGTTGAATTCATCGCTGATGACAATAAATCTTCATTCGATTGAACGAATAAATCTTTCAAGTCGAAATCCATGATCCGCTGCGGTTAATTTCTATCTGCGAAGTGACCCTAGTCAATATTTTTTCCTATTTTAAACTTTTTTTATTGGACGAATTCGCGCGGACCTCGCCGTAAGCATCAATATCGATTTTTGATAATGGCGTCTTTCTGACGTTGATTTGTGTTTTCTCTAACTCGTTTTATTTGTAATATCTTACATTTCCTGAGAGAAATGTTATAACTTTTAACACGAAACGATGCATTGAGCTTATCGCTATCTAATTCTGTATTTTATTTCTTGACCGAATCAAACGTTAGAGAAATAATAAAGGAAAAGTAGCGAAATGACTTGCTTTTTTTTACTGTGTTTCTTACTTTTTACAATGATATAGCTATATACTGATTTATTTTCATTCTTTAAGTCTTCTATGTTTTAAATATACATAATTTGACTTATCTGTAACTACTTTTTACATGAAGCATTGATACAAAATATGATTTTACAATTTTATTCGGGAAAGAATTTGAGTCAATAAGCACAGCGTTAAACCTTTAATTTTACATTACTGTCATGGTATCTCGATAAGTTTAAAAGTGTATATTGATTTTTTCTTATCGGTAGATCTTGGTGTATTAGGACTGGGTAGTACGATATAGGGTTTAAACCTTTTCCAGACAATTAGCTAACTAATAATACTTTCTAGTGAATTGATGGTCCTGAAAAGGACCTTTTTTGGTTTGAAAGAGGTGTTTATCCCCAGTATTCTTCCTCTCTGTAAATGCCTGGGATATTTGGGTGGATTCTTTCCTTAAATGGCTTCCCGATCGGAGCGAGCCACTCATTTATGAGCCAGTCTAGCCTCATCTCTTCTGTCATCCCACAACCTTCTCTTTTCTTATACTTCTCCTTTACCCAGTTTATTTGTTGTTGGCTCGGAGGAGGATGTGTCATATAAATCACCGTAAACGATTTGACGTAGTTGTCGGAATTCATATTGAATTTGTAATAAGACAACGGAATCATTTCGAGGTTTTTATACTCCCCACTGAGATGGGTTCTCTTGAAGCTTATGCTCTGAAAGTAGGTCAGTAGGTCAGTAGGTCAATTCAACTCATCAGAAATCTTATTTCTGAAAGTAGGTCAGTAGGTCAGTAGGTCAAAGCGTCTTCGCGCTGGTCCGCGCTCATATAGCATTAAAGAAGGATTCCTTAAATAATTTGGGGTATAAAAACATCGAAGTGATTCTTTTTTTCTCATACTGAAAAATGAAATTCATTTCGAAATTGTTGCGGCGTCTTTTTCGAAAGAAACAGACTTTGGACAGTGATACTGATATCGGGAAACAGGATGAGTTCATCAATGAGAAGCAAGCTCGGGATCGGGCATTAAACGAGTTTTGTCAGAGAAGAGGCTTCGAATTCCGGCGTGGAAAGTCCGATATGAAGATGGGGAAATTATACCCCAATCTATTCACATTCAACCCTCCGACAGAGAATTATAGGTGGAAAAGACAAATGGATGAGGTTTATCCTTCGCTGACATACCAGACATCTTCAAAGGGTTGTTTATATCCTGATCTCCGGTTTTTTACACCACCGACTGAGGATGAACAGTGGAAGCAGATGATTTCTAGCTTATATCCGAATCTAACTTCGTTTCAATGAAGTTAGAAACGGATTATAAGAAAAAAGGTCCTTTTCAGGACCATCAACTCACCCCGAAATGTCATTCCTATAGAGAGAAACAAGTCTGAAATTATATCATTTTTTTAATGAAAAACATTGAATGAAAACAAGTCAAACACATGTTAACATAGCATGTAAACATTGAACACATGTACATTACAAAGTTAAATATTGGAAATATTTCATTTAACACGTGAAATGTTCATCACTGCACTTTGTTTTGCTTTCACAGTCCTAAGATTCAAGTTTTTGTTTCTTGGTCGGAACCGGCGAAATGTTTTTTGTTTTCCTTTTTCTGGCTGTTTTCTTTGGTTGAACAAGTTTTTGACAAATTTCTTTGCCATGATCGCTGGTTTTACAGAAGAAGCAATCCTTCCCCTGGTTATTTCCTTCATCAGCTTTTTTCACCGATGAACTCTGCACCGATTCTTGTGAAACATTTGATTGTTCAGCGACGGTTTGAGTCTCAACAGTCTGTGTCTCGATAGTTGATGTATCGAGAGTTGATGTTTTGACTGGACATTTCAGATTTTCACTGGTTGATGTGAGATCCTCATTCGTTTCGTCGTAGTAGAAATTTTCCATTCCACGACGTGTTTTCAAACTGTACCTACTGTAATCATTACAGTACGACATTGTTGTCCCAACATACTGTAATCCGATAGTTTCTGCAGAACGTTCAATTGCATTTGAAATCCAAACCTCATGAGTTGTTGGGTTCACGAAGACAAAGATGAAATGTGACGGTTGTCTTTCTTTCTCTGGACATTTCTTTGCCCAGTGGTCATTTTTATGACAAATGAAGCAGAACCCTGCTCTCTTCTTTGCCATGCCATACTCGTCATTTCCATACATCTCATCCATTGTGAGTGTGTCGAACACTCTCCGTTTCGTGATGTGATATTCATCCTTATCCATTTGTTCTGATATGAATGTCCCGACATAGTTACCAATGTGGCTGATCTTGTAACTATATGGAATGTTTGTTATCTCGTACTCATGTGTATGTGGGTTCACATACACCTGCATTTGTCTTCTGCTCTTTATTTCAGCAATATGAGATGAAGCAACTTCAGAACTACTGCTTGTGTTTTTACTGTTCATGACTTCTTCCTTTCAAGTTTTGCAACTGAATGGTGATTTGTAGCGAAATTGCGCCCTATTTATACAGATTTCCCTGCTCGAGCTCGACGATTGATATATAAACCCCTGTCCTTTGCCAGTTCAATAACATTTCCTCACTGGAAAGCGAAACGATAAGAATGCCTAAACGAAAGAAAACGAACGATGATACTTGGATTCCACTTCACAAAAGAAAGTGGTAAAGAATCAGACTTATTGATGATAGCAGTGATTCAGAAGATGAAATAGGTTATAAAAAGAAACCAGTGAAACCTATCGTGGAAAGTGATTCAGAAAATGAAGAACCAAAAGAAATATTTGGTGAAGAATCGAACTCTGTGAAATCAAATTCTGGAGAACAATTCAATGAAGATCCAGCGAATGAAGAAAAAATTGATGGAGATCCAGTGAATGAAGTAACTGGAAAACAACTTGATGAAGAAGAGAAGAAAGCATCTATGAGACAAAGGTATGAACTTGTCTCTTTGGCAAACAAAAAATCGAGAATCTTCAGGACGGTATCACATGTAATGAATGTGATTTTCAAGACATTTGATGAATTGCAGCCACAAGAACTTGTTTCATTGTTTGACGATATTACAAAACAAGTCAATGAAACGTTGAAAGCTGAACCTAGAGATAAGATCAGATTGACAATCACTCATCCATCTCTGGATATGGGGATACATATCCCGTTCATCGATGTGATTAATCTAAACGGAGAAGTTATATTGGATGAGATACAGAAAGTGATGCAATCCAACAGTGAATTCAAAGTAAACGACGGAGAATTGAGATTCATCATCACACATACACAACCACCATATGGATCCGGAAACGTGAAACTTTGGTCTTCCGAACTTGATACCAAGGTCTTTGCAAAAAAGAAACATTCTGTCGTTGAAATTAAGAATTCAGAGGATAGTATGTGTTTTGCCCGATCTATCGTGGTATCAATGTGTTATGCTGAGAAGGAGGACACAGATGAATGGAAAAGAAGGTGGAAACACATAACAAACTCAGACAGGCCGTTTCAAGAACATGAAGCTAAACGGTTATTGGAGGAAGTCGGTATCTCACCAAACCAACCATGTGGAGTTGATGAATACAACATCATCCAGACACATTTGTATTCAAGGAACTATTTCAACATCCAGTTGTGAACTCTGACAGTAAAGTTATACATCTTTACTACCACCAAGGACATTTTGACAGTATCACGAGTATCACAGGATTCCTAAGTTGTAGTTATTTCTGTGAATTATGTGATGTTGCATATCAGAATCGGGAGAATCATATTTGTAAGTACGTATGTTCAGCTTGTTTCTGTAAACCACCATGTATCAAAGAGTTTGGAGAAATCTATTGTTCAGATTGTAACAGAAGTTTCTACGGGAACGACTGTTTTGCAAATCACAAGTTAGCTCATGGTAAACAAGAGAAAACTATTTGTGAATTGGTTAAACGCTGCAGTCAATGCAATGAAATGTACAACGTGAGACGTAAGAACCATGTCTGTGCTGGAAAAAAGAAGTGTCATATCTGTAAGAAGATAACATCATTCGATCATCGTTGCCATATTCAACCTTACGAAAGTAGGATGTTGAAAAATGACAAAGGTGAGACGAAGAAAAGTGAGAAATCAGGGGAGAAAAAACCGTTGTTTATTTTCTACGATTTTGAATGTAAGCAAGATACTGGTGTTCATATTCCGAATTACTGTATTGCACAGAGAGCTTGCAATGAATGCATATGCAAACCACTTGACTATCACTGTTCACTCTGTAGTGAATTTTATGAAGGTCGAGAAGTGATATTTCAAGCTGAAAACACACTCAATGACTTCTGCACATGGCTCTTTTCTGACAAACACAAGGGGGTGACAGCTATTGCACATAATTTCAAGGGATATGATGGGCAGTTCATACTAAATGAAATCATAAGAATAGGAAATAAACCTCCAGAACTTATCATGAATGGGAACAGTATAATATCACTTCACATGAATGGAGTTAGATTGATAGACTCCTATAACTTCATGAGCTTTAGATTGGGGAGCTTTCCTGACACATTTGGACTTGAAGAAATGAAAAAGGGTTTTTTCCCACATCTTGCAAACACTGATCAGTTTTGGGAATACAATGGTCCTTATCTTGACAGTTCATATTACATGGTTGATTCAATGAAACCTGATATAAGACAAGAGTTCATGGAATGGTATAATGACAAAGTTGAAAAGAAGGAAAATTTCAACTTTCAAAAGGAAATCGAGTCCTACTGTCGTTCAGATGTTGATATTCTCAGACGGGGTTGTGGTCATTTCAGACAGGTCTTTCTTGAACATGGAGGGATTGATCCTTTTCTTGAAGCTATTACTATAGCTGATGCTTGTAACAAGATTTGGAGAAGTAGATATTTGCCGAAGAATCAAATAGCAATTATATCAAGCAAAGATTCGTCCAAACGTCGGTTCTCAATGAAAGCAATTCGTTGGATTCAGAGCATTGCAAATGAAAAACAGATTCACATTCAGCATGCTAGGAATGGGGGTGAATATGAAATTGGAGGTTACAGTGTAGACGGATTCCATGCCCCGTCAAACACTGTGTATGAATTCTTAGGTGATCTATATCATGGGTGCCCTGTTTGCTACCCGAACCGTTCAGAAAAAAGCCCGATCAATGGTTCAACTATGGGAAGCTTGTATGAAGGAACAATGAAAAGATTAGAGTATTTGAGACAGAGAGGTTATGAAGTTGTGTTCATTTGGGAGCATGAATTCGATGCAAAGGTTAAGACAAACAAGGAGTATGCTCGAATCATTCGTGATTTGTTTCCGTACTCTGACCCCATTGATCCCAGGGAAGGATTGTATGGGGGTCGGTGTAATGCAGTTAAACTCTCGCATGAGATAGATGAATCAAGCGAGACAGAAATAAAGTACATTGATATTTGCTCTTTGTACCCATACGTATGCAAATACAAATCCTATCCTGTTGGACACCCTAAAGTGTTGACTAGTGAAAGCATTGACATTCAGAACATAAGACAGTATGAGGGTCTTGTCAAATGTAAAGTCCTGCCTCCAGATGATCTCATCCACCCCGTTCTACCTGTGCATTGTAACCACAAAATGATATTCCCTCTATGTAGAACATGTGCAGAGAACAGTTCAGAAACGTGTAATCATAATGAAAATGAAAGAGCTCTCATTGGGACATGGGTTACGGTTGAACTTTTTAAAGCAATGGATAAAGGTTATCGTTTACTACATGTCTTTGAGATATGGCATTTCGATTCACTCTCTGACAAATTCTTCAAGGGATATGTTGACAACTTCCTGAAAATCAAACAGGAAGCAAGTGGTTATCCTTCTTGGTGTAGTACTCAATCTGACAGAGATCAATTCATTCAGGATTATGAGAGAGAAGAAGGTATCAAACTTGATCCAATCATGATTACGAAAAACAAAGGTAGAAGATCTTTTGCCAAGATCGTGTTGAACTGTCTCTGGGGTAAACTAGCTCAAAGAGAAGTGCAGACACAAACAGAATACATTGCATCACCCTCCAAGTACTTTGAATTGATCAACAATCCATCAATCAAAGTAAAACATGTGGAAATATTCAGTGAAGAGTGTCCTTTCATTCTGGTCAATTACGAAAACATGCTTGATCATATTCAAACTCATGCTACAGCTAACGTTATAGTTGGGTCTTATGTAACAGCCTATGCAAGGTTGGAGTTATACAGTGTGCTTGAGAAGCTGAATGATAGATGTCTTTACTTTGACACTGACAGTTGTATGTATATTCATGATCCAAAGCTTTGGAACCCACCCATCATTAACAGTAGACTTGGGAAATGGACTGATGAAGAACCAACCTCGAAAATTGTAAAGTTCAGAGGTTTGGGACCAAAGAACTATGCATATCAAATGATATCAGACAAAGGGGAAATATCAAGCAAATGTAAAGTGAAAGGAGTCACATTAGACTACAAAACATGTCAGTTGGTGAACTTTGACACATTCACCAAATGCATGAACGACCCTTCTACAGAAATCAAGATTACCTATGACTGTAGAATAAAAAGACATAAAGACAGAACAGTGACAAGTGAGCCTCAAACGAAAACATTTAGATCTGTATATACAAAGAGGGTTATTGTCAATGGTAGAGACACGGTGCCTTTTGGACATAGAAGTCTAAAGGTATATAAATAAGAAAGAGTGAACAATGAACATCAGTATCTAAGAACAAGCTGAACAGTGTGCATGATAGGAAATAATGATATTATTGATAACAGTGTTTCTGATGGAATATTTCTATGGACGAACAACATGGAAAAGCATTGTGAAAGAACTTTGTGAACATTGTGATAGAATTCTTTGAACATTGTAAAAGAATTCAGTGGAAGAACTTGAAGTGATAATGTTAACATTTATCGTATCTATTATTGCATCTATTAACTTCAAGATGATACCATATCAGCTTCCACTCCCGATTGAGATACGAGAAAAGATATATCGTATATTCGTTGGTGAACATACATTAAGTGAGACAATGCAAATGATGTTGAAACACACAGCTTTGAACATTTGGTTGAGTAAAATGTCAAAAGGGTTTAGGAACGGACAACCTTCTACAGAGTTATTTCAAATGTATGCTTTCATTTGGGACATGATTGAAAGTTCGGGGTTTGACGGTTACGCAAAGGATACATTAAAGTCGCGAATACATAGAATATTCACATTTCGTGACAGGGACACATATCAGTGGGCATTTCATACCAAGATGATACATGGTAAAACGTATGACAGTTTCATAAGGAATCTTTATAAGAAGGCTAATCAGTTCAACTTTCATGTAGCTCATAGAAAGCGTAAAGGTTTTCATATCAATTATTCAACATCTCCTCCAACTCATGAAGATGTTGATACAGTCGAAGGAGTAATCACGTTCGATAGAGATGTATCGGAAAGAGTTGTTAATTCAACTGTGTCTTCATGTGTTGTTTTTCCTGTAACGGATCTATTATATCACGAGTCAGTCAGGAGAATGAGAGGAGTGTACCCTCATGAATATGGAAATTTCGAATTGGGGTATGCAGTATATGGATCAGAAAAAGACATGAAAAGATTGTGGGAATCTCGTCAGATTTATTGCAATGGATATAAACATAGCTGAACTAGTTGTGTAAATATGTTTCTGTAAATAAATGTTTAAAAAAGTGTTTGTAAATAAAATGTATATAAATGTTTGTAAATATGTTTATGGAATATTGTTCATAAAACATTGTTCATGAAACATTGTTAATGGAATGTTAAATAAAGGTTAGAAAATAACTTTGTGTCATTTCATTTCTGTCCTTTGAAGAGACAATATCGTCAACAGAAAAAAACACGAATGAAAAAATGGATGTAGACGTGTTTTCAATCTTATTTCGCCATCCAAGCAATTTCTACATATCAGGTCCAAGTGGATCAGGAAAAACAGAGTTCGTTCATAAACTTCTAGATTATAACGAAGATCTGTTTGATATTCCACCAAAGAAAGTTGTTTGGTGTTATAAAGAATGGCAAAACACGTACAGTATCATGAAAGAAAAATTTGATTTTATCAAATTTATTGATGGAATTCCCGAAGATGAAAATGAAATAGTGAGCGATGTATCAATTCCACATTTGGTCGTTTTCGATGATATGCTGGGTGAAAAAGATGAAGAAAAAATAAAGTTATGGTTTACAAGAAAAGGTCATCATCGTAATGCAAGTGTGGTTTATATCACACAGAATATGTTTTCACAGTCAAAGTCCAGCAGAACCATCAGCTTGAATTCACGATACATGATTCTTTTTCGTAATGAACGTGATAAGAATCAAATAAAAACACTTGCAAGTCAAATGCAAGCCCCACATTTGATTCCTGCATACAATGACGCAACTTCAATGGATCATGGATACTTGGTCATTGATTTCCATTCACGAACCAAACGTGAATTGAGATTAAGGACTGATATTTTTCATCGGTGGTATACAGAGAATGCTGATCAAGGTCCAATTGTATATTCACCTGTATAAATATTTGTAATACAAATTATAAATATTGTTCAGATGAAAATACAGTCATTTCTTCGCCGAATCTCATTGAGTAAACATGGCTTTACAACGGACATCATCCTCGGTGCTTCATGCTTTGCAGAATTTAAGTAATCAAACCAACAAATATGAAAGAGAGGCATTATTGAATGCAGGATTAAAGGAAATCTTGAAATGGTTTTCTTTAGCAGCTCGCAATATCATTGAAGATAAGATTAAACTTCCAAAACAAACCGTTAGCTATATGAACAAACATAAAGAAGATGTTGTGAAATTAGCAGATCCGAATATCGATGAACAAACAAAACGAAAAATCATTCTGAAACCTGGTGGTGGTGGATTCCTTGGAGGGGTTATTATCAGAAGTTTATTACGTTGGGATGGTAATAAAACTGTAAGAAAGTTCGGTACGGAAAGCAAACGTTCACAAAAGAAGCAAAAGAAGGGGTCTCCTGTTAAACGCTCAAAGAACAAACGTTCAAAGAACAAAGGTCAAAAGAAAAGTTCAAAGAAATCTGCTAAGAAGAAAAGTTCAAAGAAAAGTACTCCTATTGTAATCAATGAGGAATTCATTACAATGCGAAGGTCAAGATCCCCAAGATCAGTGCACTCTGCTCATAACTCTGTTCATAACTCTCCTCATAACTCAACTCCAAACACAAGTCTGAATAGAAGCCTGAACACCGGTCTGAACTTGTCTCCAATCAGAAGTCTGAACAGAAGTTCGGACAGGAGTCTAAATAGGAGTCTCAATAGGAGTCAAAACAGAAGTATTGATGACTTTATTGTCCCACAACATGCACAACAGCGTACCCCACAGCGTAGCCCACAGTATGTAGCACAACGCATACCGAACTCTAGGAAAGATATTCTGAGAAAACGTCTTTTCGACTTTCAGAAAAAGTACAAATCTTTTCTGCCTCCTGGAAAAAGACAGATAAATTTCCAACCTATATCTTCACTATCATTATCTCCAAACTCGAAAAGACTATATCAAAAGGGTGTAAAGGAAAGACAAATGCTGATCGATGATCTGTTTTCATACTACGACGGCTTGCATCCGAACAGTCCATTAAGACGGGGTAATAAACCAAACAAGGAATCGAGAAAAGAAACACTCCCTGTTGCACCATTTTCACCGCTTTTGAGTATGGATACGAGTACACTATCATCTCCTGCTAGAATTGCACTAAATACATTACGATCACAGTTCTCCTGATTGATTGTCGGAAATGTTTAAAAACATAAATAAAAAACTTTTTTTTATTTTTTTGAAAAAATAAAAAAAATAATTTTTGCAAAAAAAAATAAAAAAATATTTTTGCAAAAAAATAAAAAATAAAAAAATAAAAATAAAAAATAAAAAATAAAAATAAAAAATATTTTTTTATTTTTTTTTTTTTTGCAAAAATTATTTTTTTTATTTTTTCAAAAAAATAAAAAAAAGTTTTTTATTTATGTTTTTTGAAACGAATCATTCCAAAAGGATAAATTAATTTGGAAACAATCGATTGATTCATTTGCATTTCAACATAAGACGCGATAACATGGGAAAGGCAAAGAAGAAATCCCCTTTGATAAGAAAACACGGACATATGGTCCTAGCTATGTTGAAATCATCACCAAAATTAAGGAAAAAGATAATTAGAAATTTGTCTCCACCGGTAGTTAAATGCATTTCGGAATGTTGTCACAATGTTTTAAAAGGGAATGTTCATTTGACAGAAGCTCAGAAGAAGAAGTTGTATCCAAACCGTCAACATCTTCGTAATATTGCATCTAAGTCAGTTTCTGTTAAGAAAAAGAAACGTATTCTGAATCAGAGAGGAGGGTTTCTTCCTTTGTTAGGACCTGCAATCATCCCATTATTAGGAAAAGCTGTCATAGGTGGTATCGGAGGGGCATTGAAAGCTTTGTAGATTTCGGGATATTATTGAAATAATGTCAGTCAGAAAAATGGTTGTTGTTCCATATCAAGTATTAGAAGATATGAAGCAATGGAAAGAAGAAAAAAGTAGGAAACCACATCTTCCACAAGATCCTCAAGTGGCAAATGTTGCACATCTTCATACAGATATGAAAAAGACCTTAGACAGATATGATATCTCAGAAACAGACAAGGCTCAGAAATATGGAGAAACTTTATTCAAATTGCAATCATCGTTTGATAAAGTTAAGAATCCAAAGAACATTCCTCCATCTGTTAACGAATTCTTAAATGAAACAGTGAATAAAGGGGTTGGGTCTGTGTTACATGAACGTATTCTCGAAAGCGTTCCTACAACAATGCAAAGAAAAGCGAAGCTCCTTTTGAATATTCTTAAAGACAATGAAAACATAGCATGGGATAATCAGGGGGTGGTAACATATAAAGGCAAAGCTATTCCAGGTTCTAATATTATTGATCTAATCAATGATTCATTACGTAAAAGAAAAGGAGTAGAACCAAGAGGATGGCAAACATTCTCTAAAGCTTTACATGAAAGCCATGTTCCACAAGAGGTCATTGGAAACTTAGCAAGATGGCAATGGATGCAAAAACATGAAGATGATTCTAGCGAAAGTGAAATAAGTTTCACCACACCTCAAATATCAACTCCAAAACGTACACGAAAAACCCCAAAGGGTACACCATCTCTATCCCAACTTCGGAAAATGTCACCCTATACGAATCCAAAGGAAAAAGAGAAATTGAAACGGTTCTATACAGACGAACTTAGAAAACCTATAAGAAAAGAATTATCATCTCCAAGTCTTCAGACATGGGAACCATACGAGTGAAAGCAGTTAGGAAATCTGCTAAGAAATCTGCAAAGAAATCTGTTAAGAAATCTGTTAAGAAATCTGTTAAGAAAGGTTCAAAGAAGAAATCGGACCAAAAACTTGATTCTGTTTTACGAAAACTATATTATGATCCATCCAGTCAAGGCTCCTATTCGAGCATATATCACTTGTATCACTCTGCGAAATCTATTTTAAAAAATGTCAAATATAGAGATGTTAGGGAATGGTTGCAAGGAGAATCCACGTATACACTGCATAAACCGATACGGCGTAAATTCAAAAGAAGAAAAACAATCGTTGGAGGCATAGATCATCAGTGGCAAGCTGATTTGGCCGACATGCAATCATTTGCAAAGTTCAATAACAACTTCAGGTATTTGCTCTGTGTTATTGATGTTTTCTCAAAGTATGCATGGGTAATACCTTTCAAGAATAAGATGGGGAAAACATTGATAACGGCATTTCAAACCATTCTGAAACAGCGAACACCTTTGTCATTGCAAACAGATAAGGGAAGCGAATTCCGAAATAAAGATTTTCAGAATTTCCTTAAAAAGGAAAATATCCATTTCTTCACAACTGAAAATCCAGAAACAAAAGCAAGTATTGTTGAAAGATTTCAAAGAACATTGAAAACCAGAATGTGGAAATATTTCACACATGAGAAAACAAGACGATACACCAATGTTATTCAGAAATTAGTTGATAATTACAACAACACTTTCCATCGAAGTATTCAAGAAAAACCATCGAATGTTGTCCCAGCAAATGAAGCAGAAATTTCAGAGAACTTGTATCCATCATACAAGAAAGTTGTGAAAGTTAAGACAAAAGTTGTTCCAAAACTAAGGAAAGGAGATCGTGTCCGAATCAATAAAACGAAACACACTTTCGAAAAAGGCTATTTACCAAACTGGACACAAGAATTGTTTGAAATTACACATGTAAATTCAGCAACATCTCCAATCACTTATAAATTAAAGGACTTAGAGGGTGAACCTATCCTTGGAACATTCTATGAGAAGGAGTTGCAACTTATAAAAGATAGTGAAATATATGAAATAGATTCAGTTCTCGACAAACGAACAAGACGTAAGGGTAAAAAAGTCATTAAGGAAATTAAAGTTAATTGGAAAGGATATCCAAAGAAATTCCAAAGTTGGATTCCTGAATCATACCTTGTTTAAACATCTTGTTTAAAACAATATAAAACATTGTACATGAACAATGCATCCTCATTCCAACATTGAATCCGGCGGTGATAGTATTAGTAATAATATTAGTAATACTCAACCATTTACATGTTTTGGGAATCGTGTGCCTAAGAATCAGTTCACTTACATTTCACAGATCATAATCATTTATGCAATAATTGCAACCTCAATAATTCAAGTCTTCAAAGTCAAGATCGTGAGCTGTGGTTAATCCTTCTGAGTAGTTCTTTGGGTTATATATTACCCTCACCAGGACTTAAATTCTCGAAACAAAGCACTCAACCAACATTTGATTTCATTGACGGAAAAAAATGAATTCCTTTTACATCACATTACCAAGCGATAGTTCTTTGAATTATCATCGTAATAACACACAATGTTGTTTCAAAGTACAACTTCCAAAAACTGTTCATATTAATAAAGAAACATGGGAAGTAGCTCTAGCGCAATTGGTAACGCCAACTCAGTTTCTTAATATCAGTGAGAATGAATCTTATTTCGACATAATCACATCTGATATTGCTTTACAAAAGGATATTGCAACAGAAAATAAAAGAAAAGAAAACCCGTTAGAAATCAATGAACTTACCCATGACTCGAATGGCAGACCAACAAGATGGGGAATTCGAATAAAGTTTCCAGCTGGATCATACATTTCTCCATCTCATGTGTTAGAAGTTGTCAATGAATGTATTGACAGTGAAATTGGAAAAATACTTCTGAAAACAAATGCTTTGATTGAAGTTGGATATTCGACTTCAACCAGAAGACCAAAGTTCTTATTCACAAATGTAATAAAAACAGGGGTAAAGTTCAATAAATCCTTGTTTCTGAAACTAGGAGGAGACCCACTTCTTACAAAGAAAACGTTTTTCAAAGACTGTAGCGTTTTCGAATTCTTCAAATATACCCCAAACATCGATGCAGGATATAATCACTTGTTTGTTTATTCAGACATAGTTGAATATTCTATCGTTGGAGATACATTAGCACCACTACTTCGCGTTGTTCCATTTAAAACATCCAATTCAGTTGAAAATGAAAATGGAAGCCAACATATTAATCACGATATAACCATTCCTCACTATTTCCCTGTTTCGAAATCGGATTTCGATAGTATCCACATTAATATAACAGGTGATTCAGGTCACCCTGTTCACTTCGTCATTGGCAAGACAATTGTAAAGTTGCATTTCCGTAAGCGTAAGCAAAAATAAAAAAATGATTCCGGTTTATAGAGGTGTAAGACACCAGTATGGATATGGGTTGGGATCTTTATTCAAATCAGCAATAAGATCAGTTACACCTTTGATTAAACCCATGGTCAAAACAGGAATCAATGCTTTGAAAAAAGAAGGGATTAAACAAGGTCTTGGGATAGCTAAAGATATTCTATTACATCGTAAGAATCCAAAAAAGGTTCTTCTTTCACGTGGAAAACAATCTTTAAAGAACTTGCGTGAAGAATTCGCATCAAATATAAATGGAAAAAAATCCAATAGACAACATCAGTCTCATTCACGTTCTCGTCGTGGAAAGATCGTTAGCAAGAAACACCGAATCCATAATAAATCTGCAAGACCATTAGATATATTTGATTAACATTTCCGAAAAAGTTTCAAAAAGTTTCTCCAAATAAAAAATATTTTTCTCCAAAAATATTTCAAAAAAATAATTCCAACATGATGCAAAGTGGATCTTGTGAATGCAGTAAATCAGAATTAGATGTTCTCTCTGTACCACCAACAATGACAAGTATGCAGGAATCGCAATGGGTTGAACATTTCCCAATTGCTTCGATTGCAAATGAATCGCCAATCGAATTCAATATCCCACCACAAACAGAGTTGTGGACAGATCTATCCCAATCCTTTCTGTACGTGAAATTCAAAGTCACGAAAGAGGATGGAAATAACCTAGGTGCCGACGAAAACATTGGTCCAGTCAACAATTTCCTCCACAGTATGTTCAGCAGTATTGATCTGTACCTGAACAACAAACTGATAACAAATGGTTCAGACATATACCCATACAGAGCATACATTGAAAACCTTCTGTCATACAGTTCTGGTAGTAAGGCAACTCATTTGAAAGCAGGAGAAATGTGGATAAAGGATACAACCGGTCATATGAACGCACATGGAATAACAGGAGATAATGAAGGTTTCAAAGCAAGAAACGCTATCATCAGTGAAAGCAAAACTGTCGAACTGTTTGGTCGATTGCATCTTGATCTTTTTCTCCAAGAAAAATATCTACCAAATGGAGTTGAAATTCGATTGAGATTAAACAAAGCCCCGACCACTTTCTGTCTAGCTGCCCACACTGGTGCAGATAAAGCAAAGATTCACTTTGAAACAGTCAGTTTCCACGTTCGGAATGTAGAACTGTCACCAGTGGTTGCAAACAATTTGAATCAGTTGATTGCTCAACAAAACATGAAAATTCCTATCCGAAGAGTAGAAGTCAAAACATTTTCCATCACTGATGGTACACGGTCCAAAGTTGAAGACCATCTATTCCAAGGGCAGTTACCAAAACGTATTTTCATTGGAATGGTAACAAACAGAGCTTTCAACGGAAATTACACATCAAACCCATTCAACTTCAGACATTTCAATGTCTCTAAAATTGATGTGTCGTACAACGGTCATAGAATCCACAACAAACCGTTTGAGCCTGATTTCACCAACGGTCTTACATTGAGATCATATCTATCTCTGTTTAATGCCACGAAATCCATCGGTGCAGATAAATCATTCGACATAACGAAAGATGAATACGGAGATGGATTCACTCTGTGGGGGTTTGATCTTACACCAGATCAAGGTAGTGAAGAAGGTCAACTCCACCCTATAAAAACTGGAGGTTTAAGAATTGAACTTCAGTTCAAAGTCAACCTCGCAGCAGTCATCAACGTGGTTGTGTTTGCAGAATTCGATAATCAAATAGAAATAAACGGACTCAGAGAAGTCATCACAGATTACTAAATATGCTTGGTCACGAGTATGCAATTAAATTGAGAGAAGATGCTGAAAAGGTGAAATATTCCTCATCACGTGAACCATCAGATCGCACATATGACATTCACAGAAGTTTTCAGACTTGTATGGTGAATGAACTGCAGAACCTTATCATCGAAGAAGTACATAACAGTTGTAACGGATGTCAAATAGATCATCCTAGTCAAATTGAACACCCTATCTGTCTATACATGGACAGAGCAGAACATACAGACTTGTTTATCGAACGAGCGATGATGAATCTCAATCCATACAAAGTAATGGAAGTATGGTACCCAATGCTGACAGAAATGAAACTCAACGAACAGGAATCAGTAGAGGCCTACAGATTATGGCAAAGTATAAAAAGGAACATTCTCCATGGATTCACTAGTTCGTGGATAAATCAGTGGTGTGAAAAGGTGAAACAGTCGTGGAAATAAAGATGTACGCAAACAAATTACAATATATCCTAGACAATGGCATGTGGATAAAAAACCTTCATGCAAATGTTTGTGCAAAAGATAAGTTACCAAAACAAAAACCACGACATGTTAATGCATATATCATAAACACCGAGAAATCCCATAAGTCGGGAGAACATTGGGTAGCAGTGATATTCACCAGAAATGGTGAAACGTTATACTTCGATTCGTATGGATTACCACCTCTGGAAATGGAAATAATCAGTTTCATTCGGAATAATTCACTATCATGGACTTTCAACAATCAGATGTTACAAAGTGTGCTCAGTCAAGAGTGTGGTCACTACTGTGTATTCGCATTGGATGGTGTTTCAAAAGGATACGATCTACAGAAATTACTCCAGAAAACATTTACCACAAAGAACCTTCACAGAAATGATCGTTTAGTATCATCATGGTTTATGCAAAACTTTAATTATCTCTTTTAAAGTTGTTGTAAATAAAATGTGTTACATGTTCATAGTTCATAGTTCTAGTTCAATAAAAACAGTAAAAAACTATCCTCTTTGTCCATTATTTCTTCCCCTATTGTGAACAAGCGAAACTGTCATGATGATTGGCCACATCATGAGAGTTATGCTATTCACAAAAAAACTGATTCTTACAATCATAACAACGGGTCAGCTTTAACCTCGGATCGAATTCTCCGTAGAATTCCTTGATATCCGAGTGAGAATAACCCTCGTTGTAAAATCCAACCCCAAAACGACTAAGTCCAAAACCCTGCTAAAAACGACTAAGTCCAAAAAGACCAAAAGGCCTGGGAGGGCACCCTGAACACATTCTCCGCGTGTCAAGGGAGCCCTCAAAACCTTGATTCGTCAAAACGACTAAGTCCAAACCCTAAAAGACCCCAGATCAGGTGTAGCTATACTACCCTACGTGTAGCTATACTGCCCTACGGAGGGCATCCTGGGAGGCTAGAATAGCTACGTTTTCGGCGTAGCTATTCTAGCCTCCTTTACTACTATTTGGCTTCAATAGACATAATTATATTCAGCGATATATAGTCTCAAAGTAACTTGTGCCATTCATTTGAGGTCCGTTATAGAATTTACAGCCCTAACAGTGCATTTGAACAAGAGAAACACATTAATTATACATTTACTACCACATTTTGATAACAATGAGCGAAACTAGAAATTAAATTTGCTACATTTTGATACTTGTTTGGAGATTGGGTTTTTGATCTAGATTTTAATAACAAGTTGCAGATGATAAAGAATATTCAACAAAAATCGACAAAACTCTCTGCTTGACTTTGACGAAAATATTGAAGCAAAACAACACAAAATAAGCTCTCGAGCTTTTATGGAATATCCATGGGTTAAAAGAACATGAATACAAAGCAAAGTGTCTACATAGCTCACTAACATTTCAAAAGTTTAAATGTTTTTTTTTTTTTTTTTTTTTTTTTGTTTTTGTTTTTTTTTTTTTTTTTTTTAATTTTAAATATGCAGATTTATAGTTGATATTGCGTGACATTCTTAACTAGTGCTATATGTCTTTCAACTAAATCTTGTTAAGTTGATTATTTTCTATATATTTATCATTGTACACGTTAAAGGTATTTGTATATGCACGGTCTTACTGTCCGAATAAATCTTATCTTATCTTAAACTCTTACAAGTAATTGTTTAGAGAAAGTGACAGTAATTTAAAGTTATTTTATTCTATTGTTTAGAAGATGAGCTTCGTTATTTTTTTAAGCTTACTGGCAATTACCATCGTGTATTACTTTTGGTATAGAAAAGAAATATAGGTTTTACGATGGATCTGATGTCATGTTCTGTGACTTTTCTTCGAAAATACGTGACATAAATATTAAAGCAAACATTAAACATGAAACAAAAATATTTCGAGGGCGAGAATTGATTCCGTAGAGAATTTGATGTATGATTGCTCTCAGACAATCAAAACAGTTTTTGTTAACAATGTTTGACATTTTGAATAATGTTAAACCTTTTCTAATCAATAACGTATTTTGACGCATTCAATAAAAAAACCTTTGGGGAAAAATGAGACAAAAGAAGAAAACGCTGATAAACAGCATTTTCTCCTTTTGTCTAAATATTTCCAGCGCTATATTGTAGCAAAGCATAATCTTATAATACCAGCACCCATTTTAACGACTACGATTGCTTTCCAATTTGGTTATCTGAAATTCCATCGTTCGAGTAAGGGTAACCGTGCTTGACAGTTTGAATAATGTTAACTGGTAGTTGATGGGAAAACGTCACGCGATTCTTCCAGGAATATCACTTAGCTAATCTTAAAAACCTCGTATCTACGGCTTTATAAAAACTGTAGTTAAGAAGTTTTGGCTAAAAAGTGGCTATTTGTGGAGCCAATTTTACAGACCAACAAACTCGCTACAAGACAATTATCTCTTTCGTAAATGACAAAATTTTTTACTGGTCCAAATAAACAGGAGGAGCCGACGAAATAAAACATAGTACTATTCAATGAATAAAGTGTAACTATCATCGCTTTTCAACAAAAACTTCGTCAATCAAGTTGCAGTTACGAAGTTTTTTTTTTTTTTTTTTTTTTTTTTTTTGAAAAGCGACGTTATATTATTAGACTGCACTAAGGTATACACCTATCTGGATCCATGCTGACTTTGAATGAAATAAAAGTCTTTTATTAAGACCTTGTTTCATTAAAGAAAAGAAATGAAAATGGGCTCACCTGAAAAGTGACGAAGGCGTCGTTTTTCTCATGCGCCACCATCACTAAATAGCAGAAGACCACCAGACCAGCAGACAAGATCGCGATTATTATTGCCCACCAACTTCCGGCACTAAGGTAGGAATAGCCAAATATCAGGATAGAGTTAAAACATATAATGCCGATGAAAAGAAGAAACGTTGCAAGAAGTACAGCATTTCCAGGCTCAAATTTCTTCAGAATTGGTAAGTCTCTTAATTTGTATTTAAGTTTCCCGAAGTCATCTTGGCTCTTTGATTTTCGAATTATTGACGACTCTTCAGTTGGGGAGGTAGTTTCCGGTGGCTGACCTTCGTCTTCCGGTTTCAGTTTGAATTGGCATTTATATACCGGAAGGTACCTCAGAACTATGACGCAAGCGGAAACGATTGTATAAGCAGTTAAGGTCCCGATTGACATGAACTCCACTAAAGTTGTGATCTCGAAAAATAACGCCATAAGTGCTGATAACGAGCCGAATACTGCTATGGCAACCACGGGTGTTTGTAACCGTGTATGAACATAAGATAAACATTTAAAAAGTAGTCCGTCTTGTGACATGGCGTATACGGCGCGTGGTAACGAGAAAGCACTGCCCAGTAGTGAGGTAGTGATACCGAACAGGGTACCAATCCCCACCACGTATTTAGCCCAGGTCACATGTCTTACAGCAAACGCAGCGGGAAAAGCAGCAGAAGGATCCACATAGTAGTATGGTACGATTAATGTTAGGGCCGTCGTGGCAAGGATGTACATAAATGTTACAATAACTAAAGCTGTCACAGTCGCTACTGGGATAGACTTTTCTGGATTTTTTGCTTCTTCTCCTGACACGGCGATTCCTTCAAAACCAATAAAAGCATAAAAGCATGTCGCAGCCCCTGCAAGAGTTCCGCCAAATCCAAACGGAAAGAATCCGCCATGCTGTGTCCAGTTCCGGCTGTCGGCGAACGCAAATCCAGCACAAATTAGAAACAGGATGACGGCACAATTAACAGCTGTAAACACGCTGTTAAAATTGACTGTAAATTTAGCCCCCGTAGCTATTACTGTAAACATGATGATTGTAATTGTGAAAGCTATAAAATCCGGATATTCCGAGACCCACTGGGAATCGTGACTCAAATATCCGACATTTGTCAGTGTACTGTTTCTTATTGCACCATTAAAGAGTGAATCAATGGCACCGCTCCATGCTCTAGCCACCGACGCGGCGCCCAACAGATGTTCAAGAACTACATTCCAACCTATGATGAATCCCCAAACTTCTCCTATAGCCACGTACGTGTATGCGTACGCAGATCCGGCTTTAGGAACCCGGGCCCCGAACTCAGCATAACAAAGTGCGGACAATATGGCGGCGATCCCAGCGAAAAGGTAGGACAAAATGGCGGATGGGCCGGCTAGATCTTTTACAACTGTCCCTGAAAACAGATAAAATGGAATGTTTAAAAAAGCACAAATCGGATACTTACCAATGAAGAAGAAATAATTTTTAAAAGTATTAATTTATGAAATAGTAACAAGTTTAGCGGTCTTTATTGCCAATAAAACCCGATGTGCGACGGACTACATGTGTAGGTAAAAACCGAGGCGCACAGCGCCGAGGTATTTGCCTTAACATGTAGTCCAGAGCACAGAGGTTTTTATTGTGCAATAAAGACCGCTAAACTTGTTATTATCTCCATTATAACACTCTAAATAAAAAACGCACACTAGAAATGTGTTGTTTTGTGAAAATTCTGCCATGAACTAGTTTTCGGCGTAGGAAACGCATTGTCATTTATGTAAAGTCATTTGACGTTACCTTGACGCCACGTGACGTTTTGGCGCATATACAAAGCATAATTACATAGGGTTTTTATTGTAAATAAAAACCGATGTAGTTCTTCTTTCGCTATATATGGATTTTACGGAAAAGTGTTATAATGTGGAATAAACTTACAAAAAATGCCCTTAGAGAAATTCTTTAAACGATATTGATATTGTTGAAAAATGTCTATAAATGTCTTTAAAAAAATAGGGTCATAGAAAAAATCAACATGCCGTGGGTAAAAATGACTGCTGATCAGGAGGATCTACCGGACGCAAGGGCGGATCCAGGATTTTTTCCAGGGGGGGGGGGGGGTATTAAAATGTAATAAATATGTAACCTTACACTAAATTCATATAATCAAAATTTAATTTTCGGCCAATGCAAGGGGGGGAGCGGACACCCCCCAAACCCCCTCTAGATCCGCCCATGGGTCCATTATGCTTGCTACATGTACATGTATTCCATTTCTTCTGTCACAGTGGTGCTTTAACCCATTACCAGAGGGCAAAATTTTAGACTGTTCCAATTTGTAAGGTGTTGCAAAAGATAATTTTAAGTTGATGAAATTTTCAAAATCTTTTATTTTTGGGTTAGAAAACATTGTTGAAATTGAAAAATTGATTGTTACAAGTAATTTCTCTATTTTCGAAAATGTTTTCCCAAGGAATTTCTGGAGCGGCTTCAAAACGCATCCCGCTTCTTCTGATGTGCTTTAAACTTGTAATTTCGTGGGAAGATTAAAAATCACAAAGCAAGATGTCGCTGACATAATGGGATCGGTTACAGTTAGAAGTCTTTAAGAATTCATTGGTCTCCTCGTTAAAAGAAAAAAATAACGGCAAATTAGATTTATTTATTTCCATGGAAACCAAGAAAATACCGCATTATTTCGGCTTTGCGGCGAAATACGGTTTCTTTCATTTGTGACCTCCCATGAAGTAATATTTATTTTCATTCTTTATATCTAGCCCTCTCCCAAGCAAGGCATGGTTTTGACGTCCCCATCAGAAAAGTCGTGGGACAGACAACACTGAGGCAAAAGAAGAAAATGCTGATAACCAGCATTTTCTCCTTTTGCCTCAATATTGTCTGTGCTATAATGTACTCAATTTCCCGTTTTATTCATTGCAATATTGTTGTCTGCAACACGAGGGCTCAGTGCAAAACTATTGTAACTGCATATTTTTCAGAAATTCACTTTTTTGCATTTTCTGAATCTTTAGGAAGTAATGCATCATGTATTCAAATATTAGGTTTGAATTCTGTATACTGAAAATAATATTAAGAATTTTAAAAACATTTTTCCTCTTTAGCTTTGAGAAAGTCAATAAGTTTTTTCCCTCTCCTGTAAAGTTTTATAAAATGGAGTTACAATAGTTTTGCACCAAGCCCTCGAACTGTTTTCTAGTTGGACCACAAAAAGTATATATGGTTCGGGAAAGGATTATTCAGATCCTATAACAAAATTTCTGGACCAATCCGAATCCAAAGCTGATTATAAAGAATCTACAAGTGCATGAACAATTCAACACACATGTATATGTAATAGAATAGCAAGCACTGGTAGAAGATGAAAAAACTTGTCGCTTATGCATCAGCATTTTCTTTCGTTTTCTGAGTTTCCTTATGCTGTCTCTAATAGGGGCGAAAGACTATAGATTATTTGGGATATGGTTAAGTTTCAAGCAAAGCGTTACAGAACTAACAAGTTCAAATCCCTTTTCTGTTTATTTTAAACTGTGTATGTTTTTACATTATTATAGAGACTGTAAAAATAAGGCAGTGTTGCAAATCGAATTTCTTGTAGTTATGGTAACAAATTGGCAAGAATTGGTGAATTACTGTCAACCGTTCACTCGTCATTCTATAGGCCTACCGACGAAGTGAGGGCGAATTTTTCTCAAATGAAAACGTCCCCAATTAATCCTTTACCAAACAAGACCTGGTCCCAGTTTCTCGAAAAAAAACCATGTTCGTGCCCATGCTCAAATCTGAGCACCGCTTTCAAATCACACGAAATCCACGTAAGCAATCGAATACCCTTCTACGTTGGAGAGTATTCCATATTGAAGTTGAGCATGTAGGCTACTAAAGTTTCTTTTCGAGAAACCAGCTCCTGGTTTTGACGTTCCTAACAGAAAAGTCGTGAGGAAACATTGAGACAAGTAAGAAAATGCTGATAATCAAAATTTTCTTCTTTTGTCTCAATATTTTCATTGCTATATTTTACACAAAACTTTTATTCTGTAATATCCATTTTGTCACCTGTAGCAGCTTTCAAAATGGCAAAGTCAAAATTTTGGCTATTTGGGAAAGGAATAATCCAAATTGCAAGGAGTTGCAGATTGCAAAACAAAATGTTTCTGACAGTAACGATACTCAATTAATAGTAAAGAAACCATTGAGGGAAAAGGAGAAAATGCTGGTCACCAGCATTTTCTTCTTTTTCCTCATTGGTTTCTTCATTTATATCGTACATTCGTGATAACCAGTGTGTGTTTTTGTAAGGATTAATTGGTCGTAGAGCAAATAATAGAGATCGAATTCCCTATCCATTTGAATAATTTGTAGCAGCTTTCAGCTCGACGGTTTTCCTACACAGGAAGAAACGAAAAACACATTAATTGGAGTTGCAATGCTTCGTGTTTTCCTGTATTTTTCTGAATGGATTCTCTTTTCGAGTCATTGGTAGCGCATCTGCCTCTCATTTGAGAGGTCCTGGGTTCGATACCCGGCCGCGGCAAATACCCTTTCTGACAAAATTGTCACCCACCAATGGGTTTGAAATCGTTTACCTGAGTGGGCGAGCAGCTGGGGGCTCGGTAAGGGTGTTGTGGTAGTGCTGGTTTGAGAAATAACAGGAATCCATGTTTAGGTTTCCAGCCGCCGCTATATGACCCTGGCATTTGAAAACGGCGTAAAACCCCAATAAACTCAAACTCCCTTCGAGTCATTTTTACAGTTTAGTAAAATGATATATTACATTAACTCTTTCCCAAACAAGACTCTGTTTTTGACGTCCCAAATAGAAATTGCTAGTCAAAACATTCAGACAAAAGAAGGAAATATTGATAACTTGCTTAGATATTTTCTGTGGTACAATTTACGCAAAAACTGAAAAAATATCAATATCAATTTTGTCGTCTGCATCAGATCTTGATCAGACTGCGAGTACACACAGACTGATGGAGATATATGCTTGTCTCTTATGTCAAAAGGGATCATTTTCCAGATACGTACTAGTGAACATTATTGTGCGCATTAATCCGAGTTTTCTCTGACGAAATTCGCTCTTCGATATGTTGATGTCGCTCATTTACGACATCAACATATCAAAGAGCGAATTTCATCAGAGAAAACTCGGATATATCCGATGTAGACCTTGAGCCACCAATAACCCCTGCTCCCCCCCAGGGGGAATTTTGAAGGGTATGATTTTCTGAAAGCTTATAACAAATGCTACAAGATGAGCGTTGTTTGCACTCTGGCCGTTGGGGCTTTTGGCTGTAACCCTTATCTAAAACCCTTAACCCTTTTAAATTTTTTATTCAAATATACAAACATTTATTTGGTCATATCTTCATTGAATTTTGGCCTACATATGTCAATATGGTATCAAATGAAAGCTTATGACTTGCTCTTTCATTTGTAGTTATTTTATGCAAATTAGCTCATTTGCATATTCATGAATATTAATGATTTTCCTTAAAATTGTCAATTTTTGATTAAAATTTGGTTAATAATTTCCAAAACAAGGCGTTTCTGTCCAGGGGGAATTTTATAAACATGGTTTATCAGTAAGAACATTTTATTAGGAACATTTTGAGCCTTGTTTGCACTCTGGCGGTTGGGGCTTTTTGGCGTGACCCTTATCTAAACCCTTAACCCTACCAAATTGTTCATTCAAATTTGGAAAATAAATTTGGTCATTTCTTGGTTGAATATTTACACACAGATGTCAGAATGGTATCAAATGAAAGCTTATGACTTGCTCTTTCATTTTAAGATATGTTATGCAAATTAGCTCATTTGCATATTCATGAATATTAATTATTTTTCCTAAAATTGCGATTTTCGACCAAAATCTGGTAAATACTTTCCACAACAAGACATTTTTGTGCAGGGGAATTGTGTAAACATAATTAATCTTAAAGAAAATCATACATGAAACATTTTGAGCGATGTTTGCACTTCGGCTGTTCGGGCATTTGGCCAAAACCCTTATCTAAACCCTTAACCCTATAAAATTGTTCAGTCATTTCAAAACGTTTTTTTATCATATCTTGGTTGAATATTGACCTACAGATGTAAGAATGGTATCAAATGAAAGCTTATGACTTACCCAATAATTTGCCATAAATTTTATGCAAATTATCTCATTTGCATATTCATGAATATTAATGACATTACTTAAAACTGTGACCTTTTTAGCGGGTAATTGGTAAATACTTTAAAAAACATTGTGTTTCTACTCAAGGGGAATCATGTAAACATAGTTTATCTTAAAGAACATTTTATTACAAAAAGTTTGAGCAATGTTTGCAATCTGGCGGTTGGAGCTTTTGGTCGTGACCCTTATCTAAACCTTTAACCCCACAAAATTTTTTATTTGAATTTTCAAAACGTTTTTGATCATATCCTAATTTAACAGTTACTTACAGATGTTACTACGGTATCAAATGAAAGCTTATGGATGACTCTTTCATGTGCTATTATTTTTTATGAAAATTAGTTCATTTGCATATTCATGAGAATTAATGATTTTCCTTAAAATTGTGATTTTTTCAGCGAAAACGTGTTTAAAAATACTTTCAGAAAACACTTTCAGAAACAAGGCATTTCTGTTCAGGGGGAATTATAAAAACATGATTTATCTTAAAGAACATTATATAAATAACACTATAAGCGATGTTTGCACTGTGGTAGTCGGAGCTTTTGGCAAAACCCCTTATCTAAACCCTTAACCCTATCAAATTGTCCATTAAAATTTCAATATGTTTTGGTCATATCTTGATCAAAAATTGACATACAAACATCATTATGGTATCAAATTAAAACTAGTGAATTGCTTATATATTGGCAATTTGCTCATTTGCTTATTCATGAATATTATTGATTCTTTAAATGTTTGGGATAAAACAAAATTTATTATGGAAAATCCATAAAATGTATTCCATTTGCCAGTGCTAAAGTATTTGTTATATACTAAACCTGTAATGTTAAGTACATAGTAACCCTGTTATGTTTAGTACAATAAATGTTGATGATTCTTTGCATTAAATAGACATTCTAATGTTGATCTATGTCGGTTTCCATTATGATAACCTAGCCAAACTCCCAGAGTGTAAGTAATTCCAAGATTGCCACTAAGTGTAATGTTAATCATTTTTGGTCAAATTGCCCTAAAACAGTGCGAAAAGTAAGTGTCTTAAAATGGGATTTTATATGCTGATCTAAACCAGGTTTTAGTTGTAGCATTTAAATATCAGGAAAGTATTAAACTGAAGATATCTATGGCTATCGAATGCCATCCTTGAAAACATATGCCATATTGAAAGATATTGTATATGTATCGCAAGGGAACTATTTTCAATCCATTGTGAGGTTATACTATGCTGAAAGCACATATAAGACATATTTATAGGTTTCGAAGAATTTTAATGTACATTCAGCATGGGCTGTCGGTAGTATGGATCAGTTCACAGTTCACATCTGTTCTGATCTGATACAGACATATAAATGCATCATAAATGACTGCAATCTTTTGATTGCAATCGGTTATTGTCTGTACTCTAGCTACATACATACAGCGAGTACATTTCTTGATTTATGCATCTGATATGTAGGCTTTACATATGGCACCCCAAGCTCAAATTATCTGAAGTTAAAATACCTCAATAGAGCATAAAGGAATGGTAACACCAGTGTCAGCCACATATCAAATACACTTAAGGCCAACAATTGACTTGGCTATGAGGAATACACAAGGAAGGGCCCTCCAGATGGAACAAAATCATGCTGTTTTCAATGTGAATGGCAAAAAATGGAGCTTGACAATTGTTTAACAATGTTATTCTGCTATATGTATGCAATTTGTCTACATTCCAGGATCTCTATTCAGCCATAGAAATTACAAAAATAATTGAAATAATTAATTTTATATGTGTATTAGAATAAAGTCCCGCAGGTTAGACACCTTTGTATCATCATATGGCATTTAATAAAATGTTAATGTTCAAAGTCCTATTTTGCGACAATTTTGGATTCATCAAAGGATAACATTTTGTCAACTAAACTAGATATAAGCAAGAACACCAGTACAATATATGGAATCAATTAAACTTATTTGCACTTAAACAATAAAGATTTTAAAAAAAAATCAAATGGAAACTAAATACATACATTGATAATAAGATTTATAGGAACAAAATATGACCGGTTGCACACTTTAAAATCACAGTTACTTCCAAACAAAACATCAAATAGATCTCAAACAAGGCTTAGATGTTGTTAAAAGAGTGAACATGGATATCAGATGGTTAAAAACTCACAAGAAAGAAAAAAATCCCACCTTTTGGTAGGTATTTAACTTAAAAACAATCACAAATTGTAGACAAATCATTAATATACATGCATACGCAAATGAGCCAATTTGCATAAAATAACTGCAAATTAAAGAAAAAGTCATTAGCTTTAATTTGATACCATTCTTACATCTGTAGGTCAATATTCAATCAAGCTATGACCAAACACGTTTTGCAAATTCAAATGAAAAATTTGATTGGGTTAAGGGTTTAGATAAGGGTCACGGCAAAAAGCCCCAACCGCCAGATTGCAAACATTGCTCAAAAATTTTCTAATAAAATGTTCTTTAAGATAAATTATGTTTACATGATTCCCCTTGAGTAGAAACACAATGTTTTTGAAAGTATTTTCCAAATACCCCCTAAAAAGGTCACAGTTTTAAGTAATGTCATTAATATTCATGAATATGCTAATGAGATAATTTGCATAAAATTTATGGCAAATTATTGGGACAGTCATAAGCTTTCATTTGATACCATTCTAACATCTGTAGGTCAATATTCAACCAAGATATGATAAAAAAACGTTTTGAAATGACTGAACAATTTTATAGGGTTAAGGGTTTAGGTAAGGGTTTTGGCCAAATGCCCCAACAGTCAAAGTGCAAACATCTCTCAAAATGTTTCATGTATGATTTTCTTTAAGATTAATTATGTTTACACAATTCCCCTGCACAAAAATTTTTCGTTTTGGAAAGTATTTACCAGATTTTGGTCTAAAATCGCAATTTTAGGAAAAATAATTAATATTCATGAATATGCAAATGAGATAATTTGCATAACATATCTTAAAATGAAAGAGCAAGTCATAAGCTTTCATTTGATACCATTCTGACATCTGTGTATAAATATTCAACCAAAATATGACCAAATTCATTTTCCAAATTTGAATGAACAATTTGGTATGGTTAAGGGTTTAGATAAGGGTCACGCCAAAATGCCTCAACCGTCAGAGTGCAAACAAGGCTCAAAATGTTCCTAATAAAATGTTCTTACTGATAAACCATGTTTACAAAATTCCCCCTGGACAAAAACGCCTTTTTTAAGAAAGTATTTATCACATTTTCGCCAAAAAATGGAAATTTTAAGGGAAATCATTAATATTCATGAATATGCAAATAAGCTAATTTGCATAAAATAACTACAAATGAAAGAGCAAGCCATAAGCTTTCATTTGATACCATTTAGACATCTATAGGACAATATTCAATGAAAATATGACCAAATAAGTATTGTAAATTTGAATGAAAAAAAAGATAGGGTTAAGGGTTTTAGATAAGGGTTACAGCCAAAAGCCCCAACGGCCAGAGTGCAAACAATGCTCAAAATGTTTCTAAGATATTGTACTTTATGAAAAACTATGTCTACAAAATTCCCCCTGGGGGGGAGCAAACATGTTTCTGGCTCAGGGACTAATGTGGGAATTGTCGCTATTTACCATATTACTGCTTTTCATTAAAAACACGTAACTGTCGCTTGTTTAAGCTGCAGTCCCAGGGTTTTCGATCAAAAACGACGATTTGCCATTTAGCGTAAGTCAACTTACCGGTGAGAATATAAATACCAGCTCCGACCATCTGTCCTACCCCTAGCAGTGTCATAAACATCATAATTTATCGAGCGGTGTCGTTGCATGTACATATCCGAACCTATTCGGGCGCGGTCGTAAACATTCGGCGGTGGAAAAATTCCACCGCCGAATGTTTTCGACGTCGCCCAAACAATTCCGGCATCGCGCGAATCGCATTACGGATTGACTACCTTAAGACAACTTACCGGTAAGGACATAAATACCAGCTCCGACCATCTGTCCTACCCCTAGTAGTGTCATATCGAACGTGTTGAGACATTTTTTGAGTGGTGTCTCGTTAAAATCCTCAGTGATTGTCTTTTTACGGTTAACCGTGTCCCAAAGATGTCCCAACGACTCTCGTATCTTCACGCCCATCGCTCGTGCTGCAATAAATAAATAAATAAACAAATAATAATGAGAATAATGGGACATTTTTTGAGTGGCGTCTCGTTAAAATCCTCTGTAATGGTCTTTTTACGGTTGACCGTGTCCCAAAGATGTCCCAACGACTCTCGTATCTTCACGCCCATCGCTCGTGCTGGAGGAATAAATAAATATATAAATAAACAAATAATAATGAGAATAATAGGACATTTTTTGAGTGGTGTCTCGTTGAAATCTTCTGTGATAGTCTTTTTACGATTGACAGTGTCCCATAGATGTCCCAACGACTCTCGTATCTTCACGCCCATCGCTCGTGCTGGAAAAGATAGATAGATAGATAAATAAATAAATGAATAAATAAACAAATAATAATGAGAATAATGGGACATTCTTTGAGTGGTGTCTCGTTAAAATCCTCTGTAATAGTCTTTTTACGGTTGACCGTGTCCCATAGATGCCCCAACGACTCTCGTGTCTTCATGCCCATTGCTCGTGCTGGAATTAGAATAAAAAGGGTTTTTAAGTATAGTACGTATCTCGGACCAGGGGCCGTGTTCACTAACATTTCTAAATCGATTTTCAAAAGCAAAATTGCATCACAAGCCATCTGATTGGACGAGACATATCATGGTGTGTCTTGGCCAATCGAATGGATTGTTGTGTGATTCCAAATATAATGTTAATTTAGTACGAGACTTGTTGGCGAATATCACCCAAGAAGACAAGTGGGAGTTACAGCTCATTCACTGGTGGTGAACTCGGCCACAGGGAGGGGCGTTTTTCGCTACAACTAGGTACAGATATTTTGCGTTTAAATGCGAGTTCAAAGATCTGGTTGGATAGGTTTCTAATAACAATGAATTTGTTCTAAAAATAGACCTGGTTTACCGATATGTACTGACAAACCGTCTGTGTTGTTATAAATTTCGTAACTACGGCTTTATCGAAGCCATAGTTACGATATTTTATAACAGCACCGACGGAATACTATGATCGCGAAAAAACGTCCCACGCTTTGACCGAGTTCACCACCAGTGTCATTGAGACGATTCAAATTGATTGCCGCAATGTAAGGTTTGAAATTACAGTAACAAATTTAGAAAACTTCTAACCTATGTTATCTGTTACTATATCCCATATTTAAAGGGCCAGCCAGTTTTTGGCTTGTGCAACACTTTTGTTCTGAATGCTTAGTACCCCTTTCCCCCCCACCCCGCCCTCCGATTTCCCAATCTTGATGTCGTACGCCCGGCTGACATGGTATGGTGACCATTGCTTTACAACTATAGGAACAGTAAGACAACGTTTTAGAACATGTCCATACTGTACTTATTTACAGGCTGATCTAGATCCATGTTAATCTCAAGTGCGATAAGGACCCAATTTCCAGATTCATTCGCATTTTGATTGACAAATGCATAAAATTATAGGATAACCTTGCCCGGAATTGTCGTTGTCTTTTGGTAAAAATACAAAGATATAGCTTACAATAATTGATCTTGTAGAGAATTTCTAGCTATCAGCTATAGATGCTCAGTCAGGTCATTTATTCTGAGCTATACGACGTTGTGAACAGGAAAATCGTGTCAGCATGCACCATACAATTTGACATAACTCAGATAATAGTAATGTGCAGCTTATCGTAACAGATGGTAGTTCAATTCATTGAACAACACTTTATGTATGTGCGATATGAAAATAGGCCCTCGTGGCATTTAAGAACAACATAGATCTTGATCAGACTGTGCATACGCACAGTCTGATCAAGATCCATCTTGTTCTCCAGTAGCCTTTGCATTTACTGTAAGAAGTATAGAATTTTACATCGATCCTGATCAGGCTGCATTTTGGCACAGACTAGTTTACTTTCAAGTTGATCTTACATTCAAAAAATCATAGCCTGACAATAACCATCAGTATGCAGAAGACAGTAGGCTATGCAACAAGCATGTAAAACTCATTTGAATAATTTAAGTAAATCATATATATATGCACTCATGCTCGGTGTATGATTCTATTTCCCTTGGCATCGAGGCACTTTGTCGTTATGACGTCCCAAAAACAACAACAAAACTTCAAATATTGGTGAAAAAAATGGTAGTAACGCAAATACTCTTCATATTTCATTCTTTTTTTTGTCACCTTCTGCACTGTCAATGTTCACCAGTCCAAAAACTTATCTGGTATTGGGCTATATGACTTCTGTATGATCATACAACACATCAGGCCCCGGTTTCTCGAAAAAACTTAAGTACGTTCTCATGCTCAAATCTGAGCACCGTGCTCAAATGGCACGAAATCCACGTGAACTTCAATTGAATACCCTTCAACGTTGAAGAGTATCCCTTTGAAGTTGAGCATGTTCTCATGAGAATATACTTAAGTTTTTTCGAGAAACCGGGGCCTGGATTTCGACAAGGTTTATCTTTATGACAAGAAACAACTTAAAGATGAAAACATGAATCCTGAGCAGACTTTACATTTTCTCGGTCTGATATGAAAACATGATAGTTCCAAATTTAAAAAAACACATTTCTTCCAGATCCTTGCTTATGTATGTATGCCAAAATGGACCCAGATTAGATTCTGCTAAAGTACAATCTAGTCGTGTTCAAAGTGGCTCTTTATGATTAGTCTCATTTCAAGCTTATCTTTAAATGTACGCTACTATTGGGAAGAAAGACAACTCCTGTGGTCTTGTAGACTTGGCGTTCCCAGAATTAATACGAGTTATCTACCTTCCACAAATTCACTGACGCGCCCCTTTCGCTTCTTATCGATTCTCAGAAGGTTGGGTTAAAATTTTCAATTTAGAAAAAATCAAAAATTCTCATTTTAATACTTAATTGAACATTTTATTCTTACTCTTCTTTTCCAATAATAACTTCATGTGGAGAAGAAGTTATTAGTGAGCAGCATGGATCCTGTTCAGACTTGGTGAATGGCAAACATTTATCGCTGCTTTTCAACGAAAGCCTCGTAACTGCAGCTTAGAACAAGCTGCAGTTACGAGGTTTTTGTTGAAAAGCAACGTTGTATCGATGCATGTTTGTCTTAGATGCCACACATGCGTCTCGTCTCAGTACCCTGTCTCAAAATGAGTTTGTAAAAAGTGTGTAATTTTGTTTGATTCTGCTCAGCGAGACAAATAATCCGATTGGTCGTGATAAATGTCACGTTGAATCTGATTTGTTGTCTCATTTGGAAATTAAATGACAATAAGTAAGAGCATTAACCTTTTCCAAACAACTCGAGGTTTTTACATCTGTAGCTCCATAAACTACTACAGAAAAAGACAAAATGATTATAAAATACGGCCAGTACTAACTGAACACAATAGAATTCAGTAAAAGCAAGATTTTTGTGTGTAGCATACATTTGAAAAATTGAGAAATAAGGAGAAAGAATTAAGGACTCGATGTTTTTTCCAAACTTTCTACTTTAGGTATTTTATTCGTAGTTATCAAATGGCTTGACATGCCTATTGCTAAATGGATTACCGTTTCCATTTCTTTAATTCGCGAATAATACAAATATGGCCATTCTCGGTCCTTTCTAATTTTTGTCATAAAACTATTTCTAAAAAATACCTAATGTAACCTATACGAAAAAATCACGAAATCCATAGACTATGTTCTATTATTTGGTCGAAATTCCATTGTCATGTATAAGCAGTTATAGTTAAGCAATAGTTTTAGTCAGCACAAATCTGATGGAAATAGGATTAAAAATGGGATTCCACAAAAATTTTTCTCCTGACGAGACATTGACAAAATCCGAGTTTTCTATTTGCATTAACAAAATAATTGTGTCGTTCTTACATATTTTCACAGCGCACTTATATCGTTGCTTTTCAGCAAAAACATTGTGACTGCAGCTGGTTTTAAGCTGCAGTTACGAGGATTCTGTTGTAAACAGCGGTATCCTATAATAGTTCAGTGTTCATGCAAGATAAGCACAAACTAGGCCTATAGATAAAAAAAATTAGTGTCCCACCAATGCTCCCCTATTAGTATTCTGTCTTGTTAGAGTACAATTAGCCCCACAAAATGTCAAATGCAAGACAACTCCTGTATTATCATTCCAACGTTCAACAAATAATTCCTTTCATGGAGCAGCAAACGGAATCACAAATTGAATACAACGTCAAATGATTCCTAATTCTTGCTACCATATGGTATTTATTCGATAGAGAATTCGCGACGCTTTTCAACGAAAATCTCGTAACTGCAGCTTTTTTAAAGCTGCAGTTACGGTGTTTTTGTTGAAAAGCGTCAAACGTCTGACTAATTCTCGATAAAAATCGTCTGCTGCTAAATATCAATAATTCCCTCCAACATAATAATATTGTTGGACAACATTAAACTGATACTGATTAATTTTCGTGCGCAAAGTCCGTTAGTTGAGTGTCTTAACAAAACATTGCCGAAGTGGGGTCATTACATATGCAGATGTACCGGGTTAATCTTGCTGAACAATACCATACCTGACATTGTGATTTTCTGTTAGTTATTCCAAATATTCGCACTAATCACTAATTTACAACCAAATTTTACTTTTATTAACCATTCGTGTTGCTATGCCGACCGATCCTGTTTAACATTCTAATTACAGCGCGAAAGAAAATCTCGAGGATGCGCGCGCAGTTTGATACAGCGACAAACTTCCGGTATCTGAAAATATCGCGACACTCCCGCGTCAAACAGACTACAAATAGAAACATAGCTCACAGTTTCTTGTCTCAATTTGACTGATTTGCTTGCACGAGATAAACTCCGACATTTGAAGACTTGATAAAAAGGATAAAAATAAAACTCGGGAGCAGAAGAATATAGTCACGGTGGGGAGTCACGTGACAGAACAACAACGATTACACCGTGGGCGGATCTAGAGGGGGGGTCAGGGGGTCCGGACCCCCTGTCATTGGCCGAAAATTAAATTTTGACAATAAAGATTTAGTGTAACGTTACATATTTGTTACATTTTAAGCCATAATTTGAGCTTGGACCCCCCCCCCCGGAAAAATGTCTTGGGCTTGGACCCCCTCTGAAAAGAAAAATCCTGGATCCGCCCTTGTACAAATCTCTTGAATTTGAAAGCACGTCTGATGCAAACCGAATAATATTCTCTTTCTCTCATGTATAGGCATAGTAGACAAAAATGAAACAGTTACAAAGTAACTAAAGACGTTATTCTTCTGTAGACCATGATTCGTGGACTCTAGCCGAGGTAGGCCATTGCAGAGATGATCATATAGTAAGATAGGGAAAACATTCCAGATTTAGAAAATTAAAAACAAGTGAAAAGTGTCGACCCTTGTCTGGCTGCGCGGATTGCGCAGACAGACTAGGATCGATATTTTTCACACACCCGATAAGGTCCCTTTTAGCTTGACGGATCCCAATCTGTGAAGAGCAAAGAACGTTCACTCTGCAGGGAAAATACAACGATTATTGTAGAAAATCTTAAATAATTCTGTTTTAAATACGTGACTGATTTGAAAATTGTTTAAAGCAGAGAAGGCAAAATACGCTAGGGATTTGCAGGAGGATGTAACAAATCTGTTACAAATCTGCCGTTAAAATGTTATTGACGGCGAAGTTTTTCTGGTCAATTTTTATCAGCTATTTTTTAAAAGATCTCCCACCTCCAGATAAATAACAAATTAGCAAAGTCGTGACGTTTTTTTTTTTTTTTTTTTTTTTTTTCACATTCTGTGCTACAAATCGTATTCAAGTTGATCACGCATCAATGTTGTTATTGACGATTTTCTAAAACTGTAGTGTCACGCGGTTACCCGCCGTTTGGACTTGTTGGATTTAAATTAAAAATCACAATATTTCTTAATCCACCCCAACCCACCCATCGATCGTATCTGTTTCTATTAGTGCGAATACCCAAAAGTTCGACGGTCCTATAATATCTATATCAATTCCATTCTAGTTACAGAATTGGAAATGTCTTCAAAATTTTGCAAGTTTTGTGATATTGAGTGAAATCCACAACTGAAAGGGTATTTCCGTATGGCGCGCGAAAAGGGTCTAAAGTCATGATAGCGCTATACCTACAATCAAAATAGAGGTAGACCGCTAACAATAGCGATATACCGTCATATTTTTAGCGGTACACCGATAGAAATATAGGTTTACCCATAAAATAAGGGTAAACCGCCATTTCAATTAACGGTGTACCGCTAAATTATACCGGTGTACCGCTACATTATTGGTAAACCGCTAATTGACTTTTTACCCTTCTGCTCGAAATCCCATTAGCCAATCAAATAGCTCGTTACATCAGTCAATATTGTGATCTTAGGCAGAGCTACAGAACAAGCTTTGTAAAAGAAATAACGCTATACCGATAAAAATGTAGGTAAACCTATGATTTAGCGGTACACCGTTAATTGAAATGGTGGTTTATCGTTATTTTGTAAGTATACATAATATTTTATCGGTGTACCGCTTAAAATATGACGGTACATCGCTACTTTTAGTGGTATATCCCTATTTTAATTGTAGGTATAGCGTTATCGTGACTTTAGATCCTTTTCACGCGCCATATTTCCGACCTTCAACTACGATCGTCTGTAACGCCAGTAAATCTGCCAAATATCGCAGACGAGCCTTATTAGATGTAGTATAGACCAGTTTCATAATATCAGGTCACTAATGAATTATTCATGAGGAGGCAAAAGGAGCCTTACTATCATGCCTCCAATAGTAAAAACACATAAATTAACACGCTGTTATCTCAAGACCCCGTGAAGTGACAAAGCCAATTACCGTTTATAATTTTAGCACCCTATGTTGTTAGTACTTGGGAGGACTCTGGGTACCTACAACATACATTTTTATGAAATATATATTGTTAAAGTAAAGCTGGTATATACATATTTCCTTTATGTTAACCCTTTCCCAAACAAGACCAGGTTTCATGTCCCTGGTGGAAAAGACTTGGGAAACATTGAGACAAAAGAAAATGTTGATAATCAGCATTTTCTCCTTTTGTCTCAATATTTTCTAAGCCATATTGAACACAGATATTATCTTTATCAACATCAATTTTGTCGTCTGCAACAGCCTTAAATATGGACTACCCTAATATTATGCCGTTTTGAAAAGGGTTAAGCTAAAAAAATAACAACAAAAGCCTAGACCCTGATCCAAACAAGACCTGGTTTTGAAGTCTCTAGCAGAAATAGGCGTGGGAAAACATTGAGGCAAAATAATAAAACCAGATAACAATATTTTCTTCTTTTGTCTCAATATTTCATGTAATTTAATTATGCCCCCTTTCGAAGAAAATGGGGGTATATTGTTTTGCAAGTGTCGGTCGGTCGGAAGGTCGGTCGGTCGGTCGGTCGGTCTGTCCGTAGACCAAATCTTGTCCGGAGCATAACTCAAAAAGTATTAAAGGTAGAATCATGAAACTTCACAGGTGGATAGATCTCATTATGGAGAGGTGCAGTGCACAAGAACCGTAACTCTGCCGATCAAATTTTTTGAGTTATTGCCCTTTGTTGATTTTATAACTTGATTCTTGTCCGGAGCATAACTCAAAAAGTATGTAAGGTAAAATCATGAAACTTTACAGGTGGATAGATCTCATTATGGAGAGGTGCAGTGCACAAGAACCGTAACTCTGCCAATCAAATTTTTTGAGTTATTGCCCTTTGTTGATTTTATAACTTGATTCTTGTCCGGAGCATAACTCAAAAAGTATGTAAAGTAGAATCATGAAACTTTATAGGTGGATAGATCTCATTATGGAGAGGTGCAGTGCACAAGAACCGTAACTCTGCCGATCAAATTTTTTATGTTATTGCCCTTTGTTGATTTTATAACTTGATTCTTGTCCGGAGCATAACTCAAAAAGTATGTAAGGTAGAATCATGAAACTTCACAGGTGGATAGATCTCATTTAGGAGAAGTGCAGTGCACAAGAACTGTAACTCTGCCGATCAAATTTTTTGAGTTATTGCCCTTTGTTGATTTTATAAATTGATTCTTGTCCGGAGCATAACTCAAAAAGTATGTAAGGTAGAATCATAAAACTTTACAGGTGGATAGATCTCATTATGGAGAGGTGCAGTGCACAAGAACCGTAACTCTGTTGATCAAATTTTTTGAGTTATTGCCCTTTGTTGATTTTCAAACTTGATTCTTGTCCGGAGCATAACTCGAAAAGTATTAAAGGTAGAATCATGAAACTTCACAGGTGGATAGCTCTCATTATGGAGAGGTGCAGTGCACAAGAACTGTAACTCTGCTGATCAAATTTTTTGAGTTATTGCCCTTTGTTGATTTTCAAACTTGATTCTTGTCCGGAGCATAACTCAAAAACCATGTTAGGTAGAATCATGAAACTTTACAGGTGGATAGATCTCATTATGGAGAGGTGCAGTGTACAAGAACCGTTACTCTGCTGATCATAGTTTTGGAGTTATTGCCCTTTGTTGATTTTCAAACATGTTTATTGTCCGTTGCATAACTCAAAAAGTATGTAAGGTAGAATCATGAAACTTTACAGGTGGATAGATGTCATTATGGAGAGGTGCAGTGCACAAGAACCATAACTCTGCTGATCAAATTTTTTGAGTTATTGCCCTTTGTTGATTTTATAACTTAATTCTTGTCCGGAGCACAACTCAAAAAATATGTAAGGTAGAATCATGAAACTTTACAGGTGAATAGATTTCATTATGGAGAGGTGCAGTGCACAAGAAATTTATGGAGTTATTGCCCTTTGTTGATTTTTACGCTTAATTCTTAACCTTGCCTATATCCCGTGTCCTTTTACACATACAGCCTTGATATCTCACACATAGATACCTCCTATCAACATCGTTCACATTCAACCATGACCTTGGACCTTGTGACCTTGACCTTGGAGTTTGACCTACTTTAAAACAAAATAAACCCGGCATATATCTCATGACCTTTTACAAATACAGCCTTGATATTTCACACATGGACACATCTAACCAAGACCATTCACAATTGACCATGACCTTGGATTTTGTGACCTTGACCTTGGAGTTTGACCTACTTTTAAAAAACTTTAACCTGGCCGATATATCATGTCCATTTACACATACAGCCTTGATATTTGACACATGGAAACCTCCGACCTAGACCTATCACATACGACTATGACCTTGGACCATGTGGCCTTGAGCTTGGAGTTTGACCTACTTTTAAAAAAATTAAACTGGGCCTATATCTTATGTGCTATTACACATACAGCCTTGGTATTTCACACATGGACACATCTTACCAAGACCTTTCACATTTGACCATGACCTTGGACCTTGTGACCTTGACCTTGGACTTTGACCTACTTTAAAAAAAAACTTTAACCTAGCCGATATATCATGTCCTTTTACACATACAGCCTTGATATTTGACACATGGACACCTACGACCAAGACCTTTCACATTGGAACATGACCTACTTTAATAATACATTAACCTGGCCTATATTTATGTCATTTTACATATACAGCCTTGATATTTCACACATGGTCACTTCCAACCAAGATATTTCACTTTTGACCATGACCTTGGACCTTGACCTTGGAGTTTGACCTACCTTTAAAAAACTTAAACTAGGGCTATATCTCATGTCCTGTTACCTATACAGTCTCAATATTTTATACATGGACACCTCCTACCAAGACCTTTCACATTTGACCATGACCTTGGCCTGTGTGACCTTGACCTTTGATTGTTACATTATTTTAGAAATATTTAACCTAGCCTTTATCTTATGTCCTATTACACCTACAGCCTTGATATTTCACACATAGACACCTCCTACCAAGACCTTTCAAATTTGACCATGACCTTGAATATTGCAACCTTGACGTTGGAGTTTGACCTACTTTTAAAAAGACTGGAACCAGGCATATATATCATGTCCTTTTACACCTACAGCCTTGATATTTCACACATGGACACCTCCAACCAAGGCCTTTCACATTTGACCATGACCTTGACCTTGGCATTTGACCTACTTTTAAAAACTTTAACCTGGCCTATGTTTCATTTTACTTTTACATATACAGCTTTAATATTTCACACATAGACACCTCCTACCAAGACCTTTTATATTTGACCATGACCTTGGACCTTGTTAACTTGACCTTGGACTTTGACCTACATCAAATGTAGGCCCTTGAGGGGGCATATATGTTTTACAAACATCTCTTGTTGTACATAAATCCGGTCTATATTCCAACTTGTTGTGTGCAACAGCTTTCATTTTGAGTATCCTGTATTAATTTCATTTTGAGAAAGGATTAAGATTAGACATAAGGACTATGTGGATACTTGAATTAATATTCAGTCAAATTATATAAACCATGTTGTCATTTTACAAAGAATCAGTCCGTAAAAATAAATTTAGTTTTTGTATCAATGATTATGAAAAAAAACAAAAAACTTGGAGAAAATCTACAAAGCATTCTTGAACTGAATGTATTTGTTAAATGATTGTACTGTTACTTTGAGAAAAAGGTAAGAATTTATTATAAACATTTTGATTATTTCTCAGATACACAAGTTGACCTTTTCACACATTAATTATTGCACTATCAAGATATAGTGATATATGTGCAGATAGTCTATGTCGGACCACTCTGTATGGATCCGAAAATGGTTGGTTAATTAACCCATTCCCACATAGTGACACTTTTTGACGCCCCATACATAAAGGTTTGGGAAAACAATGTGGCAAATGAAGAAATTGCTTATGACAAGCAATTTCTTCATTTCCCACAATGTTTTCTACCCGAACAGATCTAAAAGAGATAAATTTCATTCACTTGAAATTGTCGTCTGCAATATCTTTGAATTTGGGTTAGTCTAAAATTTTGTCGTTTGGTAATGGGTTAAATTATGCAAGTAAACTACAAGATCAGATGCCATTAAATTAGCAGCATAATCTGGCATTTGTAACTGGGAAAGGTTAAAACCGGTTGCAATATAATTTAAACATTGCAAAAAGTGGTTAATTCAACTACACTCTATACTTAGTTATGGCTTATCAGTGGAATGTTTTGCCTCCCGTAGCGGGGCAATTATGCAAATGAGGTAAACTGTTCTAAAAATAGTAATTTTGAAATTGGTTTATAGACATAGTCACGTATTTACCGAGGGAGTGTATCAAATATGGCCCGTCATTGGAATAGAAGATTCTTTTGAAGGATATTTGTTGTTGTTTTATTCTGACCTTCAATTACGGTCGTCTGTAACGCCTGTGAATCTGGCAAATATTGCAGACGAACCTTATTAGATGTAATATAGACGTAGTCACGTATTTACCGGGGATGTATCAAATATGGACCGTCATTGGAATAGGAGACTTACAGACATTTTATTGTATAGGGCATTTTTTTCCGACCTTCAATTACGGTCGTCTGCAACGCCTGTAAATCTGACAAACGTCGCAGACGAACCTTGTTAGATGTGATATAGACATAGTCACGTATTTACAGGGCAATGTATCAAATATGGACCGTCGTGGGTAAACGAGACTTACGGACATTTCATTGTAAAGGGCATAAGGGATATTTCCGACCTTCTATTGCGATCGTCTGTAACGCCTGTAAATCTGGCAAATATCTCAGGCGAACCTTATTAGATGTATAGTCTATCGGCTATAAGTGTAGACTTGTATACAAACACTAAAAAGCAAATACACAATTCTAACATTATTCAAACCATTTATCGTTAGCTGTACGGGCGAATTAATGTCCTAACTAATTTATTCTCGAAAAAGAAAGTGTTTTTGTTGGGTCATTTTCAACAACAAGCGGTATAGTGTTTGTATACAACTCTACTTTTATATTGTCCAGCAAGATTAACCCGGGACATCTGCATATGTAATGACCCCACTTCGGCACTGTTTTGTTAAGACGCTCAACTAACGGACTTTGCGCACGAAAATTAAGCTGTCCCGGGTTAATTTGGGTGGACAATAACCGATGAGTTATAATATATACATAGTCACGTATTTACCGGGGGAGTGTATCAAATATATCTAATCATAGAAAAAAGAGACATGTTGACATTACCATAACAATTTTAACACTACCAGCTTTTATCATCCTTGTGTAATAGAATTTGGAAAGCATTGAGGCAAAAGAAAAAAATGCTGATAATCAGCATTTTCTTCTTTTGTCTCAATATTTTCTGTGCTTTTTTGTACATACAAATCCTTCCAACATCTTTCAAAATGGAACATCTTTTTAATATTTTTGGCTGTTTGGGAAATGGTTAAGATCGTCTGAAACGCCTGTAAATCTGACAAATATCACAGACGAACCTTATTAGATGTAATATAGACATAGTCAAGTATTTACCGGGAAATGTATCAAATATGGCCTGTCATTGGAAAAAGAGTTTTAGGTGAATTTTATTTGAGCCTTCCGAAACAAGACATGCTTTTAACGTTACTTAAAGAAAGTGTTTGGGAAAACATTGAGACAAAATAAAAAAAATGCTGATGATCAGCATTTTCCTCCTTTGTCCCAATATTTCTTTTGCTTTTTGTACATATAAATCCTACCAACATTTTTCAAACTGGAATATCTTTATTTTTTGTCGGGAGGGAAAGGCTTACGATTGTTTACATCGACTGTAATTGCAGACGAACTTTATTAGACGAAATGTAGACATACCCAAGTAGGCTAAATATTTACCGGAATATTATCAAATATGTTCTGTCGTTGGAAAAGGAAACAAAACGAGAAATGCTGATTTACAGTATTTCCTTCTTTAGAATAGTTTTTCCCAAGTTTAACCAAATAGGTTCGTCAAAATCAGACCTTGCCCCGGTTTCTCGAAAAAACTTAAGTATATTCTAAACATGCTCAACTTCAAAGGGATACTCTCCAACGTTGAAGGGTATTCGATTGAAGTTCGCATGGATTTCGTGCGATTTGAGCACGGTGCTCAGATTTGAGCATGAGAACGAACTTAAGTTTTTTCGAGAAACTGGAGCCGGGAAACGTTTAACAAATGTCGACGTTTCAGCACTTCCAAATCCCGCCCATTTTTCTCACGACCGATTCATTTAGAGAAGAAGGAATCGCATAATGCCAGATATAGAGCTATCGATTTTGTGGACAGTCTATAAAAATAAAATCTCAGAGGCATGAATTGATTAGCGGACACGAATGTTGTATCAATAGATAACAGTCCGTAAATTGCGGGGGTGGCAAAAGGAGCCTATTTTGGCCCTAGATAATGCTATGCACCACACATGCCTTGTTGTTCTGATCCCTGAAAACCCTAGCACTTGCCCCTTTAAACACCGCCCGTTTTTCATACGGCCCGACTCATTGAGCGAAGAAGGCATCGCATATTGCCAGATATAGAGCTATCGATTGTGTAGACTGTCCATAAAAATAAAATCTCAGAGACATGAATCGATTAGCGGACACGAACATAGTGTCAATAATACGAGCGACTCTCATCCGTAAATCGCGGGGGTGACAGAAATGAATTAGATCTATGTATATCGTCGTTGTAAATGCAAAACCTCGTATCTCGTTTTTGGAAAATTTTAAAGGGGAGCGAAAAAAGTGTAATAACTTTTCCCAAACTGAAATGTTTAACTTGAAAGGGGGGGTCTCATTTGCGCCCACGCTTAGATTTTCTTGTAACTTTACTCATAGAATGCCCCTGACCTATGAACTACAAAAATATATTCGTTTTACTAAAAGAGTGCATATAGGTCTTTACGCGGCACCTTAAAGTGTTCCCTGTTTTCATTGATACCCGTCTTACAAAAACTCAATGTTGGCTATCTAGTTTTGGTATAAATCCACAAGTTTTAATTACAAATAGCAAGAGGAGTCATTGTAGAAACTTTTGATACCAATACTGTTGGTCCCAACATGCGCAAAAAATTCTTAGAAATTAATTTAGTCAGAAATTGTCAGAAAAATAGCCGAGAAATGTTCAAAACCTAAATTTCTATCAAATATTTTTGTATGTTCCCGTCTTTGTCAACCTATGAAATTGATAGGAAAGTTGGCCATATATGTTCCCTGTTTGTATGCAAAATTTGGTGAAAATTTGAAACCGGTAACATTGTCAAATAATGAGAATTGTGAACAACGGCACCTTAAGATGCTCCCGGATTTCAATGGTACCTGTCTAGCAAAAGCACAATTTTGCTTACCTAGTTTTGAAATCAGCCCCAAATTGTAAATCAGAATAGCAAGAGGAGTCACTGTAGAATATTTTGGTACCAATATTGTTGATATCAACATGAACAAATAATTTCTTAGAAATTTATTTAGTCAGAAATTGTCAGAAAAATAGCCGAGAAATTTTCAAAACCTAAAATTCTATCAAATATTTTTGTATGTTCCCGTCTTTGTCAACCTATGAAATTGATAGGAAAGTTGGTCATGATATGTTTCCTGTTTGTATGCAAAATTTGGTGAAAATTTGAAACCGGTAACATTGTCAAACAATGAGAATTGTGAACAACGGCACCTTAAGATGCTCCCGGATTTCAATGGTACATGTCTAACAAAAGCACAATTTTGCTTACCTAGTTTTGATATTAGCCCCAAATTTTAAATCGGAATAGCAAGAGGAGTCACTGTAGAATATTTTGGTACCAATATTGTTGATATCAACATGAACAAAAAAATTCTTAGAAATTTATTTAGTCAGAAATTGTCAGAAAAGTAGTCGAGAAATGTTCAATGAATAAAATTCTATCAATTTTTTTGTATGTTCCCGTCTTTGTCAACCTATGAAATCGATAAGAAAATTTGCCATATATGTCCCCTGTTTGCATGCAAAATCTGGTGAAAATTTGAAACCGGTAACGTCAAATAATAAGAATTGTGAACAACGACACCTAAAGATGCTCCCGGATTTCAATGGTTCCCGTCTAGCAAAAGCCCAATGTTGCTTACGTAGTTTTGATATCAGTCCTAAATCTTAAATAAAAATAGCAAGAAGAGTTATTGTAGAACATGTAGAACATTTTCAGACCAATATGTTTAATAGCAACATGCCACATAATTTCTCAGAAATCCATTTAGTCAGAAATTGACAGAAAAACTACTCTGAAAATCATATGAAACCTAACATTCAATCAAACTTTTTTGTATGTTCCCGTCTTTGTCAACCAATGGAATTAATAAGAAAGTTGGCCATATATGATCCCTGTTTGCATGCAAAATTTGGTGAAAATTTGAAACCGGTAACATTGTCAAATTATAAAAATTGTGAACAACGGCATCTAATATGCTCCTGAATTTCAATGGTACCCGTCTAGCAAAAGCTCAATTTTGCTTACCTAGTTTTGATATCAGTCCCAAATTTTGAATCAAAATAGCAAGAGGGGACATTGAAGAACATTTCGGTACCAACAATGTTGATGCCAACATGCAAAAAAAATTCTCAGAAATTTATTTGGTCAGGAATTGTCAGAAAAACAGCCGAGAAATTTTCAAAACCTTCAATTCAAATAATTTCGCTTGCATGTTCCCGTCTTTGTCAACCTATGAAATTGATAAAAAGGTTAGCCATATATGTCTCCTAGTCATATGCAGAATTTGGTGAAAATTTGAAACCGGTAACATTGTCAAATAATGAGAATTGTGAACAACGGCACCTTAGAATGCTCCCGGATTTTAATGGTACACAGATCTAGCAAAAGCTCAGTATTGCCTACATAGTATTCATATCAGTTCCCAATCTTAAATCAGAATAGCAAGAGGAGTCATCGTACAACATTTTTGTATCAATATTGTTAATACAAACATGCGAAAATGATGCATGTTCTTCTCAAATCTGAGATTATCAAAAAGTTAATATGTCAACAAAGCAGTGGCTAGTTCATCATTACAATAGAAATATTAACAATTTTGCATTCAAAGGCACAATTAATGTACAATAAAAACTGTTTTGTGTTCTTTTTATTATCTTGAGCAGTGTAGTAAAGAAAAAAAATGTTTATATTTTTAATAACTGTGCGATAATGCTCTTATAAGGACCCAGCACTGTAACCGGAAGAAGAAGAAAGTAGTCTAAGTGCTGATAAACCAAAAAGGAAAGTTAAAAAGGGTGACATAATAGATTAAATATGCAACATTATGCATCTCCTTTATTTTTCATTCCCATATTTTATAATTTACTCTGCTGTTTGGGATTTTTTCTTCCATTATATTATTGGTGGGTGGGGTACGACAATGTGCCCATTATTCTTTAAAATCATGATTTTGTGTGAAAAGAAGTTAAAATTGATGCCATGTGTACGTTGGTTATGTTAAATAAAGACACAACAAAGCATAATGAGCTATTTACAAATGTATTTGAAAATAATTAAGTAAAATCTTAGATTTTACATTCTTAGAAATCTGGACCCTTTACACTTAAATTAAAAAACAACACTGTTACCGGTTTTATTTTTTCTTCATATTTCACCATAAGCATGGGCATATATAAGGGCAATTTCTATGTAAATTTTATAGGTTGACAAAAACTAGAACTATGTGAAATTAAGACCTGAATTTGGTCGAAATACTTAAAAACTAAAAAAAATGGCGATGAGGTCATACAAAATCTTCTAGAAAATTGTTTTTGTTGAGTAATATTTACTATTCTGGTTTATACACAATGAGAAATTATTAGACATTATTTTTGGGGACAATTTGGCTCGAATACGACAAAGCTGGGTGTATATCGAGGGCTTAGTGCAAAACTATTGTAACTACATTTCATAAAATTTTACAGGAGAGGGAAAAAACTAATTGACTTTCTCATAGTTAAAGAGGAAATATGATTTTAAAATTCTAGATATATTTTGAAGTATACAGAATTAAAACTTAATATTAGAACACATGATGTATTCCTTCCTAAAGATTCAGAAAATGCAAAAAAGTGAATTTTTGAAAAATATGTAGTTACAATAGTTTTGCACTGAGCCCTCGATATGGCCTCGTTAAGTTAGGATAATCCCCATTTTTAAGCAAAAATCTTAAAATTCTTAAAAAATATTTTCCAGAAAAGATTTTCAAAAAACATTTCGGGAATAACGTGATAATAAAAAATACTAACTTCATACCAAATTTCATGAAATTCCGAGCGTGGGCACAACCCTATGGGAATTTCTGATAGGGTGAGACCCCCCCTTTGGACACATTGTTCACAAATGATTTGTCATTATAAACAATCAGTAAAAATATCCCAAAACCTGCAAGAATTTACTCTAACTGGACACACAAGTTTGTACTTTGAAAATCGCAAGAATCGACATACGAGGTTTTGCATTTACACCAACGATATGCTGAAATCAAATAGGGTGGAATATTGGGGGCAATACAGGGTTATACTAACATATTTGGGGAAATAAATACATCCTTCTGGCATTAGAGACCAACATGGATCCAGACCAGCCTGCGCTTACGCGCAGTCTGATCTAGATCCATGTTTTTCTCTTAAAATTAAGTTTTTGCATCACTCGTAGTTGGCATGATTCGATTTGCGAACGGGATCAATTGAAAATCGCTTATACGCAACAAAATATGCTATACAGAACCTCTGGGCACCTAGTTACGGTTACCGATGAATGAGCCCCCCCCCCCCCCTCACACACATCATTGAACAATTAGGCACCCCATCTGAAAACACACATCATTGAACAATTAGGCACCCCATCTGAAATTGCTTCCTACGGGCCTATCTTTGGATAAGGACCAGCCAGATTTTTTGTCGACTTGAAATGGGTTAATACTCACTGCAGTAAATTCTGGAAAAACTACTCTTATTTGGCGATTTTAAAATTACATTTAAGATCAGTCAGAATCTTATGATACATGCATTGGATGACAACGCTTTCTGTTGTTTTGGGCTCTTGTCTGTTCTCTTCCATGCTTCATATACATATAAAGTCGGAAATATATGCCATACCTTTGATAAAATGGTGTCCAGAATTCGACTTATAGACTACCATATGGATCGCTTATCTATAAATGGTAATGCTAATGGAGGACATAGAAAGAAGATTATTTTCACAAAATATTATGTAATGAATGAATAACATGGAAAAGATGTACATACCAAGCCCAGCCTTTAACTTTAAGTATCCGAAAGTGGTGCTAGTTACATATTTGTATGTTAATCAAACTAATTATCCACTTTTTATGATGAATACACTAAAATGGCAATACACTTTAACGTTATTATATTATTTCCTGTATCCTTTGTCCTACTTTCAACTGTTTTTATGTGATCCTACGAAAATCAATAGTCATTAAGTAAATTATAACCTATATCCATGCGACATCTTGCTCTGTTTTATCATTAAAAAGGCAGGTTACTTTGTCCATGTATCTATTTGAACTACTCTCAGTTTTTAATTTGTCTGTTTGAAACGTATTCGTATTTTCCATATTCGTTTCCAAAAAAATCAGAGTGAAGGGATCCACGTTGTAGCACCCCAGGTAAATATTTTCATTTAAAAGTCACACCCCAGTGATTTCACATTTACCAAAATGTCAATATTTTTAAGATGTTCATGTGATAATCCTTTTAAAGACTGTCGTAATCTTTATAATACAAGTAGTAATTGTCGATTATGTGGTACTTTAAAAATATCATTAGAACATTAAATTTAAACAAACAATTAATTTAGATAGTTTAGTGTAAAAAAAGACAACTTTTTTGATAGAGAGCGTTTCCAATACCATCGATAAACTGACGCGATTTCCTTGTCAAAGGGAAACAACCATGTTTTAATACAAAATTTAAGATATTGGGTTATTTCCCTTGCTTTGCTTAAACATATCGTCTCTTTTCAACAAAAACCACGTAAAACAAGCCTTTGAGAAATCCATTCCCAGTTCTAACTCAATCTGCACCGTATTCCATGATTTGTTCAAACATTCAAAATTAATCCTTTCGCTTTCGGTGCAAATTGGGTTAGACTCGGAAATGGTCCTCTCGAATTCGCCTACGGTTCACTTTATCTCGTCAAAATCCGTAGGGTATAAGCTGTGAAATTTAACAAAAAAGCATACTTGAAGCGGACGATTTTTCAGTGTGAACGCTTCCAAAATGTCACGTGGGTTACCCACTGTAATTTGGGAAAGCATTGGTTATCATGGGGTTTTGAAACAAATGATCGTCATCAAAGGGATATAGCTTAATTATTTCAAACCCGGAAATTCCTTTCCTCGATCACCCTTTTCGTCATCTTCTGCGAATCATTATACTTGTGTTCGTATGCTTTTAAATGGATATTTATTGTGGACTCGAGCTTGGGACTACAATGTTTGTTAGCCTATTTGGGAAATGGCTCGTCAACAAAATTGGCATTGAAGCTTGCAACGGCTTATTAATTCTTACTGCATTTAATCTGAAATATTCCCTATCCATTAAAGTGACATTTCACGATTATTTTTACATAAATTTCACATTTATTCTATCTGAAAGAGCATCTTTTCTTATGAAAGTTCTGAAAATTTCAAGTCAAAATATTAAACCATTTACGTGAAATAAATATTTTTGTGCTAAAATTTAACAAATTGTTGTGGACAACAGTTCAGATTTATATAGAATTGGTCATTTCTGTGTCAACTTTAAAGGCCTATTTTCGCTTATAAATAACAACTTCAATAAACTGATAGCATTGCTACACATTAGAATAAACAATCTTTGCATCAAGACATACTTTTGAAAAATGAAATAGATGTGAAATGTCACTTTAAGGGTTACATGTAACCATTTCTTGAGTAGCAAAATTGAACATTGGAAAGTTGATTCAGATGCGAAAAGAGACGCTGAATTCACGGTATTTTTATTGTTGATACATGTAGGCTAAAACAGAAAAAAAAACAATTTAAAAGAATAAATGCTTAGCCTAATATTAGCCTTTTATTCTTTTCCCTCAATACTTTCCAAATAATTATCTATTTGAGACATCCTCGCTAAAAAAAATTGTAAAATGGTAAGCATTTCCACACAGTGACTTTTTGACGCCCATCTGGAAACAAAAATTGGAAAACATGTGGTAAATGAAGAAATTGCTTGTGACAAGCAATTTCTCCATTTTCCACAATGTTTTCTACACAGAAAGACAAGAAATTGTAAAATTTTCTTTAGCTTAAAAGTGACGTCTGTAACATCTTTGAATATGGACCAGTCCAAAATGGTAATGGGTTAACGCTTTCCCATACACAAAATCTTAGGGTGATCAAATTTGAAAGCTGCCGCAGACGACAAAATTGATGATAAAAATATGACACAGAAAATATTGAGACAAAAGGAGAAACTGCTGGTCATCAGCAGTTTCTTCTTTTGTTTCAATGTTTTCCAAGGCCTGTTCTATTGGGAACTTCAAAAACAGATATTGTTTGGGAAAAGGGTTAAGAGGAAAAGTATTGCGGAAAGCCCTAAGTGGTCTCAGCCTCACTGTGTATGATACAGAGCACGCGCTTTGCGTAATCTTACACAGTTAAGAAACATGGCGCGGGATAGTTTAACGTTTCTTCTTATAATAATTGGATTAAATTACAGAGTCTGTGAGTTGATCTTGGTCTTTCTTTTTATCGTTTTTATCATCTTTAACATCACTTTCAACAATGTTTCAGTCGTATCACTTATCCACGTGCCTGAGTATCACTTACTCGGGGCTCATGAATAAACTTATATGGTCCGACTCAGTGGTAAGATTAAGCCCGTCTTAAGGTATACAGACCCTCAAAAATCACCACTTTCTAGCCATACGAAATGCATCAAATTACGCACATTGTAAATACACATCACATTAAGGGGGAATGCTCCAGTTTTTCGGAACACTCGGTCATTACTGTAGTAAATTAAATGTTTCGTACCAATACGTTTCGCTACCATAATTTCAATAATGTAACACATTATTACAAATTACCATTTTCGACAGTAAAAGTGTATTTATTATGCGAAACTAATTTCCTCAAGATGGAAATCGATTATTTAGAGCAAGACAGTCGTAAGTGTGTATGCAGTTACCACAGTTTTGCGTCATTTTATTCATGTGTAGCTGATAAAAATTGCTGTAACTCACTAATAAGCGCGCTGACCTATACATTTTCTTTTTGAATTATTACCAGGACATGTTGCTTAATACAATGATAGAGTTTTATCAAATTCTATTATGTAGAACTTGAAATATTTCCAAAAATATGCAAATTTTGACATAAAACACTCCAGCTTCGTTGATCAAACCGAACATGTGAGCATACTGTTTTATACATTTATGCGTTTATAATAGCACATATTTTGGGTTTTCTGTTCTTGTTAAATGTAAGACGTTACTTTAAATCCGTTTTTGGGACTAAACAATGAATATACAGCATTTTATTAGCATCTTAGTGACCTTGGACAGGTGCAAGAAATTGTGCATTTTTTCGATGTAGGGGTATGTGATACGAATGCCTATAAAATTCAAACAAGATCGCTGACCCTCCATTTTTATTTTATTTTTCAATTGGTAATAACATGTTATTTCAACATACAAAATATAAATAAATTCTATTATTGGGAAAAAATTTAGGAAACTGGAGCATTCCCCCTTAAGTTGATTCACCGTGCCGGATTTCAAGATTATGCTTCAAGAAGAAAATAATTTACAAATATTATTTTACCCTATATTCATATGCAAGGGAGGTAATTTTTAATATTTTTGTCAAATATTTCCATAAGTATGCATTAATTCGAAATTCTAAACCGTGCAAAATGCTTATGTTTGTATTTGGAATGGAAATGTAACACGGTTTAGGAATTATTTGCACTTTTCACATTTCAACTCTGGCTCTTTGGTGCTTTTGAGGGGTTGGATACCTTAATCAGCAGTTGTAATTCTATTAGAGCTCGGATCTGGGGAAATGTCCATGCTTTTGTGATCAAATGAGATTTTGATGGGCGTAAGTATCCGATGTATATACAGCGTCTGATCAGGATCCATTCTGTTTTCTCATAGTTGCTACAGGTTGTGCAAAGGCTATTGGAGAAATTAATGATCTGGATCAGACTACGATTATAATCAGGCATTTTCAAATGCCATAAGAGAACCTGGCTCTTTTCACTTATTCGTAAATACAAAACAATTTTAAAATTCGAATGGAAGGTAGGAATGTCCAAATTAGTGAGATTGGTTGCTTGATAACTTCAAAATAAATGTTAAAAGATAACCCTCTCCCAGAAAAGAACTGGTTTTGACGCCCCTGTTAGAGTTGGCTTTGGAAAACATTGAGACAAAAGAAGAAAATGCTTATATTCAGCATTTTCTCCTCTTGTCTCAATATTTTCTATTCTATAATATTTACAAATTCTACTGCAAATAACAGTTTTTTTTGCCGTGTTTCAAATTAGACATCCCTAATTTTTTGTCGTTTGGAAAAGGTTTTAGATTGATTGGTGAATATAATGCTTTTCGTCTGAGAAATTCTGATGATTTACTCACATTTATTTTACCAGATGCTAGAATAAATGTTGATGTAATTAAATGATAAATCAAATGAATTCATCCGTAATATGGAAACAGGGGTCTCAGATCAACAGAGAGAGACAAGCGGGCTTAGAACCCTTCTCTTTCCCAAACGGCAAAATCTAAGGGTGGTCCACTTCAAAAACTGCCAAATTTGACAAAATGAAAGTTATTAAAGATAGGAGTTGTGTAAAATATGACGTAGAAAATATTGAGACAAAAGGAGAAACTGCTGGTTATCAGCAGTTTCTTCTTTTGTTTCAATGTTTTCTCGGGCCTTTTCTATCAGGGACGTCAAAACCAGGTCTTGTTTGGGAAAGGGTAAACCTCAAATCCAAACCCTATGTTGTGGATTCTTATAATATGAGCTGTCTAGATGATTCGATTCTATTGAGTACCCTCAATATGGGTTTTTTTAACAATAATTCAATTTTTGCATTTTGAATCAGACCAACCTTCAAAACGTGTTATCAAGATGCATTTTGCTCTATCATAAGTTTTTTATCCATTACCATATGCTGAAATGTCAGGCTTGTCTTTATTGAAAGATTTTGCAGACGACAATTTCATGTGAATAAAATTATTGTTTGGTCTTTACTAGTAAAAATAATTATGGGAAATGCAGAAATTGATTGTGACTAACAATTTCTTCATTTCCATAATGTTTTCATATGTTTTTTTTATCTTATCAGACGTCAAAAAGCGCCGGAAAGCGTTTGTTAATGGGTTAAAATTGAAAGAAGAATGTGTTCTTAAGATGTTCACCTTGAAACATCGCAATAAATCAAAATAACACTTACACAGTGGCATGATTTAACCCATGATAAGCAATCATAGGAGGATATTATTTCATGTTCACATGAAGCAATTCTCATGACAATTATTGTTTCGTATATCCCGGCTCTTTTGGAAAATGTGAGACTGGTCGAAAATTCATATTATCAAAGGGGGAACATTAAATAAAGTAAACGAGAAAAAGGAAAACATGTTGGATTAAGCATGTTCTTCCCATGGTTCTAGATATGCTATCTATGTTACTTTCTCTAACAAAGACATCAAAGACACAAAATTAATTAAGGAATTGTTTTGGAAAGCTTTAAACAAATGTTACAATATTTCTTTCTTTTTTTTTTTTTTTTTTTTTTTTTTTTTTTTTTTTTTTTTTTTTTTTTTTTTTTTTTGCTAAATGAAAAAATGTTTCATACGATACGCAGCTTACACTTTACTGTATTGTAGGGCATGGACTAAAATTGATAAAGAGTTACTTTGTCTTGAAATAATACGAACAAAGAACTATGTACTGATGTAATGATATGCAGAACAAATTGGTTCTTTCTATTAATGCCTCATTATAATGGAATAAGTTCATTCCGTCAGAGAAGACCTATTAATACCATTCATTTGTATGCTTAATTGAGAGCTACAGATAAGGGGAGATAATGACATTTCAAAGCGCAATTTTTCACTGATTTCTCACCAAACCCTATCTTGTGGGTACTCATTTTAATCGTCTCATCGAGAACCACAGCATATGGTTTTGATTTCAATTAGTAAATTGAAAATACCCATACCCCCCCCCCTCATCTTTTCTGTTGTCCTGCACTTAAATATTTTAGATACGACAATAGTGTGAAGAAAAGGGAGAATGATGACGAAAGACAAAGATCTAGAGTAAATGAGAAAAGAAATTCCACTTACAAAACTATCGGAGTGACTCAAATGCTTGCAATTTGCAGTTTGCATTATTTAAACTGATATTTTCTAAAATTAACGACTGCATCTATCCAGACATCTGCAAGTTTTGCAAGAAAAACATATGGCAATGGGCTGGGGTATAGAAAAGAGGCTCCTGGAATCATAGATTAAAATGTATCAGCATAAGCCTGTTCAAGTGTGCATTAGAGCAAACTAAACGAGATCCACATTGATCACGTAATACAGAACGAGAGCACCAATGATGTTGATCAGACTAGATTCCCGTACAAGTTGATCCGAATCTGTGTCGTATAGAAAAAGTAATATCATAAAGGACTTTTCTTACGCATCACCAACGTTAGAGAATATTTTCATGAGTAATGCTGCAAATTGCATGCTGTAAGGTGCATAACTCCTATGAATCAGCTGATTACCCTTTGTGTCTGATAAACGCTCATAGATTTTATGATTGCTTGAAATTTGAATCATCATTCTCATGGAAATTGGTTAAAATACGTCGCTATGAGGACCGAAAGAACAGAATACTAACTGCAGTCTGCTATGTATCCCCAGATCCCCTACCCACCCCAAATATTCCATGGAAATGACATCTTCATTAAATTGTTTGGGAAAACATTTAGAGTAAACAAAAATGCTGATGATAATCATTTCCCTCCATCGTTTTCTATCTACGTTTATTCTCATATCGAGAACTCAACTACCAAATTTTATCGGCTGTATCTCTTTATACTTTATTATAATATACATGTACTAGAAGAAAGAAGAAACGCAACAACTATTTTTTGTTATTTCTCTTAAATCTTTTATGTTATTGAGTCAAAAATATAACTGATAATTATAGGGTTCTGTATCTTGAAATTAATCTTTGTATTTACGTTAGAACCTGTCTTGCCTGTGAGATAACGTCAAAATGGACGTTTACACGTTTCTCACGTGCAAACCTTTAAATATCAAAACTTTACATAGAACTCTTTTAATTTGTGTAGATGCACGTCGACTCGACAAAATGCAGTGATTTTTGTTTTGATTAAATCCCCAATGTCGTTTTGTTACCTATACAAAGACGTCGTCCTGTAGGAATTGTTATGTTTACGAATAGAACATCTCGAACCGCAGTTGCTGCTGACTTTAGTGTACATCGGTTTACAAAATATTGCTTGAGATAACGTCTCAGAACTAACAGAACAACTGGTGGTCGCCCGAAAAGCGGTCGTCAACGTCTAACGTCATGACGTCAGGACCATAACGTGCGTTTATTTTACCTACGGAAACAAATTCTGTTATCGAGAAAAACTGTTGATGCTATTCATGAACAGTACAGCAATCAAATTTCAGGCAGGTATCGTTATAGTCCGCTTGGATTGCGTGCAAGAACGCATTTAACGTTGACGCCAAACTGCTCTGGTTTAAACGCATATTGATGGCACGTACAACCTGTGACATTGATGAAATTTTGACACAAGAAAGTCAAACGATTAAGTTTTACTATGCATTGAAAAAAGTATGCGAATTATGGTGATTTTGAGAAAGACAAAAACAAAACGCATGACAAAATTAATTTTTTGTTGCGTTTCTTTTTTCCTTTAGTATATTTGTTGGAAATAAAGCTATTGCGGACGACAGAATGAATACTTTAAAATATTTAGGAACAACTCCTTCATTGCACTGGGTTGATGGAAATTCGTTATTTCTTTGTTTCTCTATTTAGTCCAAATCTCTCTCTAATAGGCATATCAAAACCAAAGCTTGTTTGGGTAAGTATTAAGACAGTAGGGCATATAAAGTTGTAAATAACACTTAGACTTTTACGGATGTAGATTATTGATAACTACATGTTAACAAATAACCTTTGTTTGTTTTCGTCGTTACGAACAAGGAACAGTAGCACTGATATTCAACTTGATTACATATAGCAAACTGATTGGTCAATGCAAAAAGAATACATCATAGTAATATCATAATTGTTTGCAATCTTAAAGAAAAACAAGTGTATAAAAGAAGACTCTTGCTCAATATTTTGACTTTACTGGCTCTTTTTAATATGACTTACCTAAAACAAAATTTGCATCAAAAATTAGCCGCGAAAAAAAACTTAACCCTTTCCGAAAAAGCAACAATTCGGAATGGTCCTATTTCAAAGATGTTGCATGCGATAAAATGAATAATAGTATTGGAAATATTGAGACAAAAGTAGAAGTGCTGTAATCATCAGCATTTTCTGCTTTTGTTTCGCTATTTTCCTAATAGGTCTTTTCTATTAGAGGCGTCAAAACCGGGTCTTATCTGCGAAAGGGTTAAAAAAAAAAGCTTAGTCGATAACTTAGTAAACTAAATTCAGGAACCGGCGGTTGGTGGTTCTGAATTCTTGCTTGACCTTTCGTGCAGTTGAAATCAATCGGTTGTCCGCCAACAAATGATTAATGTAGTCCATCCCTAATGAGATTCGCGCGACGTCGGAATTATTCGGGCGAAGTCGAAAACATTCGGCGGTGGAACTTTCCACCGCCGAACGTTTACGACCTCGCCTGGATAGGTTGGGATACGTAACGACGCCGCTCGGAAAAGTCCGACTGTTTTATGAATCTCAAAAATGACCCCATTGCGGGTATATCTTAATAAATAACGAATAATCTACGCCTGACAAGTGGCTAGTTAGAATTGAATGCATGCCCGTAGGAATGGAGGGGATAGGGGAGAGGCTTTCCCAAGTTGCCAACGTTGAATGTTCCTTATTTAACACCGAAAATTTAGGGAAACCCAATTAAGCCCCTTCAATACTCAGAGACTGGCCTGGACAGGGCCCTGAACCCCCTTCCCAATATAAATTGCTTCCTACTGGCCTGCAATTGTGTTGCTTGTATACTACAGTCATGTATTGGTGCACAAAATATTAGAAAAAAAAACATCGTACGAAGGGTGTACCATTCGATGCAAACATTGTAACTAGAAAGTGGAAAGATTTTAACACAATCTTTTACCCAGATAAATTAGTAAATTGTCTTAAAGGGCTTAAGTGGCAATTGGTCTGTGGAACCCATTCCATAGCTAGTTGACCAGTAGATAATATGTTCCCACATAAAGCATTGTTTGATGCCCCCCCCCCCCAAAACGGGGGCTTTGGTAACATCGAGATAAATGGAGAAATTTGGTGTGACACTTCTTTTTTTATTTCCCGAAATGTTTCCTCCCGGAGAGACCAAATAGAACAAAGAACAAATAGCATCCACTTGGAATCATCGACTGCAACAGCTTTGAAACTGGTCTAAAATTTTGTCATTTGGAAAAAAGTTTAACCCTTTCCCAAAAAAACAAAACTTGATCCAAATTTAAATTTGCTGCAGGCGACATACACAGAATTTGGTTATAAAACAGCCCAGAAAATATTGAGGTAAAAGGAGAAAATGCTGATTATCAGCATTTCCTTCTTTTGCCTCAATTTTTTCCCAAGCATTTTCTCCAGAGACGTCAAAACCAGGCCCCGGTTTCTCGAAAAAACTTAAGTATATACTCATGAGAACATGCTCAACTTCAAAGGAATACTCTCCAGCGTTGAAGGGTATTCGATTGAAGTTCACGTGGATTTCGTGCGATTTGAGCACGGTGCTCAGATTTGAGCATGAGAACGTGCTTAAGTTATTTCGAGAAACCGGGGCCTGGTCTTGTTTGTGAAGGGGGAATCAAATGTGAGTTTCCTTTACCAATAGATGCCGCTACAGTCATCCCTAACGACGTTACATCAAACGATGATCTCACAAACGCTAGTACTAGTGTAGACCCAGGCAGCAACACTGGTACCAGCATAACAACCAGCTTTCTTACTAGTACCAGCCATATCACAACAACTAATACAACTACAACTACAACATTTCCAGCAGGTAGACTATGGCGAAGTTTACATCTAATATTGTTCACCCTATTTCTAAAATAATACAAATGATTTGAAAAGCAGCACAGAAAAAAGTCAGACTGCCTGCGGTCTGGCTTAACTGTGAACTGCCATCTTGATTAATTCAAGTTTAAAAAAAAGAAAAGAAAAGAAATACCACCAGCTCAAATGAATAGCGTTAGGTTTTTTCGTTTAACAAATACGTCATCGTCACGCCTCACTGGTCTAAAAATAGATTGGGAATCTCCTATCGTACAAATATGGCTGTAATCTAGGGAAGTTTTTCCACGCCCAACTTGCCGAAGATGACGTTTTAAGAGCTTGATTGCTGTAATCATTTGTTGAGATACATTCTAATTCAGAGTTAAGAAGGTTGTTGCACTGTCGTGTACTTTTAAAGATCGGTAACTATGAAATAAGCAGTTTTAAAACAAGTAATGTTTACACATACGGTCCTGTCATGGCTTCGTCGTGTCGCTCGTGCGTACTCGCTTACCCTTTCCAAAACGACAAAATGTCATGTTTGGCCAAATTGAAAAAAGTCTGCAGATGACAAAACGGATGTGAATACTTTTAGTGTTTTATCTCAGAGAAAATATTGAGACAAAAGAAGAATGATCATCAATATCCAAAGAAGTTATTCACACTCTTTTTGTCTGCTGAGCAGGCCTCTTCAATTTGGTCGATCATCATTTTCTTCTTTTGCCTCAATGTTTTCCCAAGAATTTTCTGTTGGAGACGTTTAAACCGGTCTTGTTTGGGAAATGGTTAATATAGAAAAAAAGCTAGAATTTGTCGCTGAATGTGATTTGATATCCCCAAAGGCTTTCACTATGTAGGCCTACAACAAAGGGCAATATATCACAAAATAAGCAAGGTAGAGTTATGCTCCTTGTGCGTTGCACTTCTCCTTGGTGATATCTATCTACCCGAGAAGTTTCATGATCTTAGCTTCTTTACTTTCAGACTTTTCGATGTTTTTTCTGGTTAAGCTACTGAGGAATCTATAGAAAAACGTTTGTCATTTCTGGTCTGTCTCCGTCTCTGGAAGCAATCTTGCATGTAGCATATGCGCAATGTTTCGTAGTTTTAGTTCCCGCCTGCATTATCTATGATCGACCTATATCTCGCTTGAAAATAATATTTTTTTGCTAACACTGTTACGAAAAAATTGTCCGATTCATGACCGATAAACAAAATATTAGACTGGTACCCGGCAAACGTTGTTGGGGGTTTTCCCATTAGAAATCTATTTTTAGCACAAATTGGCGCGAAAATTGTTCGCTATTACAGCTGTATTTTCTTAAATATCTGTGATTTCTTTGCAACGAAGAAATATAATTATAATTACTTATAAATTGACGTTATATTACGCATATTATGATCAACGGAGGTTAAATTCTAGACAGTATAATATTAAGCACCACTTTGCAATTTTGTAAATTAACCTTTCATAATAATGTAAAAAAAGCATTATATTTTTGTTTGCATGCTGATGCAAATCATCATCTGTACTCGACTCTAGTTATGTCTCAGTGAAGATATCCGTGATTCGACACAATCATTTGTCTACGTCGAGACATGGGATGTCATATCTGTACTTGCAGGTGGCAGAAGTATCAGCCCAAAGAATAGCATAGATGTTCCAGATCCTACCACAAACACAACACACGATCCCGTTAAAGACAGCAACAACAACAACATTACTACAATACCCACACCCAAGGGCAGATCCAGGATTTTTTCCATGGCGGGGAGGGGGGCGTCCAAGCCCAAGATTTTTTCCGGGGGGGGGGGGGGTCCAAGCCCAAATTATGGTTTAAAATGTAGTAAATATGTAACGTAACACTAAATTTATATAGTCAAAATTTATTTTTCGGCCAATGCCACGAGGGTCCGGACCCCCCCCCCCCGCCGACCCCCCTCTAGATCCGCCCATGCCCGCACAATATCTTCTAATAACAACGGTACTTCCCCTACACTTGATAGGTTTACGTCTTTATTTTCTCTCAACCATTGATGGACGTATTTGCAGGTGGCAGTAATATTGGCCCACAGAATAGCATGGACGTCACAGAATCTACCACAAACACAACACAAGATCCCGAAAAAGACAACAACGACAACAACATTACTACAATACCTACTCCCATATCATCGAATGACATTGGTACTACGACTATATCAAGTATGTTTACATCTTTCTTTATCATTAACATGTGGTCCAAGCAAGTCCTTGTTCTGGCGTTACTAATTGGAAAATGTAAGAAGACATCGATGAAAAGCAAGAAAATGCTAATACAATGTAACCAGCATTTTCTACCTTATCCTCAAGATTTTGTAACAGAGGTTTTAAAATGCCCAAGATTTGCCTATCTCACCAGTACATTTTGTCGTCAGAAATACGTTCTATTTGGATAAGTCAACATTATTCTGTCATTTGCGGAAGGTTATGGGTTTATACAAATACATAATAAGATTAAATTGTTGCTCTAAAGAAAAAAAACACTTGTTTTAAGCTACATGTACCACTTTTTCTTACCTATGTCAACCGCTGATGTTTACCAAGTTGCATTTTCTCGATGTACAGACACACAAGTAATCACTCAAAGGCAAGCGTTCACACACTTCCGCTCGTACACTGTGTGTACGGAACTTGTTGACAAAAGCAATGATATATGCCACTAGGATGTATAACGTCTTTGCTGTATACGTAAGATACCAATTTCAAAATCGTTTTCCGATCTAAGCCAGCAACGACCGCCATTTTAGTTGTATTGCGTACATCCGACTACTTAAAATTATTCAATATCTTAAAATCTTCATAAATTTTATAAAATTATCGACAGACTTCCTTCATTGTTGCTTTTTTGCTAAAATCGTGTACGCATGAAACAGCAGATAATTTAAATCAAAACACACTGTTTATGATTATAAATCTTTTGTATAGAAGTATAAGGTACCTAAACAAAATCTATTTATAAGAGCTTGGACATCGTGTAACACTATTTTTTTCTCTAAAACACCATTCTAACTTTATTTCTGGCAAATCATTGTGAATACCTAATCACAAACTGTTCCATGCTTCTTCAATGTGAAGACATTGTTTGACCATCGATGCGTTTCAACGAAAACCTCGTATCTGCAGCTTGTTTTAAGCTGCAGATACGAGGTTTTCGTAGAAAAGCGACTACATTTTGGTTCCTTTATCGTTTCAGATACACCAGTACAAAACAGCACATTATTGACGACCCCACAATCTGCATTATCATCTACTAAAAATTCATCTACAACATTCACCATGGCATCTAATACTAACTCAACATTACCAACAGTTTCAAGCTCAAATACATCAGTGATAATCACGCCTATTTCAACAAATGTCTCGACAACAATGCTAACTCCAATACATGCGGCAACTTCAACTACATCTTCTATAAATGTTTCAACTCCACTAACAACCGTTTCATCGTCTACAACACCATTATCAAACTTTTCTACAATACCTACTACGACGTCGGTTACGACTGTAAAGTCTGGTATATTAACAACAACAACAACAACAGAGAAACAAGAAGATAAAACAGAGACTTCCGATACTGATGCTGATGTACTTATAACTGGGAAGACAGCTTGTGAAGGTAGGATTACACTTGTAACTAGTGTTACAAAAGCATGTAAGCATTTAACCCTTTCCCAAACGACAAATTTTAGGATAGTCCTATTCAAAAGCTGCTGCAGATGACAAAATTGAAGTTAAAAAGAAAGAGACTTGTTACAATACAGCACAGAAAATATTGAGACAAAAGGAGAAACTGCTGGTTATCAGCAGTTTCTTCTTTTGTCTCAATATTTTCCCAAACCCTTTCAATTAGTGACGCCAAAATCAGGTCTTGTTTGGGAAAGGGTTAAGAGTTGTAGAGTAAAATTAAATCTTACTCATAGCAGAGGATATACATCTCGTTGCAAAGAAAGTATTGGTAAAAAAGGAGGAAAAAACTTCTTAGAAATTCTTGCAACAGATCAAATACACTATTGAATCTGAGCCATTAGCTGCTGCTCATCGCGGATAGATCATTATGCCTACAAGACAGCATTTTATGGTCTATGTGGTTAGAAAATATCGAGGTAAATAATAAATGCTTGTCACAATCAATTTGCTAATTTGCCATCATGTTTTCCAACGCCTTTATCTTGTATGGCGTCAAAATGCGTCATCATGTGGGAAAGGGGTGGGCTAATGTAATCAATCGGAGATGATTGGTCAATTGGCGAGAGACAAACATGACTTCTGACATATGGATTTTCGTAATGGATATTTTCCTTACTTATTACGTACTTTTCGACAAGTGCCACTTAGACATACGTTACTTAGACTAAATAACAAACAATAGAAGGAAGTATTGGGCGCATATTATTTCCTTTATTACAGTTGTCATTAACCCTTTCTCAAACAAGACCTGATTTTGAGGTTCCTAATAAGAGAGGATTGGGAAACCATTGAGACAAAAAAGAAAATGCTGATAATAAGCATTTTCTTCTTTTGTTTCAATATTTTCTTAGCACTAGTGTAAACTAAATACCGGTAGTTCCGGAGGAGCTGGGGGCTAGGGGGAACCTCCATGTTGGTAAAAAATACCAAATTTTCCTTATTTTACAATCCAATTTAATCAATTCAATCCAATACAATCAATCAAATTCCATGTCATTCTTATTTCAGACTCAACATTTGGTAAACTCGGACCTGGCAGTGTTTATCGCACTGAGTGTAGTATTATCATTTGAATGGCGGCGCTGATTTTCATAAGCACGTTATGATCTCGAAAGATAGTTTTTTCAGGTCCCTGCTTTTCAACAAAAACCTCGTAACTGCAGCTTGTTTCAAGTTGCAGTTACGCAGTTTTTGTTGAAAAGCGACGATTTGCAATGATGGATATTTTTCCAGAACCCGCCTAAATCTATTCTACTTCTTATTCCAGATTCAACGTTTGGTAAACTCGGACCTGGCAGTGTTTATCGCCCTGGGTGTAGTATGTATCATTTTGATGGCAGTGGTGATTTTCATTAGCACACTATAATCTCAAAACATAGTTTTCTCATGTCCCTGCTTTTCAACAAAAACCTCGTAACTGCAGCTTGTTTTAAGCTGCAGTTACGAGGTTTTTGTTAAAAAGCGACGATTTACTGTAAGGGACCTTTTTCAAGAGCCCGCCTAAATTTTTTATACTTCTTATTCCAGATTCAACGTTTGGTAAACTCGGACTGGCAGTATTTATCGCATTGAGTGTAGTTTGTGTCATTTTGATGGCGGCGCTGATTTTCCTCATCCTGAAACAAACGCGGAGAAAGAAGCAGGGAGAAACTGTGATGGAAGAGGAGAAAACTGTACCGAAACTTAAAATGTTGGAGGTAGGAATGTAATACCAATATAATTACTGGTTTCATTTGACATGGCGCTGACATAAATGCAAGACATATTCATATTTGGCCATGCGTCAAAGAAATTTAAACCTTAGTCCTCAAATATGTAAAATATCCAAGAAATTATGACCTAAGGAAAACTGCTAAAGAGCTCGTTATTTATTATGATAAAAAACTTACATGTACAGCTGTGCAAGGTCAATTGTATCACATAAGGTCTAACTATCAATATGTCACGATGGTGACCTGCAATAGTACTCTAACGATAGGCATCTGGTAATGTCAATGGTAAAAGTGCTTTTCAATATTGCAATAGTTGTAATGGTTGAAAAATGTAAGTTTCTTACAGAATAACGAACATGACATGTGGCTTGAAATCTAAAATAGAATGGTTTAAAAAACAATGAGACAACTGAAAAAAATCTGGATAATGTGTTTCAGTAAAAGCATCGTATCTACGGCTTATTGAAAGCTGAAGTTACAAAGTTTTTTAACCCATTACTGCACGGAGACGTCTTTTGACTCCTTCACAAGAAAATGGCTTTTGAAAACATTGTGGAAAACGAAGAAATTGCTTGTGACAAGCAATTACTTCATTTACCACAATGTTTTCTACCCCAAAAGACAACAAAAATTAAAGTTTCATTCACTTAAAATTGTCGTCTGCAAATTCTTTCAATTTGGACCAATCCATATTTTGTCGTTTGGTAATGAGTTAAAAGCTGCGAAACTGTGCCTGAATCCTTTAATACCAAATGTTAGACGATATAATGCATTTGTTGAACATTACATCTTTCTGCAGATTAAGGACACACCAGTTAAGACCTATACTTAATCACAGTCGACAGACGATGGGCTACAAACGTTCTCACTAGATTATGAACAATATGTACAGCAGTTTTATACTCATTTATTTGTATAATATTTCTACAGATTAAGGACACACCAGTAAAGACCTATACTAAATCGCAGGCGACAGACGATGGGCTACAAACGTTCTCACTTGATTATGAACAATATGTACAGCAGAAGAAAGAAGAACATAAACGAAAAGTGGCCAACACAAAGTAAGAGTTACTTTTTCCAGTAATTTAGTCTTGACATAAAATGTATATTTCGTGTTCTTGTACAGTCTACTTTCTATCATCTATTTTTTTAAGATTACTTTGATTTTGCAAATATTGAAGAAATAGTTATTTTTCATAGCAATATAAATTTTACAGCCAGTTATCTCCTCTTGGACTTACAAAATTTAGCAAAATAAAATTGAAATTAACAGTGTATACAACAATTTTCACAGATATCGATACTCTAAAAGTGTTTCTAATGATTACAGCCATTGCAGTTCCAAAAGACTAATGTCCATTTCTGATGACAATGTAACTTAACCCTTTCCCAAATGGTAATTTTTCAAAATTTCCATTTCAAAAACTGCCACAATTGATAGAATGGAAGTTATTAAAGATAAATTTGTGTAAAATATGGGACAGAAAATATTGAGACAAAATGAGAAACTGTTGATTATCAGCAGTTTCTTCTTTTGTTTCAATGTTTTTTCAAGCCTTTTCTATTAGGGACGTCAAAACCAGGTCTTGTTTGGGAAAGGGTTAAACGCTGTAATAATCCAGGCCCATTCAACCAATCAATATGTTTTCAGTTCAGTGAATACAACGGGTTCCACGGCGTCAGATGGTCCGGCTGTCAGTAGTTTTTTGATTGGTAAAAAACCGTTGATGATGCAAACCACGACAAGCTCTAACAATAGTTCACCTAGAAGTCCAAACAGTCTAATCTAACATCATCGCTCTTCAACAAAAACCTCGTAACTGCAGCTTAAAACAAGCTGCAGTTACGAGGTTTCTGCTGAAAAGCAGCGACATGTTCTTGTTCGGTATTTTTACAGTTCGGTGAATACCACGGCGTCAGATGGCCCAGCAGTCAGTAGTTTCTTGATTGGTAAAAAACCGTTGATGATGCAAAACACGACTAGCTCTACCAATAGTTCACCTAGACGTCCAAACAGTCTAATCTAACATAATCGCTCTTCAACAAAAACCTCGTAAATGTAGCTTAAACAAGCTGCAGTTACGAGGTTTTTGTTGAAAAGCAGCGACATGTTCTTTTTCGGTATTTTTATAGTTCGGTGAATACCACGGCGTCAGACGGCCCAGCTGTCAGTAGTTTCTTGATTGGTAAAAAACCGTTGATGATGCAAAACACGACTAGCTCTACCAATAGTTCACCTAGACGTCCAAACAGTCTAATCTAACATAATCGCTCTTCAACAAAAACCTCGTAAATGTAGCTTAAACAAGCTGCAGTTACGAGGTTTTTGTTGAAAAGCAGCGACATGTTCTTTTTCGGTATTTTTATAGTTCGGTGAATACCACGGCGTCAGACGGCCCAGCTGTCAGTAGTTTCTTGATTGGTAAAAAACCGTTGATGATGCAAAACACAACTAGTTCTACCAATAGTTCACCCAGAAGTCCGAATAGTCCGAAATCTCCACTCGGAATGTCGGGGGATAAACCAGGGTCCGTCGAGGATGCACCCATAGTATTCAATTTCAGTAAGATAGTCATTTTACTCATTTATATTTCGGTCGATTTCTAGACCTTCTTTCCAGAGATATTGTCGCTTTTCTACAAAACCTCGCAGCCGCATTTTAAAACAAGCTGCATTTACGCGAGGTTTTTGTTGAAAAAAAAAACAGCATTGTCATCGTTGTTGAAAGACATCGTAACTGCAGCTTGATTAAAGCTGTGGTTGCAAGATTTTGCAAAAATACCGACGATATAATAATTTCACATTTGTGACCCGTCGCGCTAAAAGGGACATTATGACAAGTGTGAAAAGAATCGACCCTAGTCAGTCTGCGCAGTCCGCGCAGCCAGACTAGGGCCGATACTTTTCACTTTTATGTAATTGTTAGAATCTGGTATGTTTTCCCTATCTTACTATATGTTCATTTATCGCATACCGGATATGGTTGACCTGTGCTGGGTCTGACAAGTTTGTCAAAATATTGATTTTTGGAGTTCGGATAAGGTCCCTTTTAGCGTGACGGGTCACATTTGCATTTATATCGCGATCAAGGGGCACGATGGTAAACACATACATTTGTTATAGTTACTTAGTCAAAAAGAAGACTTGGGCTTGTCCAAAATCAAAGTAGTTTCAGTCGATAAAACCAATCAGATTGTCAGCTTTCCAATTCTCTTTGGTGTGATGGAAAACATTGGAAAATGTTTAAGAACAGGAGGTATACTGCTAATCAGCATTTTCTTCCTTTTTTGTATAATATATTTTCCAAAGCTTTTAAGATCACAGTAGAACCCCATACTTTAAGTCATGAAATGAAGACATAACTTTGGTATCTATTAAAGCTATAACTGCCTTCAAATTGGGAGTCTAAATACGTCCATGTCGTCCAAAATACCACAATCTCGTGGTATCATGGTAACGAAACGATGTCATATATTTGTAAATGGACATCGGGTATAAATGAAAAATAGCATCTAGTTTTCAACTTATTAAATGGCAAAATCAGAAATTAAGGTTTACAAACTGAGAATGAAAACACCACTTTCTAGCCATACGAAATGCATCAAATTACACACTCTTGTAAATACACTTCACATAAGTTGATTCACCATGCCAGATTTCAATATCATGCTTCAAGAAGAAAATAATTTACAAATATTATTTTACTCTATATTCATATTCAAGGGAGGTAATTTTGAACATTTTTGTCAAATATTTCTATAAGTATGCATTACTTCAAAATTCTAAACCAGACAAATGCTTATGTTTGTATTTGGAATGGAAATGTAACACAGTTTAGGAATTACTGGCACTTTTCAAATTTCCCCTCCAGCTCTGCATTTCATTCTCAGTTCGTAAACCTTAATGTATGGGGTTTTACCGAAAGGTAGTCCAACCCAAATGATATTCACGCAACGTCGGAAATTTTCGTGCGACGTCGTTAATATTTCCGAACCTATTCGGGCGACGTCTTAAACATTAGGCGGCGGAACGTTCCACCGCCGAATGTTTACGACGTCGCCCGGATGATTCCGACCTCGCGCGAATCTCATTAGGAGTGGACTTTTTTTAATAAGGTGGTCAAAAGACGTCACTATTTCGGAAACGGTTTAAGTGAACATGGATAACGGTCGATTGTTACACATCTCATTCCAGCGAAAACGCCGGGTGAGTCTCTAGCAGCAAGACGGGCAAGTAAACATGACGAAGAGAATAAACGACGAAGTAGTACGGGGTCCGCTAAAAACACCAAAGGACTTGAATTGGCGCCGGACAACTTTACCATAGACTTATAAAAAATACTTACTCATTATCCCGATCTGAAATTGGACCTTCTGTCTCTGAAGGGGGTCCAGAGGAGCTTCGGCATAAAGATAAATGTGTTGAAGAAGTGATTCGTCAATGTTCACATCAACGTTAACTTGACTATAGTACGGTCACTAAATTATGGCGCACATGTTTACAAACTTTACCTATGTAAACAAGGAAAAGGCGTTCTTAACCCTTTCCCAAACGGCAAAATTTTGGGGTGATCCATTTCAAGAACTACCAAATATGACAAAACGGAATTTTTTAGAGATATAACTTGTGTAAAATATGACATAGAAAATATTTAGACAAAAGGAGAAACTGCTGGTTATCAGCAGTTTCTTCTTTTGTTTCAATGTTTTCCCAAGCCTTTTATATTAGGGACGTCAAAATCAGGTCTTATTTGGGAAATGGTTAATTGTCTGATATAATTTTACATGCGCTGGTTCTAATAGTACGGATGTGTGACACCTGTAAGATTCGAACCATCGTATGCAAAATTACAGTAGTTTTATTTTCAATGCTGTAATGATTACATAGGATAAATCTGTAAACACGTACAGTAGTATATTCCGTTTTTATTCACCTTTCAGTGTGTGACTAAGCAAAGAGGTTATTCGGCGAGTTTACTTCTCGATATCTTGGTTAATATAAGAGAAAAGCGTGCGGCACGAGCATGAACACATTTCGAAATTGAAAGAATGTGTGATTGTAAAAGTATGTTGTTATAGATCCTCGTAACTACAGCTTGATTCGCGCTGTAGTTATAATGTTTTGCCATTATACCGACGATTTACCACTAATCGAAAAGGTTGTTTCTCCCCAAGCTTAAATGTAATGAACCGTTTACTAGGTTCCGCCCTGTCTCCCGAATAAAAACAGAATATACACGTGTTTTTGTATCGATTTATCGACTGACTATCAAAACAATCGACATGCCAATGGCAAAGAATTTAGTGCTAACAATAGACTAGGATGACCGTTATGATTTGCTAAACCGTCGGTGTTGTTATAAAATCTCGTAACTACGGCTTATATCAAGCCGTAGTTACGAGATTTTAAAACAACACCTACGAAATACTATTTTGTTTGTCCGAATTTACGTCACGATTAACTGGATAAATCGTTCCCTATTAACGATCCCCATTGTTTGTCTTAAATTCTATGTTGGGCGGAGCGATCTGTCGATTGGCGTTTGGTCAATTCTGTAAACACGTGCAGTAGTATCGTGACGGGACGGACCATAATGCGACATCCACAAAGATGATTGAAGGATTTCAAGTGTCACCGAAAGATGCTACTTTCAACCTTTTTGGTCGTTGCATATCGTCACCTCAATATATTAGACTGTTCTAACTGACTTTTTTGTACACTTTCGAGAAAATCGAGTTTGAAATTTGAACCTTTAATAACTTTTTACTAGGATTCCGATTTTGACTGAAAAAAAAGATATGTTATCCAAATATTGTTGTTATCTTTAATTCTATTCAAATTATAATTTATGGATAAATGCAATTTTGGTTATTTCGATTTTTTTATTTTCAGATAGAACAGAAATTAGATTTTTTTTCATTTATGTGAATGTTATAATGTTCTATGTGAGATAGAACATTCTGGTGCTAATTTTAAATCAATAAAGATGTAGTTAGAACATTATATATGTAAGCATTGATGGTGGACAATCCTGGGCAGAATAATTCCATCAATTTCATTGGTTATAATTTAGAAAGAACATTTTAATTATATTCTTTAAATTCTCATGGAACACTTTAATACTTACACTTTTGAATCACGTGACTTGAAAAAGCTGACATCATTGGATGATATTCACTTAGAGCATTATAATGTTGACAAAAATGTGAAAGTGATGCAGATGCAGCCGGAAATCTCTTAAACCTGACCTAATTTGAACAATCTGTAATCAGATAGAACACTTTAACCCTTTCCCAAACAAGACCTGGTTTTGACGTCCCTAATTGAAAAGGCTTGGGAAAACATTGAAACAAAAGAAGAAACTGCTGATAACCAGCAGTTTCTCCTTTTGTCTCAATATTTTCTATGCCATATTTTACACAAATCACATCTTTATTAATGTCCATTTTGTCATTTGTGGCAGTTTTTAAAGTGGATCACCCTAAGACTTTGTCGTTTGGGAAAGGGTTAAGACGATTCCAACGGTACCAAAATCTCAATTTTCGTTAATAATCAGTTAAACCAGTCTAACAACGAGTCTAATATAAGGGGCGACGATATCGAGACCAGACTTTGTAATCCTTGAAAGAGAGAAAGTCACTAAACATTGAAGGAAAAGAAGATCTTTCGATTATCAGGTCTTTTCTCTTTTCCATCGACACTTCCGAGCAAGAATGCATACAAATTAATAATTTATCAACATCCATTTTGTCGTCAGCACCAGCTTTAATTTTTAACCTGGCTCGATAGTTTTGAATTAACCCTTCTCATGTTGTTCACATCAATTTACTTTTGTGAACAAAGTTTTTTGCAGACAGTATAGACCAAGATCAGTCTGCACAGACGTGCAGTCTGATCTTAGCCTACACTGTCTGCTTTTCTTCCATTATTGCGGCAAAAAATGGATCTAATCTTATTGAAATGTCTCTTAAATTGGTAGTTTGTATAAACCAAAATTTGAAGTCAGCAGGACAAGGATTAAACTGGGTGTAAGCAATGATTAACAGATGTACAAAGAATATACGTCGAAAATGAGTGTCTTTATCATGTTTATTCTAGCGCAAATATCACGGCGGGAAATCACGTAACACAACAGTAGCAATTTCAGAAACTTGCTTTACTATAAGGCGATCGATTTGTTTGAGGTGAAAAACCCCGCTTCTGAATGGGGTCTATTAACCAGCACATGATAAAACAGTTATTTACGAGCAAACAGAATTTATTTCATTCCATGGTCAACAACTTTCTATCAGGCGCTGTTAGAAAATACGTCGCAAGGGCAGATCCGGGATTTTTGCCCGGGGGGGGGGGGGGTCCTAGCGCAAATAATGGCTTTAAATGTGTTAAATATGTAACGTTATAGTCTTAACTTTGATTTATGGCCAATGCCAGGGGAGTCCGGACTCCGATAACCCACAACCCATCTAGATCCGCCCTTGCGTCACGTCAAGCCATTTTACACATTCTCTGTGCGAACATAAATCCAAATCAACAAGTTATCAACAGATTCATTGAATAATTTCTGTAACTGCTGTTGCTGCTATAGGTACTGTTGCGTCACGTGATGCCCCAACGCAAAGATATAAATGCTCTTGATAACAATGGCAATGTCTGGACGCTAATCTTTAAAAACAACTAGTTTATCATAATGTGATTGGCAATACAATTTTGTATATTTTGTAAATAAATGAATCATTTCAAAATTTTGTATTTTTCTCGTTTTCTTTGTTTACTCGGAATGGATGCTGGATTATAATATACCCGGTATCGTGCTTGAAATCTCTCGACGCTTTCAGTTTTATTCTTGCTACATGTATTTATGGAGAACATCATCACGGTGGATAATCACATGATGTACAATATTTTCAGAAAATCTTCAATAATTTTGTTAATATACGACCGATTTGAATTTGAGAATGTGGACATATGTCACACATTAGATGAACCTGTTTGATTTTTGAAAAATCAACTGACAAAAAAGTTATTGAAGCTAGATAAACCAAAATTTTGGTTTATCTTCAATAACTTTTTTATCAGTTGATTTTCCAAAAATCCAACACGTCCAGCTTATTCCTGGAATTTTTCCACATTCTCTGCTTCAAACCGAATTCAAATTGATCAAGTATTAAAAAAGATATTGAAGATTATCGGAAATTCTGAGTCACGTGATTATACACCGTGATCATTGACCTTGATAATACTGAGCATAGAGCAGACTGGTCATTACCTTTGATTGTTTTAAATGCCATAGATTATTTTCAGTGTCCCATCTCGATTAAATTTTAAGCGACAGCCGTTTGGGAAAGGGTTAAATAAGCGCTTTTAGCAGTTTCCAAAAACGCGTTAAAAAGCCTTGTTACAAGAAAGATAACCCAAATCCAAAAGCTGGCAGCAATAACCACAGTTAATTCCCTTGCCAGAGACTCCTCTCAAAGGATAGTTTACACAATTCATTTTATTGATTCGACCTAGTCCAAATATTCTGAGCTGAGATCATAGATCTAATAGATCTATATTAATCTATCTTTGCATATGACAATCCATATTCAACAATGACATATAAACAAACCAGTACACTATTAGAAAAGGAACATGCTGTCAAGAAGAGAAAAGATCTAGGCCAGCCTAAATATTGGAATTTCGAAATGCCTGATTGCGAAACCCATGTAAACACACATTTAAGTGCATGCATAAATAAAATGTTGTTTACATTCAGAATATTCAGCCTCCAAAGATGAACAGAGGTAAGATTTTATTGTTTTATCTAGAGCAACGGCTAAGAGGTGTAAATAGGCCTACATGATGGCTACATCTATGTAGGCATTCAAAATGTGTTATCAAATCTAATCTAAATCCTATGTTGTTGTTAGATCTAGCCTACTCATTAATTGGAATCGTCTCATAGGGTATGGTGGATAGTATTGAGATATTTTGCATTTCGTCGTTTTTAAACAAAAAACCTCGTAACTGCAGCTTGTACTAAACTGCAGTTACGAGGTGTTTGTTGAAAAGCAGCTAGAGTAGATCTATTACCCCATCTTCTTGAAGCTCATATTTAACACGTTTTAAGCCATCATTTGGGCTTGGACCCCCCCCCCCCCCCTGGAAAAAAGTCCTGGAACCGCCCTTGATCTTATTATGCCTAGATACATTTCATTGATTTCTCTAATTGTATGCTACCACATGTAGGCCTACAATGAAAATTTGGCTATAGGTAGGCCTAATGCTTGAGACGCATTCAGGTCCAGCAGATCTGTTTTTTAACGATGCAAAGTGAGAAGAAACGGGAATTGTCGGTTTTACATAGTAGATGCATGTAAAATCGACCACCCCCATTTGTCCTGCTATAGATAGGCCTACTCGCGGAAATCTACAGTTCAAATGAACACCTGCAGCGAATGTTTGTTCATAATAGGATTATATCATACATGTTTGTATTTCATGAACGTATTTTTTGTTGTTGTTGATGTTGTTTTGTTCTTACAACAACAAAACTCGAGTTGAAGATATTCACCAATCCATTTATATACTGTACGGTTTACAAACACTTGCTATATGGGCACTCATTGTCGTCTGTATATATCGTCGGTGTTATTGCAAAACCTCGTAACTCCAGCTTGATTAAAGCTGGAGTTACGAGCTTTTGTAATAACATCGATGATAAGTTTGTGTTTATTTTATTTCTGAAATCAACAAAACTCTTGTTTATTTTATTACAGAATTCAACAAAGCTCGAGTTGAAGATATTCACCAGTCCATTTCTATACTGTATGGTTTACAAACACTTGCCATGTGGGCACTTATTGTCGTCTGTATAGCCTATTTCCTCGGTGTTATTGCAAGAGCTCGTAACTCCAGCTTGATAAAAGCTGGAGTTGCGAGCTTTTACAGTAACACCGATGATATGTATGTTGATTTTAATTCAGAAATCAACAAAACTCTTGTTTATTTTATTACAGAATTCAACAAAGCTCGGGTTGAGGATATTCACCAGTCCATTTATATACTGTACGGTTTACAAACACTAGCAATGTGGACACTCATTGTCGTCTGTATTTATCGTCGGAGTTATTTCAAAACCTCGTAGCTGCAGCTTGATCAATAACACCTATGATATGCGTGTGTTTATTCTATTACAGAATTCGACAAAGCTCGAGTTGAAGATATTCACCAGTCCATTTATATACTGTACGGTTTACAAACACTAGCTATGTGGGCTCTGATTGTCGTCTGTATTTATCTGGCTGACGGAAAATCGCTCTACTGGCTTCCTAGTATATTCTCGTCCATTCTTGTGAGTAGAATGATAACTTTTTTTAATTCAAAACTTTCAAAGGCAACAATAACCGATTTAGGCTCGCTCCTGTTTTAGATCTATAAAGCATATTATACACACTTTATTTTAGTAAGATCACGTCCGAGAATCACTTGATAAACCAACAAGAAAAATTGAAGATTTTTTTCAATAATTTGAAAAAAAAACCACCAGGTCCTTTATGGACGTGGTGGATTTTATAAACAGCATAGATTTGATAAAAAGCTTTTTCCGAGGAAACAAAATTTTGCTCGTCAACAAATGTGTCATGTGTTTTTAAAAGATTTAAATCTGTTTCCGTGTTTCGTAATAACATATATATTTATGGATTATTTTCTATTGCTCTGTCTTTATTTTAGGGCCATTTTGTACTCAAATCATTTCTTTGTCAACATTTAGGCTGTTTTCTGAGCACAGTAGCTTTCAATTCAATCGACCATCTTAAAATTTTGCTGTGTGGGAAATGATGAACTTTGTCATCTATGAAAGTTGTATCAGTCGTCCGTGGAAGATCAAAACTCGTAACTCAAGCTTTCGGTGGTTCCCCCCACCCATTAACAAATAGGAATCAATTTTATCCAGTTTACCTTGACGTAATTTCGGACAAACATTTGTATTTCCGTAGGTGTTGTTATAAAATCTCGTAACTGCGGCTGTGTTCAAGCCGTAGTTACAAGATTTAACAAAAACACTGACGGGTTATCAATATATGACGGTATACCAAGTATATTTTAGCATAAAATTCATTGCTATAATATTGGCTCATTTCAGATAGCATGTCACACAGCACTCGCCTATCATTTACACAAGACTGCACAGCACATGGATCGCAATGCAGAAACTCAGAGGGTATTTTTGAAAAAGGTTAGTGAAAAAAAAACTTTCCTTTTAGTCAGATTTTCAAAGATCAATTGGCAATTTTGCTAGTTTAATTTCCTCTTGTATAGTGTTATGATATTTAATTGATAAACGATATAGATATGATAAGTTATAATACAAAGGCGGATCCAGGATTTTTTTCCAGGGGGGGGGGGGTTAAAGCCCAAATGATGGCTTTCAATATTAAGTTATATAGTCAAAATTCAATTTTCAGCTAATTCTAGGGGGGTCATGACCCTATGACCCCACCCCTAGATCCGCCCATGTAATAGATAACACAGAAAATACTTGGGAAAACATTGAGGCTAGAGAAGAAAACGCTGACAATTGATTTTCCAAAATGCTGCCAGGAACCCCTTATTCCGGATTCCAGCTCATTTATTATCATTACAGATGCGGTTACAAGACATTCTCGCCGTCGTGTCCACCATCTAATGTACATTCGCACTCGTTATTTCTGGATAGCTCGGCTTCACGAACGACTTTCAAAATATTAATTGATCAGCCTATTTACATTTTGTCCTACAAACATCCAAAACCTAAAATCTTTATTTGACTCAGCGAGACTGTTCACCGAGGCAAATTTGACCCGTCCTGCTATTAGGGACCTTAAAAATAGTGTGAAAAGTATCGACCCTAGTCAGGCTGCGCAGTCCGCGCAGCCTGACTAGGATCGAAACTTTCCACTCTTGTTTACATGTATTTGTTTGAATGTAGAGTAATTCCCCTCACTTACTGACTGGTGGTGAACTCGGCAAAAGCGAAGGACGTTTTTCGCTACAACAAGGTACAGATATTTTTGCGTTTAAATGTGAGTTTAAAGATCTGATTGGATATTTTTTCTAATAACGATGAATTTGTTCTAAAAATACACCGGGTTTACCGATATGTATTGACGAACTGTCTGTGTTGTTATAAAATCACGTAACTACGGTTTTATCGAAGCCGTAGTTACTATATTTTATAACAACACCGACGGAATACTATGATCGCGAAAAAACGTCCTACGCTTTGGCCGAGTTCACCAGCAGTAACAACCAGTGTTACTGCTTACTCTAGATGTTTTCAAACAATTCATATCATTGCAGATGAGATTACAAGACATTCTGGCCGTCGTGTCCACCATTGTATGTACAATCGCATTCGTTATTTCTGGCTGGCTGGGCTTCACGTATGGGGAGAACCCACTGGAGAGCACAGAGTACTTAAACAAGGCCGACAAATCCGAGAAACAATTGGCGGACGAGGAAAGAAATAAAGACAATAACGGACAAATGTCGGGCGCGCTTTTAGGCGTTAACTTCATGACTTGGATGGTATCCGTGTTATGTTGGTGGGCGGATTACAAGTTTAGGAAATATTTACGGACCAAAGGAAATTTGTTGAGTCCCGAGGAGTATGAGGCGCAGGTTGTGAGGGAAGGGGAGGGTGGGGCGAACGATTTAGTTACTCTTTAACCCATCACCAAACGGCAAAAATTTAGACATGTCAAACTTCATAGATGTTGCAGAAGACAATATTATATGAATGAAAATGTCATATTTTTGGCCTTCCCGTGTAGAAAATATTGTGGAAAATGAAGAAATTGCTTGTCATTTTCCACAATATTTTCTAAACCCTTTTTCTTGTAGGGCGTTAAAAAACGCCATAATATGCCTTGTGAGAATTCGATTAAACGAGGCCGACAAATCTGAAAACAATTGGCGGACGAGGAAAGAAATAAAGACAATAACGGTCAAATGTCGGGCGCACTTTTAGGCGTTAACTTTATGACTTGGATGGTATCCGTATTATGTTGGTGGGCGGATTACAAGTTTAGGAAATATTTACGGACGAAAGGAAATTTGTTGAGTCCCGAGGAGGCGCAGGTTGTGAGGGAGGGAGAGAGTGGGGCGAATGGGCTAGTAACGCTTTGAATTGATTTTAGCACGAAGATGTGCCAAGAATTAAATTGCCGCCTTTCTTAAAAAAAGCAAGTGACTACATATTGCATGTTTATAAAGGACGCCAGAATGAGTTCTTGGATTTGGAAAGGGTCGAGACACCTCACTGATGAACATACAATAGCAAGGAGCGGTTGTCAATGCTCGTTAGCTAGAGCTAGCTGGTACCCAATGTTCAGTGCATTTTACAAGTAGAAATCTAGTCAAACAAATTTGTACATGTATACATCAGATATTGAACTCCAGACTACTGTATGTTTGCATAATTGTGATTTTTCGACACTCGCATGTGTCTAAGACCATAAAACACACTTTCCTAAAAGTTTACATTGGTGAAATATGTACACATATTGTCATAGAGTTTGTCATAATTGTCATTCTTATGACCTTTGGCCAGTACAACTCGTGCTTGGTTGTCAAAGTTAATGGTTAATTGATGTATTTATAATTAGGACAGTTGTATAACTACTATTTGGGCAGTGTATATATATAACGCGTGTCTGGAAAGGGAGATAGACAGGAGAGCTATGTGGTAGTTGAATGCTAAACTTTGAACTTGCAAGATGTGTTTTATTATAAAATAGACTTTGTAAATATTAAACTATACGATCACATGGCTTATTCGTTTCTGTTGGTCATACTTTACGACAGAGCGATTGATTTGGTGCTCGTGACCACGGATACAACCTAGGGAGGAGAAATGGTTTGCCGGTCTACCGAGAAGATGGACAGCGGACAGGCAGACAAGGTTAGAGTTTAACATTGATTTCTCATTCGTAATAACATGGATAAATCTAATCTTGTGCAACTTTTTCAAAATTTGAATGATCAGATAGCCCAATTAAGTCTTGCAAATTCTGTGCCAAAATTTTGTGGTGAAACTTCAAAATTCGAAGAATGGATAAGAAGCATTGAAAAAGCGTCAATTATCAATAATCTTTCTCTTTCGGCCCAAAAATTAACTGCATATAAATATAGCGAGGGGAATGTTTCAAATTACATTTCGAGGTGCATTTTGGAAAATCCAAATTGTAGCTGGGAACAATTTAAGAATGAGCTTCATAACAGATTTGGCGAAGTAAGGGACACATTTCATCTGTTTACAAAATTGAAAAATCTAAAACAAAATGAATCTGAAAATATTCAAAATTTTGCCGAAAGAATTATTTCTTCAACATGCGAGGTATATGAGGGTTTTGATTTAAATTCGGATATTGTCAATTTCCAAATTATCGGCTTTTTCATTGATGGGATTTTAGACCAGGAAATAAAATTCAAACTCATTTCAGAAAACCCAAAAACTTTTAAAACGGCTGTAGATTTGGCAGTTAGGGAGCAAAATGCAAAACTTAGATTTAAATTAAGAACAAGATCAGAAAATGAGTCGTCAATTGTCGAAATTCCGAAAGTAAAAGAAAGTAATCTAGTGCCATTAGATAACAATACAATGATAGGGCTAGACACAGACTGTGATCAGACATTATCTAATTCATTGCCATTCAAAAACAATGACATGCGTCAAATAGACAAACCATTTCATAGTCGCAATAAATATCGACCGCGTGACAGGCCGCCGTATCAAAGGAAGGCTATAGGTGCAATTGAACAAATTAAAAACAATAAAAATCACACTTCATTTGACAGTCTAAGATCAAACAGATATGCAAATTTCAAGAAGAACGCACAATGTCATTTTTGCAGAAAACTTGGGCATTTTATTTCGGAGTGCAAAGAGTACTCAAATTTGAAAGAAAATTTGGATGTTAATAAAAATGTTTCAAAAAACTTGCACAATCTGGTGATCGCGGGATCAGACCATCAGATTTAAAATTGAGAAATATGTCTTACAATTCCCACTTAAGTGAACAGCAAGTACCATGTTCTTGTGTTTTAAAACTTGGAAATTCTGTGGTAGTCAGAAGTCTAATAGATACGGGGGCATCTTTCAGTTTGATTAATAAACACATTTACAACAAATTAAATCCAAAACCAGAATTAACACCTTCAAATATATTTCTTAGCAGTGCGTCAGGAGACCAGATTAATGTGTTAGGTTCTGCAAACATTTCTATAAAGATCAACAAGTTAAGAATATCTCACAATTTTATTGTTGCTGATAATTTAAGTAGAAATGTCATTATTGGAAGAGATTTCCTAGCCAAAAACTCATGTAGAATCTTCTTTGATTTGAATGCTATCAGAATTAAAGACCATTTCATACCTTTACAACATGATATTGAAATAGCACAAATTATACGTTTATCAAAGGATGTCACACTTGAACCTCAAATGACCTATACTGTTCCTGCAAAGATTAAGAGAAACCCATCTTTAGATATTGACAAAGATTATCTTATTGCTGAAGTAGATAAGGGCTTTATGCATTCTGAACCACACTTAAAAATTTCGTCATCGCTTGTTCGTATAGGCAAGGGTCGCAAATTACCAATTCAAATAACCAATGCTTCAAATAGAATATTCAAATTGCGCCGGGGCACAATTGTAGGAAAATTACAAGGGCTAGAAAATTATCACATTGAAAGTCATAAAGAGCGAATAGCAGAATCATGTACAATCAATTCGATAGATTCCTTTTCCTTGGATAAATTGCAAGTACCAGATGAACATAATGACAAAATGAAAAGTTTGGTGAATGATTACCAGGACATATTTTCTCGTCATGAATTTGACATAGGGAAATTCCCACATTATAAGGTCCCTATTCCTACAGACAACATTAAACCTATCAAAATGAGTCCGTTTAGAATACCTTTTACGGAGCGTGCTGAAATGAGACAGAAATTGCAAGAATTACTAGATGCAAACATTATTACATATAGTAAATCTAGCTATCTTTCTCCTGCTATGCTTGTGTCAAAGAAAGATAAGGGTGATAAAAGATTAGTTCTTGATTTCAGACAATTGAATAAACACATAAAACCTATTGCATTTCCATTACCAAACATCAATGACATACTCAGTTCTCTTAGTGGTTCTAAATATTATTCAACCTTAGATTTAGCTAATAGTTACTTTCAATTAGAAATAAGGGATGAAGACAAGCACAAGACTGCCTTTGGAATTCCTGGAAATTATTTATTTTGCTGGAATCGTCTCCCTCAGGGTTTAAGCTTAAGTAGTGGGGTGTTCCAATCTGTGATGACTGATGTTCTGAAAGGATTACATGATTGTACATTTGTTTACCTAGACGATATATTGATATTCAGTAATTCCAAAGAAGAACATTTCAAACACATAGAGTTAGTTTTCAATAGGTTAAGATCTAACAACCTTAAACTAAAACTACGTAAATGTCATTTCTTTCAAGACAAAATATCTTACTTAGGCCACACGATTTCGGAGAATGGTATTCAACCTAATGAATCTAAGGTAGAGGCTTTGAAATCTATGAAAATTCCTTCTTGTGTGAGAGAAGTTAGAAAATTGCTTGGTATGATGGGTTACTATCGTAAATTTATTCCTAATTATGCACAGAAAATTACACCACTGACCAAATTAATTTGTAAAAATAATCATTTCAATTGGGATGTGAACTGTCAAAATTCCTATGATACACTAATATCAGATCTGTCAAAACTGCCAACCCTTTCACACCCTTCTCTTGAAAAACAATTTGTTTTATATTGTGATGCGTCAGATATTGGGATGGGATCTGTGCTCACTCAAGATGATAAACCAGTACATTTCTTCAGTCAGGCTTTCACTAGAACGCAAAGGAAATATAGTACAATTTTGAAAGAAGCTTTGTGCATCAGACAATCTTTGAAGAAAATGGATTTCTATCTGCATGGCAATAAATTCCAAATAATGACTGATCATAAGCCATTGACACAACTTCTCCAAACATCTTTCAATAACAAACTTCTTGACCGCATTGCACTAGACATATCTCAATTTGACTGCGAAATCAAGTACATTCCTGGCTGTCAGAACATTATTTCGGATTACCTATCGAGAACGTGCACTAGTGAAATGACAGATAAATCCCCATCAAATGATGTCAACATTATTAATTCTCAATCACCATCCTTTGAACCCCTTGAGATTATTCGCACAGCCAAGGCTCCACAGCCACTTCCGCTTATTGAAATACCAAAAATCAATCAATTAGACATGCCTGCAGAACAATTAAAGGATGTTGACTTAGCAAAATTCATTGAAAAAGTAAAAACAAATACTTTGTCCCCTAATGAAACTAGAAGATTCATAATTCAGGACAATATATTATACTTCATCAGTGAGCCCGAAGGTGATAATCCTCGATTAAGAGCATATGTGCCTGATCATTTAAGAAATTTTGTTCTGAATGCTTTCCATGAAATTTCTCATTACGGACATAATAGAATGTTTTCTGCTATTAAACAAAGCTTTTATTGGCCAAATCTTTATCGAGACATTGTTAATTACAACTCCCAGTGTATTGCTTGTCAATCTGTCAATTTGAAAAGTCATAAGAGTCCTATTGCTGACAAGACTCCGCCCCCGGGAACTTTTGTTGAGGTTTCGATAGATGTTCTTGGCCCACTTGTGGAATCAGAATCTAAAATGAAATATGTCATTTTGTTCATGGACAATTTATCAGGCTGGCCAGAAGCGGTAGCAACAGAAAAAGTTACGACAGAACATATTATTTCAGCATTTTTCGACCTTATATTTTGGCGTTATGGCAGTCCACTAAAAATCCTGACTGATAATGGATCCGTGTTTGTTTCAAAACAAATGAAAGAATTCCTAAGTTCTATGAATATTGCTCACGTAACTACGAGCCCTTACAGACCGGAGAGTAACGGGAAAAACGAGAGATCCCATGCACAAATTTACAAAATTATTACGAAATTGTGTGCAAATGACCCCTTGCAATGGGACAAACTCTTAGAAACAAGTTTAGGTGGTATACGGTTCGCCATTTCAATTGACAATAAGTACAGCCCCTTCAATATTTTGTTTTCAAAGGAAGTTATTCTACCTATCCACAGCCTTTTAGGAAAGCATCAAAAATATTATGGAGACGAAAACTACAAGCATTTCTTAGAACGTGGCCATGAAGTATTCTGTTCAGCATACCAAAGTATAATTAATGCAACAAGAAAAAGGAATAAACATGCAAATAAAAATAGGTCTGAGACAAACTTCGAAGTAGGAGATGCTGTTTTCTATTCAAACTTCACGAGAAAGAACACAAAATTTGATTCCCCTTGGTCTCCATACTGGGTAATATATCGTATTACTGGTCCAAAGAATGTTATTATTCGAAACCAGCTCAGTAATGCTGTTTTGAAATGCCACATCGACAATTTAAGAAAATGCAATATAACTTCCTGGAAACTCCCAGAAAATAACGAAACTAATGCAAGACCTGTAAGAAACTGCAGATACATAAAAAGGTTCGAATCTCAACAGTCGGGAACAAGTTCCGAGTCCAGTGCTTCTAAATCAAATATGCCCAGAAATAAGAAATATTACACAAAAAGCGAAAGAGACTCGCGTCGTACTAGCTCAAATTCAACTTCTTCAGATAATTCAGAAGATAATATCAATTTACGAGAATTACAAGCTAGACTTCGAGGAATGCATTACGAAAGATTACATGGTAGGGATACAGATCAGACACAGAAAACTGAGGAAAATCAGCTTTTCTCTTCTGATCTTGATCCAACCCAGTCCGAGATAAAGACAGAAATTAAAGCATCATCTTCAGACAACACAGAGTCCAATATGTCTGTACAAAATTCGGTTGAAAATGACAGTGATTCATGTCACATGCAAATCGACGATGCAGATCAGACTGTAAATTACATCTCTAAAGGTGATGAGATTAGGACTTCACAAATCGTTTACGAGCCAATTGATCAACAATTGAGTAGGGAATAATGTGAGAAATGTAAGACAATTATTTCCAAAGATGATCCCAGGGAATTCATGCAAAATTCCTTGTAAATGTATGTTGTAAATATAACTTGAAACAATGAAACATAAGATTGCTCATGTTTAATGCAAAAATGACGTAGCGATTGGCTAGAAATCATAGCAGATACGTTAATATTGTCAGTACACAATTCAGTGATTGCTAATGTTCAATGCAAAAATGATATAGCGAAAGGCTCGAAATCATTACAGATACGTTAATATTGCCAGAGCATTGCTGACAGCGATTGTCAGTGCATGTCAAACTAATTGCTTATTTTGTTTATAATGTTATGCAAAGATGATGTAGTTTTTAGCTTAAAGAGAGAACAATTTATCATTGTACATAGTTCAAATAAGAAGATATTGAAAGTTACGCTTGTAAATAAATTAAGCAAACGTTCAAACTAAGCAAACGTTCAAACTATATCAATTCAAATGCAAAAAGTATATTTAGGACAGATAAGATTAGGGTAGAAGAGAATTAAGATTGAAAACATTGAAAAAGAATATATTCAAATTATTGATTCACCCAAATTCACATACACAAAATTAAATCAGAATATGTTGATTTAATTCAAAATGCATACAGTGACAATTTCCTGCCTAGAATTACTTGTTGCACTCCATTTAGATTTATGCATTGTTTATTAGAATTTGAATGAAGTGTAAATTCAGACCAGTACCAGATCTACCACTTCGAGCCAGTCCTAACCAATTCCGGACCACCAGCTATACATTGGACAGTTCCAGAACAATTTAGCCAGATCTACCATATTGGACAAACGTCAAAATACCTAGTATGTGTAATTATCAGAAGTGGACTATACTCAGTTCCAGAACAATTTCAAGAACTATTGAGCAGAACTATTCTTATTTCCAAACGTCAGATGGATTTATCAAGAGTGGACAATACTAATTATCACATGTAGACTATACTTATTGGACAGATGTCAAATGTCTATTACACACCTGTCAAGTCCTGTCGAGTGAACGCATATTAATTGGAGAATAGTATCGATGTCAAACTACCAACCTGGACAGTGAGACTTTATTATACCTGTCTTATGAACATCTCCTGATGAAAATTCACAGTGTGTTAACACATTTAGAATAAACTCTTTTATTTGAGTGATTATACTAGTATGGACATCACTAGGCTGTTGAAAACAGTTAAAGTCAAGAACTCGGAGAGATACACAATAAAAATGTGTAGAAAGTGGTGGAAGGATTCTTAAGGAGTGCCGTACCAGTATACGAATTAATTGGAATAACAATCAACGCTAACTACAGACGCTACACTGGATCCCACAGACGCTATACTGGATCCCACAGCCATAGATGTTACGCTGATGCTACGATTGGAATAACTTATATCAAACAAAGACTATTTATTAACATAATGATTTGATTTCATTTAGTTCCGCATTTCCAGAGACTTGTATAACCATAATGATTTATATAATGATTTGATTTATTCATTGGTAAAGATTCTGTTCCTATTGCATTTCTGATAACCCATCTAGTTCTCACTGCTAACACATTATCTAAATGTCTCAGAAATTCATGGTTGTTTGGGAAGGGTTAACTCAATGTTTGTAAGTGTCATTGTTCTATGTTTCAATTAATAACTAATTGCATATTACATAAGGACAAACATGTTGTAGGTTACGGAGGTGTCATAGAGTTTGTCATAATTGTCATTCTTATGACCTTTGGCCAGTACAACTCGTGCTTGGTTGTCAAAGTTAATGGTTAATTGATGTATTTATAATTAGGACAGTTGTATAACTACTATTTGGGCAGTGTATATATATAACGCGTGTCTGGAAAGGGAGATAGACAGGAGAGCTATGTGGTAGTTGAATGCTAAACTTTGAACTTGCAAGATGTGTTTTATTATAAAATAGACTTTGTAAATATTAAACTATACGATCACATGGCTTATTCGTTTCTGTTGGTCATACTTTACGACAATATGCCGTGATATAGTATCCAGTGTCACTGGACTATAAGTGATTTTTCCAAAGACTCCAGTTTATGTTATGTTATGTTATGTTACAGGTTACGGACTTTCTTACATGTATCTTGTAAGTGAAAATTCGGTCTGCTTCTTAATTCTACAGAACATCGCTTTTCTTCGAAAACCTCATAACTACAGCTTGTTTAAGCTGCAGTTACGAGGTTTTTTGTTGAAAAGCAGCGATAAACTACACTGTGCAGTCTGCGTTTGATTCAGGATTTCTGTTAGGGGGTTCAAGCATAGGAATATATGTAGGTTCTTTTTCGCGATAAAATTACACAATTTTGACTGAATTTCTGTACGAAAATGAAATATATGGCATTTGCTTGAACCCCCGAACCCTCATCGGACTACTTTCATCGGACTGATGTCAGTTACAAGAATATGACGCGATATAATACATGCTATAAAGAAGTTAAACATTGAAACTGTTCGATGCATTTAGATCTATATAAAATTGTTAAAATTGTCATAATGTATACTGAGCAAAAATGAAAACTTTACACCTACATTGCTTGTCATATTTCTTCTAAATACAACAAGTAAATAAATCAAATGAATGTGCTTCGCATTGTTCATTGACTTGGTTGTGCCAAACACGAAACCTTTTGTTGATATTAATCACAGGGATGAAAAACGGATCCTTTAAGTGTGACAGGGGTCCGTTTTTTCAGGTGTACAATTTTAACAGAATTTTACAAAATTTAAACCCTCAAAAATCCGAGCAGAAGAACTCAAACCATGTCAGACTTTACGGAATGGTAGTCTGGCAAGTTATCAGTCAGAAAATGTAAAGAAGATTGCATAACATTGTTTGAGCTTTTAAAAAATGATGTTTGAAAAGCAGAATTTTCATTATGTTGCAAAGCTTGAAAATTTTACAATGCAATCTCCATAGGAAATTGAAATCGCTATTGCATGAACATCTGGGAAAAATCCTAGTCGAAAAAAGGGTTCAAAAATCCCCTGTAAAGCCTGCATGATGTTTTAAAAAAATCAATCGAAAACCGTGATAAATTTTTGAATATCAAACATTTTAAATTCCCTATTTGTTTATGTAAAAGGGAGGTAATTCACAAAATTGACAGATTAGACCTTTGTTTTAGAGCTTGCTACTAGTGATAAGAAAGATTTTTTGTGTTTTTTTGGCAACCCAGATACGGCAAATTCCGAAAAATAATGAATCGTTTCCTGCGCATGCGCATATGTGACATTATATGTAATTAGGTCTAAACGCATTAAGGGCCGTAACTCTGACATTAAAGAACACAAGGCAATGAGATTTCGACAAAACGATTGCTGAAAGCCTGGGAAATAACGTCAACATATATTTCAGGCTTTTTGTTCGATAGTTTTCCAAAAACAAGAAATCTTGAAGTGTAAAGTTTTCATTTTTGTTCAGTATATTTAAAAGATATATTGTCTCATTGTACATGTCTTACATTAATACCCGTTTCTGTTTAATGAAATATTTTTGTGTGATACACAATGTAAATGCAAAGTAAATAAAAAAATACATCCTCAAATTCTTGTTTTTGGTTCTCTTTTTTCTGTCTAAAAGTCTGAACAGTTTTCACAGTCTCTATAAGATAATATAAACATTTTAATATCTAATTACGTCAGAGATTAAAACAGACGTGCAGGCCCATAGGAAGCAATTTCATATTGGATGGGCTTAAGCCCCTTTGTCTGAATATTGGGGGGGGGGGGGGGGCTAAATTGGATTTTCCCAAAATTATCAGTGTCGGCCTAAAATAAGGAAAGCTTGGCATTTTGGCCAACATGGGGGGTATATCCAAAGGGACAGAAGGATCATGTGGCCAGAATAGAAAAGCAAAGAATTTTATGCTAAAAATAGACTCGGTCTGTCGTTATGTTTTGAAAAGCCGTTGTAGTTTTAAAATCTCTTAACTACGGCTTGATTCAAGCCGTAGTTAAGAGATTTTATAACAACATACTCGAAAATACTATTGTTCGTCCGAAATTACGTCACTGTTAATCTGATAAAATCGTTCCCTAGTATAAGATTAATAAATATACATACTACGCAGAAAGGTATACCAAGGGAGGTAAATCTATCAAGTCTGTTGACGACTATTTGGCTGTTGTTTCCTCCCTTGTATGAAGGGATAGTTTTGTTTCGATATTTTCTTAATATTTTCAAGGTCGCGCCTGCTTGCTTTTAGCATCCGACGCTCAGAATGGTTTCGATCTAGATCTATGTCTGTGTTTTCACAATGTTTCATTTCCCTCCATTCATTGTGGAATTGCAGCTGTAAAATAACGACAGAGAAAATGATCTGTTAGCCTAAAGTACAGACATATACCTACATGTACATCGTTTTGACCCACATTACGTACACAATATGTAATATTACGTGAGCTGCAGCAATGTTTTATAGTATTTTATAGAGGTGACGTCTACGTGAGGATTTTAAAGGTGTCTTAGAATGGCCAAAGGTAAGAAACGTTTGCTTTCTTTCTGACCGAATATATCATCTTGGAGTAGTTGAAAGTAGTCCATTGTAGATGAGAGATCTTTAGAAACGTCATAACTCCCGTTTTTTCAAGCTGTTTTTGCGAGGTTTGACCGTCTCCCCACTAACCCTAAGTAAGGGACAGGAATGCGCTTTAAAATAGGCGTTTGCATGCTATACTAAAAACCTTTGCAAACGCTTAAAATAGATCTAGGCCTACATGTAGGCTACTTTATTCTTCAAACTGATAACTGCGGATAGCCTAACCAGCATTTTTCTCCATTTGCCTCAATATGTTTCTAATCTATATAATGTAACCCCCTCCCAATTCTAAATCCATATTTATATTTATCATGTTGTATGCAATAGCTTTTACATTAGAGCGCCCTTTAATTTTCTTATTTCGGAAAGAGTAAAGAGAAAAGAATAAACATATTCTTTACCAATAATACTGCGGAATAGGACCTAGCCCCTTTTTAACTGTTTCTGTTTATCGAATTAGAACAATGATAGATTCTAATTAAATCGAACTCGATGTCTTTGTCGAGCCGATTTTTGTCGTCTAAAAAAGTATTGTAAGTCTGATATTGACTGGTGCAAACAGCTTGCATGTATTCAGGCATACAGGTGGCAAAGCGATTGATAGATCTCTGCAATACGATTTATTTATCAATCCTTCGCACAAACTGCCAAATAGTATGGACGGTTCCTATTGGAAACTAATCTAAACGTAGATCTATAGATATTGATGTGTAATTCATGTATAGAAAACATAGAGACAATCGAAGAAAAATCTAAAAATCACAATCCTTTCCCACTCAATATTTGAATATAATCAATATCATCATCGTCATCATCATCATCATCGTCGTTGTCGTCATCATCGTCATTATCATCACCATCGTCATCATCATCGTCGTCGTCGTCATCATCTTCATCATCATCATCATAATCATCGTCATCATCATCATCATCATCATCATCATCATCATCATCATCATCATCATCATCATCATCATCATCGTCGTCGTCGTCGTCGTCGTCGTCGTCGTCGTCGTCGTCGTCGTCGTCGTCGTCGTCGTCGTCGTCGTCGTCGTCGTCGTCGTCGTCGTCGTCGTCGTCGTCGTCGTCGTCGTCGTCGTCGTCGTCGTCGTCGTCGTCGTCGTCGTCGTCGTCATCATCATCATCATCAATTCATCATCATTATTATATATTATTCCAGTATTTGACAGATCGCGGGCACAAAGCGTCTATGAGAAGATCTATATGTTATATGGGTTCCAGACCCTGGCCCTGTGGGGGCTGGTAGGGGCCGCTATTCACTATGCTGATGGAAGGTCCCTTTATTGGCTGGCCAGCATTTTCGCTTCTCTAACGGTAAGTTTAAGTTAACTAATGTTAATTAAATCTTCTATTTTAAAGTTTAATTTTATTTGTATCTGAAAGATCATATTTTCTTGAGCTCCCCACTTTCGTTTTGCACTTAAAACACTTTGGCTCGAATGTTTGAAGAAACCACTGAATTTGGAGCAGTGTGAGTTAGAGCCGGGAATAGCCCTCTCAAAGACGCGTTCCGTGCACTTTATCTCATCAAAATTATTAGAGTATAAGCTGAGAAATTAAACAAAACATACATTGAAGCGGACGATTTTTTCAGTGTGAACGCTTCCCAAAAGTCACGTGGGTTACCCACCATGAGTATTGTAGGGTGGTCCAGTTTAAGAGCTGCTGCAGACTACAAATGGATGATAAAAGCCTTAAATGTCCTGAGTAATATAGCACGGAAACAATGATGCGAAAGGAGGAATCAGCATTATCTTCTTTAGTTTCAATGTTTTCTTAGGCCTTTCATTTCTAGGGCGTCAAAATCAGATCTAGTTTGGAAAGACTTAAACAAATCTGTTGATATATTACAGATTCTACGCATGGCAGAATTCAGTTTCTACTTGTATATAGGACTGTGGTCGATTTTAACCATTAGAAAGTAATTTCTAAAGTCACTTGTTAGTTATGTTGTAAAGTGAATTGCTACGAAATGTTCTGGAGTTTATAGCTCACGATAAATGACCTGTCAGAGCTTCTCTGTCTATCAGCTAGAGATGCTCTGTCAGGTCATTTATCGAGGCATATAATGCTCCAGTGTAAGATGGTGATGTTTGGGAAAGGTTTATATAGTTCATGATAAATGACCTGGCAGAACATCCATAGGTAGTAGCTAGAGATGCTCTGTCAGGTCAATTATCGAGACCTATTATGCTCCAGTGTAAGATGGTGATGTTTGGGAAAGGTTTATATAGTTCATGATAAATGACCTGGCAGAACATCCATAGGTAGTAGCTAGAGATGCTCTGTCAGGTCATTTATAGATCTATAATACTCCAGTATAAAATGGTGATGTTTGAAAAGGGCTTATATAGCTCATGATAAATGACCTGGCAGAACATCCCTAGGTAGTGGCTTGAGATGCTCTGTCAGGTCATTTATCGAGACCTTTAATGCTCCAGTGTAAGATGGTGATGTTTGGGAAAGGCTTATATAGCTCATGATAAATGACCTGGCAGAACATTCCTGGCTTATAATTAGAGATGCTCTGTCAGGTCAATTATCGAGACCTTTAATGCTCCAGTGTAAGATGGTGATGTTTGGGAAAGGCTTATATAGCTCATGATAAATAACCTGACAGACACCCCTTGGTAGTAGCTAGAGATGCTCTGCCAGGTCATTTATAGAGACCTAAAATGTTCCAGTATAAAATGGTGATGTTTGGGAAAGGCTTACATAGCTCATGATAAATGACCTGGCAGAGCATCCTTAGCTAATAGCTAGGGATGCTCTGTCAGGCCATTTATCAAGACCTATAATGCTTCAGTATAAGATGGTGATGTTTGGGAAAGGCTTATATAGTCACGATAAATGACCTGGCAGACATCCCTAGGTAGTAGCTAGAGATGCTCTTTCATGTCATTAAAAGAGACCTATAATGCTTCAGTATAAGATGATGATGTTTGGGAAAGGTCTATATTATAGCTCATGATAAATTACCTGGCAGAACATCCCTAGGTAGTAGCTTGAGATGCTCTGTCAGGTCATTTATCAAGACCTATAATGCTCCAGTGTAAGATGGTGATGTTTCGGAAAGGCTTATATAGCTCAAGATAAATGACCTGGCAGAACATCCCCAGGTAGTAGCTAGAGATGCTCTGTCAGGTCATTTATCGAGGCATATAATGCTCCAGTGTAAGCTGGTGATGTTTGAAAAGGGCTTATATAGCTCATGATGAATGACCTGTCAGAGCTTCTCTAAATATTAGCTGGAGATGCTCTGTCAGGTCAATTATCGAGACCTATTATGCTCCAGTGTAAGATGGTGATGTTTGAGAAAGGCTTATATAGTTCATGATAAATGACCTGGCAGAACATCCATAGGTAGTAGCTAGAGATGCTCTGTCAGGTCATTTATAGATCTATAATGCTCCAGTATAAAATGGTGATGTTTGAAAAGGGCTTATATAGCTCATGATAAATGACCTGGCAGAACATCCCTAGGTAGTAGCTTGAGATGCTCTGTCAGGTCATTTATCGAGACCTTTAATGCTCCAGTGTAAGATGGTGATGTTTGGGAAAGGCTTATATAGCTCATGATAAATGACCTGGCAGAACATTCCTGGCTTATAATTAGAGATGCTCTGTCAGGTCAATTATCGAGACCTTTAATGCTCCAGTGTAAGATGGTGATGTTTGGGAAAGGCTTATATAGCTCATGATAAATAACCTGACAGACACCCCTTGGTAGTAGCTAGAGATGCTCTGCCAGGTCATTTATAGAGACCTAAAATGTTCCAGTATAAAATGGTGATGTTTGGGAAAGGCTTACATAGCTCATGATAAATGACCTGGCAGAGCATCCTTAGCTAATAGCTAGGGATGCTCTGTCAGGCCATTTATCAAGACCTATAATGCTTCAGTATAAGATGGTGATGTTTGGGAAAGGCTTATATAGTCACGATAAATGACCTGGCAGACATCCCTAGGTAGTAGCTAGAGATGCTCTTTCATGTCATTAAAAGAGACCTATAATGCTCCAGTGTAAGATGATGATGTTTGGGAAAGGTCTATATTATAGCTCATGATAAATTACCTGGCAGAACATCCCTAGGTAGTAGCTTGAGATGCTCTGTCAGGTCATTTATCAAGACCTATAATGCTCCAGTGTAAGATGGTGATGTTTCGGAAAGGCTTATATAGCTCAAGATAAATGACCTGGCAGAACATCCCCAGGTAGTAGCTAGAGATGCTCTGTCAGGTCATTTATCGAGGCATATAATGCTCCAGTGTAAGCTGGTGATGTTTGAAAAGGGCTTATATAGCTCATGATGAATGACCTGTCAGAGCTTCTCTAAATATTAGCTGGAGATGCTCTGTCAGGTCAATTATCGAGACCTATTATGCTCCAGTGTAAGATGGTGATGTTTGAGAAAGGCTTATATAGTCATGATAAATGACCTGGCAGAACATCCCTAGCTAATAGCTAGGGATGCTCTGCCAGGTCATTTACCGTGAGTAATACAAATCTATATGTCTATTTCAGATTCTAGGCATGGCAGGGTTCAGTTTCTACTTGTACCGGACGGTGATTGATGTTGACCATAATCTTGATACACAGCAGATTTTCTTTAACAAGGTAGGCCTATGTTGCCACGAAAACAAAGAGCGACACATTTGGGGCATATTGTTTTATCCGTTGTCCATCTGTCCGTCCGTCTTTCTGAGTGTATGTCATTCCAAAACCTTCAGTGAAAACTTAACTTGAACATTTCCGGGGTCATTACTGTTTCACAAACACATCTTGTTTTTTGGAGTTTTTTTAAGGTATGAAGTGCCTAATTAAAAACACCACTTTCTAGCCATACGAAATGCATCAAATTACACACACTTGTAAAAACACTTCACATAAGTTGATTCACCGTGCCTGATTTCAAAAAAATGCTTCAAGGAGAAAGAAATTTACAAATATTATTTTACTCTATATTCATATAAAAGGGAGGTAATTTGGAACATTTTTGTCTAATATTTCCATAAATATGCTTTAATTCAAAATTCTAAACCGTACAAAATGCTTATGTTTATATTTGGAATAGAAATGTAACACACATTAGGAATTACTAGCACTTTTCAGATTTTGCTGCGGGCTCTTTGGTGCTAATTAGGCCCTTTTTACCTTAAATGGTAATGATATAATTACAACAAATGGTTAAGCTATGTTGTTTTTTAACTGTGAACATGTCCTCACTGAGATATGTTTGTGAAAGATTTGAAAAACATAAAAGCAAATACTTAGAGAATATGCCAGAAACCATGGGCGGCAGTTTCCTGGCGCAAATGAGACTATATAATCATCAAATCTAATCAAAAGCAAAATACCTTAACAAAATGTTTTTGTTGATGCTGTTGTTTTCTTCTTCTCAATTTGCCTCAATATTTCTGAGCTATATATCACATTATCGCCGTTTTGCCGTTTGGCAAAGTTTTTATAGCTATTTTTTTTCTAATTTCAGCTAACACTCCGCGACATTTTCTCCGTCGTCACAGCATTGGTATGCATGGCCGCGGCCGGTCTTGCAGGCTGGCTGGGGTTTACATACGGCCATAATCCATTAGAGAGCACGGAATTTACGGACGAAGAAAATCGTCGCTTTTCTACGAAAACCTCGTATCTGCAGCTTGTTTTAAGCTGCAGATACGTTGTTTTGGCAGAAAAGCAGCGAAATACAAAATAAAATTTTGTACTTTCTTTTTAGGGCGGTTCAATTTGAGAGCTGCTGCAGACGCCAAATTTGGATTGATAAAAGTATGGTTTGTGTACAACATAGCTCAGAAAATTTTGAGGCAAGGGGAGAAAATGCTGATTATCAGCATTTTCTTCTCTTGCCTCAAGTTTTTTCAAGCCTTTTTATAAAGGATATCAAAACGAGATCTTGTTTTGGAGAAAATTAAAAGCACTTTTTTCTAATTTCAGCTAACACTCCGCGACATTTTCTCCGTCGTCACAGCATTAGTATGCATGGCCGAGGCACGGCTAGCAGGCTGGCTGGGGTTTACATACGGCCATAATCCATTAGAGAGTACGGAATTTACGGACGAAGAAAATCGTCGCTTTTCCTCGAAAACCTCGTATCTGCAGCTTGTTTTAAGCTGCAGATACGTGGTTTTGGCAGAAAAGCAGCGAAATACAAAATTAGTACTTTCTTTATAGGGCGGTTCAATTTGAGAGCTGCTGTAAATCATTAATGTATGATTTCTGTACAACATAGCTTAGAAAATTGTTAGGCAAGAGGAGAAAATGCTGATTATCAGCATTTTCTTCTTTTGCCTCAAGTTTTTTCAAGCCTTTTTATAAAGGATATCAAAACCAGATCTTGTTTTGGAAAAAGTTAAGAGCACTTTTTTTTCTAATTTCAGCTAACACTTCGCGACATTTTCTCCGTCGTCACAGCATTAGTATGCATGGCCGCGGCCGGTCTTGCAGGCTGGCTGGGGTTTACATACGGCCATAACCCATTAGAGAGCATGGATTTCGTGGGCGAAGAAAATCGTCGCTTTTCTACGAAAACCTCGTATCTGCAGCTTGTTTTAAGCTGCAGATACGTGGTTTTGGCAGAAAAGCAGCGAAATACAAAATTTGTACTTTGTTTTTAGGGCGGTTCAATTTGAGAGCTGCTGCAGACGCCAAATTTAGATTGATAAAAGTATGGTTTGTGTACAACATAGCTCAGAAAAGTTTGAGACAAGAGGAGAAAATGCTGATTATCAGCATTTTCTTCTTTTGCCTCAAGTTTCTTCAAGCCTTTTTATAAAGGATATCAAAACCAGATCTTGTTTTGGAAAAAGTGAAGATCACTTTTTTTCTAATTTCAGCTAATGCTCCGAGACATTTTCTCCGTCGTCACAGCATTAGTATGCATGACCGCAGCCGTGCTTGCAGGCTGGCTGGGGTTTACATACGGCCATAACCCATTAGAGAGCACGGAATTTACGGACGAAGAAAATCGTCGTTTTTCTAAGAAAACCTCGTATCTGCAGCTTGTTTTAAGCTGCATATACGTGGTTTTGGCAGAAAATCAGCGAAATACAAAATGTGTACTTTCTTTTTAGGGCGGTTCAATTTGAGAGCTGCTGTAAATCATTAATGTATGATTTCTGTACAACATAGCTTAGAAAATTGTTAGGCAAGAGGAGAAAATGCTGATAAACAGCATTTTCTTCTTTTGCCTCAAGTTTTTTCAAGCCTTTTTTATAAAGGATATCAAAACCAGATCTTGTTTTGGAAACAGTTAAGAGCACTTTTTTTTCTAATTTCAGCTAACACTTCGCGACATTTTCTCCGTCGTCACAGCATTAGTATGCATGGCCGCTGCCGCTCTGGCAGGCTGGCTTGGGTTTACGTACGGCCATAATCCATTAGAGAGCACGGAATTTACGGACGAAGAAAATAGTCGTTTTTCTACGAAAACCTCGTATCTGCAGCTCGTTTTAAGCTACAGATACGTTGTTTTGGCAGAAAAGCAGCGAAATACAAAATTTGTACTTTCTTTTTATGGCGGTTCAATTTGAGAGCTGCTGTAGACGCCAAATTTGGATTGATAAAAGTATGGTTTGTGTACAACATAGCTCAGAAAACTTTGAGGCAAGAGGAGAAAATGCTGATTATCCGCATTTTCTTCTTTTGCCTCAAGTTTTTTTCAAGCCTTTTTTATAAAGGATATCAAAACCAGATCTTGTTTTGGAAAAAGTTAAGAGCACTTTTTTTCTAATTTCAGCTAACACTTCGCGACATTTTCTCCGTCGTCACAGCATTAGTATGCATGGCCGCGGCCGGTCTTGCAGGCTGGCTGGGATTTACGTACGGCCATAATCCATTAGAGAGCATGGAATTTACGGACGAAGAAAATCGTCGATTTTCTACGAAAACCTCGTATCTGCAGCTTTTTTAAGCTGCAGATACGTGGTTTTGGCAGAAAAGCAGCGAAATACAAAATTTGTACTTTCTTTTTAGGGCGGTTCAATTTGAGAGCTGCTGCAGACGCCAAATTTAGATTGATAAAAGTATGGTTTGTGTACAACATAGCTCAGAAAAGTTTGAGGCAAGGGGAGAAAATGCTGATTATCAGCATTTTCTGGTTTGTGTACAACATAGCTCAGAAAATTTTGAGGCAAGGGGAGAAAATGCTGATTATCAGCATTTTCTTCTTTTGCCTCAAGTTTTTTTCAAGCCTTTTTATAAAGGATATCAAAACCAGATCTTGTTTTTGAAAAAGTTAAGAGCACTTTTTTTCTAATTTCAGCTAACACTTCGAGACATTTTCTCCGTCGTCACAGCATTAGTATGCATGACCGCAGCCGGCTTTGCAGGCTGGCTGGGGTTTACATACGGCCATAATCCATTAGAGAGCACGGAATTTACGGACGAAGAAAATCATCGCTTTTCTACACAAACCTCGTATCTGCAGCTTGTTTTAAGCTGCAGATACGTGGTTTTGGCAGAAAAGCAGCGAAATATAAAATTTGTACTTTCTTTTTAGGGCGGTTCAATTTGAGAGCTGCTGTAGACGCAAAAAAATTCGATTGGTAAATCATTAATGTATGATTTCTGTACATCATAGCTCAGAAAATTTTGAGGCAAAAGGAGAAAATGCTGATTATCAGCATTTTCTCCTTTTGCCTCAAGTTTTTTCAAGCCTTTTTATAAAGGATATCAAAATCAGGGGCCCGTATTACTAACGGTCGTATGTTTGATTTTTGCATAATTACTTGTAACAACAGCCCTGATTGGCTCAGTCAGATTTCTCGTGCAATCAGATGTCTTGTTACACAGTTTACACAAAAACTTGATCGTAAGATGTTTGGTAATACGGGGCCCTGATCTTGTTTTGGAAAAAGTTAAGATCACTTTTTTTTCTAATTTCAGCTAACACTTCGCGACATTTTCTCCGTCGTCACAGCATTAGTATGCATGGCCGCTGCCGGTCTTGCAGGCTGGCTGGGGTTTACATACAGTCATAATCCATTAGAGAGCACGGATTTCGTGGGCAAAGAAAATCGTCGCTTTTCTACGAAAACCTCGTATCTGCAGCTTGTTTTAAGCTGCAGATACGTGGTTTTGGCAGAAAAGCAGCGAAATACAAAATTTGTACTTTCCTTTTAGGGCGGTTCAATTTGAGAGCTGCTGCAGACGCCAAATTTAGATTGATAAAAGTATGGTTTGTGTACAACATAGCTCAGAAAATTTTGAGGCAAGAGTAGAAAATGCTGATTATCAGCATTTTCTTCTTTTGCCTCAAGTTTTTTCAAGCCTTTTTATAAAGGATATCAAAACCAGATCTTGTTTTGGAAAAAGTTAAGAGCACTTTTTTCTAATTTCAGCTAACACTTCGCGACATTTTCTCCGTCGTCACAGCATTAGTATGCATGGCCGCTGCCGGTCTCGCAGGCTGGCTTGGGTTTACGTACGACCATAACCCATTAGAGAGCACGAAATTTACGGACGAAGAAAATCGTCGCTTTTCTACGAAAACCTCGTATCTGCAGCTTGTTTTAAGCTGCAGATACGTGGTTTCGGCAGAAAAGCAGCGAAATACAAAATTTGTACTTTCTTTTTAGGGCGGTTCAATTTGAGTGCTGCTGTAGACGCCAAAAATTCGATTGGTAAATCATTAATGTATGATTTCTGTACAACATAGCTTAGAAAATATTGAGGCAAGAGGAGAAAATGCTAATTATCAGCATTTTCTTCTTTTGTCTCAAGTTTTTTCAAGCCTTTTTTATAAAGGATATCAAAACCAGATCTTGTTTTGGAAACAGTTAAGAGCACTTTTTTTTCTAATTTCAGCTAACACTTCGCGACATTTTCTCCGTCGTCACAGCATTAGTATGCATGGCCGCTGCCGCTCTGGCAGGCTGGCTTGGGTTTACGTACGGCCATAATCCATTAGAGAGCACGGAATTTACGGACGAAGAAAATAGTCGTTTTTCTACGAAAACCTCGTATCTGCAGCTCGTTTTAAGCTACAGATACGTTGTTTTGGCAGAAAAGCAGCGAAATACAAAATTTGTACTTTCTTTTTATGGCGGTTCAATTTGAGAGCTGCTGTAGACGCCAAATTTGGATTGATAAAAGTATGGTTTGTGTACAACATAGCTCAGAAAACTTTGAGGCAAGAGGAGAAAATGCTGATTATCCGCATTTTCTTCTTTTGCCTCAAGTTTTTTTCAAACCTTTTTAAAAAGGATATCAAAACCAGATCTTGTTTTGGAAAAAGTTAAGAGCACTTTTTTTCTAATTTCAGCTAACACTTCGCGACATTTTCTCCGTCGTCACAGCATTAGTATGCATGGCCGCAGCCGGTCTCGCAGGCTGGCTGGGGTTTACATACGGCCATAACCCATTAGAGAGCATGGAATTTACGGACGAAGAAAATCGTCGCTTTTCTACGAAAACCTCGTATCTGCAGCTTGTTTTAAGCTGCAGATACGTGGTTTTGGCAGAAAAGCAGCGAAATACAAAATTTGTACTTTCTTTTTAGGGCGGTTTAATTTCGATTGGTAAATCATTAATGTATGATTTCTGTACAACATAGTTTAGAAAATTTTGAGGCAAAAGGAGAAAATGCTGATTATCAGCATTTTCTTCTTTCGCCTCAAGTTTTGTCAAACCTTTTTATAAAGGATATCAAAACCAGATCTTATTTTGGAAAAAGTGAAGAGCACTTTTTTTCTAATTTCAGCTAACACTTCGCGACATTTTCTCCGTCGTCACAGCATTAGTATGCATGGCCGCTGCCGGTCTTGCAGGCTGGCTGGGGTTTACATATGGTCACAGTCCATTAGAGAGCACGGAATTTGCGGACGAAATAAATCGTCGCTTTTCTACGAAAACCTCGTATCTGCAGCTTGTTTTAAGCTACAGATACGTTGTTTTGGCAGAAAAGCAGCGAAATACAAAATTTGTACTTTCTTTTTAGGGCGGTTCAATTTGAGAGCTGATGTAGACGCCAAAAATTCGATTGGTAAATCATTAATGTATTATCTCTGTACAACATAGCTTGGAAAATTTTGAGGCAAAAGAAGAAAATGTTTATTAGCAGGATTTTCTTCTTTTGCCTCAAGTTTTTTCAAGCCTTTTTATAAAGGATATCAAAACCAGATCTTGTTTTGGAAAAAGTTAAGATCATTTTTTTTCTAATTTCAGCTAACACTTCGCGACATTTTCTCCGTCGTCACAGCATTAGTATGCATGGCCGCTGCCGGTCTTGCAGGCTGGCTGGGGTTTACATACGGCCATAACCCATTAGAGAGCACGGATTTCGTGGGCGAAGAACTTAAAACTGTCAAACAGCTAAGAGCGGAGGCCAAGATTAAGGATACCAATGGGAAAATCACCGCTGGGATATTGGCTCTGCATGCAATGGTTGTCTTCATGGCCGGAATGTGTATATGGGCCGATTGGAAGTTCCGACAATATCTGCTCGACCAACGAAAAAGGGTCTACGGTATGGAGGAAACGCAAGGCATGAGAGAGGCTGCGAAATAGGTCGTTTATCACTGGGAGGTCAGAACCTCGTAACTCCAGCTTTAAAAAGCTGGAGTTACGAGGTTTTTGACCTTCCACCGACGCATTGTCAAGCGATGATAACTACTGTGGTTCAAGTTTTATGAAATTCGTCGGTGCTGTTCAAATAGGTCGACACTACCTACAGTTTGTCCAAAGGTTCGGCAATTGTCTACGTTAAAGGTCACTTGACGTAATTCTAGCCCTAGTTATTAACATTATCTTGGTGCCATTTGCTTTGTGATTATATCCCCATTTGAATCAATTTGAGCCGCTTGCAGCGTGAATCACCATTTGAAATTGGTAATCTCATTTGAAGTAGGTCTGTGGTTCAAGTCAGTCATTCCGGACATAGAATTTCAGTTTTATCTATCTTTAAAGAATCTCTATTTTAGAAACAGACTAGACCCAGTGTTTGCGACCGTATCATGGAAGTAGTGTTTTCTTTATCAGAGTTACAGATAAGAGGGGATGAAAGATTTTCAGAATGCAACATTTCATTTCATCGGTGTAAATGCATAACCTCGTATGTCGATTTTTGAGATTTTCAAAGTAAAATCTTGTGTGTCCAGTTAATACAGTTCTTGCAGGTTTTGAGATATTTTTACTGAACAGTAATGACACATTACTTGTGAACAAATGTCCAAATTTCGAGTAAAAGCTTTCAGTTTGGAAAATGTTATTACACTTTTTTCCTGTCCTGTTAAAATCTTCCAAAAACTATTTACGAGGCATGCATTTACAACGATGATTTACTCTTCCCCAAACCCTAAGTTTTAATAGAGGGTTTGGAAATAACAAAGTTAGAATGTCTTCACCCACTTATATGTTGCTCTGACTTTATGTAAATGATTGAGCCAGATTCTATGAAAATGGTCCTCGTGCATTTGAGACCGAAATGGATCCAAAACAGCTCACGTATACACGCAATCTGATCAAGATCTATATTGTTATCCTATCGTATATTCTGTTTTCTGAAGCAAAATTGCCAGCAGATTATAACGTTATCAGGCTACACTTGGGCACAAAATGATCTTGTGGTCCAATGGTAGTCCATTCCTAATGATATTCATGCGACGTTGGAATTATTCGGACGAAATCGTAAACATTCGGCGGTGGAACGTTCCACCGCCAAATATTTACGACGTCGCCCGAATAGGTTTGGATACGTAACTGACCCTTGTAAAGATTATGGCTCGATTATGCACGCATGACTTTCATACTAGTCAAATTAAAGAGCGTCGTTGCATGAAAACTTAGTACAAACAATAATAATTATTATAATGGCAACATTATATAGGTTTTACAATAAATGTTCAAGGAAATGTGATGTAAAACCGATTAAAGGTGAACAATTACATCCTTTTGCATTTTTTTGACTTTTTAAAGTTGAATTTCCATGAAGTATATAAAGTATAATTATGTGATATTCATTTGTTTGTTTAAATTACTCATTTGCTTATTGCTTGATGCCTTTACAAAGTTTAGTCAAATAAATAACGGAAACTTTTCTGCATTTTTCCTTGTAAAATGGTATTTAAAAGACACTCAGTGAACATTTCGAAAGACTACGCATACTTCGGAAAGTCGAGATATGTGCTGTCGTGGAAATGGAGGGGCAGAAACTGGTAATCAGATTTCGTAAAACATATTCTTTGGCTCAATGACGTCCTGAAAAGGGAAGATGTTAAATACCCTAAGCCCACATTTTTATGTTTTCAAGCTTTCGATGCTGCATATATTATACACTGTTTATTAATCGCTTTCCAACAAAAACCCTTTTTTAAAGTTGTAGTTAGGAGGATGTTTTTTTTTCGGTTTTGACGTTGCCAATAGAAAAGGTTTAAGCTTAAGGAAACATTGTGACAAAAGAAGAAAATATTGATTTCAGTCATCGATGCTCACCCTAAAAACAATTTTGTATGAAAAATACGCTCAAGATTACAATCGAATTTTGTAAAATGTATTGACGTTACATTGTCATAGTATCGTAAACGTTTATGGTACGAAACGTTAACCAGTAGTTGTCACTCCTGAACGAAATGGGCCTATGAAATATATGGTATGAAATAGACTCGTTTTGGCAGCATCAAGCTTCTCTCAGATGTTTCTGAGTCTGTCTGATAGATCATTAACTGGTTTTTAATTTAGCCCTTAGTACTACCAAGAAAGTTAAGAACACTAAATTGTCCAGCTTCGCTTCCTTGAACTCAACCATCATTGGGAGTTGCCACATCTTTCTGAATCTGCAGGTGACATACCCTCAATGAAAGGACAAAAAGTAGTTCCCGACCATCTTCTTCAAACACATTCTAGCAGTGCACTGATGCTCATTAAAACCATATGTAATTTTTGTAGAGATCTATCAAACTTACACAAAATCTTTGCAACACAAATAGGGAATCCATTTTTGACGGAACCAAATGATATTTTGGTCTGTTTGAACCTATTGATTTCCCATTGACGACCATTATGGCATATTTGCTTATAGCTCGGCCCATGAGTTTGCAGTTATGATCCGACCTAACTTCAATTCCAGATCATCCATTCATACAACCGAAAAAAAATGAATTTTAGTATTGCATGAATCCTTTTTTCCATCACCTTTGACCCCATTTTTGAGATGACCCTACCTCCGGAGCCAGTCTCAGAAACATTTCAAAGTATAATACCCATCTTTTAAAATGGCCCAGAAATTGCCAAAATGATTCGTCTTCTTCTTTCTTTTAACTTGAGAATAGAAAATAACCAGTCACAAATGAATAAATCATGTTCAATTCCAGTAAAAAACATTGATCGTAATTAATCATCCAGATCTTCCATATACTTTCGTCGCGGATTGGGGTAAACAATGATGTTGCAGATGACAAAAGCAATGAATATTGTGCTTAAAACAGACTTTGTTTACCGTTAAATCTCGTAACTACAGCTTCAATCAAACTGTAGTTGCGGGGTTTAAGAATAACACAGACGAAATAGGCTACCATCGTTTGTCTGAAATTACGTCACAGATTACTTGAAGAAAAATGAATCCTATACCATTTTGTTGAACTTCTACTTTTTCCGTATTTAGTGGTATAAAACATTGTGGAAAATGAAGAAATTGTTTGTCACAAGAAGTTTCTTCATTTTCTACAATGTTTTTTTAGCCTTTACCAAGTACGGCGTAAAAATGCGTCATTTTGCGGGATTGGATTGAAATTGCTTGTAAACGACTACATTTTGAGTGACCCTCACCTGTAGTATCAGTTTACACATATGTGATTATGGTAGTCGAAACTAATATTACCTGTATATTCAACAACCCTTTACACGTCGATCTACACTCGGATTTATCCTTTATATAGTCCACCAAGATTAACCCGGGACAACATATTTTTCGTGAGCCAAGTCCGTTAGTTGAGCATCTTAATTAACAAACGCATCCGCCTCTCATTCGAGGGGTCCCGGGTTCGATACCCGGCCGTGGCAAATATCTTCTCTGACAAAATGTCACCCATCAATGGTTTGATATCGTGAACCTATGTGGGCGAGCAGCTGGAGGCTCAGTTAGGGTGTTGTGGTAGTACTGGTATACGAAACGCCAGGAATCCATGGTTAGGTGCTCCAGCCTCCGGGATATGACCGTAGCAGTTGAAAACGGCGTAAAACCCCAATAAATAAACTTAATTAACAAAACATTACCGAAGTGGGGTCATTACATTACGTATGCATATGTCTCGGTTGGATTATTACTAAAAAAAGCTTACAATACTTCGGTGGTAAACCCTTTCCCAAACAAGACCTGGATTTGATGTCCTTAGTAGAAAGGGATTGGGAATATATTGAGGCAAAAGAAGAAACTGTTCATTACTAGTAAAATCACGTCACAATTTACAGGCCCGTAGGAACAGGGGGGCTAGGGGCCAATGTTGGCCAAAAATGCCAAATTTTCTTTATTTTACACTGAAAATTTTGGGAAAATCCAAATTAGCCCCCCCATATGAAATTGCTTCCTACGGGACTGATTTACTTGATAAAATCGATCCCTATGTAGGCTTAAGATATATCAGTCGACACCTTTAATCTATTACTACCAAACAGTAACATTTTTGACCGGCCCAGATAGGGAACGATTTTTATCCAGTAAACTGCGACGTAATTTCGGACAAACAATAGTATTTCCTATGTGTTGTTATAAAACCTCGTAACTACGGCTTAATTCAAGCCGTAGTTACGATATTTTCTAACAACTACGACGGTTTATCAAAATATAACCGCAAACCCAGTCTATTTTGCACACGATTCATTGCCATTCAAAGATGTTGTAGACGACAATGTCAGGAGAATGGAATTTTACATTTTTAGTATTTCTTTGCAGAAAACATTTGAGACAATGGGACATTGTATTTCACAAGCAATTTCTTTTTTGCCCAGAATGATTTCCGGAGTAAGTGTGTGACAATTGTAGGGTGGTCACAGTCCCGTTTTGAAAATACTGCCTCTATCTGATTCTATGTAAAAACGAGTAATTTATAAACGGCATTTTCAGCCTAAATAACACATTAAATTGCAAAAAAGTGTGTAAAAACTTAAAGCTAAATAGTTATATTTTATTATGATAAAATACTTTTACCTTATACACGTTCTTTTCGTGTTAAATCTCTATTTGAAAAAGTGGGTCAACCCTGCGTTTCTTTGTTTGAACTCGGTCGTTACCTTAGAACGACGCGTGGGTATGTGTGATTAAATTGCTTTGGCACCGCCATTTCTTGACGGATTTTCAAAAATCGCATATCAAATTAAAGAAGGAAAATAGATCTATTCATCCGTGTCGTTAATACGATGAACCGATGAATTATGAGTCGATGATTAGGTATTCAAAATAGGTCATTTTACTCGGCTTCAAATGGCAAGAACTAAGCGGCAGAAAAGCCTAGAAAAGCCTATATGTCTTCTTCAACATCCTATCTACTCAAATAATAAAACATCTTGTGTTTTTAGTGTAGCGCATTCAAGCGCAAAGGCTTTAACAATGGGAAGTGTTTTTTAATTCCCCGTGATTAATCGGTAATTTCTGTCTAAACTCCATTCATCCTAAATTTATTCATAAATGTTGACGATAGTGACTCAAAGACCATTCTTGCAAAGTTTGGTTGAAATTGGCCGAATGATTGATTTGTAAAGAATGATATCATGATTTCTCAAAGTTCAATAAGCCTCGCCCTGCCACGCCCATATTTTTTGACGAATCAAAAAGTCGCGAACACCTTTTTTAATATGGTCATCCAAGGAACATTCCTGTAAAGTTTTGTCAAAATCGGCCCAATGGTTAAGGAGTAGGAGGTGTTTCAAGGAATTATGGGCGAACAGACGGACGGACGGACGGTGAGTGACCACAATAGCTCATCTTGAGCACTTCGTGCTCAGTCCAAGGGGATTTACAAAATTGGCGTTTCTCGTGGGCTTCCTAAACATCCATTTTACCCTTTCCCAAATAGTAAAACTTTATTGTCATCCAACCCGAAAGCTGTGACAGGCGACAGAATGAGTGTAAAAGAAAATAAGATTCTTTCGCCTCAATCTTTTCACCTTCAATAAAATCCGTTCAGGACGTCAAAGCCAGGTCAACGGGTCTTGTTCGGGAAAGGGTGAGGCAGCCAAAAATTAGATTGAATTCACAGGTTGCAAAATGGACATGTTCAAATGTGTGGTGCTCTTTAGGGTCTATGTTTTGAAAGGCTGTTTCTTCATGAACCAGAGATATGTATATAATGTTAATAATCGATCACTTGAAAATTTAAATTAATTTTTTGTTTGAAATTCCTATTTTGTATGTCGTAAAGTATTGTTTTTATCGGAGGCAATGACACGGAAATGATATGCGCACAACGAAGCGCGGAAAATATTTACGCAAAGGGAGCAAATATTGGTTATCCGCATGTTCTTCTTTTGTCTCAATGTTTTCCAAAACCTTTTCATATATGATCGTGAAAATCATGTCTTGTTCGGAAAAGCGTTGAACAATAATGTAACTATTTCGTTGGGTAGAAATTGAAGCACTAAATTGTTTGGTAGAATAATTTCATCCTATGTAAAACTTCAAAGGGGCGTAACTATTTTATTAAATGTCCGATTTTAAAAATGAAAGCACTTTTGAGTTCCTCTCATTCAGACCTTGAAAATGATATATAATGTGTTGAAGTTCTCTGAATAATAAACAATAACGTGAATCGGCAGAATTATCTCCCCTTTGTAAAAATCTGAATAAGCATTATTCCATAACGCAATGTCCGATTTTCACAATTCAACCAGTTTTATGTTTCTCTCAATATTCTCCGTAAGCTGGTATATATTTTGTAGGGGCTGGAATACTTTTGGAAAAAAGTGTGACCACCCTAACAATTGTTTAAATTAATGAAATTTTACATTCTGTGGTATTTTTGAGTAGAAAACAATGTGGGAAATAATGAAATTATTCGTCGTAAGTAATTCCTTCAATAGCCACGTTTTTATACGCCCGAAGGGTCGTATTATGTTATCGTCTGCATCGTCTGTTTGTCCGTCTGTCTGTCTGTCCGTCTGTCTGTCCGTTAGCAAATTCGTGTCCGGTTCATAACTTTCAAACTATAAGGCCTATGGTCTTGAAACTGCACAGGTGTATAGATCTCATAGCTAGGGTGTGCAGAGCGCAAGAACCACAACTCTACCATTTGTAATTTTTGAGTTATTGCCCTTTGTTTGATTCAGTTAGCAAATTCGTGTCCGGTCTATAACTTTGAAACTATAAGGCCTATAGTCTTGAAACTTCACAGGTGTATAGATCTCATAGCTAGGGTGTACAGAGTGCAAGAACAACAACTCTATCATTTGTAATTTTTGAGTTATTACCCTTTGTTTGATTTTGTTTGATTCAGTTAGCAAATTCGTGTCCGGTCCATAACTTTGAAACTATAAGGCCTATAGTCTTGAAACTTCACAGGTGTATAGATCTCATAGCTAGGGTGTACAGAGTGCAAGAACAACAACTCTATCATTTGTAATTTTTGAGTTATTACCCTTTGTTTGATTTTGTTTGATTCAGTTAGCAAATTCGTGTCCGGTCCATAACTTTGAAACTATAAGGCCTATGGTATTGAAACTTCACACGTGTATAGATCTCATAGTTAGGATGTGCAGAGCGCATTCCCAAAGACAAAGAGGAAAACAAAACAAACACTACCATCATGATAAATACAATATACTATAGTGTTTGCTAGAAAATACATCCTAAGGATCAATAAAAAGTTCAAAACATCACCCATTTATTTCTGAACTTCGGGCGTATAATGCCACGCCCAGCGTTGCTCTTGTTTCACATGCGGTGTCAAAAAGCGTCATTTCGGAATGGTTAATTAGATATTTCAGTATTCATTTAAAGACTTACGATGTTAGTTCTCAGAAGAATTTTACTTCCTTTATTAGAGGAAATCGACAGTTACGTTTAAAAGTGCCGTAACTACAGTTTATATGTTCTAGTATAGATGTACGACACTCTTACGTTACCAACTGAACGACGTTTCGGAAAAGGGAAGATATATGGACCATGTGCCCCTTTGAATTAGGGAGATCATCATTTTTAGGACTACAATTATAACGTTTGTACATTAATTATTTAAACATCATTCTTAAAATATGATAATATGTACATGATAATAAATACAATTAGACATAATTTTCAATTACATTTATTGGTTAATTTATTTCCACTTAAAGACATTTACTTTTAATTCATTTTTTTTCCTTTTTTCTACTTACTATATTCATTTATTTATCAAAAGTATATTTGTCGTTTCTCTGATTAACACTGATTACTAATTTCATTCCCTCTTTTCAGCCTACTTTTACAAATGTAAACGAATAGTAAGAACTACATATGTATAACAACGACCAGTTATAAGACTGAAATTCTGTATTGCAACTTAAGCCTTTACCAAACAAGACCTAATTTTGACGTGCTTTTAGAAAATGGTAAGGAAAATATTGAAACAAAAGGAGAATATGCTGGTTACCAGCATTTTCTCCTTTTGCGTCAATATTTCCTTTGTTGTATTTTACCTATTTTGTGTTATGCAGACATCGGATGTAAAGAATATTTATGGTGAAATTATGTTTGTACGTTCTGATGTCATGTACGTTAACGTGTAATTCATTACACCCACTTCCGGCCTCCAACGCAAAAGAACAATGTCCACACGATCTCGCTATATACGAAGACGTTTTGAACACAAATGCAAATATTTCTGTTCTTGATGACGGACACTCAGGGTGGATCGCCGGATATGCTCAACTTTCGGAAAAGTTGCTATCTTTCGACAGTTGTCTTCATTCTATTCGAAGTAGACATGAGTCAGTCATAACAGGGGCTGAATCTAATATCGTTTCTCACTGTGCCCGCGAATGTCGGAATCACGATTACTTTGCAGTTCAGAATAGAACTTGCTACTGCTTACGTGCAGCAGATAGAAACAACATTCATAAAAGTAACTATCAAAATAACTCTGAATGTGTTCAACATTGCGATGGAGTTTTAGCATCAACATGTAGCAAGTATGCCCGTGTTTACAGATTGACATCAAGTTTACATATTATAAGCGGATATGGTCAATGTGTTTATATATCAGGGTCAATCAACAATCAACTTCGGTATGGAAGTGCATCCTGTCACGTGAATGGAAACAACAAAACTTTACCACACGGGTATATTTGCCAAAATATTAAATGCCAAAACGCGCAATATCATGAATATAACAGATATCCAATTTGCAGTCAACGTTCTCAACGGCTCTCATGGACTGCAGCAATTGGTCAATGTACTCAAAATGGAACTTACGGATCTCTCTTTTCTGTTTCATCGCAAAAACAACAACAACAGCATATCTCGGAAGACAAAAGGTTAGATGTCCTCGACAATGAACGATACTGGATTGGTGATTTTCGGGCCATAAACCCAACAGATGAGATACTAAATTCTTGCCTTGCAGTCAGCAAAGTAGGACCTGAAATATTTCTCGATAGTGATAATTGCCGAAACTCCAAAGTACCTATCTGCAAACTTAAACGCGTCGCTTCTCCACAAAATAATTCCACGTCAGGCCAATCAATTACCCCCCTTGATACATGTATCACAACAAAGAAACCTGAAATCATCAGTGTTATTGCGAAACCTTGTAACTCCAGCTTTAATCAAGCTGGAGTTACGAGGTTTTGCAATAACACTGACGATATAAACACCACAGGTGCTGAACCACCTGCGACTGATTCTGAAAACGAAGACGGACATTACGTCATAATCATTGGAGTAGTTGTTGGTGTAATAACTATTGTTTTTGTGACTGTGTTGATTTTTGCAATCCAATGGTGTTTCAAGAAAAGAGCAGCGGCTAAAAGGAACAGAACGTCCGGTATCAACGATAGAGATGCCATTAATACCGAGAGTAGCTATGAAATGAGGCTAAACGATATGAATTCATTACCCAATCATGCAACAAGAACTGACAAAGGGGGAGACACCAACTGTGACTACCATTCAAATTCAAGAAACTCGAATCAGTCATATCAAAGCATCGAAATAGCTGCTTATTCTGAGATCGGTGCTGGCGTGAGGGCGAAGACAAGGAACACAAATGAAATAGAGGGTGAATACGATCATATTAATCTTAAAAATCCTGACAAGAAACTTGAAAAAAGAACCATTTTCGAGCCAGAGCCAGATGTCAATATTTATAATCACGTGACTAAACGAGAAGGTGATTATGACTTTACCATTACGCCATTTCCAACGGAGGACATGACAGAAGATAATTCCGTAAGTGAAACACAAACTGTTGGTGTTGAAAGAAATAACCACTGCTACGAAGATCAAAACCCGTACTATTCGGTGTCAACAAATCAAGTACGCAACAACTTTAAACTGGATCAGAATATTTATGGAATAGGACCGGTTCAACAGAATACTAAAGACAAAGCCGCTAGTATCAACAAAGATCTAGAAGGGTTAGATGTCATTGATAATGATAGTGATTCTGAAACAGACATTGAGGAAGAAGACCACTATCATGTCATCGATGATAATTGACACTTTCCCAAACAATAACAATTTAGTTAGTTCGGATTTGATAGCTGGTCATACCATCAAATCGTCGCTTTTCAACATAAACCTCGTAACAGCAGCTTAAAGGGGGACGAGCTAGGCTGTCGAAAATGCAAATGGCACAATAATTACAAACCAGAAATAACGTATGAAATTACCAACCTGAAAGGGTAGATCATTTATGTCCATTGTTACCACTCGTTGAGCTTTATTAAGTATTAAAATCCAAGTCAATTAATAACATGCTGGTCGTCCTTGTTTTTGTTTTGTAACGGCTACATATGCCCAACCTTCAAAAATCAATTACGTCAGAGATACGTCATCTGTGCTCAGCGAGATTTAACACACCGTACAACCGGCTGCGTAGAAAGTCAGCGAAGACAGATTCGGCATCTGATGTCATGTGCATGGTAGGTCAAATGAATTTACTTTTATAAATAAACGAAATGATCTTTGGTATTCTATAGTTGATAAATACGCGTATAAATGTTCAGTGCTTGTACAAAATAAACCTTTTCACGTATTCCTCGCAAATAAGGTCACAGTCATCGACACAGCCGGTTGTACGGTGTGTTAATATTGCGGAGGTGTGTCTCGTTGACCTTGACCTTGTCTTGTTTTGAAGTAAAAATAGAATATGTAAACACGCTTGTAAAGGATTGATCTATAGCAAAGGAAAGATGTTTTTTCGCAGAGATTGAGGTTTTTATGCATTGCTAATTGTTTTTCCATGCACAAATATGAGTTCCCGAACAGTTCAGAAGCATAAAAACATAGAATGAGCCCCTTTAAAGCAAGCTGCAGTTACAAGGTTTCTGTAGAAAAGCGACGATATTTATGGAAGAAGACCAGTTCAACAAAATACTAAAGACAAGGCCACTAGTATCAACAAAGATCTTGAAGGGTTAGATGTCATTGATAACGATACTGATCCTGACACAGACATTGAGGAAGAAGACCATTATCACGTCATCGATGAATAATTGACCCTTTCACAAACAACAACAATTTAGTTAGTTCGGATTTGATAGCTGGTCATACCATCAAATCGCCGCTTTTCAACATAAACCTTGTAACTGCAGCTTAAGACAAGCTGCAGTTACAAGGTTTCTGTTGAAAAGCGACGATATTTGTGGAAGAAGACCAGTTCAACAGAATACGAAAGACAAAGCCACAAGTAGATCTATAAACAAAGATCTTGAAGGGTTAGATGTTATTGATAATTATACTGATTCTGAAACAGACATTGAGGAAGAAGACCACTATCATGTCATCGATGACAATTGACCCTTTCACAAACAACAAAAAAATAAACTTTTAGTTTGAACGCTGATTATACGATCATATCGTGGATGTTCAACAAAAACCTCGTAACTACAGCTTGGTATAAGCTGCAGTTACGAGGTTTTTGTTGCAAAGCAGTGATATAACTATGGGAAGTACTACGATCATGATTCCAAATCCAAATCAAAAACATGTATAGAGTTTGCTCAATTTATTGAAATAATCCTTTCCCAAAAATGAAAATGGCGAAATTTTGGATGGATGTGAAAACTCTTGCAGAAGACGAAGTGGATGTTGTTAAAAGATACATACTTTTTGTGCGTGATATAGCACAGAAGATATTGAGGCAAAAGGAGAAAATGCTCTTTAATCAGGGTTTTCTGTGTTGTTTCAATGTCTTGCAATGATTTTATAATAGGGACTTCAAATCTATGCATTGTTGGGGATGGATAAATTTACCATTTCCAGTTGACTGTTAGTTGTTTCGGGTGTAAATATTCAAAAAAAAGTGCTATTCTGCAACTTATGCTTGTTTAATCTTTTCTTTCCCACACATTGATGCTTTCTAACGCCCCTAAAAATATGTTTGTAAAAAACGTTGTGACAAATGAAGAAATTGCTTATCACAAGCACTTTCTTCATTTAACCACAACGTTTTCATGAAATACCAAAAATGTGGCGTTTCATTCATTTGAAATTGTCGTCTGCAACATCTTTGATTTCGGACCAGTCTGAAATTTTAACGTCTAGTAACGGTTTAACCCTTTCCCAAACGACAAAATTTTAGGGAGATCCAATTCAAATACTGCCACAAATGACAAAATGGATGTTATTAAAGATAGGATTTGTGAAAAAAAATTGGCACAGAAAATATTGAGACAAAAGAAGAAACTGCTGGTTATCAGCAGTTTCTTCTTTTGTTTCAATGTTTTCCCAAGGCTTTTCTATTTGGGACGTCAAAACCAGGTCTTGTTTGGGAAAGGGTTAAATTGTTTTCATAAATTTGGATAAATTGTGATGCTTGGAAAAGGGTGATAGTGGGATATCCGATTATTCTGATGGAATGCTGATTTAGACATAATACATGTACATGTAATACATGTATAGATAATCAACATTTCCTTCCTTATTGAACATTATCTTCTTGAGTTACAATATTTTATCTATAGACCAACCCATTACCAAAAACCTTTTCAATTAGGAACGTCAAAACCAGGTCTTGTTTGGGAAAGGGTTAAGTTAGAAGCGGTCAAGTGTTTTGTTGTTTTGGAATGGGCTACACATAATCCATTTTAGCAGCTTAGACCTAGCTTTGGATTGCCTTACACTGAAACCTTTGGAGAACATAGACTCAATTTGAAGAAAGTTAATACGCATTACGTCGTTTTTCCTTAAAAAGAAGCGGTAGGTACAAGTTTAAGAAGAGAGGCGAAATTTCCTTTACTTCGTACTTTATAAAAGTATGCCTTTCTTTTTCAATTGCATGTTTTAACTCGTTATCTTCATCAACAACAAAAATAGTTGCCAAAAATAAACAAAATGTAGATTTAATGATTGAAACATTATCTCATACTTTGATAAAACCTATCTCAAATCGGTTTGGGGACTGGGTAATTTATTTCCTTAATGATAAAGCTTGATATTGTTAGATATTTCCTGACCACTTTATTTAGACAGATTGACGCTTTTCATAATCTTAAAAGAGCTGGTCACATACAATCCCGTGTCCGCGCCACGTCCATGTCGCGTCTAAAAATATGCTGTACAACTTACTATTCTTGGCGCGCTCCAGTCGTGATGTGGACGAAGAATAGGAATAAATCTTGCACTAAAATAGACTGGTTCTACCGGTTTTGCTTGGAATATCCAGCATGGAACCATTTACTATACGTCCTCTACGTTGTCCCAGATTCATTTTTGTGGACAGTCTATAGATCTGCAGAAACGGCCCTCTTGAAGACTATGTACAGAAATTGACTTCTTGTAGGAAAACATTCTTAACAGACTTACGGCGAAAAACCAAAGATGTTGAAGACATACTACAGATTTTATTTCACATGACACAGCTTTAGCATTTTTTTTATCATGAATTATACGCATGTGCTTTTTTCAATAACAATTCATTAATATTTTCTTGTAAACCTGTTATACTTATCAGTGTACTATGACACAAGTTTTTTGAAGAATGTTACGCTATATGCGAAATATGAACGCATTTTGTATAAAGGTCAGTGTCATGTCAAATGAAATCGGTAATATCAAGTTTTGAATAAGATCTATGCAGGGTAATATTCACTAACCAGTCTAAATCCTAGATTACCTTCAAAATCACACAACAGTCCATCGGATTGGCCAAGACATATCTCTCGTCCAATCAGATGGCTTGTAATGTAATTTTGCTTTAGACAAGCAATTTAGATGATTATGTTGGTTTATAAGTTGGTTAATACGGTCCCCAGTCACAAAAGAAACCGAACGTAATTAGAGCGTTATTAGACCGTAAATATACATGTATGTGCGTGGTGGGTCTTGACTTCTTGTAGGAGAAACTTCCTACTACAGACTGGTGGCGAAAAATTAATGGTGCCGTAGAAATAACCATGTAACATCATTTTTTAAATATGAAACGATCACACAAAATTCCGAGTCCATATTGCGTCCAAGAATACGATTCAATGGAGACCTTTCGGTGCGGACATCGGCAGTTATTATACAGTAAATGTGCGCGCGTGGCCGGGTCTTGACTTTTTGTTGTAAGAAACATTCTGTAAAAGACTCGGTGAGACTTGCGGCTAAAAATCAATGGTGTTGAAGACATATCAATTTTTGATTAGGTGGATCACAACATTCTTGCTGTGTAATCGACTGTAACGCGGAATAATACAGTAAATCTTTAACTCTTTCCCCCAAACGACAAAAATATGGACTGTTCCAATTTGGAAACTATTGCACATGACTAAATGGATGTTGATTGTGCTTGTTATATAGATCTAGCATTTTTTAGGCAAAGGGATAAAACGCTTGTTACAGGCCCGTAGGAAGCAATTTCATATGGGGGGCTAAAGCCCTTGTCCTGAATATTGGGGGGGGGCTAATTTGGATTTTCCCAAAATTTTCAGTGTAAAATTAAGTAAATTCGGCATTTTTGGCCAACATTGGGTGGGCTTAGCCCGCCCTAGCCCCCCCCCCCCCCCCCTGTTCCTACGGGCATGTGTTATCAGTATTTTCTTCTTTTGTATCGATGTTTTCACGGGCTAAGAAAATAGAAACATTAAAACCACATATCATTTGAGAAAGGATTAACCCTTCCCATAGGATAAACTATGCACTGGTTCAAAGTCAAACTGACTGCAGACGACACCATAAAATCGCATGACATTGCATAATGATATAATATAGAAAACGTTTAAGGGAACAGGCGAAAGTGTTCTTCATAGCATTTTCCATAAACGTTTTCTATGACCTTTTGTTTGCGACGTCAATATCAGTTCTTGTGTAGATAAGTGTAAATATACATGTATACCAATCCTCCTCGTTTTCTTTATTTGTGTTTGAAAATCTTTAACTCTTTTCCAAACGACAAAATTTTAGACTACGAGGGTCATCCAATAATAAGTGAGACTGTTGTCATATCTCAAAAACTGTCCGACAGAATTTAATGAAACTTGGCACATACATAGTCCACCATATTAGCTATAGAAAAATTGCGCCAAATGTTGTTACCTTGTGACGTCACATTTATGACGTCACTTCCTGTGACACAAACAATTGTAAGGTGGACGCGTCTCATACAGCTTGGCGGTTGACAAAAAAGTGCATGTATAAAAATTGCTTAATTTTAGCGCAATAATGGGACGGAGGTATTTCAAACCTTGCTAAAATGTTTTTGGACAAAGCTTTGTCATAGACAGCTGTTTTCTAGTGGATTGCAAAGTGTAAGGACAAAAGGATTAGTGTACAGAAGCAACCCAGCTTTGGTCGGTAACCAAAAGCGAAAAATAAAGGAAAATATCCAAAAATGATGATTTTTGTCTATGTAAATCAGTGCATATTACCTGCAAATGGGTCCTATCTTGGAAAACAGCCAATGTAGAGTATTGTTGTATATTTCTGATGGCTATCTTGAGACTTGCCTTTTACCAGAAGCTACCAAAGCTGTCTGAACGTACAACATTTATTCTGCATTAATTAGACGTCATCTGTCAAAAGGCGGGTAGGGTGACGTCACTTTTGACGCTCTATAATTGCAACATTTTACCGAAATACTACAATTTTCTGCACATAAGTCCTCCAGACCATAATTACTGTTCTAAGTGAAAAGAATCATTGCAATTTGTGAGTTTTGAGGATCTAAATGCATTGAAAGTAGACGTGGCCAATCAGATATGACGCATTATCTCTGGTTGCCTAGCAACCGGAATAAGAAGACTTTCCCACTGATTGAATTGTGTCGTTAAAAAGGGAAGATCATATATTGAAGGAATATAGGAATATTGAAAGAATAGAAGTCAAGATATTTTTGCAATAGGAACAGTCTCACTATTTATTGGATGACCCACGTATCCTTATTTGGAAGGAGTTGCAGACGCCTGAGGAGTTGCATCTATGTACATTCTAATCAAGACCCATCCAGCCTCCTTAGATAGACACTTAAGGTAGAATACCCGTAATGTGGCCATTTTGAAATTCTTACAACATTGGCTTTTTCCGAGCGGCGTAGTTACGTATCCGAACTTATTCGGGCGAGGTCGTAAATATTCGTCGGTGTATAGTTCCACCACCGAGTGTTTTCGACGTCGCCCAAATAATTCCGACGTCATGTCAATCTCATTAAGGGTATACTACCTTAAGTTAATCGAGGACGAGAAGAACGTGCGTCCTGACCTACCAGCAGTTATGCTAGTTTCGCTCTTCGGCCATAAATAGGTCATCAAAGAAAGATTCAGCAAAGGACTAGTTTAACCTTTTTTCAAACAAATTGCCATTTATAGGGTCACTTCAATCAGTTTGTCTAATTTCTTTTCCAAAGTAGTTGAGTAGAATGAAGGAAGTATAGGCTAAGATCAGACTGCACGTCTGTGCAGGCTGATCTTAGTCTATACTGCCTGCCCAAGCTGTGGTAGAAACAGGATTACGACGTGGACAACATGAGAAAGGTTTACATTTTAATGGCAAAAAATAACGAACGTAAACCATTTTATATAAAGTATCTATATATTGTAGAGTATCACAATTTCTTCTCCTTTGATATTTGCATAATTGGTCGGCCAATCACAATTGTCAATCAAGATATGGATTGACCAAAAAAAACGCTCATATAGTCACGTGATTAGTCTATTTACTACAATCTCCGACACTGAAATCCTTGTCGATGCTTTCAACGAAAACCTCGAAACTGCAGATTGCTTTAAGCTGCAGTTACGAGGTTTTCATTGAAAAGCGATGTTATTTATCTTGGAGACAATTAAAGATTTCAGGGTTTGAGATTGTTTGACGAATCTTTTTCAAACACAAAGTTCTGCTTTGTCTGTGTACATAGCAAATTTCTTCTTAATTTGGTTTTTACCTAGCTTAGAAGTGGAACTGGTGCCGTCGCTTTCCCTCGTACAATTTGGGCATGTTAAACATTTGTCGTTTGCGAAAGTGTTTAATCAACCTATATATTGCTGCCTTTCAACGAAAACCTCGTAACTGCAGCTTAAAGCAAGCTGCAGTTACGAGGTTTTCATTGAGAAGCGACGATATGTGTATTCCGACGCTTTCTAAATAGCCAAAACCATGCCTCGACCATTTCAAGTGGTGGTCTTCTAGATCTCTTTTCTTTTTGGTAAAGTGCAAAAGCCGTAAAATGTTTTATGTAAAATGAAAATGTAAATATATTAGAATTATTTTGTCCTTATGTTTTGTATTCTTGTAACCTTTTCTAAAAACAAATCCTGGTTTTGACGTACCTGACAGAAATGGCTTAAGAAAACATTGAGACAAAAGGAGAAAATGCAAACATCGACATTTTATCCTTTAGCCTCTTATATATTTTCCAAGCTACCGTTTCTTTTACGAACAGTCTAGCTTAATCAACAGAAATTCTTTCTGTTACTTTATCAACAGTCTATTTTGTCGTTTGTACATAGCAGCTCTCAAAAGGGTCCACAATAAGGAAAAGGCTAAGCTTTTCCAAACAAAACCTAATTATGACATCCCTACTTGGAATGGCTTCGCTTGGGAAAACATTGAGGCAAAAGAAGAAAATGCTGAACACGCATCTTTTCTTAAGCAACATCCATTCTGTTGTCTCATGCCTGTTGTATAACTTTATTTAATCCGAGTTTTCTCTGATGAAATTCGCTCTTTGATATGTTGATGTCGCTCATCAACATATCAAAAAGCGAATTTCAACAGAGAAAACTCGGATTAAACTTTATTTGGACCACCATAAATTATTGTGATTTTAGAAATAATTACTAGTAATTAATTGTCCCTCAATTTTCTTCCTGTTCTTCGTCCATTTCTGACTTCCAGAGTGTAAGGTTGTCTCTAAGTAGCTGCATAATGAGTGTACTGTCCTTATACTGATCTTCGGACGCAGAATCAAGTCCAGCTATCGCTTCGTCAAAAGCTCCCTGTGCCATTTCAAATGGTGGTTTACTAAATTTATGTTGTTTGGTAAAGTTCTATAGCCGTAAACATTAGCCTATGTCACTGTCAATCTTGCTTGGTACACAAACCTATATTTCATAATTACTTCATATTTTTTTTAAAAAAATGTCGCCAATTTGTCGGTGTGTTTTGCATTATATAGTCCCTATCTAAAACAAGATTCATGCTTTGACGTCCCTAAATGAATAGGCTTTAGAAAACATTGAGACAAAAGAAGAAAATTCAGATTCCCATATCCACCAATTTCTCCCTTTGTTTCGATATTTTTTATGCTTTATTCAACAAAAAAATCCTATCTTTTCCCCAAAAAAATCTTTCCTTACATATATCGTCGCTTTTCAAGAAAAGCTTAATAACTGCAGCTTCAAATAAGCTGCAGTTACGATGCTTTTGTAGAAAAGCGTCGATATACTAGTTTGTTCTGTTGTCTGTGGCAGCTTTCAAATGGGACAACAATAATTCGTTGCCATTTTGGAAAATGATAAATTAATTGTCCCGTCAATTTTCCTCCTGTTCCTCGTCCATTTCTGACTTCCAGAGTGTAAGGTTGTCTCTAAGTAGCTGCATAATGAGTGTACTGTCCTTATACTGATCTTCGGACACGGAATCAAGTCCAGCTATCGCTTCGTCAAAAACTCCCTGTGCCATTTTAAATGGTGGTTAACTAAATTTATGTTGTTTGGTTTCGATATATTCCATGATTTGTTGTACAAATAATCCTATTTATATTAGAATAAATTCATTCTTTTAATCTATCCATTCTGTTGCCTGTAGCAGCTTTCAAAGGGGTCCACAATAATTTCGTTGCCGTTTGGGAAAAAGTTAAGCGTTTCCAAACAAGACCTGATTTTGACGTCCCTATTAGAATAGGCTTGGGAAAACATTGAGGCAAAAGAAGAAAATGCTGATCATCAGCATTTTCTTCTTTTGCCTCAATATTTTCCATGCTATAATATTCACATTTTCCACACTTAGCAACATTCATTTTGTCGTCTGCATCAGATTTCAAATTAGATCACCCTACAATTGTGTTCTTTGGGAAAGGATTAATTAATTGTCCCGTCAATTTTCCTCCTGTTCCTCGTCCATTTCTGACTTCCAGAGTGTAAGGTTGTCTCTAAGTAGCTGCATAATGAGTGTACTGTCCTTATACTGATCTTCTGAAACAGAATCAAGTCCAGCTATCGCTTCGTCAAAGGCTCCCTGTGCCATTTCACATGGTGGTTTACTAAATTTATGTTGTTTTGTCTCAATATTTCCCATACTTTGTTGTACAAAAAAAATCCTATTCATATTAAAATAAATTCATTCTTTTAATCTATCCATTCTGTTGCCTGTAGCAGCGTTCAAAAGGGTCCACAATAATTTTTTTGCCGTTTTATGAAAATGTTAACCCTTTCCTAATTAAAAACCTAATTATGACGTCCCTACTTGGAATGGCCTCGCTTGGGAAAACATTGACGAAAAAGAAGAAAATGCTGATTATCAGAATTTTCTTCTTTTGCCTCAATATTTTCCGTACTGTATCATACACGCATCTTTTCTTAAGCAACATCCATTTTGTTGTCTCATGTCTGTTGTATAACATTATTTAATCCGAGTTTTCTCTGATGAAATTCGCTCTTTGATATGTTGATGTCGCTCATCAACATATCAAAGAGCGAATTTCAACAGAGAAAACTCGGATTAAACTTTATTTGGGCCACCATAAATTATTGTGATTTTAGAAATAATTACTAGTTATCAATTGTCCCGTCAATTTTCCTCCTGTTCCTCGTCCATTTCTGACTTCCAGAGTGTAAGGTTGTCTCTAAGTAGCTGCATAATGAGTGTACTGTCCTTATACTGATCTTCAGACGCAGAATCAAGTCCAGCTATCGCTTCGTCAAAAGCTCCCTGTGCCATTTCAAATGGTGGTTTACTAAATTTGTGTTGTTTGTTCTCGATATTTTCCATGCTTTGTTGTGCAAAAAATCCTATTTATATTAAAATAAATTCATTCTTTTAATCTATCCATTCTTTTGCCTGTAGCAGCGTTCAAAAGGGTCTACAATAATTTTATTGCCGTTTGAGGAAAAGGTTAACCCTTTCCCAAACAAAACCTGATAATGGCGTCCCTATTAGAATAGGCTTGGGAAAACATTGAGGCAGAAGAAGAAAATGCTGATGATCAGCATTTTCTTCTTTTGCCTCAATATTTTCCATGCTATAATATTCTTATTTTCCACACTTAGTAGTATTCACTTTGTCGTCTGCATCAGATTTCAAATTAGATCACCCTAAAATTGTGTTCTTTGGGAAAGGATAAATTAATTGTCCCGTCAATTTTCCTCCTGTTCTTCGTCCATTTCTGACTTCCAGAGTGTAAGGTTGTCTCTAAGTAGCTGCATAATGAGTGTACTGTCCTTATACTGATCTTCGGACACGGAATCAAGTCCAGCTATCGCTTCGTCAAAAGCTCCCTGTGCCATTTCACATGCCTTTTTGGAATCTCCCATAACTTCGTAGTAGAACACCGAATAATTCAGGGCTAATCCTAATCGAATCGGACTGGTTGGAGGCTGATCTTTGACAACCTCAGTGGCTTTCTTGTAAGCGGCATCAGATTGATCGACAAGACTCTTCCTATCAGCATCCGCACAAATCTCGACTCTGTATCTGAAGTAATCTCCCTTCATTTTAAGGAAGAAGATCTCCGCATCTTCAGCCCCAGCGTGGCGTTTAATAAGTTTATCTTCTAGAAGTTTGAGTATTTCGCTACATTTCTCGTCTATCTCTTTCTCAATCCTTTCCTTCAATTTTAAGCTCATTGCTTTCATCATTTCATCCTTTTCCGAGGTATGTCTGGCGTTGACAACTCGCCAAGCGGTTCTACGAGATCCCACAACATTTTTGTAAGCAACAGATAGTAGATTTCGCTCTTCTTCATCTAGTTTATCGTCGTAATTCTCGGCTACTTTCCTCATATAGCCAACCATCTCTTCAAACCGTTCAGCCTGTTCGGCAACCTTGGCTAAGAGCTTGTATTCATCCCTTGTGTATTCTTCCATTCTAAACGCCTCTTCTATCCACTTGTAGGCCTACTAGTATCTGCTGGATAGAAAAAAATATAATAGATCTTATTTCATAAAAGTAATTATTTTTTCAAACCGCTCAGCCTGTTGGACAACCTTGGCTAAGAGCTTGTATTCATCCCTTGTGCATTCCTCCATTGTTAACTCCGCTCCTTACTACTTGTACTAGTATCTGCCAAAAAAGAGAGAAAAAAAAACAAAAGAAAAAAAGAGATCTTGATTAATCAAAATGGCTAGATCTATATCATAAACCCTTTTCCAACTAGCAAAGTTTACGGTGTTTAATTTGAAAGCCGCTGCAAACGACAAAATGGATATAACTAAAGGTAAAATATGTGAATAATACAGCACCGGAAACATTGAGACAAAAGGAGAAAATGCTGATTATCAGCATTTTCTTCTTTTGTCTCAATGTTTTCCTAGACAAATTCTATAAACTAAGAGCGTCGAAACCAGAAGATAGCAGATTTCGCTCTTCTTCGTCTAGTTTATCGTCGTAATTCTCGGCTACTTTCCTCATATAGCCAACCATCTCTTCAAACCGTTCAGCCTGTTCGACAACCTTGGCTAATAGCTTGTATTAATCCCTTGTGTATTCCTCCATTCTAAACTCCGCTCCTTACTACTTGTACTAGTATCTGCAAAAAAGGGGAAAATATGAAAAAAGAGATCTTACAGTGTAATCAAAATGGCTATATCTTAAACCCTTTTCCATAGAGCAAAATTTTACGGTGTTTAATTTGAAAGGCGCTGCAAACGACAACATGGATATAACTTAAGGTAAAATTTGTGAATGATATAGCACAGAAATTTCCTCTATTCTAAACGTGGCTTCTATCTACTCGCACTTGTATCTGCTGAAAAGAAGAGATGTAGATTAAGTCTTGTTTCAACAAAATGACTACGTCCAGCCCGCTCGGCAAGACGGCAACCTTGGCTTATATCTTGTAATCATCTCTTGATAGGTCCTTCATTCTTAACTCCGCCCCTTTCTACTTATACTGGCATCTGCTGATAAATAAAATATTTTCCAAGGTACTGCACCCCTAATGATATCGGAATTATTCAAGCGACGTAGTCCGAATAAATTTATATACAGGTCTAAAGATGTTGAACGAAAAACTCTGACGTCATGTGAATCTCATTAGGGGTGAACCATTATAAGATGAATTAGATCTTGTTAAAAACAGCTAGGCACAGCTCAGCCTGTATGGCAACTTTGGCCAGTATTTTTTTTTAAAAAAAAAATAATGTATTGATGGGGCATTCGTGATAGCCTACACTACTTAATTAACACCTATCTATTTGTGTATCTAAATAGAAAATAGATGAATTACATCTAGCTACATATAAGGGACCGTTATTTCTTTTTCATCAGACCTGTCATCCCCCAAACTTTGATTCTTCTTGTAGGCCTGTTTATGTCTTGTGAAAAAGGACACTTGAATACAAGATATTGCTTGATGCAAATGTCTTCAAACTACTCAGCCCATTAGAAAACTTCAGGCAGTACAGTGTTCTCCCTAGCCCAATAAGCTGTATCGGCCCCACTACAGCTTCATGTAAATCAGTGTAAGGCCCCCTACAGCTTCATTATTACCCCCTACATCTTAATTTCTTCAAATGGTCGCCAAATAGAAACATTTAGAGGTATTTTGTGTCAAAAACCTATAAATAATGCATAATTATAAATCAAAATGTAATAATTCTGTATAAAAACATTATGGAAAAAGAAGAAATTGCTCAAATTGAGCAATTTCTTCTTTTCCCATTATGTTTTTATTCACAATTATTTGCATGAACATAATGCATTTCAAGGTTTACCAATACTTAAAATTTGCCACTACAGCTTCAAATTATCCTGCGGAGAACCCTTCAGTATGTCTATCTTACAAACAGGGCAACAGATAGAAGGGTTTGAATTTGTTGGGGTTTTACGCCCTTTTCAACTGCCAGGGTCATATCGCGGCGGCTGGAGCACCTATCCATGGATTCCTGTTGTTTCTCAAACCAGTACTACAACAACACCCTTACCGAGCCTCCAGCTGCTCGCCCACTTAGGTTAACGATTTCAAACCCATTGGTGGATGACAATTTTGTCAGAAAGAGTATTCGCCGCGGCCGGGTATCGAACCCGGGACCTCTCGAATGAGAGGTAGATGCACTACCAACTAACAGATAAAAGGGAACAAAGCTATTTTGAATTCCATTTAAAAACATCATCACATGTTGCATGTACTCATTTGAGTCTTCTTGATGAGACAGTTCCAATGAGTACCTACAACTTTTGTTTTGATAAAGATGTACGATTTTTTGCATTTTGAAAATCCATAACCCCTCTTATCAGTAGCCCTGCTAACACTTTATCTCTTGATTCGTCATCCACGATAAAACTTTGAGGATTTAGTTGGGTATGTTGAAAAGAATAGGTCTACATCGTCTATTTTCAACAAAAATCTCGTAACTGCAGCTCGTTTGAGCTGCAGTTACGAGGTTTTTGTTGAAAAGTAGTGACATATAAATGATATTTTGGTCAATTTGATAGGATTTTACGGCTCACTCAACAGCTAGGGTCATATCGTTGGTGGGAGGTCAAAAGCTCGTAACTACAGCTTGAAAAAGCTGCAGTTACGAGGTTTTGGACTCCCACCGACGATTTGGGTACAGGATGGGACGTCAGTTGTGGCGAAATCTGAAATAAAACCGGAATGGTGAGTCGAGACTGTGACCCAAGGAATACAAGTCCAGCGCGTTAAGCGGCCCATACACGATTAATATCATTGACAATATTATTGAATCATAATATTGACAATATTTTTCTAGCCACCCATACACGATCAATATTATTGACAATATTAATTTAGAGAACAATCAACAATAGGTTACATAACGTTAATAAAAATATTGAAGAAAATATTTCAGCGATCGCAGATATTCGTCAATAGTATTGACAATCCTTCAATATTGCCCATTCACGGTCAATATTATTGTCAATACCAAATATTGACAATAATATTGTCAATAATATTGATCGTGTATGGGCCCCTTTACCACTGCAACGAATTTTGACCGAATGATTTCGATTTAAATTTGGCTTCAATCAGAAACGGTGTATATAGCAGGAATTTGCAGGAAGTGGTGGGTCTTTTAAACATCACCCACCAAACAAATTATTGACCAACAAACAAAACTGTGCGTGCTCGTCGATACAATTTTATCAGATGCTGTTTGATATAACCCCACATCAAATAAATCCTTCGAGTTTTTCGTCTACTCTGCTTTAAAACTTTTTCAAGTACATTTGTATTTTAGAATAATTGAAAATTATCGAAAATGTCGTGTCACGCGATTTATCATCGTGAATGGGAAAATTTGAGTAATTCACGGAGATGACTCGAAACTGTCGATAACTGCACTACATAATATTCCCCTACCGGGTTTCCTAACCCTTACCCACGCAGTGCATAGGTTTGACTTCCTTATCGTTGTCTTGGTATGCACAAATAATTTAGCTCCAAAAACACCGTGTCCAATCGTTACCGGGGGATGTGGTTTCCGTAACGCTGAAAGCGTGGTGTATAACGCCGGTTTGTGGTGCAAAACAGAGGCAGGACACCACCAAGGTAAGAAAATTGAAAAAATGAATCGATGAAGTTTTTTCTTTGGGAATGAGACTAGGCCGAGGCTCATCTCAAATGATTTCTTGACCCCTATCAATGTCTGTTTTCTTCGAGAAAGTTGCAGTTTTCTCTATCATTCCGTGAATGTAAGGCGTTTCAGGCGAAATCAACTCAGCTTGCCCGTAAAATATTAATTATATACAAGCATAACCAGTTATGAACCCCCAAAAAGCATGCACTTCGTACTTACACATGTATTGCACAAAATCACATTGAGGTTTGCACCCTCTGCATCTTACAGAAGCCATGGAAACGATTTTTATTTTAATTTACAAGTAACAATGGTGGATGTGGTGCACACAAAGAAATATTTTGTAACGTATGTGGCATGGTGATTTTAAAGCTTTGCGTTTTTCCTTATTTAAGCAGCCCTAGCAGATATAGTGACACTTTCCCTTACTTCAGATGCAACACACGTCCTTTTCGAATGGTCCTAGCAATTGTGCAATAATTTTGTGTAAAGAATATGTGTTTTTTCGACATCAGCATTTTAAAACCCTATTAACCGGATTGTATAATGGATTTAGAAATTGTGCAACCCGAACGTTACATTTAAGGCGTACAAAATAATCTGTCAATATAGGGTTAATTCACGTTTTGGAGGTCGTTAAATTCACAGAGGCCCAAGAAATATGTTAACGACCGAGTGCGAAGCACGAGGGTTGTTTACGTAATTTGCGGGCATCTGCGGATATTAACGGCCGAAAAATACGTGAATTGACGCTATTATTGCATAAAAATATAAAATTCCAATTCCAAAGCCATTGATATGTGCGAAAAATGAACCGAGGTGAGATAAGAAAATGTCCGCCAATGTTGTTTTGTTCTGATAAATCTTACGAGAATTTTTTGTTATGCGTGACGTCGGAAAAACCTCAGTTGTTGAAAGCGGCGTTAAAATCCCACACTATCAATCAATTAGGTCCTTTCACTTATGTTTTAGTCCGTACTCGTAGAACATACTTCCGGAGTCAAAAAATGGGTTTATGGGAAATCAACATTGTATACATGAAAATTGTTACTAAAAATAGTCCCAAACCGACATTTTCAAATCGAGGCTCCCTAAATAGTTGTTATACCTGTATAGGCCTACTACAAGCAATGGGTCAGAACAGTAACGTTTTTGCAGTGTTGGTAACGGAAGTTGCATGTTACCTGGTTAACATTGATTAGGTTATTTCATCTAAGACCCCCCCCCCCCCGCACACAGCAGCCTCCGGAAGTCGTCCTTGGAGTCTTAAAACGCCGCTCAAACGTTTAGTATTTGTTATTTTTAGTAACAATACACTCAATCCCAAAGCGTTTTGGTAACACTACTCTCGAACCCAAAGCGTTTTAGTTAACGATACTCTCGAACCCAAAGCATAGCGTGCATACGAAATCAACAATGAAACTGGGAACGATTGACAGTAAATCTAATAAAATAACCATCTTACCGGCTATTAACGAATACATTCAATTTCAGAGTTTTTGTTTCACTTTAAACTTTGCTTTATCGCTGCATGTTGAATGCACGTGCTCTTTTATCGCTGTATATTTAATACACGTGCGTCGTCATTGTTTTCTCCGCATATTAGGGAGCCTCGTTTTGAAAATGCCGATTTGGGACTATTTTAGTAACAATTTTCATGTATACAATGTTGATTTCCCATAAACCCATTTTTTGACTCCGGAAGTGTGTTCTGCGGGTACAGACTAAAACATAAGTGAAAGGACCTAATTGATTGATAGTGTGAGATTTTAACGCCGTTTTCAACAACAACTGAGGTTTTTCCGACGTCACGCATAACAAAAAATTCTCGGAAGATTTATCAGAACAAAACAACATTAGCGGACATTTTCTTATCTCACATCGGTTCATTTTTCGCAATATCAATGGCTTTGGGGTAAGTTTTCATTGGAATTTTATAGTTTTTATGCAATAATAGCGTCAATTCACGTATTTTTCGGCCGTTAACATCTGCAGATGCCCGCAAATTACGTAAACAACCCTCGTGCTTCGCACTCGGCCGTTAACATATTTCTTGGGCCTCTGTGAATGTTAACGACCTCAAAAACGTGAATTAACCCTATATTGACAGATAAGTTGTATTTTGTACGCCTTAAATGTAACGTTCGGGTTGCACAATTTCTAAATCCATTATACAATCCGGTTAATAGGGTTTAAAATTGCTGATGTTGAAAAAACACATATTCTTTACACAAAATTATTGCACAATTGCTAGGATCATTCGAATAGGACGTGTGTTGCATCTGAAGTAAGGGAAAGTGTCACTATATCTGCTAGGCCTGCTTAAATAAGGAAAAACGCAAAGCTTTAAAATCACCATGCCACATACGTTACAAAATATTTCTTTGTGTGCACCACATCCACCATTGTTACTTGTAAATTAAAATAAAAATCGTTTCCATGGCTTCTGTAAGACGCAGATGGTGCAAACCTCAATGTGATTTTGTGCAATACATGTGTAAGTACGAAGTGCATGCTTTTTGGGGGTTCATAACTGGTTATGCTTGTATATAATTCATATTTTACGGGCAAGCTGAGTTGATTTCGCCTGAAACGCCTTACATTCACGGAATGATAGAGAAAACTGCCACTTTCTCGAAGAAAACAGACATTGATAGGGGTCAAGAAATCATTTGAGATGAGCCTCGGCCTAGTCTCATTCCCAAAGAAAAAACTTCATCGATTCATTTTTTCAATTTTCTTACCTTGGTGATGTCCTGCCTCTGTTTTGCACCACAAACCGGCGTTATACACCACGCTTTCAGCGTTACGGAAACCACATCCCCCGGTAACGATTGGACACGGTGAAAAAGACGCGATAAGATACTTTAATCAAAATGATGTACGGGCAGTCTAAGTTCTAACCTTGCTATTTGAATTTCAAACCCAATCATTTATTCACTCGTTTAAATCGTCAATGCTCACACATACACTTTTTACCCTTTGAAATCAATCATTCGATTCGGATCAGTCAGATTTGGAAAGGGTTATGGTTGCATAAGGATGGGTATGACGGGTATTTCCCTGGGATATTTGTCACATGAGTAACCCTTTACTGTAAATAAGATAATGCATATGTTACATAATAGAACATATTGGGAGAAAATGAGTATTTCCTGATCATCGGCAATTTCATACAGTTCATACAGTTGTCGAGACCAGAATGTTAGTTATACATACATAAGTAATCCGAGTTTTCTCTGATGAAATTCGCTCTTTGATATGTTGATGTCGCTCATTTACATGAGCGACATCAACATATCAAAGAGCGAATTTCATCAGACATACATGAGCGACATCAACATATCAAAGAACGAATTTCATCAGACAAACATGAGCGACATCAACATATCAAAGAACGAATTTCATCAGACAAACATGAGCGACATCAACATATCAAAGAACGAATTTCATCAGACATACATGAGCGACATCAACATATCAAAGAACGAATTTCATCAGACATACATGAGCGACATCAACATATCAAAGAACGAATTTCATCAGACAAACATGAGCGACATCAACATATCAAAGAACGAATTTCATCAGACATACATGAGCGACATCAACATATCAAAGAACGAATTTCATCAGACATACATGAGCGACATCAACATATCAAAGAACGAATTTCATCAGACATACATGAGCGACATCAACATATCAAAGAACGAATTTCATCAGACATACATGAGCGACATCAACATATCAAAGAACGAATTTCATCAGACATACATGAGCGACATCAACATATCAAAGAACGAATTTCATCAGACAAACATGAGCGACATCAACATATCAAAGAGCGAATTTCATCAGACATACATGAGCGACATCAACATATCAAAGAGCGAATTTCATCAGACAAACATGAGCGACATCAACATATCAAAGAATGAATTTCATCAGACATACATGAGCGACATCAACATATCAAAGAACGAATTTCATCAGACATACATGAGCGACATCAACATATCAAAGAACGAATTTCATCAGACAAACATGAGCGACATCAACATATCAAAGAGCGAATTTCATCAGACATACATGAGCGACATCAACATATCAAAGAACGAATTTCATCAGACATACATGAGCGACATCAACATATCAAAGAACGAATTTCACCAGACATACATGAGCGACATCAACATATCAAAGAACGAATTTCATCAGACATACATGAGCGACATCAACATATCAAAGAGCGAATTTCATCAGACATACATGAGCGACATCAACATATCAAAGAACGAATTTCATCAGACATACATGAGCGACATCAACATATCAAAGAGCGAATTTCATCAGACAAAACTCGGATTAGTACATAAGCTACTATAGTTTCTATCATCTATAGGCCCTTTATTTCTTTTTGTGGCAGGAGACAGTAAGTTTTACCTCACTGCTACCCACTCCATACAGCTGGGTGGATTGGGGCTGACAATTAAGTGTCTTGCCCAAAGATACACTTTGCCCAAGTGAGGCTCGAACTCGTAACCACCGAGCTACAAGTCGAGTGTGCTAATCACTGCGTCACTCCGACTGCCAATTTGTTCTTTCTCCTAAATGTTTTCCAGAACCTTTGCAACTCGAGGGACAGCAAACCTGAGAAAGGGACGAAAACGCATACTAGTATTAATCATGAGGAAGAGAAAGCCATTAGTCAACATTTTACCCGTTTTCGTATATATGTATACTCAGTCCCAAAAGAAACACATCGCTGAAAATTTTGTTTTTTATATTTTAGGTTATAAATGCATTGCAAGGGCGGATCCAGGATTTTTCTTCGAGGGTGGGGGGTAGCTCCAAGCCCAAGATTTTTTTCCAGGGGGGGGGGGGGAGGGGTGCTTAAAATGTAGTAAATATGTAACGTTGCACTAAATTTATATTGTCAAAATTTAATTTTCGGCCAATGCCAGGGGGTGGGGTCCGGACACCATCCGACCCCCCCCCCTCTAGATCCGCCCATGCATTCTAACGCACAGTACCACTCTTGAAATTAGTCAAAGGCAAAACATGAAACCACCAAGTTACACATTTATGTGAGGCATTTTAATGACGTTCAGTATATCGTCAGTGTTAGAGCCAAACATCGAAACTACAGCTTGATTAAAGCTGTAGTTACGAGGTTTTACATTAGACGGTTTAAAGATTGCATAATTGTTTCAACTACACATTATCAACATTTTTATCAGTCATCTTTTTGTCGCTCACGGCGCTTTTCAATTAAGGTAATCTGTCTTCATTGACATCAGTTGCAGACCATGAAATATTTCATTCATTATTAATTAATTTTGGTGTAGCATAAACAGATAACAGGCCCAAAGGAACAGGGGCAGTGGGGGGGGGGGGGGGTTAGGGGGGGCTTAGGCTAGCCCCTACAAAATTGGCCAAAAATGCCTAATTTTCCTTATCTTACACTGAAAATTTAGGGAATACCCAAATTAGCCCCACCAATATTCAGTCACAGGGGCTTTAACCCACCCAATATAAAATTGCTTCCTATGGGCATGAAAAGTAACACCTTTTCCCTATATGTCATCAATTAATAAGTTCTAACCACACAAAACCTACCATAGTTAATAGGGAACGATTTTATCTAGTTAGCCGTGACGTTAGTTCGGACAAACAAAAGTATTTCGTATGTGTTCAACTGTTGTTAGTGTGGTCACAGTCTCGTTTTAAAAATACTGCCTCTATCTGATTCTATGTAAAATCGAGTAATTTACAAACGTCATTTTCAGCCTAAATAACACATTAAATTACCAAAAAGTGTGTAAAAACTTGAAGCTAAATAGTTATATTTTATTATGATAAAATACTTTTACCTTATACACGTTCTTTTCGTGTTAAATCTCTATTTGAAAAAGTGGGTCAACTCTGCGTTTCTTTGTTTGAACTCGGTTGTTACATTAGAAGGACGCGTGGGTATGTGTGATAAAATTGCTTTGGCACTGCCATTTCTTAACGGATTTTTATAAATCTTATATCAAATTAAAGAGGGAAAATAGATCTATTCATCCGTGTATATTAATACGATGAACCGATGAATTATGAGTCGATGAATAGGTATTCAAAATAGGTCATTTTACTCGGCTTCAAATGGCAAGAACTAGGCGGCAGAAAAGCCTAGAAAAGCCTATATAATTATGTTCTTCAACATTCTATCTATTCAAATAATAAAACATCTTGTGCTTTTAGCTTAGCGCATTCAAGCGCAAAGGCTTTAACAATGGGAAGTGTTTTTCAATTCCCCGTGATTGATCGATAATTTCTGTTTAAACTCCATTCATCCTAAATTTATTCATAAATGTTGACGACAGTGACTCAAAGAATATTCTTGCAAAGTTTGGTTGAAATTGGCCGAATGGTTATTTTGTTAAGAATGAAATCATGATTTCTCAAAGTTCGATAAGCCTTGCCCTGCCACGCCCATATTTTTTGACGAATCAAAAAATCACGAATATTCTTTGAATATGGTCATCCAAGGAAGATTCCTGTAAAGTTTTGTCAAAATCGGCCCAATGGTTAAGGAGTAGGAGGTGTTTCAAGGAATTATGGGCGAACAGACGGACGGACGGACGGTGAGTGACCACAATAGCTCATCTTGAGCACTTAGTGCTCAGTCCAAAGGGATTTACAAAATCGGCGTTTCTCATGGGCTTCCTAAACATCCAGTTAACCCTTTCCCAAACAGTAAAACTTTATGGTCATCCAACTCGAAAGCTGTGGCAGGCGACAGAATGAGTGTAAAAGAAAATAAGATTCTTTCGCCTCAATCTTTTCACCTTCAATAAAATCCGTTCAGGACGTCAAAACCAGGTCTAACCAGGTCTTGTTCGGAAAAGGGTGAGGCAGCCAAAAATTAGATTGAATTTAAAGGTTGTAAAATGGACATGTTCAAATGTATGGTGCTCTTTTGGGTCAATGTTTTGAAACCCTATTTCTTCACGAACCAGAGATATAATGTTAATAAACGATCATTTGAAAGTTTGAATCGTTTCTTTTTGTTTTAAATTCCTATTTGATATGTCGTAAAATATTGTTTTTATCGGAATCAATGACACGGAATAACGAAGTGCAGAAAATATTTACACAAAGGGAGAAAATGTTGGTTATCGGCATGTTCTTCTTTTGTCTCAATGTTTTCCAAAACCTGTTCATATATGATCGTGAAAATCATGTCTTGTTCGAGGAAGGGTTGAAATAATGTAACAAATATTTATATAACTGTTGTTTGGTAGAAATTGAAGAACTAGAAAGTTTGGTAGAATAATTTCATTCCTTTGTAAAACTTCAAAGGGGTGTAACTATTTTATTAAATGTCCGATTTTAAAAACGTAAGCAGTTTTGAGTTCCTCTCATTCAGACCTTGAAAATGATATATAATTTGTTGAAGTTCTTTGAAAAATAAACAATAACGTAATTCGGCAGAATTATCTCCCCTTTGTAAAAATCTGAATAAGCATTATTCCATAACGCAATGTCCGATTTTCACAATTCAACCAGTTTTATGTTTCTCTCAATATTCTCTGTAAGCTGGTAAATATTTTGTAGGGACTGGAATACTTTTGGAAAAAAGTGTGACCACCCTACTGTTGTTATAAATTCTCGTAACTACGGCTTGATTCAAGCCGTAGTTACGAGATTTTATAAAAACACTGACGATTTATCAAAATGTAGCGTTAAACCACGTCTATTTTAGCACAAAATTCATTGCTATTGTGAAAACAGCTAAAACAGTGAATTGTTTCGCCTTTTCCAACAAGCAAGACATGACCCAGTCCAATTCGAAGGGTAATGTAGACGACAAAATTAAATGCACCAAATGTATAGCACCGAAAATCGCTGCATTTCAACGGAACCTCATAACTGCAGCTTAAAAGAAGCTGAAGTTACGAGGTTTTCGTTGAAATGGGACAAAATGTTGAGAGAAGGGAATCATTCAATGCTGGTGTCAGAATGTTCTTCTTTTCCCTCTACATATTTTCTAGACTAATGGCTGTCCATGTAAAAGAACGTCAAAACCAGATCTTGCTAGGGAAGGGCTTAATAATGTAGGTCATAATTTCACACACGAAAAATACCTGTATTAGGCTGTAAACACGAAAACCTTGAACACTTACTTTTCAAAAATCCCCGTTATATCTACGAATTCAAACTTGAAAATCGGCACTATTCACAGTGTAAACGATTTGAACAAATAAGCTCGTTAAACCCACTCCCTATTCAAAATCCTTGTTCCACAATATTGGGTTCTAATGGGTAATCTCTATGCCGTATGAAATGTACCCGACTGTACAATTTGTACACCTGAGAGATCTATTTATGGTAACGTAATTGGTGAATGTACGTATATGGGCGTGAGGGCCGTCACATTTGTAATGAAGTTGACAATCGTAGTCACAGGTAAAGGCATCGAAAAAAAGAGAGTTTTTTCTCAATATTTTATTGAATGAAATTAAATTACTCTTTTTCTTCGAAACCGTGATCGCAGTGCCCATTCTGTCGATCTTCTTGAGGTAGAATACCCGTAATATGTGGCCATTTTGAGATTCATAAAACATCGGATTTTTTCGTGCGGCGCCGTTACGTATCCGAACCTATTCGTGTGGGGTCATAAACATTCGGCGATGGAAAGTTCCACCGCCGAATGTTTTTCGACGTCGCCTGAATAATTCCGACGTTGCGTGAACTTCATTAGGGGCAATCACCTTAAAGCTGCAAAAACGCGCTAGGTCAAATTGCAAAAAACCGAAATTTGCTGGTTAGAAATGCATAATTTATTAGCTTGTAACCTTTGATTTAGTAACAAAGCCTGATTAAGACAAATAACGAACCGAAAATACAAAAGAAATTGTTGAATTTATGGGAATCCATAGTCAATTTGAAAACCGTTAGTAGACAACTAAATATCTATTTTCGTCATTTAGCGCATGCTCATTCGGAAATTAGTTTGAACATCGTTATACACCCAAACACACTTTGAATTTTTAACCGTGACCTGTGTATGCATGAGAGCAAACAAAAGGTCACGTGGTCGTTTTACTATATAATTCATTGAGCGAGTCGTTATTTTCACGCGAGCATTTTTCAATTATTCTGCCTTAGTACTAAGAATATTTTATACAGTCATTTACGTTAATTATTAGAGTTTTGAGTTACAGAAATATTTTTGCAACTTTGATTGAAAAAAAAGAGATTTTTTGGCTTGTAATCATTCGTACCCTGTCTCCATCGCCCGTTACCACCATGCAAGTTCAGGATGAGCTACTGCTTTTGAAAACCAAATAAAATCAATTTTGCAGAAGCATTTGAGCTCCTTAGTACTGTCCAAGTGTGAGCGGTAATATTTTGCATGTGTTTGTGCTCTAGATTAGAGCCAATAATGGACAGGTCACATGATGTATTCCTAGCCTCGGAGCGTGGACAATAATTATAAATAAACTTATGGCTGAAATATTGTTGAGAGGTGTTAAATTAAAAAAGAAATGAAAAGAAAATTGTTTTAAACCTTTACCAAACAAGAAATGCTAATGTTTTGACTGTCAAGGGCGGATCCAGGATTTTTTCAGGGGGGGGGGGGTCTAGCCCATAAGATGGAAGATGGCTTTAAATTTGTGAATTGTGTAACGATACATGTATAGGCCTACTGTACTAACTTTGTATAGTCAAAATTCGATTTTCGGTCAATTCAAGGCGAGGTCCGGACCCCCTTCTAGATCCGCCCTTAATTGTGCTACAGAGATTGTTTCAAAAATCATTTCAAGAGACAAATTAATGAAATACTTTTAATCAGCAGTTTCCCCTCTTGCCTCAACGTTTTCTATACTTCTATGTACACACGCAAGGGTGGATCCAGGATTTTTTTCGGGGGGGGGGGGGTCCAAAACCAATTGCCAGGGAGGCGGAGGTCCACGCCCAAATGATGACTTAAATATGTTAAATTATGACGCTTTGATTATAGTCAACATTCAATTTTCGGCTTATTCCAGGGGGCGGGGTGAACATCCCGAACCCCCCCCCCCCCTCTAGATCCGCCCGTGCACATACGAAATCCTACTTTCAAGATGCCCATTCTGTTGTCTGCAAGAGCTTCCAAATTGAATCAGGTGCCGTTTAGAAAAGGGTTTTAAAAGCCGCTGATAAACTGAAAAGTCTAAATAATTTGTCGTTTGGGAAATGGGCTTTAAGAGCAATGCTTTTATTATCAAATTGATCTACCAATGTAACCATAATGAATTATCTATCTACATAAGCCTTTCGGTACTGAGATTGTCATCTTCACACTGAAAATGGCATGTTTCGTACATTTTTTTGTTGGGGAAAGGGGGTTATACATGAAAATGACAGTTGAACCTGGCGGCTAGGTCCTCAAAAGATCCGTGGATACTACGTTTTCGGAGGGTCAAAAATACCTTAAAAGCCAGTAAAGACCATAATTGGAAGTCAGTCAATGATATCCCGTCGAGATTCACAGAGGAATCATCACAAAACGGAGTGTGATTCCTGTTAAACTTCTTCTTTCCCACACCGTTCATTTCCATTGCACATTGGATGCTTTGCTCTCAATTGGGTCAGAGCCTCGATCTGGCATTAAAAAGTGTTACTATTTTTAGTAACAAATTGGAAGTGTGTTTGGGTGTATTACATATCCGAACTTATTCGGGCGCGGTCGTTAACATTCGGCCGAATAATTCCGACTTCGCGCGAATCTCATTAGGAGTAGATTAACTTAAATTAAGAAAAGCAGCAATTAAGCATTTGCAATAGCAGCCAATAATACCAGAAGATTGACACATCAGATTCTTTGTATTATTGCCGATGGATCCATTTTTCACAAACGTTGATTATTTTTATCTTAAATTAATAAATTACTGTTTAATCAAACACGATTCTGACGAAAGCGGTGCAGAAAATATGAGGGTGGGAGCTCGAATGGATTATTCATGTGGAATCCGTGCTCAGAACCGTGCGTAGATTTAAAAATAATCACGTTCTATCGTGGTTTGTTGTTTATTTAACCATATTTCTGAGTTAAGCGAAACAATAAATGACAATAAATTATTCACTGGAAAGCCTTACTCAACACTATGGTTTAACGAACAACAAATTACGATAGAACATGGATTATTTCGATTCTTATGTGAAAATTAGGTTATTTCATCTAAGAGCCCCCCCCCCCCCCCCCCGCACACAACAGCCTCCGAAAGTCGTCCTTGGAGTCTTTAAACGCCGCTCAAACGTTTAGTATTTGTTATTTTTAGTAACATACTCTCAATCCCAAAGCGTTTTGGTAACACTACTCTCGAACCCAAAGCGTTTTAATGTTGAATGCACGTGCTCTTTATCGCTGTATATTGAATGCACGTGCGTCGTCATTGTTTTCTCCACATATTTAGGGAGCCTCGTTTTGATAATGTCGATTTGTGACTATTTTAGTAATAATTTTCATGTATACAATGTTGATTTCCCATCAACCCATCGTCTTTGCCTCCGGAAGTGTGTTCTGTGGGTACAGACTAAAACATAAGTGAAAGGACCTTATTGATAAGCAGCGATCTGGAACAAAAGTCCTTTAGTTTATAGCATTTGAGGCAGCCATGTTTCAAATTTAGCATGTGGTCAAATGCAGTCTGGCCGGGAACCATGCTGCTCTCTTACAGTTGCTGCATGCTATGAATAAGTTTTTTTTGAGAACAACATGAATCCCGATCAGACTGTGTGTATTAGATTTCGTGTAAATGTTATATTAATCTTATACCGGTATTATTGGTTAGTTTGACACAGACGTATGATTTAAAACGCTAATTGCGATTTAATCCATTACCTAACAACAAAATTTAAGACTGGTCCAAATTCAAAGATGCTGCCAACGACAAAATGGATATTACTAAAGGTAAAATTTGTGAGTATTATAGCTCAGAAAACATTGAGACAAAAGGAGAAACTGCTGGTTATCAGCAGTTTCTTCTTTTGTCTCCATGTTTTCCCAAGCCATATCTATTAGGGACGTCAAAACCAGGTCTTGTTTGGGAAAGGGTTTAGTTCTTTTTTGCATACAGGGACTGTAGCTTATAAGCCTATTTATAATATGATTGTATAGGACAAATATTTCTTGATAGCCACCAACTTGGACCATGGGAGGATTGGCAGTCATGTAAAGGATTTCAGGTGGCTAGATCTTTTTCTTCAAAGGTACCACGTAGAAAATATGGTGCATTCTAACAAAAAGGGCAAAATTGCCGATCAAATTTGATTGTACAAAGAGAAATAACCTAGGCCTATTGTTATTTCTAATATATAAATATATGTTGTTTCCCTTGATAATATTTTTTTTTCAATTGAACTTAGCTTTAGAAGTGTTCTCTTAAGCCGCGTTCCCATTGCCGACCAAATCAACTCGATCGACTCGATCGCCTAAATTCCCCAACCAAACCCAATTAAACTCGATCAAATGTATTTACACGACTTCTTGTTTATTTCTTGCTGATTAATTCCCGATCATTTTGCCGACCACGCTCGATCGTCCCGATCACTCTTGTCGACCAAGCTCGATCAGTACTCGATCGCTTGATCGAGTTGATTTGATCGGCAATGGGAACGCGCCTTTACGTGACATTTCACAGATATTTTTTCGTAAATTTTACTTTTACTTTTATGTGAAAGAGCACATTTTCTATTGAAAATTATGTAAATTTCCAGTCAAAGTATTGCGCCGTTTTCAAGAAATATAATCATATTTTCGTGTTAAATTTAAGCAAATTTGTGTTTACAGCAGTTCAGATGTAGGCCTATATACGGAATTTGCCATTTCTGTATCAACTTTAAAGAACGTGTTTTTCGCTTATCACTTATCATCCACATCGTCCCTTGACAGCCAGAAGTGGCTATCAGCAGTTAAAATTTAACTGCTGATAGCCACTTCTGGCTGTCAAGGGACGACATATTAAAGTGACATTTCACATTTATTTCATTTTTCAAAAGTATGTCTTGATGCAAAAATTGTTTAATCTAATGCGTAAAACGCTATCAGTTTTTTGAAGTTGTTTTTATAAGCGCAAAATACGCCTTCAAAGTTGAGACAGAAATGACAAATTCTATATAAATCTGAACTGGTGTCCACAACATTTGTTTAATTTTAGCACAAACATATACATTTCTCGTAAACGGTTCAATATTTTGGCTTGGAATTTTTTAGAATTTCCATAAGAAAATATGCTCTTTCGGATGGAATAAAAGTAGAATTTATGTAAAAATAATCGTGAAATGTCACTTTAAAAACATTATTTTACGCATTAGAATAAACAATCTTGGCATCAAGACACATACATTAAAAATGAAATAGGAATGCGATGTCCCTTTAAATCATTTCTAATTTAATTACTGATTTTCAGTTTATATCAGCCATTTGTGGATTCAACTGCGCAACCTATTCAAAAACAATACACGACCGAATTTCATTTACATGTATATCATGACCCAAACAAGACCTTGCTTTGACGTCCCTAATAGAAAAGGATTGAGAAAACATTGAGACAAAAGAAGAAATTGCTGATAATCAGCAATTTCTCCTTTTGCCTCAATATTTTCTGCACTACATTGTACACACATCCTATCCATATCAGCATCCATGTTGTCATCTGCAGTTGCTTTCGAATTTGAAACCCCCAATTTTTGCCGTTTGGGAAAGGGTTAAATATCATAACCCATTGGGCAATAATTTTGACAACCACCACTATCTCCTTTTCCTGATGTATTTTCTATGGTGAGACAAAGAAATATAAATTTCCATTGGTTCTACTCTCTTTGTGGCAACGTTTTTTTTTAACCAATTACCACACAATGACTCTTTTTGACTCCTTACAAATTCATGGCCTTGGAAAACATTGTGGAAAATGACGAAATTGCTTGTGACAAGCAATTTCTTCATTTTCCACAATATTTTCTATACAAAAGACCCAAAACTGTAAAACTGCATTCAATTTAAATTGTCGTCTGCAAAATCTTTGAATTTGGACAAGTCTAAAATTTTGTCGTTTGGTAATGGGTTAATCGTTAGCTATCTAGGAAGGCATAATTATGGGTCTAGGCCCCGATTTCTCGAAAAAAAAACTTAAGTACGTTCTCAAATCTGAGCACCGTGCTCAAATCACATGAAATCCACGTGAACTTCAATTGAATACCAGTCAACGTTGATTGGTTTTCAATTGAAGTTGAGCATGAACTCATGAGTACATACTTAAGTTTTTTAAGTTACATACAGGAAATCCTTTGTACTAAGGAAGCTTATGGTCAAGTCATTCAACGTATGTCAATGGGAAGCTTGGTCACGGGTAGGAACGAGTTTGAGTTTAATTGGGGTTTTACGCCGTTTTCAACTACCAGGGTCATATCGCGGCGGCTGGAGCACCTACCCATGGATTCCTATTGTTTCTCAAACCAGTACTACCACAACACCCTTACCGAGCATCCAGCTGCTCGCCCACTTAGGTTAACGATTTCAAACCCATTGGTGGGTGACAATTTTGTCAGAAAAGGTATTAGCCGCGGCCGGGTATCGAACCCGGGACCTCTCGAATGAGGGTCAGATGCGCTACCAACTGCGATTAGGCCGCGGCCGGGGTAGGAACGATGTTCGCCAGCCCATAGAAGGTAGGTATTCCGCGGATTTCGGCGGGAAAGTGTGCCTTTACAGTTGTTTCAGTGATACGCATGCGCAATTCGGACAAAATCAAAGCTGCCATATGATGCCAACACCATCTATCCTTGTAAATGTAGAAAATGAATTGCATATAAAAGAAAAAGAAACTTCATTTTACCTCTATGAATACCGGTAGTGTAAGAAAATGAAACCATTTTAGATGGGTACAAAAATCAAGAGTTATCTGCACCTGTAGAACTTTTTAAATGACACAAAATTGGTATTCATTTCATTTATTTACCTTACCTTACAATAAAGCTTAGTTTTGTTTCTCAATTTGTAAGTTTTGGAAATTGACACATCGAGCTGAGCCTTTTAGGGAGATTCCTCGCTTTATCCATAGAGGTCCTTTAGGTCTAAGGGAAGTAAATCTATTTGTCCCAATCTATGACGTAAGTATAGGAAAGATTCGGGTGAATAATAATTATCAATGTGACCTTTCATTGGACATATTTTATAATGGGATTGAACATTATTTTTCTATTTGTGACTGATTATACTCTATTGTCAAGTTAAAAGCAGAAAATCAATGATTTTGAACCTTTTTTTCTTTACAATTTCTGGATCGTATTGTGTGCGTGTAATTGTAGTATTATAAGGTCCCTCCGTGAAGCACATTAGGTACGGACCCCAAATGCAACCCAACATTCCGTTAAATTCTAATTTTCCATTCCAAAAGGGTTGAATTTCTTTTTGAAGATTGGTTCTTCTTATTCGTCTTCCAAAAAACATGTATTTTTTAAGCCAAATAGACAGGTACATCATGCTAATTTAGTCTCGCTTTGTACCCATCATCGCAGTGTGTTTGTTACAGAATTCGGAGTTTGTCCTTTTCCCGTTTTGCTGATTGCCTCTTTTGATCTTTTTTCTTGATGGATGTTTCTCTCTCTGATATAAGAGATAAGCCTTTGTGGATCGTATTGAAAGGTAGGTAGGCCTATTACCAGGCTACTCTGAAATAATAGTTTAAAGTGACATTTGCCGTTTATTATAATTTTTCATATATTTTACTTTTATATTTATCTGAAAGAGTATATTTCCTTATGATAATTCTGAAAATTTCAAGCCTTAAAATTGCACTGTTTACGAGAAATATAATATTCTTGTGCTAAAATTAAACAAATTGTTGCCCACAACAGTTCAGATCTATATGGAATTTGTCAATTCTGTGTCAACTACAAAGCCGTATTTCTCGCTTATAATAAATAACAGCTTAAAAAGAAAAAAAAAAAAAACAAAAAAACAAACAAAAAAAAAAAAAACTGATAGCATTTCCATGCATTAGAATATCCAATCTTTGCAAAAAAAACAAAAAACAAACAAACAAAAAAAAAAAAAAAAAAAAAAAAAAAAAAAAAAAAAAAACAAAAAAAACAACAAACAAACAAACAGACAAACTGATAGCATTTCCATGCATTAGAATATCCAATCTTTGCATCAAGACATAGCCTACTTTAAAAAAAAGTAAAATTTGAATGTTATGTCCCTTTAATATTTCTGTTTGATATTTCTTTGTCTCTGATTATAGGCTACTCTGAAATGCTTCTGAGACCATAGGGATCTGCAATTTGACTCTTAGCACCTCACACTCATATTTATTAATAAATAGGCTATGTCTGAGACTATCTCCGGAATTAGGGTGATTTCAAAAAGAGGGCCAAATGTCATAGAGAAAAGGGACCATTCCATACTAAAAATCTTTTTTTTTGGGGGGGGGGGGGGGGGTGAATGGATGTTCTTGAATTTAAGGAAGGTCGGGTCATTACTGCAAACTCATGGACCGAGTTATAAGCAGATATGCCATGATGGTCGTCAATGGGAAATGGATAAGCCTACTTCTCTTAGACCCTTAGACTTTAAGTCTAGTCTCAAATGCTGTGAGGGACAATCTATAAATACTCTTCAAATCCCCCAAGTCACAAGTTTCGCAAAAGATTTCCTGTAATCTGAAATGTGGTTACAGCCATTAAAATTTTGCTCCATTTTTTAACAACCCAAATTGAGACTGGAGTGACCCCATAACCGTATTTGTATTTTTCACAGTATGTGCGAATATTACGCAGTACCGAAATTTGACAGCACGGCAACTTCGGAAAAACAAGAACAGGAAATTGATCGAAACTTTGAAGAAAGTAAACTAAATATCATTAGAATGTGTCAATTATGCTAACAACTTTATTGCTTTACTCATCTGAACCGCCGATAAGGTAGGTGCAAAGTTATTTTTTTTCTAAATCTGAATCAAAGTGTTCGGCCCAACCCTCGATCGCCTATGTTTTTGTTGTCCAAAAAGATATTTCATTCTGGAGTGTTTCCCTGGCTTTAATTTTACCTTTTTTAGTATCTCTTGGTAGAAAACATTGTGGGAATTTTTAGAAATTCCTTGTCATAAGCATTTTTTTCATTTTCCACAATTTTTTCCAATGCCTAAATATCTAATGCAACAAAAAAATCTAGTACCGGGAGGGGAATATTTATCTGAAATGGGGGAAAAGCATGTCCCTTAGAGATGGGGAAGAGGCCCAATAACGACCGTTTATTTAGAGAAAAAAATCACTGTACAGGGTCCAAGAAATTCCTATATTGGCACTCGTCCTGCAGGACTAGTGATTTAGAAAAGTCACTCGTCCTGGTCATGCCTTTACTCGTCCTACCAAAATTGTAGGTTGGAGTCTAGACCAGGTTAAACCATAGGGGATTCCAGAATTGTTTTACAACCATAGGGGATTCCAGAATATAGAGCACAAAGGTTCCAGTTTAATCATATTTAGAAATATTTTGTTTTCTTTCATTTTTTAAAAAATATTCCTAAATCCTTTGAAAAACTACTATTTATAAAAGTTTTAACCATCTAAAAAATGAAATCATTAGTGTATGTTTGCAGCAATAGAAATGAGTCATCCCTCGACGATCTGTTTATGCCTATCAAATTAGGACTGAACTAATGTTTTAATTGGTAAATAAGATTATTTTCGATGCATTGGTGAAGCCGTCATTTAGAAATTGGTTTAAGTAAATGTTGCGTTGTATTTTGATGAAAATAATCTGCTAAATGAATTTAAATAGTGTCTAGTGTTAAACAATATGAACAAGGACCCAGCTTCCGCCATCTTTGTTTATACTGTCATGGTAACTGGGGGCTGTCTCAAAATAGTCAAAACTATTTTTCACATAATGTCTTATTTTTGTGAATGAATTAGCATTCTACGTTGTAGATTCTGACTTGCTAATCTCGATTAATTCTAGCCCAAAGCCATTTTTCCTTGTTGGACTGATTTTAGATAATCAACAGTTTGTTATCTACTTAATTTTCTACTCGTCCTGCAGGACGACCATGACTCATTTTTTCACTCGTCCTCTCAAATTTTTACTCGTAAATACGAGCGGACGAGTGGATTTCTTGGACCCTGCTGTAATGTCAGGGGTCTCATTTGCCAAAATTTGGGGCCGTTATTCGGCCCCATTCCCAATGGCAAAAAGTATCTTTTTTTCCCAATTCTCTGGTGAAAATTCCCAAAGAGGACCCAGAATGACCCATGTTAAGACCTCATCTTCATTTACAAACATTTTGAAGATAGTTTTAGAGTAGATTCTTAAACAAGAGTATGTACAAATGCATTTTACATCACTACAGTCTAATTTGCAGCTGAATCTGAGTGACAGTATGAATACCAACTTGTTTAAGTTTTTCCCAATTTAGGTAAAAACGTCACTATTTTTCCCAATTTCACTGGCCCCTGGCCCCAAATGAAAATTGGTAGCAAGACCCCTGAATGTGGCGTCAAATTGCGTCACCACCATGACATTGTGGGAATAGGTTAATCTAAGTCTCTAAGATTATTCCTCATATTGGTGACATCAACAAGACCTGTCAACATTTTTACCTTGACTTTTTCTAGAGGGGGTCATTATGTCCCCCTGGTCTTCAAATTAGAGGGTCATGCCTGTTGTAAGTTGTAACATTGTTTCTTCATTGTCTCAGCTTAAATTTTGGATGTTGATTTAGATAGTATTTGTATAAAATATAACTCAGAAAATATTAAGATAGAAGTAGAAATTGCTTGTTTTAAGTAATTTATTTTTTGCTTTAATAATGTTTTATCAAGCCTTTATTAACTGCGACATCAAAACCAGGTCTTGTTGGGGACAGGTTTTATTAAAACTTGATATTTTTTGTCAACAGGTAACAGTACTAGAAAGATGTTGAACGGTAATTCAGAGGTGATGGGCCGACTTTTGGCTGACAGTGCTGTGTTGAACAGAGGCACTGATGATGAATTGGTGAGTCACATTTAACAAATAGTTAAGTTTAACCCTATACCAAATCACAAAATTTGAGGGGGGTCAAATTTGAAAGATAATTGCAGAAGTCCTACAATTTGAAGTACAGTCAAACCTGCCCTAGTGACCCTCTGAATTTAGCGACTTCCTGTCATATGCGACCGTATTTTTTCCTCCCAAAGCATTTTGCTATATTTTGACCCTGAATTAAACGACTCCCTGCCTTACCCGACAAGCGACCTTAAAAACTGTGCCCAAATCAACCGTCGAAACTGTTTTTAGCGACTTTTCCCCGGGGACGTAATTTCAAAATATGGATTCTCGAGACGGTGTTGGTGACCATTTCGGAATAACGAGCCAATTCAGAATTCCAAATTGGTCAACGTCAATTTCGAGATTGATTGTGCCCTAATATCGAAGGTAAACACAACAGCAACGGTATGATAACTTTCGATTTAAATGTAAAACAAGTTATAAAATCGAATACAGACTTTGATGATATGTTAGATAGGATATTTTTAACAGAAGGAAGCACTAAGTCTTCAATGGCAAGCATGTCTACAGTGTTGACACTGATTAGGACTGCTGAGCCGAGGACGGCTGTGGTAGGGCTGTGGTGCCTTCGGCTTCACCGGCTAAAAAAATGGGCTACAGATCTTTGTGCAACGGCACAGTTTAAATAAAAGGTAAATATATCTTGGTTTGTAAATATGCGGTTAATTTTGATCTATACTTTGCAGAAAAATACTTCTGGATGTTTACACATGTTTTGGATGGAAAAATTAGCTTTTTCCAAACAACAAAATGTTAGGTTGGACCAATTTGAAAACTGCTGTAGATGACAAAATGGGTGTTAACTAAAGATAAAATTTGTGATTGATAAAATATTGAGGCAAAATGAGAAGATACTGATTAGCAGTTGTTTCTTCTTTTCTTTCGATGTTTTCCAAAGCCTACACTTTAAGAAACGTCAAAACAAGGTATTGTGTGGCAAAGGGGTAAAACGCCATAGTCCTATCAAAGTATTTTTCCATACTACCTTGTTTATAGTTATGACAGTCACACCATACCGAAAGATTTGGGGCATATCGTTTTAGTTCAAAAATTACTTGTGAAAATGCAGTTTATAATTTATGGAGCATTCCGAATGCTTCATACTTTATACAAATGATGTCATCTTGACATCAATTGTACAAAGTATGGACCATTCGGAAAACCACGGTTTATGAATTACGGAGCATTCGGAACAATTCGGATAATTATCTCTTATATTGTTTCTACAGAATTGACCAAGGGGTTTTGCGAGATGTATTATATTATAGAGGTTGTTTAAAGAAATCTCAAGATGTCTTAAAAAATCTTGCTCTAAAGAATGCACCTCTGGTCTATATCTCATAGGCGTAGAAAGAGGGGGCAGGGGGGCCTGACCCCAATAATTCAGAAAAGGGGCCTGCCCCCCTATGGCCCCCCATAATACACCCATATTTCCGTTAACTTTAAATGCAGAATAACACTTAACATCTTGCAAATTTTCCGACTTTAGATTGCATATATGCCAAATCTTAGCTTTCTACCTTGTGTATTGGCTTAGATGTCGACGGATTTAAAACCCCATGATTTGTTGTCCCGGGAATAATATTTACAATAATGGAACATATGGGGTTTTAAATCCGTCAACATCCTAGCCAATACACAAGATAGAAAGCTAAGATTTGGCATAGATGCAATTTAAAGGCCATATTTTCATAATACATATTTATTTTGTACGAAGTTCTCGGAAAATTTGCATGATTTTAAGTGCCATTCCCCCTTTAACATTTGCCCCCCCCCCCCCCCCCAATATTATAAACCTTCCCACGCCACTGTGTCTAAGGCACTATTATTCTAGACAAGGTTCGGCGGTCGATTTCTTTTTGAATAGATCTAGATCTACTTCTTTTTATTAGGCTGCAGTGACGGATCCATAGAGGGTTCAGGGTTCGTTTGGTTCAAATGAACGCCTGTCTAGGACCTGATTATTTCATAGTCATGCAAACATTCTGTCAAAATGGATTAATAGGCCTACTTGGAAAACGAAACTCCCTTTTTGTAGCCTATCTACAGTGGCGGATCCAGGATTTCTGAAAGGGGGGTTCGAATTTACAATTAGGGGGGGGGGGTTCGTTTTCCTATCAATATACAATTTTGACTGAATTTCTGCATGAAAATGAAAGAATTAGGCTTCAGAGGGGGGGTTCGTTTGAACCCCCCGAACCCCCTCTGGATCCGCCACTGTATCTAGATCTATGTTCGACCCCCTCCCTTCAGAAAAATCCTGAAAGCGCCACAGGACTGAGTTTTAACTTTTTGTTTGCAAATTATTCATATTAGAACTTGTTTCGACAAAGATAAAGTCAAATCAAATCAATCAAATTATTTTTGAGTTGTTTTAGAACTAGGAAAATAGCGAAGGAAAATCTCGAGATTGATCGCGCAACTTCGGAATTCCAAATTGGACAGCGATCAATTTCGAAATTGATCGTATTCCAAATCGGCTCGCAACAACGGAAACGAAAGTAAACGGTGTTCAAAATCAAATAGCATGAGAAATAAGTTATCGTAAAAAATGATGTCACCGGGTCGAACTTGATTGTAATTTTCTTAGTAGGGATTGGCTTGTGAACGGCCGAAATATTTGTTTGATTAAGGATCCCTTGAGTATTGGCAACTACGAATCCGCGAATCAAGTAGGCACAAACAATGATAGGATGACATTTTTAGCAAATTCTCGAATTCAATTTACAGTTTTGATTGTTTGAAATGGCCGATCTTTTCATCAAGAAGAACTTCAATATTAATGTTGCACAGTGGGAATGACAAAATATGAAATGTTGGATCGAGGACAATTCATTGTTTGACGTGTCTGAAGGTCTGCTGACATGCTGATTTTCACCATGATGGTCAGTGCATTGTAAAGGAAACTTAATATAGATCGATTGACGGATATTCTTACTATATAAGGCGTGTTCTTCCAATCATTTTATTTAATCATTTCATTAATTTAGCATGCAATAAATACTAAACATTGATCGTACATTTACTTTGAAAATTTTACAAATTCTGTCTGACCCTCAATTAAGAGACCACCTGTCATATGTGACCTTTTTTGGTGAATCCCAAAGACGGTCTCTTAATACAGGTTAGACTGTAAATGAAATTTTACATTCATTGGTGCTTCTGGGTATAAAAAAACTGTGGGAAATAAAGAAATTGCTTGTCACAAGCAATTTTCTCATTTTCTACAATGTTTTCCTAAGTATGTTTCATGATTTAAAAGAGCGTCCGTGTTTGGGAATGGGTTAACAGATAGTTGAGTTAAACCCATACTGTAAAATCAGATATTTTCGCTGGGCCAAAAGTTTACGAATTTTTAAATTTGAAGTGGTTCGCGAGGGTAAAAGTTTGCGAAAAACAAAACCTGTGAACCATGTGGTTTAATTTTCACGACAATAAAATCATCAACTATCATCAACTATCGGTTTTGTCTTTTATTTTTACAGCCGGTCTTCATATTAATAACACAATACGTAAAAAATACCAGATGCCCCTACTTGTTTAAAAAGGTCTCACGTAATCCGTAATCATTTAATCCTTTAATCATGTATGTGAATACATTTTCAGACCAAACACTGTTCATCTTCTGTAGATTAATAAAATCATATCAATTCAGATCGAATACATTCAGCAGTCCGTATTTGCTCAATAGATCTTGTTTAAAGTATGGAAAACTGCATAACATAGCTGTTAATTGCTGACAAACAATGCCTGTCAAAATCGTATGTCGCTCTATTGACCACATTTCACACCTTTTGTTACAGGTGTAACCAAACAGCCCTGGTGATATTTGATGTATTCAAGGCCCATCGCAGCGAAGGTTTTTTGGAAATTTTAAAGAATGCGAACATAAGTCGTTTGTCTAGTTTGATTGCATTATTTACTCGATTTACATTGTACGATAAAACCAAAACAATGGCGGACGGACGGTGCGTTCTTGTAGGATCATTGCATTTGCTCCCAGGCAATATGTTCACGTGGCTAAATGTTTACGAATTAATCATTGCATTTGCTCACAGGCAATATGTTCACGTGGCTAAATGTTTACGAATTTATTGGATTCGCAAACATAGCGAAAATTAATCCCTAGCGAACATTTCTGATTTTACAGTAAGCAAATGGCAAAAATTGAGGAAGGTCCAATTTGAAAGCTGCTGCAGATTTATAATTATGAGTATAGAAATTTTGCACATTTTAGCCTAGAAAATATTGAAGCAAATGTAGAAAATGCTGATTATCAGCATTTTCTTCTTTTGTTTAAATGTTTTCCTTTATGGCATGTGAAAATCATGTCTTGTTTGGTGAGGGTTTTTAGGTTTTGACAATTTTGAATTGGTTAACCTGTATGGGTACTAAGATGATTTGGGTCTATTGAAAATTCACATAAAGCTCATTCAGTCCTTCTTAATCAATCAAGATGGTATCTTTTTTTCCTAGCAGCCTTTTTCATTTCTAGTTACATTTATAGGCAAAATTCTGCAAATTCTGACAGTCTGCATTTTGCCCCAGTGCCTGAAATCTCTAGTTTTGGTCCCTTTAACTCTTTCACACATTAATGATGCTTTTTTAGGCTCGTAAAGATAAAGGATAGAACTATGTAGGCTGTAGCACAGAAAATATTGAAACAAAAGGAGAAAATGCATTTTCTCCTTTTGCAGCAATGTTTTCAGAACGCTAAAATTCTGTCAGGGAAATTAAGAAAAGGTCTTTTTTGGGAAAGGGTTCAGAAACAATGTAGCGAAGGTTATATTTATGTGTTTAAAATCAGTATATCTGCAAGCAATTTTACCAACTTGATTCTTTAACCCATTGATCATCCAGGTTCAAGTCATCTGATAAACTTTGGTGCCTTAGGCTAGCCACAGCTCATTGGCTTTTATCATTTTTTGTACTCATTTAAATGGACATTTCATTCCAATTTCAATTTTTCGCCCGGGACGATAGTCTCGGAAGAGCTATTGTCATACCCCAAGATGTCGGCGTCGGCGTCAGCGTCCGCAAAAACTTTAACCTGGCCCATATCTCATGCCCTGTTAGAGATACAGCCTTCATATTTCACCTGTGGGTACCTCTAACCAAAACCTTTAATTTGAGACCATGACCTTTGACCTTGTGACCTTGACCTTGGAGTTTGACCCACTTTTTGACTGTTTTTAAAAAACTTTAACCTGGCCTATATCTCATGCTATATTACACCTACAGCCTTCATATCTCACATGTGGATACTTCTCACCAAGACCTTTCATTTGAGACCATGACCTTTGACCTTGTGACCTTGACCTTGGAGTTTGACCTACTTTAAAAAAAACTTTAACCTGGCCTAAAAAAAACTTTAACCTGGCCTATATCTTATGCCCTATTGCACATACAGCCTTGATATTTCACATATGGACACCTCCTACCAACACCATTCACATTTGACCATGACCTTTGACCTCATGACCTTGACCTTGGAGTTTGACCTACTTTTAAAAACTTTAACCTGGCCTATATTTCATGTCCTTTTACACCTACAGCCTTGATATTTCACACATGGACACCTCCTACCAACATGATTCACATTTTACCATGACCATGGACCTTATGACCTTGACCTTGGAGTTTGACCTACTTTCAAAAAACTTTAACTTAGCCTATAACTCATGTCCTTTTACACCTACAGCCTTGATATTTCACACACGGACACCTCATTCCAACACAGTTCACATTTGACCGTGACCTGTGACTTTGTGACCTAGAGCTTGACCTACTTTTACAAAATTTCATTTTGGGCCATGACCTTTTTACCTTGACCTAGGAAATGACTTTTCTTTGTGACAAGCTCTCGTTTGGGCGAGCTTTATTGTCCGCGGACAATTCTTGTTATTGTATGCCTTGATGCCAAGATTGGTTATTCTAATTAGTATAAATACTATTAGTCTTTTTTAAGTTGTTGCCAATAAGTGAGAAACACACATTTAAAGTTGAGACATAATCGATAAATTGCATATAAATCTGAACTGTTGTCCACAACAATTTGTTCAATTTTAACACAAAAATATAAATTTCTCGTCAACGACGCAATATTTTAGCTTGAAATTTTCAGTATTTTCTTAAGGAAATATGCTCTTTCAGATAAAAAATAAAAGTAAAATTTATGACAAAAAAATCTGAAATGTCACTTTAACCCATTACCAAAAGACAAAATTTTAGGGCTGTCCAAATTGAAAGATCCTGCAGACGACAATTTCAAGTGAAAGGAATTTTTAATTTTTACGTCTTTTTGGATGGAAAACATTGCGGAAAATGAAGAAATTGCTTGTCACAAGCAATTTCTTTATTTTCCACAATGTTTTCCAAAGCCTTTATTTTGTGGGGCGTCCAAAAGCGTCCATGTGTGGGAAAGGTTTAAACACCTGAAGAAGGCGTGGCCACATACACAATTCTCTGTCCACCTCACGTCTGGAGCACATCTAAAACAAGGAACAAGTGCAGTATAATTTTGGACGTCATATGGACACAATTTGGTCGCTGAATCTTAGGTGACAGGCCTTGAGTGATCAGGAACAATGTCGGGCAACTTTCTTGTTCAGAAAAATTCTCATTCCACTGGTGGGACTTTAACCGAGAACGCTTCGACACAAAAGCCTGTGTCCTATGTTACCCCTAGACCTTCAAATCCCCCCCCCCCCCCCCTCCCCAACAATGCTCATATCAAAGGGTAAATTTTCAAAAACTTGAAAAATTAAGAAAAAGTACTAAGGTTTATGGCTTGAAATATACCTAAATGACTCTATCATAGATTCAAGTCCTTTCATATTGGACTAGTTCAAATATTTAACCCATTACCAGAAGGCAAAATTTTAGACTAGTCCAATTTCAAAGATGTTGCAGATGATAATGTAAAATGAACGAAATTTCATATTTTTTGGACTTTTATATAGAAAATATTGTGGGAAATGAAGAAATTGCTTGTCACAAGCGATTTCTTCGTTTTCCACAATGTTTTCCAGAGCCTTTATCTTGTGGGGCGTCAAAAAATGTCTTTGTGTGAGTATGGGTTAACCCTTTCCCAAACAAGACCTGGTTTTGACATCCCTTATAAAAAAAAGGCTTGGGAAAACATTGAAACAAAAGAAGAAACTGCTGATGAACAGCAGTTTCTCCTTTTGTCTCAATATTTTCTGTGCCATATTTTACACAAATCCTATCTTTAAAGACATCTATTTTGTCATTTATGGCAGTTTTTGAAATGGATCCCCCTAAAATTTTGTCATTTGGGAAAGGGTTAAAGGGTTGTGCCATTACCTCATAATGACGCTTTTTGATGCCGACACAATACAGGCTTTGGAAAACATGGTGGAATATGAAAAAAATGCTTGTGACAATCAATTTCTTTATTTCCTGCAATGTTTTATAGTTCCTACCCAAAGGACCAACAATTATTTGGAAAAGTCTGAAGTTTTGTCGTCTTGGAAAGGATTAAATAGACTTTTGTTAATTAACAGTTATCTTCTGAGATAATCATTTTACCCCTTCCAAAACGGCAAACATTTTCGTAGGCCCAATTGGGTATGAGTTGCAGATGACAAAATGATTGATATCTAAGATAGGAAATCTGTATCTTATAGGACAGAAAATATTGTGGGAAAAGAGAGTTTAAGAGACATTACAGAATATCAGCAATTTCTTCTTTTCCCTGGACATTTTCCAAAGTCCTTTTGAATAGGGTTGTCAAAACCAGATCTTGTTTGGGAAAGGGTTCAATAAGACTCAGGTTAAGGTGCACAAAGAGTCTACTTGTTTGAATCTTTATCAATATTTATGAGACTGGAAATTGATTATGAAATATTGCACAATTTGATGTAAAAGTTCATTTAATCCTTTCATGAATGAAAAAGGTTTAACTCATGAATTGAAAGCTGCTATAGACAACATTAAAATTTTATGGATTTTGATAAAAATATGATTTGTGTACAGTACATTGACAGAGCCAGAGGAGGATCCAAGTGTCCAGATCCCCCTCCCCCATCTTATCTAGCAAGTAAGGGGTTAATCAAAATGATTTTGTAGAAATTGCAGATTCCTACCAGTTAACTTAAAAGCATAAAAACTAGACAGAATCAATTAACAACACAATTCACCGTTACAAGTGCCCACTTACAATGTAATTATAATTGGCTAAAATAAAGCAGTCTCAGCAGAAAGATTTGAAGCTGTAGTGGCAAATTATAAAAGTTTCAGTAAACATTGAAACGCATTGGTTTTTGCAAATAATTGTGAAAAGCGTAATGGGTAAAGAAGAAATTGCTCATGAAGAATTTCTTCTTTTCCAATAATGTTTTTATACAAAATTAATGCATTTACCCATTGAATTGATACATTGTTTATAAGAATTTGATATGAAATACATCAATATATTTCTGCTGGTGACCATTTCTGAAAAAATCAAGCTTTTAGGTACTTTTGAAGCCATAAGGGCACAACACTGATTTTTTTTGAAGCGGTAGTAGGACCCTTACAACTTTTTGGGCTTGGAGAACATTGAAAGTTCACATATATTAATTATATTGATTTCAATTTGACTGTGGCCAAGGACCCAACCCACACTCTGAGTCTCAGTCATTGTATCTGTGTTCCTCCTGTCCATAACCATTAATACAAAATTTTCCTGCAGTCTAATAAGGCTTTTCCCAATCAGAAAAACCTGTTCCAATTTAAAAACTGCTGCAGACAACAAAATGGCTGCTGAAACGATTCCAATTAGTACCCACAACATAGGGTTTGGTAAGCAATGAATAAAATGAAGCATTTTTTACTCATTACTGCACAGTGATGCCTTTTGACTCCCTCACAAGAAAAGGCCTTAGAAAACATTGTGAAAAATGAAGAAATTGCTTGTGACAAGCAATTTCTTCATTTCCCACAATGTTTTCTAAACAAAAGCAACAAAAATGTAAAATTCCAAACAAAAGCAACAAAAATGTAAAATTCCACACACTTGAAGTTGTCGTCTGCAACATCTTTGAATTTGGAATGGTCCAAAATTTTGTTGTTTGGTAATGGGTTAAATGCCAGTGCCCCTCTAATCTGTAGCTCTGATGTGTTAATTTCCAGGTCTGCTATGGCTACTGTGATAGTTCAGGGAAGAAGTTTCTGTTTTATTTACTCGTTATTCTGACATTGGGCCTTATCTTACTGATACTATATTGGAAGCCAGAATTACAATGTTATCTACAGAAATCTAAGTGTGCGCTCTACAAAGCTGACACCGTTCTACTGCAGGTATATTATCGCTTTTCAATAAAAAACTTGTAACTGCAGCTTGTTCTAAGCTGCAGTTACAAGGTTTTTGTTGAAAAGCAGCAATATTTAACTCGGCCAAATGATACTGTTTTATTTACTGGTTATCCTGACGTTAGGCCTTATCCTGCTTATTTTATACTGGAAGCCAGGATTACAATGTTATCTACAGAAATCCAAGTGTGCACTTTACAAGGCAGACACTGTACTACTTCAGGTAAATCATCGCTTTTCAACAGAAAAAACTTGTAACTGCAGCTTGTTTTAAGTTTCAGTTACAAGGTTTTTGTTGAAAACCAGCAATTTTTAATTTGACAGAATGACTCTGTTTTATTTATTCGTTATCCTGACATTGGGCCTTATCGTGCTTATTTTATACTGGAAGCCAGAGTTACAATGTTATCTACAGAAATCCAAGTGTGCACTCTACAAGGCTGATACTGTCCTACTTCAGGTATATGTCCTTATCTCTTACCTTTTCCCTAGTTTATACTTGTGGAAGAAATTCCAGAAACACATGATTAGGTTCACCAGCTGTAGCAATATAACTAAAAAAATATGTAGGACCACAAACCTCATTCAATTAACTCTTTCGCTGCCAATGTCGCCGAAAAGCGACCCATAGGAAGACTGCCAATGTCGCCGATCGGTGACTTTCAAATAATAGCTTAATGAGGTCATTCAAGGTCAAGGGCAAGGTCATCTGATCAAACTGCTTGATAAAAAGTATGCTATCAGGCAAATTAATTTATGTGCAATGATTCCTGAAAGTTTCAGCTTAATATTATCAAACAACGATTTTTTACTATTCTATAAACTGATAAGCCCTCTTATTAAGTTTCCATAATTTGGCACTGGAAATAGGACAATTCCAGATAATTTGGCAGTGAAAGAGTTAATGACAATCAATATTTTTATGCTGTATAGTCTAATATAGCATCATATAATTATTATATTGATGCTTTTGAACAAAAACCTGTTATCTGCTGCTTGTTTTAAGCTGCAGTTACAAGGTTTTTGTTGAAAAGCAGCTATATAACATATAAGTCATGAAAGCAAATGTTTGGTAATCCTAGTTCAATCAGAGCAATGAATTTTGTGCTACCGTTATTTTTTGATAGACCATCGGTGTTGTTATAAAATTTCGCAACTACGCCTTGGATCAAGCCGTAGTTACAAGATTTTATAATAATACCTATGGAAGCACTATTGCTTGTCAGAAATTACATCACAGTTAACTGGATAAAATCGTTCCCTATAATAATCATGTAATTGTTTTTACTTGCAGGATTCATTTGGGCAGAAATATGTTTGTACAGTCAAACATCTGAATGTAACGGAAGATGTGTAAGTATTAACCCATTCCCAAATAAGACCTGCTTTTGATGTTCCTATTAGAAAAGGTTTTGGAAAATATTGAAACAAAAGAAGAAACTGCTGATAACCAGCAGTTTCTCCTTTTGTCTCAATATTTTCTATGCCATATTTTACACAAATTCTATCTTCAATAACTTCAATTTTGTCATTTTTGGCAGTTTTTGAAGTGGATCTCCCTAAAAGTGTGCCGTTTGGGAAAGGGTTAAATTCTGAATTCCTTTAATTAAACCTTTAATAACCTTCATGTGACAAGACCTAGCTCCAGTAGCAGGAGTTTTCCTAGCCATTTTGGGAAAAGGAGTCTGGCCTGAATTGGGAAAATTTTAAAGCGCCAAATAGCTCATTTTGGGCTGAAAAAGGAAGCAAAACACTCATTTTGCAATAACAAATTAAACATTTTAGATAGATTGGGAAAAATGGAAGAACATTTGCTTTGAGAAAACAGCCTTTTGCATTGGGAACACCTCAGTTTTCAGGAGGTACAGAAAGCATAGGAAAACCCCTGAGTAGAAATGGCATGTGGAAATACTAATACTGAGGCAAAAGAAGAAAATGCTGATAATCATCATTTTCCCTCTTTTCTCAAAATTCTGGATATTGCAGACAAAATCTATGCTTGTATTATGTATCATGCCCTCTGCTATATCCTTAAATTTGTTGTTTGGAAAAGGGTTAAGTTTACTCTTTAGTTGGACAATATTCTCTCTGGCATTTGGAAAAAGATCACGTCATATCAATGGACAATTTACCTTTGGACATTTAAATTTTGTGAGTTAGATTAGGATGCAGTGCTCCCAATTGTCAGCTTAACCCTTTCCCAAACGACAAAATTTTACGGTGATTCACTTCAAAATCTGCCACAAATGACAAAATGGATGTCATTAAAGATAGATTTTGTGTAAAATATGGCATAGAAAATATTGAGACAAAAGGAGAAACTGCTGGTTATCAGCAGTTTCTTCTTTTGCCTCAATGTTTTCCCAAGCCTATTCTAATAGGGACTTCAAAAGCAGGTCTTGTTTTTGAAAGGGTTAACTGTACATTAGGTTTGTTTTAATCCATTACAGCATGGTGAAGCCTTTAGACTCAATCACAAGAAAAGGTTTGGGAAAACAATATGGAAAAAGAAGAAATTGCTTGTGAAAAGCAATTTCTTCATTTCCAACAATATTTTCTACCCAAAGAGACCAAATAATTTGCAAGTTAATTCACATGAAATTGTTGTCTGCATCATCTTTGAATTTGGACATATCAAAAATTTTGCAGTCTGGTAATAGTTTAACCCTTTCCCAAACAACAAAATTTTGGGGTGGTCCAATTTCAAAGCTGCTGCAGATGACAAAATTGATGTTGATAAAGATGGTATTTGTGTATGATTTAGTACAGAAAATATTGAGGCAAAAGGAGAAACTGGTGATTATCAGCAGTTTCTTCTTCTGTTTCAATGTTTTCCCAAACATTTTTTATTTGGGACGTCAAAACCAGGCCTTGTTTGGGAAAGGGATAATCTATACAAATCTGATAATTATAGGTCTGCCCAATCAGATGCCTACAATCGTGACTTGAGCTCCCCAGAAAACATGGCAGAAATCGATGACCTCGCTAACTTGACGGTAAAACAAGATGATACCATGCTTACCTGCTTTGATCATCAGCATATACGGTACATTTGGAACGATCAACAGAAAACTTACGCAAAACTCTTGTGAGTATGTTTTATTATAAAAAAAAGTTGTATAATAACTAAATTTCATGCATAAACCAACTATAATCCAAGTTGTAAGGCTTTTTTTAGTATGTATGTATAATATATTAAGATTGATGTTTTCAAAAGCAGGAAAAATATCAAAGAAATAAGAACAATCCCCCCCCCCCCCCCCTCCAAAAAAAAAAAAAAAAAAAGAATAGAAATTAGGCGGTCCGAAATATTCATAATAATCAGTCTTCTCATCCATAAATTTGTTTGAAACAGAGATTTGCTGGATATGGTACATCTTATAAACAATGGCTGATTAAGAGGGTTATTGATGAACAAACAAAATTTTGTTTGCCCATCAATAACTTTCTTATTATGTGCCGTTAAACCCTCTCCCAAACAAGACCTGGTTTTGACGTCCATAATAGACAAGGCTTGGGAAAACATTGAAACAAAAGAAAAAACTGCTGATAACCAGCAGTTTCTCCTTTTGTCTCAATATTTTCTATGCAATATTTTACACAAATCAGTTTTTGAAGTGGATCACCCTAAAATTTTGCCGTTTGGGAAAGGGTTAAAAGATCCATCACATCCAACAAGTCTCTGACATTTTTATGCCCCTGTATCGAAAGATCAGACTCAAAGGCATATTGTTTGACTTGTGTCCATCAGTCCATCCTTATGTCTGTCTATCTGTCTGTCTGTCTTTCTGTCTAAAAACATAACATTGGCCATTTCGCGGGCATTCATGTTTCACAAACACATCTTGTTACACCTTCTGTGCGTCAAAGCTGCTTCAGGGGCGGAGGTGGTGCAGTGGTTCGATTCCCTGCCTCTCCAGTCTTTCGGATGAGACTTTAGACTGAGGTCCCGTCTTTACCCATTACCAGACAACAAAATTTTGGACCATTCTAAATTCAAAGATCTTGCAGACGACATTTTCAAGTGCATGAAATTTCACATTTTTGGTGCTTTTGTTAAGAAAACATTGTGGGAAATGAAGAAATTGCTTGTCACAAGCAATTTCTTCATTTTCCACAATGTTTTTCAAAGCCTTTATTTTGTAGGCCTTCAAAAGATGTCCTTATGTGGGAATGGGTTAATATGACCTAAGCGGTTGAGTGGGACATAAAACTCCATCCAATCCAATCAAAACTGTTTCATATCTGTTTCAATGCAAATTCAAATCGGTGTTGTATAAAAAGATTTATCCCTTTCCCAAACAAGACTGGGTTTTGACGCCTATAATAGGATAGGCTAGGGAAAACATTAAGACAAAAGAAGAAACTGCTGATAACCAGAAGTTTCTCCTTTTGTCTCAATATTTTCTGTGCTATATGGTACACAAATTCCTTCCTTTTAAACATCAATTCTGTCATCTACAGCAGTTTTTGAATTGGAACACCCTTGAATTATGTTGTTCAGGAAAGGGTTAATGAAAATTTTCTGCCACTGCTGTTGTGTCACATGATTTCTTGCCATGAAAACATCATTTATGTAAGTTGTCTACTATTTTCAGAGATTTGTCCAGCAACACCAAATGTTCTGATCTGCATGAAATACATGGCCTTAGTTCTACAAAACAAGCACACAAGTATGTATACTTAAAGTTTTATATATATGAATACTGAGTGTTTCATATAAATATTCAAATGCTATACATTTATCAAAAGTAAATGGCTACATAACCAATCCATTATTTTAGATAGGATATAAACTATTTAATATCATTAGTCCACCCCTAATAAGATTCATGTGACTTGTAAATTTTTTTGGCAATGTTGTAAAGATTGGTGGCGGAAAGTAATGTTTTTTACTCAAAAAGACCAAAAAATGTACAATTTTAGTCATATAAAATTGTTGTCTACAACAGCTTTGAATTTAGACCAGTCTGAAATTTTGCTGTTGAACCCTTTCCCAAACAAGACCTTGTTTTGAAGTGCCTATTCAATTAGGCTTGGGGAAACATTGAAACGAAAGAGGAAAATGCTGATAATCAGCATTTTCTCCTTTTGCTTCAATATTTTTGGGGCTTTATTGTACACAAAATCATTCTTTGTTAACATCAACTGTGTGGTTTCCAGCAGCTTTCAGATTGGACGACCCTAAAATTTTGCTGTTTCATATTGGTTTAAGCTATTGTATTCTGTGTTCTTTACAGACGTATTATTCATGAACAAAACAGCATCAATGTTGAAGTTAAATCATACTGGAAACCCTTAGAATTGAGACCAGTCTAAATTGTGCCGTTTGTTAAAGGCCTGATCACATACAGTATTCTGCGTCCACATCACGGCCAGAGCATGTATATAACAGGGGACCCGTGCAGTATAATTTTGGATGTGATGTTGATGCAATATGGACACGGAATCATATGTGACCGGGCTTTACTGTTTAAGCTATCTTATCTTTTGTTCTTTACAGACGTATCGTTCATGGAGAAAACAGCATCAATGTTGAAGTTAAGTCTTACTGGAAACTGTTTATAGAGGAAGTAAGAATATAACAATGAATCCTTTAAAAATCACCTTTTTATTCTTTTGCCTCAATAATTTTAGCTCACCTGAGCATGTAAGTGCTCATGGTGAGCTATTGTGATACCCCTTTGTCCAGCGTGTGTCGTGTATCGTGTGTCGTCCGTCAAACGTTGCCTTGTATGCACTCTAGAGGCCACATTTTTTGTCCAATCAACCTGAAAATTGGTCAAACCAATTGTCTTGATAGTATCTTGGACAAGTTGGAAATTGGGTCATCCAGGGTCAAAAACTAGGTCATTAGGTCAAATTTTAGAAAAACCTTGTGTGTACTCTAGAGGTCACAATTTTTGCTCAATCAGTCTAAAAATTACTCAGAATGATTGTTTAGATGAAATCTTGGACAAGTTTGAAATTTGGTCACCTAGGGTCATAAACTAGGTCAAGAGGTCAAATCTTAGTAAAACTTTGTGTGCACTCTAGAGGTCACAGTTTTTGCCCAATCAACCTGTAAATTGGTCAGAATTATTGTCTTGACAAAATCTAGGACAAGTTTGAAAATGGTTCATCTCATCATCATCATCATCATCATCATCCTGTTTAGATTATCCAGGCCTGCAATTAATCCTCTGCTGAGGGTGGGGCCTGGCTGCCCAGTCTCGATCGGAGCCTTCCTCTCCATGTCTGACGGTCTAGAGGGTTTGTGTTTGTTAAACCGGCAATCTCACGGTCCCTCCGGACAACTTCCTCATCTAGGGTCATAAACTAGGTTACAGGGTCAAACCTTAGTAAAACCTTGTGCACACTGTAGCAGTCACAGTTTTTGCCCAATCAACCATAAAATTAGTCAGAATGATTGTCTTGATAAAATCTCGGACATGTTAAATATTGGGTCATCCAGGGTCATAAACTAGGTCATGAGGTCAAATCTTAGTAAAACCATGTATGCGCTCTAGAGGCCACATTTGTGGTCTAAAATTGTTCAGAATGATAGTTTTAATGAAATTCCAGCCAAGTTTGAAATTGGGTCATCTGAGGATATAAACAAGGTCATTAGGTCAAATCTTGGTATAACATTGTTTGCACTCTAGAGGCCACATTTTTTGCCCAATCAACCTGAAAATCAAAAGGACAAGTACAAAATTGGGTCATCCAGGGTCATAAACAAGGTCATTATTTCAAATCTTAGAAAACCTTGTGTGCTCTATTGAGACCACATTTTTTTCCCAATGAGCCTGAAATCGGGTTAGAATGATTTTATCGATCAATTCTTGGACAGGTCATTAATTGGGTCCTGAGATCATAAACTAGGTCACAGGGTCAAATATTATAACAACCTTTTGTGCATTCTAGAGGCCATATCTTTTGTCCTATCAACCTGAAAATTAGTCAGAATGATTGTCATCACATAATCTTAGACAAGTTCGTAATTGGGTCATCTAGGGTCATAAACTAGGTTACTAAGTTAAATCTTTATAAAACTGTATACATTCTAGAGGCTAAGCTACATGATATATAATACAGAAAGCTATTATGTCAGGTGAGCACTTCAGGGCCAATGGCTCTCTTGTTTGTGAAATGTTGTATAGATCATGATAAATGACCTGGTAGAACATCTGATCTCTAGCTTTAAGCTAGAGATGCTCTACGAGGTCATTTATTGTAAGCTACATACAAATCCTATCTTTTTCAACATCTATTTTGTTGTCTGTTGCAGATTTATTGAATTGGAATGGTCAAAAAATTTTCAAAATGTTTCAAGAGGGTGTCATTTTGTCCCCCAGGTCTTCAAATTAGGGGGTCTTATCTACAGTATCATTATTTCATCGTGGCGCAGCTGAAAATTTTTAGGGGTCATTCAAGCTAAAACATTGGCAAAATGCACAATTTTATGAGCTACGGAAAACCCTGCAACTTGATAACAAGCTGATGCAACGCCATTTGTAATTGTTTGTTTGTCTATTTGTAAATAACTGGTACCAGCTGCAATTGATCATCTTTTTATTGTTTACTGCCATTAACCCATTTCCACTCATTGAAGATTTATGATGCCTATCATAATAAAGGCTTTGGAAAACATTGTGGAAAATGAAAAAAATTGCTTGTGACAAGCAATTTCTTCATTTCCCACAATGTTTTCTACCCAAAAATACCAAAAAATGTAAAATTGCATACACTTGAAATTGTCAACTGCATGATCTCTGAATTTGAACCAGGCTAAAACTTAGTCATGGTAATGGGTTAGCCCTTTCTTATAGTATAATGACCCACTGTCATAGGAGAAAGCATTTGAAATTCTTTTTCAGGACAAATAAGAAGTTTTTGATTTTACATATTTTGCTCTTTTCCTTTAAAGTATTCTGTCCCAATATTCAGTTATTTTATGAACCCATTATTAAGTCCTCATGGTTAAGCATTGAAAACCATATAAAGTTTTCCAAAGTCATGTCTTCTTAGGTCGTCAGGGAAAGGGTAAAGTAAGTGTTTATAGATTTTCTAATCACAATAACAAAGAAATTGTAAAATTGAGGATAATATGATGAAACATATGCCTTTCCCAATCAATAAGTATTGTGATTGCATAAGAAAGCTTTTAACCCTTTCTCAAGCAACAAAAGGACTAGTTTTTGTATGGGCCGGGGGGGGGGGGGGGGTGTTACATGGCACTTAAATTTTCCAATAAATTCTTTGATTCCAATAGATGCAAATAGATAGCAGATTTGTATTGCTGAAAAGTCTGAATCAAACAGACCTTATATCTTGTGTATATTGAAAGTTGTTGGGGGTATATAGGAATGCAAAAAAACTTATGTCCCTTTCTCTGTCGGATCCAGGACTTCTATGAGGGGGTTCAAAAACTAAAATTGGGGTTTTGTTTTCCTAGTGTTATACAATTTTGACTGCATTTCTGCTTTAAAATGGAATAAATCAGGCTACAGAAAGGTTTTTTGAACCCCCAAATCCCATCTGGATCTGCCATTGCCAGCTCATCATTATTTTCTTTCTCACAGTTGGATTAATTCACAGGTCCAAATTTCATTGCTGATCGCTTGTACATTCTTTTCAGGTGCTGAATCCCTTCTACATATTCCAAATAGCCAGTATAATATTATGGTCACTGGACGATTACTATATCTACGCATCTGCCATATTCTTGATTTCTGTTATATCCATTAGTATATCACTCTATGAAACCAAACGTGTAAGTACAAATATCGATTAGCCGCAGCCATTGCTCAGTTGGTAGCGCATGTACCTCTCACTTGAGAGGACTTGGGTTCGATCCGTGGCTGCGGCAAATATCCTTTCTGACAAAATTGTCACCCACCAATGCTTTGATATTGTAAAACTATGTGGTCAAGCAGCTGGAGGCTCGGTTAGGATGTTGTAGTAGTACTGGTATGAGAAACGACAGGAATCCATGGCTAGATGCTCCAGTCGCCGTAATATGACCAAAGCAGTATAAAATTGCTTTAAGCCCAGTAAAATCAAATAAAATCAAAACAAATATCAATAAGTATATTTCACACTGAAAGTCAGAACAAATGAAAGATTATTCCTGTATTGTATTTTGTATCATAAACACTTTCCTCAAAGTATAGTATGAAATTATTTTTTAAGAATTGTCAGATATTTATGAAAATGTAGTAAATACTGCTTGAAGAAGCTGTGGTTTTGGCATTTTTAGCTCGACTTTTCGAAGAAAATGAGAGCTTATACTGTCACCCGGGCGTCGGCGTTGGCATCGGCGTTGCAACAAAGGTTGAAGTTTTTTCAAACATCAATAACTTCCATACTATCAAAGGGATTCAACCCAAACTTGGAATACTTATTCACCATCTTACCCTCTACCTTACTTTCAGGGCCCATGACCCTGGCTCCACTATATTTGGAGTTATGCCCCCTTTATACTAAGCAACTTAGAAAGTCGAGCCCGCTGTCTTCGGACAGCTCTTGTTGAATCTAGCAATTGAAATGATTGTTGTATGAATATGTTTTCTTTATTCATTCCAGCAAATGATAACCCTACACAATATGGTACAGACAGAAGCACAGACAATCAGCGTATCCCATGGAGATGGTAACTATAGCGATGTGTCCGTCCTTGACTTAGTACCCGGTGATGTCATCATGATACCGGCTAAGGGTTGTACGATGACGTGTGACGCGGTCTTGATGGCTGGTACATGCATCGTCAATGAGAGCATGCTTACGGGTATGTAGAATTTTAACTTTTCTCCTAGGAAGAAAGTCTCAGAAGAGCTATTGTCATACCCTTAGATGTCTGCATCAGCATTGGCGTCCGCAAAAGCTTTAACCTGGCCCTTGTCTCATGCCCTATTAGAGATACAGCCTTGATATATCACATGTGGGTACCTCTATTCAAGACCTTATATTTGGAACCATGATCTATGACCTTGATCTTTGAGTTTGACCTACCATTTGATGGTTTTAAAGAAAATTAACCTGGCTTATATCTTATGCCTTATTACACCCACAGCCTTGATTTTTCAAATATGGTAACCTCTCACCAAGACCTTTCTTTGAGACCTTGACCTTGTGACCTTAACCTTTAATATTGACCTACTTTTAAAAAAAACTTGAACTTTACTAACATGAATGTTGTGTCAATTTACAGGAGAGTGTTCCTGTCACAAAGACCCCTCTAGCTCTACAAGATGACAACGAAGTGTACTCGCCTGAGAATCATAAACGACACACATTGTTTGCTCTATCAACAAAATAAATGTTGATAAAGAAAGATTTTGTGAACAATATAGAACAGAAAATATTGAGGCAAATAAAGAAAGTGCTGAATATCAGCACTTTCTTTATTTGCCTCAATGTTTTCCCTATCCTCTTTTTTCAAGGACTTCGAAATAGGTCCTGTTTAGGGTAAGGGTGAAGTATGGGTGACAATGTAATGGAAAAAAGCCTTTAACATTTACTTTTTATATTTTACATTGAAATTTGAACTTTCTTTAAATTTTTCAGGTGAGAGTGTTCCTGTTACCAAGACCCCTCTAGCTCAACAAGATGACGACGAAGTGTACTCACCCGAGACTCATAAACGACACACACTATTTGCTGGAACTAAAGTTGTACAAACTAGATATTATGGACAAGCTAAAGTTCTGGCTGTGGTTGTAAGGACCGGTAAGTGGCGTAGAAATTTCTCCTTTTGCCTCAAAATTTTCTTAGCTGCTTTGTACACAAATACTATGATTAAAGACACACATTGTTTGCTGGTACTAAAGTTGTACAGACTAGATATTATGGACAAGCCAAAGTTCTGGCAGTGGTTGTACGGACAGGTGAGTGATGTAGAAATTAATCTACCCTTTTTGAAACAAAAAAAAATATTGATCAAATCTGTCAATGTGTAGCAATTTAAGTGCAACTATCTATAGAATAGGGGGCTATTCCGGTCACCCGGGCATCAGTGTAATGCTTTGGTAAGGTTTTACAAGCAAGTGCCATATCTCTATTTCTATTGATGCTATTGCTCTTAAACTTTGCACATGCTTCTGTGACCATGGTACCAGCCTCTATGTATAGATTTGTTCTGATTATTAAATTGGTGGAATTTTATCCATGTTCAGACTTAGAATTTTTCATTATCCAGCACTTGATAGTGACGCTTTGCTGTCCTCCGATAGCCACCACAGAAAAAATTTTCTTTGAACAACCCTGAATCTGTTGTATGACAAAATATTTTTGGCGATACAATAATTTTTAGTGATTCCCTTGTTTTCTTGCAGGTTTCAGTACAGCTAAAGGTGAACTAGTCAGGGCCATCTTGTTTCCAAAGCCGTTGGGTTTCAAGTTTTACCAGGATGCTATACGATTCATCATGTTTCTGTCCGTCGTAGCCATGTTTGGGATGGCCTATAGTGTATATCAGTACATCAGTATACAGGTTTGTACAATTAATTTTTTCCCAAACAAGACATGGTTTTGACATACTTAATGAAGAAAATGGGAAAAGCATTAAGGCAGAAGAAGGAATTGCTGGTAACCGAGATGTCCCCTAAAGAAATGGTTGTGAAAATATTGAAGCAACTGAAGAAAATGCTGATAACATTTGAAAAACAATGTGAAAAATTAAAGAAATTGCTTGACACTAACAATGTTCTTATTTCGTCGGTCACATTAAAAAATGTCTTCACTACAGCTTCAATAAGCTGTAGTTACGACTTTTTTTAACGTGACAGACACTTTCCTACTTAGAAAGACAAAACATGTGAAATTTCATTCACCTAAAACCTTGCTCTCTGGTAATGGGTTAAATGCTAAAACCTTAATCATACAAGTGAGATGACATTTGACTTTATGTTGAACCTAAAAAGACAATAATATGGTTAACTCTACCAAAACGTGAGAATAAGATTTCTCATCTGACATCTAGATCTATATATTTTTGATTTGCAAATGTGACCCAATTTGATAAATTTGACACAAAACATTCAGTTTGATGTTGGGAAAGGCTTAAACATCTGTTTAGTCTTCATGATTGAAGTGTCAATATATTTTCATTTTTAGGCTCCAACTCCATAATCCTGCGTGTTTTAGACATCATTACAATAGTTGTGCCCCCTTGCCTTGCCACCTGCCATGACTTTTGTGACGGTTTACACTCAGAACCCGCTGAAAAATAACATTACCTCATGTTGAATCCTTTTAATGTCCATAAGAAAAGTCTTTGGAAAATATTGTGGAAAATTAAGAAATTGCTTGTTACAAGCAATTTCTTCATTTCCCACAAGGTTTTCTACCAAAAAAGACCAGTAAGTCTAGAATTTTCTTCACTTGTAATTGTCAGCTGCAACATCTTTGAATTTTACCATATGGTAAAGTGTTAACCTTCATGTGTTTTAAATTCCCAGGCTCCAGCCAAAACCATAATCCTGCATGTTTTAGACATTATTACAATAGTTGTGCCTCCTGCCTTGCCAGCTGCAATGACTGTAGGGACAGTTTACGCTGAGAACCGGCTGAAAAAACAACATTACCACATTTTGACCTCTTGAGTCCCAAAAGGAAAAGTCTTTGGAAGATATTGTGGAAAATTAAGAAATTGCTTGTTACAAGCAATTTCTTCATTTCACACAAAATTTTCTACCAAAAAAGACCAGTAAGTGTAAAATTTCTTTCACTTGTAATTGTCAGCTGCATCATCTTTGAATTTTGCCATCTAGTAAAGTGTTAACCTTTATGTGTTTTGAATTTCCAGGCCCCAGCCAAAACCATAATCCTGCGTGTTTTAGACATCATTACAATAGTTGTGCCCCCTGCCTTGCCAGCGGCCATGACTGTTGGAACAGTTTACGCCCAGAACCGGCTGAAAAAGCGACAAATTTACTGTATCAGTCCGCCTAGAATTAACTTTTGTGGACGAATAAATCTGTTCTGTTTTGATAAGGTAAGAACTGGATTGCTTGAATCAACATGCTTATGCGCCGTAAAGCTTGAGATTATGTTGTTATATACATGTAGTTCTGCTCTTGACCTTTTACATTTTGGCTACTTCATCATATCTTTTGCGCTTGAATTCGGAAAAAGAAGCCCCTTTTGCTATGATCAAATCTTGTGTATATTTGTGCTGCTCAGGGATACTCTTGTTTTAAGTTGATGGATATTATGTCATTGCTAATACATGTTTAACTTGTCTTAACCCTTTCGCTGCTGCTGACTTTTTTCAAACAAATTTACAATTTACCAGACATTTCAATAAGATAAGCACAAGTTTTTGCAATAATGTTGGAGTATAAAGCAGGTAGTGTAGGCTAGGAGCAGGTTGCACGTCTGTACTGGCTGATCTTAGTCTATACTGCCTGCCAAAGCTTTCATCGCAACAGGAAATTGACATGAACAGCATGAGATGTGTTAAAACTTCTTATGCTAATATGCTCAGTTTTATTGTTTGTATTTATTTTAGACTGGGACCCTGACAGAAGATGGTTTAGACATGTGGGGAGTCATACCAGTAGATAGTAGACAGTAGGTTTTAGTTTGTTATTACAGACATATTTTGTGACATCTGAGGTACAAATTACTTGTTGAGATCTATAGGAATAGATATTCTGAGAATATTGTGCTAAAAATTGATTGGCTTATGCCTATGTAGATAGTTTTATACTAATTGTTTTTGTCCGAATCTATGTCACTGTTCACTTGATAAAATCAACTCCTTTTATCTAAGTAACATTTGCAAAAATTACCATCGATTGAACATTTTGTATTGCACAAAACATTATGTTAATCAAACAGAAAATATCCCTATCCCAATGAATACCAAGTATTTCCACCTTATGCTTTAACCCATTCCCAAACATTGACGCTTTCTGATGCCCTTCATGATAAAGGCTTTGGAAAACATTGTGGAAAATGAAGAAATTGCTTGTGACAAGCAATTTCTTCATTTCCCACAATATGTTCTACCCAAAAGATCAAAGAATATGAAATTATATTCACTTGAAACTGTCGTCTGAATCATCTTTGAATTTGGAACAGTCCAAAATTTAACTGTCTGGTAATGGGTTAAACTTACCGCTAAAATCTTTATCTCTATTTCAGTTTTGGTCCTGTAGCCAGGGATCCTAGTATATTAGATCAAGGTCATTTTCTTGTTGGTATGGCAACCTGTCATTCACTCACAATTATAGACGGTGAAATAAGTGGAGATCCTCTAGACCTAATCATGTTTAATTCTACAAAATGGGTAGGTTCAGGTTTGTTCTTGCAATTATTTTTCTAGAAAGATGGAGTTGTTTGAAGCCCTTCCCTAACAAGCCCAGAGGTGCGTTCTTTAGAGCAAGATTTCTTGAGATTTTTTAAGATATTTTAGGAAAAATCGTTCTTTAGAGCAAGATTTTTAAGACGCTCAATGGGAGGCGCCATTATTCTATACTTCGTGCGGAAGCCCTTAGTCAACTCTGTACAAACAATATAAAAGAGATTTGACCAAGTTGTTCCGAACATGATTCATAAACCGCGGTGTTCCGAATGCTCCATACTTTATACAAATGACGTCATTTGTATGAATATGGAGCATTCGGAACAGATCGGTCAAAGTCTCGGTCTTAAAAACGCTTTATCAAAACACCTTAAGAAATCTTAAAAAATCTCGCTCTAAAGAACGCGCCTCTGGTTTTAATGCTCCAAATAGAAAAAAAATGGGACACAAGTTGAAAATGCTAATTATCAGCATGTTCTACTTTAACTTCAAGATTACTAAATGTTCTTTAATTTAGTCAACTTTCATATTTATTTAAACCCACAGAGTTGTCTGCAGTAGCTTTCAATTTGAAATAAAGTTACAGCCATAGCACAGTTTACAGCACATCATATTCTCAATCATGAGGTCCAAGTTAGATGCTCAGCTTTTGCTTATATCCTTTCTGACAAGTTTCTCACCAATGGATGGATTATTTTAAACCTACTTGGGAGAGTACCAGGAGCCTTGAAAAAGATATTATTTAAGTACTGGTTAGAGTAATGCCATGAATGCATTGTTTGGTGCTGCATCCAGCAGGCATGATATGAGTCATAGACTGTAATACTGTAAAAAGAAGTGTCAGTACCATTCAATTTATCTAATTAGAATACTCCAAATATTTTCTGTTTGGTAAAGTTCTAATTCTTTTCCCTATTCACAGAGAATAGATGAACCAGGAAGAGACACCAGTAAGTTTGATACACTAACACCCACGGTGGTTAAACCTGCAACTAAAACTGCTTTTATGCCAGAGGAAGATTTGGCTGATGTTATGATGTTTTTATCGTCGCTTTTCAACAAAAAACCTTGTAACTACAGCTTGTTTTAAGCTGCAGTTACAAGGTTTTTGTTGAAAAGCAGTGTTATCTCGTTTCTGAGTAAATGATCGCCTAGTAATGGACATATTTCTGCATATTTAACAGATTATCGATGAACCAGGAAGAGACACCAGTAAGTTTGATACACTAACACCCACAGTGGTTAAACCAGCAACTAAAGCTGCTTTTATGCCAGAGGATGATTTGGCTGATATGTAACCATGCCTTTATTGTCGCTTTTCAACAAAAAACCTTGTAACTGCAGCTTGTTTTAAGCTGCAGTTACAATGTTTTTGTTGAAAAGCAGCAATTTCTTGTTTCTGAGTATTTTGTCACCTAGTAATGCACATATTTCTGTATTTGTCAACAGAGTATAGATGAACCTGGTAGAGACACCAGTAAGTTTGATACACTTACACCCACAGTAGTTAAACCTGCAACTAAAGCTGCTTTTATGCCAGAGGAAGATTTGGCTGATGTAAGTTTCATTGGATTCGTTCATCAATTCTTGGTTTCTGTTGCTCTAGAAAGATGTTTCTTGAAAACATGTATAAGAGAAAATGTAGATTAAATATTTTCTTTAACAAATCTTGCTTAAAGGCTCCTTTTGCTGTGACATTGTGTTGTATAGCAAATTAGCAACAATTTGTAAAAGGCCACATCATTAAAATTATTTTTATGAAAAATTCATATTATTCTGAAAATGATTGAACAGAGAAATGTGCACACAGTAAATGGATGGAATGTCTTTCTGAACATCAGACAGACATAGAAGCAAATTATTATGCAATTCACTGGTTCTGTCAGCATTTGATGTTAAAAACAAAAAGTCTCTGTGATGATTTCAGATTCAGTTTGAAGTTGGTATTGTGAGACAGTTCACATTCAGCTCTGCCTTACAAAGAATGAGTGTTATTACACGAGCCCTGGGCAGTCATCATATGGATCTGTACTGTAAGGGAGCTCCAGAAAAAATCACCAGCCTTTGTGATCCACAAACAGGTGAGTGAAATATTTAACATGAAAAACAAAGATAGATAATGTTTTCATGTTTCCATGCCTTAATAATAATCTGTTTCACAAATAATTTCTTATTTCGAAGTGGCTGTAGAACATGAGTCATGTCCATTCAGATTGCTTTTAATGTAATATTGCTTTACATACATACATACATACATATCCTTTTTATATGCCCGAAGGGTCGTATTATGTTATGGCCCCGCTCGTCCGTCTGTCCGTCCGTCTGTCTGTCCGTCCGTTAGCAATTTCTTGTGTGTGTAACTCCTCCTACAGTTTTGATCGGAGTTTGATCAAACTTGCCACAATGAATCTCCATGGTGTCTAGTTGTGCACCTCACTTACGGAATTCAGATAACTCTTTTCGTTCTTGAATTATCTGCCCTTGAATTAAAAAAATGCCCATTTTCTTGTGTGCGCAAGTCCTCCTACAGTTTTGATCAGAATTTGATTAAACTTGCCACAATGAATCTCCATGGTGTCTAGTTGTGCACATCGCTTACGGAATTTAGATAACTGTTTTCGTTCTTGAATTATCTGCCCTTGAATTTAAGGAAAAATGCCCATTTTTTCAAAAATGCCCATTTTCTCCTGTGTGCTACTTCTACAGTTTCAACCAGAATTTAATCAAACTAGCCACAATGAATCTCTTTGGTCTCTTGTTGTGCAAACAATATTTTGATAACTTTTCATGTTTGAATTATCTTCCCTTGAATTGAAAAAATTGCCAATTTTACTGACAAGCCCCTCTCGGGCGTATATGCGCCGTTCTGCGAAGCTCTTGTTAAAGTCTGTTTTCCTCTACCGAGGGTTGGACTTGTCTGACATGTCTGCTTCGCAGTCGTCCTCTCCATTCGGACCGGTTCTGAGGGTCAGTGGAAATCATTCCTAGTTTGTTTCTGTCGTCCAACACTACTTTTTCCCAGGTTTTCTTCGGTCTGCCTGAACCTTTTTGTGAAGCTACTTTCAGCGTCCTCACCCGGGAAACCCAGCCAGTATTGCGCTCAACATGGCCAAACCACCTTAGCCTGTTGGTACGAAGGACTCCAACTAGATCTTTAATACCAAGCTTTGCATGCAGGGAATCCGAGCTGACGTCTTCCGTAGGTTTTACATTGCAGATCCAGCGAATCATTGCTCTGTCGTTTCGCTGGAGGCGGTTTAGTGTAGTTGATGTTGTGGCCCATGTCTCTGATCCATGCAGCATGACGCTTCTGACGCAGGTTGAATATACTCGTCCTGGGGTTTGCAGTGGTAGATTTCTATTGCTGAGAAGGGGGATCAGTTGATGGAACTTCCCCCAGGCTGACTTACAACGTGTCACGGACGCTAGCTCACAGCCTCCTCCTGCAGAGAGCATATCCCCGAGATAACAGGAACAGCTTCAACTTTCTCTCCATCCACCAATACTTCTGTCAAGATTCGCCCATCGATGGGGCGTGCTGTTCTGAGACATCGAGCACACCTGAAGTCAGGATCAGGGCATAGGGGACCTTTAATACCACTGCATTTCTTATGTGTCCAGCACAGACAGCCACCACAGAAGATTGCGTTTCTACCCACTCCGGTCTAACAGACACCACAGGGATCCTTACCAGATTTCTTCAGGACATCCAGATTGTTTCCAGAAACCATTATCTTTATCTTCCCCATGTTGACTCTCAGACCCTTCTTTTCCATCCCTGATTTCCAAGTCCTCAGCTTAACTAGTAGCTCCTCCATGGACTCGTCACTGATCATCAGGTCATCTCCATACAGTAGCTCCCATGGGCAACCTGTGCAGAACTCCCTCGATAGTGCCTCCAACACTATGATAAATAACAGCGGACTTAAGACTGAGCCCTGATGGACACGACCCTGACACCAAACTCTTCGCTGTAAGTACTGCCTACTCTTACCCTGCTTCTCACATCCCTGTACATTGACTGGACCACTCGCACAAGCCACTCATCTATCTCCAATTTGCGCATTGCCCACCAGATGACGTCACGTGGAACACGGTCAAACGCTTTCTCCAGGTCAACGAAAGCCATATATAGTGGCTTGTTAGCAGCAAGGTGCTTCTCCTGCAGTTGGCGTATGATGAAAATGGCGTCAGTAGTGCCACGCCCTGGCATGAATCCACGCTGCATTTCATCTATCTCCACTCTTTGTCTGATGAGTCCTTCTACAACACGCTCTAGCACCTTCATCACCTGATCAATCAACTTCAAGCCCCTGTAATTGCCTCTGCTTAGTGCGTCTCCTTTGCCTTTGTAGAGACTAACAATGCAGCTCTCCTGCCATTCTGTTGGGATCTGGCCTTCTGCAATGATTTCCTCTATGAGATCTTGTATCTCACTTGCTCCGGCTTCCCCTAAGGGTTTCATCATCTCAGCAACCACACCAGATGGACCAGCTGCCTTCCCTGACGCCATCTTCTTTATAGCCTCTGTGACTGATTCCAGACTGATCGGCTCACTCGGGCCTTCGACTGGGCTTTCTTCCGACCGATCTTCAGGATTCCATGGAAATTCGACATTAAGAAGACGCTCATAGTGCTCCTTCCAAGCAGCTTTCTTCGACTCTTCATCCAGTGATAATTGACCTTCATCATTCTTTACAGGTTTCTCTCCCATTACATCCTGGTTGTCATGTCTCATTTGTTTGGCAAGTTGATATACGTCTGCATTCTTGGGATCGATTTTTTAGCTCCACTGGCCTTCAGGCCAGCGGGCTATTGTCATGGCGTTGTGTCCGTCGTGCGTGTGTGCGTGCGTGCGTGCGTCCGGTCGTCAACTTTTTCTTTAAAAATCTTCTCCTCAGAAACTACTTGATGGATTTCAATCAAACTTCACAGGAATGATCCTTAGGTGGTCCTCTATCAGATTCCTTCAATTAATTCTTATTGAACCATAAAGTCTGGAGTTATCTGCCCTTGAATTAAAAAACGGCTGTTTTCACTTGTTTTCACTCTAGCCACTACAAATATTGATCAATCAAAACAAAACTTGGTCAGAATGTTGGTGCTGATAAGATCTTGCCTGAGTGCAATTTTCAGCTTGATCTGAATATTACGTCTTGAGTTATGTGCCCTTGAAATAGGCAAAACTACCATTTTTGACCTTATTTTTACTCAAACAACCATAAATATCCACCAATCAACATACAACTTTCACATTATCTTACTAGCCATAAGATCTTGTGTTGGTGTAATTTTCAGCTTCATATGAATCTTAAATCATGATTTATCTGCCCTTGAATTTGACAAAATTGTTGTTTGCGACTTTGATTTTACACTCTTTACACCCACAAATATTGAATAATCAGGTCAAAACTTAAACAAGATGTAGGTGAAGTTAGGATCTTGCTTTAGTGTGATTCTTAGCTAGATTGGAATATAAAATCATCAGTTATATGCCTTTCAATTTGACAAAATTGCTAATTTTGACTTTTTTTTTCACTCTAACAGGCAAACTCACTCTAATAAAGACTGTTGCAAAGCTTGGTAACTAATAGATCTTATATGAATGTATTTTCAGCTTTCTAATTACTTTGTAATTGCTTTAAGAGCAACAAGTATTGAAAAATCTAGTGAAACTTGTACTTGATATTTCAAGAAATTCAGGTTTGACAGCCATTTGCATTATTTTGGAAAAGGGTTTTTCCCAGAATCTATTTTTAGCTCAAGATCTATTTTTAGAAATATGAAATATTTTGGAGTAATCAATCTTCTGTTAATTTAGATCTGCTGGGAAGAAGGAAAAGTTTAATTGCTTGTGACATCCTAAGCTAGAATGTTCTCCTGTTTCCTTTTACCCTTTCTCAAATGGCAAACATGTAATTTTACTTTCTTTGCTTCAAGAACCACACATTTTGAACAATCTAGTTTTGTTACCGGTACTTTCTTTTAGCTCTATGAAACACAAGCATTGAACAATCTAATCAAAACTTGGATTAAATATTACATGAAATTCAGGCCTGTGGAGCGACTCAAGACCTTCAGGTCTTCTAGTTGGAAAATGTCTTTCTCTGCATCACTTCTGGCCTGATGTACTGCCCGATTTGAAGCTTTCTTGGCCATGTTGTACGCAACTCTACTGCCCCCAGCCTTCCACATCTTGAAGCATCTGCGCTTCTCCTTTACTGCGTCCTCTACTTGGCTATTCCACCACCATGTCTGTTTCCTCCAAGGGTGTTTTGAAGAGACTCCACACACCTGTTTTGCCGCCTGCAGGAGTCTGTCTTTGAATGCTGTCCAACGTTCATTTACTGTGGTCGCCTCAGTGAACACTTCAGTAAGCTCTGCTTGCTTCTCTGGATCTCTAAGTTTCCACACCTTGATGCGAGGTACAAACTTTGGTTTTGGCTGTGGTGGGATACAAACTCTGAAGTCTCCAATAAGCAGTCTGTGTTGTGCTGCGCTCTCCTCTCCAAGTATGACTTTCACATTGGACACCTGTTTTCTGAAGCTGCGTCTATATAGAATAAAGTCTATCTGAGTTTTAGAGCTTCCAGATTGGTAGGTCACTAGATGTTCCTGCTTCTTTCTAAACCAAGAGTTTCCAATAACAAGGTTGTTAGCAAACGCAAACTCCAGCACTCTTTCGCCCTCCGTATTTCTCCTTCCAATGGCCTGCCCACCATGTACCTCCTCAAACCCTGTGGACTGTGCTCCGATATGCCCGTTCCAGTCTCCGCATATAAGGAGTTGGTCTGTTGAAGGGATCTTGGCTACTGTGCTTTGCAGTGTCTGATAGAAGCAATCCTTTTCTTCATCAATTAGGTTCGCTTGAGGAGCTTACACGCTCATAAAGACATACACTGTCTTGCCTATTGTCATTCGGACATAGATAATCCTGTCAGAGACCCTGAAAACCTCAAACACATTCTCCCACCAATCCTCTGTGAGAAGAATTCCTACTCCACCAATTTCCCTGTCATTTCCGGCCCAGAAAAGTTTGGAACAAGAGTTCTTTCCAACTATCAGCTTCACTCCCTCTTTTTTCCATCTTGTTTCCTGTAAGCAGCATAGGTCTACTTTAGAGAAGCAATTTAGAAATGTTCATGAATATGGCCCAGGCCCTTAAATATGAGATATGTGACCTAGCCGTGGCCACAATTGATATCCTTTCTGACATTTGTGTCCCACCAATGGATGGATGATTATCAACCTTAGTGGGATTAGCAGCTTGAGACTTAGAAAAGATGTTGGGATAGTTCTGTTGAGAGAAATGGCAGAAATCCATCATTGGGTGCCACTGCAAAATTTATTTTGTTGTCTATAACACCTTTGAATTTTGACTGACTCAAAATTTTGCTCTTTTGGAAAGGGTAATGTATATGTTTTGTCCACATTTCAGTGCCTTTGGACTTTCATGAAGTTTTACATCAGTACACAATACAGGGGTTTAGAGTTATAGCAGTCGCTTGGAAGGGTTTAGATCCAAAACTAACCTGGCATCAAGCTCAGAGAATTGCAAGGTAAAATATCAACCTTAATATTCCTTTTGTATATGCTAAACCTGGATAGCTCAGTTGGTAGCTTCTGAGTCTATAAATCTAGAGGTTGTTTGATCAAACCATGGCTGGGCCAATATCCTCTTTGACCTCTAGAAAGTCATTTATCCCTAGCTAGTGGATGAATTGTTTATGAATCGTCTACCAGTTTATAGATCACATTGGATGTTGTGTTCTTAATGGTGAGAGAAATGCTAGGAAGATGTTATTAGTCACCTCAATACAAACGGAAATTAGTTGAATGCTGTGTTAAAGTCCATTTGATCCCTTTGATTCTGCGTTTAAATGGACCATGCTTGATGCATTTCAGACAGCAAATTGTGTATAGTCAGGTTTTGCATAGCTTTGTGGTGCATCCTATTTTAAAGGGCCAAAAAGAGAGGTGTAGTACTGATTAAAACATCAGTGATAGCATACAGTGCTAAACATTCATGGTTCATCACCTTTTAACTACCTATAGCGACGGATATTTCCGTCGCAAAAAGTGCTCCTTGTATACCATACAAGACGTCTTTTTCCATCGCAATAGCTATACTACTCATAAAGAATGCTGGTATATTGCAAGGCTATATGATTGGTATATGCTATGCATGTACAATGTTTACAATGTTTGCCTATTTTTTAGTGTTTGGACGTCACATTTGATGTCTGCCAAAACGGTGAAGGGGTAAATTATTACTCATGTAAATTTGCCTTTTGGTATATAAGAGACCATTTCCCTTGGTAGTCAAAAGGTTAAATTTTATCTATAGAAGTCCTACTTCAGGCATTGCCTGATACACATGATTCTAAATTAAGTCATGTTTCAAGAATACTAGCACAAGAAGACAGACTTGATGGCAAAACTTATGCACAAGCTTATGTTTGTTTCAGGGATAAGGTAGAATGTGACCTAACTTTCGTTGGTTTAATAGTGATGCAGAACAAATTAAAGAGACAAACAAAGCCGGTGATCAAAACATTATCTGCAGCGAGGGTCCGCACTGTGATGGTTACAGGTAAGGGGCCGTTTTGACTCTTTTTATTCCCACGAGCACCTTTCTGTTTTGAATAGTTTAGAATTTTGTTGCCGTAATAGTCATGCATAACAAACTAAAGAGTCAAACAAAGCCGGTGATCAAAACATCTGTTGCCAGGGTCCGCACTGTGATGGTAACAGGTAAGGGGCTGTTTTAACCGTTTTTCAAGAAAGATTTAGTTTTCATTTCCCTTATCTAAGGGCTTTTAGAAAACTTTTGGGAAAAGAAATTAGTGCTGTAATGGTAACACATAAAATGTTGTTTAATCCTTTACACCACAACGACTCCCTCACAAGAAGACTTCGCTAAACATTATGGAAAATGAAAAAAATGCTTTTGACAAATGTTGATCATCAATATTTTCTATGAAATAATGTTTATATTATCCATATTTACTAACACTAATTTTGTACTCTGCAGCACCTTTCATTTTGACTTGTTCAAAATTTAGTGTGCAAACATCGGTTTTCAGGTGATATGATAAAAACAGCTATAAGTGTAGGACATAATTGTGGGTTGGTCAATTCTAAAGATAAAGTGGTCATAGTCAATGCTCATGGACCTGACGCGAGCAGTCTGACTTGGTTTGTTTTTCCTCAATGTTTCAAAAACATCTTTCTTCAGGTGATATGATAAAAACAGCTATAAGTGTCGGCCGTAATTGTGGGATGGTCAACTCTAAAGATAAAGTGGTTATAGTCAATGCTCATGGACCAGACGCGAGCGGCCCGGCCAGGATCGAGTGGGAGCTAGCAGAGTCTGCGATCTCCAGCAGCCCGGAGTTCTCTGATTATGACAGCGAAGTGAGTTGATGGGTTAAGGTAGTCCCCTCGTTATGAGATTCTGCATTGTCGTTTTTTTTTTTCGTGCAACGCTGTTATTACTCGTGACTTTTTTCGAAGCTATTCGGGCCATTTCATAAACATTTGGCAGTGGACTCTTCCACCAAGGAATATTCACGATGTGGCCCGAATAATTCTGACGTAGCGAGAATCTCATCAGGGGTGGATTACCTTAAGTATAGTATCTGTTGACTAGAGATACTAATAAGTGAGGGTTCATTGTAACTATATTCTTCTTGGACAAAACCATAATAATGTTATTCATGCAAAGAACAATTTTCATGTAGTATTATCCCAATAACTACATAGATATTGCCCTAAATTGACATTACAAAAATAATGTGATATGAAATGTAGTGGCTGGGGTATTTATCATACTTTGTAATAGTTATTCTAGTTTCCGATATTTTGAAATATTTGCTTTGGTCTGGGAAGTTTGCATTGCTCTGTATGATATATATGTGTATTGATATGGTATGTAAGGGGTAGGAAAGTAGACTTTTCGACATTTTACCTTTGTAAGAGTAATCAGGGGTTCTTTTAATGGATAGGAGTTTGGGTGTGTGGCCCTTAATTTGGTGAAAAATGTGTCGAATAAGTTACATAAAGTAACATAGATACTCCCAGGGAAATCCCTTTTAAAGGTTAAAACATTGCAATTTTAGGGGAAAAATCTCAGAGTGGAAAAGGCCTATATTTGTCCCACTTTCTTGTACAAAACCCTTGGTAATGTAGAAATAAAAATACAAAGTTGTCAATTTTGGATTAACAGAATCTGTGCCTGTACTTTTTACAGGAAACTCCATTTTTAACGTCTTCCTACCAACATAAGGTCAGTCTGTGCATTGAGTTACTGCCATTGTATTGTAGCTATTTTATCACCTTTAGATGTTTCTAACTGTCTCGGATTTCTGTGGTGTATCTTTTACTTTACCCTTTTCCCAAACAAGACTGGGTTTGATGTCCCTAATAGAAAATGCTTGGGAAAACATTGAGGCAAAAGAAGAAAGTGCTGGTGAACAGCACTTTGTCCTCTTGCCTCAATATTTTCTGGTCTATAACATACATATTTTCTCCATTTGATGTAATTTATTTTGTTGTCTGCAACCCCTTTGAATTTGGACCATCCTAAAATTTTGTCGTTTGGGAAAGGGTTAATGCAGTCCACCCCTAATGAGAGTTGCACCAAGGTTGCCTTTCTTCGTGCAATGTCGTTAACATTTGTCATGTATCCAAACCTATTTGGGCAACATCATAAACATTCTAGAATGTTTACTACCTAGCCTGAAGAATTCTAACACGTTGTGAACCACATTAGGGGTGGACTACCTTAAACCCTTTCCTAAACAAGACCTTGTTTTGGTATCCCTATTAGAAATTATTTTTTGGATAAAAGATACAGGTGAAAGAAGAAAATGCTTGTCTTAACCCTTTCCCAAACAAGACCTGGTGTTGATGTCCCTAATAGAAAAGGATTTGGAAAACATTGAAACAAAAGAAGAAACTGCTGATAACCAGCAGTTTCTCCTTTTGTCTCAATATTTTGTGTGCCATATTTTACACAAATCTTATTGTTATCAACATTTATTTGTCATTTGAAGCGGCTTTCAAATTTGATCACCCTAAAAATTTGCCGTTTGGGAAAGGGTTGATATTTTCTATGCATTACTGTACATATAATCTGAATACCTGTTTTCTTGTCTGCAGTAGCTTTTGATTCAGACCACCCTAAAGTTTTGATGTTTGGGTAATGGTTGAGACACTTCTACCAGACAAGCGCCGAGCCCGGATAGCTCAGTCAGTTACGTCGGAGTCTGTCAATCCAGGGGTCTCGAGTTCGAACTCCGGCTCGGCCAGTATCCATTCTGACATTTGACAAAAGTCATTTGTCTCTCACCACTTGGTGTGAATCATTTATGTGAGAGAGCAGCTGGAGGCTCAGTTTGGATATTGTGGTTGTACTGGTGCGAGAAATACCAGGAAGCCACGGTTAGGTGCTCCAGCCGTCGCGATATGACCATAGAAGTTGAAAACGGCGTAAAACCCCAATAAAATCAAAATCTACCAGAAAACAATTTAGACATGTCTAATTAAAATATATATGCAGACAATAAAATAACCATGAAAACATGTTCACTACAGCCCAGAGCATAAGGCATGAGGGAAATGGAGAAATGATAATAATCAACATTTTCTTTATTTCTTTATATAGAGTGAGAGAGACGACAAAACCAATGATAGTTTGGGAAAGGGTCAATCACTTTTATTTATTTTCCTGTCTTTTTAAAAGTCAAACCTTCATTATATGGTGCATGCCATATCTGCAAGTATTGCACTTATTCCAGAGGACAAAATTTAAGCAGTTTGGGACATTAAAACCAGATATTATTTTGTAGAGATGATATTATATTATGGTCTGTGGTTTGTTTGCAGATATTCAACAAATTAAAAAAATTGATAATTGTTCACTAAATTTTTCAGCTATCATTTATCTGCTTAATTAACTAGAAAACTTTTGCATTATAAACTGACCTTGCTTGGTAATGCTTTCTTGATAATGCTTAACTAAGACACTTTGTTGGAGAAAAAAATGTTAAGGCTGTAATTTGAGAAAGTTAACATAATTGTGTCATATGTAGAGGTTTGACTTTTTATGTAGTTTGTATTTACCTTCTGTTGTTTATTTTGTATTCCCTTTCCTAATAGATAGTGGTATATAGATATGAGAAAACTCATGGGCAGCAATTGACCAAAAGCCGACTGTCAATCAAAAACATTGATTAGCCAATGGGCGATCAAAAAAATGTCATGCCCCAATTGTTCTTCGTTGCATGTGTTATTGTATCGATTTATCGACTGACAATCAAAACAATCGACATTCCAATTGCAAAGAATTTTGTGCTAACAATAGACTAGGTTTACCGTATGTTTTGATAAACCGTCGGTGTTGTTATAAAATCTTGTAACTACGGCTTAAATTAAGCCGTAGTTACGAAATTTTATAACAACACCTACGAAATACTATTTTGTTTGTCCGAATTTACTTCACGATTAACTGGATAAAATCGTTCCCTATAAACGAACACATGTCCATTGTTTGTATTAAATTCTATGTTGGGCGGAGGGATCTGTCGATTGGCGTTTGGTCAATTACATGACTTTGTGATGATAATTTCCTACACTTATTCCTTGTCAAGGCTGAAAAAATGAGTTTTTATGCCCTCATATCAAAAGATCAAATCGGGGGCATATAGTTTTACCGTTGTCTGTAAGTCCGAAACTTAACAGGAAGACTTAACATTGGCTTTTTTGGGTGGCATTGGTGTTTCACAAACACATCTTGTTTGTTGCATGTTCCTTTTTAGCTCGACTTTTCGAAGAAAATGAGAGCTTATACTGTCACCCGGGCGTCGGCGTTGGCGTTGCAACCAAGGTTAAAGTTTTTTCAAACATCAATAACTTCCATACTATCAAAGGGATTCAACCCAAACTTGGAATACTTATTCACCACCACACCCTCTACCTTACTATCAGGGCCCATGACCCTGGGACCACTCTATTTGGAGTTATGCCCCCTTTATACTAAGCAACTTAGAAAGTCGAGCGCGCTGTCTTCGGACAGCTCTTGTTATTACCAGCTTTGAAAAGGAAATGTGAGGAGACCTTTGTATCAAAATAAATAGGAGAGTAAGGCAGTACTTCAGTAAGTCATTCAATGAGAGGAATAAAATATGAAATGAAAATTTAATACAATTACATTCTTACCAAGAATGTTAGTTGACAAGAGTTTGGAAAAAATATATCATAGAAATGTCATGTGATAACAATGTCATATGATAACAGCCCATGAAAATATTTGTTAATGCTTTGACCTAATGTTGTTAAAAAAAATTTTAATCACACATGTTCATGCTTTCAAAAAAGAAAAAATACACAGGGTTTTGACATCCCTGGAAAGAAAGGCTTAGCAAAACATTGAACCAAACGAAGAAAGTGGGATAATCAACATTTACTCCTTTTGCCTCAATATTTTCTTTGCTACATCATATTCAAATCCAATCTTTATAAACACTCATTTTGTCGTTTGCAACTCCTTTCAAATTGGAGCAGTCCAAATTTTGCCATTTTGGAAAGTGTTAATGATATTGCTGCTGTGTGTAAAGATTGTCATACAAACTCAATATCAGATGTTAGATAAAATTTATATCTCTACAATGGCACTATTTTGTTTGGGGGGTCAAGGTTTTGTCCCTCAGCAATGGTCAGATTGTCAGCGCAGCCTGTTACACAGATGATAATTATGTGTTTATAATTATTAAGTTGTTGCTAAAATACTATGAATGCATAATAGTTAGGTGCACCACTTACTGTTGTATGATTGCTGAAAAATATTAATTCTGAACATGTTGTTTAACCTTTCAATGATATTTCAATACTTATTATGTAGTGAAAATTGCTCAATCATCGCTTATCTTCAAAACGTGTAACATAACTGCAGCTCTAGTTATTAGATATTCAACCTCATAACTACAGCAAGTCACATTATGTGAAGTTAGAAAAAAACAAAACAAAACAAGAGAAATAATCATGGCAAAAACACATTTCAATGTTGAGCATGTCTACAACTATCCCATACTTTCTTTGTTTATTGGCATATTATTCCAATTTGTTTCTTTGCCTGCAGTACTTTTACAAAGAGGCCGCAGTTAGTAGCGCATTTGCCTCTCACTCTAGAGGTTGTGGCAAATATCCTAGTTTCTGACAAAATATCACCCACTAATGGTTTGATATTGTTAACCTATGTGGGTGAGCAGCTGGAGGTTCAGTTATTGTGTTGTGGTAGTACATGTACTGGTATGTGAAACAACAGGAATCCATGTTTAGGTGCTCCAGCAACCGCGATATGACAATAGCAGTTGAAAAAGGCGTAAAACCCATATAAACTAATAAACCAACTTTTAAAAAGATGATTTTAAGAAAAAAATCCTTTAATTATGCCCAAGTCTTACTTGTGTCTGTCTGTCCATCTGTCCGTCAGTCTGTCCGAAAATTTAACATAGCCACTTAGGGGGCAGTGATGTTTCACACACACATCTTGTTGTTGGTTAAGATATAACAGGTATTATTCATCTCAATGTTTTCCCTAAGATTTTCTATTTAAAGATTCATTGTTTTGCAAGAGTTAACTCAGAACAATCAATATATTGATGTTTGATATGTTTATCATTATTAGAGATTGATGTACCATTCTGTAAGTGTTAGTAGAATGCACCAAACCTGTAGAAATAACTTTAACTAATGTAGAACAGTAAATTGAGATATTGCCACCATCAATCTGATTAAAATCTGATGTTAACTTTATCAGTAACATCTGACAGGCACCGGTCAGGGGACTGATCTTTTCATCAATCAAATACAAGCTTCAAATATTCTAAAAGCGATTAAAACTGAAACCAATGTCATGATGAGTTTTGATTGTTAGTTTGTGAAGTAGAAGTATTGTATTTTTAGGGTAATTGAATATGACCTTATTGATGTCTGTCAGTTCTCAATTGATAAAAATGATTGTTTAGATCTGCCTTAATCAGATTGTTTCACTATCAAACAAATAATTGATAGAACAGGCACAATTAAATGATTTATTTTGTCTGGGGCTCTTGATTTTGAACAGTTTTGAACATCTTGGCTATAGACAGCAAAAAAGGCTGCATAGCTGGTTGTAGTATTTGCTGAGATCTATATGGCAAAAACTAGAATCAGACAAGCAATCTAAACACTGAAATCTATAGAATAATAAAGATGTTGTCCAAGATACTGATTATAAAATGAATCAATTGATTGGGCAATCAATATCTTGATTGCTTGTGGCAATTTTTCAATTGAATTTACCGTAAGATGCCTGCACCTTTGTACTTAGAAATGGGTAAATTCTAAATCTTCTCTATTAACATGATTGATGGACTAATTTGAAAGTAATATTTTGTTTCATGTGATAGAAAAGCTGTTAATACTTTACATATCCTATTAGCTCTTTCCCAAAAGACAACATTTCATACCAGTATAGTTTGAAAGGACTTGTGGATGGCAAAGTCATTAATATTAAGGGAAAAGGAGAAGATGCTGGTTATCAGCATTTTCTTCTTTTCTGTCAATATTTTGCCTAGCTTTCTATTTTAGATATATAAAAAGCAGAGTGTCAAAAGTAGATCCTCTTTTGGGAAAGGGTTAATTGTCCCTTAGATTGAACGCCTTGACTTGGTTTGGAATGTAAGGTATTCAAAGCCTTATAGTATAGGTACTAGCTGGGACATGTAAAAAGAGATCCTACTATGGCATTTTAATTTTTGAGACAATCATAGAACCAGATCGGTTTGTGCCTAACTGCAGTCTGATCAGGAGCAATAAAAGCTCCAGACCTTTGTTTTGCATAGTTTAAGCCTTTTGAATTCATTTTTAGCTCCACTGGCCGAAGGCCAGCGGGGCTTATGTCATGGCCCTGTGTCCGTCGTGCGTGCGTCCGTCCGTCCGTCCGTCCGTGCGTCCGTCCGTCCGTGCGTCAACTTTTTCTTTAAACATCTTCTTCTCCAAAACTACTGGACCAATTTCAACCAAACTTCACTGGAATCTTCCTTGCATGAACCTTTTCCAAATTCCTTCAAAAAATTAAATTCCGTGTAGAACTTGAATTTTAATTAAATTAATTAATTAAAATTTTTGAAAAATCTTTTAAAAATCTTCTTCTCCAAAACTAGTGGACCAATTTCAACCAAACTTCACAGGAATCTTCCTTGCATGAACCTTTTCCAAATTCCTTAAAAAAATTCAATTACGTTCAGAACTTGAATTTTAATTAAATTAATTAATTTAAATTTTCGAAGAATCTTTAAAAAAATTTCTTCTCCAAAACTACTGGACCAATTTCAACCAAACTTCACAGAAATCTTCCTTGCATGAATCTCTACCAAATTCCTTCATAAGAATAAAATCCGTGCAGAACTTGAATTTTAATTCATTTAATTGATTTAAATTTTCGAAAAATCTTTAAAAATTCTTCTTCTCCAAAACTACTGGACCAGTTTCAACCAAACTTCACACGAATCATCCTTGCATGAATCTCTACCAAATTCCTTCATAAGAATAAAATCTATGCTGAACTTGAAATTTAATTAATTTAATAGAATTTAATTTTCAAAAAATCTTTAAAAATTCTTCTTCTCCAAAACTACTGGACCAATTTCAACCAAACTTCACAGAAATCTTCCTTGCATGAATCTCTACCAAATTCCTCCAAAATAATAAAATCCGCCCAGAACTTGAATTTTAAATAATTTAATTGGTTTAAATTTTCGAAAAATCTTTAAAAAATTTTCTTCTCCAAAACAACTTGACCAATTTCAACCAAACTTTACAGAAATGTTCCTTGCATTAATCTCTTCTTAATTCCTTCAAAAAAATAAATTCTATGTAGAACTTAAATTTCAATTAATTTAATGAAATTAAATTTTCGAAAAATCTTTAAAAATTCTTCTTCTCCAAAACTACTGGACCAATTTCAACCAAAAATTACAGAAATGTTCTTTGCATTAATCTCTTCTTAATTTAAAAAAAAAATTCTATGTAGAACGTATTTAATTTTGACTAATTAAATTAAATTAAATTTTCGAAAAATCTTCTTTTCCAAAATTACTGGACCAATTTTAACCAAACTTCACACGAATATTGCTTGCATTTTTCTCCTCTAAATTCTTTAAAAAAATAATTTCTGTGTAGAACTTAAATATTAATAAATTTAATTAAATTGAATTTTCGAAAAGTTATTAAACAATCTTCTTCTCCAAAACTACAGGACCAATTTCAACCAAAGTTCACAGGAATCTTCCTGCATGAATTTCTTCCAAATTCCTTCACTATCAGATGAAAAGCTTGGCCGTTGTGGGCTAGACTTTTTTTTTCGCTATATGAAACAGTGTAATTTTAAGAAAATTTTGAAAACATTTCTGCTCCTAAATCACTAAATGGATTTCATTCTGGTGTAGCATGAATCTTCTTGGAATAGACCTCTATTGTATTCCTTGAAGAAGTTCGTAGTCTAACTGTCTAAAAGCCAGTGGAGCGATACAGGGCCATCTTGGCCCTCTTGTACTATAAGAAGTATGGTATGCTTAATTTGCAGTTTGGTTTGTCCTATAACGGTGTACGGTATGAAGCGGCCAGAAAGGTCTGTTGGACTGTTGTTTGAAATCTGTGTTTATCACGGTGGATAATCATGTGATGAAATAATTTCAGAAAATCTTCAAAAAGTTTGTTAATACTGGACCGATTTGAATTTGGTTTGAAGCAGAGAAGGCGGACAGACGTCACACATTAGATGAACGTGTTGGATTTTTGAAAAATCAAATGATAAAAAAGTTATTGAAGATAAACCAATATTTTCTCTGCTTCAAATCGAATTCAAATTAGTCAAGTATTGACAAAGTTTTTGAAGATTATCGGAAATTCTAAGTCACGTGATTATACACTGTGGTTTATCTTTTCTATAAATCTTTATTATTAGATTTAACAGGCTAATACATTTACTAATCTTATATACCGACAGGCTATGGGTTTCAGGTCTTGAGCTCTTTACTTAATCCATTACCAAATAACAAAATTTTGGACTGTTCTGAATTGAAAAATGCTGCAGTGGACATTTTCAAGTGAATATAATTATTATTTTTTTGGTCTTTTAGGGAAGAAAACATTGTGGGAAATGAATAAATTGCTTGTTACAAGCAATTTCTTCATTTTCCACAATGTTTTCAAAAGCCTTTATCTTGAAGAGCGGCAAAAAGCATCAATGTTTGGGAATGGATTTCATTAGGTTAATGACTTTTGTATGAAAACTTTATTAAAATTTAAACTCTTTAATTTTTTGATAACTCAAGTTTCTGAACCTTCTCCAAAGCATCTTTCTATTATTGATACCAAAACCAGGGCTAATGTTTTGGCAACGCATGCTTAGTTGAAAGAAAGTGCAATTATTGGATGAAAGATTAAGGTCCAAGCATAAGTTCTAAATTCATATTGAAACCCATTGCAAAAAGTTAGCATACTTACAATTGAATTTCTCCTTTTGAAGTGATGTTTTACTTTTCTTAGTACTAACAAAATTATAATCATAGTTTTCTCTTTTCATCCATTTATACAGTTATTAACCATATTTGGAACAATTATATCACACTTATTGAGGATTTTTGGTGGCACAAATGGGCAACATGCTTTGCCATTTCTTAATCTGAATGTTTACAAGCTTTTGGTCTTGGTTATTATTCTGTTGCGGCCGCGGCTAATACCCTTTCTGACAAAATTGTCACCCACCAATGGGTTTGAAATCGTTAACCTAAGTGGGCGAGCAGCTGGAGGCTCGGTAAGGGTGTTTTGGTAGTACTGGTTTGAGAAACAACAGGAATCCATGGATAGGTGCTCCAGCCGCCGCGATATGACCCTGGTAGTTGAAAACGGCGTAAAACCCCAATAAACTCAAACTATTATTCTGTTGTTGAAAGCTTTTATCTTTTGATGATGTACCAGCCTTCATTCTATAATGTGCCTTTTATTGTCTTAGGTTGATCATGGAAGGCTCAGTTGATGATATGGGAGTCATATTATTCCAGAGGTTGCGGGTTAAAACCCCGGCTTGACCAATATCCTTTCTCACATTGGAAAAAGTCATTTGCCTCTCACAAATGGATAAATGTTTACAAAAGCGGGATGGGAAACTGGTTGCATTGGTTGGAAATTGTGTTTGTACTGGTGCAAGAAATGCCAGGTACACAAAGTCAAGCGCATTGAAAGTTGTTTAATGCCGCATTATACCCCCATCTTATTATTTTTGGCAACTTTGAATATCTTTCTGTTTCCCACCTATGCATGGAAAATCTTAGAAACGATCTGGATGAGCAGCTGAAGGCTCCCAAAGGATATAACAATAGAACCGGTGAGAGAAATGACAGGAATCCAAGGTTAGGTGCTCTTGCCATTGTAATATGATGGAAATACTGTTGAAAATGGCATTAACCCATAACCACACAATAAGTCTTTTTCACTCCCCACAAAATAATGGCCTTGGAAAACATCATGGAAAATGAAGAAATTGCTTGTGACAAGCAATTTCTTCATTTCCCACAATGTTTTCCATCCGAAAAGACCTAAAAATTGAAAATTCCATTCAATTGAAATTGTCGTCTGCAACACCTTTAAAATTTGAACAGTCCAAAATTTTCATGTTTGGTAATGGGTTAAACCAAGTTCAATCAATCAATCTAATCTATGTTTGGACTGAAAGTTTGAATGTATGCTTCAGTTTATACCATATTATTGCCTAAAATGTGTGTTTTCAGTCTGTTATTGGCATTGTATAACCAGCAGAAACCGGGCGGATATCCAGAGAAATCATGCATTAATCGGCAGATTCATGTGCAATATCGGACCAGTTTTGCACTCAAATATCCTCGATCGGGATTTGTTGTGAGTGCTTCAGAAAATTGAAAATAAAGCCGAAATTTTGTCATTTCCCTTTTCCGCGATGTAAATTCTTGTAAGACCCCATTTCCAGTTTACATCCCAATAAATAAACTAGGTCTCCCAGTGTAACCATATCTGATGACGTAATAATTATAGTGACGTAGGTTTAATTCTTGGAATCAAAAAGTAAACAAACGGGCAGCTGACAGATTTTAAACTAAAAATGTATTTCTTGGACATGGAAGGATAGAAATTAGAATTGAGTGGTTGTGGTCTAGGTCAAATGTGGTGGTAAGCCTATGTGTTTCTTGTTCTTCTTTTAGTTACTGCAATTTTTCCTGTACAACTTGTTTTTATTGAAATGAACGAATGTCTGAAACGAACCAAACGGTCCAGAGATCTACCTCGGAAATTCCGACCTTTTAATTTATTACTCGCACTGAAATGAACGTTAGGATATCCGGAGCATGTTTCCAAAAGAAAACCAAGTCGAATATTGTTAGGATTTCGCCAACCCAAATGAAGATTATGTCAGTAAAAATGCGATGAAACTTGACTATATAGCTACACGATGAAAATCTAACGGCCCGTCTAGTGGATATCGCACTTACTCGATATATGTCGAGTCGAATGCCGGAAAACTCTGGTATCTGTCGGTGTAAATGTGGCTAAATTTTCACTAAGTTTTTTAGTTATTCGTCATATTTTATTACATTTCTTTGCAAATTATTCATATTTTATGCAATAATAGCGTCGATTCACGTTTTTTCGGTCGTTAACATTCTCAGAGGCCCACAAAATGGGTTATCGCCTTCGACCTCCGGTCTCAGGCGATAACGCATTTTTTGGGCCTCTGAGAATGTTAACGACCTCAAAAACATGAATTAACCCTATAATATATTATAGATGTTTTAGTTATTTACTCATAGATAAGTATAACTCATGATTAATGACCTGGCATAGCGTCTCTAGCTAATAGCTAGATATGCTCTGCCAGGTCATATATCATGAGCTATACTAAAATGTATCGCCATCATAAGATTAGTTTAGATAATGTATGTTCAATTATGCATGGTAGATTATTATGCTCCCCGAAAAAATTTCGGGGGAGCATATAGTCGCCACGCTGTCCATCAATCTGTCCGTCCACTGCCAGATCTCAGCAACCCTTGGACCAAATTCAATGAAACTTCACATGTGAACTCCCTGGGATAATACCTAGGGACCTTTTTCTCCGTTTCTTAATTTGAGGCTGCGTCATGGAAAAAGGGACCCTAGTGTAAAAATTAGTTTTTCTTTAATTTCTCTTCATGTAATGGGCAGAATTTAATGAAAGTTTGTACTTATGTAATAAATAGGATGTTCAAGACCATACCGGTATTCTATTAATAATGTGTGTACAGAAAAGCTGTCATGGGAAAAGGGGGCTTAATGTGTGATAGTTCTTAGCCCAACTTTTTGAAAACAATGAGAGCTTATACTGTCACCCGGGCGTCGGCGTTGGCTTCGGCGTTGCAACAAAGGTTAAAGTTTTTTTCAAACATCAATGACTTCCATACTATCAAAGGGATTCAACCCAAACTTGGAATACTTATTCACCATCACACCCTCTACCTTACTACCATGACCATGATCCTGTCACCACTATATTTGGAGTTATGCCCCCTTTATACTAAGCAACTTAGAAAGTCGAGCGCGCTGTCTTCGGACAGCTCTTGTTATTTTGTGACAAACACTTATTCAGGGAGCATAATCTGGCTCTTGTTTGGGTAAATGTTATAATAAAACTGTTTTATCTTATTGAGAAAAAAAAAATGTTTGACATCAGCTTTCACTGAATTTTGTTGTTCATTTGAATTAAAAGGTTTGATCATGCAATTTTTGCAACAAATGATTGAAAAGCAAAATTTTAATTGTTATATGAAACTGTTTGAATTTGGAACAAATTTTATTACACCATTTCATATTTTGCTGTTTTGTGCAATTTCTTTTTCTCCTAATTTGTGTTATACAGTCTTGTCTTTCAACTAATTCAGGCAATATGGACGGTTAAGTTCAAAACGAGTTCAAGTGCATAATATCGTCGTTGTAAATGCAAAACCTTGTATCTCGCTTTTGGAAAATTTTAAAGGGGAAGGAAAAAAGTGCAATAACTTTTCCAAAACTGAAAGGTTTTACTTGAAACTTAGACATATTGTTCACATGTCATACCATGAAGGACCTATAAATATAACATCGGTTTGTCGTGGCACAGGGACAAAAGATGCAGCTTATTTGGGACATAACAAGTAATCTTTTTGATAACCTCCTTTTTCGCCAAATTCCAGAGGGGGTCATGACCCCCTATCCCCCCCCCCCCTCTGGATCCGCGCATGCAAAGTTTTTAATTTACATCAACGATATAATAGGTTTACACTAAGCATAGAGCAACAGATTAGGAGACTTTATGGATATTCCAAATCTGTTATCTCAAATCCAAACCCAATGTTGTGGGTACTCATCGGAATCGTCTCAACAACAGTACCCACAATATGATTATGGTTTAATGAACACTTAAAGGTGTTTTACATTTTGAGATGTGTTTGCCCCCTGTTATTTGAAGTGCTGTATAGCTCATTATAAAGGATCTGGCAGAGTAATTCTAGCTATTAACCCTTTCCGAAACAAGACTTGGTTTTGACGTCCCTAACAGAAAGGGTTTGGGAAAACAGTGATGCAAAAGAAGAAAATGCTGATGATCAGCATTTTCTCCTTTTGCCTCAATATTTTCTCGGCTACAATGTACACAAATGCAACCTCTTTTAATATACATTTTGACATCCTCAGTAGCTTTTGAATAAGATTGGTCCAAAGTTTTGCTATTTGGGAAAGGGTTAAATAGAGTTGCTTTGCCATGTCATTTATCGTGAGCAATAATCATTCAACAAGATTATCCTTGCAGGTTACGGCTCAGGTTATAATTGACGACCCTCCCAGAACCCATTTGGCTGTGAGTGGTAAAAGTTTCTCCGTAATTAACTCACATTTTCCGGAGCTCATGTCCAAGATCTGCGTGCAGGGAACCATATTTGCCAGAATGCTGCCGGACCAGAAGTGCCAGCTGATTGAAAAATTACAAGAAATTGGGTAAAGTTAAATGTGTTGTTTTATCTTTATAGATCTTTATATAAAAAAAGAAAATGTTTTTGACAACCTTGAAATTTTGATAAAACATAAGCATATAGTCTTGTCTTTACAAAATTGATGCGTTATTTATAATTCACCTTAATCATCTTTCAAACAATATCTGGTTATGACATCCCAAGTAGAAATGGCCTGAAAATTTATTGAGAAAAAAAAAAAAGAAATTGTTGTCAACAGTGAGTGTTAAACTTTATATTGTAGGTACACTGTAGGTATGTGCGGGGATGGAGCAAATGATTGTGAGGCCTTGAAGGCTGCCCATGCTGGAATATCCCTGTCTGAAGCAGAGGCTTCTGTGGCGGCCCCTTTTACTTCCAGAAATAACAACATAGAGTGTGTTGTCTATATTGTAGGTACACTGTGGGTATGTGCGGGGATGGAGCAAATGATTGTGAGGCCCTTAAAGCAGCCCATGCTGGAATATCCCTGTCTGAAGCAGAGGCTTCTGTGGCGGCCCCTTTTACTTCCAGAAATAACAACATAGAGTGTGTTGTTTATATTGTAGGTACACTGTGGGCATGTGTGGGGATGGAGCAAATGATTGTGAGGCCTTGAAGGCTGCCCATGCTGGAATATCCCTGTCTGAAGCAGAGGCTTCTGTGGCGGCCCCTTTTACTTCCAGAAATAACAACATAGAGTGTGTTGTATATATTGTAGGTACACTGTGGGCATGTGTGGGGATGGGGCAAATGATTGTGAGGCCCTTAAGGCTGCCCATGCTGGAATATCCCTGTCTGAAGCAGAGGCTTCTGTGGCGGCCCTTTTACTTCCAGAAATAACAACATAGAGTGTTTGTATATATTGTAGGTACACTGTGGGCATGTGTGGGGACGGGGCAAATGATTGTGAAGCCCTTAAGGCTGCCCATGCTGGAATATCCCTGTCTGAAGCAGAGGCTTCTGTGGCGGCCCTTTTATTTCCAGAAATAACATCATAGAGTGTGTTGTTTATATTGTAGGTACACAGTAGGCATGTGTGGAGATGGAGCAAATGATTGTGAGGCCCTTAAGGCTGCCCATGCTGGAATATCCCTGTCTGAAGCTGAAGCTTCTGTGGCAGCCCCTTTCACTTCCAGAAATAACAACATAGAGTGTGTTGTTTATATTGTAGGTACACTGTGGGCATGTGTGGAGATGGAGCAAATGATTGTGAGGCCCTTAAAGCTGCCCATGCTGGAATATCCCTGTCTGAAGCTTCTGTGGCGGCCCCTTTCACCTCCAGAAATAACATCATAGAGTGTGTTGTTTACATTGTAGGTACACTGTGGGCATGTGTGGGGATGGAGCAAATGATTGTGAGGCCTTGAAGGCTGCCCATGCTGGAATATCCCTGTCTGAAGCAGAAGCTTCTGTGGCGGCCCCTTTTACTTCCAGAAATAACAACATAGAGTGTGTTGTCTATATTGTAGGTACACTGTGGGTATGTGCGGGGATGGAGCAAATGATTGTGAGGCCTTGAAGGCTGCCCATGCTGGAATATCCCTGTCTGAAGCAGAAGCTTCTGTGGCGGCCCCTTTTACTTCCAGAAATAACAACATAGAGTGTGTTGTCACTGTTATGAGGTAAAAATAAAATCACAGAACTCTCCTAAATAATACTTAAAGATTCATACTTACAGTTACTTACTTATTTTCTGTAAAAATAACTGTACATGATTAAAATCTGGCCTTTAATATTTCTCTGTTCAAAATTTAGCTTTATAGGACCTGTATTGGCTAAGATTACGACGGATATATAAAACCCCATATCACATCATTTTGTAAACACAATGTAAATATTGAACAGTTTTACACCTCTGCATGATTATCGATTTATGCCATTTTCTGTATGAATCTTGTATTCAAAGTCTATAAACGGCGTGAAAACATGCTTAATGCCAACTTTTGTGGATCAGTAGAGATTTAGACCTGGGGATACTAATGTACCTTTAACCAATGCAGAAATTCCAACATTTAAGTCTTTGGGAATGGAATTTAAACGAAGGTCCAATCTCCATATGACTTTAATTCTTGAATAGAGTATAAAACTATACAGACTACATAAGAAAACTCTTTAAAGAATTTTTAGTTCGAGTTCTCATAGAGTAGAGGTGGCTGTTTGTATTGTAACATAGGAAAAACATTTTAAATTCAGAAAATTGAAATTTTACCTGTAGTCAGTCTGTGCAGTCCACACAGACAGACTGTGTTACATGCATTTCACACTTCCCAGATTGTCCCTTTAACCCATTACCAGATGACAAATTTTGGACTGTTCCAAATTCAAAGATGACGCAGATGATAATTTAAAGTGCATATAATTTTAAATTTATTTTGTCTTTTTTTTTTTGGGCCGAGCCCGGATAGCTCAGTCGGTTACGTCGGAGTCTGTCAATCCAGGGGTCACGAGTTCGAACCCCGGCTCGGCCAGTATCCATTCTGACATTTGACAAAAGTCATTTGTCTCTCACCAATGGGTGTGAATCATCTATGTGAGAGAGCAGCTGGAGGCTCGGTTTGGATATTGTGGTTGTACTGGTGCGAGAAATACCAGGAACCCACGGTTAGGTGCTCCAGCCGCCGCGATATGACCCTGGTAGTTGAAAACGGCGTAAAACCCCAATAAACTCAAACTCAAACTCTTTTTTTTGGTAGAAAACATTGTGGAAAATGCAGAAATTGCTTGTCACAAGCAATTTCTTTATTTTCACAATGTTTTACTAACCATTTATCTTGAAGAGCGTCAAAAAGCGTCAATGTTTGGGAATTATATGAAACATGCTCTATTTTCTGATTGCAGGGAAGGCAGAGCAGCTCTCGTAACATCGTTTGGTTGTTTTAAATATATGGCCTTGTACAGCTTTATACAGTTTATCTCTGTTATGATTTTATATACAGTAAGTACAGTGTCACTTTACTCCCCCCCCCCCCCCCCCAACCCCCCCCTCCCCTTTGGCTAATTCTTTTCCAAATATAATCAGGGCTTTCCATGATGCACATGTCATGTATGGTTGTCGCAGTTTCAAAACAAACGGTCTCTTAGAAATATTGGAGGGTCATAAATGATGCAAGTTTTAAAGTCCAGATTTGCATATCGCCGGTGCAAATGCAAAACCTCGTATGTTGACTTTTGCAATTTTCAAAGTACCAACTTGTGTGCCCAGTTTAGACTATTCTCGCAGGTTTTGAGATATTTTTACCGATTAGTATCAATGACACATTATTTGTGAACAATATGTCCAAATTTCAAGTAAGACATTTCAGTTTGGGAAAAAGTTATTACACTTTTTTCCCTCCCCTTTAAAATTTTCCAAAAACGAGATACAAGGTTTTGCATTTACAACGACGATATGATATTTGAGTCTTAAGGTGACCCCCATTTCTAAAATCAAGGGGGTCAGAATGACCCCAAAATTCATATGCCCACAGGAAACCCTGCATAATCATTGATTTTAAATACATGTACTTTAAAACCAACATAAGAGAGCGAAATATGTTCTTAACCCATTACCAAACTGCAAAATTTTGGACTTGTCCAAATTCAAAGATGTTGCAGACAACAATTTAAATTGAAAGATTTTTTTCATTTTTTGGTATTTTTGTTTAGAAAATATTGTGGGAAATGAAGAAATTGCTTGTCACAAGCAATTTCTTCATTTACCACAATGTTTTCTCAAGCTAATTTTTTGTGGGGAGTCAAAAAGAGTCACTGTGTGGTAATGGGATAAATTACGCCCTAAGTTGCATAAATTGTTTTATAGTTACTGATGGATGGAATACAGTAAGGGCTTTCATTTTCCTTCATTTCTATTGCAGTATGGTGTTAACTTGGGTGATATGCAGTATTTATATGTTGATCTAGTAATTACCACAACTATAGCTGTCTTGAGTAAGTACTTTCTTCTGTTCTTTGACACAGGGTAACCACATGTGGGGGATTTTTTTTTTATCAAGGACAGGAAATAACCAGGGAATTTTATAACCTGTCAGGGAAAATTGAAAATATGGTGTAGCCGGGTACAGGTATTTGGTGATAATTATATCGTGTGGCATTATTGACATGTTGTTTGGCATCTCAGTGCTTAGAGTGCAGGAACGGTTCCTGAGGCCCTTGGTTCAAATCTCGGTCGAGCCAAGATATTTTTCATCACCTGTTACAATAGCAAAAGTCGGGGATCATCAGGGAATTTGGAAAGCAAGGAGATGCAGTGATATATATTCCATGTTTTCAAAATCACCTTTTAAAACTTTCTGAAAATATTGAGACTGTCGTGGAAAGGCTTAAAGTGTCATTTGGCACTTTCAATGCAATATGCAAATTGCTCACTTAGTCCAACATGAGTGTTAGCCATATTATCTTGCTTTACCTTGTTTTATGTTACAGATAGTTTACTCTATTTACAGTGGGTTATACAGCAGCCTACCAGAAGCTTGTGTCCCGAAGACCAGAAGGGTCCCTTGTAAAGTACTCCAACCTTTTATCCATATTAATACAAGTGTTCCTAGTTGGTGTGTTCCAACTTGCAGCGATACTTTATCTAAAAAGTCAGCCATGGTAAATAAGATAATTTTTATGCTCCCCGAAGGGAGAGCATATAGTCGCCGCTTTGTCTGTCCGTCCGTCCGTCCGTCCGAAGCTATTTCTCCATAACCCTTGGGCCAAATGAAATGAAACTTACCATGTGAACTCCCTGTGACAAAATGCCGATGTACTTTTCCCGGTTTTTAGATTTGAGGCCTCGTCATGGGAAAAGGGGACTTAAGGTTAAATACAGTTTTTCTGAAATTTCTCCTAGTGTAATGGTCAGATTTTGATGAAATTTCATATTTGACTAGCAAATCAGATGCCCTTGACAATACACTATTTAAAATTTGCGTATACAAAATATGTCATGGAAAAAGGGGGCTTAACATTTGTTAGCTTTATATTAGCTCTGCATGGCATATATTTATTGTGACAATGCCTTATTCGGGGAGCATTGTCCGTCTCTGACGGCTCTTGTTTAAAAAAAAAAAGTATACATCTTTAAGCTTTAATGTTAAAGATCCAATGTCTCTCATGAACTTGTTAAAAATATAACCTTGGAAGCTGGCTTTTAGCTCTATTTTGGACCGTTTATAGACTGTAGATCACATAAATTAAGATTAATACTGAAAATGACAGAAATCTATAATCAAGGAACTATCTAAAAATAAGATCAAATATTTAACCATGTTCACAGATATTTACAAACTGATTTCATATGACTTTTATATTGGTCGTAATCTAGGCCACTACAGGGAGCTTCAGAGGAAGCCGAAATTTGCCACACAGAAAAGTAAAGGGCCATATTATAATTATGTATAGTTATCTTTAAAGATAATCACCCCTAAACATGGGTGAGAATGCATCTTTAAAAGAAAATCTAAGTCGGATATATTGGTCATTAATGCTAGGTCGCTTTTATTCCATGGTCACTCCAGACCAAAAGACATTTTGTTGATTTTTAGCGGATCAACCTGACCTCTACAGTCAATTTGATCATGTGAACAGGTGAAGCAGAGGTTGTGTTGATCAGATTGTGGTCGGTAGCCATTTGAGTGCAAGTCAAGGTAATCAAGTGCAGTTTGAATGCAAGGTCTAGTTAAAGATAATAACCTGATCACAATAGATCTCCAGACACAATTGATTGTCGATCAGGCCAATTGTCTACTTGATCCCACACATATTTGTGATGGTTACAAAGAATAGAGAAAGAAGCCCAATTTTGATCACCGAAGCATAACCAACCACCTATGACGATCATGCTAGATCTGTACTTGATTAGGCTTGACTGCGTTGATTTGATCGGCAGTGGGAACCTAGCATAACATCAAAGACTACTTACAGCTTTTCCGAATGGTAGCTGAAGACATTTTATTATGCTCCCCGAAAAAATTTCGGGGGAGCATATAGTCGCCACGCTGTCCGTCCGTACGTCCGTCCATCCGTCCGTGTGTCCGTCCGTCCGTCCACAGCCATATCTCAGCAACCCTTGGACCAAATTCAATGAAACTTCACATGTGAACTTCCTGGGTCAATACCTAGGGACCTTTTTCTCCGTTTGTAAATTTAAGGCTGCGTCATGGAAAAAGTGGCCTTAATGTAAAAATTAGTTTTTGTCGAGCCCGCTTGCGGTGAGCTCGACATAGTTGTCACAATGGCGGTTCGGTGTATGTGCGTTAGTGCGTGCGTGCGTTAGTGCGTGCGTGCGTTAGTGCGTGCGTCCGTCCGGATGGAGCTTGTCCGGGCCATAACTTCACCATGGATGGAGGGATTCAGAAATAACTTGGCACAAATGTCAAGCTCAGTAAGGCGGAGTTTCGCGTGCAAGAACCAGATTCCAAGCTCAAAGGTCAAGGTCAAACTTGGAGGTCAAATGTCAAAAATGAGAAGATTTTTGCTTGTCCGGGCCATAACTTCACCATGGATGGAGGGATTCAGAAATAACTTGGCACAAATGTCAAGCTCAGTAAGGCAGAGTGTCGCGTGCAAGAACCAGATTCCAAGCTCAAAGGTCAAGGTCAAACTTGGAGGTCAAATGTCAAAAATGAGATGATTTTTGCTTGTCCGGGCCATAACTTCACCATGGATGGAGGGATTCAGAAATAACTTGGCACAAATGTCAAGCTCAGTAAGGCAGAGTGTCGCGTGCAAGAACCAGATTCCAAGCTCAAAGGTCAAGGTCAAACTTGGAGGTCAAATGTCAAAAATGAGATGATTTTTGCTTGTCCGGGCCATAACTTCACCATGGATGGAGGGATTCAGAAATAACTTGGCACAAATGTCAAGCTCAGTAAGGCGGAGTGTCGCGTGCAAAAACCAGATTCCAAGCTCAAAGGTCAAGGTCAAACTTGGAGGTCAAATGTCAAAAATGAGAAGATTTTTGCTTGTCCGGGCCATAACTTCACCATGGATGGAGGGATTCAGAAATAACTTGGCACAAATGTCAAGCTCAGTAAGGCGGAGTGTCGCGTGCAAGAACCAGATTCCAAGCTCAAAGGTCAAGGTCAAACTTGGAGGTCAAATGTCAAAAATGAGATGATTTTTGCTTGTCCGGGCCATAACTTCACCATGGATGGAGGGATTCAGAAATAACTTGGCACAAATGTCAAGCTCAGTAAGGCAGAGTGTCGCGTGCAAGAACCAGATTCCAAGCTCAAAGGTCAAGGTCAAACTTGGAGGTCAAATGTCAAAAATGAGATGATTTTTGCTTGTCCGGGCCATAACTTCACCATGGATGGAGGGATTCAGAAATAACTTGGCACAAATGTCAAGCTCAGTAAGGCGGAGTGTCGCGTGCAAAAACCAGATTCCAAGCTCAAAGGTCAAGGTCAAACTTGGAGGTCAAATGTCAAAAATGAGATGATTTTTGCTTGTCCGGGCCATAACTTCACCATGGATGGAGGGATTCAGAAATAACTTGGCACAAATGTCAAGCTCAGTAAGGCAGAGTGTCGCGTGCAAGAACCAGATTCCAAGCTCAAAGGTCAAGGTCAAACTTGGAGGTCAAATGTCAAAAATGAGATGATTTTTGCTTGTCCGGGCCATAACTTCACCATGGATGGAGGGATTCAGAAATAACTTGGCACAAATGTCAAGCTCAGTAAGGCGGAGTGTCGCGTGCAAAAACCAGATTCCAAGCTCAAAGGTCAAGGTCAAACTTGGAGGTCAAATGTCAAAAATGAGATGATTTTTGCTTGTCCGGGCCATAACTTCACCATGGATGGAGGGATTCAGAAATAACTTGGCACAAATGTCAAGCTCAGTAAGATGGAGTGTCGCGTGCAAGAACCAGATTCCAAGATGAAAGGTCAAGGTCAAACTTTGAGGTCAAATGTAAAAAATGAGTTGATTTTTGCTTGTCCGGGCCATTCCTTAACTTGGCACAAATGTCAAGCTCAGTAAGGCGGAGTGTCGCGTGCAAGAACCAGATTCCAAGCTCAAAGGTCAAGGTCAAACTTTGAGGTCAAATGTAAAAAAATGAGTTGATTTTTGTAGAACCAGATTGCTAGCTCAAAAGTAAAGGTATATTTCTCGGAATTTGGTTTTATGGACTTAGCATAAGGTCCCTTTTAGCGTGACGGGTCACATATGTATACTCAAATTAATCCATTCTGGTATCTCGTTATAAATACATAGACATGTAATATTTTGTGAACAATAAACTGTCTCACCATGATCCCCATCATTCCAACTTATTTTGTCCCCACTTTTACAACGCCATTGTAATGACAGCTGTAGACATAGGTATGGTCTTCTTTCTTCAAAATGAGCGGGCTCGACATGTTGCCCTTCGGCATCTAGTTCTCTTATTTCTCTTCATCTAATGGGCAGAATTTAATGAAATTTTGTGCTCATGTAATAAATAGGATGTTCTAAATCATATTCTATAAATAATGTGTGTACAAAAAAGCTGTCATGGGAAAAGGGGGCTTAATGTATGATAGTTTTTATTTTGTGACAAACACTTATTCGGGGAGCATAATCCGTCTGTGACGGCTCTTGTTGTTTATATGAGGTTTTTGTTGAAAAGTGACATCATATTGTTAATATTTTTACACAGGTACAAACCAGTTATACCAAATGAAGATGAACACAATCCAGGAACTATATGCTGGGAAGGGACCGTGATATTTATAGTGTCATCATTTCAATATATAACCGTGGCGTTTAGCTTCTCCAAGGGGCCACCATTCAGAAAACCAATCTACACAAATAGTAAGTGCTCTTTATGCCCCTGTATCCAAAAATCGGGGAGCATATTGTTTTACTCATTTACTTTCACAAACACATCATATTCCTTTGAAGTTTTCTTGCACTTATGCTTGGACATCCAGTCTTTGTCAATTCTAGTCCGGCAGATATTCCCCATTTTTTAGCTGAACCTTGCAGTGGAGTATAAAGTTTTTTTCTTTTTTGATTCCTAATGTAGACATCCTAGGGTTAAAGATTCCGACGGGTGCCATCGTGTCACCCTTTAGCATTTTGAGAAATTCAAGATGGCCGCCAAGATGGCGGAAATTACTTAAATAATCAGTGTAAGGGTTAAAAATTCATATGAAAACTGATAATTTTTAGGTAAAATATCTTTAATACACTTGCTGTTGCTCTAAGAATGTAGAACAATAAAGATAAGACATGTTTCTACCATTTCAGTTGACATTTCTGTGTAACTTACGTTACAATATGGGACAATTGCTTCATTTATTCCCTAAAATACTATCATTTGGCCCTAAGTCATTCAAATACAGCGATAAATGGTTTGTCTATCAATATCTTTACTAGACTTTTATTTCAAGAGCAAAACAAAGGTTTTATTCATGTATTATGTAATTTACGTTACCGTACTATTAGCACAATACCTTCCTTTATTCACTTATCCACTATAATGTGGCCATAAATCATTTAAACAAAGCAGTGAGTAATTTGCTCATCATTTTTTTTTACTAAAAGTTTCCGTCAAGAGCAAAACAGCAGGTTGTATAAATATATTAAGTAGTTTACGTTACCTTTGCTTCCTGTACTGTTAAATGTACTTGTAACAATAAGAGTAACTTAAATCGAATAGAATCCAACTTAGCTGATTAATGTAAGTGGGATGAAATATAGTTAATGTATATGAAACAAGACACACATGTAGCCACTGATGCACCCACACACTATGTTTGATACAAAGCAGAATAGTGAACTAAGTGCAAGCAATCGTAAAAAGTAGGTCACAGTGACCCAGTTTTAGTATAATGGTACACGACAAATCTTTGGGTCATGGCACATCCACACAACAAGTTTGGTGTCCCTTACGTCAAAACAGTACATAAGCTATGGAACTAAGATCAACAAATCGTGAAAAGTAGGGGACAGCGACCTACTTTTGGTACGGCATCAAAATTTGTCTCTGTAGGTCAAAGTGTGCACGAGATTTGGAGCGGAACAGAAACGGATGGCCCCGGCAGCCAATTAAGTCCTATATGATTAACCCATCGTACACTGCTTAGAGGTAAAAACTTTTGCTTGTCATATATAGTGTATTTCTGGTTTCTTATAGTCTTCATTGCTTGAGTTTGAGTTTTTTGGGATTTTACGCCGTTTTCAACTACCAGGGTCATATCGCGGCGGCTGGAGCACATACCCATGGATTCCTGTTGTTTCTCAAACCAGTACTACCACAACAACCTTACCGAGCCTCCAGCTGCTCGCCCACTTAGGTTAGCGATTTCAAACCCATTGGTGGGGGACAATTTTGTCAGAAAGGGTATTGGCCGCGGCCGGGTATCGAACACGGGACCTCTCGAATGAGGGTCAAATGTGCTACCAACTGCGCTAAGGCCGCGGCCGTCTTCATTGTTACACAGCACACATCCTCTGCATGTGCAAAACGAGGTCAATCAGTGGTACGAGTACTTTAGTTGTATTGTCACGTTACATGCAATAATTAGATGGTAGCATGTCAAAAGTTCGAACTATTCCCTCCACACACAAGCACTTTGATAGAATGATAAAAGGAATCAAGCACAAAATCGGAAACACACTCTTACACATGATCAACAAGACGTGGGATTAAGGAATCATGTTCTGTCATCTGGTACAACCGGCTGTCATCAAGCGAGTGTGTAGCTCTAGCTCCTGTAAATACCGATATCTCTATAATGACAAAATGGCAGTGAGGAAGCGATAGACCATGTTCTTCAACTAGATATAGTCGTACCATGGCTAGAAAGGGGTGTACCTTGCTTTGCAAATGCCAAGGAGGAATGCTATGTAATAATGAAAGCATAAAAATATAATTGCGAATACACAATGTGATCTTTTGATTTGCGTAGAACATGCACGTTTTGATACCATAGCAATATACCACGGGTATTATACAAGCATTTGGTAACGGAGATATCATCTTTTAAGTAGGTTTGGTTTTGTTTATTGGGATTCAACTTCTATGGTCATATCGGGACGATTGGAGCACCTAACCACGGAGTCCTGTCGTTTCTCATGTATACCAGTACTATCACAACATCCTGACCGAGCAACCAGCTGCTTGCCCACATAGGTTAACGATGTCAAACCATTGGTGGGAGACACTTTTGTCTGAAAGGATAATTGCCGCGATCGCACCCGGGACTATTGGAAAAATGTAGAGAAGCACCTCTTATACTTATTATACACATCATTTACAAAAATATAAATTTTGATCAGCTATTAGTTAATGATATCTAAATTTGCGTAATTCATTTTGTTTAGTTTCTATACGTCATTAAGAAAAGATCGTTTGGTATTATCGTGTACTCTTTGTCAGGCGAGCGGGCAGCCTGCATCCGTTTCTGTCCCGCTCCATATCTCCTGTACTATTTTACCCAGAGACACCAAATTTAATATAAGACGCGTCATGATCAACAGAATCTTCATGTACCAAACCGATTTCAACGTGACCTGCTATTCCCTCTTGGGCCTAATTTGCTTAGTTCGAAGTTCTCTTCTGTTCCATATATCATTGACTGTTTGATCTAGCGATACATGTACCAAATTTAATGTGTAATGACTAAAAGCGATGTCATTTACCAAGCTCAGGTTAGTTTGACTTACTTTTTGCGCTTGAACACGCTGAATTTGAAAAACCTTTCCATTTCATATCTCTTGACCTAGGGACACAGAATATAGTACATGTATGTGGACGAGTTACGACTCAGGCAAGGTTTGTCATGCACCAAAACTAGGTCTCTATGTACTTATTTTTGATGCTAGTCAAGGGATTTTCATGTGCCAATGCAAGTCATTGTGACCTACTTGTATACATTCAATTCACTATTCTTTTGTGTCTAGAACACGATGGATTTGTGCATCAGAGACTACAGGTGTGTCTTGTTTAAATAACTGTAAACTATTATATCCTACTATGACCAGCTGTTGGGATATTCTGTTCAATTTATGACATTATTTATAAATATGTAACAGTACAAGAAATAAAGGTAACGTAAAATACATGATACATTTATACAATTGTTGTTTTGCTCTTACCACAGTTATACAAGTTACTGGTCTTTTGCTCTTACCAAAAGCTTCAAGTAAAAAAAAAATGGTACTCAAAACATTAACTGTTTTTTTTATTACTTTTTAATGATTTATGGCTAAATATTAGCAGATAAGGGAATACATGAGGCTAATATGCTAATATTAAGGTAATGTAGACTACATAATACATTTATACAGCCTGCTCTTTTGTTATTACAAAAAGCTTTAAAGTAAATATATTGATAACCATACCATGCACCGTTGTGTTTAAATGACGTTTGATCAAATAAGAGAAGCTAAGTGAATAAATGAAGCTAATATGCTAATATAAAGGTAACATAAACTACATGATACATTTATACAGCTCTTGTTGTGCTCTCACCAAAAATTCAAGTGAATGAATTGATAACAAGACCATTCACTGTTGTGTTTGTGTTTGAATGATATATTTCCAAATAATAATGGATAAGTGTTTAAATGATATATGGCCACATAATAGTGGATAAATGAATAAACGAAGGTAATGTGCTGATATCAAGGTAACGTAAATTACATGATACATGTATAAAACCTTTGTTTTGCTCTTGAAAAAGGCGTCTGGTAAAGATATTGATAGACAAATCATTTATCGTTGTGTCTAATTGACATATTGCCAAATAATCGTAGATAAGTGAATAAATGCAGCAATTATCCCATAATGTAACGTAAGTTACACAGAAATGTCAACTGAAACGGTAGAAATATATCTTATCTTTATTTGTCTAGATTCTTAGAGCAACAGTTAGTGTATTACAGATATTGTACCTAAAATATATCAGTTTTCATATGAATTTATAAGCCTTATATTGACTATTTAAGTAATTTCCGCCATCTTGGCGGCCATCCTGGATTTCTCAAAATGCTAAAGGGTGACACGATGGCACCCGTCGGAATCTTTAACAGTAGGATGTCTACATCAGGAATCAGCAAAGAAAAAAACTTTATACTCCACTGCAAGGTCTAAGTGGATATCTGCCGGACTATTCTCGGTTAGTGGGATTTCAACAAAACTTGGCTAATATACTTTCTAATGTTTGACAAGTCAAAAATAAATTATTTTGTCTCTTACCAATGGTTGAATTACTCCCATCTATCTAACTGAGCTTTCAAATCACATTTCCAGATGTCTCAAACAAGCTAGGATCTTGAGAAAGGGCATTTATCACAATATAAGACCAACCTAGACCATGATCAGCCTGAGTGCCAGTGTTGCAGTCAGATTAAGATACTCAACCCTTTGAATTGGGTTTGTTGCCCCTGTTATGAGAGGCAATGGAAAACATTGAAGCAAAGGAAAAAAATTGTGATATATTTTACATAAATTATAACTTTTTCTTTTAATAATCATTTTGACGTCTGTAGCAGCTCTCAATTTTAATTGTCCTGAATTGTCCTGAAATTATGGGAATTTTGTGAAAGGGTTATTGCTGTCCTATATTAAAAATTTTGCTACATGTTATGAAGAATCAATGAGAGAAAAGCATTTTTCTTGATCAGACTACGGCGGCGGCTGTGGCGCAATTGGTAGGGCATCAGACTTTCTTTCATAAGGTCCTGGGTTCAATTTCCTGCTTGTAGCAAATACCCTTTCAGACAAAGTTGTTACCCTCAAACGGTTTAATTCTTAACCCATGTGCGCTTACAGCTGGAGGCTTGGTAAGGATGTTGTGGTAGTATTGGTATGAGAAATGAAAGGAATCCATGGTTAGTTGCTTCAATTGCTGTGATACGACCAAAGCAGTTGAAAGAGGCATTAATCTCAAGTCAATCAATAAATGAACACAGGGCTCGCGCTGGCGATCGCCACTTGAGCCATTGGCGACAATTTTGAAAATGTGGCTCAAGAAAATCGAATGTGGCTCAAAGGCTAAAATCCAACTTTTAAATGTAAATCAATCGCCAATATAACACGAGTGTCAACACTTTCTTATTGTTTAACATGAAAAATCGATAATCCGTAATTGGCTTCGCCTAGACGGTCGAGTAAGCACACATGTTACAATTAACCGTGACCTTTATGCAATAACGCGGCTGCAGGTAGAGATGACGCGTCAGTGTTAAAACCACCTAACGTCAGTTTATTTACTTTGTAGATAGCGTATTGTTTTCTTCGCATCATCCCTTTTCCAGGCTGTCCAGCATCCCTAAAATTCCTAAAAAATCCTAATTTTTTTGGTCTTGGCTAAAATTCCTAAAAAAATGGTGAAAACAAGGGGAATTCCTAAAAAGGCCCTTATTTTTTCTTGCAATTCCTATTTCTTTTTTACCTGGCCTGAGCGGGAGATGCTCAAAGGTGCGCTATTGTGATGGCTCACCTTCCGCATGGCAGTTTGCCAGAATATCTGCGCACAATGACTTAAAAATCTCCTCCCAAACCATTTGCCCTAATGCTTCAAAATTTCATTTCATCTATTTTCAACAAAAACATGGTAACTGCAGCTTATTTAAGCAGAAGTTACCGGGTTTTTGTTGAAAACTGATATGTAGAATTGTCTTTGGCCCTTCATCAATATACTTCAAATTATTTCTGTGCAATGAAAATTAGCCATAATTATGTTTTTGGGATACCTGATTGGGATATCAGGTTTCAAATAGAGAAAACATTTCCCTTAAACCATTTGGCCTAGACATTTGAAATTTTGTAGATGGCATCTTCTCAGGGATTTCTTTCAGAACACTTCAAATGATTACTATGGATTGAAAATAAGCTTGCACTAGACAGTCACAGTATTTTCCTCTCCATTGATAAGGCCTAGGGCTTCTTATTTTCATGTGTAGCATCTTTAAATTATCACTATGCATTGAAAATTAGCACTACCAGGTATGCTGCAGGTTAACACATTTCACAAGACAGGGATCAACATAACCACATGCCTAACGGACATTACCTGCCTGCTGCTTGGTCAGGGCTAGTTAGATCCCCAAGATGCAGGACCGACTGGTCAGCCTCAGTCACAATTACCATAATCAAAACACAGGATAAGTGACACAACAAAAACTTATGGGCCCTTTTAACTTTTCATTCATTTGTGATTCAAAACTGGCCTTTATGCTTATGAAAGAGTTGTTGTAATTGACACCTTTTCCATGTTATCCTTTCGATACAAATATTTGGTCAGGACCAGTGCATGACATATTTGGTCAGGGCTAGCAGCGTCTGCTACTAGAAGCCCAACTGTCTGGTTACCAAAAAAAATAATGTTGGACCCTGCAAGACAAACAGGAAAATCTTTGACAGCCTTCTCCTCCCAAACTGTTTGACCGAGAGCTTTGAAGTTTTTGTGTAGTGCCATATCAATTTATATCAGAATACTTCAAATATCAATATGCATTAAATGTTTTTAGTGCCTTGGTTTTACATAGAGATACAGAGGGATGTCTTTGCACATGGCCACCTTTGCCTCCAAACTGTTACTCCAAAAGCTTTGTTATTGTCTCATGAATCTCTCTCAGAACAGTATGATAATTGCCCTATGTGCATTGAAAATATGTCCTATGTTGTGGGCTCCTGTTTATGAAGAAAAAGGAATTGTTTTAGAATGGTGTTTGCAGAAACCATAAGGTCTAAGGATTTTAAATTTGATTTTTTTTATCTTGGATGTCTACAAGAATATTTTCCAACCTAAGCTTTGGAATTTAATGTGTACCATTGCCTTAGGACTCTTAATTCAGGACGCTTATAGCATAAATTTGAATTATGCCTGGAACACTGGTAGGTGTCTTGAAGCTTTCTCGGGTGAGCTATGTAGGGCCATCTGGAGCTATTCAGTCACTAGGTAGCTATCTTGTCAATTGTCAGTGTCTTATTCATGTATGGCAGTTCACAGCAACTGAAAAGAAGTCCAAATGCCCAGCTGAGTGTTTGGTCTGACTTGTATTTTATACAGTATAGATTTATCAGGTTTAATTTACACTCAACAAATAGCTGAGACAATGTGACTGTAAGATGCCTTTATATGCTATGAAGATAAAAAGATTGAATTTTTTTTATCAATAATGAAAAAGTCAGCCCTACTTTACCACTAGATTCCTTATTTTAGCCCTAAAATTGCCCTAATTTTTTCGATTTTTTTCCCTAAAATATGCCCTAATTTTTGTACTGAAGGTGCTGGACAGCCTGCTTTTCCCGCCTTTTCTGACACGCGCGAATTTTGTAAACAAACTGTAGTAACGTAACCATATTTGGATGGGGGGGGGGGGGGAATCTTGTGATTATGTTGACACTGGAATTTTCAGTTGTGAATATGGATAATTTTCTTATCATAAGACATGTTGATATTCTCAACAATGTACAGAAAATAGAGTTGAAAAGATATCTTACTCTAATGAAGCAATATGGCGGACTCGTAGGTAAAAAGTTATTTACTATGATATCGCAGCTAATTAAGCATGTGATACAATAAAGAGATGGGAAGGGAAACCCTGATTACGTCATCAAATGACCACTCGCTGTGTTTGCGGCGTTTCCTTTGATCTCTCAGAAATCATCGCATATGATGAGTAACACAGGTTCGCTACATGTTTTCACGTCGGAATTGTTGGAGATATATATTAGATTCAACCGACATCTCCGATCAACAATCAGAATTATGAAACCCAATTCTACCCTGCATCATCCATGAATGGTATTAAATTAGCGAGTGGGATTTAACAGAAAGCAGACAACATGCAGTTTTGCAGATCTAGCAGACAGTTAAATTTACTGTATTAGATTATTGCAGATGACGACGACAGAAAGGGGGGGTAGTGTTTGTCAGTGGCGGGGGGTGGGGGGATGGGGGTTTTATCGTCGGCGATGGAAATGGGGGGGGGGGGGGGGGGGAGAAGAGAGTCATTGGCTCCAGTGGCACCAAAATGGCTCAGGAATTTTCAAAGTGACTCAAAGGGTGGCTCAAACTTTTTTGATCCAGCGCTAGCCCTGAATGAACAGACTACACATATTTCATCTTACTATTTTTCAGTTCCATATATAATCAGTTTAGTGGTGCTATCTGCATTTTCTGCCAGTTTTCTGTTGTTTCCATGGAAACCATTACTTGGGTTCTTCAGAGTAAGTGTATAGCTTAGAATATTTTAAACAATTATAAGTTGATAAGCCCATTCCCACACATTAACACTTTTTGACACCCGCTCAAGTAAAAAGCAGGGTAGACATTGTGGAAAATAAAGAAATTGATTGTGACACTAAAGTTGTAAAATTCTAGAATTTCACCAAATTTAGGTTGCGGATTTTAATTTTCAATGTGGACCATACAAAATTTTTATCTTCTGGTAATCGATTAATGCTTACCTAATGATAGTGTCTTTATATTGACTACCATTTGGTAATAAGAAATGTCTCATTCAAATATAATTTGATTTTACAACACAGCACATTAAGTCCCTGAAAGGAACAGCTTTGAAATTATTGAGGCAAAAAAAGGAAGTGCTGATGAACAACTTTTGTCTCAATATTTCAGTGCTATATTGTACAGAAATCCTGTCATAATCAATGTCCATTTTGTGGCCTGCAGCAGCTTTCAAAATGGGACAGTCTAGAATTTCACAGTTTGGAAAAGGGTAAAGAAAGGGTAAGAGAGAGTTTAGCAACCACAATTTGGTCTTGTTCTTGATTTTTTTTTCAGCTTGAGAAACTGTATAGTAAGCCATTTCTATTCAGAGTCCTGTTGTTGACAATGGTATTTGGGCATTTAGTTGCAGCAATGCTTGCAGAGGTGAGATTTTATGTCGTTAAATTTTTTATCCCCTGCTAATGAAATTGTTGTGGGGGATATTGTTTTTGCGTTGTCCATCCTTCCGTGTAGCCGTCCCTCCGTCTTACACTTAGAGCAACTTTGGGCATCATCCATGGCTAGGGAAATTGACAATAGTATCTCTCATAAATTTCTGTTGCCATAAATGATGCCCAGAAATTGACAAGGGTATTCTATTGTCGATATCGAATGCCACAAAAGATGTCTGTATTTGCACAAACTATTTGGTATTTATTGATGGATAGATTAAGTTGAAGCATCCCATTACATGTAAAAGCAGGCTTCGAATTTTGAGATCGTTTTGTGATTATAAGAAACATAATTGGAATTGTTTGCAATCAATGTGTTGAAGTGACACATGCAAGCCAAATTGTGATTGTATTTTTGATATGTTTTGCTGCAGTCATGACCATTTCTAGTTTATTTGTCTAAAGAAAAATTATATAGTAAGCCACTTGATTGGACGAATTGTATGTTTGGCCAATCAGATGGTTTGTTGTGTGATTTCAAATATATTGTGAGATTTAAAATTGGTGGTGAATACCACCCCTTATATTTGTTTATATTTTCCAGTATCTTATAACAGAGAATTCCACAGTAAAGTCATGCTTAAAAAAATGTTGTGGGAGCTGCCGAAGGAACAAAAAAGAAAGTGTATACAAAAGACTGGACCAGGAAATCTCCTCTTCTGATTGGCCACCTATAGGTCAGGTGACTTATGCTTCAGCCAATCAAGTGATAGATGATACTCATGTGATGATTGAAAACATTCCATTGGATGTTCATTCGAATTAGTCCTAGTTTGTGTTAAACCTTGCCCAAGCAAGACCTGGCCCCGGTTTCTCGAAAATACTTAAGTATGTTCTCATGCTCAAATCTGAGCACCGTGCTCAAATCACACGAAATCCATGTGAACTTCAATCCAATACCCTTCAATGTTGGAGAGTATTCCTTTGAAGTTGAGCATGTTCTCATGAGTATATACTTAAGTTTTTTCGAGAAACCGGGGCCTGGTTTTGATGTCCCTATTCGAAAGAGATTGAGAAAATATTGATGCAAAAGAAGAAATTGCTGATAATCAGCAATTTCTCCTTTTGCCTCAATATTTTCTTGGCCATATTTTACATAAAACCAATCTTCATAGACATCCATTTTGTCATCTGCAGCAGCTTTTGAATTGTACCACTTATAAAAGTGTGTCATTTCGGAAAGGGTTAATCCTTTCCCAAACGTCAAAAATAATTTTCAAGTTGTTTCGGTTGGCATAATGAATATCAATTAAAATATGATTTAGATACCTGACATGAAAGAAAGTATTGAGGAAAAAAAATTGATTATTAACATTTACATATCTTGCATCTATGTTTTCCAAAGCCTTTACTGTAATTGACGTCAAAACAAGACTTTGTTCGGGAAGGGGTAAGAATTAGATGATTACTTTTTATGTAGTCCTATTTGTGTTATAAGTAAAGCCGCCTTCCCATTGCCGACCAAATCAACTGAATCAACTCGATCGCCAAAATTCCCCGATCAAACTCGATTAAACTCGATCAAATGTATTTACACGACTTCTTTATTTCTTGTCGATTAATTTCCGATCATTTTTGCTGACCACGCTTGATCGTCCCGATCACTCTTGCCGACCAAGCTCGATCAGTACTCGATCGCTTGATTGAGTTGATTTGGTTGGCAATGGGAATGCGCCTTAAGAATATTGATTTGTAAGTTTCCATCAAATTGAGTTTGTATGTCCCTTAGATTATCAAAACCTGCTCATCTTGCATCTGTGCAAGTAGAGAAATTTAATAAGAATTTTTTTAAACTATCACAGAAAATATGTAAAAGTGGGAAATGCTGTTGATCAGCATTGTCATTTGTTCTCTTCATGTTTTTCATAGGCTTCTTTGATTCTTGGGGTATCGAAAGTAGACTTTATCTGATGGAAAGTTGTGAACTAATTATGCCCCCTTTCGAAGAAAATGGGGGTATATTGTTTTGCAAGTGTCGGTCGGTCGGTCGGTCGGTCGGTCGGTCGGTCGGAAGGTCGGTCGGTCGGTCGGTCGGTCGGTCGGTCTGTCCCTAGACCAAACCTTGTCCGGAGCATAACTCAAAAAGTATTAAAGGTAGAGTCATGAAACTTCATAGGTGGATAGATCTCATTATGGAGAGGTGCAGTGCACAAGAACCGTAACTCTGCCGATCAAATTTTTTGAGTTATTGCCCTTTGTTGATTTTATAACTTGATTCTTGTCCGGAGCATAACTCAAAAAGTATGTAAGGTACAATCATGAAACTTTACAGGTGGATAGATCTCATTATGGAGAGGTGCAGTGCACAAGAACCGTAACTCTGCTGATCAAATTTTTTGAGTTATTGCCCTTTGTTGATTTTATAACTTGATTCTTGTCCGGAGCATAACTCAAAAACTATGTTAGGTAGAACCATGAAACTTTACAGGTGGATAGATCTCATTATGGAGAGGTGCAGTGCACAAGAACCGTAACTCTGCTGATCATATTTTTTGGGTTATTGCCCTTTGTTGATTTTCAAACTTGATTATTGTCCGGTGCATAACTCAAAAAGTATGTAAGGTAGAATCAAGAAACTTTACAGGTGGATAGATCTTATTATGGAGAGGTGCAGTGCACAAGAACCGTAACTCTGCCGATCAACTTTTGTGAGTTATTGCCCTTTGTTGATTTTATAATTTGATTCTTGTCCGGAGCACAACTCAAAAAATATGTAAGGTAGAATCATGAAACTTTACAGGTGAATAGATTTCATTATGGAGAGGTGCAGTGCACAAGAACCGTAACTCTGCCAATCAAATTCTTGGAGTTATTGCCCTTTGTTGATTTTTACACTTAATTCTTAACCTTGCCTATATCTCGTGTCCTTTTACACTTACAGCCTTGATATCTCACACATAGATACCTCCTATCAACATCGTTCACATTTAACCATGACCTTGGACCTTGTGACCTTGACCTTGGAGTTTGACCTACTTTAAAAAAAATTAAGCCCGGCATATATCTCATGAACTTTGACAAATACAGCCTTGATATTTCACACATGGACACATCTTACCAAGACCTTTCACAATTGACCATGACCTTGGACTTTGTGACCTTGACCTTGGAGTTTGACCTACTTTTAAAAAAACTTTAACCTAGCCGATATATCATGTCCATTTACACATACAGCCTTGATATTTGACACATGGAAACCTCCGACTTAGACCTATCACATACGACTATGACCTTGGACCATGTGGCCTTGACCTTGGAGTTTGACCTACTTTTAAAAAAAATAAACTGGGCCTATATCTTATGTGCTATTACACATACAGCCTTGGTATTTCACACATGGACACATCTTACCAAGACCTTTCACATTTGACCATGACCTTGGACCTTGTGACCTTGACCTTGAACTTTGACCTACTTTAAAAAGAACTTTAACCTAGCCGATATTTCATGTCCTTTTACACATACAGCCTTGATATTTGACACATGGACACCTACGACCAAGACCTTTCACATTTGACCATGACCTTGGACCTTGTGACCTTGACCTTGGTGTTTGACCTACTTTTATAATACATTAACCTGGCCTATATTTCATGTCATTTTACATATACAGCCTTGATATTTCACACATGGTCACTTCCAACCAAGATATTTCACTTTGACCATGACCTTGGACCTTGACCTTGGAGTTTGACCTACTTTTAGAAATATCTAACCTAGCCTTTATCTCATGTCCTATTACACCTACAGCCTTGATATTTCACACATAGACACCTCCTACCAAGACCTTTCACATTTGACCATGACCTTGAATATTGCAACCTTGACCTTGGAGTTTGACCTACTTTTAAAAAGACTGAAACCAGGCATATATATCATGTCCTTTTACACCTACAGCCTTGATATTTCACATATGGACACCTCCAACCAAGACCTTTCACATTTGACCTTGACCTTGGCATTTGGCCTACTTTTAAAAACTTTAACCTGGCCTATGTTTCATTTTACTTTTACATATACAGCTTTAATATTTCACACATAGACACCTCCTACCAAGACCTTTCATATTTGACCATGACCTTGGACCTTGTTAACTTGACCTTCGACTTTGAACTACATCAAATGTAGGCCCTTGAGGGGGCATATATGTTTTACAAACATCTCTTGTTGAAAATGGTATTGTGCAATCATATGAAATCTGTTGATCAAATAATACTGGTTACTAAATCAACCCTGCACACAGAAATAATTTAGACTGTTTCGATTTAATCCTTTCCAAAACATTGATGATCGAGTCAAATGAAAGCATTGCTGATAATCAGCGCATGAAATTGTTATCTGTTACAACTACATATTAGGACAGGTCTAAACTTTTACCATTTGGTAACGAGTTAAATGTCAAAGAGGGTTATTTTTGCAGATTCCAGCTCATTAATATTACATGATTTATTTGATTACTTGATCTTTATTATTGTTATTATTAATATTATTATCTTTATTATTGACAATTGGGTTTAGTGGATTAGTTTCAATTTTAAATTATGAGTATTGTTATTTAACCCTTTCCCAAACGACAAAATTTTCCCAAACAAGATTTGGTTTTAACGTCCCTAATATAAAAGGCTTGGGAAAACATTGAAACAAAAGAAGAAACTGCTGATAACCAGCAGTTTCTCCTTTTGTCTCAATATTTTCTATGCCATATTTTGCACAAATCCTATCTTTAATAACATCCATTTTGTCATTTGTGGCAGTTTCTGAAGTGGATCACCCTAAAATTTTGCTGTTTGAGAAAGGGTTAAATGCTAAATAGATCTATTCCGGAAGTTCGTCACTCTGGGTTTTTCCCATGTGAAGTCACGTGATGTAGGTACAAACAAATGGCTGACAGTTAGTGACGCGGCAAATTTTAAACTAGTTTATTTTACAAAATGCCTACCAAACGGTGTGCTTGGGGCCAGTGTAACAGTGACAGTCGCTTCAAAGATGCTCCTCATATGTAAGAAGTTTCGTTTAATCCTTTTCCGAAACCAAAAAAAATCTGGAACAGTGTATGTTATGGGTGAAATTATGTGGACGACCTTATGAACAATTAAATCCGTCTCTGATAAAACGACATACGCACTACATTTGTTCTAGGGTAAAATATTAAAGCCATTTAACCTTTTCCAAACAAGACCTGGTTTTGACGTCCCCAAAGGAAGTGGAAAACATTGAGGCAAAACAAGAAAATGCTGATAACCAGCATTTCCAAATGTTACCTCAATATTTGCATAGCTATAATGTACACACATTTCCCCCTTCTTTACTGCAATATTGGCGTTTCAGCAGCTTTCAAGCACAGGGAATCGAATCATACTTTTCTAGGCCTATTTTGAATGATTTCTGACCAAAATCAGATCCCGTGACTGAAGATAGACACAAGGGTAAGGACTGTCCCAGGGCCGAATTGAATACCGACCCGATTCGAACAGAGGTTAGCTCAGCGGAGAGAAGAAAGAGAAAACCCATCACAACATAGTAACAACACACTAAACGCTTACATATCAAAGTAGATCTAGATCTAGAATCTAGTCTATTTAGACAGAAGGAGAAAATGCTGGTTATCAGGATGCTCTTAAATTTTCCAAAATGTTTCCCAAATTATTTTTAGTCTACAGCCTGCTTCAAATTTGAATTAAATTTGAAATGATGGCTTCTTATGCTAAGTTGTTAACCCTTTCCTAACCAATTCGGTTTCTTTTTTTTTTTTTTTTTTTTTTTTTTGATGCACACAAATAGCAAAATAAGAATCATTCTGATAATTAGCAAGACTTACTGGTAATTTGGAAAGGACCATAATTTGTTGTTTGGGTAAGGGTTAAAAAAAGATCCATCATTTTTTCCGCACATTTGAAGACGAATTCTTTAATTTTTTAAACCCTTTTCTTTTGTATTTAACCTCAGTAGACTGTTTGAAAAATCATTGAGAAAAAGGAAGCAATTTGGTGATAGACAGAAATATCGCCTCTTTCCTCAATATTTTCTGTGCTCTAACATTCACTTATCCTATTTTCATTTATTAATCGTGTTCCGACAGTGGAAAACCGTGTGGAGCGGAATGTTCTTACAAACAATTACAAAATATTCGTTTGGAAAAACTCGCTCACAGCGTACATGTATATACATGTATCTATTTTCCCCAAAGTCGCCCCTCTTTTTATTTCTCTGACGTCATATGACTAGAGTAAGTAATGCAAAATCATGACGTCACAAATCGACACTCGCCTGATTTGAGGCACACCACGGGGAAAAAATGTTCAATGATAAACTATCATCGGATTATGGGAGATTTCTTTTGTTATAAGATCTCTGAATGGTTAAAAAATGATGGAAGGTGCAGAGGTATTATTAGATTCCATAATTAAGTTACAATAAAATTCATTTTCATTTTTACTCATTATATGATTCGATTTCCTGTGATCCTATCTGGATCAATTTCAATGTTTAAAAGTGCCACTGCTTCACACAAAGAAGCTAGATCTGCTTTCTTTTGGTTTGAAAAAGTTACTCCTCTAATTTTCTAGAAGCTTTGAAGCTCACACATGGAATTACTGGTGAAATTATCCGTTCTTTTTCCAGTTGAACGACACTATTTTATAACTTCCGCTATGATTGTTTGTACCTACATCACGTGACTTCGGGTGGGAAAAACCCAGAGTAGCGAATTTCCGGAAAACGACTATTATTGCATCACATTTGATAATGGCAAATGCTGTTGAATCTCGCATGTTTATTTTTTAAAGAAAAATGTGTTTGTCCATAAGACATGTCTTTAAGATGTTAGCGTTAATGTTTTATAACTAAATATTGAGTCTATTGAACTAACTTACAACATTTTTAGCTCCACTAGCCTTCAGGCCAGCGGGCTATTGTCATGGCGTTGTGTCCGTCGTGCGTGCGTGCGTGCGTCCGATCGTCAACTTTTTCTTTAAAAATCTTCTCCTCAGAAACTACTTGATGGATTTCAATCAAACTTCACAGGAATGATCCTTATGTGGTCCTCTATCAGATTCCTTCAATTAATTCTGATTGAACCATAAAGTCTGGAGTTATCTGCCCTTGAATTAAAAAAAAAGGCTGTTTTCTTTTGTTTTCACTCTAGCCACTACAAATATTGATCAATCAAAACAAAACTTGGTCAGAATGTTGGTGCTGATAAGATCTTGCCTGAGTGCAATTTTCAGCTTGATCTGAATATTACGTCTTGAGTTATGTGCCCTTGAAATTGGCAAAACTACCATTTTTGACCTTATTTTTACTCAAACAACCATAAATATCCACCAATCAACATAAAACTTTCACATTATCTTACTGGCCATAAGATCTTGTGTTGGTGTAATTTTCAGCTTCATATGAATCTTAAATCATGATTTATCTGCCCTTGAATTTGACAAAATTGTTGTTTTCGACTTTGATTTTACACTCTTTACACCCACAAATATTGAATAATCAGGTCCAAACTTAAACAAGATGTAGGTGAAGTTAGGATCTTGCTTTAGTGTGATTCTTAGCTAGATAGGAATATTAAATCATCAGTTATATGCCTTTCAATTTGACAAAATTGCTAATTGTGACTTTTTTTCACTCTAACAGCCAAACTCACTCTAATAAAGACTGTTGCAAAGCTTGGTAACTAATAGATCTTATATGAATGTATTTTCAGCTTTCTAGTTACTTTGTAATTGCTTTAAGAGCAACACATATTGAAAAATCTAGTGAAAACTTGTACTTGATATTACAAGAAATCCAGGTTTGACAGCCATTTGCATTATTTTTGGAAAAGGGTTTTTCCCAGAATCTATTTTTAGCTCAAAATCTATTTTTAGAAATATGAAATATTTTGGAGTAATCAATGTTCTGTTAATTTAGATCTGTTGGGAAGAAGGAAATTTTAATTGTTTGTGACATCCTAAGCTAGAATATTCTCCCATTTCCTTTTACCCTTTCTCAAATGGCAAACATGTCATTTTACTTTCTTTGCTTCAATAACCACACATTTTGAACAATCTAGTTGTTACTTTCTTTTAGCTCTATAAAACACAAGCATTGAACAGTCTAATCAAAACTTGGATTAAATATTACATGAAATTCAGGCCTGTGGAGCGACTCAAGACCTTCAGGTCTTCTAGTTGTGTAAAATCCCTTATAGCAAGCCTGACTTTTCTTGGAGAGCTTATGTCATGGCTCTAGTGTTGGCAGCAGCATTATCCTTGCACAGTCACATGGACAAAAACTTTAACTGGGGCCCATGTTTTACTAACTTATGACCATGTTTTTGTGTTATAAAACATCTGATTAGTAGAAATTCATTAGTAATACGGGGCCCTTGTCCATCTTCTAAACTATATCTGATACAGTCTTGAAATTTTACACATACCTCCTTGCAAAAAAGGTGATTTCGGGTCATGACCTTTAACCATGTGACCTTGACATTTCACCTATGCTGACTTACATCTTATACACTAGATAGAGAATTGTTGGTGACAAGTTTAAGTTAAGGTGAGCTACTTTGTTTGCCATCAACTTTTATTATATTTATAAGATCTTTGTCTCTTTCTTTTGTTTTTATCACTGACACAGTAGAGAATCATGTGACGCAACAATTTTAGAAAATCATCAATTTCTGTCATAACCCTTTCCCAAACAACAAAAGTTTGGACTTGTCCCAAATTCAAAGATGATGCAGACGACAATGTAAGTTGAATAGAATTACACATTTATTGGTCTTTTGGGGGTAGAAAACATTGTGGAAAATGCTTGGGAAAACATCATGGAAAATGAAGACATTCCTTGTCACAAGCAATTTCTTCATTTTCCATAATGTTTTCCCAACCATTTTTCTTCTGGGAGGTCAATAAGTGCCACTGTGTGGGAATGGTTTATTAGCTCACCTGAGCACGAAGTGCTCAAGGTGAGCTATTGTGGTCACTCAATGTCCGTCGTCCGTCCGTCTGTCAACAATTTGGTGTTTACACTCTAGCATTCACAAAAGTTGGCCAATCTTGATCAAACTTGGTCAAAGTAAGTATGGGCATAAGTTTTCAGATGAGTTCGATTATGGGCCTGATCGGACCAGAATGTGCTGAGTTATCTGTCCTTGAATGTCAAAAAATGCTGTTTTTGACTTTGTTTACACTCTAGAATCTACAATTATAAATCAATCAAGACAAAACTTGGATATAATGTTTGGTACCATAAGATTTCGGTTGAGTTTGATTTTCAGTCTGATCTGACCAGAAAGACTAGAGTTATGTGCCCTTGAATTTGACAAAATTGCCGTTTTCGGCTGTTTTCGACCTTGTTTACACTCTAGAATCTACAATTATTGATCAATCAAGACAAAACTTAAACACATTGTTGGGGACCATAAGATTTCGGTTGAGGTTGATTTTCAGTCTGATCTGACCAGAAAGATTAGAGTTATGTGCCCTTGAATTTGACAAAATTGCAGTTTTTGGCTGTTTTCGACCTTGTTTACACTCTAGAATCTACAATTATATATCAATTGAGACAAAACTTAGACACAATGTTGGAGACTATAAGATCTCAAATGTGTTTGATTTTTTGTTTGATTGGACCAGAAAGTCAAGAGTTATGTGCCCTTGAATTTGACAAAATTGCCGTTTTTGACTGTTTTTGACCCTGTTTACACTCTAGAATCTACAATTATTGATCAACTAAGACAAAACTTGGATACATTGTTTGGGACTATATAATTTCGGATGAGTATGATTTTCAGTCAGATCTGTTTAGAAAGCCGAGAGTTATGTGCCCTTGAATTTGACAAAGTTACTGTTTTCGACTGTTTTCGACCTTGTTAACACTCTAGAATCTACAAATATTGACCAATCAAGACAAAACTTAGATACAATGTTGGAGACCATAAAGTCTCAAATAAGATTGATTTTTGGTCTGATTGAACCAGAAAGTCAAGAGTTATGTGCCCTTGAATTTGACAAAATTGCTGTTCTTGACTGTTTTCGACCCTGTTTACACTCTAGAATCTACAATTATTGATCAACCAAGACAATACTTTGGTACTATGCTGCTGATTGTAAGACCTTGCATGAGCTGAATTTTCTGCAATCAAATGAGAAAGTGGTCAGTCATGCATGTGCCCTTAAATCTGACAAAATTGCTGTTTCGAATGAACAATCAAGACAAAATTTGGATTATGATGTTAATTACGATATGATCTTGGATAAATGTGACCCGTCACACTAAAAGGGACCTTATCCGAACTTCAAAAATCCAAATTTTGACGAACTTGTCAGATTAAGCACTGGTCAACTAGTTACTGTATGCAAAAAATGAACATATAGTAAGATAGGGAAAACATTCCTGATATAGAAAATCACATTAAAGTGAAAAATGTTGGCACTAGTCTGGCTGCGCGGACTGCGCAGACTGACTAGGGTCGATACTTTTCACATTTCCGATAAGGTCCCTTTTAGCGCGACGGGTCACAAATGAATTATAGAATAATCAGAATAGTTATCTGCCGTTCAAACTTTTACTCTAAAAACTTCAAATAGTGACTAATCAAGACAAAACTTGACACAATGTTATTGACCATAAGTTTGTTTTCAGTCTTAAATACAAAACAGTGACTCATATCATTTTGGTTCAGGTGAGCGATATAGGACCATCATGGTCCTCTTGTTTCAGTTACTGGACCAATTTGAAATTGATATGAAGTAGAGAAGGTGAGAAAAATGCAAGAAATTAGATGGATGTGGTTAACCCCTAATCTCCCTTCCCTGCTTCAAATCTTCTTCAAATTGGTCACTTGTATAATTGTTGTGTCACTTGATTATCCATTGTGTTCATTTGATTTCATGTGTGGTTATGGTTGTAAAAATAGGGCCAATTAATGTGAGACTTTTACTGGTTAACTTATTTCCAAAATATGAAACATAAAAAACATATAAAAAGTTGTTACATTTAAAGGAATACATGGAAAAATTTACTGCAAATTTGAACTAACCTATGATTATATTTTCACAGGTTGTCTTAGGGCGAGTGTGTGTGTGTGTGGGGGGGGGGGGAGATGTCAGGGGTATGGCATTTCAAAACAACATGGATCCTGATCAGTTTATGCATTTTGTTCTCTTTAAAAATATTTTGATGAATTCCTTTGACTAACTTTACTTTATCATAAACCAATCAGGATCTATGTTGGGTCTCAAGTGATTTTACCTTTTCTCAAAAAATACCTGGTTTTGACAGACATAATAGAGTAGGCTTGGGAAAATATTGATACATGAGATGAAGATGCTGATAATCAGCATTTTCACCTTTTGTCTCAATATTTTCTGTGTTATATTTTACACAAAATTATTCTACCTTCAACAATATCAATTTCGTCCTCAGCAGCATCTTTGGAATTGGAACAGTCCAAAGTTTGGCCATTTGGGAAAAGCCCTTTATCTTGATTACAGGTCATATTCGTTATCTGTTATTAGGGTCGTCAAATCCCCCCCCCCCCCAAACAGGATTCTGCATAATATATTTAAAGTGAATGCATTTGTTATAATATATAATTCTTTTGTTATTAAATGAAAATGCTTAACATGACCTATTATGTATCACTATTGAAGAAATTTTGTTTTATGCTTCATTTCAACCCACTGTTATCGAACGACCTTGATCTTTTAATCCTTTCCCAAAGAGCAAGAAATTGGACTGTTCTAACTTGTAAGCTGCTGCAGACAACAAAATGTGTTTTGGTAAAGTTTGGAATTGTGTGCAATATAGCACAGTAAATATTGAAGCAAATGGAGAAAATGCTAGGTATCTGCATTTTCCTCTGTTGCCTTGATGTTTTCCAAAGCCTTTTCTACTGGTTTGGTGAAACTCCAGTCTTGTTTGCAAAACCGTCAAGAATTGATTGATCCATTGCCTCAGTGCCTTTTCAAGGGAGATAACTTCACTAGTTTTAAGCTTACTTTACAATTTCCCTTAAAACGAATAAAGACAAATGGAAGTCTAAATGCAAATTTGACACTGATCATCAGTGATGACAAAAATTAATGATAACAATATCGTGGGAAATACACTGTATGTGTATCGTAGCATGAAAAGCACTGACAGAAGGAGAATTTCATTCTTTTCTTGCAGGGCTTTTCAAAGCTTTCCCGGATAGTAAAGTATGACTACAATGAAGATTAGCCATAGGTCTTTTAAACAAAAATTTGCCAATTTTCTGCCAATACACAATGCTTTGAAAGTGTAGCATATCGTCAGTGTAAATGCAAAACCTCGTATATCGATTGTTATGATTTTCAAAGAACAAACTTGCGTGTCCAGTTAAGACAATTCTTGCAGGTTTTGAGATATTTCTACTGATCAGTATTAATGACACACCATTTCTGAACAATATGTCCAAATTTCAAGAAAATCATTTCAGTTTGGGAAAAGTTATTATATTACACTTTTTTCCCTCCTCTTTAAAATTTTCCAAAATCGAGATACGATGTTTGCATTTACAATGACGATATATGCTTAGGCTAGCAATGTCTTGTTCTAATATAGCGCCGTCCTCACTTGTGACTACTTTTGACAAACCATGGCGCATTGGTATTAGACACTCGTTCATGATGTCATGGGTTCGATCCCCGACAGCGGCAAACATCCTCTCTGACATTTGTCCCCTAGCAATGCTTGGAAGGATTAACCCTTTACCAGACGGCAAAATTTTAGGCTAGTCTAAATTGAAAGGTGTTGCAGACAACATTTTAAAGTTGATGAAATTTTGAAAATATTTTCAATTTGGATTAGAAAACATTGTGGAAAATGAAGAAATTGCTTGTCACAAGCAATTTCTTCATTTTCCACAACGTTTTTCCCAAGCCTTTTCTTGTGAAGGAGTCTAAAGGCGTCACTGTGCAGTAATGGGTTAATTCTAAACCTATGAGGGCGTTCAGCTGGGGCGATATGACTTGAAGAGGCATTAACCCCATTCAATAAATTTAGAGCGACAGAATGGATTCTGAACAGATTGCGATTTTGTGCATTTTGATGCTGATCTGGATCCATGTTAAGCCGTTCATTCCATGGTTAATACCGTAAGTTTTGACAAAATCTTATTTCGTCGCTTTTCAATGAAAACTTCGTAAATGCAACTTTTATAACTTGCAGTAACGATGGTTTTATGCTCCCCGAAGGGAGAGCATATAGTCGCCGCTTTGTCTGTCCCGTCCGTCCGTCCTGTCCGTCATTCCGTCCGTCCGAAGTGATTTCTCCATAACCCTTTGGCCAAATCAAATGAAACTTACCATGTGAACTCCCTATGACATAATGCCGATGCACGTTTCCCGGTTTTTGGATTTGAGGCCTCGTCATGGGAAAAGGGGACTTAAGGTAAAATACAGTTTTTCTCTAATTTCTCCTAGTCTAATGGTCAGAATTTGATGAAATTTCATATTTGAGTAGTAAATCAGATGCCCTTGACAATAAACTATGTGACATTTGGGTACAATAATTATGTCATGCAAAAAGGGGGCTTAACATTTGTTAGCTTTATGTTAGCTCTGCATGGCATATATTTATTGTGACAATGCCTTATTCGGGGAGCATTGTCCGTCTCTGACGGCTCTTGTTAATGGAAAAACAGCAAGTTATAAAATGTTTCATGCATGAATGATTTCTGCAAAATTTCGAGACAGTATTTGACCTATAGTTTGGAGACAAAAGGTGATTGACATATGTGGTTCTATTTGCTGCTGCGGAAGACAATAGATATCGTAGCTTTTCAAGAAAACCCTCGTAATTCCAGCTTGTTTTATGCTGCAGTTACGAGTTTTTTGTTGAAAATCTGATTTGTATATATACTGAGCAAAATAAGTTTAGTTACATTGGACAAAACTGGCTAAACGTAAGACATTAAATACTGAAGATCGAAATTTATTACTTTCACAAAAAGAACAATCATTCTTCAAGATTATTAACAAAAGTATAGTGAACAAGATCACAAATTGACTTGGTATAATCCATTTGATTACTATAGGGGTCGAAAACAAATTTCACGGGCTAGCAACTGTTTTGTCAATAACGCGTTTGACCACCATTTCTGTCTGTAACTGCATGACATCGCCTTCTCATACTGTTAATGAGTTTTCTGATCACACGTAGTGGTATTCTACGCTATTATTCGTGGAGCGCGGCCTCCAGCTCTCTCACGTTGTTGACGTCATGCTGCTCTCGGACACGCCGGTCAAGGTCGTCCCACAGATGCTCTATCGGCGACAGATCAGGTGAACGAGCTGGCCGGTCAAGGGTTTGAATGTTCAAACGCTCAAGGATGTCACGCGTGTGTCTTGCAACGTGCGGACGAGCATTATCTTGCTGAAGAGTGTCCGCATGATGGTCACGAATGGAAGGGTACACCACAGGGTGGATGATTTCATCACAATAACGGACGGCATTTAAAGTTCCAGTGACGCTAACCAGTTATGTTTTCCTGTGGTGTGACATTCCACCACACACCATAACACTACCGCCTCCATAACGGTCTCTCTCGAGGACGTTTTTGAGTTCGAGCCGTTCTCCTTTACGTCTCCACACACGGATCCTTCCATCGTCGAATTCAACAGTAAAACGTGACTCGTCAGTAAACAAAATGCGGTTCCACATTTGCCTCGTCCATCGCCCATGTTCCCTTGCCCACTGAACACGCAACTGACGATGACGGAGCGTCAGGGGAATGCCAACGTACGGTCGGCGTCCTCTCAGTCCGGCGACGCGTAGGCGGTTCTGGACAGTTTGGTTACTGACACGTACACCGGTGGCTTGGTGCAAGCGATTTCCCAGTTTTTGGCGTGACATGAATCGGTTACGCCTCGAAGACGTCACTAAGAAGCGATTCTGCCGTTCTGTTGTTTTACGTGGTCTGCCCGAGCGCGGAAGGTCAGAAACGCTTCCAGTTTGGTGAAATCGTGTTTTTAGCATATGGATGGTCTGTCTCGTGAAGTTAAAGTGCCGAGCGACATCACTTACACTTGATTCGGCGGTTAGCATTTCGATAGCCATGTGACGTTGCTCTAACGTCATACCAGCACGGCGTCCCATTGTTAAAGATCCAGGTTTTTCCTTTGGATTTCAACAAAGTGACTACTGTATAGTGTGTACACGGGTAAACTGACCATTCGCTAACTATCCAACTGTCACAACCCGTGACGCACCTGCGTTTTGCTCTTTACGCCGCCTTACCGTCATTGTATAGACTAGGAGAACATTTCGACATGTTTTGAACACACAGTCGATATTGATGCGATATGTTTTATAGAAACGTGTCATAGTAAATAGGATTTAGTAATCATAGACATTTCAAATTTGTAACTAAACTTATTTTGCTCAGTATAGATACGTCCCACTCAGCCGATAATGTCATATGGAAACGGAATCTCTGTTTTAAAGTACGAAAGACTGCTGAGGCAAAGGATCGAACCAGTGACCCCTGTGTTACAAGCCCAGCGCCTTACCACGTACCAAATCTGCAATATTTAGACAAAAGGGGGAAATAATGATTGATAGAATATTCTTCATATCCAATCTTCTCCCAAACATTTTTTCTATTAAGGACGTCAATCCAAGACAGCAAAAATTAACGACTATCCCGATGGATATTGTGCATCTTGGGATGGATAACTTTTACGGCGATATTAGCCGCGTATCATGTAAGAAATAATGCAATTACTGTATTTATGAGTCAATTTTGATTCAAGCGGTTTGTTGCATGTACCCTACCTTAAGCCATTTTACATGCATCGCACGACTACGCCTTAGTTTTAGACGCAGACCGCACGCAGGATCACGTGCGACCGGTTGTATGAAAGGTTTTGTTGAGCTATTTCCTCAGACATATCACTTGTTTGTGGAATCCTTTTACTTTTTCCAAAAATTGATCCCAATTTTGGGGAACAGTTCAAGAAATTTCCATTCTGAGGAGATTGTTTAGTAAGGCGGGATACTTAAGAAATAAAGTTATTGCGCAATTTCTTAACAAAATCGAGGTTATTTTGGCCGCAGTTGTTATTCATCCCTCGTGGCACAATCTCCAACGTGCAAATGAAATAAGAGAATTTGTAAGCGGCTGCAGACGACCAAATTGTTGTTTTCGTGCTATATGAATCCCGGCCATGATAAATGATACCGTGTCGTCTAAAAAGTAAGACGATTCGTTATATTTAGGTCATCATGCTTTTGCAGACGTATTCAAAAGGGGTATTGTTGCATGTCGGTAGTTGAAATAAATACGAATCTTTCTAATATTAAGCTTTATTATTATACTGGTCAAAAGTTCTAACGCGCCACTTTGACAATGACAATATGATTTTGATACATAATTATTATTGTATGTTCATTAACCAATTACCACACAATGACTCTTTTTGACTCCTCACAAAATAATGGCCACGGAAAACATTGTGGAAAATGAAGAAATTGCTTGCAACAAGCAATTTCTTCATTTCCCACAATGTTTTCCATCCTAAAAGACCAAAATTTAAAAAATTCCATTCACTTGAAATTGTCGTCTGCAGGGTCTTTCAATTTGGACCACCCTAAAATTTTGTCGTTTGGTAATGGGTTAAATTAGATATGAAAGGTCACGGGAATAATCAAACGTTGCTTTTCGTGATGATTGGTCAGTAAATGTTGAATTTGATATCACGTGAGCAAGGTTATCTCAAAACTACTCGTATGACATAATTCGTTGAAAATTCATGAATTCAAAAATCGTGAATACGCTATTAATCAAAGTGGTACTTTTCAACTAGCATATCGCTGCTTTTCAACAAAAACCTCGTAACTGCAGTTACGAGTATTTCGTTGAAAAGCGACGATATGAAATTCCACAATGATATTATAATTATTTGGAAAAATAGAGGTTATGGTCATTTGTAAAGTGGTGCGTTAGAACTTTTGATCAGTATATATGTGCTCGTGCTACTGATTACATTTATTGCGATCACGTAAGTTGAATTATATCAATAGTCTGGAAATATGGCTAAATAAGATGCTGATGCTTTTCTTCTAACACCTCGTAACTGCAGCTTGAAACAAGCTGCAGTAACGAGGTTTTTGAAGAAAAGCGACGATATATCGCTGCATTTCTTTCAAACTTCGTATACAGTCAAACCTGTCTTAAGCAAGCACCCAAAGGACATTAAAAAGTGCTTGCTTAAGACAGGTGCTTTTTTAATACAGGTCAATTTCAGTGCAATTTGTTCATTTGGGAACTCGGTAACCGCTTGCTTAATACAGGTTGCTTGCTGAATACAGGTGGCTGCTAAGACAGGTTTGACTGTACTAGCTTGAAACAAGCTGCAGTTACAGGATATTTTAACAAAAGCGACAATGTTCTTTTACTTGTCTTTCTTAATCCGTTCTAAAACGACTGTTTAAAGATTCCTGCAGATGGCAAAATATATGTTTATAAAGATTACCTATGAGTTAACTTTGAACAGAGAAAATTTACAAGAAAAAGGAGAAAACAGCGTTTTCGTCTTGTGTATGCGTTCCTTGGCGTTTTCCTGTAAGCGACGTCAAAACATTATGTCTTATTTGAGAAACGTTTCATTCGTACTCTTTGCTTTGATGGGCCTACCCAAAAAATAAAAACTTCCAAAAGAAAAACATAAAGAAGCCAGCATTTTCTCTCATCCCCCATCATATTCTTTGCTATATTAAAATGGTATAATACTGAGTAGCAGACGAGAACTTAGATGTTGATAGACAGAATTTGTGTATTTATGCACCCCGTAGGGAAAGCATAGTAGTCACCGCTTTGTCTGTCTGTCCACCCGTGGTTCCCCGTCCGTCTGTCTGTCCGTCCGGAGCGATTTATCCATAACCCTTGGACCAAATCTATAGTGCCGATCAATATTTCCCGGTCTTTGGATTTGAGGCCTCGTCACGGAAAAAAGAGGACTTAGGGTAAAATACAGTTTTCTCTTAATTTCTCCTTGTCTTATGGTCATAATTTGATGAAATTTCATATTTTAGTAGCTAGTCAGATGTACTTGACCATAAACTATTTGAAATTTGCGTATCAAGAAATATGCCATTGAAAAGGGTGCCTAATGATTGTTAGCTTTATGTTAGCCCTCCGTGTCTCAATGTTCAACAAACTAGCATTGGCCACAACTTTTGATTAGTAAGAGATATAGCCTTCATAATTATTTCTCTTACTTGACCGATAAGAAGTTGGTAGGCTTTGAGGGAGAGAAGACGAAAACACTAAAGATTTGCTGGATGTAGTGGATCTTTTAAAGGGACATAACATTCAAATTTCATTTTTTAAAGTATGTCTTGGTGCAAAGATTGGTTATTCTAATTTGTAGAAATGCTATCAGTTTTTGGAAGTTGTTATTTATAAGCGAAAAATACGCCTTTAAGTTGAGACAGAAATGACAAATTCCATATTAACCCATTACCAGACAGCACAATTCTTGACTTGGCCAAATTCAAAGAAGTTGCAGACGATTTTTGAATGTGACAAAATTTTGAAATTTCATAGTTTTTTGGGTAGAAAACATTGTGGGAAATGAAGAAATTGCTTGTCACAAGCAATTTCTTCATTTTCCACAATGTTTTCCAAAGCATTTATCTGTTGGGGACTCAAAAAGAGTCATTGAGTGGTAATGGGTTAATCTGAACTGTTGTGGACAAGAATTTGTTTGATTTTAGCACAAAAATATATATTTCTCGCAAACGATCCAATCTTTTGGCTTGAAATTTTCAGAATTTTTATAAGAAAATGTGCTCTTTCAGATAAAAATAAAAGTAAATTTTATTTAAAAAAGTGAAATGTCACTTTAAACAGCACCTGATAAGAATAAAATTTATAAGGACTGGCTGTCTGATAATGCCAAGAAAATATTACATGTACCACACTCGTTTAGAATCGATTGCTCAGCATTAAAGGGCCCCATGCTAGTTTTTTCAGGGATCAGAACAACATGCGGACAGTCAGAGTTTGCATTGTTATACGTGTGGTGCATTGCATTATCTGAAGTCAAAAAGAAAGGTGTTTTAGTGCTGATTCCACTTTTTGCACCATTTATCGATGTCCAGTTTCCCATAAATGTTACTATAAATATACTGAACAAAAGTGAAAACGCTACACCTACTTTGCTTGTCATATTTCTTATAAAAACAACAAGTAAAAAAATCAAATGAAAGTGTTTCGCATTGTTCATTGACTTGGTTGTGCCAAACACTAAATGTCCCATGGATCTTAATTATTGGGAAAATAAACGGACCCTTTTAATGTGACAGGGTCCGTTTTTGAGGTGTACAATTTGAACTGAAATTTTACACAATTTAAACCTTCAGAAATCCAAGCAGAAGAATGCAAACCATGTCGGACTGCACGGAATAGTAATCTGACAAGTTATAAATCTGGAAATGTAAAGAAGTTTGCATAACATTGTTTCAGCGTTTAGAAAATAATGTTTGAAAAAGCAGAATGTTCATTATGTTCCACAGCTTGAAAATTTTACAATGAAATCTCCATAGGAAATTGAAATCGCTAATGCATCCATGGACATCTGGGAACAATCCTAGTCGAAGAAAGGGTTCAAAAGTCCCATGTAAGGCCTGCATGATGTTGCAAAAACGACCAATCGAAAAAAGTGATACATTTGTGAATACGAAACATTTTAGATTCCCTATATGTTTATGTTAAAGGGAGGTAATTCGAAAATTGACAGATTAGACCTTGATTTTAGAGCTTGCTTCAAGAGATAAGTGAGACTTTAAGTGTTTTTCTGGCAACCCAGATAGTACAAATTCCGAAAAAATAATGAATCATTTTCTGCGCATGTGCACATGTGGTGTTAGATGAAATTAGCTCTAAACGCATTAAGGGCTGTAACTCTGACATTAAAGGAGACAGGGCAATGAAATTTCGAATAAGCGATTGCTGAAAGCCTGGAAAATAACGTCAAAATATATTTCATGTTATTAGTTCGATACTTTTCCAAAAAAATCAAATCTTGCAGTGTAGCGTTTTCACTTTTGTTCAGTATATAAATGGCAGGCCATTGGCAGGAAATTGTGCAATAATTTTCTTATTTCTGCTCCAATTTTCAAGCGGTTTGTTGCATGTACCCCGCATTAGTGAGCTCTTTCCTCGGATATATGACTTGTTTGTAGAATCTTTGTACTTTGTCCAAAAATTGATCCCAACCGACCAGAAAAACGACAAAAAATTCAGGCCCTTTTTCCAGTCGGCTGGGATCGATTTTTGAGAAAAGTACAAGGAGTTTCCCGATAAGTAATACATCTGAGGAAAGGGCTCAGTAAGACGGAGTACATGCAACAAACCGCATGAAAATTGGCGCAGAAATAAGAAAGTTATTGCACAAATTCTTACCTGAAGCGTGGATAATTTGGCCGTAGTCGTTACCATTTCGCTTTCTGGTCGGTTGGGACATTATTTTGGAAAAAGTATCATGAGTTATCTAATATGTCATACATCCGATGAAAGAGCTCGATAAGGCGGGGTACATGCAGCAAACCGCTTGAAAATTGATACAGAAATAACAGAGTAATTGCAAAATGTCTTACCTGAAGCGAGGCGAGTTGGCATCAAATTTTGTGCAAAAAATAGACTGAGTTAACCGTTATGTTTTGATAAACCGTCGGTGTTGTTATAACATCTCGTAACTACGGTTTGATTCAAGCCGTAGTTACGAAATTTTATAACAACACCAACGAAATACTATTTATTTGTCCGAAATTACCACACGGTTTACTTGATAAAATCGTTCCCTATTGCCGGTAGTCGTTATCCATCCCATCATGCACAATCCCCACCGTGCACACTCTCTCTTTATATTTACATAAATGGGAAATGAACATTGAAAGATAGTGAAAAACTTAGTATCGGTGCTAAAATTCTTTTCTTTTTGGTTCTAAATTATACAATGCGCTACACAGCGATGTAAACTCTGACTATCCCAATGCTTTTCTGATCCCTGAAATATCTAGCATGGGTCCCTTTAACCCATTACCAAACGACAAAATTTTAGGTTGATCCAAATTCAAAGATGTTGCAGACGACAATTTCAAATGAAAGAAATTTAATTTTTTGTTGTCTTTTGGGGTAGAAAACACTGTGAAAATGAAGAAATTGCTTGTAACAAGCAATTTCTTCATTTTCCACAATGTTTTCCAAAGTCTATATCTTGTGAGGAGCCAAAAAGAGTCAGTGTGTGGTAATGGGTTAGGGTCGTCAAAATCATGCATGAGCTCGGTACGTTTTCTTCCAAAAATGGTGTTGAAACGTAGTTATTTGTCATCGATTGGAAAAGAAAGAACATGAGTCTTCGACTTGAGCATTTTAACCCATTACCACATATAGTCGCTTTCTGACGCCTCACAAAATAAAGGCTTCGGAAAACATTGTAGAAAAAGAAGAAATTGCTTTTTACAAGCAATTTCTTTATTTCCAACAATGTTTTACCCAGAAATCCCAAAAAAGATTTTTGATTTGAAATTGTCATCTGAATTGTCATTTGAATTCGGCTCAACCTAAAATTTTGTCGTCTGCTAATGAAAACTCGTCTCCTTATTCATCACCTTGTCAGTAGAACTCCTTAGCGAGGTTCAATTCAATCTATATTCGGGTAAAAGTTAATGTTCTTACCATAATGTATATTGGTCCATATGGAAACATTAGAGTAAGTTTTTATCACGGTTTAAGGTTTTAGTATTCGTATGACCTAGTCCCATAGCGTATCATACCGTCGATGATCTTCAAAAGCAACGTAACAACAGCTTCTTTAAAGCCGAAGTTACGAGCTTTTGGAAGAAATAGCGACATAATTATCTTCATCGTACGTCAGGCAAGTCAAACCAGAATGTCCTTGAACTACTTTCAAATAATTAGCCAAGTCAGTCGCATCAAGCGGTGAAAACAGGTCTAGATTTTTGTTCTCTTTTTTTTTTTGTGTGTGTGTGTGTGGGGGGGGGGGCTTTTTTCTTTATAAAATATTATTGCAAACCATATAATATATGATAGCACAGTTCTATAAATTGTCACCAAAATGACGTAGGTCTTAAGCACGTATGCACACGCATGTACAAACTCCGAAAGGTAGGCCTACATCAGCCTACATGACGACCCCGTAAAACTAATCAGAATTTGGCTTTAAAGATATCAAAGGAGTTCTATGGATAAGACGAGACATTTCTCTAAACGGCTCAGATAAAAGGGTTAATTTTCAAATTATGCAAATCGAAATACAAAGTTAAGGTTTCGGGTTAGGTAGATACATAAATCAAATGAACTACGATTTAGTGAGATTTAAAAAAATCTATGTAGGCAATGTTTAGATCTTGGTTTCTGTATCCATCTCAATATTCTTCAATTTTCTTACACTAACTATAATTATAGAGCTAAAATGATGATTTCTATAATAGTTTCTCTTGCATTTCATTTTCTTCTATTATAGATACAAGAAAGAAGAAGCTGTAGTTACAAGGCTTTGTTGAAAAAGCATCGATAGGCCTTTATTGTGTAACTTGACCACATGTTTCATCCGTTAAATAATTTCGTAGGTCAAGGGGATGCTGTGGGGATGAGGCGGGGAACAATTTCCCTATTCATGGCAGCCATAAAACTATTTTGAATGATGCGCACGCGCATTGAGGACGAAAGCAAAGCTGCTATAAACATAATTATAATTCCAACCCCGCCTCTTTGCATTCAAAGAAAAATCTTGCAAGTAAAACCTCAGAAAAATTGATGTGTGTTAAATGAATACCATTGGTGCTTCCTCGGATACCCCGGGGTCTTGTTACGCTACATGCAGTAGAGAGACCCCGGGGTATCCGAGGATGCCATTGGTGTAAGAAAATGTGAATGTTGGGGTTGGTATAGAATCCAATAATTATCTGTACTTGTAGGCCTATTATCTTTTAAATTGTTTACATGATTACGGTATACACCTTTTCAAAAAGCTTAAAATTATAATCAATTTGCATGTTTTTAAAAATTGACACAACTGAAAGAAAAAATGATCTCAAAAAGAGAATGACTTGAATGAGAAGGCCCAAATACCCGGTAAGCTCAATACCATTATCTGCTGTGTGTGAACGATCTACTGCTGGTTTCATTTGAGCTTGCACTGACCTTTATGCAAGACAAATTCATATTTGGCAAATAGCCTAACAAATACGAAATAGACCTATAAAATCAGAAAATACTCTTATCAACCCTTAGAATATAAGAAATATTAAGAACAAACGCATGCTGTCGGTTTACGTTTGTAATATATCCGGGTAGAGCACGCAAATAAAACATGCATTGTCATAGGCCTACATTATACCTTGCATTTTGTTTTGCATTTAAATAATAATTGCAAATAAGGTAATACAATATCGCTGGCTACCTTCGGAAATGTCGTAACTTCATATTATATAATATGTAGTTACAACATTTGGGATAATAACAATCAATATACAATGAAATATGAAACAAACCTACATGAAAGCGTAGCCCTTTTTTAACCCTTTCCCAAACAAGACCTGGTTTTCACGTCTCTAGTAGAAATGGCTTGGGAAAACATTGAGGCAAAAGAAGAAATTGCTGATAATCAGCAATTTCTCCATTTGCCTCAATATTTTCTGCACTGCATTGTATACTAATCCTTTCCTTGTCAGCATATATGTTGTCATCTGCAGTTGCTTTCGAATTTGAAACCCCTTATTTTTTGCCGTTTGGGAAAGGGTTAAACGGGTTGCAGATGAAAAGATGAATTGTGATATCAACATTTTTTTTACGAAAAAGAGAATATAACCGAATTTATATAAATGCGGTGAATGTTTTTTTTTTTTTTTTTTCTTTTTCGAAGTTATGTCTTTGTTCATGTAGCACAATCAAGGCTACTCTAATCACAAATTAGACTTGATTTTGAAAGCAATCTTGGGAGAAAATTGAGAAAAAAGATAGTAAACACTTCGTGCAATTTTGGGCGTCATCCGTGGCAACGGAAATTGACGAGAGTATCCCTCGTCCATTTCCGTTGCAGCGAATTACGCCCGGAAATTGACGGCAGCGAATTACGCCCGGAAATTGACGAGGGTATACTTACCGTCGTCAATCTCTGATGCCACGGATGACGCCTGTAATTGCGTAAAATATAGTTTGGTATATCTAATGATAGATGGAATACCTTAACCTTTTCCCAAACCGCAAAAATTTAGGGTGATCCTCTTCAAAAACTGCCACAAATGACAAAATGGACGTTATTAATGATAGAATTTGTGTCAAATATGGCACAGAAAATATTGAGACAAAAGGAGAAACTGCTGATTATCAGCAGTTTCTTCTTTTGTCTCAATGTTTTCCCAAGCCTTCTCTACGAGGGACGTCAAAACCAGGTCTTGTTTGGGAAAGGGTTAAGGGCTATTTTTCAGATCATTGCTCATATTAGATATAAATTTATAGTCTATTTGAAGTATCAACACTAGCTACAAACAGGGAGAATGACATCTGATATTGAAGACCGACTGAAACGGATTGAGACGCAAAACGAGGTGATTTTAAAGGCACTAGAAAAAAAGAAGAAGAAGAATGCAATTTTTGTAAGTATACAAATAGTTGATATTAAGATGATAAACTGAGTTATTCTTTATTAATTATGGTTACGGCGAGCTACACTAAAATGTTTAAGAATCAAAATTAACCCATTCCCAAAACAACAAACTTTTAAACTGTTCCAATTTCAAAGCTGTTGCAAATATCAAAATGGATGTCAGTGATGATGTGATCAAAATGTGTGTATGATCTAGCATGGAAAAAGGGCGAGACCAACAAAGAAACTGCATTTCCCTATTTTGCTCAATTTTTGCAAAACCTTTTCCCCAAGAGACTTCAAAATTAGGTCTTGTATGGGGAAAGATTAGATATACCAAGAGCAAAATTGACATACGAAGAATTTCATCTTCTAAATGTATTATATTGTAGGCAATTTTGAATTTTAGTCAATTTTAAACTTGCTCATACAGAAATGTGAGCAATTTTAAACATGCTCAAGCAGTTTTGAAAATGCTTAAGCAGTTTTAAAAATGCTTATGTGTTGCGTGTGTTATGCAGTATTCCCTATATTAATATAGGCCTACTAATGTACAAATCAAACAACAAACAGACGTAACGTCAAATATTGCTTTACTTTGTAAAAATTGTGTTTCTTTAAAATAAGATTTTTGATAAATACCGTATTCCTCATCGCACACAAATGAAACTTATATTGCCATAAAGAAGAAAACTCTGACTATCATAATATGTTTTCGTAGTTTTAAAAAAAAATTCCTTATATTTTTTTATTCTACGATAAACGTTCAACAACGTCGCAATTTTCGCCGGTGATTTGTAACAAAATAATTCAAACATTTATATTAAAATCGCTCTCGTTTCGTCTGTATCGGGAAAATTTGCGAGAAAAAGGTACCAAACGACGGGCCGTCATTTCCTCTCCACGATTGTCTACATTCGGAAGAATAATAAACGCAAGTTTTTAAAATATTGTCAAGGTAAGTCAGTTTAATAGAGGCGTGATTATAATGTTAATTTTTTTACAATCGGAACATTTTTTAAAATGCTTTTTATATGATGCATGGGTATAAGATAGTTTTTACATGGAAAAAAAGTACAAATGACACAAATCAAAATGATTCCTTTTTCATTGATATCGGATGATCAGAAATATTATTTCTACTTTCTTAAAAATGTCTAACCACGATGTCACACTTGCAAAATATGTCTGAAATCTAGTAGTGTGCGTTACTTCACAATCTGATAAAGCGGACAAACAACAAAACAGTTAACAGAAATATGTATTAAGAAAAAGTACATATGCTGAGGATGATAACAATGCATAATTCGCCGTGCTTTGAATAAATTTTATTCTTTTCATTACAAATTGAAAATGTCTAACCGTTTTGTCACACAACGTTTGACGTTCGTCGGGTTTTACGCAACGCTTCATAAGACGTATTAGCTATTCCAATTTTGTCGTTATTACTTCGGTTATATTCTGAAAAAATACAAAAGATTTATATCAAATTGACTGGCAATGAAGGTGCATTATGTCTATCAAGTTAAAATGTTCCTTTGTAGCAAGCAGTCGTTTTGTTGAAACGAAAAAGGAAGACACCAATGTCGGGAAAAAACAACGTTTGCGTCGTTGTAAAATGCAAATTACGATTGAAAATCCTATTTTTGCCGATTTTAAACATAAAGATTTCAGTGAAACTACAATAATATATACAACCAATAATGCTAAAACATATTTCGAACTTTTTTCCTATTTGAAGTTTAAATGATATGACTGTTGATATAAAGCAAAACGCCGGTGACACGTCTTTTCGCGCCGTAACGACGTTGACGGCGGGAAGAAAGTGTGGTAGTGAGATCGCTGTTTCGTATCACGATTCGTATCGCTTTTAAAATATTTTTCTACTATATACATTCTAAATCAAATTAGCATCGTTTTACCTATCTACTTATGTTGATATCTAGTAACATTTGATTGGAGACATGACAACATAACAAATGGTCATTGCTAGTAAATGATTTTTTTATTATCTGCGCCAAAAAATCCTTTCTTTGTGGCCCAAGATAAAACAAAACCAAAATTTCAATTTGAACTAAAATTATACAATTTAAGTACATGCAGAAACTCTGCCGTTTTTGTCCAAGTATTTGAACCACGTGTAGTTGCAAATTTATTTGCGCTTTTTCAGGTCGAAATTCCTCCACACACATTGACGAAGAAAATTGACGAAGACTGGGGAAAACATTTTCAGCTAACTTAAACGTTGTAACCGAAGAATATCTACAGAGAACTACCCAGCAAAATATATACCGTATTGTGAAAAAAACCGAGGCAGTGTATTCATCAGTTGTGTGTTATATTGTAAACGCAAATTATTGTAAAAGTGGGACACTAATCCTTCCAGAAGAAGAACAATTTGATATTTTAAGTGCCGTTTATCCGCTGATAGAGGATTTTTTCGAACTTTAAAACAAAGTTAAAAGTGACATTATATTAACAAGGCCTGTAATCATATGCCTTTGTTAAGATATATGTTCAATACTTTTGTAAATGAACACGCTCGGCAAGTTCTCCCGACTTAATCAATTTGCGTTTTATGCCAATACCAAAATCTCTTCCATTTCATCACCAAAGCTGATAACAATAATTTAATGTAGATTAATATTCTAAAAAAATATACCGGGGCATAATTTAACGTACTTTGGTTGACCATTCAATACTGGGAATAAAGTATTAAAAAGAAAATTTAAGAAAAATGTTTTTACTGAACGTATTTGTTAACAAGGTTAAGGAAAATTTGTCACTACAAAGCCACGTCATGACCACGCTGGATCAACCATAAAAATCATAATTAAATTATGGCGCATATAGTGTTATTAATACGAAAGATTCCATTTCATTGTTCGCCATCTTTTAATAAGACAGCGCTTACATCTTTAAGCAAAACGATAATAACAAATTCTTACTACTAACAAAAAATATGGAACTGAATAATGAGCTACGCGTGACGTAGCATCGTTAAACTAGCGTTGACGTCATGTTACAAAAAGTTAAGCAACATCTGACGTTACGTCACAACTAAAACGATAGCTTTACGACATCCTTCGATTATCTATCGATTTACTCCGTACATTTTCCGCTTGTTTTGATTTAGCACGATGTGTTTTATACATTTTAATGTTCAAAACATTTTATCATATTTATGAGGAGAATCGGGTTTGATGTTCTGGTAGTACTGGTGAGAACCTCATTCAACCAATCAATCAAAAATGTTTTGTACTTTTATCATACTCGGTATCAGAGATTTCGTTTTCTTTAAGAATTTGGAAGACGAAAACAAAGAGAGAGGAAATTGGTCTGGAAGATACGAGTTTTTTCTGGCTTGCCTGGGTAACGCTGTCGGGCTCGGAAATGTATGGAGATTTCCTTATCTCTGCTATAAAAATGGAGGAGGTAAAATGAGTACAATGTAATGCCCGTCTCCCAAAAATTACAAAATTGGTACCATGAGAGCAAAGAGTGTAATAATCTTCATAATTTATTTTTTAATGAATATATAATTCCTACAAATATACAAATACTCAATACTTCGATGGTTCATATGCAATGTCTGTCCCCCATTTTAGCAATTAACCCTTTCCCAAACAAGACCTGGTTTTGACGTCCCTAATAGAAACAGCTTGGGAAAACATTGAAACAAAAGAAGAAACTGCTGATAACCAGCAGTTTCTCCTTTTGTCTCAATATTTTCTATGCCATATTTTACACAAATCTTATCTTAGATAACATCCATTTTGTCATTTGTAGCTGTTTTCGAAGTGGATAACCGTAAAATTTTGTCGTTTGGGAAAGGGTAGCAGATGATTAAATTTCCTCCTCGGAATATTTATTGAGCATCATTCCACTAATCAAAAACATGAAAGCCGTCTAAATTCCGACTCGTATGGTTCTTTAATTGTTTATGCTAACTTTAATTTATGACAAAGACGGAAAGACCGTGCATCATACCATACATTATCGTTGCAGGCGCCTTCTTAATTCCTTACACAATTATGCTGATATTTGGAGGTATGCCGATATTTTTCCTCGAACTAAGCCTTGGACAGTTTACGAGTAGTGGGCCTCTGACATGCTGGAAATATTCACCCTTATTTCAAGGTATGTAATACTGATTTAATCCTCTTCACTCCTTCTATTCAATATGGCTTTTGACTGGTCATTCTATAGTCAATAATTCTTTTATAAATGTTGATACCACAAATAACATTGTTTTGCTTCAATAAAAGAACAATATTACATTCTGTTACTATAACCCAGCAAACATTGCCATATCGGACCGATATCGGCTAAATGACGGCATATCGGCGTCGGCTTTCTGATATCGGCCCGATGTCGGGCCGATATAGATATATTGCAGATATACATTAAAATATTATTATTTTGGTTGTACAATAAATTCGAGTGAAACTGTCTTATTTTGTCAATCAATCAAGTTTGTAATCTGATAATACGGGTTGTAAATTTAAGTCGATATCGGAGCGACATCGGGCCGATATCACCTATACAGTGTTTCTCACAATATTGTACTTCTACCTACGCACCGCCTTTGCACCGGTTTCTCGGCTTCGAAAGGTTAGACAAAGATTTACATTACTTTTTTTCGATTTCTTCTTAATTATTGAGAATATTTTCGTGCAGAAATTTATTCGCCTTATCAAACCCTTCTTCCAACATGAATAAGTGCTGTTGATTTTACGATTACACATGATTATATGTAAGTGAACGTTAATTGTAATGTATTTTCGCGACATTCGATAAGTCACTGTTTTGGGTCAAAAATAACAATGTAAAGGAATGGCGATGTTGTGCTACTCTTGAAATACTCTTGAAATACTCTTGAATCGCAATGTAAGATATGTCAAACATTCTTTGTAAGATTTTTACCCAACTTATTTCAGAATCTTATGTATTGCAGGTCACATACCTATCTGTGCAAGGTGGGGTTTCCAGGACGAACATGTCCAAGAGGGTCCTCAAAACATGCCTCACCAACCAGTTGGCAATCCAGTAAAACTGATATGGTAAAAAAGGCAAAAGAAAATTCAACCTGAAACTAGCCCAGGCAGTACTAAGTAAGTAAACATTTGTTTGATTAAGACACTTTTATCTTTAGAGGCAGAACAACAAGCTGTTATACTTGTAATTTGAGAATAAGTATCCTCACTGATAAAATTTGTAATTTCTTTGTACCTTCAGAAAATTCATAAGTCAGCATTTTTTTAAATGTGATTCAGGTAACGTTTCTATATAACCAGGGCAGGTTGGTAGGGTTTTTTCCTTTACTGCAGCACTAAGTTATATTTAACAAATTGAGGTATTGAGATCGATGGCGGTATGATGATTTTGTTTGCTTCTTCCTTCTTGTTTCTTTTTGCCACAACTAAAGGTTTAACAATTTACTCTTACCTTTTTTATTTCTGTTGTAGAATCGGTCATGAAGTGCAAAAAGGTTACTGCATCAGAAGTAGAACAAGACTGCAGAGAGTGGTTTCGGATGGCTAGCGACAGGGATGGTGGCCGTAAGAGACGCCAGAAAGGCAGAAGACAGGAAACAACCGTGGAAACACCTAATGATAATGATTGTTAGGACTAGCATTTTTGCTGTTCAAATATAAGGGAATTAAAGAAACTGATATGTTAAAAATGGCAGAGTGGAAAATGCTTAAATAATTACTTTTCAAAGGAGTTGCAAGCCTCTATATTGGGGCATATGTGTTGACGGTTTTCTGACTGACTAATATCGCCATAGACAGATGCACTGTTTTTGCTCTTGCTCCCCGATATGTGCGTTTATATGATTGAGGACTAATATTAATATGTAAATACATGTATATGTGTATAGCAGGTCACTTGTGTTTTCTGCTTGTTAATGTATTTCATTTTTATGCTCCCGGCGTCGAAAGATCGGGGGCATATTGTTTTACTCATGTCCGTCTGTCCGTCTGTCTGTCTCAAGGTAATCCTATTGCCTTTATCAACCCTTAACACGAAAAATTGACATTTTCCAAAAAATAGTCATTTACGGGGGCATTTGTGTTTCACAAACACATCTTGTTATTTCATGTTTCAGTCTTCGCCTTCATTCTGCTAGAGCTTTGCATTTTTTCATGGCCCTTTTAAAGTTTTCTGCTACGAAATGAAGCTGATTTACAGCAATATGGACCAAGATCAGGTCCTATAAATTGTGGAGCCCGATCTTGGTCCATATTGTTTGAGCATGCTTTTGTATGTAGAGAGCAAAAATGACCGCAAAATCGCAAAATTTGTCCAAGAACTTTCGATGGTTACTGTATCAGTCAGTGCTGCTTTTCGAGAAAAACATGTTTTTAATTAGTTGTCGTTTTGCTGAATTTCTTAAGCTTAAGACTGCCAAAAATAAACTTCGTTTTATAAGCAAACAGCTTGGTATGAATATAATGCTGAATGTTTAATTGTTTTGTCATTCTAAAATTTCTGTTGCTACATGTTGACTGATGATAACAGGTCTAGCTTATGCGTTTATTTTGAGTAAAACTTTGAACTTAAAACCCGTCTTGTTCTATTTATCATTTCAACACTTAATTGCTGATACTCTTGTAGATATTGGTCTGATTTATCCGGCTGTATCACAGGATACAGCCAATAGTTGAGAATAACGACAAGAGTTGACCACTCCCGACATCCTAAATAGAGAAAGATGGTGGATGTAGTTGAACTACCTTAAATAAAAGGCTCTAATGAGTAAAAAAGCTACCCTAGCAATATCGGCATAAAGTCGGCTCAAAATCGGCTGTATATCGGATAGCCGATATCGGACCGACATCTAGCCGGGTTGCACATCCGATGAAGGGCCGATGTAGGAATCCGATATCGGGCCGATATATACGACGATATCGGGCCAACATCGGACCGATATGTAATGTTTGCTGGGAAATAGTAACATTTGCGGCTAGAATCGGTCAGATATCGGGCGGGCCGAAAAAGCTATATCCACGTGAATCCTTAGCAGCGGGCAGATATGCGATATCTGCCTGCTGCTAGGGAATTTATTCCAAAAACTATAGGTACAGCTCTTTTGCACGTGCCTTTCCGTGACGAAAAACGTCAATGACGTCAGAAAAACGCAATGTTGCCTACAAAAATGGCTGCCGTCGTAACGTTCTCTGTCTTCACTTCAAGTGCGATTTTTGTTATAAATGAATGATATTGAGTTTATTTCAACTGGAACAACTATGCAAATTTTATTTAAAGGTAATATTCATTCATCGAAGGAAGTTTTTTGTAACAAAAAGAATGCAATATACAGATTATTACACGGCAGATTCGGGCCGGAGAGTGATGTCGGCCCTAACCTTGAAATCTGCCCTCGGTGTAAAGACCTCGGGGCAGATATCAGCCGTGTAATTATCTCTAATTATTGCCTAAAATGTGTGTTTTCAGTCTGTTATTGGCATTGTATAACCAGCAGAAAGCGGGCGGATATCCAGAGAAATCGTGCATTAATCGACAGATTCACGTGCAATATCGGACCAGTTTTGCACTCAAATATCCTCGATCGGGGATTTGTTGTGAGTGCTTCAGAAAATTGAAAATAAAGCCGAAATTTTGTCATTTCCCTTTTCCGCGATGTAAATTCTTGTAAGACCCCATTTCCAGTTTACATCCCAATAAATAAACTAGGTCTCCCAGTGTAAGTTAACCATATCTGATGACGTAATAATTATAGTGACGTAGGTATAATTCTTGGAATCAAAAAGTAAACAAACGGGCAGCTGACAGATTTTAAACTAAAAGTGTATTTCGTGGACATGGAAGGATAGAAATTAGAATTGAGTGGTTGTGGTCTAGGTCAAATGTGGTGGTAAGCCTATGTGTTTCTTGTTCTTCTTTTAGTTACTGCAATTTTTCCTTTACAACTTTGTTTTTATTGAAATGAACGAATGTCTGAAACGAACCAAACGGTCCAGAGATCTACATTGGAAATTCCGACCTTTTAATCTATAACTCGCACTGAAATGAACGTTAGGATATCCGGAGCATGTTTCCAAAAGAAAACTAAGTCGAATATTGTTAGGATTTCGCCAACCCAAATGAAGATTATGTCAGTAAAAATGCGATGAAACTTGACTATATAGCTACACGATGAAAATCTAACGGCCCGTCTAGTGGATATCGGACTTACTCGATATATGTCGAGTCGAATGCCGGAAAACTCTGGTATCTGTCGGTGTAAATGTGGCTAAATTTTCACTAAGTTTTTTAGTTATTCGTCTTATTTTATTACATTTCTTTGCAAATTATTCATATTTTATGCAATAATAGCGTCAATTCACGTTTTTTCGGTCCTTAACATTCTCAGAGGCCCACAAAATGGGTTATCGCCTTCGACCTCCGGTCTCAGGCGATAACGCATTTTTTGGGCCTCTGAGAATGTTAACGACCTCAAAAACGTGAATTAACCCTATATTATGCTTGCGGGTATTGGTATCGGTATGGTAGGCACATTATCCCTAAAGGCTATCTACTCAAGTAACTATGATAGTTGGCTAGTCATTCTATACACGGTGGGGATTGTGCATGCTGGGATGGATAACGACTACCGACAATAGGGAACGATTTTATCAAGTAAACCGTGACGTAATTTCGGACAAATAAATGGTATTTCGTTGGTGTTGTTATAAAATCTCGTAACTACGGCTTGAATCAAACCGTAGTTACTAGATGTTATAACAACACCGACGGTTTATCAAAACATAACGGTAAACTCAGTCTATTTTTTGCACAAAATTTGATGCCAACTCGCCTCGCTTCAGGTAAGACATTTTGCAATAACTCTGTTATTTCTGTATCAATTTTCAAGCGGTTTGCTGCATGTACCCCGCCTTATCGAGCTCTTTCATCGGATGTATGACATATTAGATAACTCATGATAGTTTTTCCGAAATATTGTCCCAACCGAACAGAAAGCGAAATGGTAACGACTACGGCCAAATTAACCACGCTTCAGGTAAGAATTTGTGCAATAACTTTCTTATTTCTGCGTCAATTTTCATGCGGTTTGTTGCATGTACTCCGTCTTACTGAGCCCTTTTCTCAGATGTATTATTTATCCGGAACTTCCCTGTACTTTTCTCAAAAACCGATCCCAACCGACTAGAAAAAGGGCCTGAATTTTTTGTCGTTTTTCTGGTCGGTTGGGATCAATTTTTGGACAAAGTACAAAGATTCTACAAACAAGTCATATATCCGAGGAAAGAGCTCACTAATGCGGGGTACATGCAACAAACCGCTTGAAAATTGGAGCAGAAATAAGAAAATTATTTCATAATTTCTTACCTGAAGCGAGGCAAATTTTGTCCGTATACTCCATATTCGTTATCCATCCCAGCATGCACAATCCCCACCGTGCTATAGTCAGAAGTAGTATAGGCAGCTCTTTGGTTGCAAACAAACATGACGTAATAGCCGCCATATCATAATTGTTCGTTTTCAGGTATTGGTATCGGTATGGTAGCTCATTATCCATACAGGCTATCTACTACATTATGATTGTAGGCCGGTCGTTCCATTACCTGTTAAAGTCATTCACCGTAATTGATCTGTATTGGGAGAATAACGATGATTTTTGTGCTAAAATAGACTTGACTTATATTTATGTATTGATAAATTGTCGGTGTTGTTCTAAAATCTCGTAACTACGGCTTGAATAAAGCCGTAATTTCGAGATTTTAAAACAGCACATACGAAATACTTTTGTTTGTCCGAAATAACGCCATGGTTAATTAGATGAAATCATCCCCATTGTTCATTCGCAGGTATTGGTATCGGTATGGTCGCCACATTATCCATACAGGCTATCTACTACAACATGATTGTGGGCTGGTCTTTCTATTACCTGTTCGCATCCTTCACCAGTGATCTACCATGGGAGAACTGTCAGTCTCAATGGAATTCGGATAGTGAGTTTGTTTGTTTCTTTGTGGGGTGGATATTAAATTGAAGTAATGACCCACAGTCCTTGTAATATAGGCTAATCTGGTTCGACCTCCAGCTATTCCAGTCTTTCGGATGAGTCTTTAAATCGAGGCCTCGTCTCCATAATACATTAGTAGGACGTAAATCTCTATCCAATCCAGCTGTTGATTTGTAGATCTATTTGGTGAAAAACAACTTTAATAGAAATCCACTTTTTAAAATTAATTTCGTATGATCATTAGGAGTCTACATACAGCACATTATGCGAAGATAGTTAACTAAGAAATCTCTTTGCATGTTATTTGCTTACACATTCCTAACTAAAGGAGACTCAGACACATCTAAACAGTGTTCCCTAATCTCGATTTTTCGCAGATTATCTTCATCTTCATATTTCTCTCTTTCGAAATGAAAAAAAAATTTGTGTACTAGTTGTTATTTTTACACCGCACATTTTCCCTTTCCTGCAGTGTGTATAGACTACATTCCTATAGTGGCCAATTCCACACAATGTTCAGCTACGGTCGGATGGAACTCGGGAGACGACGGTGCTTGTTACAATACAAACGGTTCGGTTGTTGCTTTGTATGATCAGAAACTAGCGTATAAGAATGGTATAGAGCGAGAATTACCAACTGCACTGTATTTCGAGTAAGTTTGAACTGGATCGTACAAAACTATATAGTAGTATCAGTTGTATACTGAAACAAACGTAAAGAATGATCCTGTTGTGTTCTTCTATGAATCCCTGATGTCGTCGTTGTTGAATTGCATTTTTCAATGTTCAGCTATGATGTCACATTTGAACTAATAAATATTCATGAGATAATCTCAAAATTTCAAAGGATGCTACGTGTGTAAGGGAAATGGCTTTATCATATCATATCCTGCTTTCAGCATGCATCAAGTTCCATTGCCTCCATTTGGGTCTAGAGCTATGTATAAAGCACTGAAGCAGAAATTTGATTCGATGTATATGTTTCGAATGTCACTTGTATATCTCATTTCAGTCGGTATGTTACTGGATCATACTATAGCGATGGTTTACAAGATCTCGGACCAATACAGTGGAAAATAGCACTGTGTTATCTTCTGGCATGTGTCCTCGTTGTTATTTGTTTGTGCAAGTCTATTAAGTCATCTGGAAAGGTAAGAGTAAAATATTCAATCATTATTTATAATAAGCTATTATTGCGAGGTTTTTAAGGAAAAGCAACGTTATGTTGACCATGGAATATTTCTTTCTTCCATTTAAAACCTCGCATCTACAGCTTAAAAGCGAAATGTAGTTACGAGTATTTTGAAAAAAAAAGTTATATACACTTGAATTTCGGTGTTTCCGGAATATCAAGTCATTTGCTTTGGCATGACTGGGAAAACGAACGAAGAAAGATTAAGTGATTCTAAAAGATAAAAATTAATGTTGAATAATCACCATTAGATTTCCCTTCTCTCTAAAAGTTTCCATAAATGTACATTAAATTATGGTCACCTGTTTTTCAAAAAGCGCGAAACAGCAGCTTTTTAGCTGCAGAACTTTACGAGGTTTAGGATGCGAAAGGACAATAAGCGAACTTTAGCTAGTAGTGCAACTTCATTTTGTTGTGATAATTTTTAAATAGTTCCAGTCTTACATTTTGTTGTGTGAGAAAAACGGTTTTCAGAAACGTATCTATATTTCTCGCTTCATAATTGCAGGCGGTATATCTCACGGCCACATTTCCCTATATTGTCCTGCTGATTCTGTTTATTCGAGGACTCATGTTAGAGGGACATAGCGAAGGTATAGAGTTCTATATCAAACCAGACTTCTCTCGACTCAGCGAGTCTACGGTAAGACATAAGTCACATTGCATTTCTTCATAATTTGATCTATCATTACAAGTGTAATGATTTATAACTTGCATATTACAAACGAACTCAAGTAAGTAGAGACCTGGCCCCGGTTTCTCGAAAAAACTTAAGTATGTTCTCATGCTCAAATCTGAGCATTGTGCTCAAATCGCACGAAATCCACGTGAACTTCAATTGAATACCAATCAACGTTGATTGGTATTGAATAGAAGTTGAGCATGAACTCATGAGAATATACTTAAGTTTTTTCGAGAAACCGGGGCCTGGTCACACACGCACATTCACCATGTGTATGGCCCAATCACTGCTGTAGAGAACGTCCTAAAAATGCAACACGTATTTGAATCCTATTTCTGGACATGGTGCTGAAGCGGAGTAATGCCCGTGCCTCAATGTACAATGGGCTACATTTTTGTTACTGTGCTAGTTTTTATATATCTTTTTGGTCTGTGTGCTGGAGAAAGAGTGCTTAAGGCGTTTGAGATTAACATCAAATTTTCAATTGTTCTTAAACGTGCATGCTACAAACTTAAAAATTTATGAATTTGCAGGAAAACTACATACTTTTTAATCCGGTGGAGGAATCCTGTTTTGCATCACAATACGACATGCACTTGTACAATGTCTTTCAGATTTGGAAGGATGCAGCTGTCCAGATATTCTTCTCTTTGACCTCATCCTGGGGAATATTGATTGCCTTATCCAGCTATAATAGATTCCACAATGACGTCATGAGGTAAATTAAATAAGATTTAGCCCATTTCAGGATAGTGACACATTTTAACACCCATAGGGTAAAGGCTTTGTAAAACATTGTCAGAAATGAAAAAAAAAATGTTTATGACAATATGTTCTGCCTGAGTATTTTTGTTCTGTAAAATATTTTATCTTTACCAATATCCATTTTTCTCATCTGAAATTGCTTTCATATTAGAACGGTCGAAATCTTTGTCTTTTGGGACATGATTTAGACAAATGTTGTCGTCTGTATTTTGTGGTATAAACTTAAAACATACATGTACGATATACTTAAGAATTACATACGCACGATCTGATTAGGATGCATGCTGTTCTCAGATTGTTCCTTTGTGAACTATAAGTGAGCAGCATGAACATGATTAGACATCACTTGCCCACAGGATGACCTAGAAACGTGGTAGTCTAAAATGCTACAATGAATCTTTTCAATCTTTCACATTCAAAACGTTCTTATTCAGAGATGCGGTTCTTATTTCGGTCACCAACTGCCTGACGAGTGTTTTTGCTGGTTTCGTCATATTCTCCTATATCGGTAACCTAGCCCACGTGCTGGGTGTAGACGTGGATCAAGTTGCTAAAAGTGGACCATCCCTCGCCTTCATCGTATACCCTTATGCAGTGACCAAATTACCAGGAGCACCTTTCTGGTCGATTATATTCTTTCTGATGCTTATTACGCTGGGACTTGATAGCCAGGTACGGTTCATTGCTAAAGCATCCCACCTTAATTAGATGCAACTCCGCCGCCATCTGTGGCAACGGAAAATATGGATAACCTTGCCAAATTCCGTCGTCATATTGGCCTAACTCTTCACATTGCCAAGAGTTCCCTTTTAGCGTGACTGGTCACAATTATACACAATTTCGATTTTGTTCAGTTTGACTCGTTCAATTGTCTTCAATGCCCCCAAGAGACCTCCTTTACTGCTACCATTGTAATTGGGAAGCAATTTTGCAAATTTGCTCCCCCTTTGTCGCCACCCCTGTGTGCACTTTACAAACCACACAACATCTTCCGGTTCTCCTCACTATAATTAGTTCTATCAAAAGCAAAGATCAATGAGGGAACAGTCATTCGAATATTCAATATTTAAGTCTGGCGTTATACATAAGATATTGAATTGTGTGGCTGAAAACGAAACACTCAATTAATCATGTCTATAATTTTGATTCTATTTAGTTTGGCTCGATCGAGACGGTGGTCACAAGTTTGATGGATGTGCGTCCTGTACTTCGAAACTGGAAATTTCTCGTGGTGGCAACTGTCTGTTCCGTCTTCTATCTGTTGGGCCTAACTCTTACAACTGAGGTAAATTTAACAAGAGCTACAGATAAGAGGGACACTGTTTTTAATGAAGTATTTTGTAAGAACCCATTGTAAAAGACTATTGAAATGAGTACCAACAACATGTGATTGGAGTTGAAATAACAAATTTTGAATGCTCTTACATCATCTTATTTGTTACTCCGAAAATATGTTACTATTATCCACCTTATATGTACATGTTTTAAGTGATTTTAGTGAAATGGCTAAGGTTTTCTTTTACTAAAATACCTAGCTCGCTTATGCTTTTTTCCTTGTTAGAGTTTGATCTTGTTTGCATTCTTCATGTATCCGTATCATAAGATTTCTTGTTATGTTATTTGCCAAATAATTTCACAATTATGTTTTATTATCGGTTTGCACATATCTATTGTTTTAAAATCAGAATGTTCGGTTTTATTTAAAGAACAAGAACAAGAGTTTATTATAAATTAGGTTTGGACACAGCGGTCCATCCCTGTAAAAAAAAGATTAAAAATACATGCGAAAAAAATGTCATATTCAATATAAATATTTACAAAATGTTCTATATGAGGAAAGTGATCTGTATTTCTAATTGTTATAGGCAATAGACCTCCTATGATCGAAAGCTTTTATGCAATATAGCGCGAGGCTGTTTTGGTGTTTAGAGTTGCTGTTTATCAAAAGTGATTTGAATTTGTACATACTAGGCTTTTGACAATAATATTTGTCAATATATATTTTTCTGAGCGAAGAGATATGGATATGAGGAAGGATATATATGATTCAAACATTTAACATATCTAATCTAAGTGTTTACTAAAGAAAGTTAGCATCGGGGATCAGCTGGACGTTGGTGATATTTCAAACAGTACCGGATGAAGTTATCCACGAGCAAGCACACGTTTACGTGTTCGCCAATTCCTTTTAAAATGAGATCTTGTCTATCTACCACCAAACACAAATCCTAGGCGTATTCCACATTCTCGCTTCGAATCATGTTCTAATCAGTCGAGTACTAACAAAATTGAAGACGGTTTCTCCACTTGTTGTGTTGTTGTGTCACTTGATTCCCTACCGTGTTTCTCTTTCTCCATAAACCGTCACGAGCGTAGTAGTTCTCCTTTTCCACGATTGTTTAACAAATGTTTCAGGGCGGGATCTACATGCTAGAATTATTGGACACATTCTCCGGATCCTGGAACATAATGTTTATAGCAATCTGCGAATGCCTCTCCATCTCTTATGTTTATGGTAAGAAAACTGCCTTTTTCAAAACGACCAACATTTGGGCTGTTCCCATTCAAAAGCAGCTGATGACACTGATGGAAAAGAAATTTTGGTTTATCAGTCAAAACCAGGTCTTGTTTGGTAAAGAGTTAAGATATTGCATCCACCATGAGATAGTATCACATAGTACAACTTCGGGCGTCATCCGCGGCATTTACTTTCTTTCTAGAGAAGAAAATTGACTTGCTTTCTTTTTTTCTCATCAGAAACATTAGGTGTGACATGTTCCTAAATCAGATATAGCTTTCATGTCACTTTTAGAAAATGTTTAGAAAAAAAATCAGACAAAATGAGAAAATGCTAATAGTTTTAAAATGATAAAATGACGATATTCTTCAGGTATCCGCCGTTTTCTACAAGACATTGAGACAATGATCGGATATAAAGTGTGTGGATGTTTTCCGTACTACATATTGAAGTTCTGGTGGGCTTTCAACTGGTATTTTGCTACTCCGGGGCTTGTCACGGTGAGTTGACGTTTGTCACCCCGGAGAATTGCGTGACACAGTATTTTAAACAATACCTAATAGAGAAATTATTGACGTCCTACCAAACATTGGTTGGTCGTCGAGGACTTTCTTATTGGTGTTGTTTAAAAGACCCAGAAAATCCCAGACTTTCCGCCTCTGCTCTGCCTAAAATCATTTTAAAAAGATTGTCCGCAGTAAATTGTTGTTGTTGTAGGGTCAAGTGATTCCTCGAAATGGTTTGTGATAAAACATGGTCTAATTCATTACGGGATCCTTCAAATGCAATTTCTTTACCGCTGCTTGAATGCTTTTCTGTCTCGTTATTTTCCATAAAACTAACTTGCGTGCAACTCTACGCAGGCTGGCTTAGAACCATGTTGGGCTCATACACCTTTACGGACCTTTTTCTAGATCCTTGTTCATTATTTTTTTCTAGTTTATCATGGTGTTCTCGTGGGTGAAATATACAGGCTTGAAAGGTGACGAGTTTCCGGGCTGGGCGGATGTTTTAGGCTGGCTCATGTCACTCATCGCTGTCGTCGCCATAGTGGGCGGGGCCATTTATGAGATTTGTAGAGCCGGGGTGAGTATCAACATTGAAATGGGCAGATGTTTTGGGCTTGCTCATGTCACTCATCGTTGTCGTCACTATAGTGGGCGGGGCCGTTTATGAGATTTGTAGAGCCGGTGTAAGTAGGGGAGACCGGGGCTATTTCGGCCCCGGGGCAAGTTCGGCTAGTGGCTCTTTTGAGCCTGTCGACAAAGATAGAGAGCTCTGACCCGGATTTTAATGTCACTCATGACGAAAGCTTTTCGCAGAAGTTTTTTCATCGAATTTAATACAAAAACATAGAATTTAGAACACGATTCTGATTTTTAGACACTTTCATTATTTTTCCACATTTATGTAAGTTTTAATTTATAGTAATATGCGTCAGGATTCAGATTTCATTTTTGTATATTTATGAAGACAATTAAGCCCTCTTTCATATCAAAACTAAAGATGAAGTGTTCATGTTATCTAAAAGAAGATATGGCGTGATGTTGACACCAGGTCTGTCTGGGGCTAGTTCGGTCTTTGGGGTTGGGGCAAGTTCGGCCACCACCAAACTTGCCCATAAATAAAGAGAATAATCGCTGTTAGAATTGCCATTTCTTGACGACTCTGAATATATCAATTGTTTAGACCTAGCTCTAACAGAAATGTAAAAAATGGATAAATTCAAAATCACAGGCCGAACTTGCCCCAGCCTCTACTTGTTATCCCGAATGTCCCCTTACTCACGATGATTTGACTGTTATAACAATGCTTTTTCAATTTATACCTTCAATTGGAAGTCGTACACAGATTCCTTTAAAATTTAAACAGTCTAAAAATCAAATATAAGAATTTATAGGTCTGTGCATACCTTGCCCCAAGGGTGGGCCGAACTGCCACCACAATCAAAACTCTTAAAATTTGAAATTCTCTTTATTGAAAAGAAAAATATAAAAAGGACAGACGCAGTTTGAAAGGCTTGAAATCGCATGTCGAACTTAAATATATAAATCACGCCCAACTAACTTTCATATAATTCAAAATATGAGCAATCGAAATTAGGGGGCCGAAATAGCCCCGGTCTCCCCTATCAACATTGGTAATTTTATACCGGTCCAAATTCAAATATGTTGCAAACGACAATTCAAGTGAATGAAATTTTACATGTTTTGGTCATTCTTGGTAGTCACTCACAACAATTGTTAGTTGATTGACACATGTGGGATTAGCAGCCGTTATGCTCGGAAAGGATTTTGTGGTAGAACTTGTGAAAGAAAAGAAATGTTCCCAAGCTGACACAAAATAACTGTAATACTGCTTAAAATGACGTTATACTAGTAGCTAATTGCAATGAAGAGACTAGATCTATTCAATCACGACTATATGTACCCATTTTTTGTCTTATTCTTTTTTCACTTTCAACAGAGTCTTAAAGCTGCAGCCCAACCGCTCCTGGAATGGGGTCCGGCCCTTGTCAAGCACAGGGTACTTATCGCCAAGTATGTACCGGGGTTTGTAGTTGACCCGTGGGGCAAGGAATCAAGTCCCGGAGCTTTAGGTACACAAAGTGGCGTAAATCTACAGGTAAAATGGTGATTTATTTGTCACGGTGGAGATTGTGCATCGTGGGATGGGTAAATCTAAGGACAAATTTGCCTCGCTTCCAGTAAGACATTTTGCAACAATTTTCTTATTTCTCTGTCAATTTTCAAACGATTTGTTGCATGCACTCCGCCTTTCCGAGTTCTTTACTCTGATGTATGACTTACCTGAAACCTCCTTGTACTTTTTGCAAAAATTCTCCTAACCGACCAAAAAACGACAACAAATTTCACATCGTTTTTATGGACCATTTGGATCAACTTGTTTGGATAAATAGGAAGAGTTTTCAAATATGTCACACATCTGAGTAAAATGAGATCAGTACGGCGGGGAATATGCAACAAACCGCTTGAAAATTAATTAATAAATAAGAAATTTATTAAACAACTTCTTACACGAAGCGTGGCTAATTTAGCCGTGGTGGTTATCATTTCGTTTTCTGGTCAGTTGGGATCAATTTTTGGAAAAAAAGTAAAAGGATTCCACAAATAAATAATATTTTATGAGAAAAGAGTTCAGTAAGGCGGAGTACATGCAATAAACCTTTTGAAAATTGACAAAGAAAAAAAGTTGAAATGTAAAAAGTAAAATGTTTGACCAAAATCAAGATTATTTTTGTCCGTAGTTGTTATCCATCCTATGTTCTCCACCGTGTTTGTATATTATTTATCATAGACATAGTCAATGGGTAAAACGAGAATCGAAATTCATTTCAGTACTTATTGTTCAAGTCACATTGTAACCTTTTTATACAATTGAGTCATCTCATTTTCCTCTTTTCCATTCAACGAAAAATGATATTTATTAATCCAAATTGTAATATATATTTTGGCAGTGAAATATTAAGCTATTATCAGCACTTTCTTCTTTCTTGATAATTTTTAATAGATCTACTGTTTGTTTCCGAAAACAGGTCTTAGTGTCATATCTTTTTGTTTATACCAAGATATCTTATTTTATAGATTGATGATGAAAATGGCAAGCCACAATTCTACGATTCGCAGTACGTCGGGAAGACTCGTGTATAGGTTCGACAAAAAGTTTAACAATTTCCCAAACGACAATAGTTGTTTGGTTTAATTCGAAATCCGTTGCAAACAACAGGGCGTATCATGCAGAAGAAAGGGTTAGTGTACAAATAGCACAGAAAACATTGAGACAAACGGAGAAATGGTGATTAACGGTATTTTCTTCTTTTGTCTCAGTGTTTTTCCGAAGTATTCTCTTAGTTACGGGCCTCATTTGAAACAAACATTGTATAGAAAGGTGTCGAAAGCTTAATCATCCGTCACCAAGAATTATAACTATATTTACGAAATAAAATAAATATTATTACACATATTTTAGGTAGTTTTTATTTTCTCTAAGTAGGTAAAGGTAGTCCACTCCTAATGAGATTCAAGCGAAGTCAGAATTATTCGGGCGACGTCGCAAACATTCGGCGGTGGAACGTTCCACCGCCGAATGTTGACGACGTTACCCGAATAAGTTCGAATACGAAACGAATGTTAACGGTGTCGCATTCAAATTTCCTACGTCGTGTAAATCTCATTAGGGAAGGACTGCCCTAATCCCCCATAACAGCAAACTTTTAGACCGATCCAAATTGAAAAGAGTTGAAGACGGCGAAATAATTGATATGATAAGTAGAAAATATAAGCAATACAGGTAGCAAAGAAAATATTGAGGGAAATGAGAAATTGCTGATTATCAACAATTTCCTAATTCGTCTCAATGTGTTCCCACATTTTGGAAGACTGGTTTTGTTGTCAAGAGTTTATATGTACATATATGCGTGATGCAAACATGGTAGAACAACATAATGAAACACTTGCATGTTTTGGTTAAAACATAGTGTGTCCCAAAAGCACCACGCGAGACAGAAACACCCCAATGGCCCTATACTTGCTGCAGAACCCTCGGTTAATTGATGGAATTTTGGTTTAACGCCTCTTTCTAAAGCCATGGTCATATCGCGGCGGCTGGAGCACCAAACCATGGATTCCTGTCGTTTCTCATACCAGTACTACCACAATATCCTTACAGAGCTTCCAGCTGCTCACCTACATAGGTTAACAATATCAAACCATTTGTGGATGACAGACATCGGTTGGATTTATTGTGGTTTACGCAGTTTTCAAATGCCATGGTCATATCGCGACGGCTGGAACACCTAACCGTGGATTCCTGGCATTTCTCTTACCAGTACTACCACAATATCCAAACCAAGCCTCCAGCCGCTTTCTCACATAGATGATTTACACTCATTGGTGAGAGACAAACGACTTGTCAAATGTCAGAATGGATACTCGCCGAGTCGTGGTTTGAACTCGCGACCTTGATTGAGAGACTTCAACGTTACCGACTGGGCTATTGGGGCGAGACGAGACGATTCCAGTGAGTACCCAAAACATAGGGTTTGACGAGCATTAAGGTGCAGAAGTCTACCCCTAATGAGATTCGCGCGACGTCGGAATTATTCGTGCGACGCCGAAAAAAATTTGGCGGTGGAACTTTCCACCGCCGAATGTTTACGACCGCGCCCGAATATTTTCGGATACGTAACGACGCCGCTCGAAAAAATCTAATGGTTTAGTTATCTCAAAATGGCCACATTACTTTAAAAGACATTCTACATTTTGAATAGCTATCATATGCCTATCACACCCCTCTTATCTGTAACTCTTTGCAAGACGGTGACAATAAAATTTATACACAGATGGACAAGCTGAGGACAGAAAACAACATAATGCTAAAATGGAAAAGTTGCCTATGTCACCGCAAACAGAAAATCAATCTACGTCATAGAAAATCCTTGTCGGTAAAGGAGAAATACGGATTATTATGTTCTTCTCTTCTATTGGAGGCTTTCTAAAATTTCATCATGTAGAATCATCAAATAGGAAATTGTTAATAACACAGTAAATAAAACAAGAGGACCATGATGGTCCTATATCGCTCACCTGAACCAAAATGATATGAACAACACTTTTGTTCAATTCAATTAATATTTATGACTAAGACTGAGAACGAACTTATGGTCAATAGCGTTGTGAAAATCCAACTTTTACGAGATCTTATGGTGCCCAACTGTGTCCAAGTTTTGTCTTGATTGATAAATAATTGTAGATTCTAGAGTATAAACAATGTCGAAAGCAGCCGAAAAACAGGTTTTTTTTAAATTCAAGGGCACATAACTCTCGACTTCCTGATCAGATCAGACTGAAAATCAAACTCATCTGAGATCTTATGGTCCAGAACATTGTGTCCAAGTTTTGTCTTTACTAATTGTAGAGTCTAGAGTGTAAAACAGGTCGAAAACAGCCGAAAATGGCAATTCTATCAAATTCAAGGGCACATAACTCTCCACTTTGTGATCAGATCAGACTGAAAATCATACTTATACGAGATCTTATGATCCCCAACATTGGGTCCAAGTTTTGTCTTGATTGATTAATAATTGTAGATTTTACAGTGCAAACAAGGTCAAAAACAGCCGAAAATGGCAATTTTATCAAATTCAAGGGCACATAACTCTCGTCTTTCTGGTAAGATCAGGCTGAAAATCAAATCAATTCAAGATATTATGGTCTCCAACATTGTGTCCAAAATTTGTCTTGATTAGTCAATAATTGTAGATTCTAGAGTGTAAACAAGGTCGAAAACAGTCAAAAACGGCAACTTTGTCAAGTTCAAGGGCACATAACTCTCGACTTTCTGATTAGATCAGACTGAAAATCAAACTCATCCAAGATCTTATAATCCCAAACATTGTGTCCAAGTTTTGTCTTGATTGATTCATAATTGTAGATTCTAGAGTGTTAACAAGGTCGAAAACAGTAAAAAACGGCAATTTTGTCAAGTTCAAGGGCACATAACTTTTGACTTTTTGATCAGATCATACTGAAAATCAAACTCATCCAAGATCTTATGATCCCCAACATTGTGTCCAAATTTTGTCTTAATTGATTGATAATTGTAGATTCTAGAGTGTAAACAAGGTCGAAAACTGCCAAAAATGGCAATTTTGTTAAATTCAAGGGCACATAACTCTCGTCTCTCTGGTCAGATCAGACTGAAAATTAAACTCATCCCAGATCTTATAGTCTCCAACATTATGTCCAAGTTTTGTCTTGATTGATCAATAATTGTAGATGCTAGAGTGTTAACAAGGTCAAAACTAGCTATTTTTGACATTCAAGGGCAGATAACTCCGCACTTTCTTGTCCGATCAGGCCCATAATCGAACTTGTTCAAGAACTTATGACCATACTTGCTTTGACCAAGTTTGATTAAGATTGGCCAACTTTTGTGGATGCTAGAGTGTTAACACCAAATTGTTGACAGACAGACGGACAGACGGACGGACAGACGGACGGACGGACGGACGGACGACGGACATTGAGTGACCACAATAGCTCACCTTGAGCACTTCGTGCTCAGGTGAGCTAACAACAATCAAATTCAAGAGTAACAATTATTTATTCCATTCTCTCCAGCATTTCACTTCAACAAAAAATATCAAAACTGTGCCACTGAAAAAATGAAATTACAAACAATATGAAAGCTAGAATCTGAACCATTCTAGGAAACGAAGATTGTACTAGTAACCAGCATTTCGTTGGTGTAAATGCAAAACCTCGTATGTCGATTCCTGCGATTTTCAAAGTACAAACTTGTGTGCCCAGGTACAGACAATTCTTGCAGGTTTTGAGATATTTTACTGGTCAGTATTGCTGACAAATCATTTGTGAACAATATGTCCAAATTTCAAATACAACATTTCAGGTTTGGAAAAGTTATTACACTTTTTTCCCTCCCCTTTGAAATTTTCCAAAAACAAGATACGAGGTTTTGCAAACGACGATTTTCTGTTTCTGTTAATGTTTCAAAAGCCCCTTTTTTGAGTGTCAGCTACTAGCGAGTGGACCAGTGGTGATTTTAGTTCTCATTACACATTCCAAAACAAGAACTGAGGCGCGTTCTTTAGAGCGAGATTTTTTAAGATTTCTTGACGTGTTTTGAATACAGCGTTTTTTAAGGAAGAAGGCCCATAATTAGCACCAAAGAGCCAGTGGCGAAATTTGAAAAATGCCAGTAATTCCTCAACTGTATTACATAGAAAGTGGTGTTTTTCATTATGGGTCTTCTACCTTAAGACCGAGATTTTGACCGAGCTGTTCCGAATGCTCCATATTTATACAAATGACGTCATAATGACGTCATTTGTATAAAGTATGGAGCATTCAGAACACCATGGTTTATGAATTATGGAGAAATCTCAAGATATCTCAAAAAATCTCGCTCTAAAGAACACACCTCTGGTTTTGACGTCCCTCATGATTATTGCTTGGGAAAATATTGAGACGAAAGAAGAAAATGCTGATAACCAGCATTTCCTCCTTTTGCCTCAATATTTTTCTACTATATTGTACACAAAGAAATTTCTTTATCAAAACCCATTTAGTTGTCTGCAGCAGCTATGAAATTGAACCAGTCCAATTTTTTGCTGTTTGGGAAAGGGTTAACTACCCTGTTCTTAACCCTTTCCTAAACAAGACCTGGTTTTGACGTCCCTAATACTAGAAAAGGCTTGGGAAAACATTGAAACAAAAGAAGAAACTGCCGATAACCAGCAGTTTCTCCTTTTGTCTCAATATTTTCTGTGCCATATTTTACGCAAATCCTATCTTAAATAACATCCATTTTGTCATTTGTCGCAGTTTTTGAAGTGGATCACTCTAAAATTTTGTCGTTTGGGAAAGGGTTAAACATTCCTTGGTTTTAAAAGTGCTGAAGATTTGAATTTAGCCTTATTTTTTTTCAAAGCTTTCACATACAAGCTATTCAGTAATCTGCAACACCTTTCTAACCCTCCCCAAAACAACAAGATTTTGGACAATATTGGACTGTTCACACTGAAAAGTGGTAAAGATGAAAAAATATATGTAAGAAATGAATTTGTGGAAAACTAGTATATCACAAAAAATATTGAGAAAAAATACTAATTTTCAGCATTTTCTTTTTCTCAATGCTTTCCTAAGCCCTTTTCAAAAGCTAAAACGTAAGGCTTCTTTGGGAATGGGATAAATCGAATTCATTTTGTTCAATAGGCTCTAGTGTTTTAATTTCTAACCATTACAATAGGGAACAATTTATCCAGATAACCGTTACATAATTTCATACAAACGATAGTATTTCCTTTGGTGTTGTTATAAAATTTCATAACTATTGCTTGATTCGAAGGCATAGTTTCAAGAATTTATAACAACACTGGCGGTTTAAAAAAAACATAATGGTAAAATTAGTCCATTTTTAGCACAAAAATCATCCTATTCTTGACCTTACTGTCAAAAAAGTTAAATGATTAAGTAAATCATCATCAGCAAGTCTGGATAATTTAAATTGATTTTGAAGGAAAACATTGAGGCAAAAGGAGAAAATGCTAATAACAAACATTTTCTCCTTTTACTACAATATTTTTGTGCTACATCATACTCACATCCTTTCTTTATCAACATCCATTTTGCTGTCTGCAGCAGCTTTTAAACTGTGACAGTCTTAAAATGTCAACATTTGGAAAAGGGTAAACCCTTTCCCAAACAAGACCTGGTTTTGACATCCCCAATAGCAATGGCTTGGGAAAACATTGAGACAAAAGAAGAAAGTGCTGATAATCAGCACTTTCTCCTTTTGCCTCAATATTTTCTGAGCTATATTGTACACAAACCCAACCTTGATTAACATTTATTTTGTCATCTGCAGCAGCTTTCGAAACAGACTTCCTTAAAATTTCATCATTTAGTAAATGGTTAACTGATCACTTGCTCATACAATCACTACTCATGTGATTAACACCGGTTATTTGGTAGCAAAAATATATATATGCCTGACAAGAACAAAAACAATGTTTGTTTTGAAACACAAATGCCCCAAAATTGGCCATTTTTCTAAGTTTATGACCTTGATCTACACTGATGACCTACAGCTTTGAGCTAAAAATATACATTCTCGAATTGAACATAAAATACCATACTAAACTTTTCCTAAACGGCAAAAATTAAGGGTGTTCCAATTACAAAACAAACAACAAAACTGATGTTAATAATGATTGTTTTTATGTGCATCTTAGAATAGAATAGAAAATCTTGAGACAAAAGGAGAAAACGCTGACTATCAGCATTTTCTTCTTTCACCTCAATGTTTTCTGAAACATTTTCAGTTAGGGACGTCAAAACCAGGTCTTGTTTGGGAAATGGTTAAATAGTGCATTATTATCAGATTTGACAAATTTTGAGTTTTGTTTGTCACATAATTGTGGTGAAAATATCAATGTAAAGTGTGACTGTGTAAGACCTACACACGAACACTGGCGTATATTCAGAGGATAATCATATGATACAACAATTTCAGAAAATCTTCAATAATTGTGTTAATACCCGACCTATGTGAATTTGGGTTGAAGCAGAGATGGTGGACAGACGTCACACTTTATAGACATGGCAGATTTTTGAATTCTTTTAAAAAAAGTTATTGAAGATAAACCAAAATTTTGTTTTGTCTTCAATAACTTTTTTATTAGCAGTAGATTTTTCAAAATTCCACCATACCCTGGCATTTTCCTACCTTCTCTGCTTTATACCAAATTCAAATTGGTCAAGTATTAACAAAAATATTGATGATTTTCTGAAATTCTGAGTAACATGATTAATCACTATAGGACCTTTATACAGGAATAATAATTCCTAATCATTTTTTTTTCATAAATCAACAGATCAAATCAACTTACACAGAAAGAACATAATGTGGTTTTGAAACATGAATGCCCCTGAAATGGCCAATGTAAAGTTTTTTGACAGACAGACAGACGCAAGTCAAACAATAGGCCTCCATTCTTTCGATACAGGGCCATAAAAATAAAGATTTCAGAAACAATATATAATGTAAAAGAAACAATTACAACTTATGGAAAAAAGAAGTACTTGCTTGGACAATACCATTTTTATTTACACCATTAATGACCGATCAAGTATAATCTATATCAGTTTACACTTGATGATCAAGTCTCTGAGGTGGGTTAGAAGAGCATATTATCATTTTTTTATTCAAAAATCTCATATCTACAGCTTAACCCTTTCCCAAACGACAAAATTTCAGGATAATCCTAATTGAAAGCTGCTGCAGACAACAAAATAAAGATTGAAAACCATAGGATTTGTGTAAAATATAGCATAGACAATATTGAGACAAAAGGAGAAACTGCTGGTTATCAGCAGTTTCTTCTTTTGTTTCAATATTTTCCTAAGCCTTTTGTATTACGGACGTGAAAACCAGGTCTTGTTTGGGAAAGGGTTAAAACAAGCTTTAGTTACGAGGTATTTGAAGACAAAAGGACCAAAATGGAATCGCTTGCCTGACTTTTTTTAACTTTTATTTTGTTAAGTCTGCAAGTCTGATTAGCCCCACCTTGCACAAAGTGAAGTGCAAAAGAACCATGATGGACAGATGAACTGGTGTCAGAGAGTGAGTGACCACAAAAGCTAACCTTGAGCACTTCAAGCTCAGGTAACCTAACAAGAGCTGTCCGAAGACAGCACGCTCGACTTTCTAAGTTGCTTAGTATAAAGGGGGCATAACTCCAAATAGAGTGGTCCCAGGGTCATGGGCCCTGATAGTAAGGTAGAGGGTGTGATGGTGAATAAGTATACCATGTTTGGGTTGAATCCCTTTGATAGTATGGAAGTTATTGATGTTTGAAAAAACTTTAACCTTGGTTGCGACGCCAACGCCAACGCCCGGGTGACAGTATAAGCTCTCATTTTCTTCGAAAAGTCGAGCTAAAAAGCAATGATTTACAACATTCCTATAAAGATTATCTTTGGAATACCTTGCAAAGTTCAATAGAAAAATATCATGTTATACAAGGTACTCTAAAAATAAATCCTTAATGTGTTCCTACAAAATCTCCATTTAACCCATTACAACACAGTGACGTGTATTTACGCTCTATAACACAATGGCTTTGGAAAACACTGTGGAAAGTGAAGAAATTGCTTGTGTCAAGCAATTTCTTCACTTCCCACAATGTTTTCTACCCCAAAAGACCAAAATATTCTAGATTTCATCGATTTTAAAATGTCGTCCGCATCATCTTTGAATTTGGATCAGTTCAAAATTTTGTCGTTTGGTAAAGGGTTAAGAAGAAACTGTAAGGCTATATCTCCCATCTAACTGAACTTTCCGCGGAGCTCTAGACTGATGGCATGAATGCCATGCTTATTTTGACACAGATCTCCCTGATCTTAGTATATTGGGAAAATCTTACAAGGAAAAAGATAAGGATATATATGGCTACAAAGCCCAAGGCATACACACCCAGTATTAGTAGATTTTCTATCTTTTTAAATTTTTCTGGCAAGCAAGAATTTGGAATGGACTTTTGGTAGTTATTGCTGTCCAAATTTAGATTTTTCAAAAATGAATTTTCACTTTCTTTTATTCCATTTGTACATTTATCTCTGTTATTGCTATTTTCAAAATGCAGGATCAAGTAATAAATGCCATTGATATTATTATAAATATTTCATATTTTATCCAATCAAAATCAAATTCCTTGTTTAAACATTTTAAAGTGCCATTTTCATAATACAAGCATGAATTCAACCAGTGACAGAGAACTCCTTGTGTGCCATGTCGAATGATTGGAGCAATAACATTGTAAATGCATTTACATTGTTTATACACTTACAACATTTTAGCACCATTCCATCATTGACAACACCCATTTTAGCATACATTGTCATGACTATTGTCAGAAATATCTCTCTGTTATCTGTTTTGAAATCCTGCTGAACCGTCTGGGCCTTTGGGTTCTCGTAAAATCTTGACCTTTTCTGTACTGTTGCTCTGCTTCAAGTCTTCTATACTTTTAACGAGCCTCACAGGCCTGAAATGTATTCAAAATATCTGGAAATAAGATAAATGTCTAATCCAAACATACTACATGTTTCGAACTTTGATAATCAGCATTTGTTTCCTTTCTTTTGATATTTTCTGTGCTTCAAAATACACATTCTCTTCTTTTAATATATCGTTAATCCTGTCACCTGAAACTCCTTTAATATTGGCAAATTTTCCTCTTTGGGAAAGGGTGATTGACAATTAATGCTCTGTATTTTTAGCATTTTGAAGACACCAATTTCTCTTATCTCAAGCTCTTGATTAAAAAGCACCAAGGTCAAATATAAGGTCCTTATAAGAGTTCTAGGTAAGGAGCTGTGACATATAACTCATGACATAAGAAAACACTAAAACATCTTTGAATTTGGATAACTCTACAGAAACTTTGTTAGGTTTATGTAAAAGGTTAAACCTTTCCAAAACAATGACGCCCTTTGACACCCCTCAAGAAAAAGACATCAGAAAATATTGTGGAAATTGAAGAAATTGCTTGTTTCAAGCAATTTCTTCATTTACCACAATGTTTTCTGCCCTATGTTGTACACAAATCTCATCCTTATAAAGACCAATTCTCTTGTCTGTGACAGCTTTCACATTTGACCAATCTAAAATTTTGTTGTTTGTGAAAGGGTTAATCTAAAAGCAGGTCTTGTTTGGTTATGGGTTAACCACTAACTTGGTTTCTGGTGGTGGTGCTGCTGAGTTATTTGTATTATTTGTGTTTTCTTCAGTCGAGTAATTTTCACCCAGAATTCTCAACCGGGCCTCTTTGTATTCAGCTTCTCTTTGTTCAAGTGTCTTCTGAGGTGTTTGTACTCTGTGAATTACATTAACATAAGGAAAAACATTGAGAAAAGGAGAATGATTGTTAATGTTTTGGCTTTAGAAATCATGATTATCAAAGCAACGGATAAGAGAGGGTGAAGCTGCCAAGTTATTTGTATCATTTGTGTTTTCTTCAGTCAAGTAATTTTCACCCAGAATTCTCAACCTCGCTTCTTTGTATTCAGCTTCTCTTTGTTCAAGTGTCTTCTGAGGTGTTTGTACTCTGTGAAGTACATTAACAAAAGGAAAAACATTGAGAAAAGGAGAGAGAACATTCATGTCTTGGCTTTAGAAATGATTGACTTTTTGTTTCCGTAAATAAAAAAGTTAATAGCCATTATAGCTGAATCAAATGATTCATTCAATCTTGATCTGCTATTCTTATTTCCAACCTTTTGCAATAATTACATTTTTATTTATCTATGCATAATAAACTAGAGTTATTACTAAATGTGATCAACATCAATTTATGATTTAAATTTGTCACTTTGAATATTGAATAACAGACAATGGGTGACAGACAGTCAAGTGCCTTTAGCCATTTCCATTTTCAATAACAAGACCTTTTTTGACAATCCTAAATGATATCAGTTCAGTAACCCATAAAAGAAAAGATGAAAATGCTTATGACCAGCTTTTCTTCTCTTGCTTACAGAAATTCTACACTATAAATTGTAGATACAATGTTCAGGGTAACATTAATGTTTCGATATCTAACAACTAAATAATTTGCTGTCTAGGAAAAGGGTCATACACAATGCGCTGTGATGAGTTTAAAACAAGCAAATTCGTTGAATTGATATCCCCCGCCGAATATATTTTCATTGTCAATAAAGTAGCGCCGAAACGAATATAACTCTGTATGTATATGGCTTCAACAGAACGAATATCACTCTGTATGTATATGGCTTCAACAGAACGAATATCACTCTGTATGTATATACAGTCAGGGGCAGTAACTCTAAATTCGGCGGTCGAACCGGGTAACCCTGACGATATGCGCATGTCCACTTTGTAGTGAAGCTGTGTGCCAAGTTTCATTGAAATCCGGTCTACAGTTTTCAAGAAATAGCGCGGAAACGAATATCACTCTGTATGTGTATGGCTTAAACAGTCAGGGGCAGTAACTCTGAATTCGACGGTCGAACTGGGTAACCCCGACGATATGCGCATGTCCGCATTGTAGTAAAGCTGTGTGCCAAGTTTCATTGAAATCCGGTTTATAGTTTCCAAGAAATAGCGCGGAAACGAATATCACTCTGTATGTATATGGCTAAAACAGTCAGGGGCAGTAACTCTAAATCGGCGGTCGAACCGGGTAACCCCGACGATATGCGCATGTCCACTTTGTAGTGAAGCTGTGTGCCAAGTTTCATCGAAATCCGGTCTATAGTTTCCAAACAATAGCGCGGAAACGAATATCACTGTATGTATATGGCTAAAACAGTCAGGGGCAGTAACTCTAAATTCGGCGGTCGAACCGGGTAACCCCGACGATATGCGCATGTCCACTTTGTAGTGAAGCTGTGTGCCAAGTTTCATCGAAATCCGGTCTACAGTTTTCAAGAAATAGCGCGGAAACGAATATCACTCTGTATGTATATGGCTTAAACAATAAGGGGCAGTAACTCTGAATTCAATGGTCGAACCAGGTAACCCCGACGATATGCGCATGTCCACTTTGTAGTAAAGCTGTGTGCCAAGTTTCATTGAAATCCGGTTTATAGTTTCCAAGAAATAGCGCGGAAACGAATATAACTCTGTATGTATATGGCTAAAACAGTCAGGGGCAGTAACTCTAAATTCGGCGGTTGAACCGAGTAACCCCGACGATATGCGCATGTCCACTTTGTAGTGAAGCTGTGTGCCAAGTTTCATCGAAATCCGGTCTATAGTTTCCAAAAAATAGCGCAGAAACGAATATCACTGTATGTATATGGCTAAAACAGTCAGGGGCAGTAACTCTAAATTCGGCGGTCGAACCGGGTAACCCCGACGATATGCGCATGTCCACTTTGTAGTGAAGCTGTGTGCCAAGTTTCATCGAAATCCGGTCTACAGTTTTCAAGAAATAGCGCGGAAACGAATATCACTGTATGTATATGGCTAAAACAGTCAGGGGCAGTAACTCTAAATTCGGCGGTCGAACCGGGTAACCCCGACGATATGCGCATGTCCACTTTGAAGTGAAGCTGTGTGCCAAGTTTCATCGAAATCCGGTCTACAGTTTTCAAGAAATAGCGCGGAAACGAATATCACTCTGTATGTATATGGCTTAAATAATCAGGGGCAGTAACTCTGAATTCAATGGTCGAACCAGGTAACCCCGACGATATGCGCATGTCCACTTTGTAGTGAAGCTGTGTGCCAAGTTTCATCGAAATCCGGTCTATAGTTTCCAAGAAATAGCGCGGAAACGAATGTCGGACGGACGGACGGACGGACGGACGGACGGACGGACGGACGGACGGACGGAAGGACGGACGGACATGGCAAAAACAATATCCCCCCCCCGAAAAATTTTTTCGGCGGGGGATAATAAGGAAATGCTTATAGCCAGCATTTTCTTCTTTTCTCTCAATATTGTCTATTTTGCAGCATGCTTTATTTTCTGTTTTCAACTGTTTATTTTGTCATCTGCAACTGCTTTCAACTTGAATCAGTCCTAAATTGTTTATTTACCCTTTCCCAAACAACAAAATTTTAGACCTGTCCAATTTGAAAGTGGCTACAGACGACAAAATGGAAGGTGATTTGTGTACAATACAGCAGAGAAAATATTGAGGCAAAAGAAGAAAATGCTGGTTATCAGCATTTTCTTCTTTTGCCTGAATGTTTCCCAATCATTTATACAGAGGGGCATGAAAAAGGCATCTTTGTGCAAGCGCAGATCCAGGTATTTTTTCCCAGGGGGTCATCCGATCTTTAACCCCTTTTTATGCCCAATTCCAGGGGGTTCAGGCCCCCTTACTCCCCCTCCCCCTCTGAATCCATGCATATACATGTCATACCATGAAGGACTAAATATAACAATGGTTTGTTGTGGCACACAGGGACGAATGACACAGCTTATATAGGACATAACCAGTAATCTTTTGATAACAAATATTTTGCCAAATTCCAGGGGGGATCATGACCCCCTGACCCCCCCCCCCCCCCCTTCTGGATCTGCGCATGCAGTGGTGAAATGGGTTAAAAGGGATAATCTTCCTAAACACCTACTTGGTAGCTTTATTATCTCCCCTGCCTGAATTTGTCTCCCTTTTTAATATTCTGACTTGTGGTGTATACTGTGTTCTTGAGCCTTCCTCTTGTAAAATTGTCACTGGTTTACTGCTGATGATAAAACAAATGAAGTTACTGTATACATGAGCCAAGATCTGAACAAGGGGCTTTTAAGGCTGACAATCATACATTAAGCCAACTTTTCCCTTAACCCTTTCCCATTCAAGACCAGGTTTTGATGGCTATTGTAGAAATGGCTTGGGAAATCATTGACACAAAAGAAGAAACTGCTGATAACCAGCAGTTTCTCCTTTAGTCTCAATATTTTCTTTGTTATCTTATACACAAAGTCTATCTTTAACAACATCCCTTTTGTGGTCTGCAGCAGCTTCGAGTAACAGTTAACCCTTTCCCAAACCACAAAATTTTAGGGTGGTCCAATTTGAAAGCGTCTTTAAACGACAAAATAGATGTTGGTAGCAATAAGATTTGCGTAAAATATTGCATAGAAAATATTGGGGCAAAAGGAGAAACTGCTGGTTATCAGCAGTTTCTTCTTTTGTCTCAATGTTTTCTCTAGTCTTTTATATTAGGGGCGTCAAAACCAGGCCTTGTTTGGGAAAGGGTTAACAGGTTTTTATTATAGATCTAAATAGTGAATGGTCTACATATCATAACATATCATTTATCAGTTAAGTTCAAATCTTCATTAAATTCTGACCATTAGATGAAAAGAAATTAGAGAAAAATTAATTTCTACATTAAGGCCCCTTTTTCCATGACAAAGCCTCAAATTAAGAAGCAGAATACACAGTCTCTTGGAAATATGTCAGGGAGTTCAAATATTATGTTTCATCAAAATTAAGTCGAAGGGGAAGGTCAGGATGAAAGGACTGCCAGACAGCGTGGCAACTATACCCCGTAATTGATACTCCCCTGAATTTTTTTGGGGGGACCATAGAATCTTTTTTGTTTAGCATGCCAAATATTGTCTAAAGATAACATTAAGTGTGTAATATTTACAAACCTTTGCTTCTTTTGTTCTATTTTGATGCTTTCAAGCTTTTTGTCCAAGACCTGAAGAAAAGGTAGATGTTTTTTAATAAGGAACGATTTTATACAATGAATATATCGTGACATAATTTCGGACAAACAATAGTATTTCGTGGGTGTTGTTACAAAATCTCGTTACTACGACTTGATTCAAGCCGTAGTTACGAGATTTTGTTACAACACCAGGCGGTTTATCAAAACATAATAGTAAACCTAGTCTATTTTTAGCACAAAATTCATTGCTATTTAAGGAAGGCACTCTAAATTCCAGACAGACAGGAATATACAAAATCAAAACTACTTTGACTTGCAATCAAAACTTGTATTCATTCACATGATACAAGTTAACCCTTTCCCAAACGTCAAACTTAATGGTGATCCACTTCAAAAACTGCCATAAATGACAAAATAGATGTTATTAAAGATAGGATTTGTGTATAATATGGAATAGAAAATATTGAGACAAAAGGAGAAACTGCTGGTTATCAGCAGTTTCTTCTTTTGTTTCAATGTTTTCCTAGAAGCCTTTTCTTTTAGGGACGTCAAAACCAGGTCTTGTTTGGGAAAGGGTTAAAAGGTCAAAAACATTCAACCCTTCCCCAAAAAACAGCAAACTAGAAACAACGACTGAAACCAATTTTAGCAATGGAATGAAAAGGGACAATGTCAAAACAAACGCACACATTGTTGACACTACAGTACTATCACTTTTTTCCTTTGGTCTAATTCACCGATTCTGTCACATATTCTAACTAGAGACTGTATAGTGAAAGCTTTAAACATGTATGCTGCCAATGGGTTGACATCCTCTAGCATCTTTTTTGTGTATTTTTTTTTTTTTCGAGTAATATCTCCAGGCTACTCACCTGGAAGGAAGGAATGAAGAAGAAAGGCTTAACCCATTACCACACAAAGACTCTTTTTTGACTCCCTTTGGAAAACATTGTGGAAAATGAAGAAATTGCTTGTGACAAGCAATTTTTTCATTTCCCACAATGTTTTCTATCCAAAATGATCAACAAATTTCGAGTTTCATTCACTTAAATTTGTCGTCTGCAATGTCTTTGAATTTGGATCAGTCCAAAATTTTGTCGTTTGGGAATGGGTTAAGGCTACAAGTAAATGCTAGGAAAACAAAGATTAAGGTCTGCGGAACTGAACATCCTAGAAAGCTCTGGAAAGTTTCCATGCGCTATATGCTGCACTGTGTAAGGACATAATTCTGATCTATGCAAGTGAGACATGACCTTTATCCAAGCCCAACCTGCAATGCCTGCAGCAGAATGATCGAACGATGATAAGACAGATATGCCACATGCGATTTCAGGACACCACTAACACCAGATTCAGCAATCTCCTTCAACAGCTTGATCTCAAAGACCAGGAAATTATCTTAACCCATTCCCACACAATAACTCTTTTTGATTCCTTGCAAGATAAAGGCTTTAGAAGACATTGAGAAAATGAAAAAATTGCTTTGGCAAGTTATTTCTTCATTTTCTACAATGTTTTCGAAAGCCTTTATCTTGCAAGGCTTGTGACAAGCAATTTCTGCATTTCACACAATGTTTTGAAATTTCTACTCAGAAAGACTATAAAATATAAGATTTATATATATAAGAGTGTCTGCAATACCTTTCAAATTGGAACGGCCCAAAATTTTGCCATATGTAGGCTTTGTCTATTTTCATAAAGTCTCCGTTGCCATGGTAACTATATTATAGTATCATAACTAGGACATAGAATGCTACTATTTGGGGGAAATTTTGCCAAGGGTTTTTTAACAAGAAATTGGGACCGAATATTGGCCAATTCCCCTCTGGGGCTTTTCCCCAAAAATTGCAATTTTTGTCCCATAAATCAATGTTCCAACCCTTAAAAGGTTCTCCCATGGGAGTATTTATGTTCAAAATCAAAGATCTTGGATAAACAGCTTATAAACTGCCCCTCAATTCCCTTGTGTTTATTGAAATATTTTGAAACATTTTCAATATTCAAGCAAAACACACTCCTGATTATTTTTCCCCCTTAAACAGCTTGTTTGACACATTTTCTCCCAAATCAAGGGCCCCGGACACCTTCCCCTATGATATCCATAAAAGAACCAGTTTGCTGTCTGGTAATGGGTTAAGGGAAAGGAGATTCAAATGGTTCAAATTACAAGGGAGATAACTATCAAGGGAAATCATTCTAGATCTTGGTAAAGATCTATTAATCCATTACCATACAGAGATGCCTTTTTACACCCCACAAGATTAAGTCTTAGGAAAACATTGTGGAAATTGGAGAAATTGTTTGTGACAAGCAATTTCTTCATTTCCCACAAAGTTTTTTTTAACCAAGATAGAACAAAAAATGTTAAATCCTGTGCATTTGAAATTGTCGTCCGCAACACTTTTGAATTTGAAGCAGTCTAAAATATTGTCGTTTGGTAATGGGTTAAGACAGCATCCAACATGAAGGTCACAGGTATCAGCAGAGTGGGAAGACTTAAGATGTCGTGGAACAACTAACTAAGAGGGACTGTAGAGATAGGAACTTGACCAAATTCCACCCTCAAGAGAAGGACAAGTGGAGAACAGGTGTGAGATGTGGCCGAAACTTCTACCCTGCATGTTAAATATGAAACCCAGGAGTGAGAGTGAGTAACATACTATTGTGTGAAGACCTTTTGACAAGGTGCTTGAATAGGTGATTGAGTCTGATTGTTTCAAAATTGAAGAAAGGCACGTTAATTGACAAATAGAAATATAATATGGTACAGCTTTTGCGTTTTTGCATATTTCAACGCATCACCACGATCAGATTTCGGATGGAAAAACGTGATGGCTACTGTGTGCACATTTTTCCACCCAAATCCACAGGAATTGCTGCAATTTGCCACCGTTATTTTCCACTCAACCACAGCAAATCACAGTGATTAGTGTGGACAGTTAACATTTGTCTAACCTGGCATTTCCAACCGAAAGTGGCGAATTGCCGTGATATCCAACCATTGCTGCCATTTGCGATGATACACAGAAATTTCGAGTGGAAACTGGCAGATCCAGAATTTCTGTTAGGGGGGTTCGGATATATGCAAATGGGGGGGTGTTCGTTTTTCTAGTATCACTGTTACATAATTTTGACTCAGAATATCTGCATGAAAATGAAATACTGTAAACCAGGATAACTTCGCGTCAAGAAATGTTCGCGTTTTCATGCACTCAGGCTTGTTCACGGCGTTTTAAGTTCGCGGATCAATGCTGTCTGCGAATCGCGCGAAACAAAACACGCAATGGGGGAATTGCAAAATTGATAATAAATCAGGGTTCTCCGCAGAATATTTTGAAGCGGTAGTGGCATTCGTAAACCTTGCGACACATGGTGTTCATGCAAATAATTGTGAATAAAAACATAATGGGAAAAGAAGAAATAATGTTTTTATACAGAATTAGTAGTTTTTAGTTTAAAAGAATGCCCCATTAATCAGTTTTTGACATGAAATATCTCTAAATGTCTCTCTTTGGTGACCATTTTGAAGAAAATAAGCTGTGGGGTACTTTTGAAGCTGTAGTGGCATTACACTGATTTCCATGAAGCTGTAGTGGGGCCGATACAGCTTATTGGGCTGGGGAGAACACTGTAAATGTATTATGTTGAATAATATGGGGAATCAGATAATTACATATTGAATTATGACTGTATCTGCGATATTTCAGTTGTCATTGACAGTTTGGTCGAAGTAAGTTTCAATCGACCCATTGTTTTTTTTCACACTTTATAGTATACTGAATTACAGTTTGTAACACAATGCATAGAATATGAGCATTACATTAATTTCACACCTATTTACCTATAGCATCGAGAAGCGATAATGACAGTTTTATTCAATATCATCGAAGGACGATTCAAACCTCTTAGCTGTGGCTAATTTCAAACTACAGTAACTAGGTTTTAAACGTCAATCGACGTTTGCTATCATACTCGACATTCGAATGCCAAACGACCCCTTTTCTCAATTTCAAGCAGGTATATCTAGTTGAATAAGCTGGTTTATCTTTCAATGTCGTGTTTTTCAATATGTCACAATTAGAGCTGCAACGATTCACTGATAGCTCGATTCGATTCGATTTCTATATCAGATTCTTCAAATCGACTAAATTCGATTCGATTCAGGTTTTATTTCTAGCTGTTAAATTTAATTTTTTCCATGTCTTATTATCTTCTTTCAGGTACACTGAAGAGAGGTTTACATCAATAAAACAGAGTTTACAAGTTGCCTTGCCATTAGACCCGTTATCCGCGTCCCTAAAACCGAAATATTGCCAAACTTTTGATTTCAGTTTTGCAGGAGCAGCTTTCAGCGTGGGCGACGCCATGTTTTCCATGATGACAAGCCGATATCGTAAAATTGTTTCTGATTGGATACCTGAATTACAGCGGACCAATCAAACGCCTTATAACAAATGGTGGCATGTGGATGGGGCTAAAACGCTACCAAGTTTTAAAATGCGGATCGAATCGAAATTCGTCATGTTAGTATCGAAATCGAATCGGCGGGATTAAAACCGGTTTTCGATGCATCGTAGTGAATCGTTGCAGCTCTAGTCACAATATCTATGTATTTTTGGATAAAAACGAAAGTAGTCTGAAATGAAGAAAACTCTTCACTTACACCCTGTTATGAAAAAGCTATTTCCCTTGTTTACATACTAGTAAATACGTCTAGTGTAAATAAAACATCTCCCCATAGATTTTCCCGAAACAAAAACTATCAAAGCGATTAAAGTTCGCGTTTTTATTGAAAGTAGCCTATTCGCGGCGTTTTAAGATCGCGGATCACACCCACCCGCGAAAGACGCTAACTTAAAAAGCGCGAAATAATTTCCTGGTTTACAGTAATCAGGCTGCAGAGAGGGGTTCGTTCGAACCTGATCCGCCACTGGGAAAAACACAGAGGTCACAATGGCAAATCAGCTCGATTTCCTCCAATTTTTTTTTTCCGTCCACGGTGGGCGAGTGTTAAAAGGCAAAAAATGTGTGAGATATACTGTAGCAATTCTGCTACAGTACATCTGCAGACTTCAGGAAAGGTGAGTTTTATCCTATTTCCATACATCACTACGATTTAATTTCGAGAGCAAAATTGCAACGGTCATGGTGATGCATGTTTTCCACACAAATCGGTGGACTCACTACCTTTTAGCATCTTTAATGCCCTTTATGTAGATCTTCCACCAAAAAATGTGGTGATCACTGTGAATCGCGATGTTCTGCGTGGAATATTGCGGTGGTCCTAGTCAGTGGGCAATCAACGCGACTTTCCACTTGGAATTTATTTTCTACTGTGGCAGAAGTGTGTTATAGGCCAAAAAACCAAACAAAACAACATGACGTGTGCTTTCTGTTGTCAACAAAAAAATCACTTTCATTTTCAATTGTCACTTGTGAAGAGGCCAAGTGTCAAACAATTTGTGACCGTAAGTTTTTTCATTTTGAACATTGGTTGCGTAGTTTTTGGATGTAAAAGCATGTCTAAATTCAACTTTATGTAAATAAATACAGAAAGTTTCAATCGTTTGCAGAATAACCTCATTATCATCAAGTTCTTCCCAGCTGTCAAGAACATCGGCTTCTTCGGCCATCGCTTTTCTTCCAAACGTTTTACGATTAATGTCGTTATGAAATTTCTTAGCAAACGTGACTATTTCTCATTGAATAAGCCAGGTCAAATATTTGAACATCTTGTTTTTCTCAAATTTGAAAAAGGGTGGACAAATCAAATCTACCAATATGTTAAAACAAATTTATCTCGATCAATTTACGACATTAGTATATTTCACGCTTTATGGCAGTCAACTTTTTTTGCGAAGAAATGGCAAACGCAACCAATAACAGAATTTCAACTCACGATAAAGCTGTTTTGAATAGAATATTCAACCCCAGCTTACCGTATGGCGATACCGCCGAGGAGGTCCCCCAAGCTGAATCAGAAACTGGTAGGCCTTGTGTCATGTCACGCGCTCAAAAACAAGTTTTGTTGACATTCAGATCTGTTCATTCACATTCCTTGAGAGGAAATATTTCCCATTCTCTTGTGTAAACATCCTCTGAACTGATGCATTTATGATGTAAATGTCCGGTCACACAGCCTTCTGCGAGTTGATCACGAGTAAATCACGAGGAAAATCTGTCAAAAGCAAAGTAAACGCGGTCACAAGTGAATGACACATGAATGAAAGCTGGAGGACTCGCGAATAACAATTGCCCACATGGGCGAAGAATTTTATTTTTGAGCAGCACAAAAATTAGGTGCGATGGCCACCGCATGTCTCACAAGTGGTGTTAATCCGAATCTTCTCTGATGTAAATGATCTTCTTTGATATTTTGATTTTTCGCTATTTACATCAGAGAGCGTTGCTCTTTGAAAACAGCGGAAAGTTCGGTAACGTTACAAGTAGTGAAGCTTTGTTTTTGTGTATCATATCGAATCACTCGGTAAAACACTGTAGGGTATAGATCAATAAATAATTTTTTGTCATACCTTATAAAAATTTCATTTCAAATCGGCCTGCTGGAAGAGTATAACCTTTGGTTTTGAATGGAACGTCAAGGTAAACAAAGGCTGCTCAGGTGAGGGTTGTTGCAAAACATTGCCTATAAACCTTTTAGAAATACTTTTTGGCCGTAAATTTTTCAACATGTATCAGGGATAAAGATTAGCAGGGGCCCAGTCGCCCATGGCCCCTAGAATTTGGGCTGGGCCCCTGAATATCTAGAGAAAATGCCCATACCCTCAATGTTAGGAATCAAATTTTGCTATTCTGGGCCCCTAAGTTAAAATTGTAAGTCTTTATCCCTGATGTATGACAATAAATGGTTCATTGATCGAAATCATCAGGGGTTTTAACGATAGCGTTTAAGATCGGACGGTGAACGATGCGCAACAATTTGTTGAGAACTTCTTGATTTTTTCAAAGAGCAACGCTCTCTGATGTAAATAGCGAAAAATCAAATTATCAAAGAGCGTATTTACATCAGAGAAGACTCGGATTAAAGTGGTGTACAGAGCTCCAGATAATTTTTTGAGGCAAGGGGTATTTACCCCTCAGAATTTTTTCCAATGCGTATTTCCAGATAATTTTTCGAGGCAGGGCGTATTTACGTTCTTGTTCGGGAAAGGACTAAAATAAACAGGAACACCCGACCGGAACGACCCACTTTCATTTTCGGGTTCGAGGCCATCTAACCGCGGTATGTTTCTGACCATCGAGGTTTTTTTCTGAACAAGATTACCATCGTGTGCTATCTTTGCCTGTAGGGCCACTTCAGAACGAATATCGGCAAAAATCGCCTAAAGTTACGATTTGCTCAGCAGTGGATTTACTCGTTTGCCAGTTTGAAAAGAAAACAAACACCTTCGAGTTGTCATTTACGATTTACGGATTGACGCAATGGTCTGTTAAATCGGGTAACGATTTGCTTTCACGGAGATAACCGATTGATTGAAATTCAAGCAAATACAACACTCGGCATCATCCGGTAGATCTACAGAATAGCCGATTGTCGCTCGGCTGTCACAGTGGTGACGTAATTGGTATTCCCCCATTATTCAAGACTGTGATTGGCTGATTAAAGTCGTAATAGATGTCGGATAGCTGACTACCGTAACCTATTTTTTACAGACAAAAAGTTTGTGTTAATTGTTGGAATTTCCTAGTGTATGTTTTTTTTCGACATTTTCCGATCTTGATACGCTAACTGGCAATTATCACATGCGTTTTCATTATTTTGAATGCGTATTTGTACGCATTTTTCTAAAAGTTAATGCGTATTCAGACCAAATCAATGCGTATTTTACGCAAATACGCATCCTATCTGGAGCTCTGGGTGTAAATCATGCGGTACAAACATGTGGTACACTCGCGGATCACAAGTGGACGACAAGTGGTCACTCACAATTCGTAAAATTTCGTGTGATTGCGTGTGTAGCACTTGTCATCCACCAGGGTGTCCAAAAACCTCCAAATGGTTTTTTTTACCCCCAAAATGAATCTTCACAGTCTTCGCGAAAGTGCCGGACCGCCGTTCATTGACCGGCAAATTCAAGGGGGTCCGGCAAAATTTAGAGTTGACCGGTCCAAATGTCCGACGAATTTAATTCTGAAGAATCTTATGATAAAAGTCTAAATACCTTTTTCTAGTCCAATTAATTTCATATCACTTATTAAAGATCGCTTTCCTGAAGTAAACAGTAACTGATTGAAGTCAAGAATATGACGGGAGTCCTGTACCAGAAAAATCAATAATTTACATGCATGGGTAACTTTACTTAGCATAAAGTATAACACTTTACTGAAACATAGCCAATTTTTATACCCCCCACAACAAAGTTATGGGGGGGTATACTGGATTCAGGTTGTCCGTCCGTCCGTCCGTCTGTCCGTCCGTCTGTCCGTCCGTCCGTCTGTCCGTCCGTCCGTCCGTCCGTGGACACAATTTTGTGTCCTCTTCTCCTCCCACAGTTTTTGACCGATTTTGCTGAAATTTTAGCAGGTTGTTTCCTATCATATGAAGTTGTGCACCTGCAATTTTCATCTTGATCCAGGCAGTAGTTTCAGAGTTATGCCACTTTGAACTTTAGCACTTTTTCAGTGACAACGCGCTAGTGGGGGGTATTTGTCCGCTTTGCGACAGTTCTAGTTATCCCTTTCCCCACAGAAATTACACAGACACAAAAAGTTTTTGTTAATGATAAAAGACAATTTAATTTTTTGTTATTATTCTCGGTACCATGATGTCCCGAGTAATTGGTATCGTTTCATTTTGAAGGTACCGGTTCCTAAATTCGATACAATATCAGATTATCCTAGATAGAATTTCATTACAATTTCATGACAAAAATTCCGTATAATAGATCAAATTCCACATATCCACTGCCGGAAGTTGCATGAGTTGAGCAAAATACGATTTCTGGCTATCTACGATATTTCAGCATACCCATCCCATCTTTCTACATGACACGTTTAATCCTCATTCCCGGTCAATTTAGTAATCCAAACCTTATGCAAAATGCGGCTTGCTTCCAATTAAAAGTGTTCAAATCTGTATTTCGAAAGGTAAAGTATCACTTTTCCAAATTCGCATGACGATTTCTTTTTATCCCGATGAAAGATTATCAATTCTTTTAATATACGCGCTGAACTTCATAAAATCGTATCTACAGCCTTGTATTTACATTTTTTCCCTGAATGAACTCCTGTCATACGAAGAGTAATTCCTACTTGATTGACAGTTTATTGATCGAGTGAAACTGGAAGAAGAGCTAGGAAAGCAGCTGCTCCACCCCGCTTACCTGTCACAAAACATATTAGAAGGCGTGGTTGGCATTCTTTAAAACAATCGATGTCCAATCAGCGCACTTTGTGCGTTGCATAAATTAACATAAGTATGTGATGCGGGCGCCTTGCAACTGTACTGTAAAACCCGCCGAACGTTTGAATCAAATTTGCAGTCTTTGATTTTATACAAATATGAAAACAATCATCCTCGGATACCCAGTAGTCTGATCTACTTCATGTAGCGTTGTTCAGACCGCTGGGTATCAGGGGATAGAAAACAATCCGCCTCTACCGAGATATAAGAGTGATTTCCCTTGAAAGTTATCCCCCTTGAAATTTTTGGTGGTTCCGCTTCCGGTTGGGGCTACAGATAAGAAAGGTAAAGGCATTTCAAAATGCAAAATATCTTAAATTATTCATCAAACCCTGTGTTGTTGGTATTCAATAAATCATCCTGTCAAAACGATTCAAATCATAGCCTTAAGGTTTGTTGAAGATTTAAAATATTTGTTTTAGAAGAGTTTACCCCTCTTATCTGTTGCCGTGTACAGTTGTTATATATCCAGTACCGTCCATTAACATTAACCCTTTCCCAAGCAAAACCTGTTTTTTTACTTCCCCATTAGAAATATGTAAGGAAAAATGAGAGAAATGGGCAAATTGCTGATAATTAGCGATTTCCCCATTTCCTTTAATATCCAGTTTACTATGATTTATGCATATTATGCCTTTGGTATAAAACATTTTGTAATATGCAAGCAGCAACAGCTTCACAATAAGAACAGTTAATTTAAAATGATGGAATTTGGGAAAGGGTTAAACTTCCAACAAACTTTTTTTTGTCACTTGTCAATTGTCATACATATTGCAATTTCACTTTTAAGCAAATGTGTTTATTCAGTCGTAAAATTACGTAATGCGGGATGAAAGTTGGAATGTTGTCATGTCTATTTATCACGTCGTTCTTGTAGATCTTTTGTCTATTGACTAAGTGTGATATACAGTAACTTGTAATCTCGTGCTGGATGCACATACACATACACATGTCAATCTCCTTTTGTCGGTAACAATTAATTCTTAATCCCTTTCCAAGCAATAAAATTTAAGTATGTTAATACTAGAAGGTCACTAACTATGACGACGACATTTAAAAGCATATTCAGAGAAAACTATTATAGGCTATACCTCATTTTACTTTAGTTTTCATATTTGCAATGTCTTATGATACCCATTAAACGCAAAGTGAGGAAGTATGATTAAAAGAATGAAACAATTAATATATTTTAAAAAAATGTTAATTCGTTTATAACAAGGACACGCGGCATAGCATTACCTATGAATTGAAAATAAACCCATTAAAATTACATTCTGAAAAAAGCTGTTTTCTCTAGTTTACAAGTGATTTATAATTATCTAGAAAAGAGCAAAAATTCGTATAAATTTTTTGCTTATATGATGTCAGATGATTAGAATCAACACTATTTCTATATAGACATATAGAGTAAAATCCAACCGGAACTACCCAGTAGATTCAAGGGAGTTAATCCGATAGGTAAATAAGAGTTACCTTTCGAACCCGGTACTGTCCCATTATGGTTAATTCGAAATTGTTTGACTATCTACATTGTCTCATCAAGTTCGAACTCTTTGATCCTCGCAAGTCAAAAGGTATGCGGGGGAAATTTTACCGTGCACAATTTTCATTCCAATTAGAAAATTCCACAGTTATTTTTCATTTTCACATATTCCCCGAGCTAAATCATGTGAGTAAAGAATAAAGACATATACAGAATAAAGATGTACTACGTCATCATATGATGATTGCGTTCGCGGCATTCCCCTTTGATCTCCGAGAACCCGTCGCCTAACATTAAAACTACAGCGATGTATCAAAACCTTTGCATAACCTTTAGTTACAGTGTTTTGTGATCAGCAATACGTATTACACATGTTGACTCTTACCAGCAGCGTTATGTTTTCGTGCTTAGTTACTCATCTGGAATAGTTTGAATACCGGTACTTTAATTAATCTTCATTCTACTATACTTTGACGATCGAGCGTTATGACTTTGTTTATTTTTTTGTATTCTATTATTAAAACATAACAGATATGCATGTATATCATTATTAGGAATAGCAGATATGATCATCTTTCATCATAAATGACATACAATGTGGTTTTTTCAGAGGGGGATCTGGATGGGGGGGAAGTGTTGGTGGGGAGAGACACTCGACCATCGGCGGGGGGAGGGGGGTGTGTGAAAACTACTTTAGATTTTTAAATCTGAGGTTTTAACTTTTCAGTCAGCCCTAGTCCTTAAGTTATGTTAGTTTTGTTACAAGAAATGAATAATGAATCTGTTGTACTGCATATGGTTGATTTTTCATTATTGGTCACTGGAAGAAAATACTAACTTGTCAAATAATACTTATAGCATGCTCACAATGTAAAGTAATTGGTATCAGAATCGTTAGGAATTGGAATCGGTTAAGGTATAAAGTGCCTAATGAAAAACACCACTTTCTAGCCATACGAAATGTATCAAATTACACACACTTGTAAATACACTTCACATAAGTTGATTCACTGTGCCGGATTTCAAGATTATGCTTCAAGAAGAAAATAATTTACAAATATCATTTTACTCTATATTCATATGCAGGGGAGGTAATTTTGAGCATTTTGGTCAAATATTTCCATAAATATGCATTAATTCAAAATTCTAAACCGTACAAAATGCTTATGTTTGTATTTGGAATGGAAATGTAACACAGTTTAGGAATTACTGGCACTTTTCAAATTTTGCCGCTGGCTCTTTTGTGCTAATTAGACCCTTCTTACCTTAAAAAGTATCGAGTAGGTATCGGAATTGGTTAAATCCTGACGATGCCCATCCTACGCAAATGAATGCCAAAAAAGGAAAAATTTCAATACATGCTTAAACTCTCAGATGTAGTGTTATAAAATGCATTTAACTTGTTTGTATATCACAATGGGACATTCAAACAACCATAAGAACTGTTAGAGATGCCTAGAATCTAAATATCATATTTGGAATTTTCTTTGTAACAAAAAATCTAATTCCAGGTGGGGAAAATTTATCTGAAATGGGGGAAAAAAGTATATTCCTCAGAGAGGGGTAAGGGACCCAATAACGACCGTTTTTTTATGCTCCCCGAAGGGAGAGCATAATATAGTCGCCGCTTTGTCTGTCCGTCCGTCATTCCGTCCATCCGTCCAAAGCTATTTCTCTATAACCCTTGGGCCAAATCAAATGAAACTTACCATGTGAACTCCCTATGACATAATGCTGATGTACTTTTCTCAGTTTTTGGATTTGAGGCCTCGTCATGGGAAAAGGGGACTTAAGGTAAAATACAGTTTTTCTCTAATTTCTCCTAATCTAATGGTCAGAATTTGATGGAATTTCATATTTGAGTAACAAATCAGATGCCCTAGACAATAAACTACTTGAAATTTGCGTATAAAAAGTATGTCATGGAAAAGGGGGGCTTAATGTTTGTAAGCTTAATCTTAGCTCTGCATGGCATACATTTACAGGGATAAAGATTAGCAGGGGCCCAGTCGCCTATGGCCCCTAGAAATTGGGCTGGGCCCCTGAATATTTAGAGAAAATGCCCATACCCTTAATGTTCAGAACCAAATTTTGCTATTCTGGGCCCCTAAGTTAAAATTGTCAGTCTTTATCCCTGCATTTATTGTGACAATGCCTTAATCGGGGAGCATTGTCCGTCTCTGACGGCTCTTGTTTTAGAAAAAAATCACTGATCGTTGTGCCCCCAGTTTTTGTAAGCAGCCTTCTTTGTCCCTACTAAATGCCCTAGGACTCGAGTATCATATGAAAATCTGGATTTAGAAACTTGCATCATTAATGTCCCTCAAGTAAATTTCTAAGGGGTCATTTGTTTTGAAATTGTGACAATGACGCATGATTTGTGTCATGGAAAACCCTGCATGTGCTTGGAACGCTGTAGACAAGCGGATCAGCATAATTGTCTCAAACATGTAAAAGCATGGTCTGTACCCCCAGATTTGAAAGTCGGTGGAAACCCTGCTTGTCATCCACAAGCAGGGTTTCCACCGACTTTCAAATCTGGGGGTACAGACCATGCTTTTACATGTTTGAGACAATTTTGCTGATTTTTCACCGCATGTAGAAAAATTTGGCAAAATTATATGTGATCAACTGGTGGAAGGCTGTGTGACCGGCCCTTTATCCAGAGAAGAGCAAGGTTGTATTATGGCAGTAATGGTACCAGTTGGCAATAAGAGTATCTGTTGCAAGGGCAGATCCAGGATAATAACCAGGGGGGGTGTCTAAGCCCTCTAGGATTTTTCCAGGGTGATCCGAGCCCAAATGATGGCTTTAAAAGTGTTAAATATGAAACGTTATAGTAACATTATTTAGTCAAAATTTGATTTTCTGCCAATGCCAGGGGGGTTCCGTACCCCCACCCCCCACCTCCCCTCCCGATCCCCCCTCTAGATCCATCCATGGATTGGACAAGATTATTTTGATTTATTAGCTCGCCCGGGACGATAGTCTCGGAAGAGCTATTGTCATACCCCCAATGTCGGTGTCAGTGTCTGCAAAAACTTTAACCTGGCCCATATCTCTTGCCCTATTACAGATACAGCCTTCATATTTCACCTGTGCATACCCCTATTAAAGACCTTTCATTTGAGACCATGACCTTTGACCTTGTGACCTTGACCTTGGAGTTTGACCTACTTTTTGACCATTTTTAAAAACTTTAACCTGGCCTTTGTATTATGCCCTATTACAGATACAGCATTGATATTATACCTGAGGATACCTCTAACCAAGACCTTTCATTTGGGACCATGACCTGTGACCTTGACGTTTGACCTACTTTTAAAAAACTTTAACCTGGCTTATATTTCATGTCCTTTTACACACTAAGCCTTGATATTTTACACATGGACACCTCCTACCAACATCTTTCACATTTAACCATGACCTTGGACCTTGTGACCTTGGAATTTGACCTACTTTTAAAAAAACTTTAACCTGGCCTATATCCTGTGTCCTAGGCTAGTACACATACGGCCTTGATATTTCACACAAGATGGACACCTCCTACCAACACCGTTCACATTTGACCTTGTGACCTTGGAGCTTGTCCTACTTTTAAAAAACTTTAACCTGGCTTATATTTCATGTCCTTTTACACACTAAGCCTTGATATTTTACACATGGACACCTCCTACCAACATCTTTCACATTTAACCATGACCTTGGACCTTGTGACCTTGGAATTTGACCTACTTTTAAAAAAACTTTAACCTGGCCTATATCCTGTGTCCTAGGCTAGTACACATACGGCCTTGATATTTCACACATGATGGACACCTCCTACCAACACCATTCACATTTGACCATGACCTTTGACCTTGTGACCTTGACCTTGGAGTTTGACTTACTTTTAAAAAACTTTAACCTGGCCTCTATCTCATGTCCTCTTACACATGCAGTCTTCATGTCTCACACATAGACACCTCTGACCAAGACCTTTCACATTTGACCATGACCTTGGCCCTTTGACCCTGACCTTGGAGTTTAAGCTACTTTTAAAAAACTTTAAGCTGACCTACATCTCATGTCCTTTTACACATACAGTCTTGAAATTTCACACATGGACACCTCCTACCAATACAGTTCACATTTTGACCATGACCTTGGACCTTGTGACCTTGACCTTGGAGTTTGACCTACGTTTAAAAGACTTTAACCTGGCCTATATTTCATGTCCTATTACACATACAGCCTTGATATTTCACACATGGACACCTCCTACCAACACCAATCAAATTTGTCCATGACCTTGTGACCTTGACCTTGGACCTTGACCTACTTTTAAAAAACTTTAACCTGGCCTATATCTCATGTCCTATCACACATACAGCCTTGATATTTCACACATGGACACCTACCAAGACCTTTTACATTTGACCATGACCTTGTGACCTTGACCTTGGAGTTAGACCTACTTTTTAAAAAACTGTAACCTGGCCTTTGTATTATGCCCTTTTACACATACAGCCTTGATATTTCACGCATGGACATCTCCAACCAAGACATTTCACCATGACCTTTGACCTTGACCTACTTTTAAAAAACTTTAGCCTGGCCTATATCTCATGTCCTATTACACACACAGCCTTGATATTTCACACATGGACACCTCCTACCAACACCGTTCACATTTGACCATGACCTTGTGACCTTGACCTTGGAGTTTGACCTACTTTAAAAAAAACTTTAACCTGACCTATAAATCATGTTGTTTACACATACAGCCTTGATATTTCACACATGGACACCTACCAAGACCTTTTACATTTGACCATGACCTTGTGACCTTGACCTTGGAGTTAGACCTACTTTTAAAAAACTGTAACCTGGCCTATATCTCATGTCCCTTTACACATACAGCCTTGATATTTCACGCATGGACATCTCCAACCAAGACATTTCACTTTTGACCATGACCTTTGACCTTGACCTTGGAGTTTGACCTACTTTTAAAAAACTTTAACCTGGCCTATATCTCATGCACTATTATTGATAGAGCCTTGATATTTCACACATGGATACCTCCTGCCAAGACCTTTCATTTGGGACCATGATCCTTGACCTTGTGACCTTGACCTTGGAGTTTGACCTACTTTTAAAAAAATGGCTGTTTTTGTGACAAGCTCCCGTATAGGAGAGCTATGTTGTCCATGGACAACTCTTGTTCTTTTCTTCCACAGCTGTAGAATCAGAATCGGACGAAGTGAAGCAAGCCAAGCAATTAGAGCTTGAAGCAGTAAAAGAAGCAGAGGCTGGCCATATAGACAGATCTCTAGAGCTTTTAAACCGTGCCATATCCATAGCCCCAGAATATGCATCCAGCTATAACAACAGAGCTCAAGCCTTGAGACTTCAGGGGGACATACATGGTAAATATTAGAGCTCTTAACCTACAAAATTATGTTACTAACAATCAGACAGATATCTAGAACTTTTACACCGTGCCATATCCATAGTCCCAGAATATGCATCCAACTATAACAACAGAGCTCAGGCCTTGAGACTTCAATGGGACATACATGGTAAATATTATATTCAACAAAAGTTTGGAATATGTAATAAATTCATAATGTAATTCTGCTAAAAATCCTTGTTAATCAATTGGTCAAACTGCCAAAACAGCTATTCTAAAGCTATTGTATGCATAAGAGTCTTGGTAATTCTTTGATGAAATTTTTAGGAAGAGGGACACATGGAAACTTGTAGAATTTGGGGGTAAATCATTTTGACTTACACACTATATAATCGCTCGCGACTCAATATTTCGGCAAATTGCCTTTTTCAAGATAAACGGAAACACTTTTTTATCTTGAAAAAGGCAATTTGCCGAAATATCTAGTCGCGAGTGATTATATAGTGTGTTTATTACATTCTCTACGGAATAATTTTGTAAAATCATTTTGACTTAGTTGCCAACAAAATTAATGTGAGGTAAATTTATTAGCTCACCTGAGCACGAAGTGCTCAAGGTGAGCTATTGTGGTCACTCAATGTCCGTCGTCCGTCCGTCCGTCTGTCCGTCCGTCTGTCCGTCTGTCTGTCAACAATTTGGTGTTAACACTCTAGCATCCACAAAAGTTGGCCAATCTTGATCAAACTTAGTCAAAGCAAGTATGGTCATAAGTTCTCGGATGAGTTCGATTATGGGCCTGATTGGACCTGGAAGTCTGGAGTTATTTGCCCTTGAACGCAAAAAATAGCTAGTTTTGACTTTGTTTACACTCTTGCATCTACAATTATTGATCAATCAAGACAAAACTTGGACATAATGTTGGAGACGATAAGATCTTGCATGACTTCAATTTTCAGTCTGATCTGAGCAGAAAGACAAGAGTTATGTGCCCTTGAATTCGACAAAATTGCCATTTTCGGCAGTTTTCAACCTTGTTTACACTCTAGAATCTACAATTATTGATCAATCATGACAAAATTTGAACACAATGTTAAGGACCATAAGATCTTTGATGAGTATAATTTTCAGTCTGATCTGAACAGAAAGTCCAGAGTTACATGCCCTTGAATTTGACAAAATTGCCATTTTCAGCTGGTTTCAACCTTGTTAACACTCTAGAATCTACAATTATTAATCAATCAATACAAAACTTGGACACAATGTTGGGGACCATAAGATCTCTGATGAGTTTGATTTTCAGTTTGATTTGAACAGAAAGTTCAGAGTTACATGCCCTTGAATTTGATAAAAGTGCCATTTTCGGCTTGTTTCGACCTTGTTAACACTCTAGAATCTACAATTATTAATCAATGAAGACAAAACTTGGACACAATGTTTAGGATCATGATATCTTGGATGAGTTCGATTTTCAGTCTAATCTGATCAGAAAGTTAAGAGTTATGTGCCCTTGAATTTGACAAAATTGCCGTTTTTGACTGTTTTTGACCTTGTTTACGCTCTAGAATCTACATTTACGAACTAATCAAGACCAATTTAGGACATAATATTGGAGATCATAATATCTCGGATGAGTTAGATTTTCAGTCTGATCTGACCAGAACGTCCAGAGATATGTGCCCTTGAATTTGATAAAATTACCATTTTCGGCTGTTTTCGACCTTGTTTACGCTCAAGAATCTACAATTATTAATCAATAAAGATAAAACTTGGACACAATGTTTTGGACCATAAGATCTCATATGAGTTCGATTTTCAGTCTGATCTGATCAGGAAGTCGAGAGTTATATGCCCTTGAATTTCAAAAAACTGCTGTTTGCGGCTGCGTTCGACCTTGTTTATACTCTAGAATTTACAATTATTTATCAATCAAGACAAAACCTGGACATCAATGTTCACAGTTGGGCACCATTAGATCTCGTATAAGTTGGATTTTCACATGTTATTGACCATAAGTTCGTTCTCAGTCTTAAAGTCATAAATATTAATTAAATCAAACAAAAGAGTTGCTCATATCATTTTGGTTCAGGTGAGCGATATAGGACCATCATGGTCCTCTTGTAACTTATAGAGGGATGTAATCCTGTTTTGATTTGGACCAGTCTGATATTTTTATGCTCCCCGAAAAAATTTCGGGGGAGCATATAGTCGCCACGCTGTCCGTCCGTCTGTCCGTCCGTCAACAGGCCGCGGCCTTAGCGCAGTTGGTAGCGCATCTGACCCTCATTGTAGAGGTCCCGGGTTCGATACCCGGCCGCGGCTAATACCCTTTCTGACAAAATTTTCACCCACCAATGGGTTTGAAATCGTTAACCTAAGTGGGCTTGCAGCTGGAGGCTTGGTAAGGGTGTTGTGGTAGTACTGGTTTGAGAAACAACAGGAATCCATGGGTAGGTGCTCCAGCCGCCGCGATATGACCCTGGTAGTTTAAAACGGCGTAAAACCCCAATAAACTCAAACTCAAACCTGTCCGTCCACAGCCATATCTTGGCACCCCTCAGTCCAAATTCAATGAAACTTCACATGTGAACTCCCTGGGATAATCCCTAGGGATTGTTTTCTCCGTTTCCTAATTTGTGGCTGCGTCATGGAAAAAGGGGCCTTAATGTAAAAATTAGTTTTTCTCTAATTTCTCTTTATCTAATTGGCAGAATTTAACGAAATTTTGTACTTATGTGATAAATGAGATGTTCTAGACCATATTCTATAAATAATGTGTGTACAAAAAATCTGTCATGGAAAAAGGGGCTTAATGTATGATAGTTTTTATTTTGTGACAAACACTTACTGTAAACCAGGATTAGTTCGTGTCAAGAAATGTTCGCGTTTTCATGCATGTGGGCTTGTTCACGGTGTTTTAAGTTTGCGGATCAATGCTGTACGCGAATCACGCGAAACAAAACATGTTGTGGAGGAATTGAAAAATTGATAAAAATTGTTAAATAATAAGGGGAATCGGATAATGGAATAATTACATATCGAATTATGACGATATTTTAGTCGCCATTGACAGCTTGGTCGAAGTAAGTTTCAATCGACCCATTGTTTTATTTCACACTTTATAGTATACTGTATTACAGTTTGTAACACAATACATAGTATTTGAGCGTAACATTAACTTCACACCTATTTACCTATAGCGTTGAGAAGCGATTATTCACAGAAGGACAATTCAAACCTTTTAGCTGTGGCTAATTCAAGCTACAGATACAATGTTTTAAACGACCTCTTTTCTCAATTTCGGGAAGGTATATCTAGTTGAATAAGTTGGTTTGTCTTTCAATGTCGTGTTCTTCAAAATGTCACGATATCTATTTATTTTTGGATGAACATGAAAGTAGTCTAAAAGAAAGAAACTTTTTTCACTTACACCCTGTTATGAAAAAGCTATTGTTTACATAGTAACAAATATGTCTAACAAACACAGTGTAAATAAAACATCTCCCCATAGGTTTTCCCGAAAAAAAACAACTTTCAAACGATTAAAGTTCGCCTTTTTATTGAAAGTAGCATATTTGCGGGGTTTTAAGTTTGCCGATCACACCCACCCGCGAAAGACGCTAACTTAAAATGCGCGAAATCATTTCCTGGTTTACAGTATTCAGGGAGCATAATCCATCTATGACGGCTCTTTTCTTACAGGTGCTTTACAAGACCTCAACAAAGCCATAGAACTAAGCAGGGGTAGAGGTAAGGTAGCCTGTCAAGCATACACACAAAGAGGACTAATAAAGAGATTAGAAGGTAAGGAAAGTTTATTTTACCCATTACCAGATAGAAAGAAATTAGACTATCCCAATTGGAAAGCTGCTGCAGACAACGTGGAAATAAGTCTGTCTTTACAAGACCTTAACAAAGCCATATAACAGGGGTAGAGGAAAAGTAGCCTGTCAAGCATATACACAAAGAGATCAGAAGGTAAGCCCATTTTAAGCTTTGTTGTTCAAGGAATGTTTGAGTTTTTCTAGTGACCCAAGTGTGAGACTGTTGGCACGATACATTAATGTCTTACATGCTAATATATCCCTAGTTAATTTCCATCTTGTTATATACATTTTGTTTGTTTTGAATCATGAGGTCCCAGATTTGATCCCAAGTCATGTTGATTATCCTTTCAGACAAAATTGTGTCCCACCAATGGTTTGATAATCGCTAAACTATGTGGACTAGCAGCTAGAGGCTCAGTTAGGGTGTTGTGGCAGCACTGGTATGAGAAATGACAAAAATCAATGGTTAAGTGTTTCAGCTGCTTGAAATTACCATAGCAGTTGAAAGAGGTGTTAAACCCAAATCAATCAATCATTTGTTTGTTATACGCCGCCGGAGGCGGACGTATATTGGCGTCATCTTCTCCGTCTGTCCGTCCGTCCGTCCATCCGTCCATCCGTCCGTCCGTACGTACGTACGTCCACTTTTCTTGTCAACGCAACTCCTCCTAAGTTTCTGGCTGGATCTTCTTGAAACTTGGTCAATGTTATCACCTCAATTGGTAGATGTGCATGAAGGAAGGATTTTATGGTTCGTCGATTTTTGCCTGAGTTATGCCCCTTAAAAACTTAGTCTCTGGGGCTTATTGAAATTGCAGCCTTGTCAACGCAACTCCTCCTAAGTTTCTGGCTGGATCTTCTTGAAACTTGGTCAATGTTATCACCTCAATTGGTAGATGTGCATGAAGGAAGGATTTTATGGTTCGTCGATTTTTGCCTGAGTTACGCCCCTTAAAAACTTAGTCTCTGGAGCTTATTGAAGTTGCAGGCTTGTCAACGCAACTCCTCCTAAGTTTCTGGCTGGATCTTCTTGAAACTTGGTCAATGTTATCACCTCAATTGGTAGATGTGCATGAAGGAAGGATTTTATGGTTCGTCGATTTTTGCCTGAGTTATGCCCCTTAAAAACTTAGTCTCTGGGGCTTATTGAAATTGCAGGCTTGTCAACACAACTCCTCCTAAGTTTCTGGCTGGATCTTAATGAAACTTGGTGGATGTTATCACCTCAATTGGTAGATGTGCATGAAGGAAGGATTTCATGGTTCATTGATTTTTGCCAGAATTATGCCCCCTTCAATCTTAGTCTCTGGGGCTTAATGATATTTCAGCCTCGTGAATGCAATTCCTTCCAGGTTTTTCACTGGATATTTATAAAAACCTTTTTGTGAACACAATTTTTTAAAGGTTTTTCAGTGAATATTTATAAATCCTTGTCAATGTCATTTTTTTGTCTCAAGTTTTATAAGTGGCGGCGTATATTGTGACGATGGCACTCTTGTTTTGTTTACAGAGGATGAAAATGGTGCTAAGTAAGGATTAGGAAACACTACTTGCTGCAAACAAGACCGGGTTTCGACGTTCCTTATAGAAATGGCTTTGGAAAACATTGAGTCAAAAGAAGAATCTGCTGATAACCAGCAGTTTCTCCTTTTGTGTCAACGTTTTCTGTTGTGTACAGTATTATATACAAATCCTGTCTTCATTAAATTATTATCACCTGTTTTGTCCACTGCCGCAGATTTGGAATTGGACCACCCTAAAACTTTGCTGTTTTGAATAGGGTTGAATAATTTACTAAGCGCTGTCTAAGTTTCTCAGTATCCATTTTGTTGTCTATGGCAGCTTTTGAATTTTAGTACCATTCAACTTTGATGTTTATGTTTATTAAATAATTTCCTAAACACTCTGTTTTGTTTTCTTGACAGATGAGGAAAACGGTGCTAAAGAAGATTTACGTAGCGCAGTTTGCCAAACAGCTTCTCGTGACCTTGAATAATGACGCTTTTTGAGACCCCATATGAAAAATGCTTTTTCACAAGCAATTTCTTCATTTTCCACAATGTTTTCTAACCCAAAATGGAAAGATATCTAAAATTTTACTAACTTGAAATTGTCGTCTACAACACCTTTTCATTTGGATTGGTCTAAAATTTTGTCGTCAGGTAATGTGCATAGGTGAAGTTTCTGCCATTCTTCATGACAATTTTGTGTTTGTTTTGTTCACAGAGGATGAAAACGGTGCTAAAGAAGATTTACGAAACGCAGCCAACCTGGGTGGACAGTTTGCCAAACAGCTTCTTGTGACCTTGAATAATGACGCTTTTTGAGACCCCATATGAAAAATGCTTTCGCAAACATTCTGGAAAAAGAAGAAATTGCTTTTGACAAGCAATTTCTTCATTTTCCACAATGTTTTCTAACCCAAAATGGCAAGATATCTAAAATTTCAGCAGCTTGAAATTGTTGTCTATAACACCTTTCAATTTGGATCAGTCTAAAATTTTGTCGTCTGGTAATGGGTTTAGGTCAAGTTTCTGACATTGTTCTTGACAATTTTTTGTTTGTTTTGCTCACAGAGGATGAAAACGGTGCTAAAGAAGATTTACGAAACGCAGCCAACCTGGGTGGACAGTTTGCCAAACAGCTTCTTGTGACCTTGAATCCATATGCTGCTCTTTGTAACCAGATGCTTTCAGATGTGATGAATCGACTCAGATCAGGACAATCTGTTAATGATGCAGATTAGATGTGCTTTGGTTAAACTGTAAACCTCTTCCAAACAAGTCCTGCTTTTGATTTCCAGGATAGAGAAGGCTTTTGAAAACATTGAGAGATAATAAGAAAGTAATAACTGGGCAGGTTTAAAAAAAAATGTGACCAAAATGTGACATTTAAATGTTGAGATTAACAGCTATTTTTAGCTCGACTTTTCGAAGAAAATGAGAGCTTATACTGTCACCCGGGCGTCGGCGTTGGCGTCGGCGTTGGCGTTGCAACCAAGGTTAAAGTTTTTTCAAACATCAATAACTTCCATACTATCAAAGGGATTCAACCCAAACTTGGCATACTTATTCACCATCACACCCTCTACCTTACTATCAGGGCCCATGACCCTGGGACCACTCTAATTGGAGTTATGCCCCCTTTATACTAAGCAACTTAGAAAGTCGAGCGCGCTGTCTTCGGACAGCTCTTGTTACAGAATATCATCCAGATTTCTTAATTAGGGTGGCTGAAAACTATTCCAAATGGTTAAGCAGTGCCCAAATTATATTTTAAATTCATGTTCACTACTTTTTAGCTAAAATTGTGTGCACAATCTTGCAAAATGACACCAAAAAAGCGTTTCACTCCTGACGGCATATATATTGCACAATATGAGAAATTGTAACCCACGAATCACTAAATAGTAGAGTGCAGAATGCCCACAAGGTTGATGGCTTTCTAAAAAAGTTTGACTGGTAGATTTCTGGCTGAATAGACAAAAATGAGAACACATTTTGCAAAATAAAAGTGTTTCACTCCAGACATAAAATTCAGAGGGTTATTGTATAAAACAGGCTCCACATCCTAAACCAGTGAAGATAAGATGAAAAGGTAATTTTAAGATGATGGTGCACATGTTGTTTTATTAATTACAAGTGCTTATTGCAGTATCCTGTCACTGTCTTTTATTTACCATAGCTTAGAAACTTGGTAAAAGTGTTAAGTGTCACACAAAAACGTTTCACTCCTGACATTTTTGACATGTTTTAATGACATATCTTTTTTATTTGTGAAGCGATTTTCTTTAAACTTGGTACCCAGTATATAGACACAATAACACATCTTTTTAGCTTTGATTGGGTGGAATATGTTTCTCCGTAAGAGCCGTGGCATGTAAAAAGTGAATGGTCACATTTTTTTTAAACTTGCCCAACTAGAACTTCACCTAATTTTTAAATGCTAAAGGAAAATCCTCTCCTTCGCAATTTTTATATTTCCATCTGCAACACCTGTCAAAAGTTTTGTCATTTTTGAAAGGGCTTAATTTAAGAATTGTCTACAGTATGAAATAATAGACTAGAGCAAACTCAAAGGTTGTTGCATATGACAGAATGACTGTTAAAAAAACACCAAATTAGATTTTATATGGTATATAGATAGTTCAGAGAAAAGTAGAATCATTTTATTTTACCCGAAAAAAATCTTTAATTCAAGGTAAGGAAATCAAAATCAGGAACTGTTACAAGAGGGTAATTTGAACAGTATTCCGTTCATATATTTGTATTTGTTAAGTATAGATTGTTCCACTTGTATAAAATAATTATTACCTTTTAACCCTATTCAAAACAATGCTGCGATTTGTCTACCCTTGAAAATAAAGCATTAGAGAATGTCATTGGAATAGGTCATAATGCCGATAATAAGGATTTCATCTTTTCCCTTATATGTTCTTTTTATAATGATGTTAAAGAAATTAACTCTTATTTTATTATCTCAGTAAGTTTTCAATTTGTTTTAGCTTTGAACTATCAGGGATAAACATAGCCCTTTCAGGAATGTAAAAAAATTGGGATTCTTCCACTTTGAAACCTGCTGCAGACGGCAGATTGGATTTTGATAGAGAAAGCTCTATATATGTACAATGTAACACTGAAAATATTTTGGCAAAAGGAGAAATTAATGGGAAGTGGCAAAGTAGGTGTTGTTTTGGACAGGGTTAAAAATTTATGATTACCCAAGATAATCTTGTAGAAATTGAGATTGACCATGCTCTTGATGTGGTACAGTTGGGAACATCATGAAATTGACATTCATTCCGTTCAATTCCATTCAATTCCATTCCGCTCATCTGATTTATCATTCATTCACCATTCCGCTCTTTCCATTCCATAAAAACATTCAAACCATTCACTCAAAACGCTCAGAACGTTTATAACATTCCATCGTTTGATTGGCTGATATTTTAAATGGTTAAACACGATTGGCTGAAATTTTAATTTCGTTTACAATAATTCGGAAATTTATGCAACCCGTTTGACCTAATTCTGAGTTAATAACAACAATAATATATCGATTAATCAGAAGTGAAAGTAGATTTATATCAAAAAGGGAAGATGGAAAATGATTAAAGAGGAAACCGATGAACGGTACAAGTTCGAGCAAAGGTGGAATCATACGCCGTGAGGGGTGACACTGCGGTGGCCATTCCGAGGATTTTGAGTGTCCGGCATAATTTCGTAGCGTAACAGCAGTCACACGGCGGTGAAAGGGATCACCTGTGAAAGGCATTTCTAACAACAAGTCATCCTAATTTCATATTGCATTCTAAATGAACAAAATTGTTTATCCGCGAAAACATTCAACTTTTCAATCTCCAATGTATTTTAAAATACACAGTCTTAAAAGCAGTTTTTATTCGAAATAGTCAGGTGCCCGCCGTAAAATAACGAGCAAAAATTTACTAGCGGGCGAACCGACTGTGACAAATTTAACACTATCTCTGTTCAATTAGACTATAATTCTACCAATTTTTTGTTGGATGATGATCGGAAATGCTGATTTCGTGCATAGAATATCACGACACACGATAATTAAGAGAAAAGAAGATTCCAGCGAAATAATCATCTAAATTCTACTACATAACCATCTGTACAGAGATATACTGCACTTGATGTCAATTAATCAAAACGGATGTAAAAATCGCTAGACTTTTTCGTAAACAAATAGGTTTTCGACCGATCAATTTGAAATAGGTTTTACCCTTTCTCCAAAATTCATTTTTATCCCACAAAAAAACTGCTGAAAACAAGAATACTGGAGAAAATACCGACTGTAAGAATTTTACTTCTCTCCAATCAGCCTTGATTTTCAAATAATCATTAGAAAAGGTTTGGTAAAACATTGAGAGAAAAGAAGTTATTATATTGATAATCTGAACCAGAGACATAGATATATGTCTCTGTCTGAATACATTGTGTTATAAAAGTTCCCTTTCCCAACGGCACAAAAAATTTGACCTTTCAAACTCGAAAGCATCAGCAAATGATTTACTGTACATACGTTAAAAACCTTCCCCAAACAAGAGACCTTATAATCAACATGCCCGTAGGAACATGGGGGGTAGGGGGGGGCTAAGCCCCCCTACAATAATTTTTTAGGGAAAATCATAATTACCCCCCCCCCCCCGCCCCAAATATTCAGACAAACCCCTCAATGCGAAATTGTTTCCTACAGCCCTGATTAAGACATAAAATTTGGAAAACCTTGTACAAAAGAAAATGCTAATAACCAGCATTTTTTACCTTTCCTACAATATTTTCTACAGATAATTCTTTATTTGTAAATCCATTTTGTCATCTGCAGCTGGTTAAAGATTGGGTCAGTCTGAAATTGTGTTGTTGTGTTGTATGTACAAATGAGTGTAGTGTAACTCCTCTCTCAATATTTCTGGGTTATATCATAGTAGGTGGAGCATCTGCCTATGGAATTTGGATGTTTATCTCACAACATCCTTCCCTAGCCTACAACTATTCAACCTTAAGGTTTTACAATTATCCACCAATTAGTGGCAGACAAAACAATATATTAAGGTAGAATACACATAATGTGGCCATTTTGAGATTCTTAAAGCATCAGATTTTTCCGAGCAGACCAACCGTAAACATTCGGTAGTGGTAGTTTGACCGCCGAATGCTTTCGAATTCGCCCGAATAATTCCGACGTCACACGAATCGCATTAGGGTGGACTAAAATTGGAACAGTCTGAAATGTGTCGGTTGTGTAAATAAATGTAGTGCAACTCCTCTCTTAAGAGATTTCTTGGTCATATCCTGGCAGGTGGAGCATCTACCTTTGTATGGATTTTGGTTGTTTCTCTCACAAGAACTATCACATCATCCTTCCCTAGCCTACAGCTACTCAATCATTTAGGTTTTACAGTTATCCACCAATTTGTGGCAGACAAAACATGATATTAAGGTAGAATACCCGTAAAGTAGCCATTTTTATATTCTTAAAATATCAGATTTTCCGAGCAGCATCGTTACGTAGACGAACCTATTCAGGCCGGTCGTAAATATTTAGCGGAGGAAAGTTCCACCGCTGAATGTTTTCGACTTCGCTGGAATAATTCCGATGTCGTGCGAATCTCATAAGGGGTGGACTACCTTAACCCTGGCTGGAGAGCTTGGGCTTCATAATCAAGTTGAAGCACTGGACCTCATAATTGAGTTTGATGCACTCTGTCATTTGTGAAAGGGCTATATGGAAAATATTGAGGGAAAAGTAGAAAATACTGATGATCAGCATTATGTTTTCTCTCAATATTTTTTATAAATCTAGCTATGATGGAATACTGATGCCATGAGTGACATTAGGCCTTGATACAGCAGATTTGCTTTGGAAATTGATTGGGTTTAACACTTCTTTCAACAGCTAAGTACTGTCATATTGCGGTCACTGGTGCATCTAACTATGAGATCCCTTTGTTTCTCAGACCAGTACAACTACAACATCCTTACCGAGCCTAAAGCTGCTCACCCAAATAGACTAACGATTATGAAAGTATTGGTTGGAGACAATTTTGCCAGAATCTATGTTTGATTCAGCCGAAGATCGTACCTGGGACTTCATAAGTGAGAGTCTGATGGGCTGCCAACTGGGTTTTTGGCGGCTGCTTTGGGAATGTATCATATTACTATGCATAAAAGCAGGTCTAGATAAGAGAACTGGTCACCGAATATTCATTTAATGTAGTTTTAATTATCAATAATATGTCCATGTATAGTATTCATTATTCAGTTCATGCATATACAGTTGACATTCTGGATGTATGCAGGCCACAAGGGACATTGTATTACCTCAAAATATCAGAAGTATGAGACACACCTGATTTTGCAGTGTTTTGAAAATTCATGAAACAATAGCCCGGTAGTAAAGGTTGGCTACATAACAAATGTCAATCACATCGCACGAGAAATTCCGATGTCGAATGAATCTCATAGGCGGTGGACTACCTTAAGATTTTTCTTTAGACTAAACCCTTTCGCAAACAACAAAATTTTAAGATGGTGCAATTCAAAAGCTGCTTGAGGTCACAAAATGGATGCAGAAAAAGATTGGATTTGTGTACACTCTTTATGTGTGCAAGCCATAAGGGACATCACATTACCCCAAAATATCGAAAGTGTGAGACACATCTGACTTTGCAGTATTTTGAAAAATTATTTATTAAGGTAGTCCACCTGTGATGAGATTCATGCAACAACCCCAAGCAGCAAAGGTTAGCTACGTAACAATGGTTAAATCAAATTGCACAAAAAATCAAATGTCGCATGAATATTATTAGGGGTGGACTACCTTAAGATTTGTTGTTGAACTTAAACCTTTCCAAAACAACAAAAATTTAGGATGATGCAATTCAAACGCTGCTTGAGATGACATAATGTATATGTAGATTTGTGTACATATAACACAGGTGATATAAAGGCATAAGGAGAAAATGCTGGTCATCAGCATTTTCTTCTTTTGCCTTAATGCTTCCACATGTATTTCATATAGTATTCTGTTGTTAGGTGATTTTTACAAGATTTTATGAATTTCATTTGAGAATAGCATGGATAGATCTTCATAAGTCTGCATGTATTAGGTCTTTCTCTTATCTAGGCTGATAAGGTTGAATGCCCATAATGTGGCCATTTTGAGATTCATAAAACATCAGGTTTTTTCGAGCAGCATCGTTAAGTATCGAAACCTATTTGGGCATAGCCGTAAACATTTGGCTGTGGAAAGTACCATTACCTAATGTTTTTATGTCGCCGAATAATTCCGATGTTGTGTAAATCTCATTAGGAGTGGACTACCTTAAACTTTTCTAAAAGGCAAAATTTTGGCTAGTCTACAAATCTATTGATGAGAGAGGGTAATAGCTTTTCCTGATGCAAAATATCTTTCATAATTCTTTTCATAATTCTCCCAATTCTATGTTGTGGGTACTCATTTGAATCCTCTTCTAAAAAGGTTTCAATGTGACTGTGTACCCACAACAAAGGGTTTGGATTTGAAGTAAATTTAAAATCCTATCACCCTATCTTATCTTATTATTGCTGTGTCTAAATTTGTCCAAATTTGAAATGAGATGTCAGGGACGTCTGGATTCCAACCCCCACTCCCTCTAGATCCGCCCTTGTTTCTGAGGCATTTACACTTATTTGTACACTCATGAAACACTTGTAAGTTAATGATCTGTCTGTAAAGGGAACTATGGTCTACATGTTCTAAATGCATGTATTCTTCCCTGGCACAAAACTTGTTTGCAGAAACATGCTCGAGGCCGAGCTTCTTGCGGAGATCGCATGATTTGGTGGTGCGGATATCATCTGTTTTTACGCCGCATATCTGTCTGACCATGGCGTTGTCATTTCGCTGTAGGCGTTGAAGATTTGGCTTAGACAGAGGCCATGTTTCGCTTGCATATATCATGACACTTCTGACACAAGTACTGTACACTTTTCCGCGTGTTTGGTATGTGAGATGGCGTGATGTGAGGATTGGTAGTAGCTCTTTAAATTTCCTCCATGCCGCTTTGACTCTGGTCACTGTACAGTGAACTTTAAAAAGGTTCAGTAACACTGGTCTTGAGTCTGAAAGCAAAATAATACAAATTACAATCATTTGGCTATTTTGTTAATATGTATTTACAGCAATATCAAATCATGAATTGGGCATAATTCAATTGCTTATTTCATTTTCTTGATGTAGTATACCCTAATGAGATTTGTATGACGTCGGAATTATTCGGGCGCAGTCGAAAACATTCGGCAGTGGAACTTCCATCACCGAATGTTTACGACCGCGCCCGAATAAGTTGGGATATGCAATGACGCCACTCAACAAGAGGGCCATTGGCCCTGAAGCGCTCACCTGATATAACTTTTTGTATACCAATTTTCAGGTTGATTGGACAAAAAATGTGACCTCTAGGGTGCACACAAGGTTTAACGAAGATTTGACCTCTTGACCTAGAATTGATCAAGACAATCATTCTGATCAATTTTCAGGTTGATTGGGCAAAAAATGTGGCCTCTAGAGTGCACACAAGCTTTTTCTAAGATTTGACCCCGTGACCTAGTTTTTGACCCCAGATGACCTTATTTCAAATTTGTCCGAGATTTTATCAAGACAATCATTCTGAGCAAATTTAAGGTTGATTGGGCAAAAAATGTGGCCTCTAGAGTGCACACAAGGTTTTACAAAGATTTGACCTCATTTGACCTCATGACCTAGTTTAGGACCCCGGATGACCCTATTTCAAACTTGTCCGAGAATTGATAAAGACAATCATTCTGATCAATTTTCAGGTTGATTGGGCAAAAACTGTGGCCTTTAGAGTACAAACAAGGTTTTTTAAGATTTGACCCCGTGACCTAGTTTTTTACCCCAGATGACCTTATTTCGAACTTGTCCGAGATTTCAACAAAACAATCATTCTGAGCAAATTTCAGGTTAATTGGGCAAAAAATGTGGCCTCTAGAGTGCACACAAGGTTTTTCTAAGATTTGACCCCGTGACCTAGTTTTTGACCCCAGATGACCCAATTTTGAACTTGTCCGAGATTTTATCAAGACAATCATTCTGAGCAAATTTCAGGTTGATTGGGCAAAAAATGTGGCCTCTAGAGTGCACACAAGGTTTTTCTAAGATTTGACCCCGTGACCTAGTTTTTGACCCCAGATGATCCAATTTCAAACATGTCCGAGATTTCATCAAGACAATAATTCTGAGCAAATTTCAGCTTGATTGGTCAAAAAATGTGGCCTCTAGAGTGCACACAAGCCAAAGGTTGACGGACGCCGGACGACGGACGCCGGACGCCGGACGATGGACACAGCGGTATCACAATACCTCACCATGAGCACTATCGTGCTCAGGTGAGCTAAAAACATCTGATGTTTTAGCTATCTCAAAATGGCCACATTACGGGTATTCTACCTTAACCCTTTCCCAAACAACAAAATCTTGGACTGGCCCAATCTGAAAGCTGTTACAGACGACAAAAATAAATGATGATAAATGTAGTATTTGTGTGAAATAATGCACAAAAAATATTGAGACAAAAGGAGAAAGTGAAACTGCTGGTTATCAGCAGTTTCTTCTTTTGTTTCAATGTTTTCCCAAGCCTTATCTACTAGGGATATCAAAACCAGGTATTGTTTGGGATAGGGTTAACCCTTTCCAAAATGGCAAAATTTTAGGGTGATCAAATTCAAAGGTTGTTGGAGACGACAAAAGATTTGCTGATGCAGATTGGATTTGTGTATAATTTAGCTTAGAAAATATTGAGGCAAAAGGAGAAAATACTGATCATCATCATTTTCTTCTTTTGCCTCATTGTTTTCACAACTTAATTTCATCATGGACGTCAAAACCATGTCTTGTTTGGGAAAGGGTTAAGGCATATATCCATGCAAATTTTTGAGAGATAAAGACAGTAATTCTGAATAAAGTTATATAATTCTGTATGAGTTAAGGGTGGTCCAATTTGAAAGCTCCTGCCTACAAGAAAATATTGAAGGCTTAATCAGCATTTTATTCTTTTTACCTTGATATTTTCTGTGCTAGCATGTATGTAATGAAAATTGTATTTACGAACCCATTACCAAAGGACATAATCTAGATGTGTCTAAATTCAGAGATGATGCAGACGACACATTTCAAGTCAGTGAAATTTTATAAATTTTGGTCTTTCAGGGTGAAAATTTCCAGACATGGCGAAAACCGTCAGACAATCAGACATATCTGATAAAATTTCCCTTGGTCTGATGATTTTTTGCTATTGTCAGTCCGACTGTCTGACACAAGTTTCTATTGATCTGTCAAGATAGTGAATAAGTGATCGGTCTGACAAAATATTATTCAGTCTGACAGATTTTTCAATATTGTCAGACCGAATGTCTGACAAATATTTCTGGTCTTTTGCCATGTCTACAGGTCAGAAAAACATTGTGGGAAATGAAGTAATTGCTTGTCACAGGCATTTTTTTGAGAGGAATCAAAAAGTGTCATTGTGTGATAATGGGTTAACATAGCCCACCTCTAATGAAATTCAAGGGACTTCAGAAATTTTCCTGCTACTTCATAAACATAATTTCCTATGTATCCGAATATATTTTGGCAATGTAAACATTCTTTGAAGGAATGTTCTGCCGTCAAATGTTCATGACATTGCCTCAGAAATTATTCTGACATCGCATAAATCCCATTAGAGGCAAACTCCCTTAACTCATTTTCAGACACCAAAATGTTGGACCTAAAATTTTATTTGAATTATTTTGTAGATCTGACAATTTCAAATTGATGAAATTTTAGAAATGTTTCTATTTTGGGTTAGAAAACATTGTGGAAAATGAACAAAATGCCTGTACATGACAAGCAAATTCTTCATTTTTTACAATGTTTTTCTAAGCATTTACTTGTTAGGGAGTCAAAAGGCGTCAGTTTGTGCTGGAAAGGGTTAAAATGAGATATTGCCAGACCAATACTTAAGACGTGCATACCCACTTACACACATCTAATAAGGTCATGCGTTTACCATTTCTCGAGCACAGCAAAAAATTTACAAATCAAATGCAAGGAAATCACAAGAAACCTACCTGAATATTTCAGAACTTCACGTTTGAACTTCACATTCCAAGGGAAAAATAGACATGTCTCTAGAGCTCTGTTTCAAACATTCATAGTCACCAAGTTTCATTGTTTCGAATAACACCAACGCAAGTTTCTCCATGTCTGAAAATAACAGTTACACCATATTATTATTTAAGTTTATTCTCTGACAATGAACTTATCCCCTCCGTTAAACATGTGCAATAACAGACCGCAATAGAAATGTGCTATAGAAAAAATGGCAGATCTGATAAGTCCTGACATACACAGAAATGATTTTTAAAAAATGTGTCAGGGCTTATAAATAGGACTACTTTGAATATGGACACATGTAAGTTTTTGCTGTTTGTTAATGGGATACTAATTCCACTTTAAATATTGAACAACAACAAATAACAAGAGGTTCGCAGAGCGGCGCAGATACGCCTGAGAGGGGCTTGTCAGTAAAATGGACATTTTTTTTTTAAATTCAAAGGCAGAGAATTCAAGAACGAAAAGAGTTATCTGAATTCCGTAAGCGGTGTGCACAACTAGACACCACAGAGATTCATTGTGGCAAGTTTGATCAAATTCTGATCAAAACTGTAGAAGGAGTTGCGCACACAAGAAATTGCTAACGGACGACCGGAGCCATATAAAACATGATACTACCCTTCGGGTGCATTAAAATAATTAAACTAACAAAGAATAGTATGATATTGATTATATATTTTTTTAAATGATCACTAATTACATTAATCATTGATATTTTGGGTCATTGGGGGGGGGGGGGGGGCAGGTTTACTGATGGAATATCGAAATTGGGTCCGGTTTACCGATTTGGGAATGGTTTGACAGTACAGCTTGCTGCCCCATGAGAATAAGGGTTAAGAAATCATAATGAAAAATGAAGCAAACTGCGGCATTTTTCATTACTCACAATGTCTTCTACCAAGAGTCAATGTAATTTTTCATGCAGTAGCGAATCCGGTAGGGTTCGAACAAACCAACCTCTGCAGCCTGATTATATCAATGTGCAGAAAATATCCAGGCCAAAAAAGATAATGATAATGTTGGTCAATGGTGGGGGGGGGGGGGGGGGGGGGGGGGGCAAATGATACAGGTGTATTATTGGGGGAGGCTATAGGATATGACAGTCTCCAGCTAGGCCCTTTTAGAAGGGCGCGGCGCCCTGCCTTGCCCTGCCGTCGAAGTGCGGCGCCCTGCCCTGTAAATTGACTCTAAATTTTGCCCTAACTTGCTCAATAAGCAATTATCTTGTATATTGTCGCCTTTCTAATTGATAATCAAAACTCGCTGTGATCACTGATGAATTAAGTGGGCAGTCTCGGGGGATAACTATTTACAACCTATAAAACAGAATAAGTGCAAGGCGTGGCTTATATCGACGAGGCGACCAATCAGAACGCGTGATTGACTGATTTATTATCGAGGGGGCAGTTTTCCGATAATCTGTTGATGACAGCGCGTGCCATAAAACAATTTTTCAATTGTAAACAAACGCTGATTAGGTACTTAATCCTTACGAATTGATTGATTGAAGATTGAATGGACGATGATTAACTTTGTCACCTTTCACTGAGAAAATTTCAGATTAGTTGTAGGCTGCGATATGATATTCTACATTTTCGAAAATCGCCGCTTAACACTGGCAGTTTCGTCCCATTTTGTTTTGCAGTTTACCTTAAATTCGTGGATCTTATTTCAAAATTGTAATTCACAGTCTTCGCGGGACCGAGTCTTTGCGAAAGCCCCGGAGAAGTTTAGAGTTGGATGGCCAAAATGTCCGACGAATTACTTCTATAAAATTCAGTTTTAAAATTCTAGTTAACCTACCGATTTCTAGTCCAATTATTTATCCATCACAAATTAAAACACATCTAAAGTAAAGTGTAACTGATCTCAGTCTTCCACTCCAGAATATGACCAAAAGCGTGTACAAGAAAATCAATAGTTTACATCCCTTAGCATAGCGCGTAACACTTTACTTGAAATGTAGTCAATTTGTTAATCCCTTTCCCCACAGAAATAAAATATGATTTTTTTTTTGTTAATGATAAAGGAAAATTTGATTTTTGTTTTTTTGTTATTCTCCTTTCCTCTGAATACCTGAATTGGAAAGTCTCCCTTTCAATTAAATACACTTCTGCATCCAAATAAACCCTTTACCAGATGATTTTTTTTTTTCAAAAAAAAAAAAAAAAAAAAGAGAGAGAGAAAGAGAGATCCAAATTAGAATTCCAAATTCAAAGCAAGAGTATATCACAATATCCATGTTCAAAAATGAAGAACTATTAATGCATTAGTGAAATATAAATTGAGACAAAGGAAGAAATTGAGCATTTCCTATACTTCCCCTCTTCCCCGTGCTCTCTTCACCCTTTCAACACTGAAGCAACAATTGTTGAATGGTCTAAATTGAAAGAAACGACAGACAAAAATATTACTTAATGTAAGAAATTTATCACAACCTGCCCTCCAGACTCTGAATTCTTTACAAACTCTGTAAAGAATTTGCAGCATGGACAGCAAAAAATCAAGACAGTTGAGAGTTTATTCAATATTGTATTTCAAGGGTATGGAAAGATTTTTTTAGCATTGTTGTAAGATTTTTTTAAAATCAAACAATGGTCTTTTGAATTAGGAATGCAGCCGTTATTCGGCCCTAAATGAACAGGCATAATTTTAATAGAAATACTAGAATAAATCTAGGTGCCACTTGTCTGATGAGACCCATGGAGGGGTTGAAAAAGTCTCCCTTTGTAAATACCAAAACCCTTTTAGAAACACACCAGAGCCCTGGCCCCATAATCTTTAAGCCCTTTAAAGAAATAATTTTTTTAGGGAGAGATCCCCCCCCCCTGGTGGCCCTAAATGAACAGACGTAAAAGAATACTTATAGGTGCCACTTGTCTAATGAGAGATATGGAGGGGTTGCAATAATCTCCCTTTTTAAATACCAAAATCCTATTTAAAACCCACCAGAGCCCATCTTTAAGCCCCTAGAATTCAAAATTTTCTTGGGGGAGACACCCCAAACCCCCCTGGTGGGAGGGGGATGCCCCCTCCCACTCCCTCCCCCTTCTCGTCGCTTCGCGACTCGAAGTGCCCTTTCAGGGCACTTAGCACCCTGCCCTTTTAAAAACCTAGCTGGAGCACATAATGTTGGCCCACTTCTAAATTATTTCGAGTCCTGTCTCCCTTCCTACGTCAGTGTTATGTCCCAATGTTTTTAAATTCACCATCTTCTATCAAGGATATCAAACCCGGTCTTGTTTCGGTACCCGACTACCCGTCTTGTTTGGGAAATGGTTGTAAAAAGTAAAATTCACCTTTTGACGGTCGAAGCAAAGGTTTGACACCTCTCTTACGAAGCCAGTGGGATGTTACATCGGCCATCGACATCTGCCATACAGATCTAACAGTTCGATTTCTCATAATTTATGCTATTTATTGTCCTTTCGAGGCGAAAACGACTTGTCAAAATGAGAAAACACATTTCCGTCGCCATGTTGTTTGTCATAGCGATATGGGTAAAATAACTTCGTTTTCCGGTTGTGGTCGTCTCGAAAAATAAAATAAAAGTATTCATACGAGAAAAGTCCTAAATTTAGGATGTCGCTTGGAAATTTTATTGAGAAAATATTCTTTAAGCTATTTATACCTCGAAAACGATTCAAGTAATTAGGAACACACATTAAAATAATTATTAAACAATATTTTTTTCGTTTAATTTTTATTTTCGAAATTTATCTAATTGAATGGTATTACCATTCACTGAACGGAATAACCATTCAATCCATTCCATTCAGCTCAAATGAATGAACGCTCATAAAACATTCCCAAAACATTCAGGTTGTCAATTTCATGATGTTCTCAACTGTATTTAACCCTCTCCTACATGTCTTTACATGTATATGCCGAGTCAAATTAGAAATTGTTGCAAGATGACAAGATAGATACTACCAAACTAGGAAAATAGACTAAGTTTAGTAAAGAAATTCAAGAAGGAAAAATAGATCTCGTGGCAGACCCAAGCTAACATGGGAAAAAGTTGTCCGGCGAGACCGTGAGATTGCTGGACTAACCAACATAAACCCCCTAGACCGACAGACGTGGAGAGGACGACTCCGTTCCAGACTGGGCAGCCAGGCCCTTCCCTCATCAGAGGACTAATCGAAGGCCTGGATAATATAAACAGGATGATGATGATGATGATGATGATGATGATGATGATGATGATGATGATGATGATGATGATGAAAAAGCGAACATGCTGGTTATGTAAATTTGTGATCCTTCATATTAAAAGGAACCTTATATGAAGCCCACAATACCAAATTTTGAGAAATGGACAAGACCAAGCAGAGGTCAACCAGATTTCGTATTTGAAAACTGAAAATATTGTTAGATAGAGAAAACCATCTAGATTCAGAAAATGACCAAAGAGTGAAAAATTTCAATCGTAGTCAATCTGTGCAGACTGACTAGTGACGTAACTTTTAACACTTTCGCATAAGGTCCCCTTTAGTTTGATGGGTCACATTTTCTTTTTCCTTAAGTGTTTCTAAAGAATGATCCTGTAGAATCATCCATACATTTATCAGGCCTTTTTTTGGAAATATATAAAAAAAAACTTTCTTCAAGAACAGAGAAAGGCAGATGTGAGCGGGCATTATTATATTTTCCAATTTTTCTTCTTTTGATGTATTTCTTTATTTTGTTAAATTCACGGTTGATAATCAAGTGATGCAATATTCACTGAATATCCTCAATAACTTTGTTAGTACGGGACCGATTTGAATTCGCTTTGAAGCAGAGAATGTGGACAGTCGTCACGCATTAGATGGATGTGGCTGATTTTTGAAAAATCAACTGATAAAAAATTATTGAAGATAAACCAAAATTTTGGTTTATCTTCAATAACTTTTTTATCTGTTGATCTTTAAAAAATGTACCATATCCAAGTTATTCTTGACATTTATCCACCTTCTCTGCTTCAAGCCGAATTGAAATTGGTCAAGTATTGACAAAGTTATTGAAGGTTATCGGAAATTCTAAGTCACGTGATTATACTCCGTGTAAGTTGGTGCTGGTAGATTGATGGAAAATTGTAAATTATGTGACCTGTCATGCATAATAGGAACATTCTGGAAGTTTATAAAACCATTATACTAAAATCGGATTAGAACTAGTAGAGTTTGAACCAGACAATATTATTTTGAAATGAAACAAATAGCTAGTTAGAACATTCAAGATTGAATGAATTGTCTTAAAGCAAGAAGTTTTGACCTTGGTCAGTCTGCATATTCTAGGCAGACTGACTAAGGTAATAGTTAGGTTGATACTTTTAGCACCCTTAACTTTCTAGATTGTCTCTTTATGCTTGACTGGTCACATCTTCATCTTGGATTTGAAGAAAATCAGTTTGATATTTTGACTTTGCTAAGATGTAGTAAATGGAGTGAAATAATGTTTAGCTCAATACTATAGTTAATGTATATAAAACATTGATTTGGATAAAGGGCCCTTATAGCATACCCATTACTACACAGTGACGCCTTTTGACTCCTTCCCAAGAAAAGGCTTGGGAAAACATTGTGGAAAATGAAGAAATTGCTTGTGACAAGCAATTTCTTCATTTACTACAATGTTTTCTAAACAAAATCACTAAAAATGTAAAATTTCATACGCCTCAAATTGTCGTCTGCAAGATCTTTCTATTTGAGCCATTCTAAAATATTGCTGTTTGGTAATGGGTTAAGGTCACCATAGATCCAGGTCCAAAGTGCTGTCTGATCAGGATCAATACTGCTCTCAAACATTTGCTATATGATAATGAAAAAGCTATTAGAGAGCAGTATTGATCTTGTTCTGACTGTGTATGCAGATGTAGGTCTAGATCCGTGTTGATCTCAAATGCTATAAAGGCCTTACTTTCATATCTTAACCCTTTCCCGAACGACAGAATTTTAGGGTGATCGATTTCAAAAACTGCCACAAATGGATGGTATTAAAGATATGATTTGTGTAAAATATGGCATAGAAAATATTGAGACAAAAGGAGAAACTGCTGATTATCAGCAGTTTCTTCTTTTGTTTCAATGTTTTCCCAAGCCTTTTCTATAAGGGACGTCAAAACAAGGTCTTGTTTGGAAAAGGGTTAAATTGGCTCATATACAGTCAAACAATCTGATCATGGCTTTGTTTTAAACAATTAATGTGTTTATATCATTTATGATTCATTAAACATGTTGTTGCAGATACTCATTTGTATGGACTTAACCTATTCCCACATAATGACACTTTTTGATGCCCCACAAGATTATGGCTTTGGAATAAATTGTGGAAAATGAAGAAATTGCTTGTGACAAGCAATTTCTCCATTTACCACAGTGTTTTCCTCCCAGAAAAGTGAGAAAAAATGTAAAATTACATTCACTTGAAATTGTTGTCTGCAATATCTTTGAATTTGGAACAGTCTGTAATTTTGTTGTTTGGTAATAGGTTAATGAATTAGGCTGGGCAATCATAAGGTATTGAACTGTTGTGAAAAAATTAATCTGCAACCACCTTTTTCTCTGTAGTGATTTGCTTTTGTTTATGATTATGATTTGATTTGCATGTTGACAAGTGAGACAGGATCCAGAAAAAGGGTCGTTATGGCATTTGAGACCAACATGGATCCAGATCAGCCTGTACATAATATACAACCAGATCAAGATCGTGCCAAGCATGGATAGTTCACTAGGTAATGTTACATACAGTCTTTCAATCCAGCGTTTGTGCGTTTGAACCCTGACTCAGCTAATATCTATTTTGACATTTGACAAAAGTCATTTGTCTCTCGCCAATAAGTGTGAATCATCTATGTGAGAGAGGATGGAGGCTTAGTTTGGATATCATGGTAATATCGGTGAAAGAAATGTCAGAAATCCATGATTAGGTGCTCCTGCCCTGCAATTTGACCATAACAGTTGAGAGAGGTATTAAGCCTTTCCCAAAAAAGACCTGGTTTTGACCGCCCTTATAGGAATGGCATGGGAAAACATTGAAACAAAAGAAGAAACTGCTGATAACCAGCAGTTTCTCATAATGTCTCAATATTTTCTGTGCTATATTGTACACAAATTCTATCTTAACCTTTTAACAAAAAACAGAATTTTAGACTTGTCCAATTCAAGAGCTGCTGTGGGCAACAAAATATATGTTCAAAAAGATTAGATTTATGTACATTGAAGCCTAGAAAATATTGTGGCAAAAGGAGAAAATGCTGATTATCAGCATTTTCTTCTTTCGCCTCAATGTTTTTCCAAGCCTTTTCTGTCAGGGACTTCAAACCCGGTCATAGTTTGAGTAGTATGATATCGCCATGCAACTTAATCAGACTGCACTCAGGCATGGGCTGATCTAGATCCATGCTGGTCTGGCTTGCCATAATGGTCCTCTTTCCAATTTCTAGCTCAAATAATGTTCTGTGATATAGGTAGATGCATCGAAATAAGTTTTATCAATAGTGCTGAATGAAATTGTGAATTGTAAATAAATATGTTTGTTAATTGTTCATTAAATTACAAGAAAGCTTTCAAACTTGTAAACAATTTTGTGGTTTATGAACTATGAGGATTGTTAACAGGCTACTTTTAAGCCTCTTTCCAAACTGCTAACAAATAAGAATGCTCCAATTTGTAAGCTGCAACAGATGACAAAATGGATGTTGATAAAGATGAGTTTGTTGTACATATTGACTTCGAAAATATGGAGATGGAGGGGAAATTGCTGGTTATCAGCATTTTACTTTTTGCCTCAATGTTTTCTCAAGCCTTTTCTAAAAGATACATCAAAACTAGGTCTTCTTTGGTTGAAGGAATTGTTGATCAGTCGAAATTGAAAAGAGTTTTGAACAAATGATTAAATGGGATGCAAAACTTTTTATTCAAAAAAGTTTTTAGCTCCTCTGGCCTTCAGGCCAGCGGGCTATTGTCATAGCGTTGTGTCCGTCGTGCGTGCGTGCGTGCGTCCGGTCATCAACTTTTTCTCTAAAAATCTTCTCCTCAGAAACTACTGGATGGATTTCAATCAAACTTCACAGGAATGATCCTTGGGTGGTCCTCTATCAGATTCCTTCAATTAATTCTGATTGATCCATAAAGTCTGGAGTTATCTGCCCTTGAATTAAAAAATGGCTGTTTTCACTTGTTTTCACTCTAGCCACTACAAATATTGATCAATCAAAACAAAACTTGGACAGAATGTTGGTGCTGATAAGATCTTGCCTGAGTGCAATTTTCAGCTTGATCTGAATATTACGTCTTGAGTTATGTGCCCTTGAAATTGGCAAAACTACCATTTTTGACCTTATTTTTACTCAGACAACCATAAATATCCACCAATCAACATAAAACTCTCATATTATCTTACTGGTCATAAGATCTTGTGTTGGTGTAATTTTCAGCTTCATATGAATCTTAAATCATGATTTATATGCCCTTGAATTTGACAAAGTTGTTGTTTTCGACTTTGATTTTACACTCTTTACACCCACAAATATTGAATAATCAGGTCAAAACTTCAAGATGTAAGTGAAGTTAGGATCTTGCTTTAGTGTGATTCTTAGCTAGATAGTAATATTAAATCCCCAGTTATATGCCTTTCAATTTGACAAAATTGCTAATTGTGACTTTGTTTTCACTCTAACAGCCAAACTTACTCTAGTAAAGACTGCAGCAAAGCTTGATAACCAATAGATCTTATATGAATGTATTTTCAGCTTTCTAGTTACTTTGTAATTGCTTTAAGAGCAACAAGTATTGAAAAAGCTTGTGAAAACTTGTACTTGATATTACAAGAAATCCAGGTTTGACAGCCATTTGCATTATTTTTGGAAAAGGGTATTTCCAAGAATCTATTTTTAGCTCAAAATCTATTTTTAGAAATATGAAATATTTGGAGTATTCAATGTTCTGTTAATTTAGATCTGTTTGGGAGAAGGAAAATTTTAATTGCTTGTATCATCCTAAGCTAGAATGTTCTCCCATTTCCTATTACCCTTTCTCAAATGGCAAACATGTAATTTTACTTTCTTTGCTTCAAGAACCACACATTTTGAACAATCTAGTTTTGTTACTTTCTTTCAGCTCTATGAAACACAAGCATTGAACAATCTAATCAAAACTTGGATTAAATATTACATGAAATTCAGGCCTGTGGAGCGACTCAAGACCTTCAGGTCTTCTAGTTTAATGCTTAGGGAAAAGAAGAAACTGCAGGTTATCTAATATCACTTCATATTCACTGATGGTTCCCAAACAGGTTGCATAAACCCTTTCCCAAACGACAAAATTTTAGGGTGATCCACTTCAAAAACTGCATCAAATGACAAAATGGATGTTATTAAAGACGAAATTTGTTTAAAATATGGCACAGAAAATATTGAGACAAAAGGAGAAACTGTTGGTTATCAGCAGTTTCTTCTTTTGTTTCAATGTTTTCCGAAGCCTTTTCTATTAGGTACGTCAAAACCTGGTCTTGTTTGGGAAAGGGTTAAATAAGTTTTCCTTTATACTGGTAATCCATAGTTATAGCATAGACAATGATAGTACTTGTAATGGGAAATTGTTTCATGGACTTTCTGAGTTAACTGTGATGTAAATAAACGTTATCTTTAAAACACGAGCTTCGTGTTTTTAAATTCTGTATTAGGGCTTTCCCAAACAATACATGATTTTGAAATTTGATTTACAAGGCCTTGGTATTTTACACTTTGAAACCATCTGATAAGACCTTTTACCCCATACCAAACGACAAAAATTTTGACTGGTCCGAATTCAGAGATGTTGCAGACGACAATTTCAAGTTGAGGAAATTTAAAATCTTTTGGTTATTTATTGGAAGAAAACATTGTGGGAAATGAAGGAATTGCTTGGCATAAGCAATTTCTTCATTTTCCACAATGTTTTCCAAAGCCTGTATCTTTTGGGGAGTTAAAAATAGTCACTGTGTGGTAATGGGTTAACTTTTGACCACGACCTTTAACTATGTGAGCGTTACCTTGGAGTTTGGCCTTTTTGTGGAAAGCTCCCAAATAGGGGAGTTACTTTGCATGATGAGTCTCGGACAGAATTAATGTTACATCAATCAAAATATCGGTATTATGAATTTTATTGTATGGAAAACACACGAAACAGAAGAAAATGCTTGCCATCAGTATTTAACTTCGACGCGTTTCAACGCTGCCTTCGATAAGCCATGTTGAGAACATTTCGATGCTTTTCAAAGAAAGCCTCGTAACTGCAGCTTAAAACAAGCTGCCGTTACGAGGTTTTCGTTGAAAAGCGAAAATATTGTGGTTATGGTCCCGTTAGAAATGTTCTCTTATGCTAAATGATTGATTAAGGCTTTCGACTGTGATCTTGAAAAAGTATTAGTTCGAGTCCTGCACGCAGCACTGGTCACTGGTATCATGTCATGTTGGTTAAGCATGTCATATTATATAACCGCCCTCGCGCTAATTTTACATTAAAAAGAAATGAGAAATAAAATGAATAAATCGCTGCCTTTCAACAAAAAACTCGTAACTGCAGCTTAAAACAAGCTGTAGTTACGTGGTTTCTGTTGAAAAAGCGACGAAATGATATATCTACTAGTAGTGATACGAATAAAAAAAATGTTGAAAGCGATATGAAACCCGATAAAAACAAGCAATAAAAATAAATATTTAATGTTCCACAAAAATTGTCACGTCCATGATGTGTGTGATCTAGTGGGTTGTCGAGGGGTAGTAAAGTCCTTCACTTGATTTGTGCCGCCACAACATAGAATTCTATACCATCTGAAAGATATATAGCGAGGAGTTAGCACAAACAATTCGTCGGTGTCATTTCAAAACCACGTAACTCCAGCTTGATTAAAGCTGGAGTTACCAGACTTTGCAATGACGCCGACAACGTTCAAGTCACAACATCAGACAACATCGATATAGGATTCTTTCAAATTACAGATTGAGACTTTCCAAAAAATAGTATTCATAAAAGAAGGGAAATAAATCATTGAGAATGTTGCTGAAATGAGAAAAAGGCTAATCTTCAATGTAATTCTAAAACCTCGTAACTACAGTATCATTAAAGCTGTAGTTACGATATCTTGAAATAACACCGACATAGGCTAATGCTATATGACTGGGAATTCGTTCAAAACAGCTGCTGGTTCTGAGGAAAATTGAAATAAAACTTATGAAAAGACACAAAGGCTTTCTTGGTTCCGGGTGACAAAATCAATGCCTGTTTTAGAAGATATTTATGGGGGAAAATGTGAATTTCATGTAACCAGTGGCTAATCTAACGAATCCTTCTCTGTTGTCTGATTTTTTTTTTATTTTAATGCAGAAATTCAGTCAAAATTGTGTAACACTTGTAAAATGAACTGCCTTTTTAAGTCGCTTAGCGCTCGCGCTGCGACTTACTGTTGCCGTACGAGTTTTTCTGGACAGGTCAAATAAGGTCAAAGACGGACCTCTTAACTTCTTCTGTATTTCTGTTTTGAGACAAAGTAGATCTCTGATTTCTTGTCCACACTTTGATTTAATATTGAAATTCGACTTTCTACAATTTCTAAACTGACACGCCAAATAATCATTGTTGAACGAGGAAATTATACGTTTTATGTAGAACTATTTTTTTTTGCGGAGAAAATAGATCGCGCGCAATAATTCCGTTTTCTGAGGTATATTGGTCTAAGGGAAATAATCAGGTTTAAATTAGACAGTTTTCATGAAAGAGTTACTTCCCTTAGATAGTGCAATAGACATCGACTTTATGACTCGGCGACAATAAACATACGACAACGACGGAATACTCATTTGCTTGATTCTTTTTATAATAAATTCCATTTTAACAAGGTGTCTTGCTTGATATGCATCGTTCTGCCATTTCAAGCGTGTAATCTCGCAATCAATATGCCCTAAATTAACACACGACATAATTGTACACAACAAGCAGTCGTCACTTTTCTTCGAAAACCTCGTAACTGCATATTGTTTTAATCTGCAATTACTTGGTGATGACAATAGCTTAAAAAATCGTGTGGTCAAATTTGCCGAAAATTCGAAAAACTGTGCGACTGAAAGTGATTTCGGCATCAGTGAAAAGCTAGTGAGAGACTGGCGAAAAAACAAGACAAAGATATGTGATGGTCCAAAATTGCAGAAATGGAGGGTTATTCGGATCAGTCCCTATGAGCCACAGAAAAAAGATCAGAATGATTGGATTTTGGAGTTACGGGCAAGTGGCTATGTTGTAAGTAGGATCGGGATTCGCGTCAAGGCCCTTCAACTCGACAAGGACCAAAATACAAAATCCAGGGCGAGTTCAAAGCTTCGTCTGGGTAGTGTTGCAGGTTCATGAATATTTTGGTCAATACCGGGAAGACCAGAAAAAAAACAACATTTTATTACACACCTGGCCAGCTTATCAATGGGAAAACCTACGGGACCACATCAAAGAAACGAGACTTAACTACTCGGCTGGTTCTGTGATGTTGACGATCCCGAAATATGCAAGATGTGCATATCCGACGATTACTTTAAACAAAGAGTTTTCCGTCGCCGGATTTACGGAAATGAAATTGTTGATTTGCAGGGTTGAATCTCGCGACCGGTAGGCGATCATAGACGGCACAAAAGCAGCTTTGCAAGTCACGGGCATTTTGTATGATCATACGGGTTCCCCCGAAAGATCGCAGCTAAAACCTTACCTTCGTTTCAGATCAGAATAAATATTTCAGCCCACACGTTTTGATTCTTGTGTATGTATGGATAATCGTTAGACCCAAAGTCTAATTCATGGATATTTACATTCATGTTCAATTTTCGTCATTTTGTTTACCCCAAAACAGAAATATTTTTTAGACTACTCCATTTTGAAAGCTGTTGCATGCATACGACATAACTTCTTAAAAAACGATTGAATTACATCATGGAAAGTATCTCGGGGGAACGGAGAAATGGCTATTTATCGACAATTTCTTCTTTTCAATGTTTTCCAATCTTTTTGTTCCCATGATTGTCGTCGAAATCAAGTCTTGTTTGTGAAAGGATTTAAGAGAGAGGTTAAATAGACGAACGTCGGCAAGTATTACTCTCCAAAGCCGATGTCTATTGATTAAGATCATCAAAATGCATTACTAATTACATATCATTTCATAAGAGGTAATGTACTTTGTTTTAACATGTAGATCTACATCTGCAAGAAATTTTCTTTTCACTAAATAGTCTACCCTTTGAATTTCTTTCTTCTTTTGAAAACTCTTTATGAAATTAAACTGTCTCTTAAATCTATCTACTCTAAATAATGTAGAGGTCAACACTCTAATAAATATTCACTAAAGGGTGACCGATTAACCCATTATCAGACGGCAAAATTTTAGGCTGTCCCAAATTCAAAGGTGCTGCAGACGAAATTTTGAAGTGAATGAAATATAACTTTTTTATTCTTTTATTGTAGAAAATATTGTGGTAAATGAAGAGATTGCTTGTCACAAGCAATTTCTTCATTTTCCACAATGTTTTCCAAAGCCATTGTATGGTAGGGAGTCAAAAAGAGTCATTGTGTGGTAATGGGTTAAGGGAGAGACTCGGGGTAAAGCTTCTTTTCTGACGATTGCCCTTTAAGTTCTAGATCTTTTATGAAGCAATGCTTGTAAATACAGATTGGCTGAAAAAGAGAATTGTCCCCGCCCATCCATTGACTTACTAGATGATTGACATGCTTCTCAGATGAATAAGCACGTGATACAGTCGGATCCCTTTTGTTAAAAAAACAATATGACGTCTTGATGACGTAGCGTCTACTCAATCTGGGCTGGAATACTGACTTCAAAAACACCGCCAACATCTGCTCAGTTATTTCGGAAACTGTTTCAAAATATGTTAGTTGGATTATTACCGGTGAATTTTTGGTTTAGATAATAGACTAACAGGTATCATTTTCTTCGTATCATCATGACGTTATCGCTTGCCGACCAAAAACAAAATAACCTACTAAACCTAGATGTATAATTTTCTACGTTACATCATAAAATCTGCATGAATTACCATTCAAATTAAATTGTCGAGCGTCCGTCGATTCAGTCGACGTTTCTTCGATTAAATTTCTTATCATTAATCACCGAATAATCAACGTGAAATAAAATAGTTTTTGTGAAGAGAGGGGAAATTAATTCGTGAATAAACCATTATTAGAGGCTCAAATTATCGATTAATCACGACTTTAGGCTTGCCGCAATAACCAGTTCTAGAGATTATTCGTTTCCGTGACTGTAAAATATTGCGTACCTAAATGATATCAATCTTGAGAAATATCACGGTCACCAAGAGGGATGACAAAAGTGCAAGTGTGGAAACACAACAGCAAAGATCAAATATAGCTAAGTAATAGTTGCCTTGATGCATCCGAAAAATAAATACAATCTTGAAATCAAGATTGAATTGCCAATGGTACTGACACCGTGAAATTAGCTGCGATATCGTAGCCACACATTTGATAACCGGTATTGGTTGGTGGCTACGAGTCCTCCCTCTTGCTTCTTTGGAGTAAAGCAAACAGGTGTAAAACACATTTTCTTGTATACGTTTTTAAATGCCAACATATTTTATCAGAAGTAAATCCGATAAGAACATAGTCCATGTCAAAATTTTGGTATAAAAGTATCAACAAGAATTGTTTTGATATTTTTTCATCCAACAGAAATTCCATGTCTCAGTAGAATAAAATGGGTGGGTAGTCTAGTCCGCTTCAAAATTAAATTAAACTTTATTTGAAAGTGATTTCGACATAAAACTAAGATGGATTGACAGAAAAATGGTTTAACCTGTTGTCATTTAACATTCTCACTACATTCAACAGCTTTATTTTGAAGTTTGACTTTGCTAAACTTGCTGGAATGAATCATTCCAGTACCTGCTCCATTGCAACTCAAGGGCGGATCCAGGAATTTTTTCCAAGGGGGGGGGTCCAAGCCAAAGATTTTTTTTCCAGTGGGGGTCCAAGCCCAAATTATGGCTTAAATGTAGTAAATATGTAACGTTACAATAGAATTATACAGTCAAAATTTAATTTTCGGTCAATTCCAGGGGGGGTCCGGACCCCCCCCCCCCCCGACCCCCCTCTAGATCCGCCCATGCAACAAATAGGAAGGAATTTTATCCGAAACCCAGATCAATATTCAAAATGGTATCGGTTACATTTTTGCAACTACCGTGAAATATGTGCATATTTTGAAATTTGCCATGTCATACCAGGGGCGGATCGAGAGGGGGTCGGTGGGGGTTTGTTTTGGACCTCCCTCCTGGAATTATCCGAAAATTATTTTTAAGCTGTATAACTTTAATGTAACGTTACACATTTTACACATTTTATGCCATCATTTAGGCTAGGAAAAAAATCCTTGAGTCACCATTGCATACTAGAACGTATAAGTTCTTATTTCGAAATTGAAAAAAAAAAAAATGATGTAAAAAAGTGCATCATATTGAGTTATAATTTTAAACTGAGTGATAAATGATTTGGAAAACTTTCATCAAAAGATGGTAGTATTTATAGTGTCATGAACGCCTTCCTGAGGGGTTTGAAAACGCTATTTCTCAAGTGCTCCGGGGGGGGGGGGGGGGCTCTGGCCCCGTGGACCCCTGGCCAGGGCGTTTCCATAGACCCATCGGGGGCCCTGTGGTCCATGCCCCCCCCCCCCCAGCTGTAAAATTCAGTATTTTGAAAGTATCTTACTTTCAACCAGGGAGGACAAGTGTGATTTTGAGGGGTTTTAGTTAAGTGAGGAATGCGTTATGAAGTATAGATCTATTTTATTCAATGAATTTCTGTGACATCTTCTGAAATTGGGAAATCCGAATAGAACAAAATGGGTAAATATTTCATTTAAAACATCGTTCTTACCCAGAATTTTATTTAGTTTAGTATCAATTCCAGTCAATTTACGGGACATGCAGCCAAAACATCGCAACTACAGATTAAAGGGGGACCTGCTAGGCTGTCGAAAATGCAAATGGCACAAAAATTACAAACCAGATATAAACGTATGAAATTACCAATCTGAAGGGGTCCATTGTTAGCACTCACTGAGCTTTATCAAGTATAAAAATCCAAGTCAATGAATAACGTGCAGATCCGCATTTTATTGTCCTTTGTTTTTGTTTTGTAACGGTTACACATGCCCAACCTTCAAAAAGCAATTACGTCAGAGGTACGTCATCTGTGCTCAGCGAGATTCAACACACCGTACAACCGGCTGCGTCGTCAACGAAGACAGATTCGGCATCTGATGTCAGGTGCATGGTAGGTCAAATTAATTTACTTTTATGAATAAATGAAAGGATCTTTGGTATTCTATAGTTGATAAATACGCATATAAATGTTCAGTGCTAACTGCTTCTACAAAATAAACCTTTCCACGCATCCCTCACAAATAAGGTCACAGTCATCGACGCAGCCGGTTGTACAGTGTGTTAATACTGCTGGGGATGTGTCTCGTTGACCTTGACCTTGTCTCGTTTCGAAGTAAAAATAGAATCTGTAAACACGCTTGTAAAGGATTGATCTATAGCAAAGGAAAGATGGATATTCGCCGTGATTGAGGTTTTTATGCATTGCAAATTGTTTTTCCGTGTACAAATATGAGTTCCCGAATAGTTCAGAAGCATAAAAACCTAGCATGGGCCCCTTTCAGAAATCTGTCGTTACGACGTTTTTACTCCCAATCACTAAACACCCCAAAATTACCTACAAATTGGACCAATCTAACATTTTGAAAATAGATCTAGCTTCCACTGCTTTTCATATGTAGCATTCATTTTAACGATATAATTATCTATGGATTTGCTGTAGCCTATGGTATTATGAATTTGTATATATAGATATGGATGAAAAATAAAGCTGTGTTTCTCTGTAAATATTCTATAACTTGTTTTGTTCTTTCATTTTATTATATTTTTTTTCAATTTGTTTCTATAGAATGTGATCTAATCACGAGTTCGGTCATCGTTTATAAACTTTATCGTCATTTTGACAAAATATATTTTGCGTATTTAAAATGGAGATCTAGGTCTTGTTTACATCGCATAAAACTTCATAGGTAAGAATTGATACTCTGTCAATCATTTTTTTGGGTTTTTGCCCTTTGTTCATTTTCATATTTAATTGTTTGTCAAGAGCATTACTAAAAATTATGCGAGGTAGATTCGTGCAACTTCATAGGTGGATGGTGTCATTATGTAGAAGTGTATTGTACAAAAATATAACTCTGCTGATAATGTTCGTGGAGTTATTGCCAATTTTCCCTTTCCATTCTTGATGTAAATTAATTCTACAATTGCACTACTTCAATTGTTAAAGGTTTACCCTTGTGGGGGCATACATACATTTCATTCAATACTTCAAAGCATTCTCTGATAGGATCATGAAAAGCAAATCTTGTTTTACAAATAATTCTGTTGTAGCGACTTTCATGCCCTTCAGGGCTTTGATTGTATGTTCCAACCCCCTTCACAGAAATGGTGAAACCACCACAGTGTTACTTACATTTTTTGCTGCCGTTTATTCTGTTCTTCGCTTTCCTCTTTCAGTGCGTCCTCTTTCGTTCTGTTTTTGCGACTGTATCTTGGTGTAGGAAGAGCCTTTTCTGATTGAGCTTTAGTCAGGGCCTGCACCCATAAGCTGCAAGAAAATCATTTACATGACTCGGTTATGATCAATATCGCGGCTTTCAACACAAACATCGTAACTGCAGCTTGTTTTAAGCTGCAATTACGAGGTTTTTGTTGAAAAGCGATATGGAAATTGTTAACTCGTTTGAGAAGAATATGTATTCAGATCAATCTGTTTCTTAGCACTAGCTACACGCGGCTCTTGCTTGCATAGGGTTCAGAAGAAGCTAGTAGAGAACAACACCGATCTTGTTCGGACTGTACGTCTTTAAATAATCCGAGTCTTCTCTGATGTAAATACTCTCTTTGATATTTTGATTTTTCGCTATTTAAATAGCGAAAAATCAAAATATCAAAGAGCGTATTTACATCAGAGAAGACTCGGATTAGTCTTTAAAATATCAAGTCTTATCTTGATCAATATTGATCTCAATTGCCGCAATCTATATCTAAGCTCAAACAATTCCATTCAATGACGAGTTAACATGAACCATGAATGGCTGAAACATATATTCTGTTACTCTTTTATCTCGTATTATCATAAAGCATCATTTAATGCACTACAAGTATAATGTTGCTATATCTAGTTTTTAGCTCCACTGGCCGAAGGCCAGCGGGGCTTATGTCATGGCCCTGTGTGCGTCCGTCCGTCCGTGCATGCGTCAACTTTTTCTTTAAACATCTTCTTCTCCAAAACTACTGGACCAATTGCAACCAAACTTCACAGGAATCTTCCTTGCATGAACCTCTTCCAAATTCCTTCAAAAAATTAAATTCCATGAAGAACTTAAATTTTGATTAAATTGATTAATTAAAATATTCGAAAAATCATTAAAAAACTTCTTCTCCAAAACTATTGGACCAATTTCAACCAAACTTCACAGGAATCTTCCTTGCACAAATCTCTTGCAAATTCCTTCAAAAAATCAAATTCCGAGTAGAACTTGAATTTTAATTAAATTAATTAAATTTTCGAAAAATCTTTAAAAAAAATTCTGCTCCAAAACCATAGGACCAATTTCAACCAAACTTCACAGGAATCTTCCTTGCACGAACCTCTTCCAAATTCATTCAAAAAATTAAATTCCGAGAAAAACTTGAATTCTAATTAAATTAAATTAATTAAATTTTCGAAAAATCTTAAAAAAAAATTCTGCTCCAAAACCATTGGACCAATTTCAACCAAACTGCGCAGGAATCTTCCTTGCGCAAATCTCTTCCAAATTCCTTCAAAAGAAATAAATTCAGAACAGAACTTATATTTCAATTGAATCAATTAATTTGAATATTCGAAAAATCATTAAAAATCTTCTTCTCCAAAACTATCGGACCAATTTCAACAAAACTTCACAGGAATCTTCCTTGCATGAACTTCTTCCAAATTCCTCTTAGAAATTAAATTCTGTATAGAACGTTAATTTTGATTAAATTAATTAATTTAAATTTTCGAAAAATCTTTAAAGCTCTTCTTCTCCAAAACTACTGGACCAATTTCAACCGAACTTCACAGGGATCTTCCTTGTATGAAAATCTCCCAAAATCCTTTAAAAATCATATCCGTTTAGAACTGAAATTTTAAATGAATTAATTAGATAAAATGTTAGAAAAATCTTTAAACAATTTTCTTCTCCAAAACACCTTATTGGATTTTATTGTAATTTAGCCTGAATGTTCAATTTACAGTTCTCCATAAGATTCTTTGAAAAATTTCGATCGGATGAAAAACATGGCCACTGTGGGCTGGGCATAATTTTTGCTATATGGAACACAGTGTAATTTCACGAAAATTCTAAAAATATTTCTCCTCCATAACCATTTTTTGAATTTCAATGTAATTTTGCATGAATGTTCTTTAGATAGACCAACAGACCTCTATTGTATTTCTTGAAGAAATTCGTAGTCTAAAAGTGTAAAGTCTAAAAGCCAGTGGATCGATACAGGGCCATAATGGCCCTCTTGTTTCTCTATCTTTTTGCTATACAAACAGATTATCATACAAAAAAGACACAATGTATACGTGAATTTAGACATTTACAGAGAGATGTTTGGATATTCCGCTCAGAGACGAGGGTCTATTGCGGGGACTCACTCCGGACAGCTTATAGAACCATACTTACGTAATCCGAGTCTTCTCTGACGTAAATACGCTCTTTGATATTTCGATTTTTCGGTAAATAGCGAAAAATCAAAATATCAAAGAGCGTATTTACGTCAGAGAAGACTCGGACTACATACTTACGATGCACTGTCTAGATCATGAGCACACAAACATACACGCCTGCCTCCAGTAAAATGTAGTTCCATGAGACATCCAACATCAACGTCTGGTGGTGGCAGTAGCGTGCGACACTGTGGAAAGAGGAAAAACAGGCGATTTATGTATTTATTGTTTTTGAAAGGGTTTCAATTTCTTAGTCATTACTTTTGACCGAGTGAAAATATCGCCAAGAATCAATGAACTAATCGAATGGGCAGGCGAGGGAAAATTAACTCTATCTATAATTCAACGATCGTTTAAACTTTTCTCTTTCATTCAGCCTATTTCAACTTTTTTTCCGAGTGGCAAAATTGTAGAATATTTCAAAAGTAAAGCAGACGACAATGTATATTATAAAATGTCAGCGACATTTTCTTACTCATCGCCAGTAGGAATTGCCAGCGAACAGCTTGGATTCAAATAAGCACATGTGGCACAGACAAGATCCTAACCTTGTCCTAGATCGTTTTAACCCATTACCAAACGGCAAAATTCTAATCCCAAATTCAAAGACGTTGCAGAAGACAATTTCATATGAAAGAAATTTGATATTCCTTGGTCTTTTGGGCTGGAAAACATTGTGGGAAACGAAGAAATTGCTTGTCACAAGCAATTTCTTCATTTTCCACGATGTTTTCTAAAGCCATTATCTTGTGGGGAGTCAAACAGAGTCATTGTTTGGTAATAGGTTAAGGTATTCCTTCCACCATGAATTACAAAACACTTCGTGCAACTTCGGGCGCCAACCTCGGATAATCTCGTCAGTTTCCTTTGGACAGCACGCACGCACCACGGATGAAGCCAAAAGGTGCATGAAGTGCTTGATATCTAATGATGGACTTTAATCCTTAAGATAGAAGACCCATAATCAAAAACACCACTTTCTAGCCATACGAAACGCATCAAATTACACACACTTGTAAACACACTTCACATAAGTTGATTCACCGTGCCGGATTTCAAGATTAGGCTATGCTTTAAGAAGAAAATAATTTATAAATATCATTTTATATGCAAGGGCGGTAATTTTAAACATTTTTGTCAATTATTTTCATAATTATGCATGAATTCTAAATTCTAAACCGTACAAGATGCCTATGTTTATTTTTGGAATGGAAATGTAACTCAGTTTGGGAATTACTGGCACTTTTCAAATTTCGCCTCTGGCTCTTTGGTGCTCATTATGGGTCTTCTGTTACGAGCCTTTAAAAGGACACTGGGGCAAATATGTGTATTTACTTGCCTGTGTGCCGATTTTAAACATGAACAGGGTTTCTTTTTACGTTGTAGATTTTCTGTGTGGAGATCTTCGCTTGTTTGAGTAAAATTTGAGGTTACCCCCGAAACATATAGGTGTTTAATGTGTATATCGTCAGTGTTATTGCTAAACATTGTAACTACAGCTTTATAAAAGAAATAGTTACGAGATTTTTCAATGACACCAACGATAGTTATGGAAGGTACTTGCCTGTGTGCCGATTTTGAACATCAACAAATCTCTCTTTACGTTGTACATTTTCTGTGTGGAAGAACTTCGCTTGTTTGAGTAAAATTTGAGGTTACCCCCGAAACTGACCACGCCCCAAGATTTTCGCCATTTCTTCATTAATGGTTCTGAAAAACAAAGTTCACGGGTTTGGATCCCTTTCATAAACAATACACACCGAATGCTAGGATGGTTCTAATAAAAAAGTCAAATTCGTTATGGAAAATTAAATCGACAAGAAACTATACAGCAAGGTCAGACTGTACATATGTAGGCAACATGTTGATCTTGTTTGACGTTGCCTTTCTATGTAATAATGGATATACAAGGGCGGACCAGGATTTTTTCCAGGGGGTCCAAGCCCAAATGATGGCTTGACATGTGATAAATATAATTGCTTTTCAACGAAAACATCGAAACTGCAGTTTGTTTTAATGTGCAGTTACGAGGTTTTTGTTGAAAAACAGCGATATGTAACACAACACTAAAGTTATATGGTCAAAATTTAATTTTTCGGTCAATGCAAAGGTTGGTCCGTACTACTCCCCCCCCCCCCCCCCAACACACACACACACAAACCCCTCTAGATCCTCCCTTGGATAAAGGCATATCATGTTTTCTGCCAAAAATTGCGAGTTCAGCATTATATCACAAAACATTCTGTATCGACCAATTGGATAAATCAATAGATTCGAAGTTTTACTTGGCTTTGGTGCCTTTTAGATACGACATCGGTTTAGAAAGCCATTATATTTTGAATAAAATTGCTAAAAATAACAAACATTTAATTCCACTTACTTTGTCTAAATATCCAGCCTGCCTTTAATATAATCACATCCTGCTCGTCTGTTACGAGCGACGCCATTATTACTGTCACACAATAAAACAAAAAGTCACACCATCACAAAAATAACAAAAAAGTCACACCATTATGGAACTAAAGCGATTATTTTTGATATTCCATAGTCAATGATCCCACTTGTAGGAAATAGAACTACGGGAGATCTGTATAATAGAACTAATTAGATATATAAGTAGGCTGAGATAAAAAAAAAATCGTAAAATAAAAATAGTATGTCGAAGCCGACAAAGCTATTGTAAGTGCGCATATATCTATATGAACTTCCAGTTTTGAACTAAGCTCTCTATTTTGCACTTTACCCTCTGAAATTATTGTTCTAATTATAAAATTGCTAAAAGACCAGTCGTCCCAAAACGTAGTTCATGTTAGAAAGGCCTACAGTCAAAATAGATTTAAGGTCATTTCATGTAGCCTAATCAACAGCTTATACATGTATATGTTGAAGTCATAATTGCGCATTTATATATTTGAAATGAAAAAACAAAATGTCCAAATTCGACACACGAAAGTCCGCTTGGAACATGTCAGCTTCGTATGCGCGTTCTTATTTTTATTTGTCACTTTGGACCTTTTACATCGCTTATAATTTGACGTGTCATTAACCTTTTTCAAATAACATTTTTGACTAGGGTAAAATAAAATAAATTGCAGGGGTTGTAATAAAAGATGCCAAAAGTATACAAAGTCAGAATTTTAGCATCGACCATTTTGATGGAAAAGGGAAAAATGCGAATTGTCAACAATACTTTTTTCTTTGAATGCTTTCACAAGACAATTATCTTTTGGATGTCAAATCCAGATATTGGTTGGGAAAGGATTAATCTGGGATTTAACGACATAAACCATTTGACCTAACCGATCACTCGCAATTTAATCCGTTTTATGTATGTTGGGTTCTTAAGTCACCTGGTTAAAATCATATGGAGGGTCGCGTCAAAATTGACCAATCGTTGCTATAAGTCAAAATATCGATTGACTAATCAAAATGCTTGTTTCCGACAGCCTAATCGCTTGGCCATATACATGTACACAGATCCGCATCCACGTCACGACAGGAGAACGTCCAAATGCCCAGTCGTAGGCATGCATGCAGCATACTTATCTTTGGAAGCGATGTGGACGTGAAACTGTTTGTGACCATGTAAGACATCGGTATCTTTCTTTGTCTCTCCAAGACAAATAAAAATCAGTTTAGGAGATTGTCGAATTAATTTGGTGAAGGTAAATAGTCAAAATGTTACGATTTGCTTTTGTAAAACTGCATCCTTTGTATCCATTTTATAGGCGACGGGTATTACAAGTGATTAGCTTCATTTAAAGTATTTGAGACTTGGTAATTCGGACACTATTTAAGAAAGAGTTGTCCGCAGACAACGTACCTCGCCTATACCAGAGCTTGTCGCAAAGAAGAGAGTCCAAGGTCAAAGGTCATGGTCTCAATGTCAAGGTCATGGCATAAGGTACATACGTGAAATATCAAGGCTCTATCTGTAATAGTGCATGAGATATGATTATGCCATGTTAAAAAAATAAGAGTTGGTCAAACTCCAAGGTCAAAGTCACTGGGTCTAAAGGTCGTGAAATGAAAGGTTTTTGGCAGGAGGTATCCATGTGTGAAGTATCAAGGCGGTATCTCAAATAATGCCTGAGATATAGACCAGGTTAAAGTTTTTGAAGACGCCATGCCGACGCGACGCCGACACTAGGGCTGTGACATTAGCTACCGGGTAACCCGGACATAAAGTCTCGGATCTTTAAAAAGTATGGATCAGTTCGAGTCATAACACTCTGACTAGGTCGAAACAATTTGCTTTTTAAATGATCATTCTAAATTTCTCGTTATCCATTTTGATTTAATCCATCCTCATCAGCAAGCAATGCATTTAAAAAAAAACCTATGAAACATTTAGATTACATTTACCAATCAAGCAATTTAACATTTGGCAAGTTATCAAGCCAATAATGACACCAAATTGATGAGCCATTGGTATTTTTAGCTGAGAAAAACATAGAAATCTAGTATTTAAAATCAATATTATTTAATTCGAGATCATTGAAAATACAAGTATTTCAGAGTATATACTCTGTATGTTTATAAACATCAAACATGCGAGTCATAATAAGCCAATAAAAGAGCTGTCGGACTTTCCCAAAGGTCTTGCAAGTACAATGCGTTATGTTCACACAGATGTTTTATTCACAGTGTATAACGCACCGTTTTTTTCTTTTCACAAATTGTTACTTAGACATTTGCCATTGTAAATCAAATTATTACATGCGATATCATTCTTTTATCATCGCTTTATTTAAAACAGCATGTTAATAATCAAATCCATCAAATAAACAATCCAAACAATCCACAAAAACCTTATTTTCAAAATAACTATACAACTAATGCAGCAGAAACAAATAAAGAAATCATAGTTTGTAAGTCAAATGACATCTGATATTCGTTTGATTCAGTAGTTTGTGTAGGCTGTGTGGTAGATGACAACGAAGATGATGTAGATAATGATGGAGATTTAGTTAAAGATAAAGTAGACGAAGTAGATGATATTGGTGTTGATGTAATGGTTGATATACTCGAAGGTTGAGAAACTGAAGATGACGATTCTACAGTAGGCGATGTTGTTCCTAATGTTGCTGTAGTAACGACAGAGGTACTTGAAGGCATTGATGTAGTTGTATCTGATATAATTGTTGTAGAACTCGATTCTGCATTGAATACAGTTGTTTGTCTTTCTAATGTGGTAGTTAATATTTTTGGTGTTTCTGTAGTAGTGGTGGTCGTAGTTGGTATTTCTGCAGTAGATGTGGTCATAGTTGGTATTTCCGTAGTTGTGGTGGTCGTAGTTGGTATTTCTGTAGTTGATGTGGTCGTAGTTGGTAATTCTGTAGTTGATGTGGTCGTAGTTGGTATTTCTGTAGTTGATGTGGTCGTAGTTGGTATTTCTGTAGTTGATGTGGTCGTAGTTGGTATTTCTGTAGTTGATGTGGTCGTAGTTGGTATTTCTGTAGTTGATGTGGTCGTAGTTGGTATTACTGTAGTGGATGTGGTCGTAGTTGGTATTTCTGTAGTTGATGTGGTCGTAGTTGGTATTTCTGTAGTTGATGTGGTCGTAGTTGGTATTTCCGTAGTTGATGTGGTAGTGGTTAGTGTTTCTGTAGTTGATGTAATTGAAGTTGGTATTTCTGTAGTTGATGTGGTCGTAGTTGGTATTTCTGTGGTTGATGTGGTCGTAGTTGGTATTTCTGTAGTTGATGTGGTCGTAGTTGGTATTTCTGTGGTTGATGTGGTCGTAGTTGGTATTTCTGTCATTGATGTGGTAGTGGTTGGTTTTTCTGTAGTTGAAGTACTCGAAGTTGGTATTTCTGTAGTGGATGTGGTCGTAGTTGGTATTTCGGTAGTTGATGTAGTCGTAGTTGGTATTTCTGTAGTTGATGTGGTCGTAGTTGGTATTTCTGTAGTTGATGTGGTCGTAGTTGGTATTACTGTAGTTGATGTGGTCGTAGTTGGTATTTCTGTAGTTGATGTGGTCGTAGTTGATATTTCTGTAGTTGATGTGGTCGTAGTTGGTATTTCTGTAGTTGATGTGGTCGTAGTTGGTAATTTAGTAGTTGATGTGGTCGTAGTTGGTATTTCTGTAGTTGATGTGGTCGTAGTTGGTGTTTCTGTAGTTGATGTACTTGTAGTTGGTATTTCTGTAGTTGATGTGGTAGTAGTTGATATTTCTGTGGTTGATGTGGTCGTAGTTGGTATTTCTGTAGTTGATGTGGTCGTAGTTGGTATTTCTGTAGTTGATGTGGTCGTAGTTGGTATTTCTGTAGTTGATGTGGTCGTAGTTGGTAATTTAGTAGTTGATGTGGTCGTAGTTGGTATTTCTGTAGTTGATGTGGTCGTAGTTGGTGTTTCTGTAGTTGATGTACTTGTAGTTGGTATTTCTGTAGTTGATGTGGTAGTAGTTGATATTTCTGTGGTTGATGTGATAGAAGTTGGTATTTCTGTAGTTGATGTGGTCGTAGTTGATATTTCTGTAGTTGATGTGGTCGTAGTTGGTATTTCTGTAGTTGATGTGGTCGTAGTTGGTATTTCTGTAGTTGATGTGGTCGTAGTTGGTAATTTAGTAGTTGATGTGGTCGTAGTTGGTATTTCTGTAGTTGATGTGGTCGTAGTTGGTGTTTCTGTAGTTGATGTACTTGTAGTTGGTATTTCTGTAGTTGATGTGGTAGTAGTTGATATTTCTGTGGTTGATGTGATAGAAGTTGGTATTTCTGTGGTTGACATGGTAGTAGTTGGTATTTCTGTGGTTGATGTGGTCGTAGTTAGTATTTCTGTAGTTGATGTGGTCGTAGTTGGTATTTCTGTAGTTGATGTGGTCGTCGTTGGTATTTCTGTAGTTGATGTGGTCGTAGTTGGTGTTTCTGTAGTTGATGTGGTCGTAGTTGGTATTTCTGTAGTTGATGTGGTCGTAGTTGGTATTTCTGTAGTTGATATGGTCGTAGTTGGTATTTCTGTAGTTGATGTGGTCGTAGTTGGTATTTCTGTAGTTGATGTGGTCGTAGTTGGTATTTCTGTGGTAGATGTGGTCGTCGTTGGTATTTCTGTAGTTGATGTGGTCGTAGTTGGTATTTCTGTAGTTGATGTGGTCGTAGTTGGTATTTCTGTAGTTGATGTGGTCGTAGTTGGTGTTTCTGTAGTTGATGTGGTCGTAGTTGGTATTTCTGTGGTTGATGTGGTCGTAGTTGGTATTTCTGTAGTTGATGTGGTAGTAGTTGATATTTGTGTGGTTGATGTGATAGTAGTTGGTATTTCTGTAGTTGACGTGGTAGTAGTTGGTATTTCTGTAGTTGATGTGGTCGTAGTGGGTATTTCAGTAGTTGTGGTGGTCGTAGTTGGTATTTCTGTAGTTGTGGTGGTCGTAGTTGGTATTTCTGTAGTTGTGGTGGTCGTAGTTGGTATTTCTGTAGTTGATGTGGACGTAGTTGGTATTTCCGTAGTTGTGATGGTCGTAGTTGTTATTTCTGTAGTTGTGGAGGTCGTAGTTGGTGTTTCTGTAGTTGTGGTGGTCGTAGTTGGTATTTCTGTAGTTGATGTAGTTGTAGTTGGTATTTCTGTAGTTGATGTGGTCGTAGTTGGTATTTCTGTAGTTGATGTGGTCGTAGTTGGTATTTCTGTAGTTGTGGTGGTCGTGGATGTTGTAGTTGTTAAGCATGTTCCACAACATCGTACATCACGGGTCAAAAGGTCAGCTGCACCACATGATGATTCAGGGTCACAGTTAGAGTTTGGGTCATCACCGAAAAGGCAGGTTTCTGTAAAGATACCAGAGGACCGTGATGATTATCTTTGAAATTTTTTATGACAAAATTATCCAAATTCAAAGATGGCGCAAGGCATAACATATATATCTACCTAATTTAACTACACAAAATATATGTGTGTGTGATGCCATAGAAAACAACAGCATTTTCTGTTCACAGTGTCCTATGCCGAGAACATCATTTAAAGATCAAACCAGCTCATAAAATCTTTAAATTAAAGAAAATGTATGTTCATTTCCATACAAGTCCGTGTATACTGATATTTGTAAAAAGAGAGATTTGCCTGTACCATGTTGACTAGGAGCCTCTTCAGAGAAAACACACCTCCCTGTCTCACACCACTGAAATGAGAAGATACGAAAATATTTGAGCCAGGATCTGGAAAAAAACGTCCCTTATAGCATTTGATGCAGCCATGTTTCAAGATCAGGCTGCGCCTAGATGCAGTCTAGCAAACAGCCATGTTACTCTCAAATGGGTTCTACAGACCACGAGGAAGCTATTTGAGAACACCATGGTTCCTGGTCAGACTGCGTGTATACACAGGCTGATCTGGAACCATGTTGTTCTCAAATGCCTTAAAGGACCTTTATTCAGATCTCGACTCATTTATATACATGTACGTATAAGGTCAAACCTTTCCCAAACGATGAAAATAGACAAGTCCAATTTTAAGCTGCTGCAGATGACAAAATAGATGTTGATAAAGATTGAATTTGTGTACCATATAGCATAGAAAACATTGTTGAAAATCTTTTTTTTTTTTTTTTCAAAATACCCCTGCAAGGGATGTCAAAACAAGGAATAATTTTGAAAAGAGAAAAGTACCATAAAAGATCATAATATTTTGAAACCCGAGATTATCTATCCCTAACTAGCTTTGGTACAAAAATTGAATTCTATCCGGATGCGAATCGCTTGGATGTTGCATGCGTTTTACAAAATTGTTCGAGTGTTAGAATAAACATTGTTTTCTAAAGGATCTAAGTACATGTACACAAATATGTTCATACCTTTTTATCACCACACGGCGTCCCTTCAAAGGGAAAGAATCTACCAACACACGAGTTCTCTCCCTTCCTCTTACACTGCATGGCATAGCAGATTGTCTCCCATTGATCGTACAGGTTGTCCTGTGTAAGTGAAAGAAAATTTAATAGTCAATTTACAATAAGTACTTTAAAATAAAGTGTTTAGAAAATTCAAACTGTTAGCGCAAGTCGTAACCAAGCAAAATACTTGTCCGTAATTGTTATCTTGTATGGTGGCATACAATTGTCAGCATTGTTTTTATTTTGCCATCTGCAACTGTTTTCAATTAGGGTAAGTTAACGATATGTTTAATATTAGTTGGACAATGATCAGAACGTAAAATCGATAGATTTCATAAGAACGTCGTAACTACAGCTCAGCTGTAGATAAGTTGTAGTTACGGGATCTTTGAAGAAAAGCAACGAAGTATAGATCTAAATGAATCACAGAAAGATGAGCATACCCGACAAAGTGCAGCATCATTTCCATATGTCATATTACACTGTTGATCTGCAGTGTAGACGATCCCAGGTCTGTCTTCAACTACATTGCTGATGCGAGGCTCGTTTAAAAGACAGCTGGACCTGAAATTATACGTATAGATAATAATGTCCTATTCCTTATAAACCCAGACGCACTTCTTCGTTTTATTAATCTATGCCAGTGCACAAATAAAAAATTTTTCGCGACGAAATAAGAAAACAAAACCCAGCATTCTTGTTTACTTAATTAAATGTTGCTTGACATATAGAGAAATGCCAATGTCCTTCATTTGAATCCTGCTTGCACTATTGGTCATTGGTTAGCTATGTAATTGGACAAGACATATTATGCCTATTAGGGCCGCAAAGTAGTACTGGCGATACAAAACAAAATACTTTGATGAGAGTACTTTGCTATGTCACGTAACGACTGGAAAATTGCTGACAGTGATTGTAAAAAAGAAGCATTTCCATCTTAAAATAGATATCAAAAATCAATACCCTCCAAGCCCATTTATAAAACTCTCTATGGACGCCCTGGAACACGTGGAGAATGTCCACGGGTTGGTACTCATGTCTTGATTATAGATCATAGGTAAGCGGGGAGCCATCAGATACAGAGCGGTAGATGGACAACTGTTTCCACTTCCGTCATGACGGGAACCAATACTGAAATAGAAACAAAGGGTTGATTTTCTTCCAAAAGTTTGTAACTACGCCTCAGAAAATTGCAAAAACGAGAGTTGTAAAGGGGTCTCTTGGGTGTAAAAAAGAAAAAGAACAAAGTTAACTTTTTCTTCGTTACGCCAAAAATACCTCCTTTACTAGGAACGATATCTTCGAAGAAAAATCACGCTAATTTGATTAAAAGCTTGATCTAAGTATATGTAAACAAAACCAAACAAGTCTTAGAGACATCAACGTTTTCAGAAAATGTATTTAAAAACAATAAAGTGAAAAAGATTAATGAACACCGTTGACAAAAAGTTTATTTTTTTCTTTGAAATTTCTCTGTTGAATTATTGTAATAAGATGAACTACATACTTATGTCCGAGCTCGTGTGCTGCGATGTGTATAGCAACGGCATTATACGTCTCCTCGGTCTCTGATACAGCCCAGGATTGGTGGCAGATAGAGTTGAGGTATCCCATACCTGAAACATACGTGGATAGTGTAATGTAGGGTGTAGTCATGGCCATTATAAGAATAGCGCATTTTGCAATTGGTTTAAAACAGGTACCGCAAAATAGCCTTGCTTTATGTTAGACATTTAGTCACAAACTTTCAATTTCTGTCTCGGGGTTCAAAAAGTATATTGCTTGTAACAAGACTCTAGTCTACATCGGATGATCGCTAATGTTTCTTTAGTTTAACTTTGTACTTTAGGATTCCAATCATACTCGTTTGTAAATTATTACTTTATCTGAATAAGTATATAAACATTAATGTTAAAACAAAGATTATCAAACGAAAAAAATATAGTAGCAAAAAGAAGCAAATGTGCATCAACACTATCATTACGCAGATTGGCTGAAATTGCTTCAGCCAATCTGTGTAATATAAACATGATATTTTCAGCCATTTCATGAAATGGCTGATTTCACTGATTAGCTGTAAGATATAAATAACAAATAAATATTTTAATAAATAAGGGATAACATTGAGATTACATACCTATAGAACTTGGAGATGTTGGCGTGGAAAGATCAAATCTGAAAATAAAGCAATGCTTGAACGTTTCTTCCCTGTCAATATTCATAAAAATGTTAATGTTTGAGGATCTTTTGTTTTCATCGCGAATATTTTTTATATTCTGTTGCTCAGTATTTAGCATATTATTGCGGACGAGAATTGGCCTGGCAGAGCATTCCATTCGATTAGCATGGGCTGCTCTGCCAGGTCATTTCTCGTGAGGTATATGATAATGTTAAGTTTGTTTGGATTTTAGCCACATAACAAACAAATACGCATTGCAATGATATGTACGCTTGTAAACCGATAATGTATAGTAACTAAATATTTTATTCATTCAACTGAAGATCACCGTGCACACAACATTGTCTTACATAGAACAACATGGCCATGTGTTGGAAGGTAGTGAAAAATTGAGTCCATACATAAGACGAAATGCAAGAACATACTAGACAACAACAGTCCTAAAATTTTGTGGTATCCGGATTTAAACTGAGTCTAGAGATAATGAATGAAATATTTTGGCTCAACATACCACGTGAAGAGCCATGTATGATCGTGTGTTGGAAGGTAGATGGTAATAGAGTTCTTCCATAAGACGAAATACAAGGAATCTTTGATACGTATGGTACATGACCTACTGGCCAACAGAAGTCCCAAAATATTACAACATTTTGTGGAATGCAGAATTAAACTCATCATTCTAATCTAATTTTTGAATTAAAATATCTAAACTACATACCCTGTGAAGAGCCCAGCATGGTCGTGTGTTGGTAGGTAGTTGATAATGGAGTTTTTCCACAAGGCAAAATCTAACAGAACCCCGGCGTCGTCGATCGTGTTGTCACTCAGTTTGTTGTTCTGTATCCAAGGTGATGTTGACTCTTCCTATCAATATATATTTTGTCACTTTTCAACAAAAATCTCGTAACTGCAGCTTAAAACAAGCTGCAGTTACGAGTTTTTTGTTGAAAAACATCGATAAATTTCATACAATACTTCTTTCAAAATCTAACAGAACCCCGGCGTCGTCGATCGCGTTGTCGCTCAGTTTGTTAGTCTGGATCCGTGGTGATGTTGACTCCTCCTGTCAAGAAAATGTTTGTCGCTTTTCAACAAAACCCTCGTAACTGCAGGTTAAAACAAGCTGCAGTTACGATATTTTTGTTGAAAAGCATCGATATATTTCATACATTTTTTTCAAAATCTAACAGAACCCCGGCGTCGTCGATCGCGTTGTCGCCTAGTTTGTTGTTCTGTATCCGTGGTGATGTTGACTCTTCCTGTCAATTTAATAACAACAGCCCATCATTAGAAACCCAAAACTTAAACCCTCGTGACTTTCCGTCGCTACGGATGACACCCGAAGATGCACGAAGTGTTTTGTAGTTAATGACGAGTTGTAATCCTTAAGGGTTTAGAAAAGTCCAAAACGGGTGATATTGTGTCGCTCGGACTCACTCCTGCCAACAATTCAAACAATTGTTTCAATGAAAATTACTTAAATGTCCTTGTACATTATGGCAATAACATGCTATATGCATAGGTCATTTGCCAGACAGAGCAAAACAGAGAAGAAAAATCCAATGAAAAAGTCGAAAAATTGGGATTTCTCCCAAAACCAGCAACTTTTTCCCCATAACAAATTTTCTCCATTCAAATATGTCAATATAATGTGCAAATTCTAAATGAGGTACTACTACCATCGTACACAGAATATTGAAAGCGGTAACCGAGATATTCACGAAAACACATGGCATGCAAAGATTTTTGGGTCGGCCATTTTGCAAAAATTGAATCGGTCGGCACAATCCCTTCAGCCAATCAAAAACGTCGTCAGTCGACCTGCACTCATTCGGTGGAGGTGAAAGCTTCGGTCTTTTTCCTTAACGCATTACCAACTTTCAGCATTAATATCTCGACGACTACGCCAAATTATTAAAAATGCGTTGGTAGTTAGAAAGTTTAAATCACATTCTTTAGAGAAAGAGTTTTGTTTGTGAATTTTAGCGATGGCTTTTGGAAATATTCTGCCTCAAAAATGGTATCCCGTAACGATAAAAACCGAGGTTGTACCCTCGATGAAAAAATGAAAGTGAGGCTATGACGTCATGCCGACTGATTCTATTGTTTTCAAAATTTGCACGATGTAATTCACAAGTACTTATAAGGTTTACACAAGCTATTGCATTGCAGCTGTCATACCTGATATCTGTAGTGCGTGTTTCAATGGCACAAAGCAACGATCCATGGACAGTAAACAACTTTTTCTGTTATAAAATGAGTCTACCTATTTTCAGTTTCGGTTTCCACACCTTCCTTCTTGCCGGGTTAGACGAGAAAATTATTCCGCAAAATAAAAAATAAAACATTTGACAAAACATCACACAACATTGATAAACGATTGTATTGATGATAAATTGTACAAAATTTAGGATAGAACCGATCGTGGAATTTGATACTTGACATCTGAAAAATACGGACTACTTACTAACGCGCCTTACTCATATGCGGCTATATGCCGTGTGTAATCCGCCGGACGTGTAAACAATATGAAAACGGATGGAAACATTTACAGTTTGGGGTTTAAAAAGGTATATATTCGCTGGCAATTGATCAGAATTAAGAGCATCTATAAGTTTAAAGACAATGAATACACGATCCTTCTTCGATTTTCAAAGATTATTGATCGCGTCATTTGTTATTATGAATGATAAGAAACCGGAACTCGATCGTGTTTGTTGACATTTTGAAAATTGGTTCAAAAACTAATTATTTCGTAAATAAACAACTTCCACGCATATTAAACACAATTTAAATGTCTTCTATTCCCATATTTACATTTTAAATGAATTATTAATTGAAATAAGATTTCAACGAATTAAGAATAGTATGGTGTACAAAGTTGGTCATTACAAAATTTTATTTTCCAGTTATGTATCACGTTTTTTTCTGTATAGTTTCAATGCAATTACTGAGCAATATTGCTTAACAATCAAAGGGAATATTATACTAATTGTTGATATAATTTTGATAACAAAGAACTTTTATAATGGGTTATACTTTTGAATTTATGGGATAAAACTTGATAGCATGTAAATTGAAAAATAAAATAAGGCCTAAGGTGTCAAGTGACATAAGTTGTGGCTGTGGCAACAATTTTTACTTGAATTTAATCGACAGACTTAAAATAAATGATCATTTATGATAAAACCGCCTTTGACAGCTTGAAAAAATGACCCCATTATCTAACCATACCTCATGTTGCCAAAAAAATAGTACCACCATGAATTACATATGAAAAATAAAGAAATGTCAAACTTTTTTTTCGTAAAGGCAGTTTTCTGAATAAAGAAACTTCGTGTAAGTAGTAGTACTACCTAGATCAGACCTCTGTGTATGTTTTTGTGAAAAACTAGCTAACTTCATTCAAGGATAACTACGTTCTCGGTTTTCCAAGAAGTTGTCCTTTTTCGCAATATTTTGATTATGCTGTACAAGGTAAACCAGAATTAAGTCGCTTAACATCTTCTTCTTATGTAGAGCTTTAATTTGATATATAATATGGCATATACATGTTAAGAATAAATGCAAAAATCAACTTCAAATTTTATGTTGATACCGGATTTACATGAACCTTAATACATTTTCTATAAAATCTAACAACACCCCTGCATCATCGTTCACGTTTTCTTCAAATACATACATGTAGATTGTAATAGACATGTCCGATTTTTGCGGATGTTGAGAGCGGACACCCGATTACGGTTCACTGGGGGTCGTCTCAAACAATTTCAAATTTCGTGGCATCAGTAAATGAGAGACGTCTGTTCAGACGTACATCGATCGATTCAGTCCATGCATATATAATTCAAAAAGAAAAATCACACTACAGTAAGGGTGTAACAAGTCTATTTAACATTTTCAAAACAGTTTTTGGCTTTTGTAACTCTAATGAAACAGGTCTAGAAACATTGATGCGAAACAAGGAAATTATAAACCCGACACTTTTTCTTTTTTCCATAATCATTTTCAGTGCAATACAAATAAATTATAATTTAATCAACGTCCATGATATCGTCCATGATATCGTCCGTGCTAGTTTGTAAACAGCATTCTGAAATTGTGTCGTTTGGAGAAAATTTTTAAAAGAGTTAAAATATTTACAATAGGGAATAACTTCGGTTAAAAAGAGAGCAAAACATTACTGTCTTGTAATTTTCAAAGTAAACCCCTTGCATGCTTAATTATGAAAATTTTTGCATGTTTGGGAATATTTTTACTGAGCAGTATCAATGACATATCGTATGTCAACAATATGTCCGTGTTTCAAGTAAAACCTTTCAGATTCGAAAAAGTCATCAGTTTTGTTCTTTTCCATTTAAACATTCCAAAAAATGAGAAACGAGTTTTTGCATTAACATCGAAGATATAATACATGTATCTCGTGCATTAAACACTCTTTCGGAATTTTCAAATAGTAACGATGTGTAAGAAATGAAAGCGAGAACAAATAGTAACTACCCGAAAAAATATGTGAATTAAATGTGCAGTGTATGATGTTTGAAAATGCCAGCAGTGTATAGACTAAGGGCTATGACCTTGGCAAAAGATTCTAGACGCATTGAAATTTCGACAACTAGGCCTACCTCTCGCATGTTTAGGGCTTAAAACAATATGAAATTCCTAAAGCAAATGAACTATTTTTGCATGACTTATTTTGATTATGATGCTACATCTCCTACGTAATTTGCACGATTTCCACCTGCACTCTTTAGACTTGGTCTACTAAACTTTAGAAAGGCCAGTGGTATTTAATCGTGTGTTTCTGTATATACGAGCATTGCGGTATAATGCGCCAAAAATTTACCCAGGATAACTAATTGTATCGTTCGTTATTTGAGCGTCTTAGGAAAACATTCTGGAAGAAATGTCTTTTACATAGTATGCGGAATTATCTTGCTAACTTTTTTGGTCTAAAAGAATTGATTGATAGATCTATGTAATATTAATCGTATTTTTCGATTTGTCTACCGCCGTGCAGCAGGTAAGACGACATAACAAACCCTTATTCTGCAAATCAATTGCATACGTTTGAGAGTACACGACTTAACTGCAAAATACCCGTTGCATAAATGTCATAGCCATCTAAAACATAAAAGAGAAATCTTGTGATGCTATCCTGTTTTTTGTTGTTGTTGTTGTTGTTGTTGTTGTTGTTTTTTTTTTTTTTTTTTTTTTTTTTTTTTTTTTTTTTTTTTTTTTTTTTTTTGGAAATGAGCCAAAGTCCTTAAACAAATGTTTATCTCTCAGCCATGTTCGAATAAATATTAAGCAGGCTAGTTTAAAGAACCAGTATTTTTTGTTTTGCCTATGTAGACACTTCACAACGGCATTTCTTTAAGGTTGAAGTACCAAAATGAGTTCCGGTTAAGATTTGATATCCTACATTTCTCACACAGTTTCTGTATGTAGAGAATCTTAAAATGCCCTACATACAGTCACAGGCAGACCCGCCACTGCTACACTTTATCAATTTTAATAAATAAGCTCGATTCCGGTGGAATAACACGTCAGGTTGCGACCTTTGTATAGTAGTAAATTTCAAATAGTCTAATTGAGTGGGTAGTTGCGTTTGCTTGAATATTTTCCGATGATTTTGGTACTCATAACCCCCTTTTCTTGGTATGGAATTAAAAGCTTGGATGAAATTTCAAGACAGAATTATTTACAAAAAGGCAATATTCATCTACAAATCTCTTAATAAAGAATTTCCAGATTACATGACACAAATTTTCAAGAAATCAGACAATACTAAACTAAGATCACATGGTCAACAAACTCTAATAATTCCCAAACCAAGGATCGAGTTCTTTAGAAACTCCCTTGCATACTCAGGTCCTAAATTGTGGAATCAGATTCCACTTCATGTCAGGAGCGCAAATGACTTGAAAACATTTAAATCTGCATTCCTGTCATGGTGGAACACAAATAATACAAGTATTTCTATACCTTGAATTATCCAGATGTTGAAATATTTTATGTTATACATTAATAGAATGTTGACTTTGATAAACTATATAGCTCACAGTGAATGATCTGGCAGAGCAGCCCATGCTAATCAAATGGGATGTTCGGCCAGGTCATTTATTGGGAGCTAAAATATTGCTCTAAATATGAATTTCTATTTCATTTTGTATATTTGTTTGTAACTTGTAAACTTGTTTATATTCATAGAGGGCCACAAGGAAGACTGGGCTTGCCCAATTGTGCTACCTCTTAAAATAAAGTCTTTATTATTATTATTATTATTATTATTATTATTATTATTATTATTATTATTATTATTATTATTATTATTACACGTTCTTTCACACTATCTTAGTCATGTGGACCTATGACACTTTTGAGATTAGTTGTGAATACCCACAGTTGATACCTTATACTTGTTACTTAACTTGTCAATTAAACAGTGGAGTGACACCTATGCTCAGGCATTTTGAGAAGACCCCCTTCGAAAGTCCGCTCTCTGTAGTCCGTCTCCAAATCGGCAAAAATCGGACATGTCTAATAACACGAGCTTCACAGAGCAGCGCATATATTTCAGAGAGGGGCTTGTCAGTGAAATTTGACATTTTTTTCAAGGGGGGGAGGGGCAGTCTGGAACGAAAAGAGTGAAGATTACTTTGTTACACCTTTCAATATACTAATTATTATACTAGGCTATTGACTGGATTTTTTACCAAAATTATGCCTCGAAGTAGGGAGAATAGATGCATGTAAATGAACTGCCTCTGAGACAATCGTCATTAAACAACAATAGTTCTTTTAACTCTGAATGGAGTCAAACGACACACTAGTATTTTTGACAGAGAATTATGATTCGTATAAAATTATAGGCCATTCCAGGCACACTGGTGGTGAACTAAAACAATTTTTGCTACAACAAGGTGTAGATGTTTTGCGTTTAAATGTGAGTTTATAGATTTTTTTCTAATGACTATGAACTTGTTCTAAAAACAGACCGGGTTTACCGTTTTGTATTGACAAACTGTCGGTGTTGTTATAAAATCTCGTAACTACGGCTTCGATAAAGCCGTAGTTACGATATTTTATAACAACACCGACGGAATACATTGATCGCGAAAAAACGCCCCTCGCTTAGTCCGAGTTCACCACGAGTGAGGCATGCACACCAAGGATAACACAAAAGGTAGAAACATCTTCTCATAATCGTTCATCAATGGCTTAAGGACAGATCCTCCATTTATTTCCTACGGTAAGATTTTTTTTATTTTTTCTGTACTGATATTTTTAAAAATATATGAGAAGTAAAAAAAATGACTTAAAAACTATAGGTCACCGAGCGAATTAAAAAGTTATTGGATTTCAAGGGAGACTACTCTTGTCTAAAATTGCAAAAATGAGGTGTCACTTAAATAGCCACAAAAAGGTGTTGTTTTATATCTTATCTTTCTTTGTAAAAAAACTACATTCTAGAATATATGTAAGTGACTTTGAAGAAAAACAGTCTATTAAGATTTAAAGCAAGGATGTTGATGGAAGAATAATCATTTAATTTACGTCCCTTGACATCCAGAAGTGGCTATCAGCAGTTAAATTTTAACTGCTGATAGCCACTTCTGGCTATCAAGGGACATTTATAATGAATTATATAAACCCTTACCGTTGATACAAGTAAAGCTGTAAAGACTACTCTGACTTGTTGTCCACTTTGTGTTGCAGTACGAAACCGCACATCGACCTGTAATATAGATATAAGTAAAATACAGTCGACACTCGTTATATCGACATCGGATAAGTCGAAATTCCGCTTAAGTCGAAATGAAAGTCATGTCCCATCCTCAACATATGGATATCAAAATGAATTTCGAAACAAATACAGCCTTTGAAATTTAGTAGGAAAAGGATAGAAATTGCTCGTTTCGAGCAATTTCTTTCCTTTTCCTACTATATTTCAATCATGGACACATATGATACCCATCAAAATTGTTAAATATCGTTTTCATCGACAATAATCAAAATCGGATTAGTCGAACTCCGGACATGTCGAGGTACTTTGACAGCCCCTCTGACTTCGACACAACGAGTGTCGATTGTAGTTTTTGAATAGGGAAAACGGCAGTCAACAATTCTATCGTTCAGGGTCGGTTTTAGACTTGTCCAAATTCAAAGACGTTGCAGACGACAATTTCAATAGACTGGAATTTTATGTTTTTGGTATTTCCGCGTGGGAAATATTGTGGCAAATGAAGACAAGCAATTTCCTTAATTTTTCCAAAGTGCTCCAAAGTCTTTCGGAATTGTCATTTAGAAAGAATTGCAATGTGTTTTTTTCACTTGAAATTATAAAACATTAAACTATGTGTAGGCCAACCGGGAGAGCTTTTCAAGACGAAATCCCTATTTCAAATTTCGTGTCATTTGTTAAAAAAAGCTTCTGGTACAATAATTATGTAGTGTCGCCTTTGCATGTTTTACAAGGACACTTTAGATCAACTTACCCCATTCAATATAAACAGGTAATACTCGTGCATCGCCACGTACGCGTTACTGATCTGTTCTTCATCTGTCGATCCTCCAACTTTTTCTTTCCATCTGAAGTATTTAAAATGCACGTGAAAGCAAAATTACATTACAAGCCATTTGATTGAACGAGACGTATCGGTCAATCGGATGGAATACTGCATGATTTTAAAAGTAAACTTGGAATTAGACTGATTGGTGAATATCTACCGTTTCCAAGTAATTCATAAACAGTAATTGAATTTAAAATTGATCCTTGATAAGTCGTACTGCGAGGCTTCAAGAGGCGTTATTAGGTGAATGAGTATCGACTAAACTAGGTTGAATAATTATGTCTTCACAACTTGCAGAGTGAAGTTCTTGGTAGTAGCCTACCTTTCAAGATTCTTGAAATCTGTAACCACGATGTATTCAATATACTGTATATTTGAGTTTAGCTGTCTCTTTCTCCGGTCTGAAAAAGTCGTGGCCTCTATTGGTAAATGTATTTCAAAGATTTATAATTCTATTTGTATGAAAATAGTCATTTATTTTACTATATGTAGTGTTATTTAATTTCTCACAATTGCAATTTTTACAATCATTTCTCATTCAATCAGATTGCTTGCAATGCAAGTTAGAACTATAAGATATAATTTATATGTTGAGCCTTATTTCGTTTTTAGGCCAGTTTTCTTCAAAGCACGTGCCTCTTTTCGGAACTGGGCACGAAACTGTGCCTAGTTACGAGAACATGCATCCATTTTCGAGTTCTGCACAGAAAGTTGACCGATCCACTTCAAAATAATAATAAGTATGCAGTTTCTCTCTTGTATGTAAATCGATGAATGAGTTTTGTATGCTTTACTGATTTACGTAAGTAATCAATTCCAAGATTAGGCACTACATATCGCTGCTTTTCAACGAAAACTGCGTAACTGCAGATTAAAACAAGCTGCAGTTTGGCGGTATTCGTTGAAAAGCGACGATATATAGTATTATTGTTTTCGGCACTTGCCGTTTTAGTTCTAAATTGTGGTAAACAATTTTAGTACCGAGAGAATGAAGATTTTTTTTAAATAAAGATAATTGCATGATACGTGTTCAGTCCAGGATATATGTGTTCTCCAATATAAAAACGAAATAGATGTTACGTTACCACGAAAACTTTCAGATGCTGGAGGACCATTTCCTACACCAGGGATCGACATCTGAAAAATGAGGAAAAAAGTGACTAAGAAAATTTTAAAGACGTGATATCAAGCCACAGAATAATTTCAACAATGAATAAAATATTTACGAATATACATGTAGATCTGTTATGAAATTTAAGAAATCCAAGAATAGTCTTTTTTATGGGACTGCGCGAGTAAATTGGTTTAAGCAATCCGGTTTGTTACCAATTATCACGTCTCTTCTGCGGAAACTATTATCTGAAAGAAGCTCCTCGAAACGTACATTTCTAGTGACATTAACGAATTTCACCCTTTCCAAACAGCAAAAAAAAAATAGGATAGTCTAATTTTGAAAGCTAAGTACAGATGACATATTATGCGTTGATAGAGTAGAATTTACCGGTATGTAGGCCTACATAGATGTCACAGAAAATATTGAGACAAACGGAGAAAATGCTGATCATCAGCATTTTCTTCTTTGTCTCAATGTTTTCCCAACCCTATTAGATCTGCATTAGGGACGTCAGAATCAGGTATTGTTTGGAGAAGGATTAATCGAGTTTGTGAGCGCATGAAGTGGCCAACCACGAGGGATGGTGGCTGGCTCTATCTGAAGGTTACTTACAACAAGGGGGATAACTGGCGCGGATCCCGTCTCGTTGCCAGGGAATTCTGGGTACGGGGGTTCACTGTCGCGATTCAAACCAGAACTGGCGGCTGAAATGACAGATACATCGTACAATACAGTTACCTTCTTATACGACATTGATTAATTTGGATCTCGAAGTAGGCCTATGATCTACAAAAAAGTCTCTAGAGCTTCTGAATAAGCAAAATGAAATAAATATATATGCATGTAGAAGACCATTATGTTCAATGTGAACAGTAAAAGTAATATCTTTGAAACAAAGCATTTCTTACAATGTCTGAAATATCTTAAAGGGACATTTCATTCCAATTTCAATTTTTAAAAGTATGTCTTGATGCCAAGATTGGTTATTCTAGTGAGTATAAATACTATTAGTTTTTTTAAAGTTGTTGCCAATAAGCGAGAAACACGCATTTAAAGTTGAGACATAATCGATAAATTGCATATACATCCGAACTGTTGTCCACAACAATTTGTTCAATTTTAACACAAAAATATAAATTTCTCGTAAACGGCGCAATATTTTGGCTTGAAATTTTCAGAATTTTCATAAGGAAATAATTATGCTCTTTCGGATAAAAATAAAAGTTAAATTTATGACAAAAAATTCTGAAATGTCACTTTAACACCTAAAATGAAACTTATTTATAAAATGTAAATTAGATCTATAGATCTCGTATATAGTTCTCTAGAAATGTTTTAGAAATAAAAATATAAGCATATGTGTGGATTTTATATTTCTTTTTGTTAAATTGTAGCTTCAATATAAGATGAATGAAATGAAAATGAATGATGATGAATTACGGAAGTCCACTCCTAATGAGATTCACGTGACGTCGGAATTATTCGGACAACGTCGTAAACATTCGACGGTTGAACGTTCCGCCGCCAAACGTTTACGACGTCGCCCGAATAGGATCATCTTCGCAAGCCAATGGTGACATCTACGACGTAACGTCGTTTCTGTATTCACCATTGGTGTATTTAGTCCGATTTTCTTGGTCTCCTGGAAAGCGTTTTCATTGGTTCCAGCGAGGTCTCGCTGGAACCAATCAGATTGTCGACTGATACATTTGTTATGAGTAACAAAATCATGACAACCGGCGGGAAAAAGCATTGTATCTGCAACTCAAAAAACGCGAAGATGGGCGATTTTTCCTAAGAATTTCACTGCAAAAGACAGGCATTCCCTATATTTAATCGACGAATTATTATACTTTCGACAAATCGACTAAAGAAGCAGCTAACTTTTACCTAATCCACATGACGTTTGACGCGAAAAACAACGCGCGTTAATGACGTCATCAATAATGGACGAAATAACGTAAACAACTAGCAGGACACAACCGCTAGGCGGCGCTTCGCGATTTCAAGAAAATCGGACTAAATCCGCCAAGGGTGAATACAAACGTAGGTGGGTTCAACCTTGGCTAGCGAAGATGGAATAGGATCGGATACGTAACGATTATGCCCTATAAGAAAAGTTCCAGCGTCTCGTGAATCTCATTAGGGGTGGACTACCTTAAATATAATAGATAAACTGAAAAGGCAATAAATATTTTCAAATGTGATTACATGATGATAAAATGATAATGAATGAATTGATTGTATTACGTATGAAAGAACCTGGGGGCATCAATTCGTCGCCATTAAAATCTCCGATGGGCAGGACTAGACGTTCTAGCAGGTGCACGTTATCGTCGAACGCCACGTGGTTAAAAGTGACGTCACGTTTATGACGTAATGAATTCAGCGGCTGTAGCTCGTAATTGCTTCCTTTGTACATAAAAGCACCGCGCTGAAATGAAGCAAAAATTCATTTAAGGTAGTTCATCCTCAATGAGATTCAGAAATTTCCTACCGACGCCGTTGATATTCCGTTAGTATCCGAACAACGGGCGACGTCGTAAACGTTCGACGACGGAACGTTCCACCACAGAATGGTAAAGATGTCGCCCAACGATACTGACGACGCGTGAATCTCATTACGGATGGTCTACCTTAATTGAACTGAAAGCTACGTTAGTCAATAGTCCTTTTTGTCAAAAAAAAAATATAGAGTCTATATATCTGAATATGAAATAGCATAATTGTTATAAATATTACGCCTACCTTTTCAGTCTGATTAAAATCCGATATTGATTTTACAATAACGACTATACTATACAGGCCCGTAGGAAGCAATTTCATATTGGGGGGAATAAAGCCCCATTGTCTGAATATTGTGGGGGGGGGGGCTAATTTGGATTTTCTCTAATGTTTCAGTGTGAAAAAGGAAAAATCATCATTTTTTGGCCAACTTTGGGGGGTTAAGCCCCCGCTTTTCCCCCCCGCCCCGGTTCCTACGGGCCTGCTATAGGCCTAATAAGATCAGACCCTAAACAATTTCCATTCTATCAGGGAAAAATTTCATTCCAGATGACAGTCTGAATCAGCTTTTATTTTGACAGGTCCAACGTAATGAGTCTTTTAACCCTTTCCAAAACGACAAAATATTAGGGCCATCCAATTTGAAAGCTGTTGCAAACGACAAAATGAATGTTGAACACTTTATTAATGAATAAGGAAAAGTTACATACCAACTCATAACGCCGGCGTCTTGGATATTTGACAAGTACAGACGCACCCAGGTTCATATCATGGTACAGAGCTAGGTTCTCCTGGGAAAAGTAAACAAAAACCCTATGGTATTATCGTTCCTTTTAACAATCAAAGTGCTGTCAGCACTGTAGATTGGGCATCACTGAGAAATTGATATTGTGACAAAAGGACAATATGCTGATTTGCAAAATTGCCCCATTCTCTATTCGATGGTTTTTTGAGCATTTTCTATGAAGCGAGTAAAAAGGCGTCATCGTTTGGAAAATGGTTAATCAATGTGTACGCAAACGTGCATAGGTGATAAAAACAAGTTGAATGTACACCCTCCAGGTGAATCCAAAAGGTGAGGCTGTTTGGGAAAAGGAAATGTTACACTTTACCGGATTTTACATTAAATCAACATGTTGAATTATTCTTATTCTTAGCTAATCAGAATAATACCAAATACGGACCCATTATAGAGGCTTAGCCTAACTGATCTCTGATCTGCAACTCTGTCTGCAAACATATTTCGATTAAATAGAATGCACTTGTTCATTGGATCAAATGATCAGTCTAAGAAAAGTATATGTGGTAAAAATGTTAACATTCTACAAAACGGCAAATTTAAGACGATGATTTTATTTTGATTAACATAATTTAAAATCACAGTGTTTATACTCTATAGCCTCGAACCATTCGTCCTTTTCCAAACAAGACATTGTTGTGAAGCAAATAATATGAAACATACAAAGATAACCGGAAATTTCTCCTTTGTCCCAATGTTTTCTGTGCTTCATTGTACATAACATGATTTCATCTTTATCGTCACTCGTTTCGTCGTCTGCAACTCTTTCTAATTTGAACCACTCTAAGATTTTGTCGTTTGGAAGAGCTTTTAACACACTGAGTTAAAAAAAAACAATAAAGATAAAGCGATCAATGCAGAATAAATCCTTAACCCAATTTCAAGCAAATAAATCGTTACTTTGGTCTTTCTGAGAAGAAAATATTGTGGGAAATGAAGAACTAGCTTTTCACAACCATTTCTTCATTTTCTACCATGTTTTCCAAACACACAATATTTCATGGGAACCTAAAGGTGTCAGAATATAGGAATGGGTAAAGCGCACACATTGTATCTAGTGAATGGGCTAAGGGTATAAATACACTAACAGTGGCAGTGTCAAGCAGTGACCCAGTTAAACACCTGGCAATGCATTCACTGGTAAACGACCATTGAAAGTCAGAGCAGTAATATTGTAACTATATGGAATTTATCTGAGAGTTACACTATTTTGCTTTCAAGCTCTTTACTCAACGGATAAGATTGTAAAAACGCTGAAAATACTAATAGGTATTTAATTCAAGGGAAAATTTCATCAAATGTAATTATTAACCCTCTCCTTATTTGTCGCAAAAGTGAAAGAGATGAAAAACTTTGAAGATATTGACTGATAAAGGATGTTTCTGTGGTGTTTGAAATAACATAGTTTGGCTTGAACACATAGCTCAGCGGGTTAGGGTTAGAACGTAGTGTCTGGAGTGATGTCTGGAGCGAAAAACTGGTTTTAATAGATTGGGCTATAAATAGCCCAATCTAAAAACCTCGTACTTCAGCTTCAGCGAAAACTTCGTATCTGCAGCTTTAACAAGTTGCAAGTACGAGGTTTTGGTTGAAAAGCAAAGTTATGCTAGGCCTATATTACCCCTGCCCATCAACACGGCAGAGAATCGCGTGACACAATAATTGAAGAACATCTTCAATGAATATGTTTATACGTGACCAATTTGAAAAGAAGGCGGAAACGCCGAAGATTTGCTGAATATCAAGATTTCTAATTTAAACCATAGGCACTTGGATCCAGGAATAATAACAACTTACATAATTATAGTCCTGTATAATATAAATATAAGAAGGTCGGACAGCGGCCATTGTTTCAAGTAACGGATGTTGTTACAAGCGCCTCTGGTTTCCGTCACAGGATAGTTTTATCCCCTATGAACATGGAACCAGCTGTAACTTCCGTTACTTAAAAATGGCCACTGTCCGACCTTCTCATATTTATATTATACAGGACTATATGTAAGTTGTTATTATTCCTGGATCCAAGTGCCTATGATTTAAACAACATTCGATAAATATGTTACTAGTATTGACGACCAAACAAAATTTTTTCTGGTGGTCAATATTCTCATGTATTAATTAACATGTACAATATTGAAAAAAATATCGAAAATATGTCACGTGAATCCACGTCGTGGTTTTTATGATTAACCTTTTCCAAACCAGAAAATAATTAAGCATGATAGAAAGCGTAAAACATGTCAAAATAGCATTTTGACATAGTTTCCAAAAAATGGTACCTAAACAGTAGGTTGGTCCAATTTGATAGCTAGACTCTACATGCGACAATATCAATGCTGGAAAAATATGTGTATAATATAGCAGCTAGGTTGGGTTTAAAACTAGCCAACTGGCGTAAGATGACGTTATTATTATATATCCTTGAAAGTACATATGACGCACCTGCTTTGCTTCTTGCTGGAGCTCCAAACCATATCCGTTAATTTTAAAGATGGGCGTGGTTTTGGCAGGATGTACACTTCTCTCAAGATTCAACGTCACATTTCCAGCTTTGGTTTCTAATTCGAACGTCATTGTCTCCGGAAACTCCAGACCCAGCGATCGTCTGCTTCGTGTGACGTCACCGGCAATTTTTATGACGTTCACGTGCTCTGTTGAAAATAGGGAAAGATTTTATATGAGTTGTCCGTGACGTAATTTCGGACAAATAGATCTAGTATTTCGTATGTGTTGTTATGAAATGTCTTGATTCAAGCCGAAGTTTAGAATTTTCATAACAACTCGGAAAGCTTATCAATCCAGTCTTTTTTTAAGAATTTTAAAAAATCTTTGCTATTATTTAATCTACATAAATGTTGATCCATTCCCAAATAGTCATAATTTAGACTAATTTGAAAACTGTTGTAAATTACAGACCGTCACTTGATAAAGAAAGAATTTGTATACAACTTAACACAGAAAATATTGAGCCAAAAGGAGAAAATGCCGTGAAGCATATCATTTTAGCGAGTGAGTTAGGCCCAATTGTATTTCAATACTGATCTTCAAAAGATTTCCATTGAACCCTTTCCCAAACACGTCCCGATTTTGACGTCTTTGAACATACTTTGGAAAACATCGAGTCAAAAGGAGAAATTTGCTGACAATTTGTTTTTTCTCCTTTTGTCCCAATATTTTCTCTGCTTTGACATGCACCAATTTTATCTCAATCAACTTCCGGTTAGTCGTCCGCAGCAGCTTCTAAAGGGTTTACCCATTACCCGACGGAAAAAAGTTGGTCTGTTCCAATTTTGAAGGAAAAACTTTGCAAACGACATTTTCAATGTGATGAAATTTTATACCCTTTTAGGTATAAAACATTGTGAGAAGTGTAGAAATTGCTCGTCAAAAACATTTTCTTAATTTTCCACAATGTTCTGCAAATCATCTTTCTTGTTGGGCGTCAAAAGATGTTGATGTGGGAATGGGTTGAAATACGTGTTTCTTATTTGCAAAACACACGAATTGCGGAATTTTTCCAAACATTTTATTTAAGAAGACCACACAGGTATATCAAATCAATTTCATAAAGAACCTGTAGGCCTACCTTCATTATTATTAAAGTGACATTTCACGTTTATTTCATTTTTTAAAAGTATGTCTTGATGCAAAGATTGGTCATTCTAATGCCTAGAAATGCTATCAGTTCTTTGAAGTTGTTATTTATAGGCGAAAAATACGCCTTCAAAGTTGGGACAGAAATGACAAATACTATATAAATCTGAACTGTTGTCCACAACAATTTGTTTAATTTTAGCGCAAGATTTTTTTTTTCATTCATTCATTCATTCATTTATTGGCATATCGACATTATACAATGTCTTTGGCCATTTACAAACAAAAAATGAAATATGGCAAAGACTTTCAACAATATTATAACACACATGTGAGTGAATAGAAACATGTTACATGAAATACAAATAAGGAGTGAGTAGGTTTATGAACTTCAATACATGTATATAGATATAATCTATGTATTGTTTAAAGAAAGGAAATTTTCACGCATTTCAAAGCAGTTTTTGATATATTTGCAGATATTCAATATAGTTTTCGTATTAGTATTCGTATTAGTCGTAATATATATTTCTTGTAAACGGTTCAATATTTTGACTTGAAATTTTCAGAATTTTCATAAGAAAGCATGCTCTTTCAGATAGAATAAAAGTGAAGTTTATGTAAAAATAATTCTGAAATGTCACTTTAACGCCTTCCCAAACAAGACCTGGTTTTGACGTCCCTATTAGAAAAGGTTTGGGAAAATATTGGGAAAATTTCTCCTTTTGTCTCAATATTTTCTATGCCATATTTTACACAAATTTCGTCTTTGATAACTTAATTCTATTTTGTCATTTGTGGTAGTTTTTGAAGTCGACCACCCTAAAATTTTGCCGTTTGGGAAAGGGTTAATTAGTCCTTTTGGATAACAGTGTTGGGATGGCCGTAGCCTAATCTTCAATAAAATTTTTGAATTAGCTTACCGATGTTTTTGGAAAATCCAGTTTTGAAGAAATTCAAAGTTATCACCGTCAAAACAAAGAATATCCTTAAATCCATTTCAACACTGAAAATTCAAAACCCCGGAAAAAATCGAAATTCCAGCAAAAGATCCTTTAGCCTACAACATCACACCATGCTTGTCCAGCGGTTACGATTAGGCAATACACAAGCACAATAAAATTGTCATCGAAATGATAAAAATGTTTACGCCTTGCACCTTGCAGTCAAAAATCAACAAAAATAAAACCAAATTAGGCTAGATCGATGTACTGATTAACCCTTTCCCCAAACATTGCCATGTGTTAACACAATAAAATCGACATCAATCGAATACATTGAGGGTATCGGAAGAAAAATGTTTCATTTTCTCACAACGATCAGCGTTTTCTGTCGCGTGATACTTGGCATTTTGATTTGAAATTTACTGTCATTTTGTGGTCTGCAACATCTAAAACTTCTAGAAAAGTATTAATCTGTTTAGGATGCTCTTTCCCAAAGTTTTGGCTGTTTCAATTTTAAAGATCTTGTAACAGATGACCAAATGGGCGGTGATAAAGATGTTTTTTAACAATAATGCGCAGAAAATGGTGATGTAAAAAGTGTTAACCAGCATTTTCTCCTCCGGCCTCGCAGCTTTACCTAGTTTTCTTATCAAGGGCGTCAGTGCGAGGGCTAGTGTGGGTGGGGATTAACTCATTTCCACATATTGACACATTTTGACGCCCACAGGATAAATGATTTGAAAACATCGTGGAAAATGAAGACATTGCTTGTTGCAAGTACTTTCCTTATTTCCCACTAAATTTTCTATAAAGACAGTCAGGCCCGTAGGAAGCAATTTCATATGGGGGGGGGGGGGGTGCTAAAGCCTTTGTCCTGAATATTGGGGGGGGGGGGGGCTAATTTGGATTTTCCCAAAATTTTCAGTGTAAAATTAAGAAAATTCGTCATTTTTGGCCAACATTTGCGGGGGGGGCTTAGCCCCCTCCCCCCCCCACCCCCCCCACCCCCTGTTCCTACGGGCCTGGGTCACAGACCAACACTGTACAATATCATTCACTTCATATTGTCGCCTGCATCATCTTTGAATATGGATCAGTCAAAAATGTCGTCTGGTAAGGGTGAATACACAGATGTCCACTATTGCCATCGGCAGTTTGATTCGAATCTGCGATTTGGGGCGGACTGTGTGACTGCTTTTTCTTCAAAAACCTCGTAACAGTTGATTAAATGGACTCAGGTTAGGTTGTCTGAGGTAAAAAATATATTCAAGAAATACCGTGTGGAATTGTAAACCCGCATAACTAGGTTATTTATGACCAAGGAAATTTCAAATGAAGTTCATTTAGTCCTTCTATAATATCAAAACTGCATATAATTGACTGACCCGTCATTTATATAAATTTTATAGATCTAATAAAATTAATTGGAAACTGGACCTCGATAGTGAAAAATTGGGCATCAGCGCTAAGATTCCTGTCTTTCTGGACCTAGATAATTGCAATGAACCACACGATGCAATATATGTCCTAACGTCGTTCTGGTCTTCTAACAATCTTTCATGTGTCCCTTTAACTTTTTCCCCAGACAAGAACTGGTTTTGACGTCCCTATCATTGAGGCAACAGAAGAAAATGGAGATCACCACTCGATTATTTTCTCCTTTTGCTTCATAATTCCATCTTTATGAACATATTTGGATCAATCGTGAAATTTTTACCGAATGAGAAAATGTCAAATTCCAATCCAAAGGGCTAGAGTTGCGAGTCCAAACAGCGGCTTAACCCTTTCCCAAACAACAACTTTTTGGGGTGGTCCTATTTAAAAGCTGCTGCAGATGACACTATTGATGCTGTTAAAGATAGAATTTGTATAGAATATAGCTCAGAAAATATTGAGACAAAAGGAGAAACTGCTGGTTATCAGCAGTTTCTTCTGTTGTCTCAATGTTTTCCCAAGCCAATTCTATAAGGAAAGTGAAAATCAGGTCTTGTTTGGGAAAGGTTTAAATGTCCAATAACTAATCGGTGGTGGTGTCCGTGTAGAGCGTCCACTTCACGATCAAGAGGCTCCAAGTTCGATCCCCGGTAGCGGACATTTTTCTTGGCTTCTCATTGGCCCACATATTCGACGTGAGTAATAGAGTGTTTCCCAGAAAGCAGAATCGAGAAAGAATTGTGTTTGTCCCACCGAAGTAAAATAAATAAGTTTACACCAACTAATAAATGTACTAGACTGGATATTCGAGGGTCAATGCTCTTCATCAGCCCTGGAGGTCAGTTAGTCAGTTAGGTACATATCGATGCTTTTCAGAAAAAAAAATCGTAACTGCAGCTTAAAACAAACTGCAGTTACGAGGTTTTTCTTGCAAAGAGACAATATTCGTGTAGAATGCACCAGGCCCCGGTTTCTCGAAAAAACTTAAGTATATTCTCATGAGAACATACTCAACTTCAAAGAGATACTCTCCAACGTTGAAGGGTATTCGATTGAAGTTCACGTGGATTTCGTGCGATTTAGCAAGGTGCTCAGATTTGAGCGTGAGAACGTACTTAAGTTTTTTCGAGAAACCGGGGCCAGGACCGCGGCCCCGAATGAGAAAGCGTTGAATTCCCCTCCAAAAGACTATCTAGAGTGACGAGTCCAGTAAGCGACATATGCCCAATAACTTATAGGTGTATCAGACTGAATGTTCGAGGGTCAATGCTCTTCATCAGCCCTGAGGGTCAGTTAGTCAGGTACATTTGTACATATTCGTGTAGATAAAAATGTATATAGCCAACAGTGTTATGGCGATAATCATCTTACCCCACCCTTCATTATATAGCTTGTATATTATACATATAGTGGGGGTCAAAACCTCGTAACTACAGCTTGACAAAGCTGGAGTTACTAGGTTTTGACTCCCCACCAGCAAATACATATTCAGTAGTCTGGCTTAGATAACAGTATAGCTCACTATAAATGACTTGGCAGGGTACATATTCGTACAGATAAAAATGTATATAGGCAACAGTGTTATCACTGGTGGTGAACTCGGCCAAAGCGAGGGACGTTTTTCGCTACAACATGGTACAGATATTTTGCGTTTCAATGTGAGTTTAAAGATCTGATTGGATATTTTTTCTAGTAACAATAAATTTGTTCTAAAAATAGACCGGGTTTACCGATATGTATTGACAAACCGTCGGTGTTGTTATAAAATCTCGTAACTACGGATTCATCGAAGCCGTAGTTACGATATTTTATAACAACACCGACGGAATACAATGATCGCGAAAAACGTCCCACGCTTTGGCCGAGTTAACCACCAATTGACCAAACGCCGACTGTCAATCAAAAACATCGATTAGCCAATGGACGATCACAAAAATGTTATGCCCCAATTGTTCATCGTTGCACGTGGTTTTGTATCGATTTATCAACTGACAATCAAAACAATCAACATACCAATGGCAAAGAATTTTGTGCTAACAATAGACTAGGTTCACAGTTATGTTTTGATAAACCGCGTTGGTGTTATAAAATCTCGTAACTACGGCTTAAATAAAGCCGTAGTTACGAGATTTTATAACAACAACTACGAAATACTACTTTGTTTGTCCGAATTTAAGTCACGATTAACTGGATAAAATCGTTCCCTATTACCGACCACATGCACATTGTTTGCCTTAAATTCTATGTTGGGCGGAGCGATCTGTCGATTGGCGTTTGGTCAATTGTTATGGTGATAACCATTTAACAAACCCCTTCCATGGCGTGTGTATAGTCCAGTCACTGTATTATGATAGATGTTTACAAAATTTTACGCTTGTAACCCATGGAAAAGTGTTGTTAAACTAAAGTAAATACAATTTTGCATGCGTTGGTTGGTGCGAGACAAAAATTTGAACTATCACATGCAAAATTGTAGTTCTTTTGAGTTCAAAATTGTGTTGTATACATAGGTAAATTTTGTAAGTATGTGTCATTATATCGTGACCTGACTATAGGTTGACCGGTGTTAAACTGTTTGATTAACACTATTTTCTACTTTCTCTCAATAGTTCTGAAATATCGATGAGTCAGTGCAAAACTAGCGCAAGTGCCTATATGTATATAATCATTACATAGGCACTTGCAATAGTGTTGCACTGACCCATCGATATGCCTTTGTTTGATCCGTCAAATCCGAACATTGATTTGGAAATGATTCAAATCATCATGCACTGTATTGAAGGCAGATATGCAATCAAATTGTGGGAGAACCATTAATGAGCCGTTTGGCCAAGGCGTTAGTATTGGGGCTACTTTTCCCCTAATAATGCCTTGATTTTACGTATCTGGTCGAGTGTGCTTTGGGTAGCATTCGTCAAAATGAAGTACATGTATTTGCTGATACCGCGCATGTATTCATTTTCCTAAAACGATTATCCCCCTTTTATAAGATCAAATAATATTTCAGCCTTTGTTCGAATTACATTATCATTATTTGTTGACTTACTGTAAGTCCTCATAATTCTTACTGGACAAAATTTTGTGTTTTGTAAAAAGATAGATATCAAGGTAGTCATTAAGGGGCCCATACACGATCAATATTATTGACAATATTATTGTCAATATCTGGTATTGACAATAATATTGACCGTGGATGGGCAATATTGAAGGATTATCAATACTATTGACGAATATCTGCGATCGCTGAAATATTTTCTTCAATATTTTTATTGACGTTATGTAACCCATGGTTGATTGTTCTCTAAATTAATATTGTCAATAATATTGATCTTGTATGGGTGGCTAGAAAAATATTGTCAATATTATGACTCAATAATATTGTCAATGATATTGATCGTGTATGGGCCGCTTTATGGTGAAAGCCCATTGGCGGATCTAGAGGGGGGTTCGGGCGGTGGGGGTGGGGGATTCGGGGGGGGGTGGGAGTCCGGACCCGCCCTGGCATTGGCCGAAAATTTAATTTTGACTATATAAATTTAGTGTAACTTTACATATTTACTACATTTTAAGCCATAATTTGGGCTTGGACCAACCCTCCCCCCCCCCCTGGAAAAAGATCTTGGGCTTGGACCCCTCTCCCCCGGAAAAAATCCTGGATCAGCCCTTGAAGCCTATGGAATATTGAGGGAATATAAGAAAATACTATATACAAGCTGTTTACTGATGTGCGATATGCACTTTAAGCTTAGTTATCACAGGCACAGGGTTAAATACAGAAAAAAATAACAAAATTAAGATAATGACATTCTTCATCGGTAAACTTTTAAACAAAAGAGCCATGATGGTCATAGGTCGCTCACCTGAGATTGTTTACCTTCTTGAAACTAATTGAACATTCTAACCTGTAAAGCTGAAAAATGAAAGTCCTTTTTTCCAGTGTTTTTCAGATGAGTGTCACAAAAATTAATCAACTCTTGTCATACAGGCCTCTTTCCGATAATTTAAAGCAAAATGCTTATCTTTAATAATTCTCCAGATTTTTTTATCACCAAATTCATTTAGCAATTTTCATTCAGAATGGCCAGCAGGAATTGCTGTGTGCCAAATATCAAGGCTTTACACCTTATGGTTTCTCACAAGACCATTTTTAGTTGACAGACGTCCAACTCTTTAGATCACTTTTGGAAATTTGAGATGGGTTTTATTACCCAAAACCCCTACGGCCTTCTCAGACCCAATTACCAGTTGGTCAACATTCAGAATTGATTTGGTGGCCATACAGGAAATTTTGGTTGATCTTCAACTACTTTTTCATCAGTTGATATTTCAAAACTCCAGCTCATTCCTGACGTTTTCCTACATCCTCTGCTTCAAACCGAATACAAATTGGTCAAGTATTAACAAAACTATTGAAGATTTTCCTAAATTCTGAGTCACGTGATTATACACCGTGTCACCGTCGAGGACACGTCTCCGGATGTTAATCACAGGGATTTTTGGCGATATTTTATGTTCTATACATGTACCTCTTATCTAAGTGTCATAGAACATAATCAAAGCACTGATGTAGGCCTACTGGCGGTGGACGTTCCTGGAAGCAAGGTAGGTTAATTATACAGAAGACGAAATGATTGATGCCGATGTGCAGTAACGAGAAAATATTTGGCAATGTCATGTTTTCTTTTGCTTCTCAATATTTTTCATAGTATTTCTTTTAGGGGTGTCAAAACTATATAGGTCTTTGAGGCAGAGTGTGCCCTTGAAAATAATTTTATTGTTTAAAAAAGGGCGGGGTACCTAGTTAAAAGAGGGCATAATGCACTGTATATACCAAAGTCGTATATATTGTTTTAGGTTATTTATCCTCGGTTGCCGGTTGCCCATATGACCGAGTAGTAGACTGGGCGTGCCCAGGAAGGAACTCCCTTCTTTTGACCTGTTTCCAGCTTTGAATGGTGGAGGAAGACCCCAAGTGAGCACCTGGGTAGAACCACCGACGTTCCGCAAGCCAGCTGGATAGCTTCCTCACATGAAAGTTCATACGTCCCTGGCGGGATTCGAACCAACAGAGGTGAGGGGCAGGTGATCCTGAGTCAGCGACTCTAACCACTCGGCCACGGACGCCCCACGGACGTATATATTGGTCTACAAAATACAGTTTTATACAAAACTTTCGTTGACGTCATTATCTCATTGCCAAAATTCTTAGCTTTAAATATTTTGACCAAATTAGATTCTTCATTTCACCGAGTTCCAGTTTTTGTTAACCTATATATGAAATTAACACAAACTTTGCCCCCAAATATGCCGGTGCTTTTTGTAAGATATGAAGAAATAAATCCGGTAAAAGTGTCGTTTTTTAACCTAAGTATAAATGGTCAACCTTTCTAAGAATGTGAAATTTAAAATGACACTAAATACCCTTTATATGCATTTGCAAAAAATCTATTTTTTTTTTTTTTTTTTTTTTTTTTTTAAATAATTTTATATCAACCTCTAAATTGCACTTATTCTTATAATTTCAAGTTTATTTTCAATATCTTATTATCGAATATGGACAGTTTTCATTTGAGGACGCGTTAATTTCGTCATCTGCAACTAGCATATATCGCTGCTTTTCTTCAAAAACCTTGTATCTGCAGCTTAAAACAAGCTGCAGATACGAGGTTTTTTTGCAGAAAAGCGACGATATAGGCCTACTTTCGATTTGGACCAGTCTAGATATTGCCGCCTGGGAAAGATTCATTCCGAATTTTAGAAGTTCCAGACTAATATTAACCCAAATAACTAAATCGATTTCAAGGTTCCCCGTGTCTTTTTATGAAGGAGTGAAAAGGCGTTACTATGCAGTACTTAATGGGTTTACATATTCAGATGGGGGACAAACTTATAAACCATTACCACACAGTGACTCCTTTTGACTCCCCAGAAACTGGCTGAGAAAAAACATGGTGGAAAATGAAGAAATTGCTTGTGACAAGCAATTTCTTCATTTCCCACAATATCTTTCACGTATAAAATGGTTCAAAAATGTTTTTTTTTTCATTCATTTTTAGTTGTCGTCTGCAACATCTTTGAATTTGGAAAAGTTGAAAATTTGTTGTTAGGCAATGGGTTAATGTGGTGGACTGGTGGTGCTAGGGGGAGGGGGGATTAGATATAGATCAGTGGCGGATCATGGATTTCTGTGAGGGGGTCGAACTTACAGATTGGGGGGGGGGGGGCGTTTTCCGATTGTCACACAATTTTGTTAGCATTTCTGCATGAGAATTCAATAATTAAATGCTACATAGGGGCTCGTTTGAACTCCCCTGAAATTAAGCTTTAATGAATGCTGGAAATTTTATTAACCCCCTCCAGGCCCGTAGGTAAATGGGGCTGGGGATAATCCCCCCACCCCAAGGTTGGCCAAAATGTCGAATTTTCCTTATTCTTCACTGATCATATAGGGACATTTCAATTTAGCGCCCGTCCTCCCAATATTCATAGATTGGCCCGGACAGGGGCTTTCAATATGAATTGCTTCTTACGGGTCTGTTTTTCCCCTGTTCCCAAACGTCATAACAGCGGCCCAATTTGAAATCTGCTGCAGACAACAAAACGGACGTTGATCAATAAGATTTTTTTTTCAATATCTTAAATCTATGAAGAAGAATAGTATTTGGACGAAAGGAGAAACACGCTGTTTGACGACATTATCATTTTCTTCTCCCGATTCAAATATACTAGGGGAAAGAAGAAACGCAACAAGTATTTTTTGTTATCTCTCTTAATTCTTTTATGTTATTGAGTCAAAGCTTTTACTGATTATTACTGGGTACTTTATCTTGATATTGATCTTTATGTTTACGTTAGAACCCGTCTTACCTGTGAGATAACGTGAAAATAGACGTTTACACGTTTCTCACGTGCAAACCTTTAAATTTTCAAACTTTACATAAAACCCTTTTAAATTGCGTAGATTCAAGTCGACTCGACAAAAGGCAATGATTTTCGTTTGAATTTAATCCCTCATATCATTTTGCGACATATTCAAAGACGTCGTCCGGTAGGAATTGTGATGTTTACGAATGGAACATCTCAACCCACAGTTGCTGCTGACTTTGGTGCACATCGGTTGACAAAATATTGCCTGAGATAAGATCTTAGAACCAACGGAACAAAAGACCGTCGCCCGAAACGCGGTTATCAACGTCTAATGGCACGACGTTAGGGCCATAACGTTCGCTTATTTTATCTACGGAAACAAAGTCTCTTATCAAGAAAAACTGTTGATGCTATTCATGGATAGTACAGAAATCAAATTCCAACCAGGAATCGTTAACGTCAGTTTGGATTGCGTTCAAGGACGCATTTAGCGTTGATGCCAAACTGCTCTCATTTAAACGCATATCGGTGACATATACAACCTGTGACCTTGATGAAATTTTGGCGCTAGAAAGTCAAATGATGAAGTTTTACTATGCATTGAAAATACTCGAATTACGGTGATTTTGAGAAAAACGAAAAACAAAACGTATGATTGAATTAATTTTTTGTTGCGTTTCTTTTTTCCTTTAGTATATTTCTCAAGTTCTTTTCCTAATGGACGTCGATGTCATTTATTGTTTGGAAAAAGGGTTTAACTCTTTCCCAAACAAGATCTGGTTTTGACGTCCCTGATAGAATTGGCTTTGGAAAACATTAAGACAAAAGAAGAAACTGCTGATAACCTGGGGCCTGTTTCATCAAACCATTTAAGTCGTATTTTTGACTTAAAAAACGTCCTAAATACATTTAAGTCGTAAGTCGCGTTTCATCAATGTCTAAAGACTTAGAAAGTTCCTACTTTTTGACTTAAATTTAAGACCAATATTTTGGTGACTTAAATCCGACTTTTGACTTAAATTTTGTCTTAAATGGTCTACAATTGATGATTGGCAACAATTTCTTTTGGAATCGGAGGCTGATGATCAAAGACTGAAACGACATGGTCATATACAAGGCATGTGAATATCCAGCTACATGTACAAATAAAATAAATCATTTGATTAAAACATATATATTACACCGCTTCGAACCCACCAACTCTTTAACGTTATGTCAAGTTAGACCTCCTTGTGTCGTTCTAGATAAAGACACCTTCAACAACATAGAGAGAAAAGAAGAAAATGTTGCATTTTCTCATTTATTTAAAAATGTTTTGTACTATGATTATGTCCAAACTCCATCAGCATCCATTTTGTCAGAGACTGGGTTCACTTTATCTGAGTATGAAAAAGGGCACACATTGCTAAGCGACATATACAAAAAGAATATTATTCGTAAATACAAGTCTTTTTTCTGTCTTTTAGATTAATAAGAAATATTAATTCTATTAACTCGTAATTCAACGTCAGATGATGGACATTCAATCATGGATAGAAAACAGGACAAAAAGAGGAAATGAAGGATCCTTGATGCTTTTTATGTAAGTCTTTGACACTTTACGATGCTTCAATTCAAGTATATGCCCTTACTGCTAAAAGTTAGAATCCCAGACTGGTCAGTTAAAATGATAGCTGGATCAGTATAATATGAAACAGACAGGTTAGAAATACACTTATTTGACACAAACAGAAGTTGCTTACACTCAAAATTTCCGTGGCATGTAAATGTATTCGTATAACTCATCTTTTAAAACCAAAAGAAATAAATTATTTGCTTTAAACATCTTAAACCCGCTTCATTTACCCCCCCCCCCCCCCAAAAAGAGAGAGAGAGAGAGAGAGAGAGAAACAGAACAAAACAAAACACCATTATTTACCCTTTAAACCATGTGTCTCATTACACACTGTCGCTCACTCGAAATGTCCCGAGTTCGATACCCGGCCCCGGCAAATGCCCTCTCTGACAAAATTTCACCAGGGGCCGGTTTCATCAAAAACATCCTGGGACATGACTTAAAAAGTGTCCTGAGACCTTTTGTAGGACGTCCGTAAGTCAGTTTCATCAAAACGTCCTAAGCAGTTCCTACGACTTAAATTTGCGTTTCATCAAATTGTGTCTTACTTTAGTTATGCTCGATCAAAAGGCCCCAGAAAATCACGTGCAGTCCTTATTTTAGCTAAATTTTGTCATTGTAATGTATAGAAACTTTTCAAACGTCAAAGAAAAACGAAAATTCAACACTTGGGATTTGAGCACTGTTGGACAATGGGAAAATCGTTTCTGCTAGCGAAATTATCTTTTTGTGGAAGAAAGATTTAAGGAAGCGTCGTAAAATAATGTAAAAAATAATCCTACTCCCCCAAAGCAAATTAATTCTGCAAAAAAGTCCATACGCTAGGGAAGCCAGAATGTAAAGATATTATGAAAGACCCACTCCCGGACAAAAAAAAAAAAGATTTGGAAAATGCTTTTTACTTTTTATGACAGATTTTGTTTTTGTTCAATATAATAATGCCATTTTTTCTTGTAAATGAATTTAGAGAATGCAAACAACTTTTTGTTGTAGTCGCTTTTGACGTTTTAACATCTCTCAGAAAATCTATAAATTCGGTATACATGTACGACATTTTATTATGCTGAAAGTGGACTATACAGGGACTACAATCATAAAATAAACAGTGTACTCAGTATTTGTTAAAGTGACATTTCAGAATTTTTTGTCATAAATATTACTTTTATTTTTATCTGAAAGACCATATTTCCTTATGAAAATTCTGAAAATTTCAAGCCAAAATATTGCGCCGTTTACGAGAAATTCATATTTTTGTGTTAAAATTGAACAAATTGTTGTGGACAACAGTTCGAATTTATATGCAATTTATCGATTATGTCTCTACTTTAAATGCGTGTTTCTCGCTTATCGGCAACAACTTAAAAAAACTAATAGTATTTATACTCATTAGAATAACCAATCTTGGCATCAAGACATACTTTAAAAAATTGAAATTGGAATGAAATGTCCCTTTAATGGCTAGATTGATGATGTTGAAAATGTGTTGTTGTCCATCCTCAGACAAAAGTCATCCCAAGTCTCTAAAGTTCCGTGGGATAATGTAAAGTTCTACCTGTATACCATTCAAAACAATTTTAGATTGGGTCCATTTGAAAGCTAAAGCAGACGACAAAATGTTAATGAGTAATAGTACAGAACGTGTATTGATCAAAAAGTGAGAAAGTGCAGCAATTTTCTTTCCCTCAATGTTATTGAAGTTGTCTTTAAGAGGAATGACACAATTCATTTTTCTAATGAATTCATTGGGGTTTTACGCCGTTTTCAACTGCTTTGGTCACACCGCGGGGACTGGAGCACCTAACCATGGATTCCTTTTGTTTCTCATACCAGTACTACCACAACACCCTAACCGAGCCTCCAGCTGCTGGCCCACATAGGTTCACGATATCAAACCATTGATGGGTGAAATTTTGTCAGAGAGGACATTTGCCGGGGCCGGGTATCGAACTCGGGACATTTCGAGTGAGCGGCAGTGTGTAATGAGACACAGGGTTTAAAGGGTAAATAATGGTGTTTTGTTTTGCTCTCTCTCTCTCTTGATTATTGTCCGGTGCATAACTAAAAAAGTATGTAAGGTAGAATCATGAAACTTTACAGGTGGATAGATCTCATTATGGAGAGGTGCAGTGCACAAGAACTGTAACTCTGTCGATCAACTTTTGTGAGTTATTGCCCTTTGTTGATTTTATAACTTGATTCTTGTCCGGAGCACAACTCAAAAAATATGTAAGGTAGAATCATGAAACTTTACAGGTGAATAGATTTCATTATGGAGAGGTGCGGTGCACAAGAACCGTAACTCTGCCAATCAAATTTTTGGAGTTATTGCCCTTTGTTGATTTTTACATTTAATTCTTAACCTTGCCTATATCTCGTGTCCTTTTACACATACAGCCTTGATATCTCACACATAGATACCTCCTATCAACATCGTTCACATTTAACCATGACCTTGGACCTTGTGACCTTGACCTTGGAGTTTGACCTACTTTAAAAAAAATTAAACCTGGCATATATCTCATGACCTTTTACAAATACAGCCTTGATATTTCACACATGGACACATATTACCAAGACCTTTCACAATTGACCATGACCTTGGACTTTGTGACCTTGACCTTGGAGTTTGACCTACTTTTAAAAAAACTTTAACCTGGCCGATATATCATGTCCATTTACACATACAGCCTTGATATTTGACACATGGAAACCTCCGACTTAGACCTATCACATACGACTATGACCTTGGACCATGTGGCCTTGACCTTGGTGTTTGACCTACTTTTAAAAAAAAATAAACTGGGCCTATATCTTATGTGCTATAACACATACAGCCTTTGTATTTCACACATGGACACATCTTACCAAGACCTTTCACATTTGACCATGACCTTGGACCTTGTGACCTTGACCTTGGACTTTGACCTACTTTAAAAAGAACTTTAACCTAGCCGATATATCATGTCCTTTTACACATACAGCCTTGATATTTGACACATGGACACCTACGACCAAGACCTTTCACATTTGACCATGACCTTGGACCTTGTGACCTTGACCTTGGTGTTTGACCTACTTTTCCAATACATTAACCTGGCCTATATTTCATGTCATTTTACATATACAGCCTTGATATTTCACACACGGTCACTTCCAACCAAGATATTTCACTTTGACCATGACCTTGGACCTTGACCTTGTAGTTTGACCTACTTTTAGAAATATCTAACCTAGCCTTTATCTTATGTCCTATTACACCTACAGCCTTGATATTTCACACATAGACACCTCCTACCAAGACCTTTCACATTTGACCATGACCTTGAATATTGCAACCTTGACCTTGGAGTTTGACCTACTTTTAAAAAGACTGAAACCAGGCATATATATCATGTCCTTTTACACCTACAGCCTTGATATTTCACACATGGACACCTCCAACCAAGACCTTTCACATTTGACCATGACCTTGACCTTGGCATTTGGCCTACTTTTAAAAACTTTAACCTGGCCTATGTTTCATTTTACTTTTACATATACAGCTTTAATATTTCACACATAGACACCTCCTACCAAGACCTTTCATATTTGACCATAACCTTGGACCTTGTTAACTTGACCTTGGACTTTGACCTACATCAAATGTAGGCCCTTGAGGGGGCATATATGTTTTACAAACATCTCTTGTTTCTTTTGTTTTAAAAGCTGAGTTATACAAATACATTTACAATCCACGGAAATTTTGAGTGTAAGCAACGTCTGTTTGTGTCAAATACTTGTATTACTAATTCGTCTGTTTCATATTATACTGATCCAGCTATCATTTTAACTGACCAGTCTGGGATTCTTACTTTAAGCAGTAAGGGCATATACTTGAATTGGAGCATCGTCAAGTGTCAAAGACTTACATAAAAAGCATCAGGGATTCTTCATTTCCTCTTTTTGTCCTGTTTTCTATCCATGATTGAATTCCACCATCAGACGTTGAATTACGACTTAACAGAAGTAATATTTCTGATTCATCTAAAAGACAGAAAAAAGACTCGTATTTACGAATAATATTCGTTTTGTATATCGCTTAGCTATGTGTGCCCTTGTTCATACTCAGATAAAGTGAGCCCAGTCTCTGACAAAATGGATGCTGATGGAGTTTGGACATAATCATAGTACAAAACATTTTTAAATAAATGAGAAAATGCAGCATTTTCTTCTTTTTTCTCTATGTTGTTGAAGGTGTCTTTATCTAGAACGTCACAAGGAGGTCTAACTTGACATAACGTTAAAGATCTGGTGGGTTCGAAGCGGTGTAATAGATGTTTTAACCAAATGATTTATTTTATTTGTACATGTAGCTGGATATTCACATGCCTTGTATATGTCCATGTCGTTTCAGTCTTTGACCACCAGCCTCCGATTCCAAAAGAAATTGTAAAGCTGCTGCCAGTCATCAATTGTAGACCATTTAAGACAAAATTTAAGTCAAAAGTCGGATTTAAGTCACCAAAATATTGGTCTTAAATTTAAGTAAAAAAGTAGGAACTTTTTAAGTCTTGAGACATTGATGAAACGCGACTTACGACTTAAATGTATTTAGGACGTTTTTTAAGTCAAAAATACGACTTAAATGGTTTGATGAAACAGGCCCCAGCAGTTTCTCCCTTTGTCTCAATATTTTCCTTTCTATATTTTACACAAAATCCATCTTTAACAATATACATTTTTGTCGTCTGCAGAAGCTTTCAAATAAGGAATGATTTTCGCGGGCTCGTGTGCTAAAAATAGATTTCTGATGGGAAATCCCTCAACAACGTTTGCCGATTACCAGTCTAATATTTTGTTTATCGGTCATGAATCGGACAATTTTTTCGTAACAGTGTTAGCGAAAAATTATCATTTTCAAGCGAGATATTAGTCGATCATAGATAATGCAGGCGGGAACTAAAACTACGAAACATTGCGCATATTCAACATGCAACATTGATTCCAGATACGAAGACAGACCAGAAATGACAAACGTTTTTTCTTCAGATTCCTCAGCAGCTTAACCAGAAAAAACATCGAAAGGTCTAAAAGTAAAGTAGCTATGATCATGAAACTTCGCGGGTAGATAGATCTCACCAAGGAGGAGTGCAACGTACAATGAGCATAACTCTACCTTGCATATTTTATGAGTTATTGCCCTCTGTTGTAGGCCTAGTGAAAGCCTATGGGGGTATCAAATCACATTCAGCGACAAATTCTAGTTTTTTCCAGATAAATCCTTTCCTAAACAAGACCGCTTTTGACGTCCCCAACAGAAAAGTATTGGGAAAACATTGAGACAAAAGAAGAAAATGATGATCGACCAAATTGAAAAGACCTGCACAGCAAACAAAATGAGTGTGAATAACTTCTTTGGATATTGATGATCATTCTACTTTTGCCTTGATATTTTCTCGGACATAAAACACTAAAAGTATTCACAACCGTTTTGTCATCTGCAGACTTTTTTCAATTTGGCCCAACATGACATTTGGCGTTTTGGAAAGGGTAAGCGAGTACGCACGAGCGGCACGGCGAATCTAAGGCAGGACCGTATGTGTAAACATTACTTGTCAACTAGTTATTTCATAGTTACCTATCTTAAAAAGTACACGACAGTGCAGCAACCTTCTCAACTCTTAATTATAATGTTTCTCAACAAATGATTACGGTAATCCACCTGATCCAGCTCTTAGAACGTCATCTTCAGCAAGTTGATCGTGGAAAAACTTCGCGAGATTCACAGCCATATTTCACTGTGATGTAAGTTGTACGTTAGGTTTGTGTAGTCATTCAAAGATGGCGACAACAATACAGCATGAGAGGTAGGTGTCTTAGTTTTTCATTGATAAATTTCTTAAACGGTCGTATCTTGCCTTGATACTGATATCATTATACAGGGGAAATGTATACCTATCAACGGTTCTATATATCAAAGTACCAGTGTTGTCCTATCGTACTCAGTCGTTGTGCAAAGACAGCCCAACACGGAAAACTTTTTTCGAAGCGAGAAAGTTGCACTTTGAATGATGATTACATAGTAATCAGCGAACTAGGGAACAAACTATTGCTCTTACTTGGATGTCTTTAACATGCTCTTTTCTATGGTTACTGTTATTTTACACAAAAATGTCTAGAATGACCACAAACACCGTGTTTATTAAATGGCCAGACAACGGTGTAGTCAGAGTGAAAATATGCAGACACAACGGTGCAGTTTCTGTGTTTTATGTACGGTGTGGTTATATTTTCATAACAAATTGTGAACGGTGTAGACATAATGCAATTGTGAACGGTGTAGACTTGAAGTAATACAGAACTTATCATTTCTGGAATGATAATATTTTTATGTTTAATGATAACGTTTTCACGGCTGAGAATCATGTTTTACAATTACTACCGAAATTCTTCAACAATTATGTTAATAATTTTTTATGTGACTGACTTGTAAATGCTTTGCAGCAAAGAAGGTGACAATATGTCTACAAAATATACTTTAATCAAAATATATCAGAATCTAGTTTCCTTGCTATTTGTCAAAGCAATTCCGTAAGGGTCAAATAGTAGAAATTACCAAGAATCTGCTGGCGTCCGTTTTATTTTTTTCTTTATTTTCAGTTCCATGCTGTTCACCTATTACTACTGTCATTTCGAAGGGAGTTTCGAAAATGTTGTGAAGCATTCGGAACAGGACCATTCCAGTCAGATATTAAAAGTGCGCAGGGTGGGGGAGATCAATGATCAGACAGGTCAAAAAGATTTGAAAACTCTGAACTTTAGTATTATTCCTGATATTATCAAGAAGTCAGACTAGCACATCATCCCCATTTGCGAGCATAGAATACACAAGATAGACCTCATCGACGTAGAAAAAAGGATTTTGGAGTTAACAAGATTCTTTCTATCGATGATATCCCCGGTTTTGAATACATGAGTCCTGAACATAAAAAAATGACGAAGTTCAACACCCCATAAAGTCGTTCAAAAAGCCCCGACCTTAATTCCTGATATTTCCGTTGGACGTGCTAAAACAGATGAAACGGATAGGGTCTCTTCTCTTTCCCCATGAGAACATGAAAACAATGGCTGAAATGAACAGTTTGTTCCCAGATGTGATTAAGTCATTGAGAAGCTATGATCAACTTGGTATTTGTTTATTTTGGTCAATGAAGGTCGGCTCTCGATGGAAAACATTGCATTTCATTTATTTATGGATGTGTGTAAGTTACACTGTCTTGGTAGTACTTCAATGCGTTTTACTCCAATAGTCAAACGGTTTTGGCGAATAGAATATTGTCTTTTTCATTGCAAATGGTTACATTTTATGAGTGAGCCCAAAAAATCTTGGTCAGAAAAATGTCAGTCCTGAAGAAGAAGTTCATTACGTATGAAATTCCAAAATGAAGTTTGCAGTTCCAGAATTCTATTTTCAAGACTTATTTACTTAAGTCGAACAAGACGAAAAAAAGGCCCAAATGTTTATGACACAAATTTATAATTTATGTTTTGTTATTTATAATTTATGTTTTGTTGATTGAATCCTTTATTTTGGGTAAAATCAGACTTTTCAATGATGGGTCAATTTGAAAACAAGATACATTTCGATCAATAATTATCATACTCCATGAGTTGAAATCATTTCATTAATTACAATAATTGATTGTAATAGCCAATTAAAACAGTTACAAAGAAAAATTCAAAGCCAGAGCCGAAATTTCGAATCTACAAATCAAATGAACGGATGAACAAGAAATTTGCCGTTGCACTTAACATGGCTTCAAAATGACGGTTATCGTATGTCTTATTTGATATTTTGTGATGGTATTCCTTTTGATTATCATTTCCGTCAGATGTTTATTCAATCACAAATAACAAAAATGTCTCCCGAAAATTAAATCAAACATACACTGAACTGTTTAAGGCTTAGGAGAATGAAGAAAAGAGAAAACATATTTTCTTAACTTTTGTTTTCATTTACTTTGAGGATGGCGGCATTTTCATCTGAGTTTTCTAAGACCAAAGTATTTGAGGGAGATAAAACAGATGATCTGCTATCTGTTAGAGCTAGTTCGCCCTATACAACATACCAAGTCTACACCGTTCACAATTTGTTGTGAAAATAATAACTACACCGTACAGATAACACAGAAACTGCACCGTTGTGTCTGCATATTTTCACTGTGACTACACCGTTGTTTGGCCATTTAGTAAACACAGCGTTTGTGGTCATTCTAGACATTTGTGTGTAAAATAACGGTAACCATAGAAAAGAGCATGTTAAAAACATCCAAGTTAGAGCAATAGTTTGTTCCCTAGTTCGCTGTTTACTATGTAATCATCCTTAAAAGGGCAACTTTCTCGCTTCGAAAAAAGTTTTCCGTGTTGGGCTGTCTTTGCACAACGACTGAGTACGATAGGACAACACTGGTACTTGGCTATATAGCACCGTGAATAGGTATACATTTCTCCTGTACAATGATATCAGTATCAAGACAAGATACGGCCATTTAAGGAAATTATCGACGAAAAACTAAGACACCTACCTCTAACGATTTTCCCCCGACGCCATCTTTGATTGACCACTCAAAACTTCCGTACAAACTACACAAATCTAACGTACAACTTACAACACAGTGTATTTGTACGATAGAGGATTCCCAATCTATTTTTAGACCAGTGAGGCGTGACGATGACGTATTTGTTTAAACGAAAAACCGAATCCTATTGGACCTCTCTAAAATTTTGTCGTTTGGGAAAGAGTTAATCTACTTCGTATAAGTTATGCATGCTAAAAATTTACCTAGTAGACCACCCGTGTACAATTATACCCACGGGATTATCGTGAATTTCGCTCACACAACCATTATTAAAAATTGCGAATGTGTTGAAAAACCTTCATATTGGAATCGTCGATGGATAGAACAAGACGTGTACATAATGATACATACAGGTGATTTTTTAATTTTCATTCTGCAATTCTGCAGTATCTAATATTGTAAATAATTTATTTAGCAAATTAGGCATAATCATGATTTAAACAATTGTAGATTACATTGTATAATCCACTTATTTTCTAATCGTCTGCAATATTGGTGTCGTCTCACTCTATTACCATTACAGTCCATAGGCACTTGGATCCAGGAATAATAACAACTTACATAGATCTATAGTCCTGTATAATATAAATATGAGAAGGTCGGACTGCGGCCATTGTTTCAAGTAACGGAAGTAGCTGGTTCCTTGTTCATAGGGGATAAAACTATTATGTGACGGAAACCAGAAGCGCTTGTAACAACATCCGTTACTTGAAACAATGGCCGCTGTCCGACCTTCTCATATTTATATTATACAGGACTATAATTATTATGTAAGTTGTTATTATTCCTGGATCCAAGTGCCTATGTTACAGTCTTGAAAATTGAATATTGTTGACTTGTAGGCATCGTAACTCATGCATTAATTTGTAGTCCCCTTGTTTTTTTGCCCATTGTTTCGGGAAAGGGGTTAAGAGTTAGATCTAAGTAAATATAGAAGCCGGGATTTTCATATATCTTTGGATTCTTTCTAGCAGACATTTCCCGCCAAAATCTGGACTTTACTTGTCTAGGTGAAGATTGGGAAAACATTGATGCAAAAGAAGTAAATGCTGATACACAGCATGTTCTCCTTTTGTCTTAATGTTTTCTGCGTTTGTATTTAATTGTAGTCACTAAGCCGTCTGTGGAAGCTTTCAAATTTGAACAGACTATTTTTTGCCTTTTGATAGATGGCTTTAAATGCATTCCATGCACACTAACGTCATTAGATTTGCAGAGATCACGTGTCAGGGTTCTGGGAAAGAACCAAAAGCAGTTTGGCAAATAAATTCGAGAATAATGGTTAGTTTTACTTCTATTTCTCCTTTTTTGATGGACTCTTATATGCGGCTATCTCTAATTCATTGCCAAACAACACAATTTTAAGCTTGCCTAAATTCAAAGCAATTGCAGCCATCTTTTAATGTAGTGGATTTTTGTAATCATACAACTTTTAGGTGTGGAAAGCATTGTGGGAAATGAAGAAATGGCTTGTCACAAGCAATTTCTTCATTTTCCATAATGTTTTATTGTTTTCTCAATCATTGTTCTCACGTGTCACTGTTAGTTATTGGATTTTAAAAGTGACATTACGAAATTTGTATTTTTGGAACATTGTGGAAAACATTGAAGAAAGTGTTTGTAACAATCTTTTTTCATTTCCCAAAGTTTTCTGCCAGAAATACCCCATGCAGAATTTCATTTCATTGTTCTGTTATTTTTTTCTTGATTTGGCAGTCAGAAATTCAAAATCACAGAATTTCATTAATGGTAGGCCTAGTATTCATTTCGCAACCCTTTAGTTGTAGCAATTTCTTTCAAAAGATTCTTTTTGAGGAAAGATAAAAAAACAAACTAAATATCAGGAAGGGAAACATTGAGAGTAAAGAAAAAAAAGTTGATTATCAGCAATATTTGCTTTTGTTCCAGAACTGATTAAATGGACATGTCTAAAATTTTGCTGTTTGAGAAAAGCTTTATTAGTTTCTATACATTAGGTCAGATAAATACTAGTAGTAAATAGGTATATACTTAGGAATAGTGCAAGTATGAAATTAGGGGACCCCCATACTTGCATCATTTAGAAATAATTTTGTGTTATGCATCCCATATTTTAATAATTGTTCAAAGAATTTTGATTTGTCCATAAATGTGGGCGTGGTAGGTCGGGGTCTATTCAGATAAGAGAAATCACAAAATAATTCTTTTGAAATCAACAATTTGGCCAATTTTGACCAGACTTTGCAGAAATGTACCTTGGATAACTCTTTACTTAAATTGTCCATGAAATTACAATTTGTCAAATAAATGTGGGCGTGACAGGGCGGGGCTTATCAGACTTTGTGAATCACAAAATATTTTTTCAGAAATTAACCATTTGGCCAATTTTACCAAAATTGGCAGAAATGTACCTTTGGTAACTCTTTAGATAAAGAGCTAGGTTCACTAACCCCTATTTTTCGCCCAAAAATATGAGAAAATCAAAATTTGAAAAGAAGTTCTGAAGTTTTATTTTTCACTCAGTTCCAGCTTTAAACTATGTGAAATAACTGTTTTTGAAATGATGGACTGATTGCAGACTGTAAAAATAACCTCATCAAATAGGCATATGTTGAGAAAAATGCAAAAAATCGCCATTTACAGCATGTTTAGAACAAAAAAAAAAAAAAAAAAAAAAAAAAAAATATGAACACACGCTTGCCCGAAAAATTGGCAAAAATGGTGGATTCTACATGAAATAACTGATTGAAAAAAAACTTTCATTTTTTTGGCCAACATGTGTGCTCATGTTGTATTTTTCAAAATTGCATTGATAGTGCGTCAGCCGAAACTTCGCCATTTATCAGCATAATGTCCATTTGTCAAAATAATCTGAGATAAGATTATCTCAAATGTTTGTTTCAGGAAAAGAAAATATTTTCCTTGCAAATAAAATTGTTTTTAGTAAGGAAACAAAGTTATATGTAGATTATTTGCTTTCAAAAAGCACATATGCGTCGTTGGAACGTACGAATCTTCCAGGGTACGAACACACTCGTTGCCAGTATAAACAAATGCAGCCGACGCAATCTGAGAAACAACAGAAACAGAAATCTACCAAAGTAATAGAATAAGTAAATGTAACACTATTTTTGATTTTTTGAAAATAACAGATCAACAAAAGATTATGTTGGTGTTTATCTTCCTTTCCATCGACGAGGCCTGTTGCACGGTCGGCCTGCATCTTTCATCAATAAAAAAACCCTAAGAACTCGCGGTTTCCATACAAGATTTTATTGAAATATCTTTTTAAATTATTGTAAAGGTTAAAAAGAGGTAATTTGTATTATATTCTATTGATTATAATGTTGAAAACCTCAATAAAAAAATGATAAAAACAAACAGCATAAAGTGTTCTACTTTTAGAACTAAGCCAACATCAATAATATAGGATCATTATTTACATTATATTAGAAACAAATGAAGTGGCCCAATCCATGTGACGCTGGATTGTCACGATGGCGACCCTGGTTCTACTCTGCGCATCAGTACTTCTTTTTTAAGCAGTCATTTTACATAATTGCTATTTGAACCTTTTAGACACTCACCTAGATCGCAAATCCACTCTAAATCTATTCAAGAAATATTCAATTGTTTTGTGCCAGTAATCTCATATTCACGCTGCTTTGCCATTTTTACTCACATTTTTAAATTTTACCTCGCTACAAACTTCAAGAGGTGTATTTTCCAATAGATTATTTAGTACACTGTACATATTCTAAAAATAGACTTTATACATGATAATGAAATACACACAATGTGTATCAGACTGGGTATTAACCCAGATAAAATTGATTAAACTTAATTAACTCAGTTATGCAATGTTAGTCCAATCAATCAAACTTGACTCATTTAACCTTTTCCAAACAAGACCTGGTTTTGACTTTCCTATAAGAGTATAGGCTTAGGAAAACATTGAGACAAAAGAAGAAAATGCTGATAATCAGCATTTTCTCCATTTGCCTTAATATTTTCTGGGCTATAATGTACACAAATTCTATCTTTACTGGTGTTCATTTAGTAAAAAATTAAAGTAAAGGTGGTTTAAAGTCTCAAATTTACGAAGTAGATCTATAATCGAGTGACTTTCACACTTTACTCCAAGATCATTGAATTTCAAGTCATCTGCAAATTGTTTTTCATATAATTTTAATTGATAATCAAGATGATCCATTTTGGCTTGACAGGTCACAAATATAGGCTAATATATTCATGATTGCTAGAATTACATTCTTTCTCAAAAAAGAACATGTTTTCAATTAACTGGTTACCATGGTAACCAATGTCTTTCTGTTTGATAAGTTGGTAATTGGTTACATAGAAAAATCACATGATACTATATGAGAAAGTACCTTGACAAAAGAAAAGTACTAGATCTAGTAAAATATTTTCATTTATGCATTATTTTGCTTGGTTACCATGGAAACTGTGAATAAGAATGTTCAGTTTGTGAAAGGTTTCTTATACCAGTTAATATTAGAAAACGTTTGGTCCTCAAGTGATAAATATATGAGTGGTAGAATAACAATTTTCTAAGAAAAAGAACATTTTTCTACTTACTGGTTACCATGGTAACCAATGTCTTTATATTTGATAAATTGATTTTAATTAATGTAAAATCATTCAATACACACTAAGAGCAAAAAGAATTATGAAAAAGAAAGATTCTGATAAAATATCTGCAAATTTACAATTTTTATGCAAATAATAAAACCGTTGCTATGGCAAAGATATCAATCAGAATGTGTTGTACTTGTTATTTTCATAAACTTCAATGCCTGATCATTTGAATATCTCATGTTTTTCGGAATATTAGAGTAGGGCCATTTTAACCCCTAAGTGAACCTACCCCTTTTCCTTAAAATTTTGAGCGGTCCACAAATATGGGCGTGACAGAGATAGTTCTTTTACTTTAGCCAGTGGAATGATTCAGGCCCCCTTGAGCCTCTTATTAGAGAATTTTCTTATGATTTGTCTTTAAGTCCGATAAGCCCCGCCCTACCACGTCCACATTTTTTGACAAATCAAAATTTTGTGAACAAGTTTTGAAAAGGGTCACAAGAAACATTCTTGCCAAGATTGGTCAAAATTGGCCCAGTGGTTAATGAGAAGAAGATTTTTTAAGCAATTGGGAACGGAGGGACAGATGATAACGGACGGATGGACGACGGATGGTGCATGACCACAATAGCCCACCATGAGCACTTCGTGCTCAGGTGAGCTAAAATCCTTTAGAAGACATCTCCCAAAACTACATTAATTTTGATGAAACTTTACAGGAATGATTATTTGGTGACCCTCTACCAAAATAGCCAAAATTGTTCCACTCCGCCGCACAAGATGGCCACCAGAGCTAAACTAGAAAAATCTTTAAATGTCAACTCCTATATCGCTTGGTCGCTTGGAGAAAACATCACACAGGAATGATTCTTGGGTGGCCCTCTACCAAAATAGCCAAAGTCTTTCCGCTCTGCTGCACAAGATGGCCACCATAGCTAAAAATAGAACAAGTTTTAAATCTTATTTCCTTCTAAACTACTTGGCTAGTTTTGACTCAGCTGAGCAATAAAGGGCCATCTTTCCCTCCCAAAACTGTATTAATTCTCATCTTTTCTACTTCACAGTCGATGAATTGAGGAGACAACTATCAATGGCAATACAAAATGACCAAGGCTGCCCAAATCCGCAATATTCGGAGGATAGAAAACCCAAGTGGTGGGATCCACTCATTCGGTTTGTCAAACCGAACAAAAGGTTAAGAGAAGAAATTCTAAAGGTACTGAAGAACGCTCCAACAGAAAATCCGGAGAGAGGACCGCCAAATACAATGACAGTCAAGGATTTGCGCAGCGCTGTTTTCTCCGCTTTAAATCATGGTCACACTAGTAATCGTTTCCACATGGAGGAGAATCCGTCATGGTGGCCAACACATATAGCTTTTGTACAGCCCCAACTTTTGAAAAAACCTGACCTCATTGTGGTGGTAGAAGCTATAGACCGATTGTTTATACCTGGGGAATCACCGGGAATGAGATCAATCTACGCAATGAATAGTGTGGATAGAGGCCTCTGTTTGATGATATTAAACGGGACGTTTAAAGACAAAACTCAGAACTTGGAAACTTGTAATGACGAGAAAGTTATAAAAGACACATTTGAACCATAAGGATTATGGCGTGTGGAACGTTGCAAAATTCGATAAATATTTTTATGTGATATAATTTTATATTTATATTCTAGATCTATTTTTTTTTTATTTATATTCTAAAAATATTTTATGTGATATAATTTTATTTTTATATTCTATAATTTTTATTTATATTGTAGATCTATATTTTTTATTTATGTTCGATAACGCGAAAAAAATTATGTGATATAATTTTTTATTTATATTGTATATTTTTTTTTATTTATGTTCTATATTTTTTATTTATGTTCGATAACGCGAAAAAAAATTATGCGATATATTTTTTTATTTATATTCTATATTTTTAGCGAGCCGGGACTTTATGTCCGGGGAGCTAATGTCACAGCCCTAGTGTCGGCGTCGCGTCCCGTCTTCACTTGAAAAACTTTAACCTGGTCTATATCTCAGGCACTATTAGAGATACAGCCTTGATATTTCATACATAGATACATCTCGACAAGACCTTTCATTTGAGACCATGACCTTTGACCTAGTGACCTTGACCTTGGAGTTTGACCTACTTTTGAAAAACTTTAACCTGGCCTATATCTCAGGCACTATTAGAGATACAGCCTTGATATTTCATACATAGATACATCTCGACAAGACCTTTCATTTGTGACCATGACCTTTGACCTTGTGACCTTGACCTTGGAGTTTGACCTTTTTTTTAAAAAAAATGCTATTTTTGTGACAAGCTCCCGTATAGGCGAGCTACGTTGTCCGTGGACAACTCTTGTTTATTTATGTTCTATAATTTTTATTTATGTTCGATGATAGCGCGACGCTTGCAGGGGGAGAGAATACATGCCGGGGTTAATTCAGGATCCCTCAGGCAACGGAAGTAGTGAGGCTGTCGCTTCAGACTGTATGAGGGTACATGTCAAAAACATTTGAGCCGGGATCTGGAAAAACGTCCCTTATAGCATTTTTAAAAATTGAGTTTGAAGATCAGCCTGTTGTCAAATGCAGTCCAATATGCATCCATGCTGATCTCTTCAAGATACTACGGGTCACGAAGAAGCTATTAGAGAACAACGTGGATCCTGATCAGACTGTGCGTATGCACAGGCTGATCTGGATCTATGTTGGGCTCAAAAGCCTTAGGGGACGTTTTTCCAGATCCTGGCTCATTTGCGCCGACGCGACTAAGAGCGGCTGCAGCGAGAGAAGGACTGCTGCAAAATTAGCAGTTCCAGCAGCTTCAGATACTTTTATCCCATTACCAGATGACAAAATTCTAGACTGGTCCAAATTCAAAGATGTTGCAGACGACAATTTCAAGTCGATGGATTTTAAACTTTTTTGGTATTTTTGCATAGAAAATATTGTAGGAAATGAAGTAATTGCTTGTCACAAGCAATTTCTCCATTTTCCACAATGTTTTCCAAAGCCATTACCTTATAGGGAGTCATTGTGTGGTAATGGGTTCATACAGTTCATACAGTAATCGAGGCCGGATGTGATACACTATCACATAAGCATTTATATGCTTCTTAGGCCCTTTCGAAGTTCGTTTTCCCCGTTGAATAATGGTGGTCCATAATGTTTATGGACTTCCGGTTATAAACACAGTTACACTTAAGCACTGCGCACACTTTTATTTTTTATTCACTTTACTTGTATTCACTTCACTTTTAAAACTATGTACACGTTTGACAGCACATTTATTACTTATATTGATATTGTAGTCTATACCATATAGTCACATACAATATTTCTGTATTCGATCTACTATCGTTTCTTTTTAGTTTACCACGTATTTTAACCTTATTCATTTTTATTTACATTGGATCAAAATACTTGCTCTTATACATTTTACTTGTTAAAAGATCTTTTAGTTTGTTACAATTAAAAATATCTTATAAAAAAGATACAAAGCATATATACCCTAATTTCAGTATTACTTAGACCCTAAGTTTATATCTATTTTTTTTTTTATTCTAAGTTAGATAATTTCATATTTCGTTTCTTTATTATCTTTTTATTTTTTCTGTTTTTGATATACCGTAACTTATCAATTTTATCATCTAACTGGTTTCATACTTCTGAAGATAGTCCAAACATTTAATAAATTTTTGTATGGTAATTTATTGATTAATAATTATAAATATCTTTGTTTTATCATGTTTTATCTATATTATCATCAGATTATATGAATATGGTTTGGACAAGAAATATGGCAGTCCATCACTTTCATGCCCTTACCAATTTACTAGAACAATTAGGATTTTTATTTCTTAGATTATTTCTTATAAGGTTTACTTTATATATGTCATATTGAGTATTATTCTAGCACATTTTTCAATATTCAAAAAAGAAAGTCTTGATTTTTTTTATTTACAATAAAATATCACAGTTAAAGGATCCCATACTACAATTCAGTTACAACACACTGATTAGTAACTGATACTATAATATACTTTATTACTAATAACTGTTGCCTCTTAGTTTCTTTCTTTTCAAACCCTTTTTCACTTCTGGTATGTTTGTAGGCTTCTTGTTTCTTAATCTGTTCTTGTCTCATATATTTTAGTGCCAAGTTTACTTTTAAAGCATGGTTCACCCTACATTGGGATTTTAGGTATATTTTATTTGTTAAATAAGTACTTCTGTTTTCTTATTTCATAAGTATGCTTTTATGGTAATAGTGTATTTATTTAATAATTAGTTCCATTTTCTTTTTTCATAAGTATATTTTTATGGTATCGGTTTGGACAAGAAAGCATAATTATGCCACATGTTACGGATATGTGTCACATTTACAAAACAATGAATCGGCGTTTATTCACCAATTTTGTAAAAACATTACAAGAATGGCGAAACTGAATAAAAATTTATTAGACATCCTCTGTTACACATGTAAAGGAATGTCCGAAATGGAATTTAAAGCTACCGGTAAAGCTGTTAATTGGTAAGCAAATTGGAGATTTCAGTTTCAGCTACAAAACCTGCGAGAATTTTCTAGACTGGGCACACAAGTTTGTACTTTGAAAATCGCAAAAATCGACATACAAGGTTTTTGCATTTACACAGATGATATATGAATTACTATTGTGAAATTTATTTATGAATGTTAATAGTTGAATAGTTTTCAAGTTCTATTGATATTTGTATAATTCCTGTGCACTAATTGTGCTCACAAATAGTTTAACCCTTTCCAAAACAAGACCGTGTTTTGATATCCCTAATAGAAAATGCCTGGGAAAACATTGAGGCAAACGAAGAAACTGCTGATAACCAGCAGTTTCTCCTTTTGCCACAATATTTTCCATGCCATAATATTAACATTTTTCACAATGCGTAACATTAATTTTGTAGTCTGCAGCATCTTTTAAAATGGACCTGTCTAAAATTTCTTCGTGTGGTAATGGGTTAGATCAGGATAACATTTTCTATGCTATGACGCACATTTTGTATTTGTGATATAATTTATTTTGTCGTCTGGAACTTAATGGGTAATAGATCTATGCGCACATTCAGATTTTGTTATGCATACTTATTACACTAGATATCAATTGACTTTATGTTACTGGAAAATTACATTCCCTAATCATTGAACATTAATAATGTTTAATTAAAGTGACATTTCACATTTACTTCATTTTTTAAAAGTGTGTCTTGATGCAAAGATTGTTTATTCTAATGCGTAGAAATGCTATCGGTTTTTTAAGTTGTTATTTTCAAGCGAAAAATACCCCTTTAAAGTTGAGACAGAAATGACAAATTCTATATAAATCCGAACTGTTGTCCACAACAATCTGTTTAATTTTAGCATGAAAACATATATTTCTCGTAAACGGTTCTATATTTTGGCTTGAAATTTTCAGAATTTTCATAAGAAAACATGCTCCTTCAGATAAAATAAAAGAAATATTTATGTAAAATTATTGTGAAATGTCACTTTAAGCCTTTCCCAACAGGACAACGTTTTGATGTTCTTTAAACAAAAAGTTTCGGAAAACATTTTAAAGCATAAAAAATGCTGTATACCAACATTTCCTCTTGTGTATTTGAGTTTTCATTGCCATACTGTACACCCACCCTATCTTTTATCATTATCAAATTGTTGTATGCAGCAGCTTATAATTTTAAACAGTGACGTCAGTCTTAATTGTTGCTGTTTGGGAAAGGGTCATAACATTCAGATAGTATAGAATAAGGAAGCATGTTTGTGCAGGCTATTCTTGTTCTTTGCCACATTCCAATGCAGTTAGTTTGATAAAAGTTAATGAAATATTCTTGTAAAAATTATTATGCTGTTATTCTTTGCAATCATAATGCTAATTAAAATTGGAAATTGCATATTTGTTGTTTATTTAGAATTTATCATGATTTTAGACATACTGGTAAGACATTGTCGCTTTTGAATAAAAACATAGTAACTGCAGCTTGTTTTAAGCTGCAGTTACATGGTTTTAGTTTAAAAGCAGCGATATACATAATACTGATAGGAAATTGTTTGTATTTATGCCCCTGTCAGGAAAGATCGAGGGCATATTATTTTACTTGTGTCCATCTGTCTGTCCGAATAATCAACATTGGCCATTTCTGGGGCATTTGGGACACAAAATGAACACATCTCATTTTCAAATTAACCCTTTCCCAAACAGCCAAATTGTATGGTGATCCACTTCAAAAACTGCCATAAATGACAAAATGGAAGTCATTAAAGATAACATTTGTGTAAAATATGACACAGAAGATATTGAGACAAAAGGAGAAACTGCTGGTTATCAAAGCTCATGACCTATTACACATACAGCCTTGATATTTCACACATGGACAAATCCTACCAAGACCTTTCACAATTGACCATGACCTTGGACCTTGTGACCTTGACATTGGAGTTTGACCTACTTTTTAAAAACTTTAACCTGGCCGATATATCATGTCTTTTTACACATACAGCCTTGATATTTGACACATGGAAACCTCCGACCAAGACCTATCACATATGACTATGACCTTGGACCTTGTGACCCTAACCTTGGAGTTTGACCTACTTTTAAAAAAATAAACTGGGCCTATATCTCATGTGCTACTACACATACAGCCTTGTTTCACATTTGACAATGACCCTGGACCTTGTGACCTTGACCTTGGACTTTTACCTACTTTAAAAAAAACTTTAACCTAGCTGATATATCACATCCTTTTGCACATACAGCCTTGATATTATACACATGGACACCTACCACCAAGACCTTTCACATTTGACCATGACCTTGTGACCTTGGTGTTTGACCTACTTTTATAATACATTTACCTGGCCTATATTTTATGTCATTTTACACATACAGCATTGATATTTCACACATGGTCACTTCCAACCAAGACATTTCACTTTTGAACATGACCTTGGACCTTGAATTTTGACCTACTTTTAAACAACTTATATCTCATGTCCTGTTACCTATACAGTCTCGATATTTTACACATAGACATCGCCTACCAAGACCTTTCACATTTGACCATGACCTTGGCCTGTGTGACCTTGACCTTTGATTTTTACATACTTTTAGAAATCTTTAACGTAGCCTTTATCTTATGTCCTATTACTTCTACAGCCTTGATATTTCTCACATAGACACCTCCTACCAAGACCTTTCACATTTGACCATGACCTTGAATATTGCAACCTTGACCTACTTTTAAAAAAACTTAAACCAGGCATATATATCATGTCCTTTTACACCTACAGCCTTGATATTTCACACATGGACACCTCCCACCAAGACCTTTCACATTTGACAATGACCTTGACCTTGGCATTTGGCCTACTTTTAAAAACTTTAAAGGGACATTTCATTCCGATTTCAATTTTTTAAAGTATGTCTTGATGCCAAGATTGGTTATTCTAATGAGTATAAATACTATTGGTTTTTTGAAGTTGTTGCCAATAAGCGAGAAACAACAATTTGTTCAATTTTAACACAAAAATATAAATTTCTCGTAAACGGCGAAATATTTTGGCTTGAAATTTTCAGAATTTTCTTAAGGAAATATGCTCTTTCAGATAAAAAAAGTAAAATTTATGACGAAAAATTCTGAAATGTCACTTTAACCTGGCCTATGTTTCATTTTACTTTTACATATACAGCCTTGATATTTCACACATAGACACCTCCTACCCAGACCTTTCATATTTGACCATGACCTTGGACCTTGTTAACTTGACCTTGGACTTTGACCTACATCAAATGTAGGCCCTTGAGGGGGCATATATGTTTTACAAACATCTCTTGTTCTTTAAAGTATTTTGAACAAGAGCTGTCACTGTAAGATGACAATGCCCCCGACACCGCTTTGATTTTAAATTATGGCCAATCTATGTTCAAGGTCAAGGTCATCCAGGGGTCAAGGTCACCAAAGTATGTGCCTACAGAAAGGTAATGTATCAAGGAATGTTGTGGTAAAGTATGAAGCGAATATGTTAAGTAATAAGGAAGTTATGGTCAATGTTAAAGTTTTTGGACGGAATGACGGACAGACGGACGGACGGACGGACGGACGGACGGACGGACAAGTCAAATTTATGATGCCTCCCTATCGGGGGCATAAAAAGGATGACCCAAAGATCATATTATGAAATTTGGTTGAATTTTGCCAGGTACTTAAGCAGGAGATTTTTTGGTAAAAAGTTGATAGACTGAAGGACAGACAGATGGACGCGGACAACAGACAGATCACTACCTCACCTCGAGCACTGTGTGTTCAAGTGAGCTAAAAAGTCCAAAATATACCTCCGCTACAGGGTATCAGAACCTGCATCGTAAAGCCAACATTTGAAAACTGCTGTAGACAACAAAATCAGTGTTAAAAAGAGAGGTATTTGTGACCCGTCACGCTAAAAGGGACCTAATCCGAACTCCAAAAATCCAAATTTTGACAAACTTGTCGGACTGAGAACAGGCCAACCAGATCCCATATGCGAAAAATGAACATATAGTAAGATAGGTAAAACATTCTGGAATTAGAAAATTTTAAACAAGTGAAAAAAAACGGCCCTAGTCTGGCTGCGCCGACTGCGCAGACTGACTAGGGTCAATATTTTTCACACATCCCATAAGGTCCCTTTTAGCATGACGGGTCACATTTATGTACTTTAAAGCAAAGAAAATATTGAGACAAAGAAGAAACTGCTGGTTATCAGCAGTTTCTTCTTTTGTCTCAATGTGTTGTTCTCAAGGCTTTTCTACCAGGTCTTGTTTGGGAGAAGGTTAAGCATTTGATCTGTATAAGGCCGCAGTCATAGCGAAGTTGGCTGCAAATCAGACTTTCATTCATGAGGTTCCGGATTGGATTCCCGGACACAGCAAGTCTCCTTTCTCACAAAACTGTTTTCAACCAATTGTTTGATAATTGTGACCCATCACGCTAAAAGGGACCTTATTGGATGTTTGAAAAATATCGATCCTAGTCAGTCTGCGCGGACTCAGGCTGCGCAATCCGTGCAGCCAGACTAGGGCCGACACTTTTCACTTGTATGTAATTTTCTAAATCCAGAATGGTTTCCCTACCTTACTATATGTTCATTTTTCGCATACGAAATTTGGCTGACCTGTGGGGTGTCTGACAAGTTTGTAAAAATGCATGTATTTGAGGACAACATAAATCCAGATCAGCCTGTGCATATGCACAGTATAATCAGGATACATCTAGTTCTCTAAATTTGAAAGATCACAGGACAAAATTGAAAGCAGTACAGATTAGATTCATGTACAATAAAGCACAAAAAATATTGAGGTAAAAGGAGAAAGAGCTTTTTAATCAACATTTCCTTCATTAGACTCATTAATTTCCCAAGACTTTTCTAATAGGGGCTTCAAAACAAGGTCTTTTCAGGAAAGGGTTACAGCATTCAGTCAGTCAAGCAAGTGCCTCTAACAGAGATTCATATAAGAGAGGGTAATAGCTTTCAAAATCATAGAACATCTTTTCAATACTTTCAAACCCTATGTTAACCCTTTCCCAAACAAGACCTGGTTTTGACGTCCCTAATAGATAAGGCTTTGGAAAACATTAGGACAAAAGAAGAAACTGCTGATAACCAGCAGTTTCTCCTTTTGTCTCAATATTTTCTGTGCAATATTACACACAAATACCTTCGTTTTAACATAAATTTTGTGATCTACAGCAGCTTTTATAGGACTGCCCTAAAATTTTGTCATTTGGGAAAGGGTTAAGGGTATTCATTTGAATCCTAAAATCAAGACTATTCAAATCAGTACCCACAGCAAAGGGTTTAGATTTTGAATAAAATATAGAATGTATTTACCAGTACCCCCTTTTATCTGTAGCTCCATTCTTAACCCTTTCCAAAACCACAATATTTTGGGGCGATCAGTTTTGAAAGCTGTTGTAGGTGACAAAATTTGTGCTCAAACAGAAATAATTTTTGTACAATAAAGCTATGAAAACATTGAGACAAAAGAAGAAAATGCTGATTATCAGCATTTTCTTCTTTTGTCTCAATGTTTTCCCAAGCCTTTTCTACCAAGGATGTCAAAACCAAATCTTGTTTGGGAAAGGGTTAATGAGAGATTATGATGCTCCAAAATCTGATAAGACACTCAACCTGTTTAAAAGACCCTCAACCTGTTTACTTTAGGGGGGATGATATCTGATAAAATCTACCTTGTCAAAATAATTCCTCACTTGAAAATTCAAGAACCAACAACATAGGGCTTCTTTCCTTGTAAAGTGGTGATTTGAAGTATTCTGTTAGAGGTCCACGAGATGTAAATTCATGCAAAATTTCAAGACTCTAGGCCAAATAGTCTTTGAGAAAACTATGTTTCCATGTGAAACCTTAAACCCCACAACATAAGGCCATTTTTTTCTTTTAGCGCAATAATTTGAAATATTTTGGTAGAGGGCATTTAGACGACGCTACACACAAATTTCAAGACTCTAGACCTTTTGGTTTAGCAGAAGAATTTTTTGTAATTGTGAACGGACGGACGGACAGACAGACAGAGGACGGACATTGATTTATTACAATAGCTCACCATGAGCACTTTGTGCTCAGGTGAGCTAAAAACACAAAATGATATAAAACAAATATTTGAACGACTTAATACTGAACAAAAAATATCCAACTTGGATTGACAATCATTTGATTATTTTGAAAAAATAAAATAACCAAAACACAAATTCATTTAACCCTTTTCTCAAACAAGACCTGGCCCCGGTTTCTCGAAAAAACTTAAGTACATTCTCAGACTCAAATCTGAGCACCGTGCTCAAATCACACGAAATCCATGTGAACTTCAAATGAATACCAATCAACGTTGATTGGTATTAAATTGAAGTTGAGCATGAGCTCATGAGTGTATACTGAAGTATTTACATTACCTTATGAACTGTCAAAATGAGATACTATAGTATTATCCACCCAAGTTAAACTGGGACAACTTAATTTCCGCGTGCAAAGTCCGTTAGTTGAGCATCTTAACAAAACATTGCCGAAGTGGGGTCATTACATATGCAGATGTCCCGGGTTAATCTTTCTGGACAATAATTCAAATGTGAATTACTATTTATATTTTCATTCTGCTATTTGATACCAAATCTTATGTTAAATATTTTAATTGTAAACATGACTTTCTGTGCCATGCCTCCATTATCTGGGACCACAATGGAAATAAGAGGAGTTAACTTTCTTCTTTTTTGTGTTATCCTTGGTAATGGAACACATAACATGGTTGTTACATTTTTTTCATAATTGATATTGTGCAATATTGTTGTAATGTGTTTTTACTATGCCATGTTTTGTACTCTTTTACCAAAATAAACTTATTATTATTATTACATAATGAACAATCCCAAAATTTTGTTGGTTGAGAAAGGGTTAAACATACAATTTCTTTTTTTCTTTAAAACATTTGTCCTTTTGGCAAACCTAACAGCAAAAGAAAAGAAAAACATTAAAGCTAACAAGTTGACATGTTGATGCAAAACTTTTCTAAATTGAGGGTGTTATTACAAAACCTCGTAAATCCAGCTCACTACCACACAGTGACGCCTTTTGACCCCCCACAAGATAAAGGCTTTAGAAAACATTGTGGAAAATGAAGAAATTGTTTGTGACAAGCATTTTCTTCATTTCCCATAATGTTTTCTATACAAAATGACCAAAAATGAAACATTTTATTCACTTGAATTTGTCGTCTGTGACATCTTTGAATTTGGACTAGTTTGAAATTTTGTCGTCTGGTAAAGGGTTAAAGGTTGAGTTACACAGTTTTACAATAACACCAACATAATACAAGGCACATCCTTCTCATTGAATTTAATTAGTATGCCTTTGCAATATATGTCAAAGATAACAAAATAGTGCACTGGTCAAATTTAACCCATTACCACACAATGACTCCTTTTGACTCCCCACAAGATAATGGCTTTGGAAAACATTGTGGAAAATGAAGAAATTGCTTGTGACAAGCAATTTCTTCATTTCCCACAATGTTTTCTATCCTAAAAGACAAACTAGAAAGACCTGAAGGTCTGGAGTCGCTCCACAGGCCTGAATTTCTTTTAATATCAAATCCAAGTTTTGACTAGATTTTTGAATACTTGTGGTTCTTACAGCAAAAACAAAGTCAAAAGCAGCAATCATGTGGTCAATGCAAAAAGAAAGTAATAGATTGACTTCTATTTTAGGGATGTTAAAGCGATAATAAAATTGAAAACTGTGATTTTGCCAAATTCAAGGACACATAATTCAGTATGTATATTTAAAATCAAATCAAAAATTAAACACATGCAAGATCTTATGATCACTATCATTCTGTTCAAATTTTGTCTATATTAGTCAATATTCCTGGCTTCAAGAGTGGAAAAAGTGTCGAAAACTGAAATTTTGTCAATTTCAAGGGCAAATAACTCATATTGTAACAGTTTGATCATGTTGAAAATTACACATAAGCAAGATCTTGTTGTCAACAAGATTCTTTCCACGTATCATCTTGATTAGTTAACATTTGTGGTTGTTAGAGTGAAAACAAAGTCGAAAATGGCAATTTTGTCAAATTCAAGGGCACATAACTCATGATGTAAGATTCCGATCAAGCTGAAAATTACACCCAGGCAGCATATAATGCTTATATATATCCTGTCCAAGTTTTGTCTTGATTGGTCAATATTTGTAGATTTTAGAGTAAAAATAAAGTCAAAACCAGCAAAATAGAGCCGAAAATGACAATTTTTGGCAATTTCAAGAGCACATAACTCATGCTATAAAATTCAGATCAAGCTGAAAATTGTACCAAGGCAAGATCTTATAGTCAGCATTATTCTGTCAAAGTTTTGTTCTGTTTAGTCAATATTTGTAGTTGCTAGAGAGAAAACAAAGTCAAAATACAGCCGAAAATGGCAATTCTGTCAATTTCAAGGGCACATAACTCATGATGTAAGATTCAGATCAAGCTGAAAATTTTACCAAGGCAAGATCTTGTAGTCAGCATCATTCTGCCAAAGTTTTGTCTTGATTGATCAATATTTGTAGATTTTAGAAGAAAACTAAAGTCAAAACCTGCTATTTTTGACATTCGAGGGCAGATAACTCAGGTTATTCTGGTTCAATCCATATTCTTTGAAGGAATCTAAGAGAGGGTCACCCAAGGATCACTCCTGTGAAGTTTGGTTGTAATCCATTCAGTAGTTTTTGAGAAGAAGATTTTTAAAGAAAAAGTTTACGGACGCACGGACGGACGCATGCACGCACGACGGACACACCGCCATGACAATAGCCCGCTGGCCTGAAAGGCCAGTGGAGCTAAAAATGTACAATTAAAAGAGTTGCAGATGACAAAATTAATAAGATGTGTTTGTGAAACACAAATGCCCCTGAGAGGGCCAATGTTAGGTTTACCGACAAACAGACGGATAGACAGACTGACACGAGTAAAACAATACAGTCGAAACTGTCGTATGCAGCCAGCCAAGGGACACGCCAAAATTGGCTGCATACGGCAGTTGGCTGCTTAACACAGAAAAGAATATTCTGAAGGCTGGATGTAAATGTCTACTTGTATGACTGGCCCTATTAATATGAAGAAAAGGCAAATGTTATTTAACTGTTTATCACACCTTATCATGGTTTATGCACATGATTAGGCAAATTGCCAGGTGTATTATCAATATTTCACACATTGCCAGCCACCAATTAGTTGTGCATGGCTGCTTAATGGGATAAAGGTAAAGAGCAATTGGGACAATTAAAGCTGGCCACTGACCACATTAGACAGTTTGGTGTTATTCACAGTTACTTTAAAGAGTAAAATTGCTTGGGAGGACCTGGACTGGCTGCATACGACAGTTTGGCTGCTATACACAGGTGGCCGCTAACACAGTTTTGACTGTATTCCCTCGATCCTATGGAGGCATAAATTGAGAGAAAAGAAGAAACTGCTGATAATAAACAATTTCTTCTTTTCTCTTGATGTTTTTTATACTATAATGTATGAGTGACTGAAATAGCTCTAATATCTAACAAATAGTCATACTGATAATCATATCTCTGTCACAGAAAAAAAAGCTAATGGTATTCCAATATTGTTGTGCCTAGGCCGCAAATCCCGCAAATTAATTCTCAATGTCCCTCAAAATTTAAGGCATGACAGGATTTCGGGCACGCTCATAATATGCGATCTTTTATTTGCAGTAATTTCTACAAAGAAAACTCTGCTTGATCGTTGTTTACATTTGTTATGATAGTATAATTCATGCATTGTATATTATTACGTGTACATCGCCACATGGAAAAGCTTGACTGTATCGAAATTTAACTATTCAATTCAGCTGATTTAAATGTAAGACATAGCAAACCGATCGCGCACCTGCCAAAACTTGACTGTTACCCAAAATTTATGTAGTGATTCAACCAGTCGATTTTAAGATAAAACATTGAGTCTTAAAGTTGTTAGCGAAATAAATTGACATATGACATATTGACATATATGACTAAGTCTGAATAGAAAGATAGCAGATGATGAGAAATCGATGAACCGGGGGATAAAACACCCGATTCTGTGTCGTCTGCCGATGCAGACAGCCAAATGCGTCAATCATCTGAATAAAACACAAGGAACAAAAGTTCTATAAGAATTGGTTGGTAAAATGTCTGTGGTAGAACGAGACTGATGTGAACATGAAATGCAAGACTTGTTTAAAATCATGACTAAAATAGTTGTTACTTTAGCTTGTCCCCCAAAATTTCCAATGTCCCCTTGAAATGTAGGTAGGGGGACACCTGTGTCCCATAAAAATTCTGACCTAGGCACAACCCTGTTCCAATATTAACAGTTCATTGTTTTCCCTTCGCATTAGTTTTCATCTTTTCCCTTTTTTCTTTGTGTTTTCGAGCCTCTTCACCCTGTTAGACACCTGTTTCTCAAGCTCCGTAGTTTTCTGTTTCAGTCGACGCTGAATAGTGTTCATCTCATTCTGGATCTGTTCTGTCATTTCCTCCAATACTTGCTGGTGATTTGTCTGAAAACAGATGTATGACCTTCCTTTTCTTGATCACATTTTTACACCGTAAACTTAACATTTCACCTTTTCTCCAAAAGTATTCAATATACAAAGCTCAAATTTTGTATGTAACTTCCTTTCAATGATAGCTATCTGTCTCATGCAATTTGACCTTCCTCAAGGTCATCCATTAACCCTTATCAACCCTTTATACTAAAACTTAACATTCTAGAAAAATGGCCATTTCAGGGGCATTCATGTTTCAAAAACACATCTTGTTTTTTTTTTTGTTTTTTTTTCATTTCAATTTCTCATACTTTTTTCAAAACAAGTCCTAATTTCCATGCTTCCACTACAGAAAGCATTGCAGGAAATGAAGAAAATTCTGATGACCCATATTCCATAAGGGAAGCATCATGAAATAGTGTTTGTCATCCCGAGACAGACTTTTAATGACAACAGCTTGATGGCCTTATAGCCAGTGGAGCTAACAAGAGTTGTCCGCGGACAACGTAGCTCGCCTATACGGGAGCTTGTCACAAAACAGCTAATTTTGTAAAAGTAGGTCAAACTCCAAGGTCAAGGTCACAAGGTCAAGGGTAATGGTCACAAATGAAAGGTCTTGACAGGAGGTATCCGTGTGTGAAATATCAAGGCTCTATCTATAATAGTGCATGAGATATAGGCCAGGTTAAAGTTTTTTTAAAAGTATGTCAAACTTCAAGGTCAAGGTCACTAGGTCAAAGGTCATGGTCCCAAATGGTCTTGTCGAGAAGTATCTATGTGTGAAATATAAAAGCTGTATCTCTAATAGCGCCTGAGATATAGACCAGGTTAAAGTTCTTCAAGTGAAGACGCAACGGGACGCGACGCCGACACTAGGGCTGTGACATTAGCTCCCTGGACATAAAGTCCCAGCTCACTCAAAAGTATACAAAATTCTAACTTTCCAACTGCAAGTGCTATTTTTTAACATAGCATTCATATTTTTACTAATCAATGGCTCTGACTTCAGAGGTAGATTGAAATCAGATTGACTTTGGCACCACCTGATCTTGATCCATGTTGGACATAAGTACGTATCAAGCCCATTCCAACATAATGACACCTTTTGAAGCCTAACAAGATAAAGGCTTTTGAAAACATTGTGGAAAATGAAGAAATTGCTTGTGATAAGCAATTTCTTCATTTTCCACAATCTTTTCTACCCAAAAAGATCGAAAAGTGTGAAAATTCTATCACCTAAAATTCTAAAATTGTTGTCTGAACCAGCCTTTAAATTGGAACATCCTTAAATTTTGCCTTTTGTGAAAGGGTCTTTTATAAACTCACCAGTAGATTCAATGTCTCAACTTCCATTTGTTTCTTTTCTTCCTTTTTCTGCCTCATTTTTTCTGTCTTTACCTGCAAAAAGTTTCAAGTTACATTAAGATAATCTATCAATCATAGGATACCAAACACTTCGTCAGTGTTGAATCTAGCTTGCCCTTTAAAGGGGCCCGATGGGCCCACAGCTCTTGGTGGAGGGGGTCATCCAACACAAATATTTAGCCATTTGGGCCCAGACTCCCTTCTGAAGGGGGCCATTTTGGATTTTAGGGGGTCAATTTGGCAATGGCCACCTCCAGATTCAACACTGCTTCGTGCAACTTCTGGCTTCATCCATAGCAATGGAAATTGACAAGATAACCATCCAGATCGTCAATTTCCAATGCAATGGATGATGCCCGAAGTTGCACAAAGAGTTTGGAATCTAATGATGGATGCAATACCTTATCATCACCCAAACAACTTAATTTTCAACTAGTCATGATGTTTAAGGAGATGAAAGAGATAATCTGGAGAAAAATCTTTCAAACCATTTGCAAACTAGAACTGTCGCAAAGCGGACAAATACCCCCCACTAGCGCCTTGTCACTGAAAAAGTGCTGTATTCAAACCAGTTCTTGACTTAGAGCACGGAAACAGATTTTAAACAAAGTCCAATTGTGACCTTGACCTTTGACCTTGGTGACCCAAAAACAATAGGGCACCTCCTTGGGTCACGGGCAACAACTGTGTAAAGTTTCATGAAACCTAGGTCAACCGGTTTTTGACTTAGAGCACGGAAACGGATTTTGAACAAAGTCCGATTGTGACCTTGACCTTTGACCTTCGTGACCTAAAAACAATAGGGCACCTCCTTGGGTCATGGGCAACAATTGTGTAAAGTTTCATGATTCTAGGTCAACCGGTTCTTAAATTAGAGCACGGAAACGGATTTTAAACAAAGTCCGATTGTGACCTTGACCTTTGACCTTCGTGACCCAAAAACAATAGGGCACCTCCTTGGGTCATGGGCAACAACTGTGTAAAGTTTCATGATCCTAGGTCAACCGGTTCTTGACTTAGAGCACGGAAACGGATTTTGAACAAAGTCCAATTGTGACCTTGACCTTTGACCTTCGTGACCCAAAAACAATAGGGTACCTCCTTGGGTCATGGGCAACAACTGTGTAAAGTTTCATGATCCTAGGTCAACCGGTTCTTGACTTAGAGCACGGAAACGGATTTTAAACAAAGTCCGATTGTGACCTTGACCTTTGACCTTGGTGACCCAAAAACAATAGGGCACCTCCTTGGGTCATGGGCAACAACTGTGTAAAGTTTCATGATCCTAGGTCAACCGATTCTTGACTTAGAGCACGGAAACGGATTTTAAACAAAGTCCAACTGTGACCTTGACCTTTGACCTTGGTGACCCAAAAACAATAGGGCACCTCCTTGGGTCATGGGCAACAACTGTGTAAAGTTTCATGATCCTAGGTCAACCGGTTCTTGACTTAGAGCACGGAAACGGATTTTAAACAAAGTCCGATTGTGACCTTGACCTTTGACCTTCGTGACCCAAAAACAATAGGGCACCTCCTTGGGTCATGGGCAACAACTGTGTAAAGTTTCATGATCCTAGGTCAAACCGTTCTTGAGTTAGAGCACGGAAACAAAAAAGTCTACGGACAGACGACTGGACGGACGGACGGACGGACGGACTGACAGACAGACAGACATGGTGAAACCAATATACCCCCCTCTACTTCGTAGGTGGGGGGTATAACAATATGATTGAAATCCAGATCAGCCGGCATATACATAAACTAACAGTGTGATCAAGATCCATGTTGTTCTTGTATAGATTCCTGGCCACTGTCAAAAAGCAGCATGAATCCTGATCAGACTGTTCTTGGGCACAAACTTATTTGGAAACATAGTATGTAATCTACAATACTACAAAGGCATTTTTGTCATATACCGGCTCAAATACTATTGATAACAGAAAGCTTAAACGGTGAAGCATAGAAATCTCTAGGTAAAAGGACAAAGTGCTGATCACCAACCATTTCTTGATTTCCCCCGTCAGATTTTAGGGTATTCCATCCATCAAAAGATACCAAACACTTCATGCAAATTTGGGCGTCATCAGTAATATCTTTTTCCTGGAATTTTCTGTGGCAACAGAAATTGATGTGTGATACCTTGGTCAATTTCTGTTGCCACAGATGGCACTTAAAGTTGGAAGAAGTGTTTGGTATCTAATGATGGATAGAATATATCCATTAAATCTAACATAGTGCTACATTCAAAAGGGGAGTTTTCAAATTACATATTTATTCATTGAGCTGCTATAAAATAATGCCAAGGTATCTTTAAATTTATACATGAATGTCAAATTATGGTCAAAACAATTTCGTAAAGATGGACAAATATTCTTACCTCCCGCCTTGCAGTTTCTTCCGCAGTGTGATATTTTTTACACCAGATGTATGTCCTATTGTGTCCCTTTTCTCCACAATTACCACATGTTATATTTGAATTCTTCATCTCAGATTGTGATTGGCCAGAACTGGTCACATGTCCTGATGGTGGCACTTGTGATTGACCAATGAGAAAGTCTGAATTGGTCATATGACTTGTTGATTGTACTGGAACTTGAGATTGGTTAAACACTGGATTATTGCTGGATTTCGGCCAATCAGCTAGTTTGTTGCTCGAACTGGTAGGTAAACTAAAGGTATTTGGCCAATTAGTTGAATGGTTCCTTGCATTATTTCCAGCATCCCATCTTTCTGGAATTTCTATAACTGAAATAGAAGGTTTTAAAGTAACAACATCAGCAGGTAAAGTGATACAGAAACTTCAGGCAGTCCACCCCTAATCAATTTCAAACAACATCAGAATTTTTTGTACGACATTATTAACATTAGTTACATATCCAAACCTCTTAGGGCGATGTCATATATATTCGGCGATGGAATATTCCATAGTCCATTGTTTACGATATTGCCGAAATAATTTCGATGTCTCATGAATCTCATTAGGGGGTTGGACTACCTTTACAACAAAAGCATATTAGAAGGATAGCTTTGGTAGATAAAGAAAAAACTTTACTAAACCACAAAAATTAAGACCTTTCCAATTTTAAAGCTGGTGGGGACAGCATAATGTTTGTTGATAAGGATTATAATTTGTGTACAATACATAAAAGAAAATATTGAGAAAAAAAAATTGACGTTTACCACCATTGTTTTCTTTTGTCTCAATGTTTTCTAAATCTTTTTCAATTCAGGTTTACGAACTGAGAATGAAATACAGAGTCAGGGGCGAAATTTGAAAAGTGCCGGTAATTCCTAAACTATGTTACATTTCCATTCCAAATTCCAACATAAGCATTTTGTATGGTTTAGAATTTTTTATTAATGCATACTTATGGAAATATTTGACAAAAATGTTCAAATTACCTCCCTTGTATATGAATATAGAGTAAAATAACATTTATAAATTATTTTCTTCTTGAAGCATAATCTTGAAATCCGACACGGTGAATCAACTTATGTGAAGTGTATTTACAAGTCTGTATAATTTGATGCATTTCGTATGGCTAGAAAGTTGTGTTTTCATTCTCAGTTCGTAAACCTTAAACTAAAACATTACTGGTATGTGTTAAGTTGGTAAACAGAAAAGCTTAACATCCTTTTAAAAGTTGAACTGGAAATGATGATAACCGACATTTTTGCTATTCCCTTAGTACTTTCTATGCAGAACTATTTTTTTTGTTTTAACTCTTTCCCAAACAAAAATAGGCTTGGAAAAACATTGAGGCAAAAGATGAAAATGCTGAAAACCACAATTTTCTCTTGTTCTTTTGCAAGTTTTCTTTGCTACAATATGGCAATTTTCTGAATGATTTAACAGTATTTTTGTTATCTGTAACTACAAGTACTTTCAAATTTGGACCCGACTAGAATTTTGCTGTTTGGCACATGGGTTTTAGTGAGTATATACCATTTCTCTCTGGTGCATCATCTATCAATGAGATTACATTATTACTAGTAACTGTAGATGATGGCTGCCTTCCACTTGTGGGACTTCTAGATGTTCTGAATCTATCCATCTGTAGACGTCTGTATTCATTCAACTGTTTGATTAAAACAGAATTTCTTTGTCATACAAAATGTATACTTTTAAGGTAGACTAGTCGACCCTAATGAGATTCACGCTATGCCCAAATTATTCAGGCAACGTTGTAAGCATTCAGAGATGGACAGATCAACTGCCAATGTTTACGGCTTTTTCTGAATAGGTTTGGGTATGTTATGAATGTAAACCATCTCGCACAAGTCTCCTTAGGGACGGAATACCTTAAGACAGCTTTTGAGTAAGTAATGATAACCTAGATTTGACAAATCAAGATATTTAAACACATTGACTGAAGAGCTTATGGCTCATGGATTAAAATAACGATTTATTTGTTTCTGTCAGTTTGTAGGTGGCTTTTAACAATCTTTCACTCATATAAGGACAAAGTTAACAGATAAATTGTTAGAACAAGAGCTTCGCAGAGCAGCGCATATACGCTCTTGAGGGGCTTGTTAGTAAAATTGGCCATTTTTTCCATTCAAGGGCAGATAATTCAAACATGAAATGTTATCAAAATTTTGTTTTTACAAAAAGACACCATAAAGATTCATTGTGGCTAGTTTGATTAAATTCTGGTTGAAACTGTAGGAGTTGCACACACAAGAAAATGGGCATTTTGGAGGAAATGGGCATTTTTCCTTAAATTCAAGGACAGATAGTTCAAGAACGAAAACAGTTATCTGAATTCCGTCAGCGGTGTGCACAATTAGAAACTATGGAAGTTCATTTCGGTAAGTTTGATAAAATTCTCATCAAAATTGTAGTAGGAGTTGCGCACACAAGAAAATGGGCATTTTTCAAATTCAAGGGCAGATAATTCAAGAACGAAGAGCTATCTGAATTCCGTAAGCAGTGTGCACAACTAGACACCATGGAGATTTATTATGGCAAGTTTGATCAAATTCGGATGAAAACTGCAGGAGGATTTGCGCACACAAGAAATTGCTAACAGACGGACAGATGACCAAGACTAATTGCCGCAAAGCAATGCCTTTTAATGCCGAACAAGATAAAGGCTTTGGAAAACATTGTGGAAAATGAGGACATGGCTTGTAACAAGCAATTTCTTCATTTCCCAATGTTTTCCGAGTACTCAGAAAGAGCGAAACATGAAAAATTTCATTTGTAACATGAAATTGTCATCTGCAACATCTTCCAATTTGGACAAGTCTAAAATTTTACCATCTGGTAATCAATGCAGGGTTTTCCTAGCCAATTTGGGAAAAGGAGTCTGGCCCAATTGCTACTTTTTAAAAGCTCAAAAATTGCTCATTTTGGCCTAAATAAGTAAGCGAAACACTCGTTTTTCAATAATAAATTAGACATTTTAAATAGATTGGGAAAAATGGAAGAAAATTTGCTTTGGGAACACAGCCTTTTGCTTTGGGAATGCCTCCGTTTTCAGGAGGCACAGAAAGCATAGGAAACCCCCTGCAATGGCTTAAATTATTTGGTGAATAATATACCTGCTTCAAGGCCTTTTCTCTGCTTTCTTTGTGTTGAGCCACCATCTTCTTAAAACTTGTATCTTGTTTTGTTGTTTTACATTGGCTTGAGGCTGGGTTATCTACATCTATATTAGAGTTGCTACTGTCAGCTGGAGTTCAGAAAAAGATATTTTAACTTGTCAACAGTCATAGCCACAGATAAGATGTAAAATAATTCTACTTTTGTTCTTTACAATACAAACCTTCCAATGTGTACCCACAACATAAGGTTTTATGTACATGTGTATTATGTAAGATATATTGCATGCTGAAAAGCCATTACTCCCTCTTATCTGTAGCTGTAAGAGTTTCCCAGAGCAGCACACACATGTTATAATATTATGATATTTGTTGCTATATATCTCATACTGTTGCACTGTAATTGTATGCCATGCAGGACAGTCTATGACCTCTTTGGAAAATCTTACACTACAATTTTTGATATTTTGGTAAGGTACTTGCCATTAAAATGGGCATTAGCTTAAGAAAGATTAAATCAATATCCAATAAACTTGATACCAAATATGTATCCTTTTCCATCAATAATAGTTATGCTACATTCTACAAGTTTGCCATTACCTGTAACATTGAACCTTTAAAAAAACCCCAAAATTTTAGGGTGGTCCAATTTGAAAGCAGTTACTGATGACAAATTCTTGTATTAAGATAGAATTTATGCAGAATATAAAATAATAAATATTAAGACAACCGAAAAAATACTTATTATCAGCATTTTTTCCTTTTACCTCAATGTTTTCCAAAGTCGTATTTAACAAACATGTCAGAACCAGGTCTTATTTAGGAAGGCTGAATTTCCTCCTTTGCATCCACTTTGAATTTGGACTGTTCAAATATTTTGTCATGTGGGAAAGCATTTCAAACTGTTTATTCTAATGCCAAGAGTATAATGACACATACCTAGTTGCTCTTTCTCCATATCTTGCAGTTGTTGAAGCTGTCTCGCCAGTTTCTCATCATCTAGAATAGCTCTTCTCCATCTTTCTATCTTCTCTAACTCTTTTCTTTGTAATTCTTCTACTTCTTTTTCTCTATCACTAATTCCATAACCAACATGATGTGTTGGAAAACTATCACTTTGGTTATGGATCACCCCAGCTCTATTTCTCTCTTCCCCATTTAGAACTAGATCTAGTTGTTTTGCATATGCTTCATCGGAGTCAAAACTAAAGTCTCTAGAAGTGCAACCACCTGTTTTCCCAGCTGAATTTAAATCTTCACTTAACCTATCTTTTCTTCTATTTGTGTTTGTATCTTCATTGACTCTTTCTTTCCTTACATTTATGTTTATATCTTGGTTTAATCTATCTTTTCTTCTATTTGAGTTTACATCATTTAATCTTTCTTCTCTCACATTTGAGTTCACATCTTGATTTAGTCTATCTTGCAGTTTTCTTGCATATTCTGCATCACTTTCTTTGTCAGTTTTATCACTGACAAGTTCACCATGTAGCTCACTATCAAACTGACTCTGCATTAACCTTGCTAACTGCTCATCACTCTCAACAGTACATGATTTTCCAGGAACAAAATTCTCAAATTCTAAATTTTTTTCAATTTTAATGATTGCAGAAGAGTGATATTTGCGAACAAGACTATCAGACACATTGTTGGTGTTATTGCAAAACCTCATAACTCCAGCTTGAATCAAGCTGGAGTTAAGAGGTTTTGCAATAACACTGGCATTATTCTTCTTGCTCTCTTTTTCCTTCACCAGTTGATTAATTTTACTTTTCACTTCCTTGTACTTGAGACTCCTAGGTCTCCCTATTACAGGGAGTGACTCTTCATCACCATCATCAAGATCTGCTTCATTATCTGATCCTTCACTACTCTCTGTGTCGTAATCTTGTGAGTTTGGCTGGTAATCAATGTCCTGCATATCACCATCACTATCAATTAACAAGTCAGTGTCATCTTCAACATTGTTGTCTTTTATATCTCTTATTCCTTCTATATCATAAAGATGTGATCCATCAACTATTGCACTGTTTTCTTTATCACTATCATACCCAACTGAGGGTACCTTTTTATCATTTTCATTTTCCACTTTCACTTTTGCAAAGCCTGGTACAGAATGTCTGCATGAATGCTTATCACCTTTGTTTTCACATTTCTTTCTAGCTCTATGAGTTTCACATGTGTTGATATCAGTCATATTATTGTCTTTGTAACCAACATTTCGAAGTTCTTCTTTAACAATAGGTTTAACGACATCCTGACTACTTGGTGTAATAACAATATTTCCGGGTATTCTGATGCTTTGATTGTCCTTTATGTTCTCTTTTAGGTCACCTGCATTATCTTTGTCCATTTTCAAAGATTTGTACTCATAATCATGATCCCCATCATCATTTTCATCGCTAGAGTCATGTTCACTCTCACTGCTATCATAGAACACTTGAGATAACAAACCAAACCTCTTGTTAGCACAAGTTGATTCAGATTGCTTATCAACACTATCACCAGTCTTTTGATCTGCACCATCTGATTGCAAAGCATCATAGCTTTTATTGGCCATGTTGCTTGATTCAGGACTAGGTTCAATATCTGTATATTTAGCACCTTTCTCAATTACTTCAGTTTTCACCTGAAGTTTGGTACTTTGACTAGATAAGTAGGACAAACTTCTTTTTCTTTGTGATAAAAGAGGAGTAGAACTCAAGCTTGGACTAGAAAGTTTCTCTGGTGAGGGTAATACACAGTCATCATCATTATTGTCATCATTACTGTTATCCTCATCACTTTTATAGTTACACACGGCATCCTTTTCTTGATGAACACCAGATCTACCCTTTTCCCACTGTTTATCATGAGGATATTTTGGCACATTTGTCATTGCATCAGCAAGAATTGCATTGTTTTGCCGACAAGTTTCACCTAATCTAGAGTCAACTTTCACTGGATTATCTAGTAAATGGCAAGATGAAGATTGTTCAGAATTATTATCAGATAAATCTTTTGTTGTATTTGCTAATTTATCACAAACTTCATCATTTTCATCGTAACCCTTTCTGCAATAAACAGATTCACTTTTGTCACTTTTTATAGCACATTTTTCAACCGATGCATGGCTTTGACTAAGACCAGTATCACACTGATTCTTCTGCAGTTTTCCATCTCTGTCCACATCATTTTTGTGACAACTAATATCTGAATTACCATTTGATTCCAGAACATAAATCTCACTGTTTTCCTGGTCCTCGTCACTCTCCTGTGATTGTGAATCAATTAGGATGACTTCAACATGTTCTGTAGGTTTGTCATGAACACTTGTATTTCCGTTATGTTCAATACTTCCTTCCTTTTCATATTTCATATTTCCTGATTTGAATCTTTTTCTTGGACTGTTATTGTCAACTTTGCTTCTTTCTATTACCAATTTCAAGTCATTTTCATAAGTATCGTTTCCTCCCTTAATTTGTTTTGGAAGGCTACAAAAGTCAGTTTTACTTCTCTCTATTGCTAATTTTAAGTCATTTTCACTTGTATGATTCCCCGATTCAATCCTTTTTCTTGGACTGTACTTTTCCTCTTTACTCCTCTCAATAGCTAATCTAAATTGTACATCTTCATTGTCTAGATTTAAGTTGACTGCTGGGCTGATTATTTCATAATTCTTTTCCTACAACAAGGAAGTATATTAGTTAACCCATTACCAAATGGCAAAATTATAGACTGTTCCTACTTCAAAGGTATTGCAGATGACAGTTTCAAGTAAATTCAATTCAAAATTCCTTGGTCTTTTGGGATAGAAAACATTGTGGAAAATAAAGAAATTGCTTGTCACAAGCAATTTCTTCATTTTCCACAATGCTTGCCAAAGCCTTTATCGTGTGGGGAGCCAAAAAGAGTTATTGTGCGGGAATGGGTTTACAAGATGTGCTTGTGAAACACCAATGCCCCTAAGTTAAGTTTTCAGGTTTAGTTCAGACAGACAGACAGACAGCCATCAGCAAAACAATATTCCCCAGATCTTCTGATATGAGGGCTTCAGAATTTAATCAAATGCCAGACAGCAAAATTTTAAACTGGTCTAAATAAAGATATTGCAGAAGACAATGTTTTAGAAACGCTTTATCTTAATGTGTATCAAAAAGCATTGACCCATTTTCACACAGTGACCGCTTTTCATGTCCTACAAGATAAAGGTTTTGGAAAACATCGTGGAAATTGAAGAAATTGCACATGAAAAGCAATTTCTTCCTTATCCACAATGTTTTCTTACCCTAAAGAGAAGACTTAAAAATTTTTATCTGAAACTCCTTTCAAATTGGAACAGTCCAAAATTTTGCCATTTGGTGATGGGTTAAGTATCAGTATAAATTTGGATTAGTCTACAATTTTATTGTTTGTCACTTTAAAAATCATTTTTTTTTTACTTTTCTAACTTGCAAGCAAGCTGCTTGAGACAAAAACAAAATGGACGTTCTTACAGAAAGGACTTGTCTATGATATGAAAATATTGAAGCAAAAGAAGAAAATGCTGGCTATTGGCACTTCTTCTTTTGTCTAAATGTTTTCAAAAACCTTGTCAGATAGAGATGTTAAAGTCAGGCCTTGTCTGGGAAAGAATTAACCCCTTCCCAAACAAAACCTGGTTTTGACGTCCTTAATAGAATTGGCTTAGGAAAACATTGAGACAAAAGAAGATAATGCTGATATTCAGCATTTTCTCATTTTGCCTAAGTGTTTTCTTTGCTACATTATTCACAAATTTCACCTCTAGCAACATCCATTCTGTCGTCAGCAGCAGCTTTCAAATGAGATCACCCTAAAATTTCGCTGTTTGGGAAAGGCTTGAATTACTTTATTCTCACTTACTTCACTTAATTCTCTTTTTTGTCCTCTATTCCTCCCTTCATCACATTGTTTTTCCATAAACTCTTTTCTACTTCTTCCTGAAGCATTCCCTAACTTGTCTTTCATATCCGAACAGAGCCTATCAGACCTGTCTATTCTGTTGTCATATTCCCGCTTGCTTTTCTCTAGTACCATCTCCAGCTCTTTATCTTCAGGTGACTTGTGTGCCTGAGAGATGGTAACACTTGTTACATCTTTTTCAGTCCTGCTTACTCTACAACCATATTCCTGCTTGCTTTTCTCAATGACCTTGCCGAGCTCATCATCCACCATTGCCCTAGACATCCGGTCATTCTGATGTACACAATCTAGGATTGAATCTGTTCTATTCCTGCTTATTTGACTTTCATACTCCTGAAGGCTTCTCTCAATTGCCTCTTCATATTCATCTTTTACACCTGTAATGTTAGTTTCAGGTAAATTATCACCCCTTGAGTCTATTTTATTTCTGGTTAGTTCAGTTTGATATTCCTGCATGCTAATATTTATGGCCATTTCAAGGTCATCATCTTTTACAGATTGGTGGTCACCTAAATAACAATAGATAATGAATAATTATTAAATCAATCAATAAAACATGGTGTATCCTTTCCAAAAATATAAATTGTTGACCTTATCAAAACAAGAGGACCATGATGGTCCTTAATCGCTCACCTGAACCTAGATAGAATGAAAGTCACAATGTTGTCAAGAGCACATAATTTAAGATGTGAGATTATGGTCCAGCTGAAAACTGCTTTCATAATATTGAATGATCAATATTTGTGGCTGTTAAAGTAAAAACAAAGTGGAAGAAAACAACACAGTCAAGGGCACATAACTCTGTTCTGATAAAAGAATTCTCATCAACATTATGTCCAATTTTTTTTGATCGGTCAATATATTTTTAGAGTGAAAATAAAGTCGAAAACTGTAATTTTGAGAAATTCAAGGGCCAATAACTCTGGGTTTTCTAATCAAATCAAGCTGAAAGTTTCACTCATCCAGGATCTTATGGCCACCAACATTGTGGCCAAGTTTTGTCTTGATTAGTCAATAAAATGTAGATGCTACAGTGTAAACAAAGTCGAAAACAGCAATTTTGTCAAATTCAAGGGCACATAACTCCAGACTTCCTACTTCAATCACACTGAATTTCGAAGTCACCAACATTGTGGCAAAGTTTTGTCTTGATCGGTCAATATTTGTAGATGCTAGAGTGGTAACAAAGTCAAAACTAGCCATTTTTGACATTCAAGGGCACATACCGTATTTCACCTTATAGACGCGCCCTCCCTAATAGACGCGCCCCCACTATATTTAACAATCTCAGAAGCCATGGGACACCCCTCCCACCTTCACCCGACCTTACCTTGACTGTAGAGTAGACAGTAATGACAAATTCCAAACTCAAACTTCCAGTGAAGAAGAAGAAGAAATCAAAACATTCCGAAAACGAAAGTAGAACACACCCGCCTTTTCGAGACAAAGGACCATAATGCAATGCAGGGTAGAGAAGATTAGTGTTGATCTGATAGTGCTTTGAGTATCTTAAAATACACATCGTAACACACACCGGGTACATGTATAAATCAGCGGAGACGAAGCGATATAGACTATAGACTGGCAGATAACTGTAGACTGGTTGACCTTACGCGACGGGATATCGCTTCGTCTCCGCTGATTTATACGTGTACCCGGTGTGTGTTACGATATGTATTTTAAGATACTCAAAGCACTTTCAGATCAACACTAATCTTCTCTACCCTGCATTGCATTATGGGATTGTATTGTTGATTTTTCCCTTTCTTATCTACATTCAGCGAAGCAATTTAAAATTCAGGAAAAGTGGTACGAAATAAGCGCGCCCCCATGGTGTTTTGCATCGCGCCGGGGCGCGTCTATTAGATGAAATACGGTAACTCTAGACTTCCTGGTCCGATCTGACTCAAAATCTACCTTATCCGAGAACTTATGGTCATACATATTTTGACCAAGTTTGGTTAAGATTGGTCGATATTTGTAGATGCTAGAGTGGTAACAAAGTCAAAACTAGCCATTTTTGACGTTCAAGGGCACATAACTCCAGACTTCCTGGTCCGATCTAACTCAAAATTGGACTCATCCGAGAACTTATGGTCATACATATTACGACCCAAGTTTAATTAAGATTGGTCTATATTTGTAGATGCTAGAGTGGTAACAAAGTCAAAACTAGCCATTTTTGACGTTCAAGGGCACATAACTCCAGACTTCCTGGTCAAATCTGACTCAAAATCAAACTCATTTGAGAACTTATGGTCATACATATTTTGGCCAAGTTTGGTTATGATTGGTCAATATTTGTAGATGCTAGAGTGGTAACAAAGTCAAAACTAGCAATTTTTGACGTTCAAGGGCACATTACTCCAGACTTCCTGGTCCGATCTGACTCAAAATCGAACTCATCCAAGAACTTATGGTCATACATGTTTTGGCCAAGTTTGGTTAAGATTGGTCAATATTTGTGGGTGCTAGAGTGGTAACAACAAAATGTGAACAGACGGACGGACAGACAGCCAGACGCCGACGGACAAAAAGCGACCACAATAGCTCACCTTGAGCACTTCGTGCTCAGGTGAGCTAACAAGATGGACCAAAATATTTGTGCTTCTCAAAATATTAAGCTGCTCTCTCCATATGAAAATGAACAATCTCATATTTATGATTAATATTTCCTTCAATATTCTGCTACTGGTCCATTAACCCTTTCCCAAACGGCAACATTTTAGGTTGATCCACTTCAAAAACTGCCACAAATGACAAAAAAGATATTATTACAGATAGGATTTGTGTAAAATATGGCACAGAAAATATTGAGACAAAAGGAGAAACTGCTGGTTATCAGCAGTTTCTTCTTTTGTTTCAATGTTATCCCAAGCCTTTTCTGTTAGAGACGTTAAAACAAGGTCTTGTTTGGGAAAGGGTTAAAAGTACATGCAAACTATCATTTCATCTTATTTAACTTCAAAGTAAAAATTTGCCTTTCTTGTCAATTTACCCTACCAACTTTGTCGGCCATTTTCTCAAAAATAAGCCCTCGTCTGAATTTTACACATACAAAGAAAATCTATTTTATTTTTGAATCCTTATCACAACCCATCCTTTGTTGAATAATACCACAACTAGACTACCTTGTTTAGCAGCTGTGTGTACAAGGTTCTCATTCAGACTTCGTTCCAGCACTATTCTCATTTCCTTATCTTCTGTTAAATCTGTTAAAGTTTGATGTTTTGGAAAGGATTTTAAGAATATTCAAAAGAAAAGATTTAAAGAATGTTCAAGACCTGGTATACCTTGTTTATCAGCAGTGTGTACAAGGCTCTCATTCAGACTATGTTCAAACACATTTCTCATTTCCTCATCTTCTGTTAAATCTGCTAAAGTTTGATGTTTTAGAGAAGATTTAACCCATTACCAAACAACAAAATTTTAGCCTTGTCCAAACTCATAGGTGTTGCAGACGACAATTTCTATTGAACAAAATATAACATTTTTTGGTCTTTCCTGGTAGAAAACATTGTGGGAAATGAAGAAATTGCTTGTCACAAGCAATTTCTACATTTTCCACAATGTTTTCCAAAGCCTTTGTTTTGTGGGGACTCCAAAAGCGTCAGTGTGTGGGAAAGATTTAAAGAACGTTCAAGACCTGGTATACCTTGTTTAGCGGCTGTGTGTACAAGGCTCTCATTCAGACTTTGTTCCAGCACCATTTTCATTTCTTCATCTTCTATTAAATCTGCTGTTTGAGCCATGTCTTTCTTGCTAAGTTCTAAAGCCAGTCTCATCATCTCATCTTGATTGTTGTTGTTGTTGTTGTTTATAGAGTCAGTTTTACTTTCAAGCATTAACTGAAACGACAATTGAATAATTTATGTACAATACAGCACAGAAAATATTGAGACAATAGGAGAAAACGCTGGTTATCAGCATTTTCTTCTTTTGTCTCAATGTTTTCAAATAACTTTTCTATTATAAACATCAAAATTGGAATTTGTTTGGGTAAGGTTTAATCTGTCCATGAACTATAATATAGAATCATGTCTACAACCAGTTTCATCATTTCATAAGTTTATGGTAACCTTAACCCCTTCCCAAACAAGACTTGGTATTGACATCCCTAATAGAAATGGCTTGGGAAATCATTGAGACAAAATAAGAAACTGCTGACAACCAGCAGTTTCTCCTTTTGTCTTAATATTTTCTATGCCATATTTTACACAAATCCAATCTTTAACTACATCCAATTTGTCATATTTGGCAGATTTTGAGGTGGATCACTCTAAAATTTTGCCGTTTGGGAAAGGGTTAAGTTCTAACGCATTGACGCATTCTTGCATATTGACCCTTTTTGACACCCCTGAGGGAAAATGTTAAAGACTAGAAGACCTGAAGGTCTTGAGTCGCTCCACAGGCCTGAATTTCATGTAATATTTAATCCAAGTTTTGATTAGATTTTTCAATGCTTGTGTTTCATAGAGCTAAAAGAAAGTAACAAAACTAGATTGTTCAAAATGTGTGGTTCTTGAAGCAAAGAAAGTAAAATTACATATTTGCCATTTGAGAAAGGGTAAAAGGAAATGGACTCAGAACATTCTAGCTTAGGATATCACAAGCAATTAAAATTTTCCTTCTTCCCAACAGATCTAAATTAACAGAACATTGATTACTCCAAAATATTTCATATTTCTAAAAATAGATTTTGAGCTAAAAATAGATTCTGGGAAAAACCCTTTTCCATAATAATTCAAATGGCTGTCAAACATGAATTTCTTGTAATATCAAGTACAAGTTTTCACTAGATTTTTCAATAAGTGTTGCTCTTAAAGCAATTACAAAGTAACTAGAAAGCTGAAAATACATTCATATAAGATCTATTAGTTATCAAGCTTTGCAACAGTCTTTAATATAAGAGTGAGTTTGGCTGTTAGAGTGAAAAAAAAGTCACAATTAGCAATTTTGTCAAAATGAAAGGCATATAACTGATGATTTTACATTCATATCTAGCTAAGAATCACACTAAAGCAAGATTCTAACATCTTGTTTAAGTTTTGACCTGATTATTCAATATTTGTGGGTGTAAAAGAGTGTAAAATCAAAGTCGAAAACAACAATTTTGTCAAATTCAAGGGCAGATAAATCATGATTTAAGATTCATATGCAGCTGATAATTGCACCAACACAAGATCTTATGGCCAGTAATATAATGTGAAAGTTTTATGTTGATTGGTGGATATTTATGGTTGTTTGAGTAAAAATAAGGTCAACAAGCAAATTCGTTGAATTGATATCCCCCGCCGAATATATTTTCATTGTCAATAAAGTAGCGCGGAAACGAATATAAATCTGTATGTATATGGCTTCAACAGAACGAATATCACTCTGTATGTATATGGCTTCAACAGAACGAATATCACTCTGTATGTATATGGCTAAAATAGTCAGGGGCAGTAACACTAAATAAAACGGCCGAACCGGGTAACCCCGACGATATGCGCATGTCCTCATTGTAGTAAAGCTGTGTGCCAAGTTTCATTGAAATCCGGTGTATAATTTTCAAGAAATAGCGCGGAATCGAATATCACTGTATGTATATGGCTTAAACAGTCAGGGGCAGTAACTCTAAATTCGGCGGTCGAACCGGGTAACCCCGACGATATGCGCATGTCCTCATTGTAGTTAAGCTGTGTGCCAAGTTTCATTGAAATCCGGTCTATAGTTTTCAAGAAATAGCGCGGAAACGAATATCACTCTGTATGTATATGGCTAAAACAGTCAGGGGCAGTAACTCTAAATTCCACGGTCGAACCGGGTAACCCCGACGATATGCTCATGTCCACTTTGTAGTGAAGCTGTGAGCCAAGTTTCATTGAAATCCGATCTATAGTTTTCAAGAAATAGCGCGGAAACGAATATCACTCTGTATGTATATGGCTTAAACAGTCAGGGGCAGTAGCTCTAAATTCGGCGGTCGAACCGGGTAACCCCGACGATATGCGCATGTCCTCATTGTAGTAAAGCTGTGTGCCAAGTTTCATTGAAATCCGGTTTATAGTTTTCAAGAAATAGCGCGGAAACGAATATCACTCTGTATGTATATGGCTAAAACAGTCAGGGGCAGTAACTCTAAATTCGGCGGTGGAACCGAGTAACCCCGACGATATGCGCATGTCCACTTTGTAGTAAAGCTGTGTGCCAAATTTCATCGAAATCCGGTCTACAGTTTTCAAGAAATAGCGCGGAAACGAATATCACTCTGTATGTATATGGCTTAAACAGTCAGGAGCAGTAACTCTGAATTCGACGGCCGAACCGGGTAACCCCGACGATATTCGCATGTCCTCATTGTAGTAAAGCTGTGTGCCAAGTTTCATCGAAATCCGGTCTATAGTTTCCAAGAAATAGCGCGGAAACGAATATCACTGTATGTATATGGCTAAAACAGTCAGGGGCAGTAACTCTAAATTTGGCGGTCGAACCGGATAACCCCGACGATATGCGCATGTCCACTTTGTAGCGAAGCTGTGTGCCAAGTTTCATCGAAATCCGGTCAACAGTTTTCAAGAAATAGCGCGGAAACGAATATCACTCTGTATGTATATGGCTAAAACAGTCAGGGGCAGTAACTCTAAATTCGGCGGTCGAACCGGGTAACCCCGACGATATGCGCATGTCCACTTTGTAGCGAAGCTGTGTGCCAAGTTTCATCGAAATCCGGTCTACAGTTTTCAAGAAATAGCGCGGAAACGAATATCACTCTGTATGTATATGGCTTAAACAGTCAGGGGCAGTAACTCTAAATTCAATGGTCGAACCGGGTAACCCCGACGATATGCGCATGTCCTCTTTGTAGTGAAGCTGTGTGCCAAGTTTCATCGAAATCCGGTCTATAGTTTCCAAGAAATAGCGCGGAAACGAATGTCGGACGGACGGACGGACGGACGGACGGACGGACGGACGGACGGAAGGACGGACGGACATGGCAAAAACAATATCCCCCCCGAAAAATTTTTTCGGCGGGGGATAAAAATGGTAGTTTTGCCAATTTCAAGGGCACATAACTCAAGACGTAATATTCAGATCAAACTGAAAATTGCACTCAGGCAAGATCTTATCAGCACCAACATTCTGACCAAGTTTTGTTTTGATTGATCAATATTTGTAGTGGCTAGAGTGAAAACAAGTGAAAACGGCCATTTTATAATTCAAGGGCAGATAACTCCAGACTTTATGATTCAATCAGAATTAATTGAAGGAATCTGATAGAGGACCACCTAGGGATCATTCCTGTGAAGTTTGATTGAAATCCATCAAGTAGTTTCTGAGGAGAAGATTTTTAAAGAAAAAGTTGATGACCGGACGGACGGACGGACGGACGCACGCACGACGGACACAACGCCATGACAATAGCCCGCTGGCCTGAAGGCCAGTGGAGCTAAAAATGAAGAAATTGCTTGTGACAAACAATTTCTTCATCTCCCACGTTTTCTACACAGAACAACCCAAAAATGTCACATTTTGATCACTTGATATTGCCGTCTGCAACATCTTTAAAGGATGGGTTGCAATAAGGGGTCAAAAAATAGATTTACTTTAAATTTCGTGGATTGATAGGGTTACATAATATCTTTGATTTGTATGTGTAAACAAAAGGACCATGATGGTCCTAAATCGCTCACCTGAATCAAGATGACAAGAGTGATAATGGCAATTTTGTCAAATTCAAAGGCATGAAACTTATAAGGACTTTCTGTTTGGAAACAATTAAGAAATAATTTTGTTCCAATCGATCCTGTAAGGTTGGGTATGAATTAGCACAATTGTTGAGTTAGTTAATTTTCAACAATTATTTCATGATTTTGCAATATACAACATAGGGCTAATTTTCAAAGCATACTGATCTGTTAGAGATTGATCATTTATGATAGGCTCAATTAACAAGATTTTGTCTGTGATTGATAGAATATAGTGAAAGATTATCATCTGATAAGCTAAAGCTAATCCATTATTTGTTTACATAAGATAAACATGGGGCCAGCCTGAGAGCAACAGATAAGGGAAATAGATAAGCCCTTCCTCCCTGCCATGCCCACATTTTTTGACCAATGGAAAAATTTGTGAACACATTTTGAAAAGAGTAACTCAAGGAACATTCCAGTAAAGTCTGGTTCAATTGGGCACAATGGTTGATTTTTAAAGAATTTTCTTATGATTTCTTTAAGTCCGATAAGCCCCTTCCTCCCTGCCACACCCACATTTTTTGCATATCAAAAATCCGCGAAAAAGTTTTGAGAAGGGTCACTCAAGGAACCTTTCAGCAAAGTCTGCTTCAATTGGGCACAATGGTTGATTTTTAAAGATTTTTCTTATGATTTCTCTAAGTCTAATAAACCCCTTTCTCCCTGCCACAGTCACAGTTTTTTACAAATGAAAGAAACTGTGAACAAATTTTGAAAAGAGAGACTCAAAGAACATTCCTGCAAAGTCTGCTTAAAATTGGCCCATTGGTTTATTTTTAAAGAATTTTCTTATGATTTCTCTAAGTCTAATAAGCCCCTTTATCCCTGCCACGGCCATGTTTTTTTTTTTCAAATGTAAAATTTCTGAACAAATTTTGAAAAGAATGACTTAAGGCACATTCCTGCCAAGTATGGTTCAAATTGGCCCAATGGTTGATTTTTAAAGAATTTTCTTCTGATTTCTCCAAGTCTGATAAGCCCCTTTTTCCCTGCCACGGCCACAATTTTTGACAAATGAAATAATTTGTGAACGAATCTTGACAAGAATGACTCAAGGCACATTCCTGCAAAGTATGGTTCAAATTGGCCCAATGGTTGATTTTTAAAGAATTTTCTAATGATTTCTCTAAAGCTAATAAGCCCCTTTCTCCCTGCCACGGCCACATTTTTTGACAAATATAAAAATTTGTGAACAAATTTTGAAAAGAGTGACTCAAGGAATATTCCTGCCGAGTTTGGTTCAATTGGGCCCAATGGTTGATTTTTAAAGAATTTTCTTATGATTTCTAGTCTGATAAGCCCCTTTCTGCCTGCCACGCCCACATTTTTTGACAAATCAAAAATTTGCGAACAAGTTTTGAAAAGTATCACACAAGGAACATTCCTGCCAAGTTTGGTCAAAATTGGTCCAATGGTTTAGGAGGAGAAGATGTTGAAAGAAATTGTGAACGGACGGACGGACGGACAGATGGACGGACGGACAGACGGACGGACGACGGACAAAAAGCGACCACAATAGCTCGCCTTGAGCACTTCGTGCTCAGGTGCACTAAAAATCTGGTTTCGGCTTATTTTTCGAGATATGGGTAAAATAAAGTGGGTGGGGTAAGATGGACTGAAACACAGTAGGGGTCATTCTAAGTCGCTTATCTTTCTTATTTTTAGCCCCAGATGCGTGAAAATTTGTATGCGTGTCTTGTGATATATGCGTTAAACATTTATGGGCTTACATTGGATATTCCATCTATATCTTTTCCGTAATACCCATTCTTCTTTCTTTCGAAGAATTTCGCTATTTTTTAACGACCAACTTTACCAAACTATCTCCACAAGTTTTATTTGAAACCCGATTTCTATGAAACTTTACAGATATGTTGTCCAGATATTAATATAACTTTGTGTGAAATTTGAAAGAAAAGCGTAGGTCCGTTTATGAGATATTTGACCTTGACCTTCAAAATGACTTCAAAACTCGGAAAATGCCAAAATGTGATATTTAAAGCGCCAATTTTATTCATAAGGATTGGAAGCATGGTTTCTTTTTCTTGTTCCTAATGAGTTTCGTAGCAATATTTAATTTTTTGTGTCGTACAACCCATTCGGAAGAATGGGAAAGAAAAGAAATTCTTTTAACTTCTCAGTTTTCTTATCAAACTAAATATTGCACATGAAACATGTCTACGTGGAAACCGCTTTGATTAATATTACTACCACAGGTGAGTGAAATTAAATATTAGCGTTATGTTAAGATTGCTAGAACTACCAAAGCTTTATATGCAACTTGAATTGTCTAAGAGTTTATATTCACTCATCTCATGATGGACAAGAATTATCATTTTGCTACGAGAAAACCGATCATTTTCAGATTGTATTTCTTATATGGTTATAATGAAGACGCATTGTGAATAATTTTACTAAATGACCAAATGTGCTTACAATAAGTTAACTTAAGCTAAATATTTATATAACGTTATATAATATCAACAACAAGAGGGCCGTTGGCCCTAGGTCGCTCACCTGAGATGGGGTTTTATAACAGATCAGATTTCTTACAGGTAATGCAATAAAGGATCAAAGATCATATGAACGCTGCTATGCGATTTCAAAACATTGAAAACCCAGAAAACTACCTGAATGCAATATCATATGTAACTCAAATATGAACTTTCATCCACTTCGGCTATGACGTGGTTATGGAGAAATTGCTTTGGACAGATGGAATTAAAATAAAACATACAGACTGACAAACAAACAGAAATTTACCTAAATTTATGACCTTGAACCTACCTAAATATATATTTCAAATAGAACATCTACTCATGATAAAGAACACATTTACCCATACATTTTTTTTAAATCCATGCATAAATGTAGATGCTATGCCCCTGATAAGTAGATTTTTACAAGAAGTCACCTTTTTCTGTGACAAGATTTTGAAAATCAAAGAAAAGTACCTCTTAGCAATATCATAAGTAATGCAAATATTAAGTTTTGTCAAATTTGGCTCTGCGGTTATTGAAAAATTGCTTCTGACAGATTTCGTGTAATTTCTCTTTTTCTGTTGCCATGGCAACCAGAGTTGGGTTTTTTTTTTTACAAATTGCAATTCTGCTAGCAATTTACTAAATGAGACCTCCTAAAGAATATTTCTGCCTAGTTTGGTGGAAATTAGCCTGTTAGTTTAGGAGGAGATATCATTCAATGATGTCATTGAGATTTGGTGGAAAATCTCCTTTTCTGTTGCCATGGCTACCACAGCTTTTATAGGATTTCAATTCTTTTAGCAATTTTTAAAAGGAACCTCCTAAGAAATATTTCTGCCAAGTTTGGTTGAAATTGGCCAAGTAGTTTAGGAGGAAATGTTGTTCAAAGAAATTATTGAGAATTAGTCAAATTTCTCCTTTTCTGGTGCCATGGCAAACAGAGTTTTTAGTCAATTTCAATTCTTTTAGCAATTCTGAAAGAGGACCTCCTAAGGAATATTTTTGCCAAGTTTGGTTGAAATTGGCCTTGTAGTTTAGGAGAAGATGTCATTCCAAGATAGTATTGAGATTCAGTAAAATTTCTCCTTTTCTGTTGCCATGGCAACCAGAGTTTTTTATGGATCTCAATTCCTTTACCAATTCTGAATGGGAGTAATCTAAGGAACATTCCTGCCAAATTTAATTGAAATTGGCCAAGTAGTTTAGGAGGAGATGTCGTTCAAAGATAGTATTGAGATTCAGTCAAATTTCTCCTTTTCTAGTGCCATGGCAACCAGAGTTTTTTATGGATCTCAATTCTTTTAGCAATTCTGAAAGGGGGTCACCTAAGGAACATTCCTGCCACGTTTGGTTGAAATTGGCTTAGTAGTTTAGGAGGAGATGTCGTTCAAAGATAGTATTGAGATTCAGTCAAATTTCTCCTTTTCTGGTGCCATGACAACCAGAGTTTTTTATGGATTTCAATTCTTTTAGCAGTTCTGAAAGGGGGTCACCTAAGGAACATTCCTGCCAAATTTGGTTGAAATTGGCCTGCTAGTTTCGGAGATGTCGTTCAAAGATAGTATTGAGATTCAGTCAAATTTCTCCTTTTCAGGTGCCATGGCAACCAGAGTTTTTTATGGATTTCAATTTTTTTAGCAATTCTGAAAGGGAGTCACCTAAGGAACATTCCTGCCAAGTTTAGTTGAAATTGGCCCAGTAGTTAAGGAGGAGATGTCGTTCAAAGATAGTATTGAGATTCAGTCAAATTTCTCCTTTTCTGGTGCCATGGCAACCAGAGTTTTTTTTTATGGATTTCAATTCTTTTAGCAATTCTGAAAGGGGGTCACCTAAGGAACATTCCTGCCAAGTTTGGTTGAAATTGGCCTGGTAGTTTCGGAGGAGATGTCGTTCAAAGATAGTATTGAGATTCAGTCAAATTTCTCCTTTTCTGGTGCCATGGCAACCAGAGTTTTTTATGGATTTCAATTTTTTAGCAATTCTGAAAGGGGGTCACCTAAGGAACATTCCTGCCAAGTTTAGTTGAAATTGGCCCAGTAGTTTAGGAGGAGATGTCATTTAAAGAAATTGTTGACGGACGACGGACGACGCACAACACACGGACGCACAGACGCCGGACAAAAGGTGATCACAATAGCTCACTTGAGCACCTTGTGCTCAGGTGAGCTAAAAAGAAAATAATGTTAAATGTATAGACAGGTCTTAAACAAATATCTGTCTAACAATGATTTCATTAAATGAAATAACCGGGTAACTCTAAAAGGTGACCAAGTTTATTATATTGAGTATATCAATTTTAACAGTAAAATCATACAATAAAAAACCCAATCATATGTGAAATGCATTCTTTTATGAATGGGCTGTCACATGCCATTCAACCCTAACCATTTTCCCAACAATGCGTAGTTTTAACGGACTTTCCCGAATTTGATGTTATTTTGAAGGCCAAGGTCAAATATCTCAACAAAGAGCCAACGCTTTTCTTTCAGATTTCACACAAAGTTATACTAATATCTGGATAATACATCTGTAAAGTTTCATAGAAATCAAGTTTCAAATAAAACGTGTGGAGATAGTTTGGTAAAGTTGGTCGTTAAAAAATAGCGAAATTCTTCGAAAGAAAGAAGAATGGGTATTACGGAAAAGATATAGATGGAATATCCAATGTAATCCCATAAATGTTTAACGCATATATCACAAGACACGCATACAAATTTTCACGCATCTGGGGCTAAAAATAAGAAAGATAGGCAACTTAGAATGACCCCTACTGTGTTTCAGTCCATCTTACCCCACCCACTTTATTTACCCATATCTCGGAAAATAAGCCGAAACCATATTTTTTACACATACAAACTAAAGATATTATGTAACCCTATCAATCCACAAAATTCAAAGAAGATCTATTTTTTGACCCCTTATTGCAACCCATCCTTTGGATCAGTCCAATTTTTTGCTGTTTCATAATGGGTTAACTGAATTACAAGCTTTGTGTACATGCACTACCATACTATGGTAACATATTAGAAGTAGTTTGTCAAAGGAAAAGGGCTAAACCTACCCTCTTCACCACATTCTGTTCTTCTTTAAGAACCAACAAAGTCTTCACTCTTGATAGAAGAACCATTGTCAAAATCTCTCATTTTATTAGCCCCACCCACTAAACCTCTGTGATCATTTGACTTCAAGCCAAAGATATAGAATAGAAAACATAGAGGCAAAAGGAGTAAATGCTAATTATCAGCATTTTCTTCTTTTGCCTCAATGTTTTCCTCAGCTTTTTCTTATAAGGACATCAAAACAAGGTCTTGTTTGGGAAAGGATTATATTTTCCCATTTGGGAAAGGGTTAAGCATACCTTCTTTATTACATCCTCTTCTTCTTGAGAATCAACAAAATCTTCAGTCTTGATAGAAGAGCCATCATCAAAATCTCTCACTTTATTAGCCCCACCCACTAAACCTCTATGATCACCTGACTTCAAACCATCAATCATATCTGACCTTCCTGCAACATTGCCTTCTCTATGGAAGTCTGAATCTGTCTTGTCACTTTTCATTGGCGTTCCTTTCCCTTTTCTGTCTGTTAGACTGCCAATAACACTTTTATCTGTTAGCATCCTTGCCATGCTAGTACTATTTCTGTTTTGATTGTCCCTCTCAGCTCCACTTATGTCTGTTAACAACCTTGCCATGTTAGTACTGTTATAATTTTGGTTGCCTGTATCAGAGCTACTCCCTAGACAATGACCTTCACCTGAGAACGGCTGGACCATGTGTAAAGGTACACCATGAACTGATGGCGATCTTAATGCATTAGCTATATGTGAACTCATAGATGTCTCACTTGATGCACTGCTAGTTGATCGGTTTGGTCTGTCTTTGGCACTAACAGAGGCATTATTTTCACTGTCTGTTATTTCATCTGAGGAGAATGTGTGGATATTGCTTTTACGACTGCCTGGTAATTTCCTGAAGTTTGTGTTTTTACCTGCACTACTATCATATCTCATTGCACCACTTTTGTAATTTGAATCAGATATATAGTCACTATTGTTGGGCATTTCTTCTACAAATGTGTGAATATTTCTCATAATGTTTTGGAACTGACTGCTATGAATTGTTGGATGATTATCCAAGGGCTGGTGATCTGTGGTCTGTGCTTTTTGAGCTTCTTTGCCTCTTGTTCCTTTTTTAGGGGGAACTCCTTTTCTTGACTCTAAAAAACATTAAATTATATCATCTTTTTTTAATATTGCCATCAGACTTTTACCCCTTATGAGGTAATTTTTCAACAAAATGGTGTAATAGTTGCAGAGTTCTCCCCAGATCAATAAGATGAAGAAACCCCCTTCCCCTTCAAATAAATTAGCATAATGTCCTTAAAAGCCTTAAAATATTCCCTAGGCTAAACTTCTTAAAATGTGTCACTAAAATATAGGGATTTGATTTAAAGTGTTTCATTTATCAATTACTGAGTAAGACAGCATTTTGGGCAAAGAAGAAATTGCTCCAGATACTTATTGTTTGGGAAAGCACTAATTCCAAAACTCACTCGAAGGTGACAGTGTAGGCATTGGACCTTGAGGTCCTGACAGGAATTTCTGCTGAATTTTGGCAGTATCCTCATCGTTTTCTGTCCTTACTACATATACCCCTAGTGATATCTGAAGTAGAAATACTGATAAATCTAAATATAGTCTGAATCTAAATATAGTCGCTGTTTTAAGCTGCATTTACAATGTTTTTGTTAAAAAGCAACAATATGTTCAAGATAATAGTGGCTGTGCAAAAAGTTTAGATAGTTGATTATATATCTTTTTGTCTACGGTAACTATATATCCATTAAGAATTTCTCTTCCAACAAGTTTGTTTCAAATTCTTTTCATTTTTTCCCTTTGATAAAAACAAGCAGTAAATCCAGTAAACCAATTTTGACAAGTCAAGGGTAGATATGAGCTGGGACATGGAAAAAGCGCCTTATAGTATGTTAGGCAACAGTGGTTAACTTTCCATATAAGACTTTGGTCAAATGCAGTCACATAAGGATGCATGCTGCTAATTAACAGTTGCTACAGGTCATTAACAAACAGTTGGTGAATCTTGACCAGGCTGTGCATGTGCACAGGCTGATCTGGATCCACGTTGGTCTTAAATGTCATAAGGGAACATTTTAAGATCCTGACTCATATATTTTCATTTACATGTACCTTCCATATAATGAACAAGAGCCGTCATAGACTGGAAATGCTTCCCCAATAAGTGTTTGTCTCTAATTTCTATGTTAAGGTCCCCTTTACCGTGACACAGTCTCAAATTGAGAAACCGAAAAAATAGCCTCTAGGAAATAAACCGGGGAGTTCACATGTGAAGTTTCATTGAATTTAGTCCAAGGGTTGCTGAGAACTGGCTCTGGACAGACGGAAAGACAGACAGCGTGGGGACTATATGATCCCTCTAAATATTTTTGTAGAGCATAATAGAAACATTACCTGTATATTGAGTTGCCAGAATGAGGCCATATCATAGTGAACCATATTGTGGATAGCCAGTCCTATCTTGTCTGAAACTATCTCTGAAAGAGTCAATATTTCAAACTCAGAAATAGTTCAATCTATCAAAATAGTGAATAATTCAAACTATCAAAATAGTGAAGATTTCAAACTAACAAAATAGTGAAGATTTCAAACTAACAAAATAGTGAAGATTTCAAACTAACAAAAATAGTGAAGATTTCAAACTAACAAAATAGTGAAGATTTCAAACCAACAAAATAGTGAATAATTCAAACTAACAAAATAGTGAAGATTTCAAACTATCAAAATAGTGAAGATTTCAAACCAACAAAATAGTGAAGATTTCAAACCAACAAAATAGTGAAGATTTCAAACCAACAAAATAGTGAAGATTTCATACCAACAAAATAGTGAAGATTTCATACCAACAAAATAGTGAAGATTTCAAACCAACAAAATAGCGAAGATTTCAAACTAACAAAATAGCGAAGATTTCAAACTAACAAAATAGTGAAGATTTCAAACTAACAAAATAGTGAAGATTTCATACCAACAAAATAGTGAAGATTTCAAACTAACAAAATAGTGAAGATTTAATACTCTGAAATAGTGAAGATTTTAAAATGTCATGGTGAACCATATTGTGGATAGCTCATCCTAAATCATCAGATGCTATCTCTGAAATAATGAAAAATTCGAACTTTTAAATAGTGAAGATTTGAAATTCTTAAAAAGAAACAATTTCAAAATATTGTAGTAAACAATATTGGGGATAGCCAGACCTAGTTTTTTTTGCGAATGTACTACATTTGATTTATCAATACAAACCTCTAGCATTTTGAGTGTTACTGCATACAAGCTCACAACACTTGGTCAGTGTAGATTGTCTTTTCTGTAAATAGGTAATAAATTAATTTACAAATAATCAGTGTCAATGCAAAAATTCAGTTGACAAATAAGGCAATGGCAAAATTTTAGTATTTCATATTTTCCAATATCTTCTTTTTATATTCTATGACTTCTAAAAACTTTTCATCGAAACAAAATACGGCTTATGTTGGAAATTTTTCGTGAAACATTTCGTCCATATATCATTAAGACGAAAGTCTAAAATTTCTGCTTTTTCTAAGTAGTCAATCTTATTGTTTGAATAATAAATAATGGAAACCATAAAATGATTATTGTTTAGTGTAGTTTAAATGCTACAAGGTAAAACTAAAATGTCAAGGTCACTAGGTCAAAGTCCCAAATGAAAGGACTTGGCGGGAAGTATCGATGCGTGGAATATCAAGCCTGTACAGAGTTCTGCCGAGGACGCGCCATTGCGGGATCGGCGCGAAAAAATTAAAGATGGCCCCATGAAATCATGTTGAAGGGGCCGGCCGGCGCGTTAAAATACGAACCCTGCGCCGCTGGTACGAAACATTATTCGGGCGAATCACCGGAAGTATTGTATTTTATTTCCATTCGGGGGCTTTCACGTTTTCTCTCTCGATCGTAACGGCGATTCTCATTGGTCTTGATTTTACTTTAAATTGGGTTTCCCAATTATGAGCCAATCGATAGCGATTTTACTAAAGATCGAAGAAATGTTTTAATTTCGTTCTGCATCGGGTGTTTGCTAGTTTCACTTTTATAAATCGCGATGGCAGAGAAGAAAATCCATAAAATTAGATTTATTCTCAGTTATTTCGGTCAATCAGAAACGATAAAGGCACGGACTGGTACAGACTCTAACTAATCAACTGGGACCTTCAAAAACATCGGAAGAATTGGCGAGTGAGCAATCAAAATCTTACTAGAGAGGATTCCAAAACAAATGCATTGAAATGGCATGCAGTCTTTTCGTGGTTGTCAAACGATTCCAGAAAGAACTTAATGAAATGATCTCTGTGTATTAATTTAAACACAAAACATGATTGATTAATCTTGAATTGACTCAAATTGATCTTCCTAGGCATACCATTGGTGGCCCCATGTTTGGGAAAAGTGGCCCCACATTTTTGGCTTGGATGGGCCAATGGCCCCATAGGATCAAAAGCTTGGCAGAACTCTGCTGTATCTCCATCCTCGAGTACTTTATTTCGACGCATTGCTATTACGACACCATTTTTGTTTTGACCTCGCTTTCAATTAAACAACACCGTGTGACGTCATTCTCGCGCACTTCTGTCTACTGAAGACACAAAGCATCCAAGAAGACCAAAATGTGCAAAATCGCCGAACACCAAATATCATTTTAGTCATATTTTATTTGAAACACTGAAATATTCCATTTTTTCTTATTACCAAATTTCCATGTTCTAAAAAATGTTATTTGCGGAGAATTTTTGAAAATGAAAAGCAGACCAGCAGACACCGGATATTTCGCTATTTCTAGAAAGTCATGTGACAAACATTAGACATATAACGTGATTTCCTTAAGAAAAAATCACTGTTTTGGATGTTGTACTCGTTAGCTTCATATTGTGTGGTTAACAGAATAGTTTTAAACAGCCATGATGTTTTGAAATGATGTTTTATACAATATTTTCATTTCTTTTTTCTAGAAACCTAAAGCCAAGTGTAGGAGTTATTCTCCCACATAGATGACATTGTCATACCATCTATGCAGAGATACTGGAGCCCCTGCGGAGTCCCTGAAGCCACACTGTGGCTGAACTGTCTGGGAAAATCAATCCAGAGGCTGTCCGCTCTGGACCACTAGTCTATCCTTGCATTTTACAAGCACATCTTAGTTCATAGTTAATTTTTCCAGCTCCAGTTTACTTATTTATGGCGTACAGGTTTCCCAGACTGAAAAGAGAACTGTACTTCCGTTTTTGTCAGACCAATGGAATGCGTTGTTTCTCTGTACTCTCAATGCCGCCATATTGGAAACCCATACCCGATATTTTTTCTGTATTTTATGTTGAAAAATAAGTTTTTATCGATATCAGAAGTTTCTAAAATGCGGATGAAAGAATGAGCTTTATGTTGCAAAGGTCGATAAATGTTTGGTGTTTCATTTTGTTTGATAAATCTCCGATTGTTTCTTAGGTGTGTAGGAACTACATAGGCAAGGATAATAGTGCCTGAGATATAGACCAGGCTAAAGTTTTTGAAGACTCGACAGGACGCTGACACTAGGGCTGTGACATTAGCTCCCAGGACATACAGTCCCACCTCGCTAAAAATGCAGATGATCAGCATTTTCTTCATTTGTCTCAATATTTTCTGTTCTATATTATACACAAATCATAACTTTATTATCATCTAGTTTGTCGTCTGCGGGGGCTTTCAAATAACACACAAATAAAATTTCATCATTTGGGAAAGGGTTGATTAAACTCACCTTATTATACAGCTCTAGATCCTGTATGACCAGTAAATGTTTCTTCCTTGTTGAAACTTTCAAGTCTTGTCTTACTACTTCCATCAGTGATTGACCACTTTGACCATCCCTACATAAATATGAAACCATGTAATAGCTTTCAAATAATCATTTGTATTTCTCAGAAAGTTTGTCATCAGGGAAGCCATTTATGGTAAAATGATATGATCTTTTAAAATCAGTTTACTAAATTGTGAATGAGCAAACTATTGTTAGTTGAATGTATTGTACAACAGAACTAACCATACATGCCTCTACTAAATGATATTCTGACATTAGATGCCTCTGTATAGACAAACAGATGGTTCATTTAGACAAATACAAAATGCAAGGGCTGGCCAAAACCTTGTTCTGCTAGAAAATGTCCTCAAATGCTAGACAGAATGCAAGCAATTTCTTCATCTCGTTTTTTGCCAATGAAAGAAACCCTAGTATCTAAGCTATGAAAATGTCAAAGTAATAAGCTCATTTTAACCCTTTCCCAAACGGCAAAATTTTAGGATGATCCAATCCAAAAACTGCCACAAAAGACAAAATGGATGTAAGTAAAGATAGGAATTGTGTAAAATATGACACAGAAAATATTGAGACAAAAGGAGAAACTGCTGGTTATCAGCAGTTTCTTCTTTTGTCTCAATGTTTTCTCATGCCTCTTCTATTAGGGACGTCAAAACAAGGTCTTGTTTGGGAAAGGGTTAAACAGAACTTATCAAATCAAAACAAACCTGAATATGTTGTCAATGAAGAGCTGTGCCGTCCATTTATGGTAACATTTCTCTGCAGTCCTGAAAGTTGTACACAATCTTGTAGCCCCAGCTTGTCTAGCAACACGGGAGGAAAACTCTGAGTATGGTATGCAGTCATTCCTAAATAAGCCTGAAACATAAAATCAGCCACTCTACTAACAATGCTGACGTTCCAATCTCTGTTGCATATATACCACAATTTTCTTATTTCATGATATGTAAGATATTTCACAAATCCTGGAAGTGTTAACCAAAACCATAACAGGGTTTTCCATGACGCACAAATCATGCGTCATTGTCGCAATTTCAAAACAAATGACCCCTTAGAAATTTACCTGAGGGACATTAATGACGCAAGTTTTAAATCCAGATTTTTCTATGATACTTGCATTTGACCCACAAAATAGTAGAAATGACCCCTAACTTTGAAGGCAAAGGGGTCACAATGACCCCCAAATTTTCATGTTCAGGGAAAACCCTGCCATAATATTAAAATTTTAATAATGAATGTAAAAAAAAACATGTGCGCAGTCATTACATCATTGTGCTATATTTAAAACCTTGTATCTCATCTGCGTTAAGTACAAATATCTTTTTCTGTTGCATCTGACTTTTCTGCAAGGGTCTCATTAAGAGAACATTGTGGGGATTTTTTTCCCTTCTTTTTTGCTATTATCCCCCTGGTACTATTGTAAATATTGTATGTGTTTAATAATGAAAACATCAGAAATACCTTGCCTACTTTAACTAGATTCCAAGTTGGTCTAAAATCTAATGAAACCCACATTTTCTTCCAAGAAAATGAATAGGTAATGATAACTCATCAACCTACCATTGTTGTAGCCTTTAATGAGTAGCTGTGAGAACCACAACAGCCACTGTGCAGATTTCATCCAGGATGATGTGTAGTTAACATAGAATCCATACTCTGTGGTCAGTTTCCCTACCTGAGCCTACAAATACAGCAAGAATATATAGGGAAACAAGAGATGTTTGTAAAGCATACATACACCCTTAAAGGCCAAACTTCACATACTATTGTTGTATCCTTTGATAATTAGCTGAGAGAACCACAACAACCACTGGGCTGATGTGCAGTTAACATAGAATCCATACTCTGTGGTCAGTTTCTCTACTTGAGCCTAAAATCATAGACATTACTCCAAGACAGTGGGAAAATAATTCAAAAATAGCTTCAATCACATAAAAAGATCCAAAGCAATACCCACCTAAGTGTTAAAGTTCTGGGAAATATAGAATGTTTTCTAACTTGACAAAAAGGACTATCATTCTGACAGATTATTTGTCATCCACAGAACCTTTGAGTTTGAATAGGCCCAAATTCTGTTGTTTGGGAATATGACCAAATCATATGATTCCACCTTCAGAAACCTGCCTTGTGAGATTGAATCAGACACAGTCTGTTAATCAGCTTTTTTGTCCTTTACCTTCAATGTGATCTATGCTTTCATCAAAGGAATCAAATTTTGTTCTACCATACATTTCCTTTTTCAAATCTCATACAATTCAAATCCGACTAAAAATGTGTTGCTTGAGAAAGGGTTAAGTTGTACCTTTAGATGTTGTTGATGGTGTTGGGATGTATTGGACCTCAATGTTGACAAACTTCCCTCGATCAGGTAAAAACAATTCTGTAACCCACTACTCTGCAATGATAACGAGTGAATAAAGGAACTTAACCCTTTCCCAAACAAGACCTGGATTTGACGTCCCTATATAGAAAAGGCCTGGGAAAACATTGAGACAAAAGAAGAAACTGCTGATGACCAGCAGTTTCTCCTTTTGTCTCAATATTTTCCCTGCTATTTTATACAAAAATTCTATCTATACCAACATCTATTTTATCGTCTGCAGCAGCTTTCAAATTCAACGACCCTACAATTTCGTTGTTTGGGAAAGGGTTAAACTTAAAGGCAACACAAAAGGTGTAGACCAGTCAAAATCCAGACAAGACCAGCTTGTTTGGAAATTAGAACATATTAACAGCTAGGGACCTTTAGCACACTGTTCAAAGTGTTGATTGTTTGTACAATAGAACGTAATGTTACAGAAAATTATGCCGTCTTGTAAGTCACTTAACAAAATTTTCCTACAGGAGATATGTATCTTTGGTTGTCTGCATCAAAATACTCCATAACAAGCTTGTTCATTTATTTGGTTACAAATGCAAAAGTATTTAAAGACACATGAAAAGACATAATACCCTATAGACATTAATAATTTCTTTACTATGAATCTTCAGACAGAAAGACAAGAATCACTGAGGTGTTCCCAAACTGACTCATCTAGTAAATAGCCTAAACCAGCAACACCAAAAGCAGAGACAGTTTGTGACATAGTTAAAACCACTCACCAACATATTATTGATCTGTTTCTGATACCTGGCAGAATTCAATGTATTCTCATAATCTTCCCAACTCTTTCTCTCCACAACAAAGGGCAAGACCTAGATAATTATAGTGAGAGCTTATATCAAAAGAAAGAAAGGAAAGTGGCATCATAACTTTGGATATCATTTCATCTTATTACATCACGAGAACTATAAAAACATTCAATTTGTGACCTAAAACAACTTTCAATTGGGATTTCCGGATCACCCTAAAACTTTTCCGTTTGGGAAAGGGTTAACCCATTACAAGATGCCAAAATTGTTGTCTGGTCCAGATGCAAAGGTGTTGCAGACGAAATTTCAGGTGAATAATTTTGGTCAGTCTTGGTAGAAAATATTGTAGGAAATGAAGAAATTGCTACCACATTTGTTTCCAAAGCCTTAAAGTGACATTTTACAATAATTTTTACATAAATTTTATCTTAATCCTATCTGAAAGAGCATCTTTTCTTATGGAAATTCTGAAAATTTCAAGTCAAAATATTGAACCGTTTACGCGAAATGTATATTTTTGTGCTAAAATTAGACAAATTGTTGTGGACAACAGTTCAGATTTATATAGAATTTGTCATTTATGTCTCAACTTTAAAGGAGTATTTTTCGCTTACAAATAACAACTTCAAAAAACTGATAGTATTTCTACGCATTAGAACAAACAATCTTTGCATCAAGACATACTTTTAAAAAATAAAATAAATGTGAAATGTCACTTTAATATTGGATTGGCCCCAAAAAGCATCAATGTGTGATAATGAGTTAAGATTAACCCTTTCCCAACCATGACCTGGTTTTGACGTCCCTAATAGAAAAGGCTAGGGAAAACATTGAAACAAAAGAAGAAACTGCTGATGACCAGCAGTTTCTCCTTTTGTATCAATATTTTCTGTGCCATATTTTTACACAAATCCTATCTTTAATAACATCCATTTAGTCTTTTGTGGCAGTTTTTGAAGTGGATCACTCAAAATTTTGTCGTTTGGGAAATGGTTAAATCACATGTAACTAACCATTTCATTTCCAGGATCATTTCCCAGATACCTCTCTGTTACATCATACATGGGTGGAGTCAATACCCATATGTAATCACCAGCCGGGAGAAATCGGACCTGTGCATCAATACGCTTATCAGCAGCAAAGGATAACAGTCTGTCTTTGTCTCTCTCATGCTCATCGATGATCAGACATATTTTGCGATTACCAGCTACTTTGTTACTGCAATTAAAAAAGATGTGTTTGTGAAACACTAATGCCCCCGAAATGGCTATTTTTCTTGAGAAAATGCCAATGTTTAGTTTTCATGTAAAGGGTTCATAAGGGTTGTGAAGGGTTAATAAGGGTTATCAGATGACCTTGAGGAAGGTCACATCACATGGAACAGATAGATATCATTTAAAGAAAGTTGCATACCAAATTTGAGCTTTGTATGTCCAAGAAAAGGCCAATGTTAAGTTTTCGGACAGACATACGGACATAAGTAAAACAATATGCCCCCATTTTCTCGATATCGGGGGCATGAAAATACATTTTTAAGCCTTTCCCAAATGACAACAATTCTGGTAGGAATCTGATCTGGGGATCAATACGCTTATCAGCAGCAAATGAAAACAGTCTGAATTTATCTCTCTCGTGCTCATCAATAATCAGACATATCATACAATTACCAGCTACTTTGTTACTGCAATTAAAACAAGAGGACCATGATGGTCCTAAATCGCTCACCTGAATCAAGATGACAAGAGTGATAATGGCAATTTTGTCAAATTCAAAGGCATGAAACTTATAAGGACTTTCTGTTTGGAAACAATTAAGAAATAATTTTGTTCCAATCGATCCTGTAAGGTTGGGTATGAATTAGCACAATTGTTGAGTTAGTTAATTTTCAACAATGATTTCATGATTTCGCAATATACAACATAGGGCTAATTTTCAAAGCATACTGATCTGTTAGAGATTGATCATTTATGATAGGCTCAATTAACAAGATTTTATCTGTGATTGATAGAATTTAGTAAAAGATTACCATCTGATAAGCTAAAGCTAATCCCTTATTTGTTTACATAAGATAAACATGGGGCCAGCCTGAGAGCAACAGATAAGGGAAATAGAAAATTGGCCCAATGGTTTATTTTTAAAGAATTTTCTTATGATTTCTCTAAGTCTGATAAGCCCTTCCTCCCTGCCATGCCCACATTTTTTGACCAATGGAAAAATTTGTGAACACATTTTGAAAAGAGTAACTCAAGGAACATTCCAGTAAAGTCTGGTTCAATTGGGCACAATGGTTGATTTTTAAAGAATTTTCTTATGATTTCTTTAAGTCCCATAAGCCCCTTCCTCCCTGCCACACCCACATTTTTTGACGAATCAAAAATCCGCGAAAAAGTTTTGAGAAGGGTCACTCAAGGAACCTTCCAGCAAAGTCTGCTTCAATTGGGCACAATGGTTGATTTTTAAAGAATTTTCTTATGATTTCTCTAAGTCTAATAAACCCCTTTCTCCCTGCCACAGTCACAGTTTTTTACAAATGAAAAAAACTGTGAACAAATTTTCAAAAGAGAGACTCAAAGAACATTCCTGCAAAGTCTGCTTAAAACTGGCCCATTGGTTGATTTTTAAAGAATTTTCTTATGATTTCTCCAAGTCTGATAAGCCCCTTTCTCCCTGCCAAGGCCACAATTTTTTACAAATAAAAAGATTTGTGGTCAAATTTTGAAAAGAATGACTCAAGGCACATTCCTTCAAGGTCTGGTTCAAATTGGCCACAATGGTTGATTTTTAAAGAATTTTCTTATGATTTCTCTAAGTCTAATAAGCCCCTTTATCCCTGCCACGGCCATGTTTTTTTTTCAAATGTAAAATTTCTGAACAAATTTTGAAAAGAATGACTTAAGGCACATTCCTGCCAAGTATGGTTAAAATTGGCCCAATGGTTGATTTTTAAAGAATTTTCTTCTGATTTCTCCAAGTCTGATAAGCCCCTTTTTCCCTGCCACGGCCACAATTTTTGACAAATGAAAAAATTTGTGAACAAATTTTGACAAGAATGACTCAAGGCACATTCCTGCAAAGTATGGTTCAAATTGGCCCAATGGTTGATTTTTAAAGAATTTTCTAATGATTTCTAGTCTGATAAGCCCCTTTCTGCCTGCCACGCCCACATTTTTTGACAAATCAAAAATTCACGAACAAGTTTTGAAAAGTATCACACAAGGAACATTCCTGCCAAGTTTGGTCAAAATTAGTCCAATGGTTTAGGAGGAGAAGATGTTGAAAGAAATTGTGAACGGACGGACGGACAGATGGACGGACGGACGGACGGACGGACGGACGACGGACAAAAAGCGACCACAATAGCTCACCTTGAGCACTTCATGCTCAGGTGAGCTAAAAAATAATCTTTTTAAGCCTTTCCCAAATGACAACAATTCTGGTAGAAATCTGATCTGGGAATCAAAATGCTTATCAGCTGCAAACGATAACAGCCTGTCTTTGTCTCTCTCTCATGTTCATCAATGATCAGACATATCTTACAATTACCAGCTACTTTGTTACTGCAATCAAAATTTATATGGCTTTTTTAGGGTAATAATCATTAATCAATGTGGAAAATCACTCTAAGATTCTAATAATTTATCTTCCAAATTATGCATAACATATTTTGAACTTATGAGCTGGGATCTGGAAAAAGGACCATTATGGCAATTAAGACAATGATGAAACATGTATTTAAAATTGAAAATATAACTTACATGAACGAGTTGTTGATCTTTGGAAATTGATGCTGCTGTAAAAATGAGTTGAATGTCACATAGAATGTATACAGCTTTTCTCCCAGAATTTGACCACTCTCTGTTAGTGCATAACTGTAATGGTAAGATGATATATGTGACCCGTCACACTAAAAGAGACCTTATGGGAAGCCCATTTAACTAAATTAGGAGAAATAGATCAAATTCAGTCAAAGTCAACCTGATGTCGTGTTTGCAAAATGAAAATAAAGGAAAATAGGGGTAACTTTCTACATTCAAAAAGTTACATTAAGAGTGAAAAATTTTGATCCTAGTCCAGCTGCTCAGACTGTGCAGATGTACTAGGGTCGATACTTTTCAAAGCATCCCATAAGCTCCCTTTTAGTGTGATGGTCACATTTGGGTACATTTGTATTGATTACAAAAAAAAGCAACTCAGACCAAGCAATTTCATATTTATTATTCCAACTTCTAAGCTCTATCTTCCATAATGATCCCAAGTGATAAATAGAGATTAACTCACTGAAGAAATGTGACATGAAATATATTTTACAAGAATGGGGTGAGATACTGTTGAGGAAATGAGTCCTAAGAATGTGTAAAAGAACTTGCTATTTCAATTCATAGCACTTACGTTGGTACTCTAGCGGCCTCCTTTTTCACCAAACCTTTAGCAATAAGCATATTCTCCATAATGTCAAACCCTCCCTACTCCAGATATGTCGAGGAGTTTTGACGGCCCCTCTGGCTCCATTACAACAAGTGTTGACTGTAATATTGTACTTACATTGGTACTCTAGCAGCCTCCTTTTTCACCAAACCTTTAGCAATAAGCATATTCTCCATAATGTCAAACCCTCCCTACTCCGGATATGTCGAGGAGTTTTGACGGCCCCTCTGACTACATCACAACAAGTGTTGACTGTAATATTGTACTTACATTGGTACTCTAGCTCCCTCCTTTTTCACCAAACCTTTAGCAATAAGCATATTCTCCATAATGTCAAACCCTCCCTACTCCGGATATGTCGAGGAGTTTTGACGGCCCCTCTGGCTCCATTACAACAAGTGTTGACTGTAATATTGTACTTACATTGGTACTCTAGCAGCCTCCTTTTTCACCAAACCTTTAGCAATAAGCATATTCTCCATACAGTCAAACCCTCCAAGCTCTGGATATGTTGAGGAGTTTTGACAGCCCCTCTGACTACATCACAACAAGTGTCGACCGTAATATTGTACTTACGTTGGTACTCTAGCTGCCTCCTTTTTCACCAAACCTTTAGCAACAAGTATCTGGTGTTGTATGCAACACATAAAGTCCCCTACCGGCTTCACATTGACTCAATATGGTAATCAATAATAGATTAAGTTGCAGGATCCATTTTTTGCCATATTTTCACTTTTTCCGTTACCATAGCAACCGCACTTTTCGTCAAAGAACAAAGATAAAATGATGTGAATAATCTACATATTGCTATCTAGTCATATACCAAGTCTCATCAAATTAGCTGGCTTACTTATTAACTTATCGCAGGATCCAATATTTTTTGCCATATTTTCACTATTTCCGTAACCATAGCAACAACAATTTTAGTCTAAAAACAAAAATAAAATGATGTGCATAATCTACACATTGCCATATAGTCATATACCAAGTCTCATCAAACTAGCTTGCTTAGTTATTATCTTATCGCAGGATCCCATTTTTGGCCATATTTTCACTATTTCTGTAACCATAGCAACCTCAATTTAAGTCGAAAAACAAAAATAAAATGATGTGCATAATCTACACATTGCCATCTAGTCATATACCAAATTTCATCAAAAACGCTTGCTTAGTTATTAAGTTATCGCGGGATCCAGATTTGAGCGGACAGACGGACAGACGGACGGACAGACGGACGGACGGACGGACGGACAGACGGAGGGCAAACCTATAGTCCCCTCCGGTGTGAACACCGGTAGGGGACTAATAAGCACATTCTCCATACAGTCAAACCCTCCAAGCTCTGGATATGTTGAGGAGTTTTGACAGCCCCTCTGACTACATCACAACAAGTGTCGACCGTAATGTTGTACTTACGTTGGTACTCTAGCTGCCTCCTTTTTCACCAAACCTTTAGCAATAAGCATATTCTCCATACAGTCAAACCCTCCTACATATCTACCTGAAAGAATCAGAAACATGACAATTCATTACCATGGATCAGAGCATATGATGGCATTTCAAACAAGAATATATCAATTATTAGTATTCAAACCCTATTTTGTAGGTACTCATTTGATTACCTAAATTAATGCAGTGTAATCATTAGAATCATCTTGTTTACCTTTGCCATTGACTGTAATGTTATGAGAATTATTCATATGATCCTTAGGATCAGTACTAGGGGTGATTATTGGGTCCAAAATTGCTATTGCAAAGAAGTTATATTATCAAGATGCTAACATATGGATAGACACATAGAAAATATCATGACAAACTATGACCACATTCTGCCACATATAATCCCATTTGACACAATGACACCTTTTGGGACTTCACGAGATAAAGGCTTTAGAAAACATTGTTGAAAATGAAGAAATTACTTGTAAAAAGCAATTTTTCATTTCCAACCATGTTTTCTACCCCAAAAGTCTTCACATTGAAAATGATGTCCACAACTTTTTTCCAATTTTGACAGGCCTGAAATTGTATCATTTGTATTAAAAGAATTTACATGCACCCAAGGGTTACTTAAGTCTTTCGATACTGGAAAAGTGTAGTGAATTCAATCTCGGCCGAGGCCGCAAGATGATGATGAAGTCTTTCGATGCATTTTGCAAGTGCTATATTTGGACCATGAGTATATACTGTCGATTACCATTTTGTTTATCCATCAGATCTGTATCTGTCAAAGGCTGGGCTCTTCTTTTGATTTCGTCTTCTGTCAAACTTAGTTTGCCTTCAGTCAAGCTCCTTGAATAAGAAAATGTCGATGCTTTTCAACAAAAACCTTGTAACTGCAGTTTGTTTTAAGCTGCAGTTACGAGGATTTCGCAAATATGGGATTTCGTTGAAAAGCAACAATGTGCTTGTTAGACAAAAATGTTCCCTACATAGGAATGATAAATATCAAGACAAAAATTCATTTTTTGGTTTCATTTCTTTTTCATTATAGGATAGGTTAAATAGCTATGGAGCAAAGAAAAACATTATAAACTAGAACTGTCACAAAGAGACAAGAGCCGTCAGAGACGGACAATGCTCCCCGAATAAGGCATTGTCACAATAAATATATGCCATGCAGAGCTAATATAAAGCTAACAAATGTTAAGCCCCCTTTTCCCATGACATATTTTTAATACGCAAATTTTAAATAATTTATAGTCAAGGGCATCTGATTTGCTACTCAAATATGAAATTTCATCAAATTCTGACCATTAGACTGGGAGGAATTAGAGAAAAACTGTATTTAACTTTAAGTCCCCTTTTCCCATGATGAGACCTCAAATCCAAAAACCGGGAAAAGTACATCAGCATTATGTAACAGGGAGTTCACATGGTAAGTTTCATTTGATTTGGCCCAGGGGTTATGGAGAAATCGCTTCGGAAGGACGGGCGGACGGAATGACGGACAGGACAGACAGACAAAGCGGCGACTATATGCTCTCCCTTCGGGGAGCATAATAGATACTTTCTGTTAAATCTACGTCATAGTGAACACACAATGCATATGTTTGTTTTATTTTTATTAAAATGAAAAATAAACATACTGCCATGTACCCAACATGATCGCTCATAATACAATAAACATCAATATCATGCAATACAATACATATCGTCACCAATATTAAGATTATTCAAATCCTCTATATGGTACCCCGATCAAGCTGAGAACGATTAGATACGTCACAACTTGTGACGTATATACGTCACAACTTGTGACGTATATAATGACATCATTGTGTGATCACATGACTACTATTTCTGTTAAATCTATGTCATAGTGAACACACAATGCATATGTTTGTTTTCTTTTTATTAAAATGAAAAATAAACATACTGCCATCATAGTGAGTAAAATTTCTGCACCTGAAAAAACTGTTGCACTAAACACTGATTAGTCATGTTTTAAGAGTACATTTGTATATTCACCTGGTGTCCGAGCGTGAACGTAATGTTCGTAAAACACCTCTGAATTTTTCCAACGTCCTAATTTGCGAACAATGTCCGGATTGATTTGACTTTCAATAGCTGCGGTAGCACCCGTTGGCCTAAATGACTTTGCCGTTAATCCTCGTCCTTCGAGGCCCGCAAGTTTAATGCTGTCATCCAGTACACGCGCTATAGAAGATGCTGATAAAGCTGAAAACGGCGATTTCAACGTCAAGAAAACAGGACCGTTTACCTCCCTGTAACATTCAGTCCTTTCTATATAATCCTTAAGAGTAATGACCGGGTCCAGTTTGCTTATGCTACCATGCGGGAGTGAAACCTCGAACCCAGTACGAGAAGTGTCGTTCTATATCCTGAATAATGTTATCGTGCATCCAATATCCGTGAATTGAACCTGATCGACGCCAAAAACAAAGTTAGTCGGACCGTCGGGACTTAACCATACACTTTTAGGTGCCGCATCGGACGGTCTTAGCATAAGCGTTAAAACCAGTAGCGTAATAGCTTTAAGACGCAGATCTTTAATATTCAACTCGGAGTTTTCGGGCCATCCAATGGATAAATCGTGGAAATGTTTAATTGGCATAACTTTTGAACACGCCATCGGAGCATGTGTTCCCGATTTAACGAGGCCCCTTACCAGTAAATGAATTTCCGGATTGTCTACAATGATTTCTTTGCCAAATCCCTTATACATGTGGCCAATAGCTGCTGACGCGGTTTGTAGTGAAGAAAGCGGTCGATCCGACAACCTAGAGATCTCGCATAAAAAATTTGCGATTGCGCTTGAATTAATTGGCGGGAATGCTATTTCTGAGGATTCACAGTAATCCGCTAACTTGTTTAAAACCCTATTATATGACAGGAGGGTACTCGGAACTAAACAGTATATAAAGCGCTCGCCAGCTATAACGGACCAACTCATATCAACCTTTCCCGCCAAATATTCTCCAAGTGAAAAGTTTCCATTTGGGATTTCGCCGCGGTTCCGGGATCGATCCCATTGCCATGCAAGTTCTGTGGTTGTTTGGTAATCATAGCGGTGCTCTTACAGACATTTTCTTTAGTTTCAAGAACCATGTCTGGCATTTCCATGCCGGTGCTATTACTGTTGCATACGTGTGTTGTGATTCTACTACATTTAGAATTTGTGATAGCAGACAAAACGGCGGGTATACATAATTGTTCTCTGATCCCCAATTGGTCTGTGCTAAGGCGTCCACACCCTCTGTTAGCGGTTCCCAATAACGACTGTCGATCCGGTCTAACTGTGTGATCGACCGTATGCGGACCCCAAAGTTTGTCCACGTAGCGAAAGAGGCGAGGATGAAGACGCCAACTGTGTTTGTCCGGCGTTCTTGACCAGTAATCAGCCTCCGTATTCGATTTTCCTGCTATATGCGTGCACTCTATTGAGATTCCATTCTCTATAGCCTCTGCCCATACTGCTCTGGCAAGTTTGGCTAGACATGGGCTCGGACCGCCCATATGATTGATATACGACGCAGCAGATATATTGTCCGTTAAGAACTGAACTCTCTTTCCGCGCAGAAATGTCGAAAATGCTTTTAGTGCCATAAGAATAGCGAGAAGTTCCCTCTCGTTTGACGACTGGAATGATATACGCCGATTCCAATCTCCGGAAGCAATCTGATCTTCCCATATCGCGCCCCAACTTGAGCCTGAACGGACTGCATACATATTTCGCGTGAATTCCAAATAGAAGCAGATTCAATCCACCACCTAAGCTCTTCTTTGACACCGGCTGTCAATAACAAATTATCTTCCCAGGAAGACCGAGTTCCTAGTAATCTGTAAGTCTGTCGGAGAGAAAGCTTACCGGTAGTAACGACCCATGCCACAGAGATACACTTTCCACAAATACGAGCTAAATGTCAAGCCTTGATGTAATCTTTTGTGAGTGCTTTCCGAATTGAGCGCTTTAAAGCGGCGACTCGTGTGCCCTGAGCTCTAACAATTACTCGTTTCCCTGAAGTAATAACTCTATAACCTAAATAGACTACGTCCTGTGTAGGAATTAATTGGGATTTTTCAAAATTCACGCTAAATCCTAAATCTTGTAAGGTATGAATTAATAAATCTGTGTGATCAGTTATCAAAGATCTTTCCGCCGATAATAAAAAATCGTCGACGAAAATCGACACCCGGACACCAAGAGAACGTAAATAGGTCACAACTGGTCGTAAACACTTATTGAAATAATAAGATGAATAACTCAAGCCGAACGGGAGGACTGCCCAACGAAAGTAGTCTCAATTCCACTGAAAGCCGAGATAATCTCAATTAGCGTCATCTGGGATATGATAAAAACCGTCTTTAATATCAGCGGTAATGGAATAGTCCTGTGGCTTTATTACTTTCACTGCCTCTCTAATGTCATCATTTCTATATTTAGGCACACTACCATAAGAATTAAGCTGTCTTAAATCTGTAATTAGTCTGAATTTGTTGTTCTTTTTTGGCACACAACCCAAAGGGCTAACACATACTGGCCTGTAGTCACAATGTTCTATATAACCCTGAAGCAATAAACGATTGATTTCTTGATCAACGAATGCAGTCTGTATTAAATCAAGCTTGTGATTCTTCAATTTAAATTGTATTTCTCTTTCTACTATAGGGATTGGCACCCCATGTTTAACCCAGTCTAGAACATATGCTGGGGCATTGATCTGTTCCCAGGCCGTCACACAACTACCTAGCTTAGACTGACACATGGGAAGAAACAAATGCTAATTGAAAAGCTCATATAGACATGAATGAAAATGTTTACATTAAATAAACTAGTTTATTTCCCTGGTAACAAAATAGATCTAATCAAACCCAAGCTTGATTTAATATCCTAGTAAATTTTCACTAAATTAACACAGTACACAAATAATCTATTGATCAGAATCCTATTTAATCTTCGTTTTCCCCACTCGCGTTTGCTTTCCTAGGAACGTTTCTGTTTGTAAATGACTGGAAAACATCCTGATTTCGGTTGTCTCCGTGGCCCCCGCAGTAACGTCCACGAAATCCTCCCCGGGATTGTCCGGATTCCCGAGATTGACCAGATTGAGCTGGCCGTGCGACTGCAGCAAGTGATGCAGCCGATCGAAGTGTGTGGAGCGCCGATGGATTCAAACCAGACGTATTCTTCTGAAGAGCTCGAAATATTTTCGAAGTGTTATTGTCAAATTGAGAACTGACAACTAATGACGCATATTCGTCCTGTAGATAATGTCCCTGAGCCTGTGTAATCACAAATAACTGATCCAGAGCGTCCTGTGAAATTGGCTTGCACGGTTCGAGCGTAGTTAAAAACTTCAACAGTGTTTCGTTATACCGTCCACATTTTGCGATCACATTGTACACAGGCTGATCTGCACGCCGAATGCCCTGACGGGAATCATTCAATCTAAGATCCGCTGGTAACTGGATTCTGGCTAGAGCGTCTCTAATCGAATGATATTCCCCTTGAATATCAGGATTTGCCGTTCCAGTAGCGCCGGCAATCGGCACGGAGCTGGAAGCCACATGGCTGTTTTCGGTGTGGCTGTCAATTGGCTCAAAGTCCTGAGCTAAATGCGGGACCCTAGATGCCCTTTGTTGTTCCTCCGAACAATCACGATTTAATCCATCAATATTCGCCTCCAATGCGGCGAATCTCCTGTTCACACAGTCAATAAAATCGTCCAATTTTTCTTCCATTACACAGAGCATAACAGGGGTCGATTTAACCGCTGGTCCGCTAGCCCGAGGCCAGTTAAATTTACCTCGGGCCAGTTGAACATGCCAGAAGCCAGCCCGTTTGGCCAGTTGAAATTATGCCTTAGTCATAAAATTGTTTTGTACAGATAGGCTAATTACTGTAATTAGATTTATCCATTAGATTAGAAATCGTAATGGTTAGGCTGCATATCTTGGTAAACAATATTTGATTTTGCTTCGGTCACGTATGCTCCGTTAATTGAAAGATGTTTACTAGATATCTAGCTTGAATATTTCAGTTTACAAATCATGTACGCTCAGTGTTAAGTCTTTTTCCGCGGATACGATTTTCAAAAACAAAATTTGTAGGGCTACTGGGAGTAAATGTATCTTTGCACTCGGATATTACACAAATCTAATGAGAAAATCGAGTACAAATAATCAACACTTCAGCAATGGGTGGATCGCGATCTTTGACCAAAAATAACAGACAAGTAGTTTTCTGCAAAATATCACAGAAAGTGAGAAAGAAGTAAAGTTATTTTATGGTTTTAATTTCTACAAACCTTTTATCAGATTATCAGTAATTATTTCTTTTCATGCACTACTGTATTATATCCATATTATAGTCTTATAATTCACTCTCAGAAATAGAAATTCACATACACAAATACTGAGTAAAAGATACTTGCACAAACTGATTTTAATGAAAGCAAATTGCACTATAAAATATGTTGTTCCGAGTGAAAACTGTTTGCAATTCCAATGCCAGGATGCTTAAGTTAACATGCATATCCCTTGATGAGAATCTGATCACATGTAAGCTTAAAAAAATAAATTCCTTTGTTCTTACACAAATTACTGTAAGCCTCCTAAAACAGTCTATTTCCAACACATATTGATATTCTATAAATAGGGGTTTCTTTGAACTTATGGGTGGTTCAGTTTTACATGACGTCATGACTCGTGACCCTTAACTTTAAACAGCACTTAATCTGTTGTATCTTTTTTCTACCTAATGAGCAGGAACTCTGATGTATTTCAGATCATTTGTGCTCAACCTTTTACTGCATTTTGAACTGGAATTGAATCTGATAGAGAATGCAATCCAAACAATGCTACTCGTGCTCAAACTTTTTTTTTTTAATTCGAAAATGTAGAAGCGATAGAGAAAAAATATAGCTTGGTTAGTATGATAATTCTTTATCAATTAGGCTTTTAAAGCTAGAAATTGTTTTGGATAGGGTAAAAGCTGAATTCAGAATGGTATTTTCTGTTCAAATAAGAGCTATGTAATTTTAGCACACCTTTTATCTTTGCCAAAATTTATGTCCACCTTATATTATTTGACATGGCCATTTCTCTGTATTGCCCTTTAATGAAATTATGATTTTTGGAACAGCCTGGATTTTTTCAATGGGATAGGAAACATACATGTAATACATATGTAATTAAACGAATTTAGGATATTCTTTTATAAAATAAGAAGATGGAAGTAGATAAGGGTTATTTGATTAAATATTGAATCAATGTTCTTGTATAATTAAGCATATTTCAATGTACTCCAGTCACCTGATTTTAATTTTGCAACTTCTCCCCTCGTGAACAAAATCCTGTCAGTCTGTCTGATGAGCCTAAGTTTGATGATGTGTATTCTGATGAGGAGGACAATCAGTATATTCAATTAAGGAGTGAAGCTTTAATAGAGAGAAAAGCCCGTTATTTGCTTTATAAACTTCTAACAGCGGAGTTTAGGCTTTGTTAATAACCATGATATATGTAGACATTGATTTATTGACCACATAAACCTGTTATGCGCTATTTCAGTCATGCTTTTCACCATATTTCTTCTTAAAAATGTTGGACCAGTGACAAACAGGTTGGGCCAGTTACTTTCCATCTTAACTGGCCCTGCTGGCCAGTTAAAAATTCATCCTTAAGTCGACCCCTGGCATAAAATCATGTCCTCACTCGCGAGCAATCAAGCTGAGAACGATTAGATATGTCACAACTTGTGGCGTATATAATGACATCATTGTGTGATCACATGACTATTATCCCCCTCCTTAGAGCCTTTTCACTGAAAAAGTGTTATAGATCACATGAATCTTCAAACTTTGACCTATGTGACCCCAAAACAATTGGGTACCTCATTTGGGCAACAATTTGGTCCTAACTCAAATGCTTCTTCAGTTTGAGCAAAGAAAGCGATTTTAAACAGAGTCCAATTGTAAACTTGACCTTTATGAACCTGAAACAATAGGGCACCTCCTTGGGTCAAGGATTTGTAAATAATATTATAGCACAGAAAATGTTGAAGCAAAAGGAAAAAATGCTGGACATCAGTAATATATTCTTTTATACAAACATTTTCCTAGACCTGTGTTTTCTATAAGGAAGGTGTCATCGTTTGGGAAAGGGTTACATATTCATGCTAGATCCTATAGAGAGGCATACCTGTACATGGCAACTGTCAGGGCAAATGGTGCAAGGAAAGCCTGGAATTACAAAACAAAAGATATTATAGTGAGTAAATAGGATGATTTCCTTCATTCTAATAAATCGTCGTTGTAAATGCAAAACCTCGTATCTCGGTTTTGGAAAATTTTAAAGGGGAGGGAAAAAAGTGTAATAACCTTTCCCAAACTGAAATGCCTTTCTTGAAATTTGGACATCTTGTTCACAAATAATATGCCTATAATACTAAATACTGATCGGTAAAAATATCTCAAAACCTGTGAGAATCGTCTACACTGGGCACACAAGTTTGTACTTTGAAAATTGCACCAATCGACATACGAGATTTTACATTTACACCGACGAAATGTTTAGACCTACATCTATCAGGGGTTGAAAAATCCACTCGCCCGCTCGCATTGGCGAGTAGAAAATGCCGTAGGACGAGTAGATTTGGGGACGAACTAGTCCGACGGGGCGAGTGCAAATTAAGAACTTGAACCACGCTGATTGAGGGAAAAAATAAAGGATAAAAAAGAAAGTATTTATTTCAAACAACTTCATATCGGAAACAATAATATTCGCTGTAAAATAAGACCGTTCCCTGTTTGTGTCGATCAATCTTCGTAGACGCTTCTAGAGTAAATCTGTGTTACTCATATGCGATTATTTGAGCGAGATCAAAAACGCCGCAAACACAGTCAATTGATGAAGTAATCATTCCAGTTTCAATACAATCACGTGATTTTTCCGCACCCAAATAAGGTCACGTTTTACTATGATTTGTTTACAAAAGTCGCGCGTGCCAGGAAAGCGCGGGAAAATGGGATGAAGCAATGAAAAAATACGCTATCTACGTAGTAAATACACTGATGTTAGATGGTTTGAACACCGACGTGTTCTGTCATGCCGCCTCGCGATTACACAAAGAAATTCTTTCACATTTACCGGGTAGATTAGTTGTATATTAAACTGGTGTGCTAACTCGACCTTTTCGACAGCTAATCTATCTTTCGAATTAAATAACAAGAGCTGTCCGAAGACAGCGCGCTCGACTTTCTAAGTGCTTAGTATAAAGGGGGCATAACTCTAAATAGAGTGGTCCCAGGGTCATGGGCCCTGATAGTAAGGTAGAGGGTGTGATGGTGAATAAGTATTCCAAGTTTGGGTTGGATCCCTTCGATAGTATGGAAGTTATTGATGTTTGAAAAAACTTTAACCTTTGTTGCAACGCCAACGCCGACGCCAACGCCGATGCCCGGGTGACAGTATAAGCTCTCATTTTCTTTGAAAAGTCGAGCTAAAAAGTAAGTGTTTACACATCCTCGGAAACCCCGCGGTCATAGCTATGCTACATGTAGCGTAGCTATGACCGCAGGGTTTCCGAGGATGGTGTTTACAGTAGTAGACTATTAATCGGCGATTGATTTATGGTAAAAGAAGGAGTCAAGTCTGAGCCACATTCGATTTATTGACCATCTTTTTTAATAAAATTGTTGCCTTAGCCTATAACTTTTGAAGTGGCGAGCCCTGTCTGTCATTTATACTGAAGACACTTTATTTGTACCTAAACATTAACAGAGTCAAAGAGTTATTTGCATAATAATGCATCCGTAAGAGCCATCAGTCTAAAATTTGCTTCATCTTTAAGGGCGAGTTGGGTTGCCTTAAGGGCGAGTAGAAATTCAGAGCTACTAGTCCTACAGGACTAGTAGGTTTGAAGAAATTTTTCAACCCCTGTCTATATTTGTATTTTGACAATTGTGTTAAATTTATTGTCATTAGAAATCATTGTTATGAAAACATTTGAAAATTGTAAGTTCAGAAATTATTCAGATTAATTTATGCAATACTGATTACCAAAGCTTTCTTCTTTTATCGTTGTTTAAAAGTGCTTTTGTTATTTCTATTTTTTTCAAAAATGGTAATATTTTATAAACCAGTAAATTTTGAATCATTAGAAAATGGTATACATACCCTTGGCACATATGGTTTGTTAGTTTTTGGTGCTTGCTTTATATCTGAAAAAATACAATAAGGTCTGATTTAAAAGACATTGCAGAAAATGGACTATAACTTTCAAAGAGCAAACAAACATCGGATGATCCCCACCCATGAACCTTGTTTGAGGAACAAAAATCATCTTTGAATCATCTAACTTGGATGATCTCAGACAGCAAAATAATTTGTCATAAAAAACTCCATGTCGTTTCAATCCTTCTTATGAATTTTGATCAAAACCCTGCTGGTTTTTAAAGAGCAATTAATTTGTTGTCTGCAACCTCTTTGAATTTGGACAGCCTGAAATTTTGAGGGTTGGGAAAGGGTTACAGGAAGATGCTGTTACTAGACGACAAGAAGATTCCTACATCCCCTTTTCTGTTTTTCAAAGACATAGGCAAGATCAAATAGCTGGACAAAATGAAAAGGACAGTAACATTACACTCAAGGCACCTAAAACAATAAAGATCGGACAAAGAGTTGTTCTCATTTAAAATCAAAGAAATCCTCCTTTTTTCCCCAAGGCAGTTTTAAAATTCAGAACAAAGCATTGTTCTATTAATAAGGTAAACTCTTTACAGTCGAGTCGCGTTAATCCGGACATTTTCGTTTCCCACAGGGTTGTCCGGACTAGCCGATTTTCCGGATAAACAAATTTTGTCAGACGCCGCGGATTTTCTGTAGTTGTTGTTGTTGTATTGTCAGGTGTGTTGTGAGAATCACAGTTGCGTGAGTTCTCGCAATCTCTGGGACGAAAATGATAGAAACTAATAAATTTTAAAATATATTAGATCTACGAAGGAATCGGACATTGATTTATAAGTTTGTGTTTAATGTACATACAGTTTATAAATATTGAAGATTGTCAGGTCCGGTAATGACAATTTTCGCATACCAACTGAAATCGAGAATGAAATCGAGAATGGTTTATTTACATCATCCATATTTCAAGCACTTGCAGGCACGCACTGTTTTTGTAAACATTGCATAGTATGCGTTACCAAATTTGGAAGGAACGCTCCCGCGTGAAAAAATCACGTGATTCGGTTGGGAGAAAAAATTGCAATATTCCGATTTTAGCGCTAGGTAGCCTAATTCCTAACCAAGAAAAAAATCTTGGGAATTACTAGTTATAACACTCGTAAGTATCCACATCTTTACTCAAGATTTTTTTTCTCAACTTTAACAAGAGTCGGTATGCATGGTTATGAAATTAGTTGTCACGTGTTTGTACACACGTGTGTATTGTAATGTGTATTGGAAAGTTGTGTGCAATCAAGCGTCGCCAGTCAGACACTTGTGTCAAACAGTTAATTGATGCGTTAATCCTATAAAAGGAGGTGACAATAGATAGTAATTTTCATGTGCTTCATCCGGATGGCCAACCCTTGATTCGGATTATCGGAGCATATTTGAACAGTTTTACGTTTTTTGTTCCCGATTTTTTCTGTCCGGTTCCGGAACGCGAATTTCCGGATTAAAGTGTACAATTCATGAATAAAAAATCTGTTCCCAAGAAATTATTTCCGGATATTGAATATTCCGGATTAATGACGTCCGGATAAACGCAGCCCGACTGTACTAACCTTGTTAGTTATGGCATCTTCTTTTGACCCCAGCATAAAGCCTATATGAGCATGGTTCACACAACACAATCCCACCTGGATTTGTGTATCTATAATATTACAAAGAAAATATTGAAGCAAAAGGAGAAAATGCTGTTTATCAACATTTTCTTCTTTTGTCTCAATTTTTTCCAAAGCCTTTTCCATTGGGTGTGTAAAAAATGTTAATGTGTGGAAAATACTTGGTACTTTTCTAACCTTGTAAGTTATGGCGTCTTCTCTTCACCCCAGCATGTAGTTTGTCTGAGCAAAGTTCACACAACACAATCCCATCTGGATTTGTGTATTTTACCGTAAGTTTATAATACAGCCATGAAAATATTGAAGCAAAAGGAGAAAACGCTGGTTAGCATCATTTTCTTTTTTTGCCTCAATATTTTCCCAAGCCTTTTCCTTTGGGTGCATTATAAAGAGATTTACTGTGCTGAAATGGTTGGTACTTTTCTTACCTTGTAAATTATGACGTCTTCTCTTAACCCCAGCATGTAGTCTATCTGAACAAGGCTCACAGAGCACTATCCCACCAGGACAATCTGTGCAATATAAACTAGCTGCAACTATCTCACAATCTTCACACAATCTTGCCTGTAAACATAAACTTTAATATGACTCTAGCATGTAGTCTATCTGAACAAGGCTCACAGAGCACTATCCCACCAGGACAATCTGTGCAATATAAACTAGCTGCAACCATCTCACAATCTTCACACAATCTTGCCTGTAAACATAAACTTTAATATGACTCCAGCATGTAGTCTATCTGAACAAGGTTCACAGAGCACTATCCCACCTGGACAATCTATGCAGTATAAACTAGCTGCAACCATCTCACAATCTTCACACAATCTTGCCTGTAAACATAAACTTTAATATGACTCCAGCATGTAGTCTATCTGAACAAGGTTCACAGAGCACTATCCCACCAGGACAATCTGTGCAATATAAACTAGCTGCAACCATCTCACAATCTTCACACAATCTTGCCTGTAAACATAACCTTTAATATGACTCCAGCATGTAGTCTATCTGAACAAGGTTCACAGAGCACTATCCCACCTGGACAATCTATGCAGTATAAACTAGCTGCAACCATCTCACAATCTTCACACAATCTTGCCTGTAAACATAAACTTTAATATGACCCCAGCATGAAGTCTATCTGAACAAGGCTCACAGAGCACTATCCCACCAGGACAATCTGTGCAGTATAAACTAGCTGCAACCATCTCACAATCTTCACAAAGCCTAGCCTGTAAACATAAACTTTAATATGACTCCAGCATGTAGTCTATCTGAGCAAGGTTCACAGAGCACAATCCCACCTGGACAATCTGTGCAGTATAAACTAGCTGCAACCATCTCACAATCTTCACACAATCTTGCCTGTAAACATAAACTTTAATATGACTCCAGCATGAACTCTATCAGAACAAGGTTCACAGAGCACTATCCCACCAGGACAATCTGTGCAATATAAACTAGCTGCAACCATCTCACAATCTTCACACAATCTTGCCTGTACAATCATCAATACAAAATATTTGTGTGTGTCGGGCTTAACCCATTACCTGGCAACAATTTTTTAGGTTGGTCCAAATTCAAAGATGTTGCAGGCAGCACTTTTTAAGTGAGTGGAATTTTATACTATTTGGTCTTTTTGAGATGAAAACAATTGTGGGAAATGAAGAAATTGCTTGTGACTAGCAATTTCTTCATTTCCCACAATGTTTTCTAAAGTAATTATCTTGTCGGGTATCAAAAAGGCTTTTAACCCTTTCCCAAACCACAACAATTTAGGGTGATCCTCTTCAAAAACTGCCACAAAAGACAAAATGGGTGTTATTAAAGATAAGATTTTTGTAAAATATGACACAGAAAATATTGAGACAAAAGGAGAAACTGCTGGTTATCAGCAGTTTCTTCTTTTGTCTCAATGTTTTCCCAAGCCTTTTCTATTAGGGACGTCAAAACTTTGGGAAAGGCTTTTAAGCTTCAATGTGTGGGAATGGGTTAATATGACCCCAGCATGAAGTCTATCTGAGCAAGGTTCACACAACACGATCCCTCCAGGACAATCTGTGCAGTATAAACTAGCTGCAACCATCTCACAATATTCACACAATCTTGCCTGTAACATAAACTTTAATATGACTCTAGCATGAAGTCTATCTGAACAAGACTCACAGAGCACTATCCCTCCAGGACAATCTGTGCAGTATAAACTAGCTGCAACCATCTCACAATCTTCACACAATCTTGCCTGTAAAATCATCAATACAAAACATTTGTTTGTAACGGGTTTAAGGTAGTCCATCCCTAATGTGATTCATGGGATGTCAGAATTTTTGGTGTGACATTTTAAACATTTGTTACGTATCGGAAGCTATTAAGGCGATGTTGTAAACATCAGGCTGTGAAATGCTCCATCCCCAAATGTTTACGATGCCGCATGAATAATTCCGATGTTGCATGGGGGTGGACTACCTTTACATAGTTTAAATAATTTTTCAGCCATGTACCTAAAAAATTTACTTTTCTGCATGCTTTTGCGGGTATCATTAGTACCATGCTGTGCTCTGATTCGCTTTGCTAAAAGAACTACCCTTGATAAGTGGCCCAAGCAGGACTCAAACCAATAACTTCAATGTTCCTCTCAAAGTAAGCACTATGAATACAACACTACCCCCTTATTCACAAACAAAACTGTCCGTTAACGTTTGACACATGTTTTCTGAAGCCTAGCAAGTGCACCAGAACAAGTAAAACATGAAATCATTTGGAAACCATGTATTTGATATTCATCTAGGTACAAATCGATGCCTTAGAAGAATAAGGTCGTAAGTGAAAAAACGCAGTTTTGAGAAAAGTCGAAAAAACAGTTTTATTTCTAAAGGAAAAAAGAATAAACGACCCTTTTCTATAGCGACATTGGTCAGCATGACAAGTTCAAATGTCTATGAAATTTGCACCGTATGTAGAGCTTGAAATGCCCTTTCCAAAAATGTATGCATCGTAAAAGGTCGTATGTACCACTTACGACCTTATTCTTCTAAGGCATCGAAATATGTTATACATACCTGTCTATTTCTTCCATTGTTTTGCTGCACTTTGTTAAAGTTATTATAATCCATGGGTTGTGCATCTGTGTGTCTCGCAGGTTGATCTATATAAAAGAAATAACATTCTAATTCTTACTTAACCCTTTCCCAAATGACACAATTTTGACTTATTCAATTTGAAAGCTGCCACAAACAACATTAGTTGATGAAAAAAGCATTTATTAGCAATATAATACATAAGAAAATATTGCGGTAATTGGCACAATTGCTAATTCTTCATTTACCTTAAAATTTCCCCAGACCATTTGGGAAAGGCTTAACCCATTACCCAACGGCAAAATTTCAGGGTGGTTTAAATTGAAAGATCCTGAAGAGGACAATTTCAAGTGAACAGAATTCATAATTTTGAGGTCTTTTTGGATGGAAGAAATTGTGGGAAATGAAGAAATTGCATGTGACAAGCAATTTCTTCATTTTCCATCATGTTTTCCATAGCCATTATTTTGCGGGGAGTCAAAAAGAGTCATTGTGTGGTAATGGGCTAACCCTGGCTTTGTTATCTCTTATAAAACCAGAGCAACAGATAACAGGGAGGTTTAAGGCATTTTCTATTTGTTTCAAATCTAAACAATATTTTGTAGGGGTATTCATTTGAATTATATCAATGAGACTATTCCTACAAGTATAAGTATCAATAATAAAGAATTTGATAAACAATATATTTCATTTTGAAAGGCCAATAACTCCTCATTATATATGTTTCTCTGTAATGCTAAACCATTGCTAAAAAAGATGTGCTTGTGAAACACATTTGTAAGTATGAAATGCTTATGCAGAGCTTCAGATTGTTTCAGAAACATGTGGGTCACAGGGCCCACCACGCAGGATTTTGAAGGGCCATTTTCCAAAACAATGGGCCACAGTTAAGCGTTCATATCCAAACTTGGGATTGGAGTAAATGACTTATTTGCTGTGAAATCATCACTGAATTGTTGTTATTTGAGTGGATGCATATAAACATTGCAAAAATTAAGAATATTTCACTTCATTTATTTATAGTTATTTATTTTGTGTGTGTTGATGATTTGAATTAACTTTTCCCAACAATAAATTTTTATACGAGCCATACTATTCCAATTTGAAATAAATTGCAGATAATGTAATCAATTGTTGTCCACGATTTTTTTTTTAATATCAGTGCGTGGTAGTAAAACACAATTGTAAGTATGAAATGCTTATGCCAAAATAGCTACATGTTTACAAGTAAGACTCTTAATAGCAGATACACGATCATAACCTTGCTTTTGGTAAATTTGGCAGCCATGTGGAATTGAGCAAAATAATTACCAATATCCTCTGGTTCTAGGTAGCCAAGTCTAAGAGCATGATGGTCCAAGAAAACTGAAAGAGGGTCGTCATATTTCCCCAGAAAATCTTGTTTATATTCCCTCTCAAACGCCCGCATATCTTTCTGTGTGTAGTCGGGGTGCATGGTCGCCCCTTTCTTGTTTAAGTTCTCAAGGTACAGGATGAAATCATCCAAGGTTGGAAAGTGTGGAGGCTGCTTAATCTTTTCTCTGCAATGAAAATAAACAGACAATAATTTATATGGGAAATGTGAAAAGTATGGACCCAAGTGAAACTGTGCAATCTATCCAGACTGAATAGGGTACAAAATGATCACACTAAGCTAATTATCTGAATCTAGATAATATTTTCCTATCTTATTAGTACAATTATGTTCATTTTTCAAATGCAACATCTAGAAGACCATTGCTTTGCCTGATCTGTGTGTCATATAATGGCTTTAACCCATTACCAAACGGCAAAATTTTCGACTTGTCCAAAATCAAAGATGTTGCAGATGACAATTTAAAGTGTTGGATTTTTTCATTTTTTGGTATTTTATATTTTTTTTTTTGAAAAATATTACGGGAAATGAAGAAATTGCTTGTCACAAGGAATTTCTTCATTTTCCACAATGTTTTCCAATGCCAATTTTTGTGGAGGAGTCAAAAAGAGTCACCGTGTGGTAATGGGATAAGGACTTCAAAGGCACTTTCTGGTCTGACACTTCACAGAGAATATAGATCTACGCTAATAAATTGTACAAAGTATTTATCGATCTGTTGTTGGAAACAAGAAAATAATGATTACCATTAATTTCTAAATGTTTTCTTTTCCTTGAACTCTATTATACCAGCTAGCTTTACTCAGGATTTTTTTATCACTTGAGATGGCTTTCAATTCTAAGATTCATCATATGGGAACAGTTGCAATATGTGTAGAGGTGCACTTACTTTTTTGAGTTCAGAAGTATACCAATAAGAGTATACTTCTTTGGAATAGATTTCATGGTCCATTTTTGTATGACCTCGTTGTTTGGATGACCTTCCTGTTCTTGTTTGACCTCTGCGACCTTGACATAAAGACAGCTGACCCAGAAAGGGTTTGAGGTCGTCTCCAGAATTGTCTCATTTTGAAGGTTGTAATGGGCCACAGATCTGTAGAATAATATTTCTTTTTAAATCAATAATAAATTTTGGTCTCTTTCTTTTTGAAAACCAATGCAGACGACAATTTCAAGATGATGAAATTTCAAAAATCGTTCCATTCTGGGTCAAAAAACATTTTTCATTTTTTCATTTTTCAAGTTTGCAGTAGCTTTTTTCTAATTTTGAGGGGCCTTAAAAAGCGTCACTGTGACTATGTTGGAATGGGCTAATACTTTTGGGGAATAGATTTCATGGTCCATTTTTCTTGAGGGGCAGCCTTTTTCTTGAGGGGCATTAAAAAGTGTCACTGTGTTTGAATGGGTTAACACTATTAGGGAATAGATAGATTTCATGGTCCATTTTTGTATGACCTCATTGTTTGGATGACCTTGCTCTTGTTTGACCTCTGCGACCTTGACATAAAGACAGCTGACCCAAAAAGGGTTACAGGTCGTCTCCAAAATCGTCTCATTTTGAAGGTTGTAATGGGCCACAGATCTGTAGAATAATAATTTTTTCTCAATTAATAATAAATTATGGCCTCTTCCTATTTGAAAAGTGTTGCAGAGGACAATTTCAACTTCAAGTTTATAAAATTTTAAAAATCTTTCAATTTTGGGTGAGAAGACATTGTGGAAAATGAAGAAATTGCTTGTCACAAGCGATTTCTTCTTTTCCACAATGTTTTCCTGAGCTTTTTTCTTAATGGGTGTTAAAAGGCGTTATTGTGTTGGAATGGGTTAATACTCTCTTGGTGATATATTTCATGGTCCATTTTTGTATGACCTTGTTGCTTGGATGACCTTCCTGTTCTTGTTTGACCTCTGTGACCTTGACATAAAGACAGCTGACCCAGAAAGGGTTAGAGGTCGTCTCCAGGATCGTCTCATTTTGAAGGTTGTAATGGGCCACAGATCTGTAGAATAATCTTTTCTAAATTAAAAAACAAATTTTGGACTCTGCCTATTTGCAAGGTGTTGCAGATGGCAATTTCGAGTTGATGGAATTTTAAAAAATCATTCCATTTTCTGCATTTTGGGTCAGAAAGCATTGTGGAAAATGAAGAAATTGCTTGTTACAAGCAATTTCTTCATTTTTCACAATGTTTTGTCAAGCCTTAATTCAAAGGTGTTGCTGACGATAGTTTCAAGTGTATGAAATTCCACATTTTTTTTTGTCTAGGGTTAATAAAGCTTTTTCTTGAGGGTGATAGATTTCATGGTCCATTTTTGTATGACCTCTTGGTGATAGATTTCATGGTCCATTTTTGTATGACCCCGTTGTTTGGATGACCTTCCTGCGCTTGTTTGACCTCTGCGACCTTGACATAAAGACAGCTGACCCAGAAAGGGTTTGAGGTCGTCTCCAGGATTGTCTCATTTTGAAGGTTGTAATGGGCCACAGATCTGGAGAATATTGTTTTTTTTTTTCAAATTAATAATAAATGGTCTCTTCCTTTTAGAAGCATGTTGCAGACCACATTTTCAAGTTGAGGCAATTTTAGAAATCTTTCCATTTTGGGTCAGAAAATATTGTGAAAAATGAAGAAATTGCTTGTAACAAGCAATTTCTTTATTTTCCACAATGTTTTCCCAAACCTTTTTCTTGAGGGACATTAAAAGGCATCACTGTGTTGGAATAAGTTAACATTTTTTCGAAATAGATTTCATGGTCCATTTTTGTATGACCTCGTTGTTTGGATGACCTTCCTGCTCTTGTTTGACCTCTGCGACCTTGACATAAAGACAGCTGACCCAGAAAAGGTTAGAGGTCGTCTCCAGAATTGTCTCATTTTGAAGGTTGTAATGGGCAACAGATCTGTAGAATAATCTTTTTTAAATTACATGTAATAATAAATTTTTGACTCTTCCTATTTGAATAGACCGTCGACAATTTCAAGCTGATGAAATTTTTAAATTGTTTCAATTTTGAGTCAAAAAAACATTGTGGAAAATTAAGAAAGAGCTTGATCCATGACCAGACATCAAACTTTTGGACTCTCCCTATTTGAAAAGTATCGAAGACGAAAATTTCAAGTTAATGAAATTGTAAAAATATTTCAATTTTGGGTCAGAAACATTATGGCAAATGAAGAAATTGCTTGTTAAAAGCAATTTCTTCATTTTTCACAATGTTTTCCCAAGCCCTTTTCTTATCTTGAGGGTCGTTAAAAAAGTGTCACTGTATTGGAATGGGTTAACCCATTACCAAACAACAAAATTGTAGACCATTCCAAATTCAAAGATGTTGCAGACGACAATTTAAACTGAATGAAATTGCACATTTTTTGGTCTCTTTGGGTAGAAAATATTGTGGGAAATGAAGAAATTGCTTGTCACAAGCAATTTCTTCATTTTCCACTATGTTTTCTAAAGCTTTAATCTCAAAGGGCGTCAAAAAGCATCAATGTTTGGGAATGGGTTAACATTTTTTCGAAATATATTTCATGGTCCATTTTTGTATGACCTCATTGTTTGGATGACCTTCCTGCTCTTGTTTGACCTCTGCGACCTTGACATAAAGACAGCTGACCCAGAAAGGGTTAGAGGTCGTCTCCAGAATTGTCTCATTTTGAAGGTTATAATGGGCCACAGATCTGTAGAATAATTTTTTTTTTTTCAACTTAATAATAAATGGTCTCTTACTTTTAGGAGCGTGTTGCAGACCACATTTTCAAGTTGAGGCAATTTTAGAAATCTTTCCATTTTGGGTCAGAAAATATTGTGAAAAATGAAGAAATTGCTTGTAACAAGCAATTTCTTTATTTTCCACAATGTTTTCCCAAACCTTTTTCTTGAGGGACATTAAAAGGTGTCCCTATGTTGAAATGGGTTAACACTATTAGGGAATAGATTTCATGGTCCATTTTTGTATGACATCATTGTTTGGATGACCTTCCTGCTCTTGTTTGACCTCTGCGACCTTGACATAAAGACAGCTGACCCAGAAAGGGTTAGAGGTCGTCTCCAGAATTGTCTCATTTTGAAGGTTGTAGTGGGCCACAGATCTGTAGAATAATATTTCTTTTTTTCAAATTAATAATAAATGGTCTCTTCCTTTTAGAAGCGTGTTGCCGACCACATTTTCAAGTTGAGGCAATTTAGAAATCTTTCCATTTTGGGTCAGAAAATATTGTGGAAAATGAAGAAATTGCTTGTATGTTCAAGCAATTTCTTTATTTTCCACAATGTTTTCCTGAGCCTTTTTCTTAATGGGTGTTAAAAGGCGTTATTGTGTTGGAATGGGTTAACACTTTTTAGGGAATATATTTCATGGTCCATTTTTGTATGACCTCGTTGTTTGGATGACCTTCCTGCTCTTGTTTGACCTCTGTGACCTTGACATAAAGACAGCTGACCCAGAAAGGGTTAGAGGTCGTCTCCAGGATCGTCTCATTTTGAAGGTTGTAATGGGCCACAGATCTGTAGAATAATCTTTTCTAAATTAAAAAACAAATTTTGGACTCTGCCTATTTGCAAGGTGTTGCAGATGGCAATTTCGAGTTGATGGAATTTTAAAAAATCATTCCATTTTCTGCATTTTGGGTCAGAAAGCATTGTGGAAAATGAAGAAATTGCTTGTTACAAGCAATTTCTTCATTTTTCACAATGTTTTGTCAAGCCTTAATTCAAAGGTGTTGCTGACGATAGTTTCAAGTGTATGAAATTCCACATTTTTTTTTGTCTAGGGTTAATAAAGCTTTTTCTTGAGGGTGATAGATTTCATGGTCCATTTTTGTATGACCTCTTGGTGATAGATTTCATGGTCCATTTTTGTATGACCCCGTTGTTTGGATGACCTTCCTGCGCTTGTTTGACCTCTGCGACCTTGACATAAAGACAGCTGACCCAGAAAGGGTTTGAGGTCGTCTCCAGGATTGTCTCATTTTGAAGGTTGTAATGGGCCACAGATCTGGAGAATATTGTTTTTTTTTTTTTCAAATTAATAATAAATGGTCTCTTCCTTTTAGAAGCATGTTGCAGACCACATTTTCAAGTTGAGGCAATTTTAGAAATCTTTCCATTTTGGGTCAGAAAATATTGTGAAAAATGAAGAAATTGCTTGTAACAAGCAATTTCTTTATTTTCCACAATGTTTTCCCAAACCTTTTTCTTGAGGGACATTAAAAGGCATCACTGTGTTGGAATAAGTTAACATTTTTTCGAAATAGATTTCATGGTCCATTTTTGTATGACCTCGTTGTTTGGATGACCTTCCTGCTCTTGTTTGACCTCTGCGACCTTGACATAAAGACAGCTGACCCAGAAAAGGTTAGAGGTCGTCTCCAGAATTGTCTCATTTTGAAGGTTGTAATGGGCAACAGATCTGTAGAATAATCTTTTTTAAATTACATGTAATAATAAATTTTTGACTCTTCCTATTTGAATAGCATAGACCGTCGACAATTTCAAGCTGATGAAATTTTTAAATTGTTTCAATTTTGAGTCAAAAAAAACATTGTGGAAAATTAAGAAAGAGCTTGATCCATGACCAGACATCAAACTTTTGGACTCTCCCTATTTGAAAAGTATCGAAGACGAAAATTTCAAGTTAATGAAATTGTAAAAATATTTCAATTTTGGGTCAGAAACATTATGGCAAATGAAGAAATTGCTTGTTAAAAGCAATTTCTTCATTTTTCACAATGTTTTCCCAAGCCCTTTTCTTATCTTGAGGGTCGTTAAAAAAGTGTCACTGTATTGGAATGGGTTAACCCATTACCAAACAACAAAATTGTAGACCATTCCAAATTCAAAGATGTTGCAGACGACAATTTAAACTGAATGAAATTGCACATTTTTTGGTCTGTTTGGGTAGAAAATATTGTGGGAAATGAAGAAATTGCTTGTCACAAGCAATTTCTTCATTTTCCACTATGTTTTCTAAAGCTTTAATCTCAAAGGGCGTCAAAAAGCATCAATGTTTGGGAATGGGTTAACATTTTTTCGAAATATATTTCATGGTCCATTTTTGTATGACCTCATTGTTTGGATGACCTTCCTGCTCTTGTTTGACCTCTGCGACCTTGACATAAAGACAGCTGACCCAGAAAGGGTTAGAGGTCGTCTCCAGAATTGTCTCATTTTGAAGGTTATAATGGGCCACAGATCTGTAGAATAATTTTTTTTTTTCAACTTAATAATAAATGGTCTCTTACTTTTAGGAGCGTGTTGCAGACCACATTTTCAAGTTGAGGCAATTTTAGAAATCTTTCCATTTTGGGTCAGAAAATATTGTGAAAAATGAAGAAATTGCTTGTAACAAGCAATTTCTTTATTTTCCACAATGTTTTCCCAAACCTTTTTCTTGAGGGACATTAAAAGGTGTCCCTATGTTGAAATGGGTTAACACTATTAGGGAATAGATTTCATGGTCCATTTTTGTATGACATCATTGTTTGGATGACCTTCCTGCTCTTGTTTGACCTCTGCGACCTTGACATAAAGACAGCTGACCCAGAAAGGGTTAGAGGTCGTCTCCAGAATTGTCTCATTTTGAAGGTTGTAGTGGGCCACAGATCTGTAGAATAATATTTCTTTTTTTCAAATTAATAATAAATGGTCTCTTCCTTTTAGAAGCGTGTTGCCGACCACATTTTCAAGTTGAGGCAATTTAGAAATCTTTCCATTTTGGGTCAGAAAATATTGTGGAAAATGAAGAAATTGCTTGTATGTTCAAGCAATTTCTTTATTTTCCACAATGTTTTCCTGAGCCTTTTTCTTAATGGGTGTTAAAAGGCGTTATTGTGTTGGAATGGGTTAACACTTTTTAGGGAATAGATTTCATGGTCCACTTTTGTATGACCTTGTTGTTTGGATGACCTTCCTGCTCTTGTTTGACCTCTACGACCTTGACATAAAGACAGCTGACCCAGAAAGGGTTAGAGGTCGTCTCCAGGATCGTCTCATTTTGAAGGTTATAATGGGCCATAGATCTGTAGAATTATATTTCTTTTTAAATCAATAATAAATTTTGGTCTCTTTCTATTTGAAAGGCAAAACAGACGACAATTTCAAGATGATGAAATTTCAAAAATTGTTCCATTCTGGGTAAAAAAACATTTTTCATTTTTTCATTATGTTTTCAGTAGCTTTTTTCTAATCTTGAGGGGCGTTAAAAAGCGTCACTGTGACTGTTGGAATGGGCTAATACTTTTGGGGAATAGATTTCATGGTCCATTTTTCTTGAGGGGCATTAAAAAGTGTCACTGTGTTGGAATGGATTATTAGGGAATAGATTTCACAGTCCATTTTTGTATGACCTCATTGTTTGGATGACCTTCCTGCTCTTGTTTGACCTCTGCGACCTTGACATAAAGACAGCTGACCCAGAAAGGGTTTGAGGTCGTCTCCAGGATTGTCTCATTTTGAAGGTTGTAATGGGCCACAGATCTGGAGAATAATAATTTTTTAAATTAAAAACAAATTTTGGACTCTGTCTATTTGCAAGGTGTTGCAGATGGCAATTCCGAGTTGATGGAATTTTAAAAATCATTCCATTTTCGGCATTTTGGGTCAGAAAGCATTGTGGAAAATGAAGAAATTGCTTGTAACAAGCAATTTCTTCATTTTTCACAATGTTTTGTCAAGCCTCAATTCAAAGGTGTTGCTGACGATAGTTTCAAGTGTATGAAATTCAACATTTTTTTGTCTTGGGTTAATAAAGCTTTTCTTGAGGGGCATTAAATAAGCGTCCCTATGTTGAAATGGGTTAACACTTTTTTGTGATAGATTCCATGGTCCATTTTTGTATGACCTCATTGTTTAGATGACCTTCCTGTTCTTGTTTGACCTCTGCGACCTTGACATAAAGACAGCTGACCCAGAAAGGGTTAGAGGTCGTCTCCAGGATCGTCTTAGACTCATTTTGAAGGTTGTAATGGGCCACAGATCTGTAGAAAAATTTGTATAGACTGAGAGCGTTAAAACCCATTACCAGACGGCTACATTTTTAATAAATGAGTCAAAATTCAAAGACACTGCTGAGATCAATTTCCAGGGAATTGAATGTAGCCTTTTTAGTATTTCTGGATAGAATTGAAAATATTGCAGGAAATGAAGAAAATCTTGTCACAGCACTGAAAATGAATGTTTTTTTTAGTAAAGCTTGGTTTAACTTGGTTTGGATGATTCTAACGGATAATTATGAAAAGCTTAAAAACTGGAAAACATTGAGGCCAAAGAAGAAAATGCTGATAATCATTAACTGTACACTAATCCTGTCTTCATTTACATCAATTTTGTCGTCTGCAGCAGCTCCAAAATTGGACTACTCTACGGCCTAGTATTTTGTCTTTAAAGTGACATTTCAGAATTTTTTGTCATAAATTTTACTTTTATTTTTACCTGAAGAGCACATTTCCTTATGGAAATTCTGAAAATTTCAAGCCAAAATATTGCCCCGTTTACGAGAAATTTATATTTTTGTGTTAAAATTGGACGAATTGTTGTGGACAACAGTTCGGATTTATATGCAATTTATCGATTGTGTCTTAACTTTAATGTGTTTCTCGCTTATTGGCAACAACTTAAAAAAACTAATAGTATTTATACTCATTAGAATAACCAATCTTGGCATCAAGACATACTTTAGAAAATTGAAATTGGAATGAAATGTCCCTTTAAGAAATCATGGGTTTACCAATTACCAGATGGCAAAATTTTTTGATTGGTTAAAATTCAAAAAATGTTGCAGACTGAGACAACAATTTCAATTGAATGAAATTTACATGTTTTTTTGTCATTTTTGGTTGAAAGCATCATGGGAAAATGAAGTTTCCACAATATTTCCCCAAGCATTTTTCGTCACAAGCATAAAAAGGTGCCAATGTGTGGTATTAAAGGGAATGAAATATGTACCTGTCATCTGCGAGCGGCAAATTATTCAAGAACAATTCATCAATTCTGACTGTCCCTTTTGTCTGTTTTCTTATGTCCTGAAATCAGAAAATCATCAGCACATACAATAACAACACTTCTTATTATGTTGGAATAAAAATATATAAGTGTGGTGTCCGTAGTCGAGGGGTAGAGCGTCGGCCTCGCGACTAAGAGGTTCCGTGTTTGATCCCCGGTAGCGGGGGTTGTTCAAGGCTTCTCACTGGCCCACACATTCGGCGCGAGTACTGGTGGATTTCCAGGAAGCTCAATCGAGAGGGATTGAAATAAGTTGAAGAAACTTGCTTCCCAATCGATGTAAAATAAATGCGTTCAAAGGAACGCCGGAAGAAAGAAAGAAGAAAAAATAATTGTTATTTATGAGAAGGCTATCAAAAATTACCATTTTCAACACTGGCTTATTTGGCAAAAGATTGACTACTTTCAGTACTTTGATTATTCCATCAAAAGTAAACAAATTTGACCTAGTTTCTAACATCAACGTGCAAACGGTTTGAACAAGCACTGGTTACCTCCTTTATGTCAGCGATCGTCGTACCGACATAATCTTCCACATCGACAAACAGAAAGCCTCTAGTTTTGGATGCAGGGTCGTATCTTTGCTTATTTCGAACATAAATTCGAACTTTCCGCGCTCGACGAAACATTTTCTTTTTCCAGCATCCTTACGTAATAATTACACCACTGTGACTTTCACTACTTGAACGGACGGGGGGCTGTATTTTTCCAAGCAAAATATCTTATGCATGAATGCCTTGAATGTCTTAATTCATTACAAAACATTGACGCTTTTTGACGCCCTTCAAGATAATGGCTTTGGAAAGCATTGTGGAAAATGAAGAAATTGCATGTGACAACTTAATCCGAGTCTTCTCTGTCGTCTGACGTAATTCGCTCTTTGATATTTTGATTTTTAGCGAAAAATCAAAATATCAAAGAGCGAATTTACATCAGAGAATTAAGATTCAGATTAGTGACAAACATTTTCTTCATTTCCCACAGTGTTTTCTTCCCCAAAAGACAAAAAAAATATTCATTTGAAATTGTCGTCTGCAATGTCTTAGAAATTGGACAAGTCTAAAATTTTGCCGTCTGGTAGGCCTAATGGGTTAAGTCTTTCCCAAACTAGACCTGATTTTAACGTCTCTGATATAGATCTAAATGGCTTGGGAAAACCTTGAGACAAAAGAAGAAAATGATGATGATCAACATTTTCTCATTTTGCCTTAATATTCTATGTGCGATATCATGCACAAATTTAGAATCCCTTCTTTGGAAACTTCAATTTTATCATGTAGGCTAACAGCTTTCAAGTTATTTGGAACACCCTAAAAGATTGCTGTTTTGGAAAGGGTTAAGTAATGCCTACATGCCGGGAAGTTGTCGAATTTTCATTGGGGAAAACCCCTGTCCTACCACAACACGCCAACCTACTGACCGTACGTCAATAAAACGTCAATCGGTCAATGTCTCCATTTTTTAAGTGACCTTATGACATCCGACACTTTCCTGGTCAGGTTTGAACAAAGACTGGAATATCTCTAAAGCAGAAAATATCGGGTTTCAACACGAAAAACTATTAGGATTGAAAGCGACATGAACATCAGGTGCCTAAAAGGCAGAGTGGTAACGCAGCTTTACTGCGACAAAATGAGTTGGCATATCCAGACGGAAATTCGGATCGTGAACTCGTACGAAAAAAAAAAAAAAAAAAAAAAAAGAAAATAAGTTCAAAGTTGGAAAACGCTAATAGGCAGTTAGGTTCGGAAAAAAAAAACTTTTTATAGTGGAATAATATTAGTAGGTCTAGTGAAATATACATTACAATATGTCCATTCAAATGTTAAGCGTTTCAGACGACAAAATTGGTTAATTGTTGAAACAGGTCCATGTGAGTTGTATTTTGGAAAACATTGGTAGGAAAAGGAGAGAATGTCAGTCACTGGGTTTCCTTTCTTTTTGTGACGATTCTTTCCACTGCCTTCTTGATCAACCCTTTCCTTAACAGCAAAGTTTTGAGTTTGGAATGTTCCATTTTAAAAGCTGCTGCAGACGACAAAGTGGACGTAAATTGAAATTGAATTTACAGCGTAGGCCTACATAATAGTACAGAAAATATTGAGGTAAAAGGAGAAAATGCTGATCATCAGCATTTTCTTCTTTTGACTCAGTGGTTTCCTGTGCCTTTTCTTAAAGGATTTTTTTTAAATTGTGTCTTCTTTGGGAAATGATTATGGACATCAAAAACCGGACATTATGTTGGAAAGGTCAGTACGAAATGGACATGTACTTTTAATGTGTGTTTTTGGCAATGTTGATTTATATTGCCTTGTTCGATTGACGCAAAAACACCGGACAGAACATCGATATTAATGATCGAACTAAATTTCTAATGTAACAATACACGCGTACATTATTCTGACATTTTGGACAACTGAGGCCCGTCTGTGGTGTTGTAAATAGTTCCTTTAACCCATTGCTGCACAATCACTCTTTTTGACTCCCTACGTGTTTTCTACCCAAAAAAGACTTAAAACATTTAAATTCCATTCGCTTAAAATTGTCGTCTGCAACATCTTTGAATTTGGACCAGTCCAAAATGTAGTTTGGTAATGGGTTAACCATAGTATAAACCATTCATTGTCCCGACAACCTTATAAAGCGAGCATTCAAAATTCTAAATGATATTTTGTGAACAATAGTTTCAATAGATACTCCCAAATTACATGTAACTTTTTCCAAAGTTCTAAACACTAGGCATGTATCAAGTTTTTGATTTACTTATCTATTTCGAAAGTAGTCCTACATAATTCTGATCATTTCAATATGTGACGAAAATTAAGTTAGCCGTATTTTGTCCAACCTGCAGCCTGCATGGTTTAATAATAAAAAATAATCAAACAACCAACTATCCAATGGCCGTTGTGGAGACACTCGTCATATCAGACAACTTCTATAATTTGAAACCAGATTTAGGATTTTATGTAAATAAGGCCCGGACATACCTATTACCTCCACCCATGTCCCTCCTCCCTATCTACAGTAGGAAGTGACCAGTGATGGAATGAGGTTGAATTTTCAGATTTTTAATGGGTCTTGTGCGTGATTACATAGCTGGGAAGCGGCATCTTAAATTGACAAAATATTTATTATGTTTGTTAGCATCCCCTTTAATAGTTTATCTCGACGAAGTTCACGTGCAATCCATTTGCTCTCTTGGGACCATCGTTGACAAATATTGTTGGAAATTAAAGATTATTGACAACGTTTGGTTAAAGGTAAACCAAGTGCTTGTAAATCAGAAACGACGAATGACCATTAATGATATCATTTCCTTGTCTTGTTTTCCAATTGACGATGTCATAAATTTCTTAATTTATTGTGTTAAGGTAGTCTACCCCTAACAAGATTCGCGTGACGTAGGAATTATTCGGGCGACGTCGAAAACATTCTGCGGTGGAACTTTCCACTGCCGAATGTTTACGACCTCGCCCGAATAAGTTCGGATACGTAACGACGCCGCTCAAAAAAAAAAAAAAAAAAAAAAAAAAAAAAAAATCCGGTGTTTCATGAATCTCAAAATGACCATATTACGGATATTCTACCTTAACCCTTTCCCAAACAAGACATGGTTTTGCCATTCCTATTGGAAATTACTTGGGAAAACATTAAGGCAAAAGAAGAAAATGCTGATAATATTTTCTGTTCTAAAATGTGCATAGATCCTTTCTTTATCAATGTCCATATTGGAACACCCTTAATTTATGTCGTTTGGGAAGGTTAAATAGATAAGAGGCTGCTTGGCATGTTGATTAGTAATGATTACAGTACGACACGTTGTCCTCTGCCTTCAGACATTCAGACTCGTTGTGTCGAAGTCAGAGGGGCAGTCAAAATACCTCGAAATATCCGGAGTTCGAGTAAACCGATTTTGACCGGTTTTTGTATGAACATCATTTGACCTATTTGTTGCTAATCAATTGCGTTTAAAATTGAAAAATAGTAGGAAAAGGAAAGAAATTGCTCGAAACGAGCAATTTCTATCCTTTTCCTACTAAATTTCAATGACCATATTCATTTCGAAATTATTTTGTTTAAACTTTTTTAAATCCGTTGGGAAGGACGGTACCAAACTTTCACTTCGATTTAAGCGGAAAATCGACTTATCCGATGTCTTCATAACGAGTGTCGACTGTATTATGAACCGTCATGCAGGCCTACTTGAAAGTCAGTGCTCCGCGGTTGCACATGAAAATACCGTAGAAATATAGCCTAACAATGCTATCTGGCTGGATAAGCATCCAATGAACCATTTCCCAATAAAGATTTTTTCTTTCTTTTTTTCTTTCTTTTGTGTGTGTGTGTGTGTGTGTTTCCCAAACAGAACGAGAAAATGCTTGGGGGAGGAATGAGGCAAAAGAAGAAAATGTTGATTACCAACCGTATTTTTTTTTATTTTTTGCTTCACAATTTTGTGTGCTGTATCATGTACACCAATTCAATCTTTTTATCTATTTAGTCGTATATAGACATAGTAGCTTTCGAATTGAATAACTTTAAACTTTTGCGGTTTTGGACGTCAAAACCAAGTTTTGTTTAGGAAAGGGTGATAATCACAAAACATTTAAATAAATATTATCAAATAGAAAATATCATTCTAAAACAAACACTGGTCATCAGAATTTCTTCATTCTTGCCCAATGATTTTAGAAAACTCCCAAACCGGAAATGTTTAAATGTCTTGAAAAAAGTGAAACCCCTTTCTTTTGTGACGCGTCGTATTTTCGGTTCGAAAATGATTCTGACCGACCTTGATAATAAAAAAGTTTTGTTTGTGGTTAATTTTGCGGTTTTTGCCTATATTTTGACAGAGTATAAATAAAGCCATCTGTGATCAACTGACCACTATTGAAGTGCGTATCAATCATTGAAAATGAAGTTGACTTGCATTTGTGTGGTTTTCGTTTTACTCGTTGAGAGCTTACTAGGTAAATAGATCTATCGCCGGTGGGGAGTCAACACATCGTAACTACAGCTTTGTCAAGCTGTAGTTACGAGGTTTTGACTCCCCACCAACGCTATGTTTTTATCATCACCAACAGCAGTGTTGATGTTATTGTTTAAATCTCAACCACCATTTGCATTATAAAGATGTTGTTTTAAAACCCTAGTTATTAAGATATTTTTATTCTCGTTAGTATCAATATTGTCACAGGTTATACTTTTTTCCTTAAATGTTCACTCTATTGAAAAAATAATAATAAAAAGTAAATAAAAAAGAAAGAAAGAAAAGAAAAAGAAAAGAAATATTGACCACCTATTTAGGCTACGAATTACGAAAGAAGATCTCTGGTTGATTATACCATACATACTTTTGTTTTTTGGGGTTTTTTTTACCCAAACACAATCACTGATTAAGTCAACTACATGTAGCCTACAACAATTTTGATTTGCGTAATTTTACTTCATGGAAGCATTGGACATATCTATGCATCTGAGTGGCGTTGTTGCTTATAAATTAAATACGTTATTCCGAATAACATAAAATATAGGCGTCAGTTTTGATCGCAATTTTTTAAATAATTTCAGCTCAGAGATTCGGTCACGGTTATCCGGGAGGCGATAATTATTACCCGGGAGGCGGTATTTATCCGGGAGGCGGTGGCCATTATCCGGGAGGCGGCGGCTATTACCCGGGAGGAGGCGGTTACTATCCGGGAGGTGGCTATCCGGGCTACGGATGCCGCTGTCGCCGTTATTGTTCGTACGGTGAGCGGTATTCCGGGAGATGTAGACGAGGGGGGTTCCGTCCTTTCCGGAGGTATTACAGACGACCCGGAGCTCTGTGTTGTCCGATCGCTGTTCCGTACGGGCCATATGGTCGTGGTGGTGGCGGTAGACATTTCTAAAGGGCCAAGTTAGTGGACACTTACAGTAAGTGTATATATTTTAATTTTCGTTAGCTGAAAGACAGCTTTATGGACAATTTCAAGTGAACGAAATTTAGTTTGTGTAAAACATTGTCAGAAATGAAGAAATTGCTTGTCACAAGCACTTTCTTCATTTTCCACTATGTTTTCCAAAAGTCTTTATCTTGAAGTTGTGGGTGTCATAAGGCGTCACTAATACATATAGTATAGATGCTCTGCAGGGTCATTTAAATATCGAGACTTATGATATCACCAGTTGCAGTGGTTCAAGCGAACCCCCTCCCCATCTCTAGTCTGATTATTTCATGTTCATGCAGACATTCCGTCAAAATTGTCTAATACTGGGATTAACGATCTCCTTCCCCATGTGTAAAGTAGGCCTAAAGTAAAAGTAAAGGTGGTTAAGTATAGTCTCTCTCTCTTTCTTTTTTTTTTTCTTTTTTTTTTTTTTTTTCTTTTTTTTTTTTGCTTTTTACTTTTTTTGCATCTATATTTTTGAATCCCCTTCACAGAAATCTTGGATCCGCCGCATACCATAACAAAACATTGTCGATCATGGACCGCAAGAGAACAAAATCTTAACTATGGGAAGTAACCCTGACAATAATAATTGTGGAGTTTTGTACGTGTTGTCTCCCTTTGTCTCTGAAACCATCAGAGGATTTTGTTCTGTTATCCCATTCACACACATGGGCTCTTTTTGACTCCTGAAATGAAAACATGCTTTGTAAAAACATTGTGGAAAATGAAGAAATTGTGACAAGCAATTTCTTCATTTTCCACAATATTTTCTAACGTAAAGGTTGTAAAAATTACAATTCATTCACATTGAAAATGTCGTCTGCAACTTCCCTTTATTTGGACAAGTCTAAAATTTTATCGTTTGGTATATAATGGGGCTATCTTTTTTCAGGTCGTGTGTCTATGGGCCATCATTTGCAGGATTCTTTCAGCCAAAAGAAACGTCAACAGAAGAGGGAAAGAAGAAACTCGATTTATTATACAGTATTGTAGAAGCTATATATTAAAATACGTTACATTTACATGTCCAATGATGAGATTGGTGACTTCAAGGTGTGATCAAATTTCAAGCCCAAATGGCCATTAAATAATTTTTAGATCTAAATTCAGTGGCGTAGGAAGGTTTATGATATGGGGGGGGGGGGGGCAAATGTTTAAGTAATTGTAAATATGGGTGTAGGCCTATTATGGGGGGCAAGGGGGGCATGCTCCTTTTCTAAATTATTGTGGGCAGGCCCCCCTGCCCTCCTCTTCCTACGCCTATGAGATTAGATCAATGGAGACTAGGCCTACATGTAGATAAACATTAGTTATAGACCTATTTGGACTCTAAAAGATCTAGATCTATATGTCTCTGTTAACACTAAACAACAACATAAAAGATTGATATGTTTTGGAAATGTCTTTTACATAGAACAATGAGGGAAGATGATGAAATGCCGATAATCCCTCATTGCTCTATCCTTTTTCCTCGATACTTACTAAGCTTTTAATAGGCCTACGTAGGGCTCAGGACTATGTCCACTTATCACACGTTTTAAATATCGTCTGTAGAATTTTATAAATGAAGTCCAAAATGTTGTTATGGACAGCGTTGAAATAAAGCAGCTCAATTTCAATATTTGAATGTAAGAAAAATGATGCAGAGAAATGTTTTGCGTCGTACATTTTGTTGCATGAAAAGAAAAAAACTATGCTCCCCGACGGGGAATCGAACCCCGGTCTCCCGCGTGACAGGCGGGGATACTTACCACTATACTATCGAGGAGATGCACATTTAGTGGTCCAAGTAAAAACATTATTCTATACACCAAAAATCGATACCATGTGATCTAACAAGTGCGCGCTATCGTGTCACGTGATTAATAAGGTGCCCGCGCTACACTGATTATTGGAACTAAGTATATTGTTAGAGCAAAGTTAAGTAACTTCCCAAGTGGTCTAGTGGTTAGGATTCCGCGCTCTCACCGCGGCGGCCGGGGTTCGATTCCCCGCTTGGGAAAATGTTTTTATCCTGGAACATAATTATTAGAGATATTGCTTGGGAAATCATTGTGACAAAAAGAAGAAAATGCTTAAACCAACAATCTGTCCTTTTGACTCAATGTTTTCTGGGCTAGACCTAGGCCTATATCATTCACAAATTATACTTTTTTTTTAAAAATAGGACCACCCTAAACCATTTCGCAAATGGCATTGATCAGTGTTCTCCCCAGGCTAGTAAGCTGCATCTGTCCCACTACAGCTTCAAGTAAATCAGGTTAATGCCCCCACAGCTTCAAAAGTGTCCAACAGCTTAATTTTTCTCAAAATGATCGACAATTAGAGGAATTTACCTTATTTCATGTCAAAAACTGATGGATAAGGCATTTTGTAGGCCTACAAATAGCCTACATAAAACCAGGCGCGTTCCCGGGCATACTCCCATACTCCCTGGGAGTACCTCGAATCTGAAAAATGATTTTTTTAGTGTAACATGTTCATTTAAAGTCGTTCTTACCGAAGTAACATATACTTCAGTAACCATATGCTCACATGATTGTTGATAAAACATGGAAAAATACTTTAAAGCTACTATTTCCCAGATTTGGACCCAAAAATTGTCAAATACAAACGAAATGTACACTTTTTAAGCTTTATATGACCTGATTAACTGATTACGACAAACTATTGAAGCAACGACACACTTTTTCGCAATTTGATACCAAATTCATGAAGCGATGTCGAAAGTAGGTCAAAACAGTAGGACATGCGACTTTCTTAAATGACGTCACAACATACATGATGACGTCATATTGAAATTCAAGTATGAATCTCGTTTGAATCATGGTCCGCGCAGTATGCGCATGCGCAACAATTTAAAAATAATTCTAACCCCATCTGAGACGGGGTTGAATTTAGGTTTGGATTCTCCCTAAATTCAGCTATCTGTCTTGTAATTTCGGCTCATTCTCTGCCCGAATCGCATATTATTAACCATCCCGAGGTGGTCAACACAAAAGTTTCGCATATTTTTCAAAAAAATTCATTTTTTGCAATTAGACCATCTGTTACCGTCGCCCTTTAAAATGCTCCCTGATATGCTCCATGATTTTCCTATATTCCAATTTTCGCCCCCTATACCCCGTAGAGGGGCTCTGTCCCTTCCTCTGCCGGGGGTCTGCGCCCCAGACCCCTGCTTCTTTTTGGTAAGGGAGTAATTCAATTTTGGCCCCAGGTACGCCCCTGAAAACCATTATGCAAAAGGAGAAATTGCTCAAAATGAGAATTTTTTTCTTTTCCCATTATGTTTTTAATCACAACTATTTGCATAAAATCTGTACAATTGTAGGCTTCCAGCAATACTGCCACTACAGCTTCAAATTTTTCCGGGGAGAACCCTGGCCCGCCGCATAAATTATACAATGTACATGGACGATTCAATGGTCTTAGTCTGACTCTGTCCCCGAGGATTCCAACTTCATGTTGATTAAACATTTGCAAAAAAAATGACAAGATTACATTAAAGCACAGAAAATATATCGAGGTAAAAGGAGAATATATATTGATTAGCAGCATTTTCTTCATTTGCCTCAAAGTTTTCCCAAGCCTTTTCATTAGCATTAGGTACATTATCAGGGTGTCCACAGTTTGAGCAAAGCAAAATTCCCTGACTTTTCCCTGACTAAAATCAAATTTCCCTGACTTATGTTTACCGCATTTTGCACGTTTTATGAAAATGTTGGCATCCTCCACCCCCACAGCCAACCCTTTCCACCTCTACTATTTGTTTTAACATTTTTTTCTTTTTTTCCTTCATACATACATAATGCATGTTTTATGAACTTAATGATATACTACTTATCACATTATTATTAATGTTATTGTTATTATCAGTACATGTATTATCGATTATAGCCAATTATGAAGAAACTGCCTTAGCCTTTATTTTTTTTTTTTATCTTTTTATCATTCATACACCAATTATTTCAAAATTCCCTGACTTTTCCCTGACTTTTGCTCAAACTGTAAAATTCCCCGACCAATTCCAAAATTCCCTGACCTTGAAAAATATTTTTTCCCTGGCCGTGGACACCCTGATTATACCAACTAAGCAGAGGTAATCGATTAACCCATTACCACACATTGACTCCTTTTGACTCCCCACAAGATAATGGCTTTCGAAAACATTGTGAACAAGAGCCGTCATAGACGGATAATGCTCCCCGAATAAGTGTTTGTCACAAAAAAAACCTATCATACATTAAGCCCCCTTTTCACATGACAGGTTTTTGTACACGCATTATTTATAAAATATAGACTAGAACATCTCATTCCTCACATAAGAAGAAAATTTCATTCAATTCTGCCCATTAGATAAAGAGAAATTGGAGAAAAACTAATTTTTACATTAAGGCCCCTTTTTCCATGACACAGCCTCAAATTAAGAAAAGAAAAAAAAGGTCTCTAGGTATTGACCCCACGAGTTCACATGTGAAGTTTCATTGAATTTGGTCCAAGGATTGCTGAGATCTGGCTGTGGACGGACGGACGGAAGGACGGACGGACGGACGGAAGGACAGCGTGGCGACTATATGCTCCCCCGAAATTTTTTCGGGGAGCATAAAAATGAAGAAATTGCTTGTGACAAGCAATTTCTTCATTTCCCACAATGTTTTCTACACAAAATGACCAAAAAAGTTTAAAAATCATTAATTTGAAATTGTCGTCTGCAACATCTTTGAATTTGGACCAGCCTAAAATTTTGCTGTTTGGTAATGGGTTAACAATTGTTGCGTAGTAAAACGGAGACATCTACGAGATTTAGAGACTAGGAACATCAAAACCAAGTCTTGTTTGGGAAAGGGTTGAAAAAGAGTTGGATTAATTAACGCAACTATAATCAAGAATGCGATAAAGACACCACCACACTAAATGCATTAATTAACCCTTCTTTCCCACACAGCATAAATTTATGGTGGTACAATTTGAAAGCCGTTACAGAAGCCGTAATAAATATGAATAAAGATAGGACTTGTTTACAACTTATTATGGAAAATATTGAGGCAAAAGATGAAAATGTTGGATGTAAGCATTTTCTTTTTTTCCCTCAATGTTTTCCCAAACTAATTCAAATAGGGACGCCAGTACTAGGTTTTGTTTGGGAAGGCTTAACAACAACAAAAACATGACATTTTTTTTATACTAAATTCGTGCAGAATATTGGACAATGAAAATATCTAGACAGAAAGAGAAACACTGGATATCTTATTAGCATTTTAGAACTTTGGTTGCCTCAATTTTACCCAAGAACCGTTTCATATCGAACATCAAAATCAGGTTTTTTTTGCGGAAGTGTTTAACCCCTTCCTAAACAAAATCTGATTTTAACGTCAATGATAGAAAATGTATGAAAAAAACATTGGGGCAAAAGAGAATGCTGATAATCAAATTCTGTTTATATAAACATCCAATCTCTCGTCTACAGCAGCTTTGAAATTGGACCGCCCTAAATTTTCACCGTTTGGGAAAGGGTTAACCCATTACCAAACGACAAAATTTTAGGGCGGTCCAAATTGAAAGATCCTGCAGCCGACAATTTGAAGTGAATGGGATTTTCCATTTTTGGGTGGAAAACATTGTGGGAAATGAAGAAATTGCTTGTCACAGTCAATTTCTTCATTTTCCACTATGTTTTCTATGGCCACTATTTTGTGGGGAGTTAACAAAAGTCATTGCGTGGTAATGGGTTAAAAGGTATATAGTTTTTTACGAATTATTTTAGTTCTAGCAATACAGTGGTGGATCAAGAGGGGTTCGTGGGGGTGTTGTGGGTTCAAACAGACCCTTTCTGTAGTCAGATATCTTAATTTTCAGACCAGAACTTCAATTAAAATGGTGTTAAAGTAGCAAAATGAGCCACTTTTTCGTAGGTTTGAACTCCCTTCGTAGAAATCCTGGCCCCCGTCTCTCGAAAAAAACTTAATTTTGTTATCAGACTCAAATCTGAGCACCATGCTCAAATCCCGCGAAATCCACGTGAACTTTAATCGAATACCCTTCAACGTTGTAGAGTATTCTATTGAAGTTAAGCATACTCTGCATACTCTCATGAGTATGTACTTAAGTTTTTTTTCGAGAAACCGGGGCCTGGATTTGTCGCAGGTAATAGGACTACATTTCTAGATCTGCTATCATGCGAAGACCCGGATACTGGTGGACTGGTGGGGTTGCAGGGGTCTTTAACCCATTACCAAACGGCAAATTTTGGACTGGTCCAAATTCAAAGATGTTGCAGACGAGAATTCAAAATCAATGAAATCGAAAATCTGTTGGTCTTTTTTGTAGAAAACATTGTGGGAAATGAAGAAATTGCTTGTCACAAGCAATTTCTTCATTTTCCACAATGGTTTCCAAAGGCTATATCTTATGAGGAGTCAAAACGAGTCATTGTGTGCTAATGGGCTAACCCTCTCCCAAACACGTTTTTACATCCCTGGTAGAAATAGCTTGGGAAAATATTGAGAGAAAGAAGAAATTGCTGATAATCAGCAATTTCTTCTTTCTCCTCAATATTTTCTGTACTATATAGTCTATATCATACACAAATTCTATCTTTATCATCCATTTACCATTTACAGCCGCTTTAAATTGGAACAGTCCAATTATATAGTATTTGGAAAATTGTTAATTTTGACAAAAGTTGGGGTATCAAAACCAAGACTTACAGACATACAGACGGAAGGGCAGTGACCACAATACCTCACCGTGAGCACTTTGTTCTCAGGTGATTGTTCAGTAAGACAAAACGTTAGCTAACAGTTAGCCGTTTCTTTTGGAATACTCGGTCAATTCTGTGAAATTTGGGTCAAAGAAGTTGCGAATGTTGGTAACGTTAGCTAACAGTTCGTCTACTGAACGCAACCCTGGAAAGAACTAGCAGAAAAAGATGCGAGAGAATGGGGATTGTCAATCACCAACATCCATGACAGGAAGAGATGGAGAGTGGACGTGAAATCTGCCATGCGTGCAGCTAGCCAGGCATCTGGACGGGATCCCATTGATGGGGAACAATCCCGCCCACTGCACGATAATCAAAAGACCGATAGTGAGTGAGTGAATTTAAAAGTGGATCAGATTAATCTCAGTTAGGAACTGGAACCTATCCCCTCCCACACTTGTGTGTTAAACTACAACTCAAAATGCAACTATTAAGCTTTTTCATCTATTCCTTTCTCTAGAAGTTTCCCGAATGGATTTCTCTTAGTCATGATAAAACAAGGTACCGGTACTAGCACATATTGAAACAAGAGCTTCGCAGAGCGGCGCATATACGCCCGAGAGGGGCTAATGTCAGTAAAATTGGCCATTTTTTTCAATTCAAGGGCAGATAATTCAAACATGTAAAATTATCAAAATTTTGTTTGCACAACCAGACACCGTAGAGATTCATTGTGGCTAGCTTGATTAAATTCTGGTTGAAACTGTAGAAGTTGGGCATTTCTGAGAAAATGAGCATTTTCCCTTAAATTCAAGGGCAGGTAATTCAAGACGAAAAGAGTTATCTGAATTCCGTAAGTGGTGTGCACAGCAAGACATGGAGATTCATTGTGGCAAGTTTGTTTAAATTCCGATCAAAACTGTAGGAGGAGTTGCGCACGCAAGAAATTGCTAACAGACGGACAGACGGGCACAGACGGACGACCCTTCAGGCGTATAATAATACCACCCTTCGGGCGTATAAAAAGATGCAGCATTAGAAACAAAATAAAAAGACGATAGCATCAAATATGTATTAGATTAAATAAAATATTAAAAAATAATTTGTATAGCTCATGATAAATGACCTTGCAGAGCATCTCTAGATACATGTAATAGTTCTGCCAGGTTATTTATCGAGACCTATATTTTGCAATGAATAAATAAATTGGGATATTAACAAATCAACACAAATGCTGGATATCAACATAACAAGTTTTTCCCTACACAAACTGTTCCCTTCTTTTCACGATATTTGAATATTTTTCATTCCTCTTATATTGGTTTCGGAGACACAGAACAACAGCAGATAAGACAGTGAGGATCCAGATAACCAGCATGATGACTGCATCTGAAATAAACAAACAATCATTTAAACCATTCAATCTATCTAGGTGGAAAACATTGTGGAAAATGATGAAATTGCTTATAACAAGCAATTTCATCATTATCCACAATGTTTTCTAAAGCCTGTATCTTTTGAGGCTTCAAAAAGTGTCATTATGTTGAAACTGACTCGGCCAACAACAGCAGACAAGACAGTGAGAATGCAGATAACCAACATAATATCTGTATCTGAAATATACAAACTATTATTTAACCCATTACCAAACAGCAACATTAAGACTGTTTCAGTTAAATTTTACACAGAACAACAACAGATAAGACAGTGAGAATCCAGATAACCAGCATGATGGCTGCATCTGAAATAGACTAACAATTAACCAATTACCATTACCAGGTGGTAAATATTCACGCTTGTCCATATTCAAAGATCTTGCACTTGCAGATGACAACTTCAAGTGAATGAAATTTCAAATCTTTTTTTTTTTGTATTTCTGTGTGGTATCAAAATTAATAAAGGGCAATAATTCCTAAAATATAATCTGAGAGTTAAAGTTCTTGTGCACTGCACTTTGCAATAATGAGATCTTCCCACCTATGAAGTTCCATGATTTTACCTTCATTATTTTTCGATAGGGGTACGGACAAAAGCCTACTGGACAAAAGCCCACTCCTTAGTATAACCACTGGAGTAACATAATTGATGGAAAAAAGTAATTTTTCTTCATTTTATTAATCTTATTCTTTTAATTATAGCATATCAATTAAAAATACAAAGCCAATTTTATAATACTTCATCGATTTTCATTTTTTTTACAGGGTTGCCACGCGTCAGGGAAATTTAAATTTTTTCAAAGTCATTGAATTGTCAGGGAATTTTGAAAATATAAGATGGTTTATGCCATATAATTAATGATTTCAACAGCGCCTTTTAAAACTGTCCAAAAATATGGCAAGTTACCGCAAAATTACCGCGACAAAACATGTCAGGGAATTTTCCAATTTTGTCAGGGAAATGTCAGGGAATTTCATTTCTTCTTACTAGTGGCAACCCTGTTTTAATGTTAATACATCAAGGTGTCTATGAATTAATTTAAGAATGTATAATATACATAAGAAACAAACAAAACATTAATTATAAATTAAACAAACTTAATGACTTGATATACAAGAAGTGGGCTTTTGTCAGGTGAGCTTTTGTCCAGTGAGCTTATGTCCATTGGGCTTTTCTCTCAGTGGGCTTTTGTCCTACACTCTTTTTTGAGCTATGCTCCGGACATGGTTTGGTCAACAGACAGACCATCCGACAATTGGAAAACAATATACCCCATTTTCTCCGAAAGGGGTATAACGATGATTTTGTTGTTTGCAGAAATTTTTGCCATTTGGGAAATTTTGAATGTTCCAATTTAAAACTTGTTGCAGATAACAAAGTTGATTGGATTGATTGTTGATTAACGCCTACTTCAACTGCAATGGTCATGTCGCTGTGGCTGGAGGTCCTAAGGACCACAATGGAAATAAGGGCTGGCCCTTTTTTGTGATATCCTTGGTGTTGGTCAGCATGTCATAGTTTTTCTTACACATGATATAAAATTTTACATTTTTTATCCTGTATTTTGTTAATCTGTGTACATGCTTACTATGCCGAAATAAATCTATCTATCTATCATGGATTCAGGTCATTTCTCTTACCAGTACTACCACAACATTGTAACCAAGGAGAAGTTGGTGTTGATCACACAAGGATTTGAGTACAATTAGGTTATTTCATCTAAAACCAACCCCCCCCCCCCCCCCCCCCCCCCCCCCAACAATTCCAAGTGAATGAAATAGTACATGTACATTTTTGGGTCCTTTTGTATAGAAAATATTGTGTGAAATGAAGAAATTGCTTGTCGCAAGCAATTTCTTCATTTACCCCAATGTTTTCCATAACCATTTTCTTGTAAGGAGTCAAAAAGAGTCATTGAGTGGTAATGGGATAAGGCTGGTCAAAAACAAGACCTGGTTTTGTAGAAAAGGCTTGGGAAAACATTGAAACAAAAGAAGAAACTGCTGATAACCAGCAGTTTCTCCTTTTGTCTCAATATTTTCTGATCTGAATCATACACAAATCCTATCTTTATCAACATTATTTTTCTCGTCTGCATCAACTTCCTAATTTGATTACCCTAAAAAATTGTCGTTTGGGAAAGGGTTAAGGCTGGTACAAATTGAAAAGAGTTGCTTCTCCAGCAAGGTTTTTCAAAATCATATCCAGTGGGGTTGTCAAAAGGAGTCTGTGCTTTGAAAAGGGTTAAAGTGACATTTCACATTTATTTCTTCATAAATTTACTTTTATTTTTATCTGAAAGAGCATATTTTCTTATGAAAATTTTGAAAATTTCAAGCCAAAATATTGAACCGTTTGCGAGAAATGTATAGTTTTGTGCTAGAATTAATCAAATTGTTGTGGACAACAGTTCAGATTTATATGTAATTTGTCATTTCTGTCTCAACTTTGAAGGCGTGTTGTTCGCTTATAAATGACAACTTAAAAAACTGATAGCATTTCTGCGCATTAGAATAAACAATCTTTGCATCAAGACATACTTTTAAAAAATGAAATAAATGTGAAATGTCACTTTAAGTCAAAGGTAAAAATGTGGTCCTTATAAGGTCCTTATTTGTCTACCTGTATGTATTAACGGTTCTTCTGACGGAACTTTAGAAGGAACACCACATTCAAGGTCAGGATCAGCGGGGATTAGATGTTGCGTTAGATCAATAAATTTGTCCAGCGGACATTCAATGCTGCAACCTAAAACAAGTACAAATCCTACATATCACTGCTTTTTTTCAAAAGCCTCCTAACTGCAGCTTTAAACAAGCTGCAGTTATGAGGCTTTTGTTGAAAAGAGAAGACATGTGAAAAAATAATTATGTAAGACCTATCCTTAATGAATCAAAATTATGGCCAAAGTAATTTTTGTCTACTTTATCAAATTGATTGACAAACAGACAGACAAACAAGAGTTGTCCGCGGACAACGTAGCTCGCCTATACAGGTGCTTGTCACAAAAACAGCTTAATTTTTAAAAAGTAGGTCAATTCCAAGGTCAAGGTCACAAGGTCAAAGGTCATGGTCTTAAATGAAAGGTCTTGTCAGGAGGTATCCATGTGTGAAATATCAAGGCTGTATCATTAATAGTGCATGAGATATTGGCCAGGTTAAAGTTTTTTAAAAGTAGGTCAAACTCCAAGGTCAAGGTCACTAGGTCAAAGGTCATGGTCCCAAATGAAAGGTCTTGTCAGGAGGTATACATGTGTGAAATATCGAGGCTGTATCTCAAATAGTGCCCGAGATATAGACCAGGTTAAAGTTTTTTCAAATGAAGACGCGACGCCGACGCTGACGCTGACGCCGACGCCGACACTAGGGCTGTGACATTAGCTCCCCGGACTTCAAGTCCCGGCTCGCTAAAAAGGCAAAAACTTGACACCTGATCTCAAATCATTGGCATAAAAAATCATGCTAAGAAAGGTTAAAATCATACAATTTATTTGCAATAGATAAGGGTTATGATCTTGCTCTTGTTTTCCCAGCAATGTTTTCTCAGCTTTCAATTTAGCTAAGATTTATCCAAAACTTTGTCATTGAGGAAAGTATACAAATCAATACAATCAAATGTGGCCCAATGAACAAAATTTTATCCCTCAAACAGTTAAGATCATACCTTCTAATTGTAATGTATAAGGTTCATGCTTTGATTCATTCCTGTACAGAATCTTCACAACAAAGTGGTCAGTTAATGGTTCATGTAGCTCTATAAGGATACAGGCTGCATAGGGTGGCTGACGATCGTTGAACAACCCCAACATTGTCAAAAATCCTAGAATGTTGGTATCATGCTGTAAAAGTAAAAATGTACGAAAAAACAGAATAAAAATCAAACCCACGACACACTAATCTATATTCTAACACGCTTCCAAATACACAAATGGCCATAGCTGCCACTAGGAAGTCAGATTAGTTACCTAGTGTCATTGATTTACCTATATTGATCAGGGCGGATCCAGGGGGAGTTCCAGGGGTTCGAACGAACCCCCCTCTATGGCCGGATTTTTTTTTATTTTTCATGCAGAAATTCTGTCAAAATTGTGTAATACTAGAAAACCGACCCCCCCACCTATTTGCATACATCCGACCCCCCCCCCCCCCCCCCCCCCAACAGAAATCCTGGATCCGTCGCTGTTGAAATCTGGCCAAATTCACAAACTGCAAGATTTGTTCATATTAAAGAAATACTGGATGTGGCTTTGATGCTCGACCTTGGTAACTGAACAAAGAAATATCAGTGTTCTCTAAGCTGTATTGGCCCCACTACAGCTTAATCTAAATCAGTGTTATGCCCCTACAGCTTCAAAAGCTTGGATTGTATGGAGTTTTAATTCCCACTGAACAGCTAAGGTCATATCCAGGGCTTGTTGCAAAACTATTGTAACTACATTTTGTAAAATTTTACAGGAGAGGGGAAAAACTTATTGACTTTCTCAAAGTTAAAGAGGAAAAATGTTTTTAAAATTCAAATATCTTTTTAGGTATACGGATTTGAAACTTAATATTAAAACACACGATGTATTGCTTCCTAAAGATCCAGAAAATGCAAAAAAGTGAATTTCTTGAAAATATGTAGTTACAATAGTTTTGCACTGAGCCCTCGATATGGAGATGGGACATCGATTTAGAGTCCCATCCGAAAGACAGCTTCAAAAGCACCCTACAGCTTAATTTATTCAAAATGGTCACCAAATAGAGTAATTTGAGTTATTTCATGTCAAAAACTAATGAATTTAGGCATTTTGTACAATAAATCTGCATAAAAACATTATAGGAAAAGAAGAAATTGCTAAAAAAATGAGCAATTTCATCTTTTCCCACAATGTTTTTATTCGCAATTATTTGCATTAACACTGTTTTATAAGCTTCCAATGATACTGCCACTACAGCTTCAAATTATTCTGAGGAGAAAGAACCCTGAATCTTACACAAGGATAGGTATATGAAATGTGACATATCAATGCAGCCTCATTTTCAAGTTTAATCTCAATGTTACATGAACTTTTTATTTGCCCCTTTCCCAAACTGCAAAATTTTAGCGTAGTCCACTTCAAAAACTGCCACAAATGACAAAATGGAAGTTATCAAAGATAGAATTTGCGTAAAATATGGCATAGAAAATTTTGAGACAAAAGGAGAAACTGCTGATTATCAGCAGTTTCTACTTTTGTTTTAATGTTTTCCAAAGCATTTTCTAATAGGGACGTCAAAACCAGGTCTTGTTTGGGGAAGGGTTAAGGTACGCCACAACTTGTTAAGTGAATGGATAAAAATACTTACAGCAGAATATTGGAAGAACTTGTAAGTCAGTTCAGCATTTACAGTGAGTAGCATATGAGCGATTATCTCCCCTAGAAATGGACCTGAAAAGGGAGATAACTTGTGTAAGTCAGTTCAGCATTTATAGAGAGTAGCATAAGTGATTATCTCCCCTAGAAATGGACCTGAAAAGGGAGATAACTTATGCAAGTTAGTTCAGCATTTACAGAGAGTAGCATGAGCAATTATCTCCCCTAGAAATGGACCTGAAAAGGGAGATAACTTGTGTAAGTCAGTTCAGCATTTACAGAGAGTAGCATATGACCGATTATCTCCCCTAGAAATGGACCTGAAATGGGAGGTAACTTGTGTAGGTCAGTTTAGCATTTACAGAAAGTAGTCTGGTTCCATGTCATGCTATTTTAGTGTATCAGGCACACATTAGCTATGGCCGCTGGCGCCTCCAGTGTGGAGATTTCACTACAAAGATATAGAGAAAAGTCTGTTAATTTCGAGAGCAAAGATATGACATTTGTGAAGTAGATAGATTTCGGTATTTTTTATACACTAGCAGTAACAGTTTTATATGATCATAACGCTAACCCAAAATAAAGCAATGTTAAATTATGAACATATAAACTATATACAAGAGGACCATGATGGTCCTTAATCGCTCACCTGAACCTAGATAGAAAGAAAGTCACAATGTTGTTAAGTTCAAGAGCACATAATTTAAGATGTGAGATTATGATCCAGCTGAAAACTGCTTTCATAATCTTGAATGATCAATGTATGTCCATTTTTTTTTGATTGGTCAATATATTGTTAGAGTGAAAATAAAGTAGAAAACTGTAATTTTGTGAAATTCAAGGGCCAATAACTTTTTTTTTTAGTCAAATCAAGCTGAAATTTTCACTCATTCAGGATATTATGGCCACCAACATTGTGGTCAAGTTTTGTCTTGATTAGTCAATAAATGTAGATGCTACAGTCTAAACAAAGTCGAAAACAGCAATTTTGTCAAATTCAAGGGCACATAACTCCAGACTTCATACTTCAATCACACTGAAAATTAAAGTCATCCAAGATCTTATGGTTACCAACATTGTGGCAAAGTTTTGTCTTGATCGGTCAATATTTGTAGATGCTAGAGTGGTAACAAAGTCAAAACTAGCCATTTTTGACGTTCAAGAGCAAATAACTCCAGACTTCCTGATCCGATCTGACTAAAAATCAAACTCATATGAGAACTTATATTTTGCAACATTGTTGCAAAGTTTTGTTTTGATCGATCAATATTAGTAGATGCTAGAGTGGTAACAAAGTCAAAACTAGCCATTTTTGACGTTCAAGGGCAGATAACTCCAGACTTCCTTGTTCGATCTGACTCAAAATCGAACTCATCCGAGAACTTATAGTCATACATATTTTGACTAAGCTTGCTTAAGATTGGTCAATATTTGTAGATGCTAGAGTGGTAATAAAGTCAAAACTAGCCATTTTTGACGTTCAAGGGCACATAACTCCAGACTTCCTTGTCCAATCTGACTCAAAATCAAATTCATCCAAGAACGTATGGTCATACATATTTTGACCAAGTTTGGTTTAGATTGGTCAATATTTGTAGATACTAGAGTGGTAACAAAGTCAAAACTAGCCATTTTTGACATTCAAGGGCAGATAACTCCGGACTTCCTAGTCCGATCTGATCCAAAATCGAACTCATCCGAGAACTTATGGTCATACATGTTTTGGCCAAGTTTGGTTAAGATTGGTCGATATTTGTGGGTGCTAGAGTGGTAACAACAAAATGTGCTCAGGTGAGCTAATAATTGGCAATTCTTGTCATCAACCAAGTGTTTGAAAATTGTAAAACTTTTGTGAGCGAGCAGCTGGAGACTCAGTTAGAGTGTTGTGGTAGTACTATTTAAGAAACAACAGGATTACATGGTTAGGCACTCCAGCTGCCATGATATGACCATAGCAGTTGAAAGAGGCATTAAACCCAAATCAATCAACTGTTAGGGATGTCAAAACCCTATCTTGTTTGGTAAAAGGTTAACCCTTTCCCAAACAAGACCTGGTTTTGACGTCCCTGATAGAAAAGGCTTAAGAAAACATTGAAACAAAAGAAGAAAGTGCTGGTAATCAGCACTTTCTCCTTTTGTCTCAAAATTTTCTTAGTTATTTTTAACACAAATCATTTCTCTGTCAAAATTTGTTTTGTCATCTGTAGTAGCATTTGAACTGACCCACCCTAAAATTTTGTTGTTTGGGAAAGGGTTAATCCAACTCACCATGTTTTAAGTAAGCATAATCTGCCTGATCAATCCTCTCTGTCTTAGCATTCAAGTCCCGTAATTCAAACAGCGTCTGAAGTGACCATCTATCAACCCAGGAAGGCATCTTGAACCCATTGGCATGCTGCAATATACAGAACAGAGCATCTAATAAAAGTCATTCTATTTTCTTTTCATTTCAAATCCAAACTCTATGTTGTGGGTAGTCAATGGCATTGCCTCAATCCTCTCTGCATTAGCATTTAAGTCCCGTATCTCAGCCAGTGTCTGTAATGACCATCGATCAACCCAGGAAGGCAACTTAAACCCATTGGCATGCTGCATTAACCCTTTCCCAAACAGCAAAAGAATATGGTAGTTGATTTTGAAAGCTACTGCAGACGACAAAATTTGTACTGATAAAGAAAGTATTTGTGTACAATAAAGCAGAGAAAATATTGAGACAAAAGGAGAAACTGCTGGTTATCAGCAGTTTCTTCTTTTGTTTCAATGTTTTCCCAAGCCTTTTCTATTAGGGACGTCAAAACCAGGTCTTGTTTGGGAAAGGCTAAACCCATTTGCATGCTGCATAAACAATGTGATACAGATAATTCAAAGCTACAGATAAGAGGGCGTAGAAATTGTTTAATGCATGACCTTGAGAAAAATCATATTGCATGGAACAGATATAGATCTATATTGAAAGAAGGTTACATACAAAATTTGAGCTTTGTATGTCGAATACTTTTGGAGAAAAGGCCAATATTAAGTTTTCAGACAGACAGATGGACAGACAGATGGATGGACAGACAGACACCAGTAAAACAATATGTCCCCATATTGAGAGAAAAATTCAAACTAATGATTATACTGTTATATGAATCCCAAGTCATCAAATTAGAAGAATTTTGAAATTGTTTGGAAAAGATGGGACAAAAAAGCCTTACCTGACAATAAATAGCATCCTGCCCAGCTGTTATTCCATCCCAGGTCTCTGGTTTACCAGAAAGATAGAAAATATTGAGGCAAAAGGATAAACACAAATGAGCCTTACCTGACAGTATATAGCATCCTGCACAGCCATCATTCCGCCCCAGGTCTCTGGTTCACCTGAGTGTCTGGATATGTAATGGATCTCATCCTGGATAAAAATACAATATTGTATAACTTAATTTTCAGGTTGCAAGGATCCGTCTGAAGTTTTTAAAATAATCTTGACAATTTCCATCACAATGGATAACTGTGTTGTTGCATGGCAAAGTTGCATAAAATGTTTGGTATCTAATAATGAATCGAATATGATTATCAACAGGGAATATTCACCTAGCTTGCTAAACCTTTCCCATACATTGAAAATTAATATCAGTCTAATTTGAAAGGAGTTGTAGACCACAAAGTGCTCTTGGTTTAGAGAGAAGTCCTATATGATACAGCACTGAAAATATTAAGGCTACAGGAGAAAATGATGGTCACCAGCATTTCCTTCTTTTGTCTAAATGTTTTCCCAAGCCTTTTCTATCAAGTATATCAAAACAAGGTCATTTTGGAAAGGGTTAAAGAAATAGGGAAACTTAAAATAGAAGAATTACTACATCATAAGGTATTATATCATGCCATTGCTAATGAAACATTACAAGAAGCAATTTTGTTCATTCAATTGATAACAGGAATGTTTATTACAGATTTACTCATTACCAGATGGCTAAATTGTAGACTTGTTTCAATTCAAAGATAATGATGATGACAATTTCAAGTGAATGGAATTTTACATTTTTTATCATTCTGAGCAGATCACATTGTGGGAAATGAAGAAATTGATTGTCACAAGCAACGTCTTCCTTTTCCACAATGATTTCAAGAGCCTTTATCTAGTGGGGCGTTAAAATAAACAACCATTACGTGGGTATTAAAATAAGTACCTTGTATTTTGTCATAACTTCTTCTATAAAAGGGTTCTGTTCATGTGTTCTGTTGATGGCTCTCTCATATGCTGGACATGGCCTGTTGAGCAGCTGTAAAAAAACAATATCTGATTGTTTATTATTGGGTTAAATCGTTTTGGACGACCCTAAAATATTATTGTTGTGGAAGTTTCATCCAAATCCTTAACCCTTTCCCAAACAAGACCTGGTTTTGATGTGCTTGGTAGAATAGTCTTGGGAAAACATTGAGGCAAAAGAAGAAAATGCTGATAATAAGCATTTTCTCCTTTTGCCGCAATAATTGCTTAGCTTTATTGTACAAAAATTATTTCCGATTGAGCACAAATGAGCTGTGACACGAGATTTCCAACAATGTGGTCAAAAATGACATTTTCACTTTTTTACATTCGTAAAATCTTTAACATTTCATGATTAGAATACTACAAATTTGTCTAAATATCTTGACTAGAACCTGTTCAAATGACCCCATGAAGTTCATACCCTTTTTATAATTATGACGTTATGAAACTGTTAACGACATCATGAAATATATATCTGCAACGTTAATAATGTTGTTGCCTACAACAGCTTTCAAAACTAATCACCCCAAAATATTGCTGTTTGGGAAACGGTTATGAGGCAGAGCTACACACAAGAGAGAGTAAAGACATTGATTATTTCCATTCCATACCATATGTTGTGGGTACTCATTTTAAAGTGTCTCAATGAGACAACATAGGGCTTGATGAACAATAAATAAAATATCGCATTTTGAAAAGACATTACTCCTCATCTTTAGATCTGCATTACCAATATACCAAAAACATACAATGACCTGTAGAAAAATAGCGCAAGAAGAATGACAGATTGATTAAGTTTAACATATTTCAACTTCCATGATCATATTGCAGTGGCCGGTGCACCTAACCATAAATTCCTGTCATTTCTTATACCAGTACTACCTCAACATCCTTACTGAGCCCCCAGCTGCTCACCCACAAATGTTAACGATTATCAAACTACCGGTGGGAGGCAATTTTGTCTAAAAGGATATTTGCTGCGACCAGGGATTGAAGCAAGGAGCTCATGAGAGAGAGTCCAATGTGCTATCAACTGTACCAAGGCTAAGGTGTTAAATGGTTGTTATCAAAGATAGTATTTGTGTAAAATATGGCATAGAAAATATTGAGACAAAAGGAGAAACTGCTGGGTATCAGCAGTTTCTTCTTTTGTCTCAATGTTTTCCCAAGCCCATTCTCTTAGGGACGTCAAAACAAGGTCTTGTTTGGGAAAGGTTTAAATGAAAGAAAACACTCACTGGATCTGTTCTATGATCAACTGTATGTACTGGGATTGGCATCCATGCTAGTGAGGGGTCCCAGGTTTGAGTCTCGTCTGGAGGAAACATCCCTGCCAGCACACAGTAAGCGCTCATCAGCGTCCGACTTATGTCTGTACTTCGGGAATATACCTGAATGGGAAAATAAATAAGGTATATTATTGTCGCTTTTCAATGAAAACCTCCTAACAAGCTGCACTTTTGAGGTTTTTGTTGAAAAGCAATGATATATTACAAGGCATGATTTCCAAGCATGTAATTTCATTAACTTTTTGGCCACCTGAGACTCGCGCTAAAATACTTCCGACATTTTATGCTCTACTGTATTTACTGGAACTGGCATCCAGGCTAGTGAAGGGTCCCAGGTTTGAGTCTCGTCTGAAGGAAACATTCCTGCAAGTACGCAGTATGCGCTCATCAACGTCCGACTCATGTCTGTACTGCGGGAATATACCTGCATGGGAAAATAAATAAGGTATATTATCATCGCTTTTCAACGAAAACCCAGTAACTGCAGCTTAAATAAAGCTGCAATTACGAGGTTTTTGTTGAAAAGCGATGATGTAATATTACTTGGCATCATTTCCCAACACAAAGTTTCATTAACCTTTTGGCTAGCCGGAACTCAAGCTAAAGTACTACCGACATTTTATGCTCAACTGTATGTACTGGGATTGCCATCCAGGCTAATGAGGGGTCCCAGGTAACAATAGAGCTTTGACTTTATTGAATTTGCTCTGATAAAACCATTACTGTACCTCTCTGGGTCTCCTTTTTATGCTCCCCGCAAAAAAATTTCTGGGGAGCATAATTATAGTCACCATGCTGTCCGTCCGTCCATCTGTCCACAGCCAGATCTCAGCAATCCTTGGGCCAAATTCAATGAAACTTCACAAGTGAACTCCCTGGGATAATCCCTAGGGACATTTTTTCTCCGTATCTTGATTTGAGGCTGCGTCATGGAAAAAGGGGCCTTAATGTAACAAGAGTTGTCCGCGGACAACATTTATCCAAAAACCCAGTACCAATGTACCTCTGCCTTAACACATTACCAAACAGCAAAATTTTGGACTTTTCCAATTTGGAAAGTGTTGCAGACTACAATTTTAAGTTGATGAAAAATCTTTACATTTTTGGTTAGAAAACATTGTGGTAAATGTAGAAATTGCTTGTCACAAGCAATTTCTTCATTTTCCACAATGTTTTCCAAAGCCTTTTTCTTTAGGGCTTCAAATGCATCTAGACAGGCAGACATTGCCTATATATAGATGTCGACCATGGTGGTAGGAAATTCAAAAGCTGTCAATGTTTGCTAATGGGAATAAACATTACTGTACCTCTCTGGGTCTCCATTTCCTATCCAAAAATCCAGTGTCAATGTACCTCTGCCTTAAAAATACTCCAAGCTCTTTAGTTTGTCTCATCCCAAGCTGTAAAAGATTAATGATAAATCCTTTAACATGATTTTTTTCATCATTTTTTCTTCATTATTTTCATCATGTAAGGAGTATTCTTGCAAATCTTAAAAGTCTTGCTAAGTAGAAAATATGGTGGGAAATGAAGAAATTTTAAATCTTGTCACAAGCAATGTAGCCATTTGCCATAATATTTTTCAGAGCCTTTATCAGGCCTGAAGAAAGCAATTTCACATTGGGCCCCTGTGTCTGAATATTGGGAAGTGGGAGGGGGTATTGGGGAGGGTCTAAATTGGAAACTTGGGGGGGGGGGGGGGGAATAGCCCCTAGCCCCTCTGTTCCTACGGGCCTGTTTATCTTGTGGGGTGCCAAAAAGTGTCAGTGTGAGGGAAAGGGTTACAATACCTGAGTAAGTTGTCCAAAGCCAAGTGGCCAATCCTGTTCAGTATAAATATCCCTCCTGTAAGACGTCAGCTGACTCCCGTCTCCATGTCGGTGAATCTGCAATTTCAGTCAATTGTAAAAAGGCTTCATAGCAAGAAACATATTTATTCAACTAGATGACATAATAGGGCCTTGACACATGAGAGGGCAAAATTTTGGACTTGTCCAAATTCAAAGATCTTGCAGACCACAATTTCAAATGAAAAAAATTCTACATTTTTGGCTTTTCTTGTGAAAAAAAAAAAAAAAAAGTCGCAAATGAAGAAATTCCAAAGCCTTAATCTTTGGGGCTGTCTAAACATGCCTTTATTTGTGAATCTGGGATTACATTCAAATGTAAAAGGCTTGTGACAAAAGTACATGTACTAGGTCAACTAGCGGACATAATTGTGCCTGCATGAATGCTTTTTAGCGAAATGAAAGTCAAATAATGGGACACAAATATTCTAACCTATTACCAAACAGTAAAATTTTAGACTGTTCTAAATTCAAAGGTGTTGCAGGGGACAATTTTGAGTGATTGATTAATTGAGTGGTGTTTAATGCCTCTTTCTACTACTTTGGTATCACAGTGCCTGGAGAATCGAACTATGGATTTCTGTCATTTTTCATACCAATACTAACACAACATTCTTACCAAGCCTCCAGCTACTCGCCCACATAGGTTAACGAATATCAAACCATACAATTTTGAGTGAATGAAATTCAAGTTGCTTTGGTCATTACTCTTTTTGGGTAGGAAACATTGTGGGAAATGTACATATTGCTTGTAACAAGCAATTTCTTCATTTCCCACAAGGTTTTCCATAGCCTTTATCTTTTGTGGCATCACAAAAAGGAGAATGAATGAAAATGGCTTATGTCTCAAAGCCACACATCTTTTAGACGGAAAATGGTCTGATGAAAAGCCTAACAATAGTGTACCCCAAACATCTGACTTCCTTTTATTAACCCATTACCAAACTGTAAAATTTCAGACTGGTCCAATATGTTGCAGACAACAATTCTAAGTAAATGGAATTTTACATATTTTGTTCTTTATGGATAGAAAACATAGTGGGAAATGAAGAAATTGCTTGTCACAAGCAATTTCTTCATTTACTGTAATGTTTTCAAAAGCCTCTTGTGGGGCGTCAAAAGGTGTCATTAAGTGGGAATGGGTTACTTCCTGAATCCAGAAATGTACATCAACTAATCCGAGTCTTCTCTGATGAAAATTCGCTCTTTGATATTTGGATGTCGCTATTTACATCAGAGCGCACTGGCATTCAAAAACAGTGGAAAGTAGCCTAGGTCATTGTAAACAATGGCTGTTCCGGTGAGGGTTGTTGCAAAATGTTGCCTATAAACCTATTAGAAATACTTTTTGGTCTTGAATTTTTCACCGGGCATGACAATAAATGGTTCATTGATCGGTATCATAAGGCGTTTTAAGGATAGCGTTTAAGATCGGACGGTGAACAAAGCACCATAGCTTGTGTCAAACTTTCCGTTGTTTTTGAATGGTAGTGTGCTGTGATGTAAATGAGCAACATCAACATATCAAAGAGCGAATTTCATCAGAGAAAACTCAGATTATGTATCAACCAAAAGTACAAACTTGTTCTACAGTTTACAAAAATATATGTACATATACAGGGTCCAACATTAACTTTTTTGGTTACATGACAGTCAGGCTTGTTGCTGCCAGATGATGCTAGCCCTGACCAATTACGCAGTGGTCCTGACCAAATATTTGGATAATTGGGAAAAGGTGTAAACAACAATAATCCATTCATAAGCTAAAAGACAAGTTTTGAATCACAAATGAAGGAAAATTTGAAGGGCCTATGTTCTTGTTGTGTCACATATTCCATGTTTTCATTATGGTAATAGTGACTGAGATTTGAAATGAGGCTGACCAGTTGGTCTTATATCGTGGGGATCTAACTAGCCCTGACCAAGAAGCAGACAGTAAATGTCTGTCGGGCACAGGTTAGTGTTGAACCCTGATATAGCTATTGATGTTAACTAAGATAATGCATTAAGAATAAAAAGAGTACAATCAAGCACATATAAAAGAGACATCCCAAAGTTAGAAATAGAAAAGGCTTAGGAAAGCATTGAGGCAAAAGAAGAAGAATATGCTGGTAACCAGCATTTCTTTGATTGGCCTCAATGTTTACTGTGCTGTATTTCACACTGTAAATCCTGTCTTAGACACCATCCATTTCGTCCTCTGCAGAAGCCTTAAATCCATCATTGTCATGATCATCCTAATTTTTGGGAAAGGGCTAAACATCTTTTTTTTTCATAAAATACTGCATAATTATATGCATGGCGTTCAGACTTTATCTTTAGGTCCCGAAAAAGGCTATTTCAAATATAATCATTCAACATGGAAACCATTGAGGGAAAAGGAGAAACTGCTGGTTATCAGCAGTTTCTTCTTTTGTCTCAATGTTTTCCCAAGCTATTTCTATTAGGGATGTTAAAACCAGGTCTTGTTTGGGAAAGGGATTAATTAATCAAACAACAAATATTTAGGGTGGTCTGGTCAAATTTGAGAGCTGCTGCAGACGACAAATTGATGTTAAAACAGAGCTCCAGATAAGAGGGGATGAAGACTTTCTAACTTTTTTATTTCAAATCCAATTCCTATGTTGTGAGTACTCATTTGAATCGTCTCGATGAGCCAATTCTAATGAGTACCCACAACATAGGTTTTGATGGAATTTTAGTGAAATATTTCTTTTTGAAAAGTCATCACCCTCTCTTATCTGGAGCTCTGGTTAAAACAGAGGATGCATGTACCATAAAACCCAGATATTGTAAAGGCAAAAGGAGATATGCAGCATTTTCTTCTTTTGTCTCAATATTTTCCCAAGCCTTTTCTATTAGTGACTTCAAAAAAGGTCTTGTTTGGGAAAAACTTACATGTATATTATGTTACTTTGTTATATGATAAAATAGTGTTAGCAGTTAGATGGGTGCCCCACATTAACTTACAACATGGACTAAACGTAAAGTCCAAGGGCTTGTGCGTTTATAGGGTTTTGATTTGTGTTTTCTTGTAACTCGTGGAACTGGACTGAAAAATGTGTACCCAGTCAGAAATGTGATGAGACATTTTAAGGAATACGACCCATCATTAGCTCTTAATGATTCGTGTAATGTCGGCTGTTTCCGCAACAACGGAAATAATCGAGCATGTTCGGATTTACGGAGATTTTTTAAAACATTTTTGTATAGAGACATCTACATTAGATTTGAATTTGTACGAACAGTTTCTACAACGAATCCCAGCCGATGAATTTATAAAAACGTCAAATGAAACGAAAAAAGACGAAAAAATCAAAATATTTTGGCATTTAGAATGACCTCCCTTTGCAACAACAACAACTACAGTGCACCCAGTGATCTCCCCTGAATCAGAATTACGTATCTCTGACGTAATATGTCACTGTTTGGAGGTTGATTCGCACCATAAATATTTCGTTCCATAACTGGTCACTTTGTTTACCGTAATTTGAGCTTTTTCTTTGGGAAAAGGTAAGCTTGACCTTTGCCATTTCTTTCTGTTTAACCCTTTCCCAAACAACTAGACACAAGATAAGACCAACTGATGCTTTCTCTACGCTAGGTTTGCGTGAAAAAAGAAACCAATGAGAGAAAAGAAGCAAATACTGATAATGTATTTATTTTCTTTGTAGAATTTCTATTTGATTATATACAGGCCCGTAGGAAGCAATTTCATATTGGGGGGGGGGGGGCTAACGGCCTTGTGCTGAATATTTGGGGGTTAATTTGGATTTTCCCGAAATTTTCAGTGTAAAATTAAGAAAATTCGTCATTTTTGAACAACTTTTCCCCCAAAAAGCTCCCCCCAGCCCCCCCTATTCCTATGGGCCTGATATATTTTTGTGTTTCTGTCTCGTCTTTTCCATCTCTTTAGCTACTAATAAGGCAGCAAACATGATTCAAACATGACATCAGAAAACTGATATTCAAAAGTTGCTTGTTCACATAACCCTTTCCCAAACAAGACCTAGTTTTGGCAGAGACCTATCTTTCTACAACATTCCTGGCTTTATTTATTTTTTTTTTCAAAATGTTTCTTGTGATGATAATACCGTCCTCAACTCACACTCAGACTCACACTCAGACACACAAATTTCTGGGGCATTTTAACAATTTTCGACATAGACATGTTTGGCTAACGATCTACATGCAGATATTGTGTACTTGTAACATTCTTATTTCTACCATTGTTGAAGTGACATTTCAGAATTTTTTGTCATAAATTTTACTTTTATTCTTATCTGAAAAAGCATATTTCCTTATGAAAATTCTGAAAATTTCGAGCCAAAATATTGCGCCGTTTACGAGAAATTTATATTTTTGTGTTAAAATTGAACAAATTGTTGTGGACAACAGTTCGGATTTATATGCAATTTATCGATTATGTCTCAACTTTAAATGCGTGTTTCTCGCTTATTGGCAACAACTTAAAAAAACCAATAGTATTTATACTCATTAGAATAATCAATCTTGGCATCAAGACATACTTTAAAAAATTGAAATTGGAATGAAATGTCCCTTTAAAGTATTGAAACTTTGCACACATGCTTGTGGTCAGACATGTATATATTCCTTATTAAGGATAAAGATTGGGTAAAGATTCATCACCCTTTCAAATTTCTACTTGGGTAGACTTTTTATTCTTTTCATCCTATAAAATTTCACAATCCAACACTTTTTTGTTGAGCTATCCTGTCCACTGACAACTCTTGTTTTATAAACATTTTTTGTTTATATATATTTTTTCTTAATACTAACATTAATTTTACTATTATATAAATATTCCAATACAAACAATAAAAAACTGTAAAATTGATATGGAACAATTTATTTAAGTATAATGAACAAAGAGTGCCATTTTCCTTAAGAAATTGGGCGGTAGTAAATAAGGGGGTGTATTAGTTAAAGTGATTTTTTTTAATTTGTGTACGGCGAAACTGTTTAATTTTTACTTTATTTGAAAGAATATACAATGTACACATAGCAAAATTATGATCTCCCTTTTGTGCCATGCATTTTGATATATCATTGGAATTAATGTTATTTAAAATTGACTATTGTTTCAGATTCGTCCGAAAAGCCTGTCGAAAGTATGGTAGCCATGTATTACAAAAGCAAAAAAAATATTTTGCTGCTGGTTATTATTCATCTACTTGTTAGTCCATTGTTGGGGATAATATGAGCTATCGATTAGATGCAAACACTTGTGTTTCTTGCTTTTAATCATGCAGTTTTTGTGTTTAAAAGCTCACTTGGGGTGTTTGGCATTTCATGATATTGTATGACCCTGATGCAAGATATAATATTATCAAAATTTCACTAACGAAACAATCAAAGTTGATAAAAATTGGCAATTAGATGCGGGATACCATGCTGATTTTAAATATATATAGTTACTTATGTATCTTTATGATTCTATTGATGGGTCGTATACCTTAAAAATGAATGGAATATAAATGGTGTAAACTGTTTGGGAATGATTTAAGGATAATTTAAGATTTTGTTCTCCTTTTCTCTCTCTGTTTTCTTTTTTCATTATAATGCTACCAGCCTGTTGAAGTCTTTCTTCTCATGATCATACAAGTTAGACATTGAGTCTCAGGGGTTGAAAAATTTCTTCAAACCTAAATTTCTACTCGCCCTTAAGGCAACCCAACTCGCCCTTAAAGATGAAGAATATTTTAGACTGTTGGCTCTTACGGATGCATTATTATGCAAATAACATAACTCTTTGACTCTACAAATAAAGTTTCTTTGGTATAAATGACAGACAGGATTCGCACTGGCGATCGCCACTTCAAAAGTCATAGGCGAATAAGGCAACAATTTTATTAAAGGAAGTGGCTAGGGACACGGGCCCGTATCTCTAGCCCATGGGAGCTAGAGATACGGACCCGTATCCATAGCAAAACCCCATTGTTTTTGCTAGAGATACGGGCCCGTATCTCTAGCGAAATGATGGGGTTTTTGCTAGGGATACGGGTCAAACGACTTCCGGTCTAACATAACCTATCGTGTCATTTATGGAAAATCGATATTGATCCTTTCCCAAACTGCGAAATTCAGACTGGACATTTTGAAAAGTTCCAGGAGACAAATAAAGTATTATTTATGTCTCGATTAGACAATACGGGCGGTATTGCAGGGGAAATGTCGAGGGAATGGGGAAATTGCTGAAATTGTTTCTTCTCGTTTGATAAAGGGTTAAAATAGAAACCTTTAAGTTTTATATCATCAGTTTATTCCCGGAACGTCGAGTCGCATTTATGAGGAATATTGTTGCATGAAAATAGGAGAAAACTTAATTATATTTTGCATTGTAACATTTTTTTTATTCGTGGTAGATCTATAACATTTATTGTAACATATATACATTATGTATAATAACTAGGCCTATTTACATGTATTTACGTTTTAACCCGGACGGCAAGATTTTAGACGAGTACAATTCTATCTTTCTGGACAGAATACGTCGTGAGAAATTAAGAAATTGCTTGTCACAATCAGTACTGTCTTCAATCTTCACATTGTTTTGCAAACCTTTTTATGTCTACAGTCAATGGGCGTCAAAAAGCGTCAGTTTGACGGTATACAGTCATTTCGTACCATAACCATTTCGTACCATAATATAATTGGTCATTTCGTACCATAGTTTGGTCATTTCGTACCATAGTTTGGTCTTTTCGTACCATAATCTCGTACCATAATTTATGATTTGGTACCACATTTTATTTCAAAAGCTGTCGACAAAAGTAGAAAAAATAGATAAAGATATGAAAAATATCTAAGAATATAGATCTAAGACATAATTTTACCAAGAACATGCTTTTAATCAACTTATATATAATCAAAGTACTGAAAGTACTGTTAGAGAGCATGTTTGACACAACATGAAATCTTGTGACAATATTGCATGGTAACATAATTTATGCAAAACAATCCATGAATATAGGTGGAGCCAGTACGAGAATATTCCAGAACTAGGAATCTGTACTACAACCTGTAGAAGAAGTAGAAGAAGTATTAACAAAACATTTTAATCCAACGGCAAAATTGTAGACTGTCCCGAATCCAAAGATGTTGCAGACGACAATTTTAACTGAATAAAATTTTACATGTTTCTGTCTTTCTATATAGAAAACATTGTGGGAAATGAAGAATTTGCTTGTCATAAGCAGTTTCTTCATTTTCCACATTATTTTCTGAGGCTATTTTCCTGTGGGTGTCAAAAAGAGTCACTGTGTGGTAATGGGTTGAAAGAAAGCCCACCAAAACGTCACCAAAACATGACTTCATTCAAAAGGCTGCATAATGAGGAACTGTCCATCATAGTTTCTTACAAATTCAACCATAAATGGAGGAATGTGTTAAAAATGTATTGACAATAACAGGGTTTCCATTAGGACCAAAATCCCAAGAGTCATTGACCCTTGAGGCCAAAATCCCAAGAGTCAAAATGAAGGCGAGAAAAATCAAACCTTGAACGATTGATAGAGGGGAAGGGGGGAGTGGAATGCTGATTTATATGAAAATGTTTCAAAAAGACCAAAGTGCTTATTTTAAGAGTAAATGTAACACCTTTCAAACCTTTAGAGTGCTACAGATGAGAAGGGATATTGACTTTTCAAAAAGTATTGTTGTTATCAAACCCTATGTTGAAGGTACTCATTGGAATCAACTCATTGATGCTATTCAAATGAGTACCCACAAGATGGGGTTTGGATTTGAAATTAAAGGTTGGAATGCATTTGCCCCCATTTTACCCCCCCCCCCCCACCCCCTTATTAACAAATTTAGTACAAGATTGAAATCTTGTTTAAAATGATAGAAATCAAATTCTTGATATTGAAAAGCTGATATTTTTCATTTATGCCAAGGAAATTTCAAAGAAAAAATATTTATCTTTGATAAAGTGCACCTTTAAATTTTCCTTTGATAATGCCGTGTCTAAACCACGAAAACCCATGACAATTAAGATATCTGATCATTTTACCTTTTTTTAAGAACTTAAGCCAGCTAGATCAATTATATTTCGAATAAGTAAGAAAACTGAGCATTAATTACTACATATTCAATGGATTCTGTTTGTTATTCAATGGTAATGTAATCAGAATTTCATGGCCGCCGGCGAGAGAGCTCTACCTGTTGAGTGATGATAAACTTCTTTCAAGTTCTTGGTATTTTTACAAGCAGATTGTGTATTTTATTGCCACACAGCTACTTCAAATCAAATCAAGGACTGTGACAAATTAATTAATGGATTTACGACTGATAATCCGCGTGCATCACTGATGTCAAATTAACACTTTACACCTGACTTGCAAATCGGCGAAAGATTGCATAACACAGTCACAGATTATCGATTTTTTACTGCTCTGAACTAAAGGTGTGACCTGGATAATGGGTCAATTAGTAGATATCCCTTCATCTAATCCGAGTCTTCTCTGATGAAAATTCGCTTTTTGATATTCTGTTGACACTCATTTACAAAATGAGCGTTATCCGAATGTCAAAAAGCGATTTTTGATCAGATATGATTCGGATTACCCTTCATCTTGAATGATGGGTGACGCATAGGTCGTAAAAATCAAGAGTCAGAATGATGCATCAGTTGAAATTTCTGAGAGTCAAATTGGGGTCATTTTCATTTTTCATGCGTCAAAACCCGAGCTCCCGGGTCAAACGGAAACCCTGAATAAAGTGAAGCCTCTTTTTCTGTGATGCAATATAGTATCAAAAACCTATCACCATTTTCTTCTTTTACCTCAATATTTTCCAAAGCTTGCTCTTATAGATACATTAAAACAAAGTTTTGTTTGGGAAAGGATAAGTTCAAATCAATCCATTCATAAATGTGTGAGAAGATGAGTTAATAGGAAATTTACTCTAATGCCCCCTTTATCCATGACACAACATACTATCACCAAACAGCACAAGCTTTACAATAAATACACTCAGATAGACACCCACTAGTAGAATTTCTGTCTGCGGAATGTGATTCTATTTTTGGACCATTTGCACTGTCCAAAATTTAGGCTACATGACTTGACCGCATGACCTGCATGACCCAATTGTGAATGGCAAATTACTACTCAGATCTCTTTTTTATTTAAGACTTGTTTAATACTTGATTTTTTGCTTAGATCATACATGCTATCTATTTTATATTATGACACATTTGACACGTAGACTATTCTAATTGTCATTTAGATCTTTTTGTCTTGTTTGGGAGGAACTATTTTCGTTGTGCGGTTTGTAAAGTACATCTAAAGTACATTAAAGCATGATAAAATAAGAGAGACATGCTCTCTAAAAAACCATTCATTTGGTTCGATTAATTATTTGGTAAGTTTGCTGTCACTGATTGTCACACCTTCTGGTATCAATTAAAGTCTACCCACAAACAAGCAATTATCATTTACAAGGATGATTATGAGGCATTTCTTAACTCTTTCCCAAACGACAAAAATTATGGTTGCAAATTTGAAAGCTGATGCTGACGACAAAGTTCATGATGATAAAGAATTCATTTATTTAAGCTTTGAAATATTGAGACAAAGGGAGGTACTCGTCTGTGTTATTGCAAAACCTCGTAACTAGAGTTTTTATATAAAGCATAGTTTAGAAGTTTTTTATTCCAATAACACAGACAAAATGATGGTTATCAGCATTTACTTCTTTTGTCTCAATGTTTTAAAATGCATCGAACTATCAGGGACGTGAAAATGAGGTCTTGCTTCGGAAAGGGTAAACTTTGAGACTGTTCAAAATTAGAGTCGCAGGAAATTTTATCTTCTTATCTTTCTTGTTAGAAAACATTGTGGGAAATGAAGAAATGGCTTGCGACAAGCATTTCTTCATTTTCCACGATGTTTTAAAAAAGCCTAAAATTACCTTGTTCAGCATCAAATGGCGTCACTGTGTGACGGTGGGTTAAACAAGTCCGCATTTAGATAGGTTTTGACACATTTAGGCTTTGAAAAACATTTACACAAAAGACAATCTAATTGAAATATAGATCATATCTTTCAGTAGGATCTAACGACGACCCGTTGAGGGTCATCTTCTGTGACCTTTCTTTGGACCAATCAGATTTAACTTTGGAAAAGTTGAAAGATTTTTCGCATGCGCACGGGCATGCGCACTACCGTGCACACTACACTTCCGTTTCTAACGATAACTAGTTGCCATGGACGCCTCCAGTGTGGTGACCAAAGTCCGGTAATTTTGAGAGCAAAGACATGGCATTCATGAAGCAGATAGTCTTCTGCATGGCAGCAACAGTTCAACACGATAATCACGATAAACCGAAACAAAGCGATGTTAATTTATAAACGTAAAACGTCGGTGGGGAGTCAAAACCTCGTAACTCCAGCTTTTTCAAGCTGTAGTTACGAGGTTTTGACTACCTATCCACGATAAACTACATATTGGCAATTTGAATCGTCGTACAATAGATTCCAATTAGCTCAGTCGGTAGAGCGTCCGACTCGTGTTCCTAATGACCAGGGATCGACACCCACCTTAGCTTCATATTTTTTTCCTACTATGTATTTTATATTTTTCAATCTAAAAGTTTCTAGAAATCACAGATATAAAAACATAATTGATAATTGTATTTTTATTTAGTTTTTGCAGTTTCTAGAATAATTTGGAATGGAAAAATGTAATAAAGATGATAAAAAATAGGGGGACAATAAGATGAAGTAGGCGCGAGGTTCGATCCTCTAATCCACGGATTACAAGTCGGCAGCTCTACCAACTGAGCTAATCTGACTACTACTGGTTGTATACCAATTGCCAATATATACTTTATTTATGTTCAAAATTACACACCGCTCTACTTCGGGTTAGCACAATGATCGCACAAAACTGCCACTTAGTACAGTGCCAAAAATATAGGCCTACCGAAACCTATCCACTTCATTAATAAATGCCATATCTTTGCTCTCAAAACTAACGGACTTTGCTCTTTGCTCGGTGTCAAGCGCGTGTCTATCGACCGCAGCCATTTTGATGTGGTTGTCACGGACAACAGACCTGTGTTTGCAACGAGCGTTTTGATTGGTTGGTGTAAAAATAGAAAAAATGGAAATTCCCAGGTCACAGAAGATGACCCCTAATGCGCGATCTTCAGATGTAACATTATGAAATTATGTTATCTGGATTCATTCAGATTGCGCAAAAGAAGAAATCATCGATTTGAATACATCATTTTAAAAGACTTGTAAGTTTTCTTTTGAGTTATGCATTGCAGGCAATCGGCTAAACATTGGTATTTGAGCAACATATTTGTAAATATAGCCTGAACTGCAAATGTAGTAGAAATTTAGATCTTTGTATGATTCTAGTTTAAAATGGATTTATTTCATGGCCAAAATTGCATATAAAATGTTTGGAAATTGGTTCATCTTTGATAAGTATTCATATTTCTTTATATTTCACAGAGGAAATCAATGGTAAAAGGTTTAAACAAGAGGACCATGATGGTCCTATATCGCTCACCTGAACCAAAATGATATAAGCAACACTTTTCTTCAATTCAAAAAATATTTATGACTCTAAGACTGAAAACGAACTTATGGTCAATAACATTGTGAAAATCGAACTCATCCAAGATTTCATCGTGCCCAACATTGTGTCCAAGATTTGTCTTGTTTGATAAATAATTGTAGATTCTGGAGTATAAACAAGGTCAAAAACAGCCGAAAACAGCAATTTCAAGGGCACATAACTCTCGACTTTCTGGTCAGATCAGGCTGAAAATCAAACTCATCCAAGATCTTATGATATCCAACATTGTGTCCAAGATTTGTCTTGATTGGTCAATAATTGTAGATTCTAGAGTGTAAACAAGGTCTAAAGCAGCCTAAATCGGCAATTTTATCAAATTCAAGGGCACATAACTCTCATCTTTCTGGTCAGATCAGACTGAAAATCAAACTCATATGAGATCTTATGGTCTCCAACCTTGTGTCCAAGTTTTGGATTGATTGATCAATAATTGTAGATTCTAGAGTGTAAACATCGTCGAAAACAGCCAAAAATGACAATTTTGTCAAATTCAAGGGCAAGTAACTCTCGACTTTCTGATCAGATCAGACTGAAAATCATACAGATCCGGGATCTGATGGTCTCAAACATTGTGTCAAAGTTTTGTCTTGATTGATGAATAATTGTAAATTCTAGAGTGTAAACAAGGTCAAAAACAGCCGAAAATGGCAATTTGATCTAATTTAAGGGCACATAACTCTCCACTTTTTGATCAGATCGGACTGAAAATCAAACTTATCCAAGATCTTATGGTCTCAAACATTGTGTTCAAGTTTTGTCTTAAATGATAAATAATAGTAGATTATAGAGTGTAAACAATGTCAAAAACAGCCAAAATCAGCAATTTTATCAAATTCAAGGGCACATAACTCTCATCTTTCTGGTCAGATCAGACTGAAAATCAAACTCATATGAGATCTTATGGTCTCCAACCTTGTGTCCAAGTTTTGGATTGATTGATCAATAATTGTAGATTCTAGAGTGTAAACATCGTCGAAAACAGCCAAAAATGACAATTTTGTCAAATTCAAGGGCAAGTAACTCTCGACTTTCTGATCAGATCAGACTGAAAATCATACAGATCCGGGATCTGATGGTCTCAAACATTGTGTCAAAGTTTTGTCTTGATTGATGAATAATTGTAGATTCTAGAGTGTAAACAAGGTCAAAAACAGCCGAAAATGGCAATTTTGTCAAATTCAAGGGCACATAACTCTCGTCTTTCTGGTCAGATCATACTGAAAATCAAACTCATCCGAGATCTTATGGTCTACAATGTTATGTCCAAGATTTGTCTTGATTGATCAATAATTGTAGATGCTAGAGTGTAAACAATGTCAAAACTAAGTATTTTTCGCATTCAAGGGCAGATAACTCCTGACTTTCTGGTTCGATCTGACCCATAATCAAACTCATCCGAGATCTTATGGCCATACATGTTTTGACCAAGTTTGGTCAAGATTGGCTTATATTTGTAGATGCTAGAGTGTAAACACGAAATTGTGGACGGACGGACGGACGGACAGACGGACAGACGGACAGACGGACGACGGACAAAAAGTGACCACAATAGCTCACCTTGAGCACTTCGTGCTCAGGTGAGCTAAATATATGGTACAAAACGGTAAAATTATGATACGAAATGACCAAAGTTATGGTACGAAATGGCCAAAATTATGGTACGAAATGACCAATTATGGTACGAAATGACTGGTACGAAATGGTTATGGTACGAAATGACCATAATTCAGTTTGACAACCTTTGGGGTATTGATATCTTATATTTTTCTAACACCTTATGACAACAAGGTGCTAACTATTTGCAGCTTCAGCAGTGGCAATGATTTCACGCGTACGACGTGTGTATAACTTTCGTTTGATTAAATTATTCTTGTTTGACAAGAAACTTTAAATGCGAATAGAGTACATAGTTCCCAGAAGAAACCAAACTAAACAATAATGAAACTTTGGCAAATTTTACTTTAATACAATAAGCCGCAATATTGCACAAAAAAGTAATTAGAAGAAAATTAAAGGGTAGATCATCAACCAATTTCTTGTGTTCCCTCAATGTTTTTTCTTAAACTTTTTCGTGTACGAACGTCAAAACCTTAATTTTGCAAAGGGTTCAACGACTATCTAATTTTGGCCAGTAATGGAAACTGCTTTAACACTTTCAAAACTAGACCTGGTTTTGAGGTCTTTCTTGCTTGGAAAAAACATTGTGACAAAAGTAGAAATTCTGATAATCAGAATTTTCTTACTTTGCCTCAATATTTTCTTTGCTATAATGTGCAGAAATACTTTCTTTATAAACCGTTTTATTTCCCGAGGTAGCTTTTAAATTGGACGGGTATAAATGTTTGTTGTTCTGGTTTGCGTGACCTGGTAAAAGCCTAGACGTCCCAAAAAGAAAAGGCTACAAAATATGAAGAAAAAAGAAGAAAATGCTGGTAATTTACATGGTATCCTTTTGCGTCAATATTATTTATGTTATATTGCACATGTTATATTGAACATAAGTGAAGCAGATGATTTTCGGTGTGAACGTTTCCGAAAAGTTATATGGGTTATCTACTGCATGTCTATAATTATGCTGGACTTACTTTCAAAATATCGAAGGCAAGGGTTACGAACTTGTAAGACAGCTGTAAGTGTAGATGTAATTACACCTTTTTTTGCATTAAACTGAAAATGATATTATTTTTGATGATATTATTGTTGCAATTGAGTTATTCAACAACGCGATGACACCCCTTTTCTACAGACAAAATATAAATACTGTATATTCTAAATTATAAAGGCATAGGAAGCAATTTCATATGGGGAAGAGGGCTTCATCCCCTCTCCGGGCCAGTGTTTGACTATTGGAGGGGATTTATTAGAATTTCCCAATTTTCTTCATTATAAAATTAAGATATGAAAATTCGGCGTTTATGTCCAAATTTAGAGGTAACAGGCCCCCTTCCGGCCCCCTGTTCACCACTTACAATCGAAAAAAGAGTGAAAATCTCGCTCCTCTGCGAACATTTATCTGCCGGTCCAAATTGTGTGAGCTTCAGCCCCGGTTAGATTTTTACAGGACAGTTTATTGTCAATTAAACAAGAATAGTCTTACATCTAAACAAAGGAAAGGGTTAATACAAATTATACACATGTGGAGTCTGCACGTGTGAAACCATTGCCACTGATTAAGTTGCAAACAGCCAGCACCTTCTTGTCAAAAGGTAAATAAAATAACATGATATATTGAAAAAATAACGAAGTTTCAATTTCAAACCATTCGTTTTAGCAATTTCTCCATTCCTTCGACATTTCCCCTGCAATATCGCCCGTTTTTTCTAGTTAATAGATATAAATAATATATTATTTGTCTTCTGGAACTAATTTCAGAATGACCAGTCTAAATTTCGCAGTTTGGGAAAGGATCAATATCGATTTTCCATAAATGACACGATAGGTTATGTTAGACCGGAAGTCGTTTGACCCGTATCCCTAGCAAAAACCCCATCGTTTCGCTAGAGATACGGGCCCGTATCTCTAGCAAAAACAAGGGGGTTTTGCTAGGGATACGGGTCCGTATCTCTAGCTCCCATGGGCTAGAGATACGGGCCCGTATCCCTAGCCACTTCCTTTATTAAAAAAAGATGGTCAATAAATCGAATGTGGCTCCTGAAGACTTGACTCCATCTTTTACCATAAATCAATCGCCGATTAAACACTGTACACACTTACTTTTTATTTAATTCGAAAGATAGATTAGCTGTCAAAATGGTCGAGTAAGCACACGTGGTCAGTTTAATATGTACAACTACCCGGTAAATGTGAAAGAATTTCTTTGTGTAATCGCGAGGCGGCATAACAGAAAGAGACAACGCGTATGTGTTAAAACCATTTAACGTCGGTGTATTTACTACGTAGATAGCATTTTGTTTTCATTGCTTCATCCCATTCTCCCGCGATTTTTGGCACGCGCGACTTTTGTAAACAAATCATAGTAAAACGTAACCTTATTTGGTTGCGGAAAAATCACGTGATTATATTGAAACTGGAATGACTACGTCATCAATTGACTGTGTTTGCGGCGTCTTTGATCTCGCTCAATTCATCGCATATGAGTAACACAGATTTTACTCTAGTTTCCTTGTTTAGTTTCACTTTTGGGATTGATCGACATAAACAGGGAAAGGTCTTATTTTACAGCGAATATGATTGTTTCCGATATGAAGTTTGAAATAAATACTTTCTTTTCGATCTTTTATTTTTTTTACCCTCAATCAGCGTGATTCAAGTCCAAAATTTGCACTCGTCCCGTCGGACTAGTTCGTCCCCAAATCTACTCGTCCTACGGCATTTTCTACTCGCCAATGCGAGCGGGCGAGTGGATTTTTCAACCCCTGAGTCTTTCTCAGTCTCTCTCTCTTTCTCTATAAAAAATCTGTTGTGGATTCATGATTATAAAAGTTTTTAATTAGACACAGTGGCTGATCCAGAGTGGGTTGGGTGGTTCATTACAACCTCCCTCTGTAGACTGATTATTTCATTCTCATGCCAGGGATTTTTTTGGGGTGCCTCATGGGCCGAAATTCGGCCCCTTTCCCAATGGAATTTAGCCTACTTTTTTCCCAATCTGAAGAAAAAATTCCCAATCACAATTTAGAAAAAATATCAAAATTATCAAAACATAAATAAAATTGCTTTAACAAGTCATTTGAGAACAAACTAAAGCTCTCTATTCAATATGCATATCAATATATTGATATTTTCGGTTTATAAATGAATTTCTCTTAATCTAACACCTTATATGAGGTAAGTGTATAATGTTTGAAATTTCCCAATTCCAGGGTTTACACCGCTAAGTTTCCCAATTGAAAAGGCCCCAGGGCCCCTTCCAAAAATTGCCAAAAAAATCCCTGCATGCAGAAATTCATTCAAAATTGTTAATTAGTAGGAAAACGCCCCCCCCCCCCCCCATCTACTGTTTAACAATCGATTGCCGTTTATAACTAGTTGAATTTGTATATTGAACCCCTATTCACAGATACCCTGGATCCACCACTGAGACGATGCCTTTCACCAGCGTATATATCAACAAACAATTTTAGAAAACGCAATCACACTTGTTAAACATTCAATTAAAGTACGAAAATAATAAGGGACGAATGTCGACATATAACATGAAAAAACAATAAAGTATCAAAACATTGGATGAACATATACCTTGTATATGCGTTTTCGTCTGCAATGAATGAGAAACCAATAAATGTCAAGGAAAGGGAGCAGAGAACAACGCAAACAAAAAAGTAAATAGTCTGCATTTCCCAGCTTCTCATTTTAGACGACATTTGCCTGCTTGGTTAAAATAAAAGAAACATTATCAGAATTTAGTTTTCATAATGAATTGAACAACTTTTCATAAAATAAATTCAATAAAGTCTGCTTTAGAAATATGAAGATTTGAAAACTTCGAAATAAAATTAATATAGTAGACTTTAAAAATAAATTTGTTCGATTAAATCAGCAAATTTGGACTGGTTCCCGTCTAATGTAACGCCGGGACACAGCATTTGTAAACAATGAATCATTCATGAGTAGACGCTATTTTTGAAACAATTTTCCTAGATTCCGCAGTCCTTGTAGAAAGTTTGCATGGTCGACAATGGAAGCACAGGCATCAGGCTGGTATATCAGCACCGGTGGTGATAATGACACAGCTCATGAAAATAAAATTAAACGACCAAAGAAAAGGTCGTTCGTAAAAGCACTGGAATCAAAGTATTCACAGCACTCAGAAGTTGAACAACTGAAGTACTGCAAAATTGTTTTTCATGGCAAACCAAAATCAGATGACAAATCAGAACTTGGTTATCTAAGGAATGTGGTATGTAGTCAGATTTTTTTATACACATGCTAGATATTTCGGACTAATCCGAGTTTTCTCTGATGAAAGTTCGCTCTTTGATCAATGATATTCAATCTTACTTACTTGAATCTTACTTGAATCTTCTGAGTATTAAAGTTGATTGTCAACTTGTGAACTCCCCCTATACAATTGTCTTCCTATACTGTCTGGTTTATAAACAATTTCAGTACAAAATCTTCTATGTTTCCATTCATCGTCTAATCTGGACTTAAAACTTAAAATAGTCTTGCTGCAAACTGTATCTTCTTTCAGGTTATTCCAGTCGTCTATACATCTTGCCGGAAATCCATGCATTTTCATTGTCTTATTACATCGTTTCTTCTCTATTTTGTAGATGTGACCCCTTGTTGAATTCTCATTGAACTCAAAGAACTTTTGATAGTCAACATCATCGAGTCTGTGAATTATCTTGTAAATTTCTATTAAGTCATATCTGTTCCTTCTGTAGTATAGTGATGGTAAATTCAAAATCTCAAGACGCTCTTGGTAGGATCTCTCACGAAGTTCAGGAACCAGCTTGGTCGCACGTCTCTGTACATTTTCGATAAGTTGTATATTCTTCTTTGACATTGGGCTCCATACTGTTCCTCCATAGTCTAAAATTGACCGAACTAGGCTTTTGTACAATACAATAAACATTTGACGGTTTAAACATCTAAAAGTACGTTTAATCATTCCTAGGAGTCTGTTAGCTCTGTTCACTACCGTGGTGATGTGTGTGTCAAATTTAAGATTTTCTTGAAATGTTATACCAAGGTCTTTCTCACTATCAACGTTGGGAAGTTTATGCTTAATGTCATTGTTATCATTCATGGAATATTCATGTGGGTACTTCACATTTCCAATCTGCATACTTTTACACTTTGGTACAGAAAATTCCAACAGCCAGTCTTTGCTCCAATCACTCAGTTGGTCTAAATCATTCTGGATTCTTGTTTGGTTACCAATGGATGTAACGGCACTGTAGATTTTACAGTCATCAGCGAATAACTTGCACATTGACTCTATCTTATCTGGCATATCATTGATATACAGTACAAAAAGAGTAGGTCCAAGCACAGATCCCTGCGGGATTCCAGACGATACATTTTCCCATTGCGAAAACTGACCATTAATACATACTCTCTGACGACGACCATCTAAGAAATTTTCAACCCATTTTATTACCTGTCCATCAAAGCCATAACATTTCATTTTATGAATCAATCTCTTGTGTGGAACCGTGTCAAAGGCTTTTTTTATATCAAGATAAATCACATCTGTTTGCTTATTTTCATCGTAGTTAGAGTGCCAATCATTTAAAACTTCCAGTAGCTGTATCACACAATTACGTTTATTTCTGAACCCATACTGACATTCACTAAATAAATTGTTTTCATTCATGTGATCCATAATTATTTTTCTAACAGATTTTTCACAAAGTTTGCAAACTACACTTGTTAAGCTGACTGGTCTGTAATTCGTACTTTCACTCTTATCACCTTTATTTTTGTAAATAGGAGTTATGCTGGCTTCCTTCCACACATCAGGTAAAACACCTTCACTGAATGATTTATTAAAAATGGTTTGTAATGGCTTGTTGATTACATTAATAGTTTCTTTCAAAAAGTATGGATGTATATTATCTGGTCCCATTGACTTTGAGCTATTTAGTTCATTTATTTGTTTTGTCACTTGCTCGAGATTCACAAAAAGTTCAGTTACAGGGATACCTTGATATCTAACATCAAACAATGGTAATGGTCCAGGTTTTTCTTTAACAAATACTGATGCGAAAAACTCATTTAAAAGTTCCGACTTTCTCTGGTCGTCCTGTATAATTTCATCACCATGTTTCAAATCTGCTATTCCACACTTAGACTTAGTTCTTTCCCGCACATAAGTCCAAAACCCCTTCGGATTGGTCTTCAAATTCCCCACGATATATTCCTCATACTGTTTCTTTGCAGTTTTAGTCAGTTTGGTACATTCATTTCTCACACTTTTATACCGTATATAGTCATATCTGTTTAGAGTATGTTTATAACGATTCCATGCCTTGTGTTTCCTCTTTACGCTATTCATACATTCGTCTGTCATCCATTTTTCTTTTGTTTTATGTGCATCACAAGCAGTCAATCTCTTAACAGGAACGTTTTTCTGAACTGTTTCATTCACTTTCTGTAGGAAAAAATCCCAACTTTCTTTAGTATTCATATGCAACATGGATTCCCAGTCTACACTTTGCAAGTCATGATTAATTCTCTCGTAATCCCCTTTGTAGAAATTCCTTTTCTCCAAATTAGACTTTCCTCTTAACGGGTCACATTCCAAATCAGCTATAAAACAAATATGGTCGCTAGCACCCAAATTCACACTATACGAAATATTTTTGACAATGTCGATATTGTCCACTATACATAAATCTAAAATATGGGGCGTCTGCCCATCTCTGTACCTTGTATTCTCAGTTATAACTTGATTAAGAAAGTTGTCCCTTAAGCATTCTAAAAAAAGGAATTCCTGATGTTCAGTATTATGTGGCGTCATCCAATTTATCCAATCAATACTAGGAAAGTTGAAATCACCAACGATTGTCATGTAGTCACTTTTAATGGTGGTAGCCAAATTCAGTAGTTCAAATAACTTAAGAGTATTTGTCCTTCTACTTGTCGGACTCCGATATATTCCTCCAATTAAAAGTTTTTCCCCTGTGTTTATTGTTAATAAACACCAACATGATTCATCAAATCCAAAATCATTTAAAATAGCACATTCTGAATATGAAATGTCATTTTTTATCAGGATACATACACCTCGACTATGTTCACTAACTCTGCCAATAACTAAATTTGAGTTTTCTCTGATGAAATTCGCTCTTTCATATGTTGATGTCGCTTATGATTTATATCAGAGCGCACTACCATTCAAAAACAATGGAAAGTTCGACACAAGTTTTGGCGCTTTGTTCACCGTCAGATCATCATCTTAAACGCTATCCTTAACCCTTTCCCAAACGGCAAATGTTTGGGTGATCCAATTCAAAAACTGCCACAAATGACAAAATGGAAGTTATGAAAGATAGTATTTGTGTACAATATGACATAGAAAATATTGAAGCAAAAGGAGAAACTGCTGGTTATCAGCAGTTTCTTCTTTTGTTTCAATGTTTTCCCAAACCTTTTCTATTAGGGACGTCAAAACCCGCTCTTGTTTGGGAAAGGGTTAAAAGGCCTTATGATACCGATCAATGAACCATTTATTGTCATGCCTGGTGAAAAATTTAAGGCCAAAAAGTATTTCTAAATGGTTTATAGGCAATGTTCTACAACATCACTCACCTGAACAGCCATTGTTTACAATGACCTACTTTCCTTTGTTTTTGAATGGGAGTCCGAGTGCGCTCTGATGTAAATAGCGACATCCAAACATCAAAGAGCGAAATTTCATTACTAGAGAAAACTCAGATTATTCAGTGATTTTTTTTCTTTAAAAAACGGTCGTTATTGGGCCCCTTTCCCCTCTCTGAGGAATATACTTTTTTCCCCCATTTCAGAGAAATTTTCCCCTCCTGGAACTAGATTTTTTTCTTGCAAAGAAAAATTCAAATCAAATTTAGATTCTAGGCATCTCTAACAGTTCTAATGGTTGTTGAATGTCCCATTATGATATACAAGCAAGTTAAATGCATTTATAACACTGTATTTGAGAGTAGAACCATGTATTGAAGTTTCCCCTTTTTGGGCGTTCACACGCAAATTTCCCCCACCTATGGGCCCTGACTGCCTTCCCCCAAAATTAAAAATAAACACTGTTATTTGATATTTAGATGTCGCTATTAACATCAGATGTCTATCTATCTATCTATCTCTGTATACTGCCAACCAATCCAGTGGCGGATCCAGGATTTCTGAAAGAGGGGTTCGAATTTACAAGTAGGGGGGTTCGTTTTCTTATTAATATACAATTTTGACTGAATTTCTGCATAAAAATGAAATAATTATGCTTCAGAGGGGGTTCGTTTGAACCCCCCGAACCACCTCTGGATCCGCCACTGCAATCTCGCAAGTGTTACAGATGATGTAAATAGGGACATCCAAATATCAAAGAACAAACTTTCATCAGAGAAAACTCTGATTATTTTCAGACATAAGAACAACATTGGGACAATGACTTTGCATAGATCTAATGTAGTAGATTTCTTCTGTTAGGGTACTGTGGTTACTGGTAGTCCAAAGATAAGCTTATTTTCAGATGAAGCGCTATCCAAAAATGTGTACATCAGTTAAACAAAAGCAAAATCATTACCTCGATGATTGTTCATTATTGTTGTAACCTTATCTGAATTAGTACATCATACAAAAAGAAAATTAATTAATATACCCTGACAGGTACTGACAGATTCCAACATTGCTGTATCAGGATTGACGGATCGTAGTCTGAGGGACATTTGTCCACATGTTGTTGATTTGGATATATCAGGTATATTTAAACCTTTTCCCAAACGAGACCTGATGTCTTAATAGAATAGCCTTGTGAAAACATTTAGACAAAAGAAGAAACTGCTGATAACCAGCAGTTTCTCCTTTTGCCTCAAAATTTTCTTGGTTATATCACACACAATTTTAATCTTTGTCAACATCCATTTTGTCGTCTGCAGCAGCCATTGAATTGGACCACGCTTAAATTTTGTCATTTTGATTAAGCCCTTTATTGCAATGACAAAATTGTAGACTAGTCTAAATTGAGAGAAAATACAGACAAATGAATAAGTACTGCTGAATGTACAGATTTTGTATACAAAAGCATCTCTTGAAAGATTGAGAGAAAATGATGAGTATCAAGATTTCTTCTGTAATTTTGATTCTTTTGAAAGTTTTTTTTATTAGAGAAGTCAAAGCCAGACTTCTTTTCGGAAAAGGTCTATCTGATTTGAATTTTTAGTTTAAATTTATTTTTGATTGCCAGCAACGTTTTAGATCTAGTTGATATCATCATTTTTTCTTCAAATTGTGTTTTCATACTAAAGGCTTGATAGAAAAGGCCAATTTTTTTAAGTTTGGGAAAGGGTTAATCTTTCCCCAAACAACAAAATTTTAGGGTAATCCACTTCAAAAACTGCCACAGAAGACAAAATGGATGTTATTAAGGTATATGACCCATCATTAAAAACACTACTTTCTAGCCATACGAAATGCATCAAATTACACACACTTGTAAATACACTTCACATAAGTTGATTAACCGTGTCTGATTTCAAGATTATGCTTCAAGAAGAAAATAATCTACAAATATTATTTTAGTCTATATTCATATGCAAGGGAGGTAATTTTGAACATTTTTGTCAAATATTTCCAGAAGTATGCATTAATTCAAAATTCTAAACCTTTCAAAATGCTTATATTTGTATTTGGAATGGAAATGTAACACAGTTTAAGAATTACTGGCACTTTTCAAATTTCGCCTCTGGCTCTTTAGTACTAATGATGGGTCTTATACCTTAAAGATAGAATTTGTGTAAAATATGGTATAGAAAATATTGAGACAAAAGGAGAAACTGCTGGTTATCAGCAGTTTCTTCTTTTGTTTCAATGTTTTCCCAAGCCTTTTCTATCAGGGACGTCAAAACCAGGTCTTGTTTGGGTCTTGTTTGGGAAATGGTCAAGGGATAAGGTTAATGAAATTAATCTGCAGCCAAAATAGGAAACATTTTTGTATTTGTATATTTGACCTTTGATGAATCATATATCAATCATAGATATACATAGATTTTGATTAGTCAATTAATGGTGCTTTCTGGAATATGTAAGCAAACATATTTAGACAGTGATTTTATATCCCTCAGACTTTTTGTCATATGTAATCCTTTCGCAAAGTACTGTAAAAGTCTTTATTTTCGCGAGCTCAACATTTCGCGATTTCGTTGTCTTGGATATATTCGCGAGTTTATAAATTCGCGCGTGTTTGATGTAAAGCTCGGGTATTTCCGTTGTTTTCCGGAAATATTCGCTTCGTTATATTCCGTACATGTCCGTTTAACCCCGATAAATACACAAGAGATGGTTAGACAAAATGTCTATCACACCTGTCTTCTCTTTATAATTGTTTTCACACCTTTTCATATACATGTAACTGTTAAAAGGACAATACATGTATTGTCCCTACATGTATGACAAAAAGTGAATAACATAAGAACGTAATTGCTTCATTTTTCCATTAAATGTACTGTACTTCTGAATTGTAAACGATAAAGAGGTCACCCTTTTACGACCATATTCTAGGAAAACACATGTAACATTTATACTTTGTATTTGTAATAATGTACAATGCATATCATCATAATTAATAATATAACATTATGGTGTTAATTGCATTGTTCATACATTGAAAGGTGGGTAACGATAAAAAATTTCCGGTTTGAAGTGTTTTAATGAACATATAAAATTTCGGAATGTTCCGGATTCCGAAGAACCATCGGCAATCTCCGGCATTCTGAGACTGATATATTCACGAAATTGATGAATTCGCGAGGTAGCCTACTCGCGAAAATTAGCGAAAATTAAGTCCTAGCGAATAAATAGACTTTTACAGTACACAACTTTAAGGTTGTCCAGTTTGAAAGCTGCAGCACTGCAGATGACAAAGTGGATGTTACTAAAGGTAAAATTTGTGAGCAATATTGCTATTAAGAAAACATAGAGGCAAAAGGAGGAAATGTTGTTTATCAGTATTTTCTTCTTTTGCCTCAATGTTTTTCCAAACCATTTCTATTAATTAGGGATGTCAAAACCAGGTCTTGTTTGAGAAAGGGTAAACCTATTTTCATATCCCTATTAACACCATCCCCACATTTTATATGACTATCCCCACAAGATAATGGCTTTAGAAAACATTGTGGAAAAAGAAGAAATTGCTTTTGACAAGCAATTTCTTCATTACCCTTAGTGTTTTCTACTGAGAAAACCGAAAATTTGAAAAAAAAAATTATCACCTAAATTGACTACTGCAATATTGTTGAAATTGGACCGGTATAGAATTAAGCTGTCTGGTAATGGGGTAAAACTAAATTTATTCTGTCACACTTTTAGGTAATTTGTTTGAGAATTGGAAGAGCATCCTGACCATTGCGTCACAGCTGAACAGCCTGAAGTATCTGAATGTATCCAGAAATCCACTAAAACTAAGTGGGGTAAGTATTTAATTGTAGAATTCAATTGTATCAAGGATTTAGGACACCATGGTCTAGTGGTAGGACATTTTAAGCTTTGGGACTGAAGTGTCCTTGGTTCCAATCCCATCATTGTCATGGTAATTTTCTTAGCTGAAAAGTTGGCCAACTGTTACAGGGAAAGGATTAAATGAATTTACATTTACAATGAAAATACATGTACATGCATATCAGAGAACTATCAAACATTTGACATATTTCTTTCCTAGTTTAGAAAAGCTAGTGTTGCATGGAATAAATGAACCTATGAAGGATGTTCTGTAACTTTCTGAAATATTTGACAGATCTTGAATCATATAGATCTATTTTGTCTTCTGGAAAAAGTTCAAATGAATGGAATGAAAAACATACATTGTATTTATTTCAGAAAACTTTGGAAGAATGGACAGATGCTTTACCTTCTGTAGAAAACCTGGTATTGAATGGAACAAGTATACCTTGGTCAGATGTGCTGAAACTGGCTGAAATGTTTGAAAGCCTAAAGGAGCTGCATATATGTGGAAATGGTCAGTTAATCCTTTCCCATGCTGCAGAATTTTGGGCTAATCCATTTGGAAAGCTTTTGAAAACTATTGCAGATTACAAAATTATCATGACTTTCAGAATGAAAATTGTCTTCAAAAAATATTGAGAACATGGAGCAAACATTTTGATATTTAATAGAGTTGAAAGATTATTTTGCAAAGGGTTTAAGTGTTCATTCATTAGGTCTGAAACAGGTACAAAATTTCTCCCCATCTGACAAATACCCACGCAAACCTGCACTAACAGATAATTCTCTGCTTTCTTAACCCATTACCAAACGACAAAATTTTGGACTGTTCCAATTTGAAAGGCAAAGACGACAATTTCAAGTGCTTGGAATTTTACATTTTTAGGTGTTTTTGTTTAGAAAACATTGTGGGAAATGAAGAAATTGCTTGTCACAAGCAATTTCTTCATTTTCCACAATGTTTTTCAAAGCATTTTTCTTTGGGGCGTCAAAAGGTGTCAATGTTTGGTAATGGGTTATTTTGATGGGCTCTATTAGTTGGACCAAATAGCAAAACCAGCAATGTCTAGCAATATTTTTTTCTTGTTACAACAAAAGAAAAAACAAAGTCTCTTCTGATCGGGAAGTAAATTATACAGTATACAAATTTGTTGTGATTGGCACATAGCATTAATGTACTGCCTACCCTTTGTCAGTTTAATTATCAAATGATAATGAATTAATTATATGTGATCTGCCACGCTAAAAGGGACCTTATGGGAATTGTGAAAATTATCAACCCAGTTAGCCTGTACAGTACTGCAGACTAACTAGGATTGAAACTTTTCACTTTGAAGTATTTTTTTGGATCTAGAATGTATTTTTTATATTGCTGTATGTTATTCTTCCAAATACAACATCCTGCTGATGTTTGCTGAGTCTAATTTGTTTCTCATATATTGATTTCAATGACTTCCCAAAAGATCCCTTTTAGAGTGATTGGTGAAAATATACTGTAATTAAGCTTCAGTTTACTGCAAATCTATGAAATACCAAACATTATTTTACTTCCATTGACAGGTTACAGTGAAATTCCTGACTCTGGTCACAGTGGAATGAACTCTGTTGAAACACTAAGATTAAATGACAACAAACTAGAAAAGTAAGTAATGTTCATTTAGGACAAGCTCGAAATTAGATCAAGTTCTCTAAAACTCAAAATCAGTGCCGCTATACATATCTTGTGACACTTTTTAGCAAGCCGGGACTTTATGTCCGTGGATCTAATGTCACAGCCCTAATGTCGGTGTGGTGTTGCGTCTTCACTTGTCAAACTTTAACTTTGTCTATATCTCATGCACTATAAGAGGTACAGCCTTGATATCTCGCAAAGACTTTTCATTTGGGACCATGACCTTTGACCTAGTGACCTTGACCATGGAGTTTGAACTGCTTTAAAAAAAACTTTAATCTGACTTATTACTCTCTTTCACAAAAGCTCTGTCATTTTGTCTCTGTCGTGTGCTGCAAAAGGATATATGAAAAATAACAATAGTAATAATAGGAGGTTTGAAAAAATAGTCGAATTTTAATTAGATCAATACTTAAATTTGAGAGCACTCCTCATGCAAGCAGAATAATATTTCCTTTCTCTAATGTTTAATACAAGAAATGAAACAGTTACACCGTAATTAAAGACCTGTAATTAAAGACTTTATACTTCGGTAGACCATGATTCATGAACTTTAGCCGAGCTAGCTCCTTGCAGAGATGATATGTGTAGAGCAAAGAATGATCACTCTTATGGATACCTCATGCCCTGAGACTATGACCTTTGACCTAATGACCTTGACCTTTGACCTTGGACTCATTTTTTGCGACAAGCTGTAAAATAGGCAAACTATGTTGTCGCAGACAACTCTTGTTGCTTGAGGATTATTTAAATGCCAATTTCTATTTAAGCTGGTTGTAGATATTCATAATGAATGAAAAATATTGTCATCAGTAATAATTGAGACAAATGGATCCAAATTTTGTAAAAATAGAAATGGTATTTTGATAGATTAGCTCATAGTAGTTTGGCTCATAGTAGATCTATTATTTTAATAAAGCTGGGCTCAAACATAATTCATGTTTATCCAATTTCTCCATTTTGTTTCAGCTGGGAACAAGTCTGGAAACTAAAACACCTTCCAAGATTGAAATCTCTGATTCTATCAGGTAACCCTTTACAAGATGTTTATTTCCATGACAACAGTATCCATAGTGACCAAAGTCAAAATGGGACCAATCCAGGATATGATGCAGCGGAATTCAGGGAAGCAAGTCAGAATGGGTCTAAACCAGATAAAAATCAAAGTACAGAAAATGATGATACAGACAGAAAGGATATAAAAGACAACCAGAGTTTGAATTCCCTGAATAATCACAGTGAACCAAGTCAAAATGAGGTCAAGCCAAGGCACTATGATCTAGAAGACAGTCAAGCAAGTCCTACTGGGACAAAACTATCAGATTATGATACAGGAGAAGATGATGCAGGTAGCATACTGGTAGATACACCAGACAATCAGATTTGTACAGAAAGTGATAATTCAAATGGAACCAAAACAATAGAAAATCGGGTTCAGACTTCCACGTGTGGTAACAGTACTGATGAGGGTTACCAAGAAATAGATGCATCTGAACCAAGGTCAGATCGTGGATCAGAGGTGTATGATGAATGCAAAGAGGATGAATCTCATAGACAAACTGACAGAGCTGATGATTGTGATACTGCTGCACCTGAAAATGCTCAAACAACGGACTGTGATACAGATATAATCAACTGTGATATACCTGGGGGGGATGTATGTGCCACTGGAGGTGTGAACAAAAACGATAATCAAAAGACTTCTGAAAATGACCCAGGTTCTTCAGATTGCGTAGCAGAACAGTTTGGTATTATGCATGATATAAGTGAAGTGAAAAACTTGGATGGAAATCCCCATCAACCAACAAACACCAGTGAAGATATTGTACTATCTATATCTGAAGATACAAAAAGACAATTTCCAATGGATGAAACAGACTTGGGCCATATTGAATCAAAATCTACGAATCAAAATACAAGAAATGAAACGGGATCTGATAATCAAAAGCTTGGCAAAGATAAGACTGGAAACGATGGCTCAAAAAATGCTAAAAGTACTCCTGAATCTATAGTTGAACTGAAGGATATTGAACAAGATGCACGGAAGGATGATCTGAATGATGAAAAAGATAATACAGAAAACAAAAGTCAAGGGAAAGCATGCAGTAATGACACAAATGCTTCAACAACTTTGAATGATGACATTGACAGAATATGTGAATCACAGGAAGGAGTTACAGACAATCAAGGTGCAGAGCGTCCAGATTGTGATAGTCCCAGTTCACAACCTTTCCAGAGCCTGGAGAATATTTGTCTGAGTGAGACCAAAATAGGAAAATGGAAACATTTGACAGCTCTCAGTGCTTTTCCAGCTCTGACGTCAATAAGAATTAAGGTACTTCATTAAGTACATGTAGATTTTTTTTACAGGCGCATTAGCTCATGACATAGCGGGGTTCTCCGCAGAATATTTTGAAGCCGTAGTGGCATTGGTAAACCTTGAAACACATTTTGCTCATGCAAATAAATGTGAATAAAAACATAATGGGAAAAGAAGAAATTGCTCAATTTGAGCAATTTCTTCTTTCCCCATAATGTTTTTATGCAGAATTATTACATTTTAATTCATAAGAAAGCATTATTTATCAGTTTTTGGCATGAAATACCTCAAAACTCTCTTTTTAGTGACCATTTTGATGAAATTAAGCTGTGGGGTAGTTTTGAAGCTGTAGTGGCATTACCCTGGTTTACATGAAGCTGTAGTGGGGCCGATACAGCTTATTGGTCTGGGGAGAACACTGCGATAGATACTAATTTTTTACTATCTTTAGTGGATGAAATATCTTAAATTGTTATAGACTTGATATTATGTAATGAAGTGTAATGTATAATAGAAATCGAAAATACAGCTGAAAATGAGAATAAGAAAAACATTCTGACATTTTTATGACACTGCATTGATAAACATGGGAGGGATATGTCAAAAAAATTTTGTCCTGTTTATTTAATGTATGTTTTATTTCTGCTAATTACTTTAAGAATAGCCATAATTTTCTTTACCATTTACTCTATTTTCCATAATTATTCTTATCTCTAAACTTTTCTTGTGATTCCAATGTCAAGGTTGCAGGTTTCTGGACAAATATCAAAGTCATGTTTTTAACTAGTGTCATTACATCTTTATTTGAGTTTCACAAACTTACTTTTGATTAACCCGTTACCACACATTGGTACTTTTTGATGTCCCTCAAGAAAAAGGCTTTGAAAAACATTGTGGAAAATGAAGAAATTGTCACAAGCAATTTCTTCATTTTCCACATAGTTTTTTACCCAAAAATTCATAAAATTCTAAAGTTTTGTCGCATTGTAAATGCTGTCTGCAACATCTTTCAATTTGGACAAACTCAAAACGTTGTTTGGGAATGGGTTAACCCATTACCAGATGGCAAAATTTTGAACTGATCCAAATTCAAAGGCGATGCAGACAACAATTTAAAGTGAATGGAATTTTACAGTTTTTGGTCTTTTTACATAGAAAACAATGTGGAAAATGAAGAAATTGCTTGTCACAAGCAATTTCTTCATTTTCCACAATGTTTTCTAAACCCTTTATCTCGTAGGGCGTCATTATGTGGCAATGGGTTAAGTATCTTTATAAATGGTGGTAAAAATGTTTGTTATACACATGTATATCTATCTATTCAGGATGTGAAGTTAGGAGCTAGACTGACCCAGGAAGACAGGAGAAAACTATTTGTGCCTTGGTGAGTTTAATTTACTTCATTATTCCTGAAGATGAATATAACTCAATACCAGACAGGAACACTTTTGGACTGTTCCAATTTGAAAGATGATGCAGATGACAATTTAAACTACTAAACGACAAAATTTTGGGGAGCGCCAATTTCAAAAATGTTGCAGACGACAATTAAAATTGAATGAAAATTTACATTTTTTGGTCTTTCTGTGTAGAAAATATTGTGGGATATGAAGAAATTGCTTGTCACAAGCAGTTTCTTCATTTTCCGTGATTTCCCAAGCCTTTTCTTTAGAGGGAGTCGAAAGGGGTCACTGTGCAGTAACGGGTTAAAGTGAATGAAATTTAAAAATTTTGGTCTTTTGGGGTAGAAAACATTGTGGGAAATGGAGAAATTGCTTGTCACAAGCAATTTTTTTCATTTTCCACATTGTTTTCAAAAGCCTTTATCTTTGGTGTAGTCAAAAAGAGTCAATATATGGGAATGAAGTTTAGGATGGATATACTGGAATCTGTGTGAATCCTCCTACAATCGCGACCCTCAAGACCGTTTGCAACCTTTTGCTGTTTGGAACGAATAGATCCGAGAATATTCGAATGAACAAATGACAATCGCAACCCTCGAGACTGTTTGCAACCTTTTGCCGTTTGGAACGTGTTTGCAACATGATCTCGAGCTTAATACAGTGACCGCCATATTGAACGTGAAAGTAGACATGCGTAAATGACGTCATCAAAACAAATCAATCCTTTTGCTAACATTATAATTCAAGTTAAATATACTGTCAATAATCGGTAAATCACATCAATTTGTTATCTGATAAAATTTTATCACATTTATGAGGATGCAATCGACTTTTGAACGCTGTTTGTTTCAATTTTTTTTGGCATAGATTTAAATAGTTGTTCAGTCTGCTTCCGTTGTTATGCTTGCGGAGTGATATGGGAGGAATCCTCCCATGCCGGCAACTATAATACGTTCGAGCTGATCTTGAGGGACAATAAGATCCGAGAATATTCGAATGACTCCTCCTATAGTTTATGTCTGATTAGCTTCTTCCTTGACATAAGTTTTCATTTAGAGTTGTTGCTGCACATTTAGTGTTAACCCTTTCCCAAACAAAACAAGGTCTTGACGTCTTTAGAGAAGGCTTGGGATTAAACACTGAGACAAACCTTGTACCAGATTTAGATACTGTATTTACGCCTTTGCTTTTAAATTTGTCCAGCTTACCAAAGATAAAGATTTTGAATGGCAGTGAGGTAACGGTCACGGAGCGGGAGAAGGGGGAGAGATATTTTCTACGGTACTTTTGTGATAAACCAAAGAAACCTCATATATACTCGACACTCGAGAAAAAACATGGTGAGTCAATGAATTAATTCTTTCCCTATTGAAGCCTTGGTTTGATACCCCTATTAAATCTATCAAAAGAAGAAAATGCCAATAATCAGCATGTAGATCTATTATATTCTTTCTTATGTGAATGGCTGCAATGATTTGTGGTCAATCCCTCCTCAAACAAGTGCTGATTTTAAAGTTACCTATCAAAAGATTTGGGATGGTACTTGGAGAAAAAATATAGAAAAAATATAGATCTAATGATGACCATGCCAAATCTAAAATGTCCATTCAATTGTTATGATATTGTCACCTTTATCACATTTCAATTTGGACCAGTCTAGAAATATGTGATCCGTCATGCTAAATGCATCTTCGCTAGCCAAGGTTGAACCCACCTACGTTTGAATTCACCCTTGGCGGATTTAGTCCGATTTTCTTGAAATCACGAAGCGCCGCCTAGCGATTGTTCTGCTGGTTGTTTACGTCCATTATTGATGACGTCATTAACGCGCGTTGTCTTTCGCGTCATACGTCATGCGGATAATGTAAAAGTTAGCTGCTTTTTGGTCGAATTGTCGAAAGTATAATGATTCGTCGAATAAAGTTAAGGAATTCCTGTCTATTGCAGTGAAATTCTTAGGAAAAATTGCCCATCTTTGCGTTTTTAAGTTGCAAATGCAATGCTTTTTCCCGCCCGTTGTCATGATTTGGTTACTCATAACAAATGTATCAGTCAACAATCTGATTGGTATCAGCGAGACCTCACTGGAACCAATGAAAACGCTTTCCAGGAGACCAAGAAAATCGGACTAAATACGCCAAGGGTGAATACAGAAACGACGTTACGTCGTAGATGTCACGCTTGGCTTGCGAAGATGTGCTAAATGGGACTTCCTGGAAATTGTAATAAATGCCAACCCTGGTCAGTCTGCATAGCATTATTGGGATTGAAATGTTTCACTCTTATGTAATTTCCCGAATGCAGAATGTTGTTTCCCTGATCTTGCTATATATGTTCATTTTCAAAATACGACATCAGGTTGACCTCTGCTTATTCTGGTCAATTTCTCCAAATTTTTGTATTGGCTTCCCTTATAGCGTGACGGGTAACATATAGTATTTGCCTTCTGGGAAATGGTTACACATTGTACTTGTACTGAACCATGAATGCCATGTCTGATTCCAGGTACCTTGACACCATTGATGGACATTGACATCAATCGGGGATATCAAGAGTTTGTGACCTTGGCCTTCGTGTTTGAAGGTCAGGAGGTGTTCAGAGAGACGGTCAGTTGTCGTCAACCTGTTGGGAAACTCCGTCTGATTATTGCAGAGAACCTCAGTCTGTATGCAAGGTAACTACATAATATGAGCCAGTATCTGGAAAAACATCCCTTCTAGCATTTGCCACAACCATATTTCACGATCATCCTGTGCCTAAATGAAGTCTGACTGTGATCCATGCTACTCTCATACAATTGCTACAGGCCATGGAGAAGCCGTAAGAGAACAATATGGTTCCGTGAATGCGCAGGCTGTTCTGGAACCATGTTGGGCTCAAAAGCCTTAAAGGACCTTTTTCCAGATCCTGGCTATATTTTTAATCCTTTCCCAATTGATAAAATTTAAGCGTTGCACACAAAGAAAACTGCTAAAGAAGACAAAGTGGATGGTAATGCAAATGTTATTTTCGATGAATATAGCTCAGAAAATATTGAGGCAAAAGAAGAAAATGCTGGTAACCAGCATTTTCCTCTTTTGCCTCAATGTTTTCCCAAGCCGTTTAAATTCAGGACGTCAAAACCAAAGGTAACTACATGTACTTTTAGCCACCACATATAAACTGCAAAACGAAAACAATTAACGATCTGGAACCATAATGGATTTCGGTTATTATCGCCGATGATCGGGTATTTACGGCACTCGGTTATTTCCGTGAAACGCACTTCGGAAAGATTCGATTTTGTTCTCACCTCGGTTTACTTTCTCGTAAATATCAATATATATCGGCCGTGTAAGCTATTTAAAGTGTATTTTTCTGCATAGATAGAGATAATTCTCGTATTTCTTGTTGTTAGTAGCATGAAAAATGCTTAAATGTTATCGTTCTGAACACTCTGGCGATTAAACGTATATCAAACGTACATTCATTCCATTAGAATAGGAAATACACGAAAAATACTTTTTCATGTTGTATTCTATAAATAGCAACAAAAAAGAAAGTGAAAGTACAGCGAAATAGGGAACGATTTTATCCAGTTAATCGTGACGTTATTTCGGACATACAATAGTAATTCGTTGGAGCTGTTATGAAACCTCGTAGCTACGGCTTAAATCAGGCCGTAGTTACGATATTTTATGACAACACTGACGGTTTATCAAAACATAACATATAACCCAGTCTATTGTTAGCACAAAATCCATTGCTATTCACATGAATTTTCCGTGGTTTGTTCAATTTCAACATTTCCTTTCATAGCTATTTTGATATTTTCAGTAATTTTGGAGTTATCAAGGCTATATAAACGGTAAATTTAGGCATCGACAGTGGTGACGAACAGAATTACGTCAACTATTTTTGATCGTAAAGTTACGGAAAAAACTTAGGAAATTCTAATCTTAGCTGCGAATGTGTTTTGTAAAACACACTTACGCAAAAAAATTGAACTTCCGCTCAAATTTACGAAAATAATGTGCATAATTTCGTTGATAAAACGGGGCCCAGATCACTGGTAGAAATAACAGAAAAACACTAAGAGAAATGAAGAAATAACTGTTTCAATAGGCCTACAATTGTTATGAATTTACTGATTTGGTTATAAAGAGCAAAGCACTGATATATCCTTCTCTTAACAAGTCTAGTTTTGACGTCCATTGTGGAAATAATTTGAGAAAACATTGAGAGAAAAGAAGAGGTTGTTGATTATCATCAATGCGTTATCATCAATGTGTCCCTTTTCCTCAGTGTTTTCTGTTCTTTTGGACTGGTACAGTTTTTTTTTTTTGGGGGGGGGGGGGGGATGGGTTATGTATGCACCAATACACTTGATTGATTCAAGATCTATACGAATAAATGCTTAAGACCAGGATTTGATATAGTATCAATATTGCGTCTTCTACCTTGATTTTTTATTATAGTCCAGTCACAATATAATGACACATGTTTACAAATTTTACAGTAATAAACAAAAGGTAATCCTTGTTAATTTTCAGTTCAACGTTGCATGTCTTGGTTAAAATCTTGAAGGTGTAAGGGACTTGCAAGATTCGAACCATCACATGCAAATTTACAGTAGTTATGACTTTGCTATTGCGTTTTTTGCAAGGGTAAATTTTGTAAACATGTGCCATAATATCGTTAATTAAAGGACTATAAGTATGTAAAGACCCGGTAATCAAAGATACATGTTCGTGTAAGATTAGCTCAATTTGATTAAAAAAGGTGTTCTTATACAGTAGTACATGACACCGATTTCAACCCTTTTCCGCCCCACGAATCTTATATCACGGCGGGGAATCACCTGGCATAATAGTTTCGATATTTTCCAACAATTCTGTCAAAAGATGACCGATTTGAAAAGAAGAATTTAAGCAGAGACAGCGGGAACACTCCATGACTTTGCTGAATGCCAAGGATAATCTTTGAAAAAACAGCTGATATAAAAGTTATTGACGACCAGCCAAAACGTAATCTGGTCGTCAATAACGTTTTTATCACTTGATTTGTAAAAGAGTTACCACCCATCTGATATCGGGCGTTTTACACTTTTTTCTGTTTCAAACCGATTTCAAAGTGATCAAGTATTTACAAAATTATTGACGATTTTCTGAAATTTAGTGTCACATGATTCCCCACCGATGTATATAATGCCCTTGTTTTGTTAACAATAGTTTATGTAGTAACTACAGGGAAATCTGGCAATAAATATTTGATAAAAATAAGTACTATGAAAAATAATGTGTTGTTACATTTGACCTTACAATGATTATTTGATGGAATTGAATGACCTATTTTGGAGAATTTTGCCCTTGCTTTCTGCGCAAGTTTGAATTCATAAAAAACCAAAATTTAACGGTAACTTTTTCCCATTCTTGTTTTATTTGCACAAGTATAAATTAGAGATAATTTTGGTGTAAGTCTCATACCCTGCCAGTCAATATTACAAAAATTACAGATCAAAGAAAAATGTTCATTTTTCTTAATCATGGAAAAAATTCAGTCGCAAAATCATAAACCTTGTGTATAATCAAGTGTTTTTTTCTCAATTTTGTTTTTCATAGTTTTGTATTTAGCTTATTTATGTTACATACATATCTGTTGTAGCATACAAGCTGAAAAATGTCAGATATTATCATCTTCTGGGAAAAAAATATGAGATTTACGGAGTTGGTGCTTCCCCTTTTCCCGCCTTTTTTGTAAAAGGGGGTCAATAACTAAAAAAATATATAAAATTCCAACATATCGGTAAAAATTGTTTTAAGTTTCATTTTACCTCCGTCTTATATCATAGAAATGATATATAACAATACTTTTTGTATTTTCAAAAGTGTCTATTATGGTTCCAGATCGTTAAAGTAATAAGTTAAAAAGGCAAACATTCAGCCTTATTTGTCTATCAATGCTTTTGGAAAGCTGCATAACCCCTGACCAAAAGACAAAATTGTCCAAATTGAAAGAAGTTGCAGACAATGTTTTCAAGTCGATGTAATTCTAATATTTTATAACTGTCTGAGTAGAAAACAGTTTGGGAACTGAAGAAATTGTTTGTCACAAGCAATTTCTTAATTTTCTACGATATTTTCCAAATTCTTTATCTTATGGGTAGAGAAAAAAATGTTGGAATGGGTGAATTCATCAGTTTCATCGAAACACAATTTAGAATCTTTCTCTTCGTCTTCTTACAATTTAGGCAGTTTTGACCCAGTGTTTTGCCTTAATTTACCTTTTCACGAACATGACCTGGTTTTTAGGTCCCCAAAAGAATATGTTTTGGAAACCATTGAGATAAAGGAAGAAAATGATGATGACCATAATTATCTCTTTTTTCCTGAATACATTATGCCCAAATTCTTTTTTTGTCAACATCTATTTTGTCCTATGCAGTATCAAGAACCTGAGTACATTTGATATCTGGGAAAGGGATAAAATTTTGTCAAAGGCTTATGGGAATGATTTAATCCTTTCCAAAATGGAGAAAATTTATACTTTTCCAATTGAAAATATGCTGCAGAGGACAAAATGGATGTTAATCAAGATTGGATTTGTGTACAATATAGCATAGAAAATATTGAGACAAAAGGAGAAACTACTGGTTTCAACAGTTTCTTCTTTTATTTCAATGTTTTTCCAAACCTTTTCTATTAGGGACATCAAAACCAGGTGTTGTTTAGGAAAGGGTTAAAAGATCTGATTTATGTCATTCATTTCAGTTTAAAGAACATCAATATGTATCACAAATACATCAACCCAGAACATCAGTCCGAGCTTCTAAACACGGGAGAGTTGGAGCAGCTTGTACTCGACACGCTACCAATCAGCCGATTTGACATTCTCGATGGCGACGAAATCCACATTGATCTGTATGATAAGTTTACGACCGGGGCATTGAAGTTTATCTATGTTAGAAACTATCTGCCAAAGAATAAGGAGCTTTTGGATGAACTGAAAACTGTCCATTAACCCATTCCCACACATTGACTCCTTTTGACTCCCCCAAAAGATTCAGGCTTTGGAAAACATCATGGAAAATTAAGAAATTGCTTGTGACAAGCAATTTCTTCATTTTCCACAATGTTTTCTACATACAAAGACAAAGAAATGTCCAATTTTATTCACTGGAAATTGTCGTCTGCAACATCTTTGAATTTGGACCAGCCCAAAATATTGCCATCTGGTAATGGGTTAATTTTTCTTTGTTTACAACAGTATAAAAATATCCAATGTTTAATTTCAACTCCTTCTGTACCACTGAATTTTAGTTCTCCCAATGAACAATAACCCAAATGTTTGAATCTTTCAATCTGGACCAATCCAAGAATTTTAACCCTTTACCAGATGGCCAGAAATGGACCTGTCAAAATTCAAAGTTGTTGCAGATGACAATTTGAAGTGAATGCAATTTGTCAGTAAAATTTGACAATGGATCTATTTGGTTTCATTGAGTACTTTGTGAGAAATGAAGGAATTGTTTGTTATAAGCAGTTTCTATATTTTACACAATGTTCTACAAAGCGATTATCTTGTGAGGTGTTAAAAGTATCAATGTGTGTTAATTGGTTAAATCGAACTGCTACAATAAATTTATTATTAGTCCCCCACCGGTTACCGGTTGGGGGACTATAGGTTTGCTCGATTCCGTCCGTCCGTCTGTCTGTCAGTCTGTCCATCCATCCGTCCGTCTATCCGTCACACTTTTGTTTGGGCTATATCTTCTAAACCATATGTGCTAGCAACTTCAAACTTTGTACACTTATAGATCTCGTCGAGGAGAAGTGTCATGTTCAAGAATCGTTACTCTGCCACACCCACTTTTTGAGTTGTTGCCCTTTGTTGTTTTTACCCTTACATTCTTGTCCGGAACGTATCTCCTAAACTATGTGTGCTAGCAACTTCAAACTTTGTACACTTATAGATCTTATTTAGGAGAAGTGTCATGTTAAAGAACCATAACTCTGCCATGCCCACTTTTTGAGTTATTGCCCTTTGTTGTTTTTAGCCTTACATTCTTGTCCGGAACATATCTCCTAAACTATGTGTGCTAGCAACTTCAAACTTTGTGCACTTATAGATCTCATTGAGGAGAAGTGTCATGTTCAAGAACCATAACTCTGCCACGCCCACCTTTTGAGTTATTGCCCTTTGTTGTTTTTAGCCTTACATTCTTGTCCGGATCATATCTCCTAAATTATAAGTGCTAGCAACTTCAAACTTGGTACACTAATAGATCTTATCGAGGACAAGTGTCATGTTTAAGAACTGTTATTCTGCCACACCCACTTTTTGAGTTATTGCCCTTTGTTGTTTTTACCCTTACATTTTTGTCCGGAACATATCTCCTAAACCATAATTGCTAGCAACTTCAAACTTTGTACACTGATAGATCTTATCGAGGACAAGTGTCATGTACAAGAACTGTTACTCTGCCATGTCCACTTTTTGAGTTATTGCCCTTTGTTGTTTTTAGTCTTAAATTCTTGTCTGATCATATCTCCTTAACTATAAGTGCTAGCAACTTCAAACTTTGTACACTTATAGATCTCATTGAGGACAAGTGTCATGTACAAGAACTGTTACTCTGCCACACCCACTTTTTGACTTATTGCCCTTTGTTGTTTTTACCTTTGCATTTTTGTCCGGAAGATATTTTCTAAACCATAAGTGCTAGCAACTTCAAACTTGCTACACTTATAGATATCATTGAGGACAAGTGTCATGTACAAGAACTGTCACTCTGCCATGTCCACTTTTTTAGTTATTGCCATTTGTTGTTTCTATCCTTACATTTTTGTCCCGAACTTAACTCCTAAACCATAAGTCCTAGCAACTTTAAACTTTTTACACTGGTTGATCTCATTGAAAAGAAGTGTAATACACAAGAACTGTTACTCTCCCACATCCACTTTTTTAGTTATTGTCCATTGTTGTTTTTTATCCTTACATTTTTGTCCGGACCATATCGCCTGAGCCATCAGTGCTAGCAACTTCAAACTTGGTACACTTATAGATCTCATTGAGGACAAGTGCATGTACAAGAATCATTCTTCTCTGCCCACTTTTGGAGTTATTGCCCTTGGTTGTTTTTACCCTTATATTTTTGTTTTGGACATTTTGTCCAAAACCTAATGTGCTAGCAACTTCAAATTTTGTATACAGTTATAGATCTAGTAAGTAGGAGATATATTATAAGAAGGATTTTTTGTTATCCGGTGGGGGACTCCTGTATTGCATCGCAATACGACATGCACTTGTTACTTTTGTTTTGGATACATGTATATTATTTTATTGTGAAGGTCTAATTTTACATATCATATTCTATAGTACAAAGTATATTTATATCTTTATGTGTGTTGAACAATGTTGTGTTGATTTTAAGTTTACCATGTTTTTATTTCAAATTTATTGTTTTTGTCCAAATAAAGTGATTTATGCTTTGAATCTTTTATTATTTGATATACACCCCCCAGAAACATTTGGGGAACATATGAAATATAGACTAGGTTTAAGTTTTTGAAAAGTTGGTCGAACTCCAAGGTCAAGGTGACAAGGTTAAAGGACACGGTCACAAATGAAAGATTTTGAGAATTTAGTGGGTAAAATATTAAACAGATAAAGTTTTTGAAAAGTAGATCATACTCCAGGGTAAAGGTTACGATATATAAAAGGTCATGGTTCCAAGCGCTTCACCCATTACCAAACGACAAAATTTAAGGGTGGTCCAAATTGAAAGATCCTGCAGACGACAATTTCAAGTGAATGGAAGTTATAATTTTGAGGTCTTTTTGGGTGGAATACATTGTGGGAAATGAAGAAATTGCTTGTGACAAGCAATTTCTTCATTTTCCACTATGTTTTCCTTAGCCAGTTTCTTGTGGGGAGTCAAAAAGAGTCACTGTGTGGTAATGGGATAAGGTCATGACAGGAGTTGTACATGTAGGCCTACATGTGTGAAATACCAAGAAAAACCTTTTATGTCCAGTTTAGACCATTCTCGCAAATTTTGCTATACTTTGACTTGTCAGTGTAAATGACACATTATATGTAGACAATATGTCCGAATTTCAAGTAAAATCTTTCAGTTTTGGAAAAGTTATTAAGTTTTATACTCCCCTTTAAATTTTTTCTTAAAATGAGATACAATATTTTGCACTAACAACAATGATATCTTATAATACATAAGATGTAGGTAAGATTAAAGTTTTTGAAAAGAAAGTCAAGGCCCAGGTCACAATCACAAACGTCTTGGTCCAAAATGATTGGTCTTTAGATGAGGCATCTGTGTGAAATAACACTGCTCTATCTGGTAAGTGTGCACAAGAAATATGCCAGGTAAAAGGTTTTGAAAAGTATGTCAAGCTTCAAGGTCAATGTCATGTCAGAGATTATGGTTTTTGAATGAGGGATAATGACGGGGGTTCTAGGCCTATGTGTAGAATGTCATGGTTCAATGTCATGGTTTTATCTCGTAATTTATGCATAAGGTATCTATGGGTAAGTTTTAACGTAGATTATCCGTAATGTGACCATTGTGAGATTCATAAAATATCAGCTTTTTTCGACCGGTGTCGTTACGTATCAGAATCTGTTCGGGCGCGGTCGTAAATATTCGCCGAAATTTTTTTCGACGTCGAGCGAATCTCATTAGGGGAAGACTACCTTAAGTTTTTCTATGAAAAGTCAAACTCCAAGGTCACTGTGTCAATTGCCATGATGGTCTTCAAAAAGCAAAGTTACCAAATTCACGGTTCTTGCAAATGGCTCTATCCTCGATGTTAGATAAGTACAGGTACAGTACGGGTATATAGATTTGAAGTTGCTAACATATATATTCAGGAGGTATTGCCCGAACATTTTTTCAAAGATTTATAAACATGGGACAATATTTAACTCTGGAAGCTAAAGTAACTATTGGAGTTATTGCTCAGTCAACGCATGTAGCGCAAGGGGTCGTAAGGTGGAATACCCGTAATGTGGCCATTTTAAGATTCATAAAACATCGGATTCTTTCGAGCGTCGTCGTTACGTAACTTATTCAAGCGCGGTCGTAAACGTTCGGCGGTTGAACTTTTCACCGCCGAATGCTTTCGACGTCGCCCGAAAAATTCTGACGTCACGCGAATCTCATTAGGGATGGACTACCTTAATAGAAACTATGTTGAGTTCCTCGCATCGCGGACTTGACAAAAAATATAAAAAAAGTGATATCGTCTCTATTGAACAAGATCTTGCTTAAACAAGCAACGGTTACGAGTTTTTTGTTGAAAAGCATTGATGCGTGCATGTGTGTTTGGTAATGAGAGCATCAAGTAAAGATGTGCATATCCAAGTTTTGTTACGATTCATCGACTTTACAATAAATAAGATCTTCAGTGTATGATTTATGACGTCGGTGTAAATGCAAAACCTCGTATGTCGATTCTTGCAATATTCAAAGTACAAACTTGTATGTCCAATTAAGACAATTCACGCAGGGTTTTAGGATATTTCCATTTATCAGTATTAAAGACACGTTATTTGTGAACAATATGTCAGAATTTCAAGTAAAACCCTTCAGTTTCGGAAAAGTTATTAAATTCTTTTTCTTCCCCTCTAAAATTTTCAAAAAACTAGGTTTTGCATTTACACCGACGATAAGTATGGTTGAGCCGGGATCTTGGAAAAGGATCTTCATTGCATTTGAGACTGTCGTCAATTAAGATTTTTTAGCTCCACTGGCCGACAGGCCAGCGGGCTATTGTCATGGCGGTGTGTCCGTCGTGCGTCCGTCCGTAAACTTTTTCTTTAAAAATCTTCTTCTCAGAAACTACCAGATGGATTTCAATTAAACTTAACAAGAATGATCCTTGGGTGACCCTCTCTCAGATTCCTTCAAAGAATTTGGATTGAATCAGAATAACCTGAGTTATCTGCCATTGAATGTCAAAAATAGCTGGTTTTGACTTTAATTTTACTCTAAAATCCACAAATATTAACCAATCAAGACAAAACTAAAACAGAATGTTGGTGACTATAAGATCTTGCCTTGGTATAATTTTCAGCTTGATCTGAATTTTACATTAAGAGTTATGTGCCCTTGAAATTGACATAATTGCCATTTTCGACTCTATTTTGACTTTGTTTTCACTCTAGATAGGAAATACAAATACTGGCCAATCTAGACAACACTTGAACAGAATGTTGGTGACTATAAGATCTTGCTTTGGTATTTTTTTTCAGCTTGATTTGAACTTAACGTCATGAGTTATCTGCCCTTGATATTGACAAAATCACTTTTTCGGCTGTATTTTGACATTGCTTTCACTCTAGCAACTACAAATATTGAGCAATCAAGACAAAACTGAGACAGAATGTTGGTGACTATAAGATCTTGCCCTTGTACAATTTTCAACTTGATCTGAATTTTACATCAAGAGTTATGTGCCCTTGAAATTGACAAAATTGCCATTTTCGACTCTATTTTGACTTTGCTTTCACTCTAGCAACTACAAATATTGACCAAGACCAAATTAGGACGGAATGTTGGTGGCTATAAAATCTTGCCTTGGTGTAATTTTCAGCTTGATCTGAATTTTATATGAATTATGTGCCCTTGTTATTGACAAAATTGCAATTTTCGGCTTAATTTTCACCTTTACAACCATTAGTAATAACTAATCAATACAGAACTTTCACAGACATCTTACTGACCATACAATCTTACTTGCTTGTAATTGTCAGCTTGGTCATGCATTTGCTTGTTTGCGCAGTCTTATAACCTTTGAAATTGCATTCAACAAGACAAATGATCAGGCCTGTGGAGCGCTTCCAGGCCGCCAGGACTGTCTAGTTTTTTTTTGAAAACAGCCTGATCAGGATCAATGTTAGCATGAAATGCCATGTTATAAAGATCCCAGCTAATCACTACGGGGAAACACATGACTCAACAATCTTCAATAATTCCTTTAATACACACATACTCTTTTTGAAAATTATTCGAATTAAATCAATGATAAAAGAAAAAAACATCAGGGATTTTCTGGATTGTTTGGATCTTTTTAACACCACCTGACGAAAAAATGTTATTGACGAACAAATACAATTTTGTATGCTCTTCAATATTTTTATCTGATACTATATAAAAGATCCATAACATCCAACGAATTCCTTACACTAAACACATTCTCTGCTCAATCGAAAATCAATTCGGTCATGTATTGATATAATCACGGTGGGGATTGTGCATGATGGGATGGATAACGACTACCGACAATAGGGAACGATTTTATCAAGTAAATCGTGACGTAATTTCGGACAAATAAATAGTATTTCGTTGGTGTTGTTATAAAATTTCGTAACTACGGCTTGAATCAAACCGTAGTTACGAGATGTTATAACAACACCGACGGTTTATCAAAACATAACGGTTAACTCAGTCTATTTTTTGCACAAAATTTGATGCCAACTCGCCTCGCTTCAGGTAAGACATTTTGCAATAACTCTGTTATTTCTGTATCAATTTTCAAGCGGTTTGCTGCATGTACCCCGCCTTATCGAGCTCTTTCATCGGATGTATGACATAGTAGATAACTCATGATACTTTTTCCAAAATATTGTCCCAACCGACCAGAAAGCGAAATGGTAACGACTACGGCCAAATTAACCACGCTTCAGGTAAGAATTTTTGCAATAACTTTCTTATTTCTGCGTCAATTTTCATGCGGTTTGTTGCATGTACTCCGTCTTACTGAGCCCTTTCCTCAGATGTATTACTTATCGGGAAACTCCTTGTACTTTTCTAAAAAATCGATCCCAACCGACTAGAAAAAGGGACTGAATTTTTTGTCGTTTTTAGCTCCACTGGCCTTTCAGGCCAGCAGGCTATTGTCATAGCGGTGTGTCCGTCGTGCGTCCGTCCGTCCGTCCACCCGTCCGTGCGTCCGTAAACTTTTTCTTTAAAAATCTTCTCCTCAGAAACTACTGGATGGATTTCAACCAAACTTCACAGGAATGATCCTTGGGTGACCCTCTCTCAGATTCCTACAATTAGTTTGGATTGAACTAGAATAACTTGAGTTATCTGCCCTTGAATGTCAAAAAAAGCTGGTTTTGACTTTATTTTTACTCTAAAATCTACAAATATTAACCAATCAAGACAAAACTTGGACAGACTATATATAAGCATAATATCCTGCCTGGGTTCAATTTTCAGCTTGATCGGAATTTTACATCATGAGTTATGTGCCCTTGAATTTGACAAAATTTCCATTTTCGACTTTGTTTTCACTCTAACAACCTTAATTGTTAACCAATCAAGATGATATTTGGACAGAATCTTGTTGACAACAAGATCTTGCTTTTGTGTAATTTTCAGGTTGATTGCATTACTACAATGTGAGTTATGTGCCCTAGAAATTGACAAAATTTCAGTTTTCAACACTTTTTTAACTTTTGTGGCCACATATTTAGATTAATACTGACAAAATTTGGACAGACCATAAGATCTTGCTTGAGTTTAATATTCAGCTTGATTATTGTGGTGTTCAAGACATAAATTATCAAGTCAAAATCATATTTTTAGATCAGAATGTCTTTATTTTCATGACCACTATGATAAATACACAATCGCAACTTCTTGAACTAATTATCATAAAGAAAAACAACTCTTACTGAACTTTAAATTGTTCATATCAAAAGTTACTTCCCTTAGTCTACCACAATTATCAACTCACGTATTGAATTATGTGCCCTTGAATTTGGCATAATGACAGTTTTCAACTTTATCATCACTCTAAAAATCCCCAAAATATTAGTCAATCATTTACCTTCTTTTTGCTTTGACCACATAATTGCCTCTCTTTACTTTGTTTCTGCTCTAAGAATCACAAGAATTTTAAAATATATCAGTTTAAGCATTTAGATAAATTTGTCAAATTTTTTATAGTAAACCACAAGAAATTCAGGCCTGTGGAGCGACTCAAGACCTTCAGGTCTTTCTAGTTCTGGTCGGTTGGGATCAATTTTTGGACAAAGTACAAAGATTCTACAAACAAGTCATATATCCGAGGAAAGAGCTCACTAATGCGGGGTACATGCAACAAACCGCTTGAAAATTGGAGCAGAAATAAGAAAATTATTGCACAATTTCTTACCTGAAGCGAGGCAAAATTTGTCCGTATACTCCAAATTCGTTATCCATCCCATCATGCACAATCCCCACCGTGATAATTATTGATGATTTTTTGTAATAGGGAACGATTTTATCCAGTTAACAGTGACGTAATTTCGGACAAACAAATAGTATTTCGTTGGTGTTGTTATAAAATGGACCCTTATAAAATCTCGCAACGACGATTTTGTAACTACACCGACGGGTTATCAAAACATAAGGGGTAACCCAGTCTATTTTTGGCACAAAATTCTTTGCCATTGTCGTTGTTGTTGTGTCACATGATACCCTGTCGTGGCTACTCCTGCTAGGAGCAACGCTTTGTCTTCACTGGTGGTGAACTCGGCCAAAGCGAGGGACGCTTTCTTTCTTTCGCGAACAATGTATTTCGTCGGTGTTATTATAAAATCTCGTAACTACGGCTTCGATTTGTCAATACATTACGGTAAACCCGGTCTATCTTTAGAACAAAATCATTGTCATTAGCAAAAATCTATAAAATCACAATTAAACGCAAAATATCTATACCTTGTTGTAGCGAAAAACGTCCCTCGCTTTGGCCGAGTTCACCACCAGTGGGCTACTCCTGCTAGGAGAAACGCTTTGTCTCGTCTCCCCACAAAGACAGCTTCGGTCGATAAACAGCACATGGCTACAATGTTAATTAAACTTTGTCATGTCTCAATATGACAGCTGTGGTATAAGTTTCAGAGAAAAATGATACAAATTTCATATCCCTGAAGCAGAATGCATCTATCTTATATAGGCCTACAGGTATGGAAAAGGACACTTGTGGCATTTTAGAAAATCATGTTTCCAGAGCAGTCTGTAGACATATCGTTGCTATTGCAAAACCTCGTAACTCCAGCTTAATCAAAGCTGGAGTTACGAGATTTTGCAATAGCAACGACGATATGCTGTCTCATAAGGATTCATACTGTACACTTTAAAAAGACAACATTAATTTTGTAAAATGAAATCGAAATTTAACAGCTTGAGACATTTGAAGAGGAAAACGTTTTTCTCTACCCTTTCCAACAAACTTTGTAACTACACATGTATGTAAACGGTGTTTCGGACGAAGAAATCAAAATTACCAAAACTATAAAATGCGTGCGCGTGATTGCATTAAAAAAGAATGTATACATTTGCTTTTCTTTTCTTCTAAAATTCCCGAAACTTCATTTTGACGAGAAGTTTAAAGCAAGGATTGTTCAGGGAAAGGATTTAAATCAAAGCAGGATGTTCAAATACAGGTAGACCATTAATGGTGTATCTTATTTGTTATTTGGCCTTTGGGAATTATAAACGAAATGATGAAGGTATTTTAAATTTTCTGTACTTTTTATGGTTCGATGACGATATTATAGCACATGTTTAGAAAACCTACCCCAATAAACAACATAATATCAAACTACTGTAATTTTACACGTGATGCCAGGAATCTTACATGTGTCTCACAACTTCAAGATTCGAACCAACGCCTGCAAACTCGTATTGAAAATTAAGAAGGGGTTTACCCTTGGTTGCATATGTATACTTTGTATACTTGTGTCATGATATTGCAACCGGACTATAGTATTTAATATGCTTACATTTTTGTATCGAAAATGAATTGACCCGTTCCGAAGCAAGCCCCGATTTTGACGTTACTTTCCAGGGCACTTTTTTAAATCAATGAATTTGTTTTTAAGAAAATGCGGAGAATCTATCAGGAATTTAGACGTATTACGTTTGAAAGACTTCAAAGGCAACATGTTGATAAATTTTGAATTTTGATTCTTTATAGAATTCTAACACAGAAAATAATGAGGCTAACGAAAATTGCCTGACTATGAATTTTATAAATTTCTCAGTTTCGCAAATTTTGAATCAAAATTATTGTTAAACAATGATGAAAAAAATATTCAAAATACCGAAAACAATGTTCGTAGGGGATTTAGAAAACGGGGCCCAGATTTTGAGAAGTGACGTATCTCTGATGAAGCTAGACCAATACGTTAGTGAGACAAATGCATAATGCCAAGAAACTATCCTAGAATTATCCTATACATCCATTTACTCTAATAAAGTGTATTTTGATCTCTACATGCATACGAAATACCACCGTCTTTAAAAATTCGAGTCCCCTTCTTAACCCTTTCCCAAACAACAAAATTCAAAGGTGTTCCAACACAAAAGCTGTTGTAGACAACAGAATTGATGTTAAAAAAACAAGGAATTTCAGCATTTTCTTCTTTTCTTTCAATCTTTTCCCAAACCTATTTTCTTACAGGCGTCAAAACCAGGTCTTGTTTGGGAAAGGGTTAACCTACCCCAAACAAAACCTTGTATCAATGTGAACACATACAAAGGGGTCTGAGAAACATCGCGAGAAAGAAGATATACAACATGTTCTTCTTTTCTCTCAATAGTTTTTACCATAATTGTGAGACCTTCACTGTTTAAAATAATATTTATTATTTTTCGTCTTGAATAACACACAACTGAAAGACTGAAAATACACCCAATTAATTAAGGTCGAAGGAAATGTTTCATAAATGATATTATCGTATTCATAACCATGCTAATTAATACTTTCCCAAACAGTGAAGCCTTTATACGCACTCAATGGAACAGACTTGGGAAACATTGAGACAAAAAAATACTAAGAAACAACATTTTCTCCTTTTGTCTCAATATTTACATAAATTTAATCTTCATCAGCATTCATTTTGCAACATCCTTTAAATTGTACAAGTCTATAGTTTTCGCGTTTGGTAAGGGGTTAATTAAGCATGGTTGGGGGTGTTATAAAATCATTCATAATCAATAAATCTAAGTTTAATCAATAAATTTCATTTTTAGCTCCATTGGCCTTTCAGACCAGCGGGCTATTGTCATGGCGGTGTGTCCGTCGTGCGTGCGTGCGCCCGTCCGTCCGTGCGTCCGTATACTTTTTCTTTAAAAATCTTCTTCTCAAAAAGTACCGGATGGATTTCAACCAAACTTCACAGGTGACCCTCTCTCAGATTCCTTCAAATCATATGGATTGAACCAGAATAACCTGAGTTATCTGCCCTTGAATGTCAAAAATAGCAGGTTTTGACTTTAGTTTTCTTCTAAAATCTACAAATATTGAACAATCAAGACAAAATGTTGACAGAATGATGCTGACTACAATATCTTACCTTGGTAAAATTTTCAGCTTGATCTGAATTTTATGTCATGAGTTATGTGCCCTTGAAATTGACAGAATTGCCATTTTCGGCTGTATTTTGACTTCGTTTTCACTCTAGCAACTACAAATATTGACTAAACAAGACAAAACTTTGACAGAATGATGCTGACTATTAGATCTTGCCTTGGTAAAATTTTCAGCTTGATCTGAATTTTATAGCATGAGTTATGTGCCCTTGAATTTGCCAAAATTTGCCATTTTCGGCTCTATTTTGCTGGTATTGACTTTATTTTTACTCTAAAATCTACAAATATTGACCAATCAAGACAAAACTTGGACAGAATATATATAAGCATTATATGCTGCCTGGGTGTAATTTTCAGCTTGATCGGAATCTTACATCATGAGTTATGTGCCCTTGAATTTGACAAAATTGCCATTTTCGACTTTGTTTTCCCTCTAACAACCACAAATGTTAACCAATCAAGATGATACTTGGAAAGAATCTTGTTGACAACAAGATCGTGTATATATGTAATTTTCAACATGATCACACTGTTACAATATGAGTTATGTGCCCTTGAAATTGACAAAATTTCAGTTTTCAACACTTTTTCCACTCTTGAAGCCACGAATATTGACTATTATAGACAAAATTTGAACATAATGATAGTGACCATAAGACCTTGCATGTGTTTAATTTGATTTTAAATATACATACTGAATTATGTGCCTTGAATTTGGCAAAATCACAGTTTTCAATTTTATTATGGCTCTAACATCTCTTAAATATTAGTTAATCAGTTACTTTCTTTTTGCATTGACCACATGATTGCTGCTTTTGACTTTGTTTTTGCTGTAAGAAGCTTAAGTATTCAAAAATCTAGTCAAACTTGGATTTAATATTAAAAAAATTCAGGCCTGTGGAGCGACTCAAGACCTTCAGGTCTTTCTAGTTAGTATGAAGCTTTAATTTGATTAATCGTCAACGATCTTTTTGTTGGTGGTCCAAATTCAAATCTGCTGCAGACTTTAAAAGGGGCACCTGTTGATAAACATGGAATCTATGTACACTTTGACTCATGAAATATTGAAGGAAAAGGATAAAATACTGATTATCAGCATTTACTTCTCTTCCTGCAATGTTTTGTGACCCTCTGTCCGCCAGAGACGTCAAAGTCCGACCTTGTTTGGGAAAGGAGTAAAATATTCTTAAACTTCAATGTTTAAAAGGGAACGATTTTATCCAGTTAATCGTGACGTAAATTCGGACAGACAAATAGTATTTCGTATGCGTTGTTTTAAGATCTCGTACAATAGTACCGGCCGAAAATAACAGTGACGTGGGCTAATGTTTACTACTTGACAACCAATCAACTCTGTTCGTATTTGTAACGGTGCAAATTTGACAAATTGATTGGTTTTGCAGCAGTAAACACCAGCCTACGTCACTGTCATTTTCGGCTGGGACTATTGTAACTACGGCTTGATTTAAGCCGTAGTTACGATATATTATAACAACACCGACGGTTTATCAAAACATAACCGTAAACCCAGTCTATTTTTAGCACAAAATTCTTTGCCATTTTCAACGTTAGACCTGAACTGGTCGCCTTATCTATTATTATAAGCATTTGTAATAATCTGATACAACAATTTATAGCAAAATGAAGAAATATTTTCGTATAAAATTTCACGGCTTAATGGTTACAAATGAACGGAGATTGAAAACATTTGTAATATAAATATGAGCCAGGATCTGGAAAAAAGGCCATTGTGGCATTATAGAAAACCGTGTTTCCGAATAAGCCTGTCAAATCGTTGTTTTTCAACAAAAACTATTAAGCTGCAGTTAATATAGAGGACTTGGTGCAAAACTATAGTAACTACATTTTGTAAAACTTTTACAGGAGAGGGAAAAAGCTTATTGACTTTCTCAATCAGAGAGGAAATATGTTTTGAAAAATCTAAATATCTTTTAAAGTATACAGAATTGAAACCTAATATAAGAACACATGATGCATTATTTCCAAAATATTTAGAAAATGCAAAAAAGTGAATTTCTGAAAACTATGTAGTTACAATAGTTTTGCACTGAGCCCTCGATATGTTTTTGTTGAAAAGCAACGAAATGCAGTCTTATAAGGATCTATACTGCTATCTTACAGCAACTGTTGCTACAGGTAATGAAAATAGGATTGGTTTGCAAAACGAACTCAACAGATTAGGAACAAAACTTTTCACTTTAAAACATTTTTCTGAATTTAGAAGGGTTTTTAGCTCACCTGAGCACAAAGTGCTCAAGTGAGCTTTTATGATCACCTTTTGTCCGGCGTCCGTGCGTCGTCCGTCGTACGTCAACAATTTCTTTAAATGATATCTGCTCTTAAAGTACCTGGCCAATTTCAACCAAACTTGGCAGGAATGTTCCGTAGGTGATCCCATTTAAGAATTGCTAAAAGAATTGAAATCCATAAAAAAACTCTGGTTGCCATGGCAACATAAAAGGAGAAATTTGACTAAATCTCTATAACATCTTTGAACCACATCTCCTCCTAAACTACTAGACAAATTTCAGCCAAACTTGGCAGGAATGTTCCTTAGGTGATCCCCTTAAAGAATTGATAAAAAAACTGGTTGCCATGGCAACAAAAAGGAGAAATTTGACTAAATCTGTATAACATCTTTGAACGACATTTCCTCCCAAACTATTTGGCCAATTTCAATCAAACTTGGCAGAATTATTCCTTATGAGGTCTTTGTTAAATATTGCTAAAAGAATTGAAATCCATTTAAAACTCTGGTTGCCATGGCAACAGAAAAGAAGAAATTTGACAAATCTTGATAATTTCTTTGAACAACATCTTCCTCTAATCTACTCGGGCAATTTCAACCAACCTTGGCAGAATTATTCGTTAGGAGGTTCCTTTGAAGATTTGCTAAAATAATCGAAATCCGTCAAAAGCTGTGGTTGCCATGGCAACAGAAAAGGAGAAATTCGACCAAATCTCAATGGCATCTTTGAATGACATCTCCTCCTAAATTACCAGGCTAATTTCAACCAAACTTTGCAGAAATATTCCTTAGGAAGTCCCCTTTAAAAATTGCTTAAAGAATTGAAAAAATATGGTTGCCATGGCAACATAAAAAGAGATATTACACGAAATCTTTCAGAAGCAATTTCTCCATAATCACAGAGCCAAATTTGACAAAACTTCATATTTGCATTACTTATGATATTGCTAAGAGGTACTTTTCTTTGTTTTTCAATACGAAGCCTTGTCACGGTAAAAGGGGACTTCTTGTTAAAATCTTCTTATTAGGGGCATAAGCATCTTTATTACATTACCTGTAAAAGATCTGATTTGTTATAAAAAAAAACATCTAAGGTGAGCGACATAGGGCCAACGACCCTCTTGTTTTCTATATCAATATAAATGAGATATGTACATATCTGGTTGATCTATATTTGATTCTATCTGATTTTCATCGATTGGGTTTTTTAACATGTCATATACAAGATCTACTGAGGCCCAGTGTTGAAAAGTTTTGATCAACCATTGAAGCAAAAGAGAAAAATATGTTTAGGCCTATGACCAGCATTTTCTCCCCTTTTCTCAATATTTTTTGTTGTAGGCTACTATGTACAGATCATATCATTGAAACCATCTGTTTTGTAGTCTACAGAAGAAATGAAAGTGCAATAGTCCATTTTTGCCATATGGAAAGATTTAACCCATTCCCCACACGATGACTCCTTTTGACTTCATACAAGATAATAGCTTTGGAAAACATTGTGGAAAATAAAGAAATTAATTAGGCAATTTGTTCTTTTCCGTGACGTTTTCTTCCCTTAAAGACTGTATCACGTAAATTTGATTTACTAAATATTGTCGTCTGCAATATCTTTGAATTTTGAAAAGTCTACAATTTTGCCGTTTAGGAAAAGTTTGTGGACACAACAGACTGCTCATTTTCGCGTAACGGGCCACAGTTATTCAATTGTAAGATTAATATGTTATGATAATAATTCTTTGTTTTGAGTCACCTTTTCTCTTGACAAGCCGAATTCTTGGGATAAAAACACTTATGCCCATTTCAATCGGCAATTCGTAATTGTGACCTCTTACCATTTGGATGACCATGTATGCTGTAGGATATAAAACGATTTCTATATTTTCTATATTTTGTTTGTATGGACGATTGATTGTTTGAAGGTTTACATTTCAATTTGCAGCCAATGCCATTCTGAGAAAGGAACTCGATTTAACATTAAGGGGTTGGGATTTGGGTGGTTGGTTCTTGGAGGCAACATTTTTACTTTTTGGACTTGTCTAAATCTCACTGGTGAACTCGGCCAAAGCGAGGGACGTTTTTCGCTACAACAAGGTACAGATATTTTGCGTTTAAATGTGAGTTTAAAGATCTGATTGGATGGTTTTTCTAATAACAATGAATTTGTTCTAAAAATAGACCGGGTTACGGATATGTATTGACAAACCGTCCGTGTTGTGATAAAATTTCGAAACTATGGTTTTAATATCGAAGTCATAATTACAATATTTTATAACAACACCGACGGAATACTATGATCGCGAAAAAACGTCCCACGCTTTGGCCGAGTTCACCACCAGTGACAACGTTTTTATTTTGTAAATATTTGTCGGATATATCATTGAACGTATTTTAAGAAAATACTGCTTTTTCACCATGCCTTTCATATCTTGTTAGAATTTTTCAAAAATATATTTTTTGTTTTGTTCCGTATATTCACATTTGATCAATAAGTCGCATGTGAATAAATTCGTTTTAAAAATTGAGTGCAAATACAATAGGGTTAGATTTTATGAGTATGCTGTGCTAAATATATATGTCAATTTATACATTTGCAGATATATTTCCGTCATTGTTAACATTATTAAATCGTACCCTTTTGTAGTCCACCAAAATTAACCGAGGTCAACTTAATTTTCATCAGCGAAGTCCTAAAAAGCATTGCCAAAGTAGGGTAATTATATATGCAAATGTCCCGAGTTAATATTGGTGGGCTATACTTAATTTACAGGCAGTATCCGTTAGGTGAACGTCTTAAGAAAACATTGCGGGAGTGGAGTATCGGGTTATAATGTTGGCGCATTGGCTATACACTTACTACTTAGCACACATTATCATGTATTAGGCCTATTTCATTTATTTGCAAAAACACAGACCGCAGTCTTTTCAATATTATTCTTTCATTCTAAGATAAGAAAATTGTGCAATTTTAACAAGTTTATTCTGTGATTTTTTGCATGTAGACGGACTCAACATTACGAGAGATGTAACGCGAAAGATATTAACGTAGGATCGACGATGTGGCGAATGGAGTGAAACATGGATGGAAAAGCTACACAACAACAGGAAAACTCCACAGTCGAGTCTTTGAAAGAGGAAACGGGAGAGCGAGGTAAGATCCCATTATTTTTTTACCGATAGGAACTGTATTAAGTTAGTCAACTCAAGCGAGATTCCCGCGACGTCGGAATTATTTCGTGCATGTCGTTAACATTCGTTAATTATCCGAAACTATTCAGGCGACGTCGTAAACATTCGACGGTGGAATTCACGCGAAGTCGAAATTATTCGGGTGACGTCGTAAACTTCGGAACGTCGGAACTTTCCACCGCCGATTATTTATGATGTCGCCTGAATTATTCCGACGTCGCATGAATCTCATTAAGGATAGACTATCCTAATTAACGCAACCACGGTATGGGGTCATGTGACTTGCAGAGTTTGTGCTTATAAACCCTTTCACGCTAAGTTTTACCACTCACTTTTTACATCTGGAAGTCTCTTAAGGTAAGGCCTGGGTAATGCACTTCCTGTTTAATCGTTATTTTTCAACTTTTTTCGTGACGTCCGTAAGTCCACGCATTTTAAATGCAATACCACCTGTTTCCGTAACAACGGCTATAATTGAATGTGCGCAGATTTCCTGGGGATATTCTAAACATTTTTTTTTTGTGAAAATGTTTCCAAATTGTATGAAGAGTAGGCAAAAAAACCAACAAAAGTTAAAAATTAAAACAAATGAGAGCAACGAAAATTACCTCCCTTGAAATCGTCTATTCGCTCCATAAAGATTTCGTTCCATAACTGGTCACATAACCAATTACACAGGTCTTATCTTAACGTACGCGCGAACTTAGACTAGTTAGGCCTACTCTCCCTTACACTTCCGTAAGTAGGCTGTTTAAAATTAGTTAATTAGAAGAAGTATCAGGAAATGCGACAAGCATTTGCTTACCCATCTTTGCTCACCCATGTGCTAAAAGGGCACCTAAAAGTGAATAGCAATGGATTTTGAGCCAAAAATACGAGATTTTATAACAACACATACGAAATATTATTGCTTGTCCGAAATTACGTCACGGTTAACTGGATAAAATCGTTCCCTATTGGCGCATCACTTTATCCATATTAGAATGCTTCGCGTTTCATAGGCGCTGACGTTTTGAAGGTAGTTCGACCAATAATGCTACCCAATATCAAAGGTCCATATCAGATACAACGGTTTCTGACAAGGCGCCCATTTGAAAGTAAGATAATGTTCATTCCAACTATCAATGCATCATATGCACAGAGTTCAATTTTGATAATATTTTCAGTGTCACGTATTTTCTTTGTAATGCAGAATACAATATAATGTAGACCGTCTATGGTAGTGCTTTGCTGTTTTATTGACGAAATGTGCAAACAAATTTAAAAGATTTTTTTTCGTAAATGCACTAAAGCAGATCAACTCCGAATAGGAATCGATTTTATCATGCAAACGGTGACGTAGATTCGGACAAACACCTTCATAAAACTCGATCTATTTATAGCACAATTTATTCACAATATGTATCCTATTCATCATTGTGCGTAGAAAGGTGTCCTCATTTTTTCTTTATGAATGGGAAAAGATTAATAATACTGCATTAATTGTTTGTATTCTGCTTTGTAAATACTGTTGTTATATATTGTTAAACCGAAGTGACCGTGCGCTATGAATATTTATAAACAAACGTAATCGTCTGCAATATTGACAATAATGAGCGCAAGGTTACTTCGGTTCAATAATAACATGTGGACTTCATGATGATATTTGTTTGACAACGAATTTGTATACATCATATCTATAAACTGTATAGCGGACGAGAATTTACCTGGCAGAGCAGCCCATGCTAATCGAATGGAATGCTCTGCCAGGTCAATTCTCGTCCGCTATATTTGTTATCAAAGAACCACTGCGAAAGTAATTAAACCAGTAGATGAACTATTGTGCTGTAGGCCGCAGGGTGATAATTGTCACATCACGCAAGTTCAAAAGAGTCTTTTGAAAACAAATATGAAATACTACTATATTTAAAAAAGGGAGAAAGGACATCCGATCTATATGTACATGTACTATTTTTACAAGCACCGTTGAAAAGACGTCAAATAGAATTGTCTATTTTGACAAAAAGACGAGTATGTAATAATTGTTAAGGCATAATACATGAAACGATGTTTTTGTGATGAAACATAACAATCATATTAGTGCAATATATACTAGAATATCTTTATTTCAAGATGTCGTCTGTAGCATCTTTAAAGTGACATTTCACAGTCATTTTTCATAAATGTTACTTTTATTTTTATCTGAAAGAGCACATTTCCTTATGAAAATTTAGAAAATTTCAAGCCAGAGCGTCATTTATGAGAAATATAAATTTTTGTGTTGAAGTTAAACAAATTGATGTGGACAATAGTTAAAATGTATTATATAATTTGTCATATCCATCTCAATTTTACAGGCGTGTTTTCCGTTATCAGAAACAACTTCAAAAACTGATTGCATTTATGCACATTAGAATAACCAGTCTTGGCATCAAGACATACTTTAAAAAATTCAAATGGGAATGAAATGTCCCTTTAAAGTTTAGTTTGTCTAAATTGCTGTCGTTTGGCAATTGGTTAAAGACAATTGAAATGAATTCTCATTTGTCTTGTCACCCGGTTAAGGGAGAGAGCTAGCCAAGAATAGTTTAACTAGAAAGAAACATATGTCGCCAATACAATGCTGATCTTTCGATTGGAAGATGAACAATACGTATTACACTCCATGGGAAAAAGTATCTAAAATTATTTGTTTTGGTGGATAGTCCTTGAGTGTAATAAAATATTTCAAAGAGCAAATAAATCGGAAAGCGCGTGCATTAATATGTGTTGTGTTATATGGCCCCATTCTAGGGTATCTAAAGGATCAGAACAACATGGGGACATGTAATCATTTATCTAGGGCCAAAAAGAAAGACATTTAAGCGCTGATACCAAAATTTCACTGGTCCAGTTGCCCATAGATATTTCTATAAATATAAATTGAGGGTCAGTTGATTATATACAGATTTGATCTAGAAGGACAAAATGAACTCCATCTGAAATTTCATTGGACAGAAATAATCTAGCTATGCAGGTTGACCATTCAATACGATATTTCTTGAATATTTTTTACCTCCTACATCCTAGCATGGGTCCCTTTCATAACATAAAATTAGAATCACCGAATTCCACTTACACCAGAAAAGCCCTATTCAAAACCATTGCTTAAACGCGATTGGACATTGAAAGAAACACGGATAATCCTTTTTAGAAATATGACTAGAAACAAATCATTGCGATTCTCTTCAAATTTAAATTGTCGTGCTGATTGATAAGAGATGTATATTAAACGACAATATGGAATATTTTCCTCTGTTTGAATCTGATCACTAAATATATTTTGAACTACAGAAAAGAATATATTTCCAAAAGAATACCTCATTTTCTTGCGTTTCGTAAAGACGATATCACCATCACCATCGTGCAAAACAAACAATGCTGTTGACTCATGTATAGGGATGCATATTGTTTGCACGTCAACAATCATAGTTTATAGCGTAAATTCTTATTCAACAAAAACCTCGTATCTACAGCTTGATTTAAGCTGTAGATACGAGATTTTGTTGAAAAGCGACGATAAACACTTTCAAAGTAAATATTGTGTATTTCTTGAATCACCATGTTACAAACACAGTTAAATATGCAACCAAGTTGGAATGACTCATCATTGTGAAAATAAATGAATAAATATTGAAATGGCCACGGAATGAAAAGTCGGAAGGATAAGTTAAATGAGTTTTATCGGCTGTTTGCCGAGGCTTGTAATGAGGAATCGGAGGCTATTCCTTTAGAGACCGAGAGCCTCCTATCAAAAGAGACAAGTGAAGCTTGGAACTCTACGAGGTATTCAGGGTTCGAAGAAAGACTGGGTATGTTGTTCAATGTTAAAGGGACATTTCATTCTCATTTCAGTTTTTTAAAGGATGCCTTGATGCAAAGATTGGTTATTTTAATGTGCATAAATGCAATCATTGTTTTGAAGTTGTTGCTGAAAAGCGAAAAACACTCGATAGATGTTTCAAATACATCTGAAATGCTGTCTACACCAATGTGTTTAATTTTAACACAAAAATATACTTTTATCGTAAACGGCGCAATATTTTGGTTTGAAATTTTCAGAATTTTCTTTAAGGAAATTTGCTTTTTCAGATAAAATTAAAAGTACCATTCTTGAATAAAATTTCCGTGAAATGCCACTCTAAGATAATCCATTTCATAACAAAAAATCGTTGGACGAGACATATTGCTTGTTATGAAATTTTGGAATTAGACCAGAGAGTCTGTTATCAAAAGAATCGAGTGAAGTTTTGAATTCTACGAGATATTCTGGGTTCGAAGAAAGGCTGGGTAGGTAGATCTATAATATGTATAACGAGCAATCTGATTGGACGTACGTTTCGTCGTATGTCTCGTCCAATCATATTGCTTTTTATGGAATTTTGGAATTAGTTTTGAGAGTTGATGGGATTGTGTATCCGAATCTTATCTTATTTCTACAATTGTGCTCGATAGTTATATTTGATTAGTCAAAATAGTTTTCCTACCACTCTTATCTCGGTCTCAAACCCATTTTGTGTGCCGTGCCGTTCTGTCCATTTCTTTGGTAAATTTTTCAAACTCTAGTAAATGAACAAAACATTATCAAATCCATGTTTTTCTATTTCCAGCGATTCTCCTGGAGAAGGCGCGTCGTTTGACGCCGAGGTCCGCCCAGAAGTTTTATTATGCCGCTATTGTAGTTTCATGGGTGTCTGTCATTGTGTCTGTCTGTCTAGGTTCTTTGGCTATAGGTAAGAGATGTTTCCTTTAAACCTTTTTCAATAAGGCAAACATTTAGAATGTTCCAAATTGAAAGGTGATATATAAAGCAGAATGAATCTAATAAAGTTAAATATAATGTATTGTGTATGGTATAGAAGTGAAAACATTGAGACAAAAGAATATGATTTGGTTGATCATTTCTCCCTTCACCTCAACGCCTTTGATGACATTCTTAAAATAAGCTTTTCAAGACTGAGATCTGCAGATTGATAGTTCAACAATTTAACCCTTTCCCAAACAAGACCTGGTTTTGACGTCCGTGATAGAAAAGTCTTGGGAAAACATTGAGACAAAAGAAGAAACTGCTGATAATCAGCAGTTTCTCCTTTTGTCTCAATATTTTCTGTGCCATATTTTACACAAATTTTATCTTTGATAACATCCATTATGTCATTTATGGCAACTTTTGAAATGGACCACCCTGATCTTTTGTCGTTTGGGAAAGGGTTAAGGCAGTAAATTCGTTTATTATGCTTTTCCCTGAGATGATCGTGATACTGATACATGTATTTTCATTCCGTATTTTCAGTATTTGCAATTCGACAAAACAGCCAGCTTTTATTCAGCTTTGGGGTATGTATATTGAAGTTAATTACATGTAAACTGGTCAAATAAAATCCTGGAAAATACAAGCAATCTTATTACATTAACCATATAAGTCTTAGTTTTATAACTATTCATTTACTAAAGCAATCTTCTCACGCTCGCGTCATTTCCGATGAACGACAAAAGTTTTAAATGATCAATTGAAAGCTGTAGCAAAGTAGGTAACGCAGATGCTTCAAATGAATATTCTTTCAATGAAATCATAAGGGTCTTTTCGCTGTAGGCCTAAAAACAAGCCACCATACTCTTACAATAGTGGCGAGCTCTTCTTATCACGTCTGACTTGAATCTTATGTTGATTGTTAAAACGAGCTGTGTTTACGAGGTTTGGAAGAAAAGCGACGATCTGCTATTTACAATTTAAGCGATAGTTAGGGCGAACAATATGCAAGGGAGATAACCACAACATGAGTTGATAACTTACTTTACAGAATCGCCTCCCTTGCTGAACGTAGTTTTGGTTAAATTATTCTGGTACTAGTTTTACCGAATTTTATATTTGATTTGGTTCTATTGTCCAATAGAATTACAGTCTATTCTGATACATTACATGGACAGGAATATTTCTTTGTATTTTTCTTTTGGAATGCTCTATATTTATAGATATTTTTGACAATTATGTTCGTGTTTTCAGCTTGACTCTGTACTAGACGCTATATCATCGTTTATAGTTTTGTGGCGATTCCATGGGGGTAACTCAATCTACTCAGAGGATAGGGAGAGAAGGTAAAGACTGGGGTTTAAGGTTTACGAACTGAGAATGAAAACACCACTTTCTAGCCATATGAAATGCATCAAATAATACACATTTGCAAATACACTTACCATAAGTTGATTCACCGTGCCGGATTTCAAGATTATCCTAATTTACAAATATTATTTTACTCTATATTCATATGCAAGGGAGCTAATTTTGGACATTTTTTGTCAAATATTTCCGTAAGTATGCATTAGTTCAAAATTCCAAATCATACAAAATGCTTATGTTTGTATTTGGAATGGAAATGTGACACAGTTAATGAATTACTGGCACTCTTTCAAATTTCGCCTTTTACTGGCTCTGCATTTCATTCTCAGTTCGTAAACCTTAACCCATTATCAGGCGGCAAATTATTGGGCTGTTCCAATTTGAAAGATGTTGCAGGCGACAATTTCAAGTGCATGAGACGTCGCGCACGGTATTGGGTAACTAAATGTAACGCCAAACTAGCGAACGTCATTATTCTAATAATTGCGGAACGTTGAAGTTTTTACGTAGACGGTTGTGTTGTGCTTTTAATGCTTACTCTCTTTACAAACTAATGTGATTTAAAAAGACAAAACCATGTTTTAAGAAAATCCCCACTATTTCTGTCTTTTGCACTTCTTAAGCTTAAACGCCACTTTGATCCGTTTTATTTTCGTCTTAAAATGCGCCAAATAGATCTAGATCTACGCCAATTAAAAAAAGGTTTACGTTTATAAAATTTCTGTCCACACGAACAAATTTGAACATCTTTTTTACCATTTGTTTTATCATTTTGCGTTGAAATTTTGATATGACAAACAAGAAAAAAATAATATTTCCATATTGAAATTAAATTGTTGTATGAATAAGGGAACCGGTATTTTTTAAACTCTAAAGGGTAAAAAAGTAGAGTTTTCAACGACCTGAAACAATTTCTGTCCACACGCATTTTATATCATTAATGCTTCGTTTATTATGCTAACTAATTTTCTTGTATATATTATAGAAATAGAGAAAAATAATATTTCTTGTATCAAGTTTTGTTGCATTTCAGCCATTGATTCACAAAATATCAAACAAAATTTTCATTTTTTCTGCGACGTAATTCTAATTGTTACACTTCGATTTTTGGTGAACAAACTGGGCTTATTTGCGTAATCGACATCGAAATTTGATTTCCGTTCGGCAAAACATTCTACAGCATTTCCACTGTCATATATTATACTTTTCAATGTGTTTGACGTTAATTAATCGCAAAGTTGTTTATAAATATCCGTCGCCGTTGAAAATTTATGTTACATGTTACACGCGTTTTTTCGCCGAATTTACGAACAAAAAGTCGTGCTAGCAAATTTATACAAACTAACAACCTGAAAAGAGTATGTCATTGAATAAGATAATTGTTTTACGGTTATTTTGACATATAACAAAGTTTTAGGAAGGAAAACGGTTCTTGCAAAATTCAGTTATGAATTGCAGAGGGTAGCGTTTTTTGAAAAGTTCCCCAATAGCGTGCGCGACGTCATGAACATTTAAAAACATTCCCATTTTGGGTTGGAACAATTTGTGAAAAATGAAGAAATTGCTTGTCACAAGCAATTTCTTTATTTTCTACAATGTTTTCCGAAGCATTTTTTGTGAGGAGTCAAAATGCGCCACTGTGCAGTAATAAACAGCGTTGTTTGACCAATCCTTCGATTTGACGTCTTTCATAGAAAATAACTAGCGAAACAGAGAAAGAAAACCAGAAGATTTGTTATTGAAAGGAAAAAAAAGCGAATGGCGACATTTATCTTTTGTTCTAAAGAGTAATGCACAACTGCTTAAGTATCTAGCATTAACTTCCAATATTGCCCCCTAAAAACAATTTAAATAAAATAATAAAGAAAATAGACCTAAATGAAGTCGTGGAAATCAACAATAAAATCAAATGATTGTATACAAGAAAGTCATGGTCACTAAAATTGTTACTATTACCTGTAAATATGCTCAATTTTCGTTACAATTTATGGAATTTATAAGTAATAAAATGACTACCTATTCTTGACATAATTATATTACAGGGCCTGTGTTCTAGTCGGAATTTTATTTATACTGTCAGCATGTCTTCTCTCAATAAAGTCTATAGTCGCGTTGGTAAATGGTGAATTAACTAACAAGGTAAGTTGTATTTTTTTTTTTGTTTTTAGGATAATAATGGAGCAGATTAAGATTTAAGACTCCTGCCTGAAATTGATACATCTGTTTATTTTATCCCGCTTAGGTATTTGCTACATCTATATAGTTTCTTCTATTTAGTGTAGGCTAAACCAAACACAAGACTTCATAAACTGAATTTTACTTTTGAGTTCACGTATAACATACTATGTACATTCTAAGAAAGTTTGTTCTCTATTTCCAGCCTTCCATTGCTATAACACTATCTATAATTAACGCCGTAGTTTGCCTTGTCCTCGGCTTCAGTAAAGTATTTGTGGGGTTCATGCTAGAAAGTCGAGTTCTAGTTACCGACAGTAAGTATAACGAATCCTGGTTTTGACGTTCCTTGTAGAAAAGGCTTGAGAGAACATTGAGACAAAAGAAGACAATGTTGATAACCAGTATTGTATCCATTTGCCTCAACATTGTCTCTGCTATAGTGTGTATTAATTTCACAACTTCATCCGTTTTACCGTCTTTTGAACATTTGAATTTGGACCAGTTCACATTTCTGTCGTTTTGGAAACGATAAATGCCTACGCCGTGTGCATTATAATGGGGTTCGGCAAAGTGTTTGCATCTATATTACTTCAATGATTTTCCTAGCTCTTCCTTTTATAGGCAAATGCTAATCGTGGAAAGAGCCAGTCAATGGTACATTTTCAATAAAGACGTAAAAATAAACGCTAGTTGGTGCCGTAATGTCGATATGCACAACATTATTCGCCACGATGTACTTTGTTCTTGTCAGAACTTTGTTGATGACGTTATTTTGGCACTGTACTGCCTGTGTTAAAACCTTTTCCATTATTTTTCTGCCATCGAGACATTCTGTACTACAGAAATAGCCTTTTGTCAAAAAACTGGTTCTGATAATTGATTTCCTTTGCTTCAATATTTTCACATGCATTTCCTCTGTGCTCAGGACTACATGTTAAAACACAAATAGCCTCCTTTAAAAGCCAAACCTTTCCAATCCAATGAAAATTGGATTATCTTAGAGATGCACCAGACGACAAAAAATATATTGATGAAGATAGCATTTGTGTACAATGTAGGACAGAAATATTGCAGCAAAAGGAGAAAATGCTGGCTCACAGAATTGTTGTTTTTTATTTAATATTTTCTCATGCATTTCCTCTGTGCACGGGTCTACGTGTTAAGAAAAAAAATTCTCCGATTACGCCCTCGGTATTTACCTTATACATGTAGTCCATCGCACATTGTTTTGTTCTGCAAAAAAAAACCCCCTCTAATTCTGTTATCATTTCATAATCACAGGCGTCATTACGTTAGTCGGTGCCGTAATGTCCATATGTACAGCTGTATTCGCCACGTTTTACTTTTTCTTGTCAGCCGACTAACTTGATATTAATAGAAATAAAGTTTTCTAAACAATAGAGCGCAGAAAATATTGAATCAAAAGTCGAAAATGTTGCATCACAGCATTTTCTCCCTTTGTTTCAATACTTTCCCATGGGTTTCTCACGTTGGTCGGTGCCGTAATGTCCATATGTACAACTGTATTTGCCACGATCTATTCACAGAATTTACGTCTTTGATAAGTCGATGACGTCATTTCGTTTCCTATCAGAGATGTCAAACCTGGAGCTTGATTTCAAAAGTGTTTAATGTTTTCGATGCTTTTAAACAAGAAAAAATCGTAACAGCAAGTTAAAGCAAGCTGCAGTCACAAGGTTTTTTTTTTGTTAAAAAGCGACGATATTTTCCGTTACAGGCGTCATTACGTTGGTTGGTTCCGTAATGTCGATATGCGCAGCCACGATCCGTTAACAGAATTTACGTCTTGGTTTGTCGATGACGTCATTTTTAATACTAATTGCGTTGTCTGCAGCAGTTTTCCAATATGGTATCACCTAAAATTTGGCTGTTCGGGATAGGATCAATGATATGTTCCATTACAAGCTTTATTTTGTTGGTCGGGGCAGTACAGCAGTATTCGCCATGATTTATTCACATAATTTACGTCTTTGTTACGTTGATGACGTCATGTATTTCCTATCAGAGACGTCAAACCCGAGACTTGATTTTGAAAGACTATAGCTACTTTTCAACAAAAAATCGTAACTGCAGCTTCTTATAAGCTGCAGCTACTAGATTTTTGTTGAAAAGCGACGTTATATTCCATTGCAGGCGTTATGACGTTGGTCGGCGCCGTAATATCAATATGCACAGCTGTATTTGCCACAATCTATTCTGTGGGCATATTCTCCACTGGCTTCATTATTTTCACATGCTTTTCCTGTCCGAGACGTCATAACATACACATAGCTTAGTTTAAAACGATAAAATGGTATCATCCATTACAGGCGTCATTACGATAGTCGGCGCCGTAATGACGTCCACATGCACAGCTGCATTTGCCACGATCTATTCACAGTTCGTCTATGATGTTTTTAACACTAATTTTGTTTTGCAATGTCTTCCATTGTAGGCGTTATTACCTTGGTTGGTTCCGTAATGTCCATTTGTACAGCTATATTCGCCTCGATCTATTCACAGAATTTACGACTTTGGTACGTCGATGACGTCATTGGACTGCGTTGTAGTTTTTTTTTCTCATGTGGACCTGTCAGATACGTCAGATACGTCAAACCCGGAGCTTAATTTTCAAAGAGTTTTATAATATTGCTGCTTTCCAACAAAAATCTCGTAACTGAATCTTATTTTAAGCTGCAGTTACGATGTTTTTGAAGAAAAGCGACTTATCCATTGTAGGCGTTATAACGTTGGTCGGGGCGGTAATGTCCATTTGCACAGCTGTATTTGCCACGATCTATTCACAGAATTTACGTCTTTGGTTCGTCGATGACGTCATTGGACTGCTGTGCAGTTTGTTTTTGACATGTTATGGTATTTGGTGAGTATTTCAGGCTTTTTATTTGCGTGTAAAATCCCCAAACGAATAGAGTAACCAACAAACAAAAGTCAAAAGCAAAAACAAAAAAAGAAAAAAAAAAATAATAAAAATAGATCTAAGCGTTTCTTAATTTTTGGGAATTTCTTTCTCGACTTAGCTAACCAACAAACAAAAGTCAAAAGCAAAAACAAAAAAAGAAAAAAAAATAAAAATAGATCTAAGCGTTTCTTAATTTTTGGGAATTTCTTTCTCGACTTAGGTAATTTTAGAGATGCTATTTTTATGAGAATTCTTTCAGAATCTTATTTCCCCTTTTAATTGTTTGTGACAGATTAGTGCTTTGACTTAAATATAAATCTAAGTGAACCTAAAGATGAAAGTCAAAAATATTCATTGATACTATATAGGGGCTTACGGCTTTCTCTCATGAACTTCAACAAGTGGATCTAGGTATAATGTAAACATGTCTTTTGTTCATAATTGTCGCTTTTCAACATAAACCTCGTAACTGCAGCTTATTTTAAGCTGCGGTTTCGAGGCGTTTGTTGAAAAGCAGCGAAATGGCAAGCTATCCTGCAGACTTCGTCTTTCTTTAGGGTTGATTTTGCAAGCAATTCGTTTAATCTAGTCTTCCCATCATTAGGTATCAAACTCTTTGTGCAATTTCGACTTAAATTTCGCCATTTTCAGTGACGAAGGTAATTGACGCCGTAATCCGGATTTGGACCTCGTTAATCTCCGTTGCCACTGATGACGCCTATGTTGCACGGAGTGATTGGTTTCTAATGATGGGTGAAATACCATCATGAATAATCATTCATGTGTTTTGAATTGGTTCCCTTTTTGCCTTATTTCAGGGTGATTTGGACGTCTGTCTCAGAGATGAAGAAAGTCAACAGAGAAAAAGACTAAACATGTTCATGGCTGGGAACCATGTAACACAACAACAACATTAGCAGAGAATTTGCTATGAATTTATATTGTTAATAAGTGACCGATTTGAAATGGTTAACCATCACAGATTTTCTGGATGATGTTTTACAAATCACCTGATAAAAGGTTTTTGGTGAGCAAACGAACTTTTATTTGATTACCAATAACTTTTTTATCTGGTGCTGTTAAAGATTGAACGTTTTCCTGTAATATTGTTGTTAAATGATGTGTAAACAGAGCCAGAATTTGAAAAAAAAAACCTCTTAAAATTAACCCTTTAACAGACAGCAACATACTAGACTGGACTAAATTCAAAGTTGTTACATGCGACAATTTAAAGTGAATGAAATTATTTATTCTTTGGTCTTTCTTGGTAGAAAAAAAGTGTGAAATGAAGAAATTGCTTGTAACAAGCAATTTCTTTATTAGTGGAGCGGATAAAGGTCAAAATCGTGCAAATGATGATACAAGCACCAAATTTGGTGTGGTAGTACTCTAAAGCAATAGAAAATTTTTGAATCGATGGGCCATTGAAAAAACCAATATGGCGGCCATTTTTCAAGATGGCCGCCAAGCTGATGCTTCAAAAAGGCAGTATCAATAGATTTGGGTCTAAGGCTATGAGTTAAACTAGTTTTAAAGCACTATTTTGATGCTCTTGTATGTGTTTCAATTTGTTTTCTCCATTAGCACTAATATAACAACATGGCCGCCTATTTTAAGATGGCCGCCAAGCTGGAAAACTCTAAAATTTCAGTTGATGGTAAAAAACGATGTTTCAATTTCACATTTTACACTGTTTGTTATATTGATGCTATTTGTAGGACTATCTTGAATATGCTTCTTGTGATTGTATATTTAGATTTATATTTCACAAAGTCTAATATGGACGATATGATGAGTGATAGTCGAATAGAGTGAGCGGCAAATTTCTGTAAGGTAATGAATTTTGGAAAAACGAAAACCTGACTCGTTCATTGTACAAACTTACTTAACCTAAAACAAACAAGCAGATGCAAAATTGCGCTAACATCTCATTAACATATTGAACGAAAGAAAATCATCTTAACTCTTTCTCAAGCAACAAAAATCGGACTGCAGTGATTTGGAAGCTGCTTCAGACAACAAGATGAATATCTGTTAACCCATTCCCACACAGTGACTCTTTTTGACTCCTCACGAGAAAGTAGCTTTGGAAAACAATGTGGAAAATGAAGAAAAGTGTGTGACAAGCAATTTCTTCATTTCCCATATTGTTTTCTAACCAAACAGATCAAAACATGTAAAAAATCCATTCACTTTGAATTGTCGTCTGCAACATCTTTGAATTTGGGCAAGTCTTAAAATTGTCGTTTGGTAATGGGTTAAGAAAGAATTTCGATAGAAAACAAAACAAAACAAAGCATTTTTTTTCATTTGCTTCAATGATTTCTCAAACTTTAAACATTAGGAACATGAAAACCAGGTCCTCTTTGGGAAAAAGTAAGAGTTAGGCTTAGTGTCCGTGGCCAGGGCGAACCTCTGATATAGGGGAAGTCGGCTGTGGTCAGGCCTGGAGAGGGATATGCTCCACCAGGCGTCATTGCTAAAGATTTGCTACAAGATGGACAATACCAGAACAATTTTAAGCCAGCTCGGTTGTCGCCCCGAATATGAAGGACCGCCACAAAGCCGGGCACCAGGACGGAAGTGGGAAATATACTACTGGTGCCACCAATGATAACAGTAATGACGAAATCAGTGCCAGAAACAACAACTCAGTAATTGGTACATGGAATGTTAGGACACCAAATGCTCCTGGCAAGCTTGAGGAACTAACACATAAGTATACTATGAGCACATACAGATGGAATGTTTTGGGAATTTGCGAGATGAGATGGAAAGGCATGGGAGAAACAATGACCCATGAATGTCACAAGCTCTACTTCAGTGGAAGAGACAATAGAAGAAGGTGTGTGTTTCCTATGGCATTAAAACTCAGCTAGTTCAGTGATGAGATGTCGACCAATATCCAGCAGGCACATCATCATATGTCTTAGGTCATCACCTTTTTAATTTAACAATTTAACAAGTGTTTGCACCAACCATTACATACTCTGATGAAGAAATAGAAGAATTCTATGACCAAATACAACAAGCAGTTGAAGAAACATCCAAGAAAGATATTCTGGTTGTCCAAGGGACTGGAATGCAAAGATTGGAGAAGATGCACAACCAGACTTGAAAGGAACATGTGGACCCTATTGCAACTAGGAGACAAATGATAGAGCATTTAGACTGCTCGAGTTCGCAACACTCAACAATCTCAAAGTGACCAACACGTTCCACCCGCACAAAGCGTCCAGACGATGGACCGGGCACAAACCAATTTGGTCTGACCACCAAATAGACTCCATATTGATGAAAAACGTTTCCACACATCAGTCAATATCGCCAGAACACGTAGCTTCCCTGTTGCGGATATCAACAGTGACCATGAGCTTGTCATGATGGCATTCCGCCTACACCCTAAGAAAGCAAAAGAATTAAAGGCTCCCACCAGAATTAAGTTTGATCTGGAGAAACTTAGAGACCCAGAAGTGGCGTGCGTCTTCGCGGCCACAATTGGCGGAAAGTTTGCCCCACTCCTGCTACTTGAGGCGGACGACATAGACGCAGATACTGTCATTGACACATTCAACAACGTTGTGACGGAGACGGCCAATGAAGTTCTTGGTAAACAACGGATCATCAAGAAGCCATGGGTAACACCAGACATACTAAAGCTATGCGACCAAAGGAGAGACCTGAAGCAGTCCAAGTTTGGAAGCAGTGAAGGAGTCAATAGGTACCAGCAAGCAGACAATTTAACTGGGTAAGATAAGTATGTTAAAGGCAAAGGAGGATTGGCTTGCAGCGCAATGCAGCGATATTGAATCAAGTCTCAAAGCCAACAACACCAAAAAGGCCTACAAAGTAGCAAAATACCTCACCAGTGGAAAAAAATCGGCAAAGCACAACCCTAAATAAGAACGCTTTGAACAGATGGACAGAATATGCCTCGGAGCTGTACTCCTACTGCACAACAGGAGATTCCAAAAGACTCAACACAATCTTGTCATCAGATACAGACAACCTTCCCTTCCTTCGAGCAGAAGTGGAGGAAGCAGTGAAGGCCCTTAAGAAAGGAGAGTCAGCAGGAACCGATAACATCCCGAGAGAACTAGTAAAGGCTTGTGGTGATGCAATGACCAATGTCCTGGGAAGATGTGTGAAACAGGAGAAAGGTCTACACAATGGACTAAGTCCTTAGTGATCACACTACCAAAGAAATGCAATTTACAACAATGCAACAATTATCGCACCATAAGCTTAATATGCCATCCCAGCAAAGTGATGCTCAAGATTATATTGAATAGATTGACACCGCAGATAGAGAAAATCATAGCAGAAGAGCAAGCAGGATTTAGAGGACGTAGCACCACTGAGCAGAATTTCAACCTCAGGATCCTATGTGAAAGATATCTACAGCATCAGAAAGAACTCTACCATGCATTTATAGATTTCAAGAAAGCCTTTGACAGAGTCTGGCATGCCACACTTTGGGCTACTATGAATCATTAAAACATCAACAGTAACCTCATCCAAGTCATACAAAATATCTACGCAAGGCCAGTAAAGCAGGATATCTCAACGGAGAAATTGGTGAATGGTTCAGAACATCAGTTGGAATAGGACGAGGATGCCTGCTTTCGCCAACGCTTTTCGACATTTTCCTAGAAAGAATTATCACCGACGCACTTGAAAATCATGAAGGAACAGTAAGCATTGGCGGCAAAACGCTCACAAACTTGCAGACTTTGCTGATAATATAGACGGACTGGCAGGCTCAGAACAGAAACTAGAAAACCTCGTCAACTAACACGACAAATCCTCTGCAGACTACGGTATGGAAATTAGCGCAAACAAAACCAAACTCATGACAAACAACATTCATGGAATTCAGACTGATATCATCGCAAACGGAGAAAACCTTAAAACCGTAAAGAACTTTAAATACCTAGGTGCACTAATATCAGATGAGGGATCTAAACCTGAAATATCGGCCAGAATTGCTATGACAGCTGTGACAGCTGTACCCCTATCTAAGCTTAACACCATCTGGAAAGATAAACCCATCAAACTTGGCTCCAAGATAAGACTCATGTACTCCCTTGTCCACTCTGTATTCCTATATACCTGTGCAACATGGACCCTTACAGCAGAAACTGAGTAAAAGATTAAGGCCACAGAAATGAGATGCTACAGAAGACTGCTTGACATATCTTACAAAGATCACATGACCAACGAAGAAGAAAAAAAAAAAAAAAAACAGAATGCGACAATCTATAGGTCAATACGATCTAATCTGCTTACTATAGTCAAAAAGCGTAAACTCAGATGGTTTGGTCACGTAACCAGAGGTCAGGGAATTGTCGAGACGGTGCTCCAAGGAACAATTAGAGAAGAGAGAAAGAGAGGAAGACAGAAGAAAAGATGGGAAGATAACAGGTGCGGATCCAGGCTTTTATCCCAGGGGGGGTCAAAGCCCAAATGATGGCTTAAAATGTGAAGTTATATAGTCAAAATTCAATTTTCGGCCAATTCCAGGTGGGTCATGACCCCCTGACCCCACCCCTGGATCCGCCCTTGGATAACATCACAGAATGGACTGGACTGAAAATGAATGAGGCAGTCAAACAAGCAAAGGACAGAGATGGTTGGAGAGAACTGGTTGTTAGGTCATCCACAGTGCCCCAACGGCAACTGCCACGGGATAGGTGAAGGTGAAGAGTTAGGACAGCAGTGAGGACCAGTGCCAGTAGTCGATCCGTCGGATTGGCTGACTACTGTGTCAAAGGTACTACCTCTACTATGTACCCTACACCCCCAAAAATACAAGTACAGAACAGTTATTCAAGACCGTCTTAAAATTGAAGGAAAAATGAAAGATAATGTGAAAAATTAATTGTATAAAAGTGAAACATTATTTTTTTGAATCATTTAATGAAATATGAGGACTTTCAATCTTGGCGGCCATCTTGAAATAGGCAGCCGTTTTGTACTATTTGTACAAATGGATAAAATAAATCATTATACATGAGATTTTATCACAACTTAGCTCCATAACTGGTCTAAATCAAAACCTTGGTTCCAAATTTTATGATTTAGCCCATTCAAAGATTCATTTAGGCGGCCATCTTGAAAAATGGCCGCCATTTTGGATTTTTCAATGGCCCATCGGGTCAAAATTTTCCAATTCCCTTCTAGTACCACCACACCAAATTTGGTGCTTGTATCACCATTTGCACGATTTTGCCAAAAAATGACACTTATCCGCTCCACTATATATTCCTAGATGTTTTCTAAAGCCATAACCTTGTTGGGGATAAAAAAAGTCAACATGTGGAATTGGGTTAAACAAACATGGATCCAGATCAGCCTGTGCAAATGCATAGCCTGATCAAGATCTATATTGTTCTCAAATAGCCTATTCACACAGTCTCTGATACATTCCCGTTGACAAGTACCAAATGTAAGACAACAATGTACAATGATCAAGATTGGTTGGAAACCAGTATTTCACAGTGATATCTCTTTAACCATTTCCAAAACATGCCATGTTTTTTACGTTCCTAGCCAAGCAAGCTTTGGAAAGCATAAAAAGCACGGTGTATAATCACGTGACTCAGAATTTCCGATAATCTTCAATATCTTTTTGAATAATTGACCAATTTGAATTCGGTTTGAAGCAGAGAAGGCGAAAAAAAAAATACCTGGAATAAGCTGGACGTGTTGGATTTTTGAAAATTCAACTGATAAGAAAGTTATTGAAGATAAACCAAAATTTTGGTTATCTTCAATAACTTTTTTTATCAGTTGATTTTTCAAAAATCAACCACGTCCATCTAATGCGTGACGTCTGTCCACGTTCTCTGCTTCAAACCGAATTCAAGTCTTTCCAGTAATTACAAAATTATTGAAGATTTTCTGATTATCCACCGTGAAAAGGGAAGACAATTCTAGTGACATAAATTTCTCTTCATTGCATCCCACGGTGTCGTTAAAGTATTTTCTTATAGATTTAAGTATTGTCCACCCAAATTAACCAGGGACAACTTAATTTACGTGCGCTCATTTTGTTAGTCGAGCGTCTTAACAAAACATAGCCGAAGTAGGGTCATTACATATGCAGATGTCCCGGGTTAATCTTGCTGGACAATACAGTAACTTTGCCTTTTCCAATTGCTTTCAATTTTGGCTGGTCCAAAATTGTGTCGTTTTGGAATGGTTAATTGAAATAGTGTTTGAAACTCACTCGTCAATTATATGGGAAAATAAAACATAAGAAACATGTATGAATTACGTATCAAAATTTATTTGAGAAGGAATTGTTGAGTAAACATTTTCAATGTTTTCAGACATACATGTATACAGTCCGCTCACGATATTATGACACGTGTTTACAAAATTTACATATATAAACAACGCAATATCGAACATCAAATTAACTACTGTAATTTAGCATGTGATAGTTCGAGTTTTTCTAGTGTCTCATACCATTAATATTCGGACAAACACAGGTATTTGCTATCGTTTTGAAAGAGTGCCTTTTCCTTTGTTTACATTATGTAAATTTATAAAATGCATGTGCCGTAATATTGCGACAGGACTATACCTCACAATAAATGACCTGGCAGAGCAGCCCATGTTAATCGATTGGGATGCTCTGCCAGGTCGATTATCGTCAGCTATACAGATCTAATACTACTGCTACGACTATTGACTAAATCTCGTGAACTCGTCGCTTTTCAACGAAAACCTCGTGACTGCAGCTTGTTTAAAGCTGCAGTTACGAGGTTTTTGTTGAATAGCAGCGAAATGTTTCATCATGTCAATATTTCTTTTCCGTTTCCTCTTATATTCTTTGACATGATAGTATTGTCCAACAAGGTTAACCCGGGACAACTTAATTTTCGTGCGCAAAGTCCGTTAATTGAGCGTCTTAACAAAACAAAGCCGAAGTGGGGTCATTACATATGCAGATGTCCCGGGTTAATCTTGCTGGACAATATACAATTTATATGCAACATTGTTGTGAACAAAAATGCAATCAAATTAGAACTGTCGCAAAGCGGACAAATACTTCAACCAATACCACTATAAACGACTTCTCACTGAATAATTGTGATAAGTAAAACGGGTTGTCAATTTGAGCAATGAATTGAAGTTTAAGCAATGATAGGTTGTGACCTTGACCTTTGACTTAAGTGACCAAAAACAATAGGATATCTCCATTTGGTCAAGGGAAACAAATTCTGTAAACCGACAAACAATGTTAGGGTGAAAATGTTGCGAGCAAAAATCTATTTTATTAGATATGCTTTCATTGGCATTCAAAAGGTTCCACAACTGAGCAGTCTGTTAAGGTCATGTTCAACAAATCGCCTTTTTAACAAAACCCCTGTAACTGCAGCTTAAAACAAGCTGAAGTTACGAGGTTTTTGTTGAAAAGCTACGATATATTCATGTTGGTCTTGTCAGGTGTACACAGAACTTGTCTAAATTTCATAAACAAGAAAAACACAAACAAAATTAATGGATAACAACAACAAATTAAAAACTACAACTAAACCTAAACAATAATGACTAGATCGATTGAGATACACTAAACTCATTCCGGTGGTCGAAATTAATGTTTTTAAAGCTTTCACAAAAGGCAAAATAATTGACCAGTCTAAATTGAAAGCTACTAAAGATCACAAAATAAATGTTGGTACAAATAGGTGTTTAGCTCGACTTTTCGAAGAAAATAAGAGCTTATACTGTCACGCGGGCGTCGGCGTTGGCGTCGGCGTTGCAACAAAGGTTAAAGTTTTTTCAAACATCAATAACTTCCATACTATCAAAGGGATTCAACCCAAACTTGGAATACTTATTCACCATCACACCCTCTACCTTACTACTAGGGCCCATGACCCTGGCTCCACTATATTTGGAGTTATGCCCCCCCCCCCCCCTTTATACTAAGCAACTTAGAAAGTCGAGCGGGCTGTCTTTGGACAGCTCTTGTGTGAAGAAATATACCACAAAAATATCGAAACAAAAGTAGAAAAAAAACTTCTTTTGCCTCAGTATTTTTCTAAGTCTGTCTTTTTACCAACATTTGCCCTGCTATTTTGTTCGAAATCTAAGCTCTCTTGTGATAGCAAACCTTACTTTCAGTGAAAACGGGTGGAAAAATAAAATGAAAGTACACACTTATTAATGGAACCGAGTATTGCATCATTATCGTGTTCCTCGGTATTTTGTAAAATATGTAGTGTTCGTCCTAGTTTTTGGACCAATGAAATTGCAGTATATTTGAAAATTTAGGCGCTATATTTCACATAAACGCTATGCCGGTCACGGATATACATAGCCACGCCCCCGTTTCAAGTGCAGTTATGAAAAATGATGTAATTTTTGGGAAAATGGTGTAATTTTTGGGAAAATGATGTAATTCCAGTAAGATCCGCTTGATAGTAGCTCCGGTCGGAGGCGTGGTTTGAAGAATGACAGTAGAAGCGTATGTTTTCATTGGTTGACGAACACTTAGTCAGATAGAGTCTGAATAGTAGATTCTACGCGACATAAACGTTCAAAGGCTGCGCCTTTTGAACGTTTATATCGCGTAGAATCTACTATACAGCCTCTATCTAAGTTATAATCGGACAACTACACCTTTTAATCGAAATATTTCAGAAATACTATTTTTCTGTCGCGACTGACTTTATTCTATATAAAAGATATGATTACCATAGATTTAAATGTAGTAAGAACGAAAATATTAAATATACATTGCGCAGAAAACTAAGTTGTGCGTTGTCACGTTACATACATCCGTTTTCCCCTATATCAAATCCTAGCTTTGACGACTTAAACCCCTGTAACAAACGGGATAAACTTGGAATGATCCAATTTGAAAAGCTGCTGGAGATGGCAACATGGAATCTATCGTGGGTGTTATTGCAAAACCTCGTAACTCTAGCTTGATTAAAGCTGGAGTTACGAGGTTTTGCGGTAACACCGACGCTATATTATATATTTATCCTAGTTAAAACATTATTCTAGTATAATATAACACGGAAAATATTGAGATAAAAGGAGAAATACTGGTTATCAGCATTGTCTTTTTTGTCTCAGTGTTATCCCAAGTCTTTTCGTTACAGGCTTAAAAGGCAGGTCTTGTTTGGGAAAATATTCAAAACATTGCAATCTGATGATCAATAGGCTTTCTACACAAGATAATTGTGTTTTTTTTTTCAAAACAATGCTTACATAATATCAGCTTTTCCTCTTTTCTGAGAATGCTTTTAAATAATTCCAAATCAGGGAAGTATAAACTATAAGAACTTTTAACAAAAGGAACAAGGTATTCGATCGATCATTAGATACAAAACACAAACACTGGTGGTGAACTCGGCCAAAGCGAGGGACGTTTTTTCGCGATCAATGTATTCCGTCGGTGTAGTTATAAAATATCGTAACTACGGCTTTATCGAAGCCGTAGTTACGAGATTTTATAACAACACCGACAGTTTGTCAATACAAAACGGTAAACCCGGTCTGTTTTTAGGACAAGTTCATTGTCATTGGAAAAAAATCTATAAACTCACATTTAAACGCAAAATATCTATACCTTGTTGTAGCGAAAATTGTTGTAGTTTACCACCAGTGACTAAGCAAATTCGGTGTTATCCGTGGCAACGGACACTGGGGGATCCGTATTCCTATAATCCAGATACCACCGTAAATTTCCGTTGTCATTGAAAATAATGAAGGTGCGCGAATATGCACGAAGCGTTTGCAATGATATGATTGGTGGAATACCTTGATCTCCTTTCTATAATTACATCTACGACTGATCGACAGATTCCGAGAAACTCGGCGATATTTTATGATACTCTGCTAACGGAACTATGTGCGGGACTACCGTGCACTGTGCACTTCCGGTATCTACGTCATCCTCGCCAGAATCCACTAAGGCAAGATTGTCCGTCCCTGACACGGGGTATCCCCCGCCACTAGGCGGCGAGCTGGAATTCTGGGAAATAGATAAGAGGGGATCCCCGGAGCTATCTTTAGAAATGGAGAAACTTCTCACTGATAGTTCGCTTGGGGAAACGCCCGTGCTTCCATTCTGGTTTAAATTTAGACTTGGTCCGTTCGTTTCGTCATTGATCCTGAGGTCACTTTCACGACGAAGAAGTTCGTCATTATTTAAACAATTGTAATAGTTATATGGATGATTTCTATATGGACGCGAGTATCCGTTAAAAGCGTAAACGTCACAGTAGTTATCTAAGGCATATTCTGTTTGGTTGCCGTAGAAATAGTTTCTGTTATCTGACAGACTACCGTCAGATTGTGTCAGACCGACAGTAACAGCGAATGTTTCACTTAGATTCCTCTCGTCATTTAGGTCTTCACTAACACATGGCACGGAGTTACTGTCAATTTCTATTTCAATCGATCCGTTATCGAGAGAATCGCTAGTTGGTATTTTCTCGTTATCTGACGTCATATCTACGTCACTTCCATCCTCTATATTCACGCCATTGGGGCTACCTTCTCTTTCATTTGACGAAACACTATTTGAGTCATTTTCGTTCTCATACTCTCCATTTACCTCCATATCAATCAAACAATCTTCATTACGTTCATTATCATTGACGTTATCATTTTCGCCCGTGCTCAATCCAGGTTGTCCCGTCACACACGGTTCAGTATTCCTGCGTGACGTCTTGGCGTTGTTAACGTTAGCCTGATGTAGGTCAAGTTTAGATCTGACGGCCCCTAAATTGGCCTCCGTGTTTCTCCGTGCCGCCATGACGTCATTGACGTTCTGAAAGATCATCGGTACAGGGACGTCGATTGAGCTGCCTGAATCCGGGGACTTCCGGAGAAGAGGATCATCTTCGGAATCCATCTCGCTGTCACTAGCGGCAACGTCACCCTGTATAAATACAGAATAAAAAGGTACATAGCATCGGAAATTTATCGTCGCTTTTTTTACAAAAACCTCGAAACTGCAGCTTTTTTGAAGCTGCAGTTACGAGGTTTTTGGTTGAAAAGCGACGATATAGGGTATTGAACCCGGGGACTTCCAGAGCAGAGCATCGTATTCAGATTCCACGTCATTTCAACGTCACCCTGTCAAAATAGAAATAACACAAGTACATAGCATAGGAAATGTGAACTGTAATGACTCAAAAGTTGAACCTTTAGACTGTTGCGTAGCATCGCCCCTGATATACTTAGTTATGAAAATATTTTGACTGGTTAAGAATAGTTTGTATTATAGTAAATACAACACGGATAGTTGTATGATTTTGACGCTAAAACTATTAACTTTTCGTGCTTGCTGCGTCGACAACGTTCAAAATTGCCATAAAATGCATAATACAACGCATTCAAAGCGGTATCAGCGACAATTTTAACGTTACTAATGGTATTTTTCTTTAAGCTCGCTTAGGAAATACCAAGGACTCCAGTGTTAAAATCACTTATTCATCTGATAAAAGGAATATTCCGAGAATAATCATTACGTAATCATGTCCTTTGAGTCGTGACAAATAAAAGAGATCATTATCCAATCCTAGTTCAATGGAGCCAGCAATGTCCCTAACAATAGTGGTTTCGATTGAATAACAAGTCACAGAAACTTTACCCTTTCTCCAACGACACCATTTAAAACAGGCTCTAATCGACATATTTTGTACGCGACATACTAATTGATTCTGCAATTTTGGAATAAAGGTTACAAAAATGGCATAGCGATAATTAAACGAAATGGAGATAATGCTGATCATCAGTATTTTCTTCCTTCCTTAAGTTTTTTATTTATTTTTCTTCCTTCTTGTTTGTCAACACAAAAGCGCGTTTGGAAAAGGGTTAACTGTTTTACAGTCACGCAATCATCATGTTAACATGCGATTCAAGTCGAGCCGATTCTAAACAATTATACAAGATTAAATAAGTCCTTATAGCTCATGATAAATGACCTGGCAGAGCATCCATACCTAATAGCCAGAGATGCTCTACCAGGTCATTTATTGTGCTCTGTACATGCAGACGGTATCGCAATCAACTGAACAAACAAAGCAACGGTGTGCTAAAAGCATGGATAAACAGGAAATCTTTTTTATATCTTTGAAAAATCAACAATTGTGTTCTCAAAAAAGCATCTCAGCTATTAGCCTATTATTTGATTTCAAAAGTGGGAGTTGCATGGTTCTATGTGGAATGAAGACGATGAATACTCGCATTTTGTTTAAAATGTAAATTATCGTCAAGAGCAAACAAGTTCATGCAATTGAAAAGATTGAATGAAACGAATAAAGAAGAAAAATGAAATCATGAAGAAAAAAAAAACTTATCACAAATAAGAAAATAAGAGCGAGTCTTTAAACAAGACGAGACAAAACAACAGTTTCTCCTTTTCTCATGTACATTTTTGCCGATGAACTTCAACTGATTCTGTCGCCTGTAACTCAATTGAATCTTTGAACCTTTGGTCGTTGGTAAATAATATTATGGGTTTAACCTACCTTGTCACGATTTTGTGTGTCCTCATCGATAAACGCCAAGGAACCATGGGAACTTCCGCCCTCGGAATTGTGGGATAGGGAGGTGACCGGAAGTAAAGGTTTGTGGTCAGAATTGTGCGTTGGTGAGGAATTGTGGGTAGATAAAAATGGCGGTGCTGGTTCGTGCTGATTTACTTGAATATTACCTCCACCCTCGAGAGCTGGGTTGCTCTGCAAAAATCATGTGTAAAGAATCAAGCTCTTGCACGTAGTAAAAAAGCAAAGTAAAATAATCGAGCGAGATAAATGGGTGCATCTGAAAACAAAATCATAAATCGAAATAATAAAACCTGTATAAGTTCGCCTTTATAAAAAAATCGTATCTACTGCTTATTTTCAAGATGTAGTTTCGAGGTCTTAGAAGAATAGCATCAATATTATCATTATCATTACCATTCATGATGCATTTGATCCGAAATATAGAAAATGGCTCTTGCATTTTGTGACCACCATCGATCCAGGTTAGCCTGTATTTTACATAGTCCAATAAAGATCCATGACACTCTTTTATGATGACTTCGAGTGATGAAGAAACTTCTAACTGCACAAGAACAGCAAGGAACTTGGTAAGACTGTGTGTAAACGCAGGTCGCCGAGGATCCATGATGGTTTCAATCGATGAAAAGACCCGTTTTCATGTCCTAGTTCATTTATACACTTTTTGCACATCCATTCAAGATGCAGTATGTAAAGGCTTGATCACATGTTTTACAATTTCGCGTTCACTTCATGTCCACTTCGAGTTTAAAGATATGATGTACGACTGATCATTGTTTGGCTGTGATGGGACGTAGAATCGTGTACGCGATCAGACCATAACGGGTTCGGTTGCAAAAACCTCGGTAAATTCTGTAGAATCTATATGGGAGGGAATTGACCGAGTAGTTCCGAATGCTCAATGATTCATAAACCGCGGAGTTCCGAATGCTCCGTATTTCATACAAATGACGTCATGATGACGTCATTTGTATGATGTATGGAACATTCGGAACATCTCGCTTATAATCTCGGTCTTGTAAACGCAGTATCAAAAACATCTTAAGAAATCTTTAAAAAAATCTCGCTCTAAAGAACGCGCCTCAGGTCTGCATTTACACAATTTCTTTTGTAACTTGTAAAGAAAATATCATTTGTACATAGAAAAGTAATGAACAATCAATAAAATTGAGTGCATCTGAAATGAAAGTTTTATCAATAAAGCATACATGACAAAAGTACCCATAGAGGCACAAACGTATTTCGTTTGGTGTTTTAAAAGAAGTCACGCACTTTGAAACCGCATAGATATACAAAATTACTATACTAGGCCCCGATTTCTCGAAAAAAAAAAAAACAACTTAAGAACGTTCTCATGCTCAAATCTGAGCACCGTGCTCAAATCGTGAACTTCAATCGAATACCCTTCAATGTTGGAAAGTATCCCTTTGAGGTTGAGCATGTTCTCATGAGAATATACTAAAGTTTTTTTTTGGAGAAACCGGGACCAGGCCTCTAACTTTATTAAGAAAATATTTTGCTTTGCAAAATTGAAGACAAACGGTTGGTGCACCAGAATTATAGCGGACTAGAATTGACCTGGCAGAGCATTCCATTCGATTAGCATTGGCTGCTCTGCCAGGTCAATTATCGTGAGGTATAACATATCTTAAAGTCTCGTGACTGCTTGTCAAAGTTTTAAATCTGTAGTTATATTACGAGATTTTGAACTTCCAATAACGATTGAGCTTTCATTTTTCTCTCTTTTCTTTTGCTATAGTCATGTCAAAAGTCTACCTTCAAATTAATTAAACACAGTTTGTAGAAGAAAAACAAAAGAGCATCTTGTAAAAAAACAAAGGCATCTCAAGTAATAGCTAACGGGTTTGACATTTATCTCAAAATAATTGAACGAAAACAAAATTATCGGGAACGTATTGTGGCATTTTATTTTTCAAGTATTTGAATAATGAAATCAAGAATCCAGACTAAAAAAATATGTGAAAATCGTTTTTAAGTCTCACACTTTCTTCCCACAGGTCTAACTTAAGTCGTATGACATTTGTCTACTTTAATTTTTTTAAGCTTTTCCACAAACATCCACAATGCGATATATGTACCGAGTTGCTAAGTTGTGATTACAGGTTCTGCTTTTTATGTGAAATAACAAGAGTGCCAACAACTATATACATTGTATTTCCTGAAATGCCTCAAATGGGCATCATTTATTTCTCATTTATCACCATGCATGTTCAATGTCACTGTCTCTGTTTGTATTCCCGAATAGTTTTTTTTTGTCTTTTTCTCATCAGGCGATCTTAAATCACTAACATTTCTAAGTTGCTTGTCTAAAGCAAAATTACATTACAAGCCATCTGATTGGACGAGACGTATGTCTCGGCCAATTGGATGGATTGTTGTGTTATGTTAAAATTCTTATCGGATTTTGACTGGTTGGTGAATACCACCCCTAATGCACAAATATCGACCATATTTGTAGTGGTTGGAAGTTTATATGGGAAACTAACGATAAATTGCGTAGATAACTAATGATAAATTACGTAGATAATAGGCCAATTTTGCCTCGTAATGGCACGAGAATATGTCTATAAATTTAAGCAACTTGCGGGATATTGTTCTGCTTCATAATTTCGTCGCTTTACATACAAAAATCTCGTAACTGCAGCTTGTTTAAACCAACAGATACGGGGTTATTGTTTAAAAGCAGCGATTTGTTTCGGCACAGACAAGTGTAAGTGCATACAATGTTAGATACTCTGCCAACAAATTTGAAATTTAGGTAAGCGAGAGTGGCAACATGTATGTCGTTAAATGCCAGAAACGGGCAACATTTATTTCTCATTGATCACAATGCGTGTTCATTGTCATTGCCTGTCTAAGTGTCACGGAAAAGTGACTTGGCTAAATTCCTTAGCGAGACTAGAGCTATGTTTTGGATAAACTAAGCTATCGATGTAAAGCTCAAGATGAATGACCTTGCAGATGCTCAACCAGGTCATTTATCGTGAGCTATACCTTCATTAAGAGGAGATCTTGAATTATAAACAACGAACAGCCTGTGGTCAATAAGGCAATATATGGTGTACACGTAGCTGTATTTTTATGGATGTGCGTGTGGGAGGTGCACTGACTTTTGATTACGTATTTAACTACTGATAAATGACGCAGATAACTAACGGTAAATTACGTAGAAAACAGGATAATTTTTCCTCGTAATGATATGTGAATATTTTGTTTTGTTTTACATAATTCGTCCCTCTGATCATCTTCGCTAGCCAAGGTTGAACCCATCTACGTTTGTATTCACCCTTGGCGGACTTAGTCTGATTTTCTTGAAATCGCGAAGCGCCGCCTAGCGGTTGTTCTGCTGGTTGTTTACGTCCGTTATAGATGACGTCATTAACGCACGTTGTCTTTCGCGTCATACGTCATGCGCATTGTGTAAAAGTTAGCTGCTTTTTTGGTCGAGTTGTCGAAAGTTTAATAATTCGTCGATTAAAGGTAGGGAATTCCTGTCTTTTGAAGTGAAATTCTCAGGAAAAATCGCCCATCTTCGCGTTTTTGAGTTACAAATGCTTTTTCCCGCCCGTTGTCATGATTTGGTTACTCATAACAAATGTATCAGTTGACAATCTGATTGGTTCCAGCGAGACCTCGCTGGAACCAATGAAACGCTTTCCAGGAGACCAAGAAAATCGGACTAAATACGCCAAGGATGAATACAGAAACGACGTTATGTCGTAGATGTCACCATTGGCTTGCGAAGATGCCCTCTGATGTACTCTGCTGTTTTGGCATATCTACATTAGAGATGCTGTCATTCAATTTTCATAAGCGGTAGTGGCATCATATTGGTCGTGAAATCTGGATTCTTCTTAATTAATATGCACAGTCAATGTCATAGTCCCTGGTTGTGTTACTGAAAGTCTTTTCACAGCTGCAGATAAGAGGGGGTGATTGCTTTTCAAAATGAAACATTTCATCAAATGTTTATCAAACCATATGTTGCGGTTAAAGTGACATTTCTGAATTTTTTGTCATAAATTTTACTTTTATTTTTATCTGAAAGAGCATATTTCCTTATGAAAAGTCTGAAAATTCCAAGCCAAAATATTGCGCCGTTTACGAGAAATTTATATTTTTGTGTTAAAATTGAACACATTGTTGTGGACAACAGTTCGGATTTATATGCAATTTATCGATTATGTCTCAACTTTAAATGCGTGTTTCTCGCTTATTGGCAACAACCTTAAAAAAACTAATATTATTTATACTCATTAGAATAACCAATCTTGGCATCAAGACATACTTTAAAAAAATGAAATTGGAATGAAATGTCCCTTTAATCAATAGAATTGTCTCGTTGAGACGATTCCAATGAGTGCCAACAACATAGGGTTTGAATTCGAAATAAAGACAACTGCAATGTCTTGTCTGTTTTCTTATCTATTGTCTAATTCTCATCTTATTCTAGTGCACCAATATCGACCATATTTGTAGTAGTTGGAAGTTTATAGGAAAGCTAATGATTAATTACGCAGCCAACTAATGATAAATGACGTAGATAACAGGCAAATTATAGCGCGTAATGGCACGGGAATAGGCAGATAAATACATAACTCGTTCCTCTGAGATATTCCAGTCATTGGTGAGCTATTGATCTCCGTAACCGTTTATTTTGGCACCAAAATGTATCTATGTCCATCATAGGGACTCTCATTTGATTTGAGTCAGCTAGAGTACGATCATATTTGTGACAATTACCTCATTTTGGACACCTTTAATTTTTATTTTATCCCTAAGATTGTTTGATATTATTGTCTCTGATTGTTTTTCAGTATTCTTGAAATTTATAAATGTACATCGACTGAACATTAAATGATTTTGAATACAAAAGTATGAGCGTACAGGCTATGCAGCACAATTCTTTTTTTTTCATTCACATACAATGGGATGCGATTGTAAATGTTCAACACATATACAAATATTGACTGCGAGGACACCTAATAATAAATTACGTAGATGACTGTAGATAACTGAAGATAAATCAACGTAAATTACTTATGATAATTTATATAGATAACTAATGATAATTGACGAAGATAACTGGGCTAGTTTTACCTCGTATTGACACGTAGATAGGTAGAACAAATACATGATTTGTCCTTTTGAGATATTCCAGTGACTGGCGGATTATAGATTTCTTTAGATCTGCATTTTTTCGTGCCAAAATTCATTAGTGATCAGCATAACCAATTTGTCATTTATTTTGGGTCAGCCATGGTGCCACCATATATGCCGTAAAATGTCTCAAATTGGCACCATTCGTTTCTCATTTACCCAATACATGTTAAACGTCATTTCCATTTTGTATGTTTGTATTTTCTAATTTCTGAACATGACATTGTCTTTGAAGATTCAAAATTAAAAAAAAAAAAAATAATAAAAAAAAAAAAAAAAATGACTGGTCCCATTTGAAAAGGATATACGTGACAAAATTGATGTGTAAATAGTTATAGTTTTGTGACAACTAAAGGCCAGAAAATATTTAAACTTAATATATATTAAATATTTTAACTTAACTTATGGAATTTGAGGGCACAAAATGAAATATCGACTAAATGTTGAACTAACCGATATAACTAACGCTAAATAACGTAGATAATATGTCTTTTATGTCCGAAAATGGCACAGGAATAGTTGGTTTTATATTTTAAACCCCTTTCCCAAAAGACAAAATTTTAGGGTGGTCCCATTACAAAGCTGCTGCAGATGACAAAATGTGTGTTGTTGGAGAATTTGTATATAATAGAACAGGAAAAATATTGCGACAGAAGGAGAAACTGCTGGATATCAGCAGTTTCTTCTTTTGTCTCAATGTTTTCACATGCCTTTTTTCCATTGATGTCAAAACCAAGTATTGTTTTGGAAAGGGTTAATTCGTCCTTCTGAGATATTCTAATTATTTTGGCACCAGAATTCATTTGCGTTCATTATAGAGACTACATGTATGTCATTTAAGTTGGGTTTGCAAAAGTGCCAGAATGTCTATTGTGAAATGCCCTTAATTGGCACCATTTATTTCTAATTTATCATCAAGCCACTTTCGATGTAATTGTCCCTGTTTAGAAAACTGGATAGTCTTGTGTCTGAATTTTTTAATAAAAAAAATCAAATCAAATCATTTTATTTTTTCAAATCATATACAACATGATATACGAACAAATTACACATTCAATACAACACACATACATTTCAAACGTTGACGGTCATATCAATATTCCAGTTCTACACATTTGTTTTACAGAGATTCTAAAGACGAAGGTAAAATGACTAAAAAGAAAGACCATGGTTGTGCTTTGAATGACCTCGGCAATTGTTTCGTCTTTTTCTAATTATGTTAATGAAGATCCTGTTTACAAGTATAACGTTGTTGTTTAACCCTTTCCCAAATGACAGGATTTTAGGGTGATCTGTATGTTATGAAAGATAGGCGGATTTGTGTAGAAGATGGCACAGAAAATATTGAGACAAAAGGAGAAACTGCTGGTTATCAGCAGTTTCTTCTTTTGTTTCAATGTTTTCCCAGGTCATTTCTAATTTGGACGTCAAAACCAGGTCTTGTTTGGGAAAGGGTTAATATGAAAATAAGATTGACCATCTGATTCTTAAAGGATTGTTTGTTGTAAAATGTAAGAAGATATAGCCCTCTTCTCTTATCAGCTTAAGCTTTGCATTCATAGGATTTGTTTGTGCCTTAAGCCTCTGGGTGTTTCATTTGGTGGCAGAGGTGGGATAATGACAACTTTGAGACCGGAGTCGTCGTACCTTGATTTCCCAGACCAAGTTTCGGGTCGAAAATTTCTCGGAGCGCGGGGAGGATAATGGAACGTTCGTGAAACGTTGTGGTTTTATATACAAATGAGGCTGACCATCGGATTGTCAAAGGAAGGTTTGTTGTCATTTACAAAAGATATTAAACATATATATATACCCTTTTAGGTGTAAACTTAACCTTTGCATCGACGAGGTTTGTTTCTTGCCTTGAGCCTTTGCATGTACACACATATCGACCATATTTTTAGAAGTTGGAATTTTACGGGGCAGTAATTGATGAATTACGCAAATAAAAGTTGCACATTTAATGACCCTATCTATTGACATGCCTTTGATAGCAGACGGTCTTGAATGCCAAAAAGGAAGAGAGAAATTACAAACAGAGACCATATTTTGAAGTAGTTGACTCTTTATGTGTGTGACTAATGAGTAATGGACGTAAGAGGCGATCTTGATAAATAACAATGAATATCTAGTGTACCAATATCGACCATATTTGAAGAAGTCGAAAGTTTATGAGGAAACTGATGATAAATTACCTAGATAACAGGCCAATTATGGCTCGTAATGGCATGGGAATAGGCAGATAAATTCATAATTCGTTCCTCTGAGATATTCCAGTCACTGGCGGACCATTGATGTGGTCTGTTGTTTGTTTTGATACGGAGTTTGTTAGTTCTTATAACAGAGACGCTGTCATTTAATTTACGTTAACAAAAGTGCCAGACTGTCTCTCGTATAATATCACAAATGGGAACCACTCATTTCTCATTGATGTAGGTAGAAAAAATTTGATTCCACCCTTAGAAATACTCCATGATTTTTGGAAATATTTAAGTAATGAAAATTTAATTCATTTACACTAAGTTGAGAAAACAAACTCCTTATTCAATAGGTACTAGAAAGCATATAATACATGATTTAATATCTGCTAAGACACAAGACATAAACGTTCTATATTTAGAATCTAAAATACTCTCCGTGACGTATGAGGTGCCATCATGCAATTATGTGCAATCAAAGTGGTTAGAGTATCTATTTTCTTGGGGCTCAATTACCCGTGTAAATTTTCAAAGGCTCTGAAATCGCTTTATCAAATGACGTAATTAAGCTTTCACTGTACTTAAACTGCATCGATCATGATTAAAACGTGTCTTAAATGTCTTGGAATTTCAGAAGAGCCTTTGGATGTCGTTTGATAAAAAATATTGGAATAAGATAACGTACGACCATATGCATTGCACATTGAAGCAGATATTTAAAATGTCCATTTTGAACGATTTGAATTGGACGTTTTTTAAATGTTAATATTGCTTGAAACCGATTAAAACAATTCATAAACGATTATTTGTTTTTAAACTATTAAAACATGAATATAATTGTCCTTTAAGGTTACTAAAATTCTTAAGGTGATTGGTGTATCCATAAAGCAAAACAATGGTGCCCATTCTAAAAGCTGTTTACGTTCTAGAAACGTGCATTATCTTGGAAAGTTATATCAACAAAGGTGAAAAATGAAAGTATCATAATCCTAATGAAATTGAATATAATTGATATATGGAAATATATATTATTATACTCTCCTCGTTCGGATGCTTTCTTCCCAAAAATCAACATTTTAAACAAACAACAAAACGGCTTAATTAAAGTAAAAATAATGATAAAGACTTTGTTCAAATATCATGTTCAATAAAAACAAAATTTTGCTTAACCATTCCAAATACATATAAGTCAAGATCTGGAAATAAGGTACTTCATAACAATTGAGACCAACATGGATCCAGATCAGTAAGTGCATACGTACACTTAGATCAGGACCCATCTCGTTTCAAGTAAACTTCTTCTTAAGGTAGAAGACCCACAAAGGAAAAAAAACACATTTTGAAAAATGCCAGTAATTCCTAAACTGTGTAACATTTCCAATCCAAATATAAACATAAGCATTTTGAACCGTTTCGAATTTTGAATTCATGCATACTTATAAAAAATATTTGACAAAAATGTTCAAAATTACCTTCCTTGCATATGAATATAGAGTAAAATGATATTTGTAAATTATTTTCTTCTTGAAGCATAATCTTGAAATCCGGCACGTTGAATCAACCTATGTGAAGTGTATTTACAAGTGTGTGTATTTTGATGCATTTCGTATGGCTAGAAAGTGTTGTTTTTCATTATGGGTCTTCTACCTTAAAATCCATCAACCGTGTGAGAGCAGCATAGATCTTGATCATACTGCACTAAGGCATTGATAGATCGGGAATTATGGCAACGTTTTGAAAATGTTACTTAAGTATTCCATCCATCATTAGACCAACCATTTTGATTTTACCGTCATCTGTAGAAATGGAAATTGACGATGGCATACCCTTGCAATATCTGGGCCTCATCAATGGCAACTGAAATTGACGAAGGACACCATCGTCAATTTTCGTTGTCACAGATGACGCCCGAAGATGTAATAATTGTTTGGTTTAAAATGATTTGCTTTTATTCCTTAAGGGTCCCTTGTCCAGATCTCGGTTCATAATAATATAATAAAAAATAAAAGAAAGAAGACAGGTGCATTATACCACCTCATGCTACCGATACCATTTACCTGCCTGCTAGCTTTCGATGCACAGCTGTCTCGGCGGAGGTTACTCGAGGACATGTTCGAGCCATTGAGTCCCATTGAGCTAGCACGTCGGGCTACATTCAGTGCCTGTTCTCTATTCGCTCTGTATCTTTTAACAAAACTCCTGGAATTACATAAATATGGAAATTTAAACAACTATAACAGAACAATTTTAGATTGGCTGTTTCGCCGGAGATTACCCGAGGACATGTTCGAGCCATTGAGACCCATTGAGGTGGCACGTCGGGCTACATTCAGTGCCTGTTCTCTATTCGCTCTGTATCTTTTGACGAAACTCCTGTAATTACATACAAAAGTGAAATTAAAACAACTACAGTCGACATTCGTTGTGTCGAAGTCGGAGGGGCCGTCAAAAAACCTCGACATATCCGGAGTTCGACTCATCTGATTTTGTTCGGCTTCGAGATATTTGATACTTGACCATTTTTGAAACTTATCAATTACGAATATTATTGAAATGTAGTAGGAAAAGGAAAGAAATTGCTCGTGTCGAGCAATTTCTATCCTTTTCTTACTATATTTCAATGGCTATATTCAGTTCGAAATTATTTTGTTTTGAAAAAAAAAAAAAATATGTCAATAAATGAGGACGGGAACAGATTTGAACTTCGACTTAACCCTTTCCCAAACAAGACCTGGTTTTGACGTCCCTAATAGAATAGACTTGGGAAAACATTGAAATAAAAGAAGAAACTGCTGATAACCAGCAGTTTCTCCTTTTGTCTCAATATTTTCTATGCCATATTTTACACAAATTCTATCTTTAATAACATCCATTCTGTCATTTGTGGTAGTTTTTTGAGTGGATCATCCTAAAATTGTGTCGTTTGGGAAAGGGTTAAGCGAAAATTCGACTTATCCGATGTCGACATAACGAATTTCGACTGTATAAAAAACAATTTTAACACAGCTGTTTCGTCGGAGGTTACTCGAGGACATGTTCGAGCCATTGAGGCCCATAGAGCTAGCACGTCGAGCTACATTCAGTGCCTGTTCTCTATTCGCTCTGTATCTTTTTACAAAACTCCTGGAATTACATAAATATGGAAATTTAAACAACTATAACAGAGCAATTTTAGCATAGCTGTTTCGCCGGAGATTACCTGAGGACATGTTCGAGCCATTGAGACCCTTTGAGCTAGCACGTCGGGCTACATTCAGTGCCTGTTCTCTATTGGCTCTGTATATTTTAACAAAACTCCTGCAAAATAAATAAAAGACATTCAAGAAAAAAGTTGACGTACTTGGTCTTTATCTATTTCATCGTCTAATTAACCATTTCCAAAAACATACATGTTTTGTATGTCCATGATTTAAAAAAGCTTGTGAAAAAAATCGAGACAAAAGAAGAAAATGCTTATAACATGTCTATGATATGTGTCTTTATGAACTTTATGAACACATGTTCGAGTTATTGAGAACCGTCATTATGATATTTTTTCTATATGAACACACGTTCGAGTTTTTGAGGCCCGCCATCCACGATATTTTTCTATATGAATACATGTTCGAACCATGAATACATGTTCGAACCATTGAGACACCAAAATCTCTGATATTTCTTCTATATGAATACATGTTCGAACCATGAATACATGTTCGAATCATTGAGACACCAAAATCTCTGATATTTCTTCTATATGAATACATGTTCGAACCATGAAAACATGTTCGAATCATTGAGACACCAAAATCTCTGATATTTCTTCTATATGAATATAGGCTACATGTATGTTCGAGTTATTGGAACAGACATTATGATATTTCTCTATAAACATATATGAACACATGTTCGAGTTATAGAGGCTCATTGACCTGGAACGACGTTTAGCGCCTGCTTCCTTGTTTAACCATTTCCCAAACAAGACCTGGTTTTGGCGTCCTGAAGAGAAATGGCTTTGGAAAACATTGAGGCAAAAGAAGAAACTGCTGATAACCAGCAGTTTCTCCTTTTGTCTCAATATTTTCTATACCATATTTTACACAAATCCTATCTTTAATAACATCCATTTTGTCATTTGTAACAGTTTTTGAAGGGGGTCACTGTAAAATTTTGCCGTTTGGGAAAGGGTTTAATCTATTTACAAAACACGAATATACTTTTGTTGACGTGCGATAAACGTCGAATCTGTACAGCATGTGCTAATCTCAGTCTTATCAATATTGCAACTTTCTTGTTTGGTTCTGTCTTTTGTGAACATTATTTTTTGTGTTCCAATTCATATCATAAACGCCCTAATTGCGTATAGTTTCGCTGTTTTCAACAAAAGCCTCGTAACTGCAGCTTGTTTAAAGCTGCAGTTACGAGGTTGTTGTTGAAAAGTGACGAGTTATACTGACTTCAAATTTAAAAAGAAAAACATTTCCGTATTACAAAAGAGAATCACCGGAAAATAGCAATGATTAATGGGGCATTTTGTTTGTAGAGACACTGGCGACAATCAATTTTCAATGTTTTCAAGCATTTTTGTCGTGTCATGGGGATAGGGGCGCGAGGCTATAGAGCAAATTTCATTTTGTCTTAGTTACCCTGTGTTGTCTACAAAAGAAAAGTGACAATAAATTCTAAACGTCCATTCTAAAGATGCATGAAGGGGCCATATTTGAAGTGTGGAATATTTCGAACCTGGCTAGCGTGCCTAGTATGTCTAGACAGCCTGTTCAATGCAGAAATCTTTCACTTGTGGTTGATTTCTATTTGACCATTTATTCTTTTTTATTAAACAACTATTTCGAAACTGTCCACAATTCTCTCAAAATTGCTACAGGCCATATCCTACAGAAGCTTTTAGAGAACAACTTGGATCATGATCAGACTGTACGTATGCTGATCTTGATTCATGTTGGCCTCATTTGTTGTAAATGACTATTTTTCAGATCCCGACTAAAACCATTTCAAACTCGTTTACGAGACAAAATTTACGAGTGACAAATGCTTGGCAACAGCGCATAAGATGGGCCCAATTTTTATGAAATTACCACAAAACCCCTTGCAGTAATCTTTCATATTTCTGTGACACGGGTTTGTAATGACAACAAACGAGAACAATTTGAAACAAGGCTTAGAAAGATAGCACAAGATATGAATAATGGAACTTTTCCTGAAATTGTTAAAACGGCCAATAATTAATGTATGCCCTATAAACATCCCGTGTAAAGCTTTGTGAAATAGTTTTTGTTTTAGTCGTTGTTATTAGTTAACACCTGAGAAACACGTTTGAGACATTGTATTTCTATTTTTCACACTTTAAATGGTTTATTGGGTTTTTACCTCGTTTTCAACTGCTATTGTCATATCTCGGCGGCTGGAACACCTAACCATAGACTCCTGTTGTTTCTTATACCAGTACTACCACAACACTCTTACCTAACAATTTAAAGGGACCAATGCAAGATAATTTAGATACAAAGATAACGTATGGTAACTCAATGTGTGTATATTGTGCCGATTTTCGTTTTTGCCTATTTTCGAAAATCGGCAAATCCCAGCAGAACTCATTTGCCTAATTTCGAAACTCGGCGAAATAGCTTATTTATAATTATTTTATGGTATATCGGGCCATTTTCTGTGCAGAACTCATCTTCAAAATATTCGTTTTTAGGGAGGTATCACAGTTAGCACTTACAAAATCATTTTAAGCCGTTTTTAGTCCAAAAAAAGTTCGGTACGGAACAGATAAAGTTCCGTACCGAACAGAACATACGGAACATTCTTCTTCCGTTTGCGCGGAAGTTGATTCGTACCCTAAGCAATTCGCACCTTATCTTTTATCAGAGACATAGGTAAACATTATATTATATGTCTCTGCTTTTATCAATTCGTTTACACGTTCAGCAGGACATCAAATTTATAGATAATATTGCCATAAAAATAATATCTACACCCGATTTCATTTATTTATTCAAAAAGTTGCAGTTCCATATTTTTTCGGAGCCTGAATTAGATCCATTGCTTTGGGCTTTCTAACCACCGAAATTAAAATGGTTTCACTAAGTTAAATATCGGCATTTTAGAAATGGTTCTTTTAAAGCAAACAAGATTTATTACGAAGCTTTTCATTTGCTAAATATATGTGATCTACCATAGATCTGCATACTTATGTTAATTAATTTGATATGTTCTAATTTCATTTAGACTCTGACGATAACTAAATCAAGTAGTGAGCCCACCATGCTGGCCAGAACAAGCGACCAAACCAGCCGAACAAACCTATCCTTCCCACCGTGCTGGCTAGAACTAGCGACCAACTCAGCCAAACAAGCCGATCCTTCCCACCGTGCTGGCCAGAACAAGCGACCGACTCAGCCAAACAAGCCGATCCTTCCCACCGTGCTGACCAGAAAAGGCAACTGACCTAGCCGAACAAGCGGATTCTTCCCACTATGCTGGCCAGAACAAGCGACCGACCCAGCCGAACAAACCGATCCTTCCCACCATGCTGGCCAGAACTAGCAACCAACCCAGCCGAACAAGCCGATCCGTCCCACTGTGCTGGCCGGAATAAGCGACTGACCCATCCGAACAAGCAGATCCTTCCCTCCGTGCTGGCCAGAACTAGAGACTGACCTAGCCAAACAAGCGGATTCTTCCCACTATGCTGGCCAGAACAAGCGACCGACCCTGCCGAACAAACCGATTCTTCCCACCGTGCTGGCCAGAACTAAGAACCAACTCAGCCGAACAAACCAATCCTTCCCACCGTGCTGGCCAGAACAAGCCACCGACCCATCCGAACAAGCAGATCCTTCCCACCGTGCTGGCCATAACTAGCGACTGACCTAGCCCAACAAGCGGATTCTTCCCACTATGCTGGCCAGAACAAGCGACCGACCCAGCCGAACAAACCGATCCTTCCCACCGCGCTGGCCAGAATAAGCGACCGAGCAAGCCGAACAAGCAGATCCTTCCCACCGTGCTGGCCAGAACTAGCGACTGACCTAGCCGAACAAGCGGATTCTTCCCACTATGCTGGCCACAACAAGCAACCAACCCAGCCGAACAAGCCGATACTTCCCACCGTGCTGATCAGAATAAGCGACCGACCCATCCGAACAAGCAGATCCTTCCCACCGTGCTGGCCAGAACTAGTGACTGACCTAGCCAAACAAGCGGATTCTTCCCACTATGCTGGCCAGAACAAGCGATCGACCCTGCCGAACAAACCGATTCTTCCCATGTGCTGGCCAGAACTAGCGACCAACTCAGTCGAACAAACCAATTCTCCCTATGTGCTGGCCAGAACTAGCAACCAACCCAGCCGAACAAGCCGATACTTCCCACCGTGCTGGTCAGAATAAGCGACCGACCCATCCGAACAAGCAGATCCTTCCCATCGTGCTGGCCAGAACTAGTGACTGACCTAGCCAAACAAGCGGATTCTTCCCACTATGCTGGCCAGAACAAGCGACCGACCCTGCCGAACAAACCGATTCTTCCCATGTGCTGGCCAGAACTAGCGACCAACTCAGCCGAACAAACCAATCCTTTCCACCGTGCTGGCCAGAACAAGCGACCAACCCATCCGAACAAGCAGATCCTTCCCACCGTGCTGGCCATAACTAGCGACTGACCTAGCCCAACAAGCGGATTCTTCCCACTATGCTGGCCAGAACAAGCGACCGACCCAGCCGAACAAACCGATCCTTCCCACCGCGCTGGCCAGAATAAGCGACCGAGCAAGCCGAACAAGCAGATCCTTCCCACCGTGCTGGCCAGAACTAGCGACTGACCTAGCCGAACAAGCGGATTCTTCCCACTATGCTGGCCACAACAAGCAACCAACCCAGCCGAACAAGCCGATACTTCCCACCGTGCTGATCAGAATAAGCGACCGACCCATCCGAACAAGCAGATCCTTCCCACCGTGCTGGCCAGAACTAGTGACTGACCTAGCCAAACAAGCGGATTCTTCCCACTATGCTGGCCAGAACAAGCGATCGACCCTGCCGAACAAACCGATTCTTCCCATGTGCTGGCCAGAACTAGCGACCAACTCAGTCGAACAAACCAATTCTCCCTATGTGCTGGCCAGAACTAGCAACCAACCCAGCCGAACAAGCCGATACTTCCCACCGTGCTGGTCAGAATAAGCGACCGACCCATCCGAACAAGCAGATCCTTCCCATCGTGCTGGCCAGAACTAGTGACTGACCTAGCCAAACAAGCGGATTCTTCCCACTATGCTGGCCAGAACAAGCGACCGACCCTGCCGAACAAACCGATTCTTCCCATGTGCTGGCCAGAACTAGCGACCAACTCAGCCGAACAAACCAATCCTTTCCACCGTGCTGGCCAGAACAAGCGACCAACCCATCCGAACAAGCGGATTCTTCCCACTATGTTGGCCAGAACAAGCGACCGACCCTGCCGAACAAACCGATTCTTCCCATGTGCTGGCCAGAACTAGCGACCAACTCAGCCGAACAAACCAATCCTTCCCACAGTGCCGGCCAGAACAAGCGACAGACCCATCCGAACAAGCAGATCCTTCCCACTGTGCTGGCCAGAACTAGCGACTGACCTAGCCGAACAAGCAGATTCTTCCCACTATGCTGGCCAGAACAAGCAACCGACCCAGCCGAACAAACCAATCCATCCCACCGTGCTGGCCAGAACTAGCGACCAACCCAGCCAAACAAGCCGATACTTCCCACTGTGCTGGCCAGGACAAGCAACCGACCCATCCGAACAAGCAGATCCTTCCCACCGTCCTGGCCAGAACTAGCAACTGACCTAGCCAAACAAGCGGATTCTTACCACTGTGCTGGCCAGAACAAGCGGCCGACCCAGCCAAACAAGCCGATTCTTCCTATGTGCTGGCCAGAACAAGCAACCGACCCAGCCGAACAAACCGATCCTTCCCACTGTGCTGGCTAGAACTAGCGACCAATCCAGCCGAACAAACCAATCCTTCCCACCGTGCTGGCCAGAAAGAGCAAGCGACCCAGCCAAACTAGCCGATCCTTCCCACCGTGCTGGCCAGAACTAGCGACCAAACTAGCAGAACAAACCAATCCTTCCCACCGTGCTGGCCAGAACTACAGAATGAGAAATGGATCTTATACTATTATAATCATTCTAATAAGTATGCATGATTCCGCTTACAGTACGACCTCGCAACGTAATGATGACATCATTTATCCTGTGACCTAATTCTATCAGAAAATTCAGATAAAAAGTTGCCGTATTCCTATTATCACACAATTCTGACTGAATTTTTGCATGAAATCAAAATAATTAGGCTTCAGAGGAGATTGATTCGCCCCTCCCCGAACCCCTCTGAATCTGCCAATGTCTCTGCAGCCTGATTATTTCATTTCAATGCAGAAATTCCGAATTGAATTCAGTCAAAATTGTGTAATATATAGGCGTAAGAAGAGGGGGCGGGGGGTGCTGCCCCCATATTTTAGAAAAAGGGCCCCCCATGCCCCCATAATACACCCACCTTTCCATTCACTTTAACAATCGCCCCCCCCCCCCCCAATATTGTAAACCCTCCTACGCCACTGCAATACTGGGCAAACGAACCTCTCTATTTGTAAATTCGAATCCCATCACAGACATCCTTGATCCGCCGCAGCAACGAGTACGTAGGAAGTGTAAAAAATCAGAGTAAAACTTACAAATGGGCAAAAATAATCAGTTCGGACGTCGTTTGATTCATTATCAATAAATCGCTGAGGAAAACACGACAATAAATCGACATAAATAGTTCTGCATGGCAGTTTCGCAGTAAACCGTAAATAATATGAACATTTCGGGCGTTTGTATGATTCAATTATCAATAAATCGTCGAAAAAGATCGACAGAAATAGTTCTGCATGACACACGGAACTTACTGAATCATAATTTCGAAAATGGATGGCCAATTTCGAAATTGGGCAAAGTTCCGTGCCCAATTTCGAAATTGGGCATGCCCAATTTCGAATTTAGGCAATAATCTTAAAATCGGCACAACAGGGTACGGGGAAGGATATCGAAAGACGGAAGGGGGGGGGGGGCATTTCGGATAACCGCTCCGCTTGAAATGAAGAAGTTTTAAGTAAGTAATACATGCACGTATTAAATAGAGGCTGTAAACTAGTAGACTCTACGCGAGATACACATTCAAATGCGCGCAGCGCATTGAATGTTTATATCGCGTACAACCTACTATACAGACTCCACCTGACTTAGTGTTCGCTAGCGGTTCAGCGGCGAAATTTTAAAATATACTCCAATTTCATTGTTCCAAAAAGTAGGAAATAAATATTATATGTCTTGTATTGCACCTCTTAACAATGTTGAGACCTAGATTGCTTCCATTTCCCTTGTTATGGAACATGCATGTCTGTCTTACAGCATTTTATCTGTGTATCTAAAGACCTACTAATTATGTCGGTAATGTCCTAAAGACTCAAAAAGGAAACTATGGTATGAAACTACTTAAATATTTCATGTGAAAAAGAATTACGACCTTTGGCGCCTAATCTTTTATGTTGTCAAAAACGGGAGTAGGTTGAATCCGTGCAGCGAACCACATAAGTACATGAGTACGAGGTTTTACGAAGAGATATCAAACAGTTTTGAACCTCGGTCATTTCTTCCATTCAGATAGTACAATAATTCACATCATTATCTACATCATTAGTAAAAACAGGGTCATAATTGCTACATGTTGCTGTAATGATAAAGTCACAAGAAGTTTTTGAAAGGACAAACCCTACCCCCAAAATAACAGTAAAGTGGACAATCCTGAGAAAATGGTTGTCATAAACACGGTGGGGATTGTGCATGCTGGGATGGATAACGAATACGGACAAAAATACTCTCGAATCTTGTCAAATATTTTGCAATAACTCCTTTATTTCTTTGTCGATTTTCAAAAGGCCTGTTGCATGTACCCCGCCTTGAAAATCTCTTTCCTCGGATTCATGGATTATTTGTGGTATCCTTTTATTTTTTCAAAAAATTGATCCCAACTGACCAGAAAACGAAATGATAACGACTACGGCAAAATAAGCCACGCTTCAGGTAGGACATTGTGCAATAATTTTCTTATTTCTGTGTCAATTTTCAAGCGGTTTGTTGCATGTACCCTGCCTTACTTTCCTCATGTGTATTACTTATTTGAAAACTCCCCATATTTTTCCCAAAAATTGATCCCAACTGACCTGAAAAACGATCAGATTTTTTGTCATTTTTTCTGGTCGGTTGGGATCACTTTTCGCAAAAAGTACAAAAAGGTTTCATACATCGGAGGAAAGAGCTCAGTAAGGCGGGGTACATGCAACAAACCGTTTTTGAATTGACGCAGAAATAAGGAAGTTATTGCAAAATGTCTTACCCGAAGCGAGGCAAATTTGTCCGTAGATTTACCCATCCCAGCATGCACAATCCCCACCGTGATAAAGTTTCTAGTCCTTTAGGCTAAATCTGTCAAATACGTTAACCCTTTCCCGAACGACAAAATTTTAGGGTGATCCACCTTAAAAACTGCCACAAATGACAAAATGGATGTTATCAAAGATAGGATTTGTGTAAAATATGACATAGAAAACATTGAGACAAAAGGAGAAAGCACTGGTTATCAGCAGTTTCTTTTTTTTTGTTTCAATGTTTTCCCAAACCTTTTCTAACAGGGACGTCAAAACCAGGGATTGTTTGTAAAGGATTAAAAGCGATTGTCGTCTTCTACTTCTTTTGCTACTATCGAACTTTGGGTGAAAAAGAAATCCAGAGATGCACAGGGAATTAAGAAAGAAGACGAACATGACGAAATGTCTGCTGCTGATGAGGGTTGGTTAGGGCACAAAAAAAGTTTACTTCTATAGATCAGTTATTTTAAATTAGCGACTAGTAAAGTAAAATAAAATATGTAATGTTATAAGGAAGAGGTCTATGTTGAACAATTAATCAATTTAAATCAAATATCTTATTCTTTCTATGAGAGGCTCAAAACCTTTTGACACCACCCGGTAACGGATAATGTATACAAGATTAATATGGATCTTGATCAGACTGTGCGTATGGTATTTTGAAATTCTGTTAGGACCCCATTTTCATTACATAGCCTTTTAGAGTATTTATGTCTTTGCTATACTTAAAAATGGCCAATGGCAAAAAGAATGTTGTCGCATTATAACAAAACTTCGTAACTGAAGATGTATTTAAGCTGAAGTTACGATGTTTTTGTTGAAATGTGACGATTTTGTAGTAAACAAACTCATTGTTTACATTGATATTTTCTCATGCTAAACTTGTCACAGTTGGCACATAGAAACGCTAAAAAAGACAACAGTTTGTCAGTATTCCATAGAGAATCAATGTGTTTACTTTTCTCGCTTATTTCATGAAACCTTTCTCGTTAATATCATTCCAAACAGTTCCCGGTTTACATGTCCGCCAGACAAGTGCTTTGGAAACAATTTAGAAGAAGAGATAAAGGAATACTGATAGACAACATTTTCCCCCTTTCCCTAAATGTTTCGTAAGCCATGATGTACTAAACTGAAGTGCTTTTTGTAATATCAACTTTGTCAACTGCGACACCTTTGAGCTAAGACCAGCGTCATTTCTCGCCGTGTGATAAAGGGTTAACCCTTTCCCAAACGGGAAAATGTTAGTGTTCCAATTTGAAAGAGGCTGCAGTCGATCACAAAGATCACAATTATTGTGTACGATATAACACGGAAGATATCGAGGCAAAATGAAAAAAATGCTAATGATCAGCATTTTCTTCTTTTGTCACAATGTTTTCCTAAGCATTTTCTTTCATGTACGTCAAAAACAGGTCGTGTTTGGGAAAAAGTTAATCAAATATTTTCCTTGGCATTATTTGCGACCAATCGACGCTCATTCCAAGATAAGACAAGAAAGCAAATCAAGTTGACCTTTAACGGAGCCAATCTGCCGACTTGTTTACACTGGACATTGGATGAACTTTTTTGGTGATGACTTTCAGTGAAGTTCGTGTATTTAACCCATTCCCATACAATGACGCTATTTGACGCCTCAAGAGAAAATGGCCCCGGAAAACATTGTGGAAATGAAGAAATTGCTTGTGACAAGCAATTTCTTCATTTCCCACGATTTCTATCGAAAAAGACAATAAAAATATAATTTTTCATTCACCTGGAATTGTCGTCTGCAACATATTTGTATTTGATCAAGTCTAGAATTTTGTTGTCTGGTAATGAATTATATCTAAGTGCTATTTTGTAAAATTGTCGTCTGCGGCACCTTTGACCTAAGCCCAGCGCCATTTCTCACCGTGTGATCATCAGCATTTTCTTCTTTTGCCTCAATGTTTTCCCAAGCCTGTTCGATTAGGGACCTCAAAACCATGTCTCATTTGGTAGAGGGTTAATCAAATATTTTCCTTGGCATTATTTGCGACCAATCGACACTTATTCCAAGATAAGACAAGAAGACACATCAAGTCGACCTTTAACGGAGCCAATCTGCCGACTTGTTTACTCTGAACATTGGGTGAGCTTTTTTTTAGTGATGACCCTCAGTGAAGGTCGTGTATTTAATCCATTCCCATACAATGGCGCTTTTTGGTGCCCCAAGAGATAAAAGTTTTGAAAAGCAGTGTGGGCAATAAAGAAATTGCTTGTGAAACGCAGTTTTTTTATTGCCCATTTTGTTTTCTATCGAGAAAGACCAAAAATGTAACATTTCATTCACCTGAAATTGTCTGTATTTGATCAAGTCTAGAATTTTGGCGTCTGGTAATCGGTTAAAGCTCCGTGATATTGGTAAAATTTGTATAATTGTCGTCTGCGACACCTTTGAATAAGGCAAGTGCCATTTATTCGCCGTGTGGTAAATGTTTAATCAAATATTTTCCTTGGCATTATTTGCGACCAATCGACACTCATTCCAAGATAAGACAAGAAGGCACATCAGGTTGACATTTAACGGAGCCAAACTGCCGACTTGTTTACTCTAGACATTGGAAGTGTTTTTTTTGTGATGACCTTCATTGAAGGTCGTGTAGTAATGACAATTTGTGGCGCCTCAAGAGAAAAGAGCCTTGGAAGACATTGTGGAAATGAACAAAATGTAAAAAGTTAATCAAATACTTTTCTTGCCATTATTTGCGACCAATCGACACTCATTCCAAGATAAGACAAGAAGGCACATCAGGTTGACCTTTAACGGATCCAATCTGCCGACTTGTTTACTCTGGACATTGGATGAGCTTTTTTTGTTTTTTTTCCTGATAATGATGACATTCTTTTAACCCTTTCCCAAACAGCGAAATTTTGGACTAAAACAGTTTGAAATCTGTGATAGACAATAAATTTTATGTTGATATGATAAAGTGTATAGACAAAATAGCTCAGAAAATATTGAGACAAAAGGAGAAAATGCTGATTTTCAGCATTTTCTTCTTTTGTCTCAATATTTTCCTAAGCCTTATATTTCAGGGACCTCAAAACCAGGTCTTGTTTGGTAAAGGGTTAATCAAATATTTTCCTTGGCATTATTTGTGACCAATCGACACTCATTCCAAGATAAGACAAGAAAGCAAATCAGGTTGACCTTTAACGGAGCCAATCTGCCGACTTGTTTACTCTGTACATTGGATGAGCTTTTTTTGGTGATGACCTTCAGTGAAGGTCGTGTACTTAACCCATTCCCATACAATGACGCTATTTGACGCCTGAAGAGAAAATGGTCCTGGAAAACATTGTGGAAATGAAGAAATTGCTTGCGACAAGCAATTTCTTCATTTCCCACGTTTTCTTTCGAAAAAGACAATAAAAATATAATTTTTCATTCTTCTGGAATTGTCGTCTGCAAGATATTTGTATTTGATCAAGTCTAGAATTTTGTTGTCTTGTAACGAATTATATCTAAGTGCTATTTTGTAAACTTGTCGTCTGCGACACCTTTGACCTAAGCCCAGCGCCATTTATTACCGTGTGATCATCAGCATTTTCTTCATTTGTCTCAATGCTTTCCTAAGCCTATTCTATATATTAGGGACCCCAAAACCATGTCTTATTTGGGAAAAGGTTAATCAAATATTTTCCTTGGCATTATTTGCGACCAATCGACACTCATTCCAAGATAAGACAAGAAGGCAAATCAGGTTGACCTTTAACGGAGCCAATCTGCCGACTTGTTTAATCTGGGCATTGGAAGTTTTTTGGGTTTTTTTTTCTGATGATGATGACATTCTTTCAACCCTTTCCCAAACAGCGAAATTTTGGACAATAAAAGTTTGTGATCTGTGATAGACAATAAATTTTAAGTTGATATGATAAAGTGTACAGACAAAATAGCTCAGAAAATATTGAGACAAAAGGAGAAAATGCTGATCATCAGCATTTTCTTCTTTTGTCTCATTGTTTTCCCAAGCCTATTCGATTAGGGACCTCAAAACCAGGTCTTGTTTGGTAAAAGGTTAATCAAATATTTTCCTTGGCATTATTCGCGACCAATCGACACTCATTCCAAGATAAGACAAGAAGACACATCAAGTCGACCTTTAACGGAGCCAATCTGCCGACTTGTTTACTCTGAACACTGGAAGTTTTTTAGGTGATGACCTTCTTTAAACTCTTTACTAAACAGTCAAATCTTAACTATCTGTGACAGACAACAAAAGTGATGCTGATATGAAAGGATTTACATAAAATATTTTTTCACAAAATATTGAGGCAAAAGGAGAAAATGCTGATTTTCAGCATTTTCTTCTTTTGCCTCAATGTTTTTTCCAAGCCTATTCGATTAGGGACCTTAAAACCATGTCTTATTTGATAAAGGGTTAATCAAATATTTTCCTTGGCATTATTTGCGACCAATCGACACTCATTCCAAGATAAGACAAGAAAGCAAATCATGTTGACCTTTAACAGAGCCAATCTGCCGACTTGTTTATTTTGAACACTGGATGAGCTTTTTTTGTTTTTTTTCCCGATAATGATGACATTCTTTCAACCCTTTCCCAAACAGCTAAATTTTGGACAATAAAAGCTTGAAATCTGTGATAGGCAATAAATTTTATGTTGATATGATAAAGTGTATAGACAAAGTAGCTCAGAAAATATTGAGACAAAAGGAGAAAATGCTGATTATCAGCATTTTCTTCTTTTGCCTCAATGTTTCTCCTAGCCTATTCTATTAGGGACTTCAAAACCATGTCATATTTGGTAAAGGGTTAATCAAATATTTTCCTTGGCATTATTTGCGACCAATCGACACTCATTCCAAGATAAGACAAGAACGCACATCAAGTTGACCTTTAACGGAGCCAATCTGCCGACTTGTTTACTCTGAACATTAGATGAGCTTTTTTTGGTGATGACCTTCAGTGAAGGTCGTTTATTTAATCCATTCCCATACAATGGCGCTTTTTGGTGCCTCGAGAGATAAAAATTTTTAAAGGCAGTGTTGGCAATAAAGAAATTGCGTGTGAAACGCAGTTTTTTGATTGTCCATTTTGTTTTCTATCGAGAAAGACCAAAAATGTAATATTTCATACACCTTAGATTGTCGTCTGCAACATCTTTGTATTTGATCAAGACTAGAATTTTGTCGTCTGGTAATGGGTAAAACTTATCTGCTATTTCTAACATTAACTTTGTTGTGTGCTACACCTTTGAGTTAAGAACAGTCATATTTTTTATTTTATGATAAACGATTTGTCCTATGTCAAATGACCAATTTGTAAGATGCTGAAGACAACAACAAAGATGTTAATAATGACAAAAATTATTAATGTTAGAGTACAGAAAAAAATGAGACAAAAGGAGAAAATGCTGATCATCAGCATTTCCTTCTTTTGTCTCAATGTTTTCCCAAGCCTATTCGATTAGGGACCTCAAAACCATGTCTCAAGGGTTAATCAAATGAGCCGGGATCTGGAAAAACGTCCCTTATAGCATTTTCAAAAATTGAGTTTCAAGATCAGCCTGTTCTCAAATGCAGTCAAATATGCATCCATGCTGCTCTCTTGAAGTTACTACAGGTCATGAAGAAGCTACTAGAGAACAACATGGATCCTGGTCAGACTGTGCGTATGCACAGGCTGATCTGGATCTATGTTGGGCTCAAAAGCTTTAAGGGACGTTTTTCCAGATCCTGGCTCAAATATTTTCTTGTCATTATTTGTGACCAATCGACATTCATTCCAAGATAAGACAAGAAAGCAAATCATGTTGACCTTTAACGGAGCCAATCTGCCGACTTGTTTACTCTGAACACTGGAAGTTTTTTTAATTTATTTTTTATGATGATGATGATGATGATGATGATGATGATGATGATGATGATGATGATGATGATGATGATGATGATGATGATGATGATGATGATGATGATGATGATGATGATGATGATGATGATGACATTCTTTCAACCCTTTTCCATACAGCTAAATTTTGGACTAAAAAAGTTTGAAATCTGTGATAGACAATAAATTTTATGTTGATATGATAAAGTGTATAGACAAAATTGCTCAAAAAATATTGAGACAAAAGGAGAAAATGCTGATTATCAGCATTTTCTCCTTTTGTCTCAATGTTTTCCCAAGCCTATTCGATTAGGGACCTCAAAACCATGTCTTATTTGGTAAAGGGTTAATCAAATATTTTCCTTGGCATTATTTGCGTCCAATCGACACTCATTCCAAGATAAGACAAGAGGGCAAATCATGTTGACCTTTAACGAAGCCAATCTGCCGACTTGTTTACTCTGAACATTAGATGAGCTTTTTTTTTTGGTGATGACCTTCAGTGAAGGTCGTGTATAATATGATATTATACAGTGTTTTCCTAAACCTTTTCTATCAAGGACGTCAAAACCAGGCCCCGGTTTCTCGAGAAAACTTAAGTACGTATGTACTCATGAGAACATGCTCAACTTCAAAGGAGTACTCTCTCTCCAACGTTGAAGGGTATTCGATTGAAGTTCGCGTGGATTTGAGCACGGCGCTCAGATTTGAGCACAAGAACGTATACTTAAGTTTTTTCGAGAAACCGGGGCCAAGTCGTTTTGGTAAAGGGTTAATAAAATATTTTCCTTGGCATTATTTGCGACCAATCGACACTCATTCCAAGATAAGACAAGAAGGCAAGTCATTGTTGACCTTTAACGGAGCCAATCTACCGACTTTTTTACTCTGGACACTGGAAATTTTTTATCTTCTTTTTTCTGATAATGATGACATTCTTTCAACCCTTTTCCAAACAGCTAAATTTTGGTATATAAAAATTTTGAAATCTGTGATAGACAATAAATTTTATGTTGATATGATAAAGTGTATAGACAAAATAGCTCAGAAAATATTGAGACAAAAGGAGAAAATGCTGATTTTCAGCATTTTCTTCTTTTGTCTCAATGTTTTCCTAAGCATTTTCTTTCATGGACGACAAATACAGGTCGTGTTTGGTAAAGGGTTAATCAAATATTTTCCTTGGCATTATTTGCGACCAATCGACACTCATTCCAAGATAAGACAAGGAGGCAAATCAAGTTGACCTTTAACGGAGCCAATCTGCCGACTTGTTTATTTTGAACACTGGATGAGCTTTTTTTGTTTTTTTTCCCGATAATGATGACATTTTTTCAACCCTTTCCCAAACAGCGAAATTTTGGACTAAAACAGTTTGAAATCTGTGATAGACAATAAATTTTATGTTGATATGATAAAGTGTATAGAGAAAATAGCTCAGAAAATATTGAGACAAAAGGAGAAAATGCTGATTATCAGCATTTTCTTCTTTTGCCTCAATGTTTTCCCAAGCCTATTCGATTAGGGACCTCAAAACCAAGTCTTATTTGGTAAAGGGTTAATCACATATTTTCCTTGGCATTATTTGCGACCAATCGACACTCATTCCAAGATAAGACAAAAGGGCACATCATGTTGACCTTTAACGGAGCCAATCTGCCGACTTGTTTAATCTGGACATTGGATGAGCTTTTTTTTGGTGATGACCTTCAGTGAAGTCCGTGTATTTAACCGATTCAAATACAAGCAATTTCTTCATTTCCCACGTTTTCTATCGAAAAAGAAAATAAAAATATAATTTTTCATTCACCTTGAATTGTCGTCTGCAACATATTTGTATTTGATCAAGTCGAGAATTGTGTTGTCTGGTAAAGAATTATATCTAAGTGCTATTTTGTAAAATTGTCGTCTGCGACACCTTTGACCTAAGCCAAGCGCCATTTCTTACCGTGTGATCATCAGCATTTTCTTCATTTGTCTCAATGCTTTCCTAAGCCTATTCTATATATTAGGGACCCCAAAACCATGTCTTATTTGGGAAAAGGTTAATCAAATATTTTCCTTGGCATTATTTGCGACCAATCGACACTCATTCCAAGATAAGACAAGGAGGCAAATCATGTTGACCTTTAACGGAGCCAATCTGCCGACTTGTTTACTCTGAACACTGGATGAGCTTTTTTTGGTGATGACCTTCAGTGAAGGTTGTGGACATGATAATGGTGTTTTATACTAGAAGAATGTGGACCATTGAAAGTGCCAAATATAGCGTTAGATCATGTTTAATCTGTACAGTTTCATCATATTGGCTATTAGTAATAATAAAAAATGTATAGATGTATAATCTTTAGGATGTAGTGAATGAGAAAAGGTAAAATTTGTCTATAAACATAATGTAGAAAAACTGCAGAAATTTACATCTCTTACAGCATCTCTTTGATCTATACGACCGTTTTACTATACAAAATAACTAACTGTATAACTTTTTAACAATAGACACGCTAACCTCCGATTTGTGGAGGTTGTTTTTGCCTTTTATATATCTTTTTTACTTTTAAGTCAATTTTACCAACATGGTTTAGTTAGACAATTTGGATATAAGAACGATAACTAAAATACGAGCGCATGTATATGAAACTTATAATGAACAAGAGGCCCAAGAGGGCCTGATTCGCTCCACTGGCTAAAGTGGAAGAATTATCCCGTGATTACTTGTAAGCCTTACACAGCCAAATCTTGAAATTTGTGAATTAATTTTGAAGAGAGACTCAAAGAACATTTTTGCAAAGTCTGGTTCAAATTGGCCTAATGGTTGACTTTAAAAGAATTTTCTTATGATTTCTCTAAGTCTGATAAGCCCCTTTCTCCCTACCACGGCCACATTTTTTGACAAATACAAAAATTTGTGAACAAATTTTAAAAAGAATGACTTAAGGCACATTCCTGCAAAGTTTGGTACAATTGGGCACATTGGTTAATTTTCAAATAATTTTCTTAGGATTTCTTTAGTCCGATAAGCCCCTTCCTCCCTGCCACGCCCACTTTTTTTGACAAATGTAAAAATTTGTGAATGAATTTTGAACAGAGAGACTCAAAGAACATTCCTGCAAAGTCTGGTTCAAATTGGCACTATGGTTGATTTTTAAAGAATTTTCTTATGTTTTTTTTAAGTCTGATAAGCCCCTTTCTCCCTGCCACGGCCACATTTTTTGACAATTGTAAAAATGTGTAAACAAATTTGGAAAATAATGACTCAAGGCATATTCCTGCCAAGTTTGGTTCAAATTGGCCCAATGGTTGATTTTTAAAGAATTTTCTTATGATTTCTTTAAGTCTGATAATCCCCGCCTGCCACGCCCACATTTTTTGACGAATCAAAAATTCGCGAACAAGTTTTGAAAAGGGTCACTCAAGGAACATTCCTGCCAAGTTTGGTAAAAATTGGCCGACTGGTATAAGAGGAGAAGATATTTAAAGAAAAAGTTAACGGACGGACGCACGGACGCACGGACGGACGCACGCACGCACGACGGACACAACGCCATGACAATAGCTCGCTGGCCTTCGGCCAGTGGAGCTAAAAATAAGAAGAAAGAAAAGTCTTGTTTCTATTTTCGCGTTCATTTACGACAACTGTGGGCGTAAGTCACTGAGGTGTCATATTCATTATGACTTTCAAAATTTAAAGCAGTCACGTACACATGTACTCCAAGCAAACATAATTGAGCAAGGATCTGAAAAAACGCCCCTTAACCCATTACCAAACGGCAAAATCTTAGACTACTCTAAATTCAAAGAGGTTGCAGACGACACTTTTAAGTGCTTGGAATTTTATTACTTTTGGTGTTTTTCTGTAGAAAATATTGTGGGAAATGAAGAAAGTGCTTGTCACAAGCAATTTCTACATTTTCCACAATGTTTTCCGAAGCGTTTATCTTGTGGTGAGTCAAAAAGAGTCAGTGTGTAGTAATGGGTTAAAGCATTTGAAACAGCTATGTTTCTAGATCCAGCTGTGCCTAGATGCAGTCTAGCCAGCATCCATGTTACTCTCAAATGGATGCTACAGACCATGACGAAGCTATTTGAGAACAACATGGTTGCTGGTCAGACTGCGTGTATACGCAGGCTGATCTGGAACCATGTTGTTCTCAAATGCTACAAAGGACGGTTTTTTTCCAGATCCGGGCTCATATAATTTGCTGTGTTCGATAATGTCGTAACACCAGCCTAGTCAAGCTGTTGTTACGGCGTTTTAGAACAAAGTTTGGGTTACTTTAATAAACTCCTCTTAATGTTTACAGACCCTGAAAAAATAACCACTTTCTAGCCATACGAAATGCATCAAATTTCACACAATTGTAAATACGCTTCACATAAGTTGATTCATTATGCCAGATTTCAAGATTATGCTTCTAGAAGAAAATGATTTACAAATATTATTCTACTCTATATTCATATGCAAGGGAGGTAATTTTTAACATTTTTGTCAAATATTTCCACAAGTATGCATGAATTCAAAACTCTAAACCGTGCAAAATGCTTATATTTGAATTTAAATGGAAATGCAACACAGTTTATGAATTACTAGCACTTTTCAAATTTCGCCTCTGGCTCTATGGTCCTTTTCAGGGTTTGGATACCTCAAGCAATCAGACCATTGAGAAAGGTAAGACAATGTGCCGCCGCATTCTAGTCAAGCAGGAGGCTCCGAGTTCGATCCACGTAGGCGGATATTGATATTGACTTTTCATTAGCCAACACATTCGCTGCAAGTACATGTACTAATTTATTTCACATGAAGTAGATACGAATTTGAACAGAATCAGGTTCTAGCATGCGTCCAAATCGACGAAATGAATGTTTAAAGTGACATTTGACATTTATTTCATTTTTGAAAAGTATGTCTTGATGCAAAGATTGTCTATTCTAATGTGTAGAAATGCTATTAGTTTTTTGAAGTTGTTATTTATAAGCGAAACATACGCCTTTAAAGTTGAGACAGAAATGACAAATTCTATATAAATCTGAACTGTTGTCCACAACAATTTGTTTAATTTTAGCACAAAAATATATATTTCTCCTGAACGGTTCAATATTTTGGCTTGAAATTTTCAGAATTTTCACAAGAAAATATGCTCTTTCAGATAGAATAAAAGTAAAATTTATGTAAAAATAATTGTGAAATGTCACTTTAAGCTATTCTAGATATCTGTTGAAATCACATGGACCCACGCATAAGCTACCACATTAATCAGGAAGTCGACGAAGATCTGTTGTAACGTGTTAATTAAATATAAAGCTTTACATCAGTTTTGCTACGAACACGAGAACCCTACTGAGAGAAGCAATTTCATTTCGTCGCTTTTCAACAAAAACCTCGTAACTGCAGCTTGTTAAAAGCTGCAATTGCGAGGTTTTTGTTGAAAAGCATCTATTTGGAAATTAAATTTCCAGCTATGTTCACAGCACGCCTTATCAGGAATTCTGTCAGTGATAGAAAATAAGCCAATATTTACGATGTCGACTTAATAAAAGATCCTTGGGGATATGTAAAAATCGTGGCTTTTCTTTTTTAAAAAAATGTCGTAACTACATTTTGTTTGAAGCCGTCGTTACGGGTTTTTGCAAAAACACCGACGATATGTATAGATCGTCACTTTTTCCAGAAACCTCGTAACTACAGCTTGTTTTAGGCTGTAGTTACGATGTTATTGAAAGAAAGGCAGTGGAATACCGACCGGATTATTTATGTTCCACTGCAAAGATGTCCTAAAATGGTGTCAGAGTTCTATTTTCAAAACTTATGAAAGCCTGTGTTTTGTGTGATTTTGCTAAAACATGTTTCCAAACAATACCCGGGAGTGTTGTCTTAATCAAAGAAAAACTTTAAAATCATACAAAAATCCATCCGAGACATATGTCTAATCACATGGCTTGTCAGGTAATCTTGCCTTTGACAATTGATTTTGAAATTTTGGTGAATACAGCCCCTGACTTTGTGTCTGTATCAGTACATGCAACTTTTGAAACAAAAGAAAGAAATTGGTGACTCGTTTAGCGCCTAGAACAAATGGTAGACCGGGGGCTTCGAAATCAAACGGTCGCCATTTTATGTTCAAATATGGCAAAGCCACAACCATATGCGTATGGTCAGGTGACTGGAAACATTTTGTGTAAATTTTATCCAATTCCGTAATGAGGAGCTGTATCAACAAGAGTGTTTACGTTATGGTCCCTTTTTCGATGACGCAGCGTATTACGGAAAAAACCTTAAAATGGACGGGCGGACAGACAGAAAAATGTCATCAATAAACAACAATCTTCATAGGCATTTAAAAGACGTAGACATAATGTTAATCATTTTCTCAGAAAACGTTAAAAAATTAGGATGTATAGTAGTTTGTCCTTTCAATATACATACAATAATGATCATTAGTCAATCCTATAGGGATATGATAGATTTACTTCAAGTGCTTCCATCTTGTAGAAGCTATAGAAAATTCATTACTCGTAGTCTCCCTGCTCACCAATGAATCAAATATTTTTGTTAGTGTTCGTCCTAGTGTTTGGACCAATGAAATTGCAGTATATTTGACAATTTCGGTGCTATATTTCACATAAACGCACTGCCGGTCAATTCATGTCACGGATATACATAGCCACGCCCCCGTTTCCTGTGCAGTTATGAAAAATGATGTAATTTTTTTGGAAAATGGCGTAATTTTTGGGAAAATAATGTAATTCCAGTAAGATCCGCTCGATAGTAACTCCCGTCGGAGGCTGCGCCTTTTGAACGTTTATATCGCGTAGAATCTACTATACAGCCTCTATCTAATACATAGAATTTTGGTTCAAAACCCTAGTCATATATATGGGACAACTTATAGTGGAACTCACGACTTGTTGCAACAAAACGCACCTTCGTTATCACTGCTTTGTGTCCAAAACATCGTAACAACAACTTTAACCCTTTCCCAAACGACAAATTTTATGGTCATCAACTTCAAAAACTGCCACAAATGACAAAATGGATGTTATTAAAGATAGGATTTGTGTAAAATCTGGCACAGAAAATATTGAGACAAAAGGAGAAACTGCTGGTTATCAGCAGTTTCTTCTTTTGTTTCAATTTTTTCTTAAGCCTTTTTCTAATAGGGACGTCAAAACCAGGTCTTGTTTGGGAAAGGGTAAAATCATTACCACACAGCGATTCTTTTTGACTACCCACAAGATATTGTTTTTGGAAAACATTGTAGAAATTGAAGAAATTGCTTGTCGCAAGCAATTTCTTCATTTCCCACAATGTTTCTACCTGAAAAGACAAATAATTGTAAAATTGCATTCACAAGTTTAAAATTTGGCCGCTTGCTAATAGTTTAAACAGGATGACGATTTAGGGATCATCATCGTTGTCTTGAAAAGACATGGGATCTTTTCCTTTCTTGTAAAATCATATTTTACATGCAACATTTCAATATCACAGACAGGGGTGTCAATTGTACTAAATCTGTCGGTACAACAAGAATCCAAATTGCAAGCTCAAATATACAGAGTGAAAGTCGGTGTCTCAAATTTCTATCAATTCGACTAGCAAAGTCATAAAAAAGACCATGTGACAAAATGGTGATTGAGATACTGGGCACCACGCGTGAAAAGTAATAAAAGATTAATAAGGTAATAATATACTTGGACGGGCATACTCTAGAATAATTGCCTTTCTCGTACACTTTATGATTTAATTGACCGGTCATTTTTCCCTGGTACAATCGCGATATTTTAGACTCGGAAATGGATGCTGAAAAATAGGATTTTTGTAATATATAGCAAAGCTTTCTGTAATATATAGCAAAGCATTTCCACTGGCGACCCTGTGGGGCGCCGCGCCGTGGTTTAGTAGTAAGGCGCGGGTTATGGAATCAAGAGGTACTGGGTTCAAATCCCGCCGGTAATTTTTATGCTCCCCGAAGGGAGAGCATATAGTCGCCGCTTTGTCTGTCCGTCCGTCCGTCATTCCGTCCGTCCGTCCGTCCGAAGCGATTTCTCTATAACCCTTGAGCCAAATCAAATGAAACTTACCATGTGAACTCCATATGACATAATGCCGATGTACTTTTCCCAGTTTTTGGATTTGAGGCCTCGTCATGGGTAAAGGGGACTTAAGGTAAAATACAGTTTTCTCTAATTTCTCCTAGTCTAATGGTCAGAATTTGATGAAATTTCATATTGAGTAGCAAATCAGATGCCCTTGACAATAAACTACTTGAAATTTGCGTATAAAAAGTATGTCATGGAAAAAGGGGGCTTAAAGTTTGTTAGCTTAATCTTACCTCTGCATGGCATACATTTAAACATAATTTTAAACCGCTTTATTTCGGGTTAGCTTGATGATCGTTTAAAACTGTTACTGCTAGTGTAAAAAATATACCGAAAACAATCTACTCTTCTAGCGACCCTTCTCTGCTCTAAAAATTAAAAAAAAATTTATTCTTTACCTCTGTACAAATATTACCCCAGTGGGCGCCGCCATTATTGGTGTGTGCCTGACCCAATATCGCAGTATTAGGGGCAAGTAAGCCAGACTAGCTAAATCGCCGCTTTTCAATGAAATCCTTGTAACTGCAGCTTAGAATAATCTGCGGTTACGAGGTTTTCGGTAAAAAGCTATGAAATGGGCCTGTTTTACTATACATGTATCAAATAGGCCCACCACGTTTAGGAGTGACACCATGTACTAGTTTTTATGTAGATTGATGACCTATCAGAGTTATTGGACATGATTGTCCCACGTTATCTGCATAATCTTGATTTCCCAGGACAGAGCCTGTTTAATCTCACATTTTTACGGTATCGACATTTACTTCTAACCAATATAAACACTTCTGGGAGCTTACAATAGTACATCTATTCGACGAATTCTTTATATGTACAAATTTTAACCCTTTCCCAAACAAGACCTGGTTTTGACGTCCCTGGTACAATAGGCTTGGGAAAACATTGAGACAAAAGAAGAAACTGCTGATATCCAGCAGTTTCTCATTTTGTCTCAAATATTTTCCTTGCTATATTAAACATAAATTTCATCTTCCACAGCATTTGTTTTGTGGTCTGCAGCAACTATCAAATTGGACTACCCTAAAATTTTGTCGTTTGGGAAAGGGTTAAGTCAAGAATTCTATCTTTAACTCGTACTTATATCTGACAAGAATCTATAATTTTAACGATATTGAAATTTACTTCTAACCACTATAAATACTTCTGGGAACTAAAGCACATCCTTTAGATCTATACGTTTCAAGTCAAGAATTCTATCTTTTACTCGTACTTATACCTGACAAGAATTTCACATTTAACGATTTTGACATTTACTTCTAACCAATATAAATACTTCTGGGAGCTTACAATTGTACATCTTTAAGGCAGTTTCTTCATACGTGGAATCTTCACGGCAAAAAGGCTAGCTCTACTTTACTTTACCTTGGGTTTTTTTCTACCCCTCACTTTAGTAGATTCTAATTATTGACATTAATTTCTAACAAATATAAACTCTCATGGGAGCTTACAATAATATTGTTCATCGTTTAATCGGTTCCTGTATATTCATGAACATACATTTTCGCAAATCAAGGATTTCTGGAAAAAATAGATAAAGCTTTTGACAGTGACATCGTTTACGCCAAATATCTCAACCGCCATGATCGGTCATTTGCACAAAGTTCAATATGGAAATGATATAGCCGGATCGCTTTGAGAGGGTGTCCACGGTGGATAATCACGTGAAACGATATTTTCAGAAAATCTTCAATAATTTTGTAAATACTGGACCGATTTGAATTCGGTTTGAAGCAGAGAATGTAGACAGACATCACGCATTAGATGGACGCGTTTTTTTAAATATCAACTGATAAAAAGTTATTGAATACCAACCAAAATTTTGGTTGATCTTCAATAACTTTTTTATCAGTTGATTTTTCAAAAATCCAACACGTCCAGCTTATTCCTGACATGTTCCCACCTTCTTTGCTTCAAACCGAATTCAACTTGGTCAAGTTTTAAAAAAAAGATATTGAAGATTATCGGAAATTCTGAGTCACGTGAGTATACACCGTGGTGTCGGTTCAACGAACCATTGTAAAATGTGTTACTGTGAGGGGGAAAATCGGATTTAGACAAAGACATAGACAGCAAATAATCGTCTGTGAATATTCAAATTCATAATGACGCCAATGTACCAAATTAACTGAAAAATGTGACATTGAATTTTGAACCGAACAACCTCTATACATGACGCCGACACGGTTATTATGTACAGCGGTCTAAGCGTCGTCTATGTAATTAGAGATATCAGTAAGACAAGACCAGTATGGGAATGTGCGTGATTAATTAATCAAGCGAGCACCTTGTCCGTCGTAATGGTGTTAATGGCGTCCGCGGGGAATTGGGAGAGCTTTAAGATACAGTAGTAACACCAAGATTGAGAGTAACAATGGTCGTCGTAAATTTTTGTCAATATTTACCAAAAACTGTATTTGGAAATCATGTTGGTTTCAGGAATTTATCCAAATTGGTCCCTTGCTTTACTCAACTTACATACATTTATTCTACATGTTTCGGATTAACAGAAATAACATTAACAGATATACATGTACAGATTCCCACGACGTATCATGGCATTGGATCCAGATTCACCTTACATAAAAAGACGCACTGTTATTACTTATCAATACGCTGCTTTTCAACAAAAACTTCGTAACAGCAGCTTAAAACAAGCTGCAGTTACGAAGTGTTTTGTTGAAAAGCGACGAAAAGTTTCCCAGACGATTAAAAGCTAGACTGCTCAAAGTTGAAAGGTATTGCAGACGAGAAAAAATAAGGCATTAAGTTTTAAAATTTTAAACCGAACAACCCAAGCGTCGTCCATGTAATTAGAGATATCATTATGTACAACGGTCTAAGCGTCCATGTAATTAATATCATCGATAAGACAAGACCAGTGTGGGAATGTGTGTGATTAATTAATCAAGCGTGCACCATGTCCGTCGTAATTGTGTTAATGGCGTCCGCGGGGAATTGGTAGAGCTTCAAAATACAGTAGTAATATAGTCCTCCAACGATAATCAGGTTCCCGCCAAAAATATAGACCATACCCATTTGATAATGAAAGGTTAGACAGATCAAAACACAATTATCACAATTATCACAATGAAAACAATGGTTATATTGTAAGTATGACTCTCTTCAAGTACCTGTGTCTGTGGTCTAATGGTTACACAGTTGGCGCATGACCTTAGGAAACAAATTCTGTTTTAATTGTGTGGGTTCGATTCCACACATATCCGTGTACTTTTTTATTTTTTTTCACTTATTTGCGTTTTCCTTTTTTTTTGTTCCTTTCACATTTGTAAATACATATATACTCGACAAAAGAGCTAACGCATCACTTTTTAAAATGGCATAACTTCTATATTGTCAAAGATTTAGATTTATAATTTGGCATAGCTTTGTCCCACAAGTTTTTGCACTCATCAAAAACATTTTTTTCCAAATTTTCTCTCTTATGTGACCGCGTCATGCGAAAAGGGGACCAAAACAGTGTTTCGGCTTGTGTAACTTATAATCTTTTTCAATCATTTATGTTTGAATTGATTTTGAAAGCTGGCTTATTGCGAAATTGAAGTCTGAAAAATTCAATTCCTTACCTAACGTAACAAGGGCTGTTCGCGGACAGCGTAGCTCGCATAGACGCATCTTTTTATAAGAAATTGTAAATTTTTCAAGGTCAAGGTCACAAGGTCAAATTTTATGGTCTCATGTAAAAGGTCTTTGTAGGGCCTGTCTGTGTGTGAAATATCAAGACTGAATCTCTTACAGTTCATAGGATATAGACCGATACGTTTTTGTCTACGTAACCGACGTCGCCGTCGACGCCAACAATGGCACCAACGACACTAGTGATGTAACATTACCTAGATGCGTTTTAAATTACGCACCCACAAACGCGTTAAAGCCGTCGGTTTGTTTAAGGAAGGTAACTTTTCTACACAGAGACTCTTTCAGCTAATACAAAAGGCTTGAACGCTGTGCATGAATTTCACAATTTCATCAAATTTCAGACTTTATGAATTTTAGAATTACGGGTGTCCTTATTGAAAGTACAATATTTCAGAACAGACTATAGCATTTACCATGAAATTTCATAGGCTTCTTATCAAATGGTGGTAGTCGACATGTGCAAATTTTGAAAGTATTCTGTTGATTCGTTTAAAAAATATTAACAAAAATCTGGGTGATGCGTTAGCAGTTTTGCCGAGTATATATTCTTTATTTTCAATGTAAACCATTGTCAAACGTAAAAATAGGCTGAATAAAATTTAAAAATGCTGCAAATGCAAGTAGATCTTAAATGAGCTTCACATTGTTTTATGCTTTTCTATGTAGAAAACAGTTTGTGAAATGAAAACATGCTTATGACAAGCAGTTTCATTTTTTCCAATAAATAAATGAAAAAAAAAATCATGATCTTTTATTTTGCGGGCTGTCTAAAAGCCTCATTATGTGGAAATGGATTAAATGTTTTTTATTCACAATATATAAACTTTAAAGATGCAATACATTACAAAACATAAATTAATTAATAAAGTTGTGGAACTCTTACTGTCGCCAAACGGCAAACATTTAGACTGCTCAATTTTTAAAGTTTTCTAGACTGAATTTGGCGATTTTCCGAAATTATCTTATAAGTCTATATAACAATCATTAAGAGTCTGCTTTCTTCTCAATTTTTTTCTAAAATGATAAAACAAAATATATTTGTAAAAAAAAATATGTAATTACCCATCGGTCTATGAGACTCGAACCCGCGTTTGCTAAAAGAAAATGGACGAAGCGCCAATGTTCTATCCACTGCGCTATCGAGTATGTCTATGCATTCTGCGTAAAATATAACATTTTAATCGTATATAACAAGTCTTTCTTACCTGTAGGCCGAGTTCATTCTATTTATAGCTTTGTTTGTAAATAGCACATTATCGTTGGAATGCTATTGTTTTGCAAGATTAACCCGGTACATCTGCATATGTAATGACCCCACTTCGGCAATGTTTTGTTAAGACAGTCAACTAACGGACTCTGTGCACGAAAATTAACCAGTATCAGTTTAATGTTGTCCGATAATATACCCTACAGTTGTCGCCACATCGTATGGCACAATGTTTATATTTTGTTCAAATGTACAATAGTCCCAGCCGAAATTGACAGTGACGTAGGCTGATGTTTACTGCTGCAAAACCAATCAATTCGTCTGATTTGCACCGTTACAAATACGAACAGAGTTGATTGGTTGTCAAGTAGTAAACATTAGCCTACGTCACTGTCCTTTTCGGCTGGTACTATTGTAAATGAACGTTAAACAAAACATAAACACGTGCCATACTACGTGGCGACAACTGTAGATTGAGAGTAAATACAGCTTGTGTTTAGTTTACTTTTTTATCAATGTTTTACAAACTTTTGCATTTTTTTACCCAATTCACATTCAATGTGTGTGATTAATTAATCAAGCGAGCACCTTGTCCATCGTAATGGTGTTAATAATGATGTTCGCGTGTAATTAGGAGAGCTTTACGATACAGTAGTAACATCTAATAGTTAAAGTGTCTAAAGTTCGTGTTTACTTTCCCGTCAATTTTTCTCAATGTTTCCATTAATTTGCCTTTTATACCCATTTCATATTCAATGTGCGTGATTGATTAATCAAGCGAGCACCTTGACCATCGTAATGATGTTAATAATGATGTCCGCGGAGAATTGGGAGAGCTTTAAGATACACAGTAACACCAAAGACTGCAGTGACAAAAGTTCGTGTTTACTTTTTTCTCAATGTTTCCATTAATTTGTTTTTTTTTCTACCGAATTCACATTCAATGTGTGTGATTAATTAATCAAGCGAGCACCTTGTCCGTCGTAACATTGGTGTTAATGGTGTCCGCGGGGAGTTGGGAGAGCTTCAAGATAAAATAGTAACACCCAAGACTTAAATTGTCTCAAGTTCGTGTTTACTTTTTTCTCAATGTTTCCATAAATTTGTCCTTTTTTACCCAATTTACATTGAACGTGTGTGATTAATTAATCAAGCGAGCACCTTGTCCGTCGTAATGGTGTTAATGGTGTCCGCGGGGAATTGGGAGAGCTTTAAGATACAGTAGTAACACCCAAGATTGAAAGTGTCTAGAGTTTGTGTTTACTTTTCCCTCGATATTTACAAAAACTGTAATTTGAAATCATGTTGGTGTCTGGAATTTATTTAAAGCAGTGAAATTAGCCCCTTATCATACTCAATTCCATGTAATTAGAAATAACAATAAGACAAGATCATTATGGGAATGTGCGTGATTAATTAATCAAGCGAGCACCTTGTCCGTCGTAACATTGGTGTTAATGGTGTCCGCGGGGAGTTGGGAGAGCTTCAAGATAAAATAGTAACACCCAAGACTTAAATTGTCTCAAGTTCGTGTTTACTTTTTTCTCAATGTTTCCATAAATTTGTCCTTTTTTACCCAATTTACATTGAACGTGTGTGATTAATTAATCAAGCGAGCACCTTGTCCATCGTAATGGTGTTAATGGTGACCGCGGGGAATTTGGAGAGCTTTAAGATACAGTAGTAACACCTAATACTTAAAGTGTCTAAAGATCGTGTTTACTTTCCCGTCAATTTTTCTCAATGTTTCCATAAATTTGCCTTTTATACCCACTTCACATTCAATGTGCATGATTGATTAATCAAGCGAGCACCTTGTCCGTCGTAATGGTGTTAATAATGATGTCCGCGGAGAATTTAAGATACAGCAGTAATTCCAAAGACTGTAGTGACCAAAGTTCGTGTTTACTTTTTTCTCAATGTTTTCAGTAAATTTGGCTTTTTTTTCCAATTCACTTTCAATGTGTGTGATTAATTAATCAAGCGAGCACCTTGTCCGTCGTAACATTGATATTAATTGTGTCCGCATGGAATTGGGAGAGCTATAACCCTTTCCCAAACAACAAATATAAGGGTGATCCAATTTGAAAGCTGTCGCAGACGACAAAAGGGATGTTGTTAAAGATACAATTTGTGTATGAAATAGCGTAAAAATATTGAGACAAAAGGAGAAACTGCTGATAAAATAAGGGTAGACCCCTATTTCAAATAACGGTCTAGCGATAAATTACCGGTAGACCGATAGTTATTTTTGACCCTTCTGCTCGAAATCTCATTAGCCAATCAAATGGCTCATTCCATCCTCAACCCACCGGGAATATCAACGACCGTATAATACAAGCTCTGTGATTGGCTATCGAAAAAAATAGGGGTCTACCGATAAAAATAGCGGTCTACCGGTAATTTTATCGCTAGACCGTTATTTGAAATAGGGGTCTACCCTTATTTTAAGGGTAGACCGATATTTTTATCGGTAGACCGGTAAAAATATAAGGGTAGACCGCTATTTTTAAGGGTCTACCCCTATTTTAATTATCGGTCTAGCGCTATATTGACTTTAGACCCTATTCGCGTGCCATAATCCATGCCATGATGCGCAATTCTTCACCGTGTTATACGATCATTCATTTTTCTTAGTGTCCTTGTTTTAACCCTTTCCCAAACAAGACCTGGTTTGACGTCCCTAATAGAAAAGGCCTGGGAAAACATTGAGACAAAAGAAGAAACTGCTGATAACCAGCAGTTTCTCCTTTTGCCTCAATGTTTTCTATGCCATATTATACACAAATTCTATCTATATTAACATCCATTTTGTCATTTGTGGCAGTTTTTGAAGTGGACTACCCTAAAATTTTGCCGTTTGGGAAAGGGTTAACCAGCTGTTCTCCAATACAGTCACACCACACACGTTATACACGGTGGGGATGGCGCACCATGGGATGGATATAGAATACGGACAAAAATAATCTCGATTCTGGTCACATATTTTTCAATAACTCCTTTATTTCTGCGTCGATTTTCAAACGGTTTGTTGCATGTACCCCGCCTTACTCTTTCATCAGATATATGGTTGTGGTATCCTTTTGAAATTTCCAAAAATTGATCCCAACCGACCAGAAAACGAAATGATAACGTCTACGGCCAAACTAACCACGCTTCATGTAAGAAATTGTGCAATAAGTTGCTTATTCATGAGTCAATTTTCAAGCGGTTTTTACATGTACCCCTTCTCACTGAGCTCTTTCTTCAAATATATGACTTATTTGAAAACTCCTCATACTTTTTCCAAAAATTGATCCAATCTGGCCGGAAAACGGTCTGAATTTTTTGTCGTTTTCCGGTCGGTTGGGATCGATTTTTGTAAAAAAAAGTACAATAAGGTTTCAAGTAAGTCATATATCAAAGGAAAATTCTCTTTAAGGCGGGGTACATGCAACAAACCGTTTGAAAACTGACGCAGAAATAAGAAAGACATTGCAAAATGTCTTACCTGAGGCGAGGCAAAATTGTCCGTAGATTAACCCATCCCATCATGCACAATCCCCACCTTGTATATGCCAGCTGACCATACAATCTTGAAGTCAATTAATTAACCAATCGGCCGGTCTAAATGCATTTATAAACTGATGCACAATTCCCCAGTCTGTTCTAAGTGTGAAGACTATACGTTAAGCAACACTTTACAGCCTAAAGTTATAGTAGTAAGAGAATCGGACCGACTTAACCCTTTCCCAAACAAGCCATGAGTTTGTCCATCTGAGAGAATAGTCTTGGGAACACATTTAGACAAAAGAAGAAAATGATGAAATTCAACATTGTCTTCTTTTGTCTCAATGTTTTCTGTACTATATCATTCACAAATGTTACCTTAAGCAACACCCATTTTGTCTTTCTTAGCAGTTCTCTATCTAGACTACCCTAAATTTCCATAGTATGGGAAAAAGGTGTTAATTTGTTTAATTAATCGGACACTCCTAGAATGGAGGTCTGTAATTCTTTAATATAGCAAACGTTTTGTCAGTCAGCCCTAAAACCTTGATGTCAATTAATTAATCGATGTGTCGGTCTGAAAAACAAAACAAAACTCAAGATCTGTCCCAGAACAGCCAAGTGTGCATAGTGAAAAGTTGTAAGTCAGAAAAGGGTAAACAAGAGCTTCGCAAAGCGGCGCATATACGCCCGAGAGGGGCTTGTCAGTAAAATTGGGCATTTTTTTCCATTCAAGGGCAGATAATTCAAACATTAAAACTTATTAAAATTTTGTTTGCACAACAAGACACAATAGAGATTCATTGTGGCTAGTTTGATTAAATTCTGGTTGAAACTGTAAGAGTTAAACACAGGAGAAAATGGACATTTTTGAGAAAATGGGCATTTTTTTCTTAAATTCAAGGGCAGATAATTCAAGAACGAAAGTTATCTAAATTCCGTAAGCGGTGTGCACAACTAGACACCATGGAGATTCATTGTGGCAAGTTTGATTGAATTCCAATCAAAACTGTAGGAGGAGTTGCGCACACAAGAAATTGCTAACGGACGGACAGACGGACAGACGGACGGACAGACGGACAGACAGACAGACGAGCGGGGCCATAACATAATACGACCCTTCGGGCGTATAAAAAGGGGTGTCTCACGGATAGGAAAAATAACATGGGAGTCTGCCCATGCTCTGAATTTAATGAAATTTGGCGTGAAGTTAGTACACTAGATAACAGTTCATATTCATGAAAAGTTTCAAAATGCACATTCCAGAAAACAATTTTCTCGGAATTTTAAGTTTTCATCATGAAAAAGAGGGTACCCTGATTAAAACAGTGTGCAAGCGTTCTGGTTGTTAGTTTCATCGCGTAATTTATTCTAAAAATAATGCCCAGTAGTCCGTGATCCTGTATGAAACAAAAATACATAAAATTATGTACAAAGATTATTTTATATCAACTGATGTTAGGCGTCAACCCAAAAATGCATAGCTTTTAAATAATTTAAGCAAATTCTGTTCTAAAATTTCATTCGTTCCAGTTTTTGTCAAGATACGATAATCATGTAAAAGTTGCCCACAAATATACTGATCATTATAGTGAAATATCAAGAAAAAATAAAACCGTTAACAGGTTGCTTTTGGAACTTCCACCTGAATGGTACACATTTCCAAGAATGGACAAAGTTAAGATTTAAAAAAAAAGAATTATATTTTCGAATGTTTGTTTACTTTTTTGGTTATTTTAGAAATCAAGATGTAAGATATTTTTTCTGTCATTTCCTGTCATCTGTCTCTGTGTGTGTGTCTGTTTATCTGATGACACTTTCTCAAAAATTCTTTTTCTCCGAATCTAACTTGTAAATATTTTTGAAACGTGATGAAAAGTATCTTTAGGTAAAGGGAGTACAATGCTGTGTATGAGAATTTCTTTTTGTCACAAACTTTTGTTGTTGTGGTAGCAAACAAGGGACAACATTTCATATAATAAAAATAAGCTCTTTTTGTAAAGCTTTACACAGCCATGAGGTTTTAAATTTTGTATGTAAGTTTGCTAAGGGAAAGACTTCAAAGTTGGTTACAATATATCGTCCAGGGTTACATTAGGTCTTGTCCCTGGTGGACCTACTTTACAAAAAAAGAGAGGAAATTTTCTATAAAAATCATTTTAAATTGTTCAAGTCAGCCACGATTCATGAAAGCTAACAGCAAGAGTTTTTTATAGATCTTCTGAAACATGAGAATGCAAATCAGAAAAAAGCGCCGATTCCTCTGATAGCATTTGATTATCGTACAAAGTGAAAATATTGTTGTAATGCATCAGAAACAGATAATCCAGCTCCCATGTGACTATTAAAGCTATTAATGGCTAAACCACATGTTAATCACATGACATCATTGAAATGTGTATAAATTGTGTATCAATACAGGTTCAGCTATAGTCAGAAAAATAATTTGCAGAAATAATTGAACCCTGTTTTATCCCATTAGGGCCACGTTATGAAATAAACAGGTACATTTTCAACTGTGTAACTGAAAAGAATATAATGCTGTTACAGTCTTTTACTGAATTCCATGTCATGTAAGTTCATTAGTGGCGCCTAGAGCAAAAACATTTGGATATGTATTGGTTACATGGAAGGGCAACTTTTGGTGCTTTAGCGTACCGGTTCTAGGTGTCTTTTCAATTTCATGACATTTGGCTTGACCTTTATTACATGTCATAGTGTCACTAAAATGGTGCATAGGCAATGTAACCAAATGCAAATGGGGCCATGTTCCATGTCATGGTGGGAATAAGTCAAGGTGGCTTTTTGGAATCCAGTTTGGATTATCTAAGATACTAATTGCATTTTCATAGCTTGTATATGGTCCTTTATCACTATGCAGAATTAAAAGAAAATTCATGCGTGGGCAGATTTGAGACATCCCCTTCTATTAAATCAAATGTCAGAGAAAAGATTCTTTACCTAGAGGCTGTTATTATGGTCAAGGAAGAAGCAAGTGCAATTTTTTAAAGCAAAAGCTATTACAGAAAAAAGCTATCACAGATATATGAAACTTGCACGTAAAAAATTAAACAAGACTTTCTTAGTCCAAAGTGGAAAAGATTCCACCAAATTACATGTTATTAATGTTTGAATAGTGGCGTATGGCGTACCAAATGGGTCAAACGTCTAGATACCAGGTGCACCTCTAAAAAATATAGGTGCACGTATAAAATTTATAAAACCACCTCAAAATATACAGGTGCACCTGTATTTTTTAGAGGTGAACTTGTATTATTTATAAGTTCACCTCAGAGAATACAGGTGCATCCGCATATTTTGTAGGTGCACCCGTATTTTTAGCCTCGTTTTATAAAAAATACAAGCGCACCTGTTTTGTCCAATCAGAATGCACGTTATATCCAACATTTTGTCGAATTCTTTAGGAGACTAAAAAGAGACGAAAAAAGATTTATAATTGATTTGTAACTCCCTACTATTTGATAAATTTCAAGATCTAGATTCAATTATAGATCTATATTTTTTTTAAACTTGTTTTTGGTTTTCACCTCCATAAAGTCCGTCTTTACGGTGCGAATGTTAATTAACGCTCAAGTTGTAAGAGTATTTGGCCGACTAATACGGTCATTAATTTGTGACCAATCAGGCTAAAAACGAAATTCTGAAATAACTATAAATCAAATTTAGACAAACGGATAGAACAGGTGTAGCATATAGTATGATAGAAAACAACCAAGACAAATAATTGCCTTAGAGTCGGAAAATGTTCGTGTTGTATTTTAAGGGCTCAATACTTCTAACAAAAGAAGAAGTCTGAGCCCAAAAGCCAACTTGATTGTGACGTCATCACGACGTGCTTTCAGATAGTTGTCAACCATGAAGCGTTTGCCTACTTTTGATTCCACTTCTGCAATTTTGCATCAATTTGCTTAAAATACGTTTGCCCCTCGATGCTTGACTTATATCATTAATCAGTTTAGATGAAAATTTAAAATGATATCTAGCGTTAGTGTTGACGAAAGTTTGGATCCACATCTACGTTAATGCACCTTAAACCTGAAGGGCCACACTTGTCTAATTCATATTTGGGGTTGGGGGTCTAGATAAGTTATCCCGAATACCGGACGAATAGAAAATGCTTAGCAAACACTTTAAGAGCCCGTCTTGTTGAGAAGAGAATCCCTTGCTGTAAATAAAAAAAAAAGAACCGTCATTGACGGATTATGTTCCCCGAATAAGTGTTTGTCACAAAATAAAAACTATCATACATTAAGCCCCCTTTTCCCATGACAGATTTTTGTACACACATTATTTATAGAAAATGGTCTAGGACATGTCATTTATCACATTAGTGCAAAATTTCATTAAATTAAACCCATCAGATGAAGAGAAATTAGAGAAAAACTAATTTTTACATTAAGGCCCCTTTTTCCATGACGCAGCCTCAAATCAAGAAACGGAGAAACAAGGCCCTAGGGATTATCCCTGGGACTTCACATGTGAAGTTTCATTGAATTTTGCCCAAGGGTTGCTGAGATCTGGCTGTGGACGGACGGACACACGGACGGACGGACAGCGAGGCGACTGTATGCTCCCCCGAATTTTTTTCGGGGAGCATAAAAAATCTTAAATAAATTGTTGTGTCCCCGACTTTTGTGTAGTACGTTTGTCGCTCTTTTTCAAATACATCGTATGTGTAGCTACTTTAAGCCGTACATAGGAGTTTATGTTTAAAGTTACTTTTCAGACATTTTGTCATGAATGTTGTGTTTCTTTTATTGTTATCTAAAAGAGCATAATTTTTTTATCAAAATTCTGAAAATGTCAAGCCAAAATATTGCGCACTTTACGAGAAATATATATTTTGGTGTTAAAATTAAACAAATTGATGTCCACAGCTGTTCAGATGTATATGAAATTTGTAATTTCCGTCTCAACTTTAAATGCGTGTTTTTCGCTTATCAGCAACAACTTCAGAAAAAAGCGATAACATTTATACATTAGAATAACTAATCTTGGCATCAATACATACTTTAAGAAAATGAAATGGGAATAAAATGTCCCTTTTACGAAATTACATAAAATCTCCCACATAATTCTACTATGTTTATTGTTCCTATGATATCTGCCGATTTTATAATACTACGGTAATCGAGAAAATGAATCTCGCCCAAGAATAACAAGTTCTTGTAAATAGGTTTTATTTCATAATCTATGTTTATGACATATGTCAATAACAAATGTCGAATCAGTTTGTTTTGCTGGTGTCTATTTACGAAACAGCCCAGTCGTCGCAACCCTTTTTGTAATGGTCGAAACGAAAGAAGATTTAACCGTATACCAAACAAAATTGGGTTTTGGGGTTCCAAAATAAAATGGATCGAGCAAGCATCGAGACAAAAATGAATTATCAGTCTGTTTTTCTTTTGATTCAACACTGTCGATTTTCTTCAAGGACATCGTATCTGTCGCTGTTTTAAGCTGTACTAACGAGTTTAAAGAAACTACATCAATAAAATCTCCCACATATTCTTCTACGTATATTTTATGTTTATAAATTAGTTCAAATCTACTGCTTTCATAACATTTTCGTAATCGAGAAAATAAATCTCGTCCAAGAATAATAAGTTCTAGTAAATAGGTTTTATTTCATAATCTATGTTTACGACATATGTCAATAACAAATGTCGAAGTAGTTTGTTTTGCTTAAGTGTCTATTTACGAAACACCCCAGTCGTCGCAACCCTTATTATGATGGTAAAAACAAAATAGCAATTCATCGCTTTTCATCGAAAATCTCGTAACTGCAGCTTGTTTTAAGCTGCAGTTACGAGGTTTTCGACGAAATGCAGCGATTTAAACATATACCAAACAAGACTAGGCTTTTAGGTTCCAAAGTAAAATGGATCGAAAAATCACCGAGATAAAATGAATAGCCAACATTTTCTTCTTTAATATTTGATTGGTTATAACTGATTAACTAAAAATAAGAAAACAATACATTCAACATTTACCACAGCGCACATCTTTTGCAACTCCTTTGAATTTGAAACACCATGGACTTTTTGTTTGTTTGTTTAGTTATTTTTTATCATTTTAAAGAAAACTACCCCCACGTCCCCCCCAAAAAAAGGATGTACATGTAAAGGATGGGTTGCAACAAGAGCTCAAAACTGCTCAAAGAATAGATTTTCTTTAAATTCTGTGAATTGATAGGGTTACATAATATCTTTAATTTGTATGTGTAAACAATCTGATTATGCCTTACTTTTGGAGATAATGGATAACAAAGTGGGTGGGGTAAATTAACATGAGAAGCAAATTTTTACTTTGAAGTTAAATATTTTTTCTGTATGGATCAGATCGATTTGAAATTTTGCATGTACTTTCAATGTGCTAGGGACTAGGAATCATTAATCATGTAAATTGGTTTGTTGATTTTTTGTATTCTTCCTTCTGTCAATCTCAGATTTTGCTTATTTTTGATGTACTAACTTTACGAAACTATCTCTACAGTCTATTTTTGTATGGAATGACATGATATTTTGTGAACACGATTCTTTAGGATGTAACTAGATGTGTGCAAAGTTTGGGTCAAATTCATTGCATAGACCTAAAGGTATTTGACCTTGACCTTCAAAGGTTATTCTAAAATAATAAATTTTAAGATTTTGAGCTATAATTTACCATGAAATTGGTATATGAAGTGAATTTTAAACAACTAAGTTATTATCATAATATTTTAGCTGTAATTTCTTAGTTCAGTGGAAAATTCACGATTTATACTGACTTTGAAGGGGCAAGTGGACAATTTCCTTTTCAATAATTGTTATTGTTCTGTGTGTCAAGGTCAAGATCTACTGTAAAATTAGCATTGAAAAAACTTGGAACAGCAAGAATATTATACATGTGACTTTATTTATCGAAATATATGTTATAAGCACATTTCAATATCAAGATATAGCTGAAAATTATAAGAAACGACTTTTTTGAATGACCTCTGAAGGTCAAGGTCAAATACCTTTAGTTCTATGCAAATGAATTTCAATCCAAAGTTTACACAAATTTAGTTACATCAACTTGAATCATGTTCACAAAATATCATGTCAATTCAAACAAAGGTAAAAGATGTAGAGATAGTTTCGTAAAGTTAATACATCAAAAAAAGCAAAATCTGAGATTGACAGACGGAAGAATACAAAAAATCAACAAACCAATTTACATGATTAATGATTCCAAAAATCGTCTGTCCCTTGTACATTGAAAGTCGATGCAAAATTTCAAATCGATCTGATCCATACAGAAAAAGGTATTTAACTTCAAAGTAAAAATTTGCTCCTGATGCCAATTTACCCTACCCACTTTGTTAGCCATTATCTCCAAAAATAAGCCCTCATCAGATTTTTTGCACTTACAAATTAACGATTTTATGTAACCCTATCAAATCACAGAATCTAAAGAAAATCTATTTTTTGACACATTGTTGCAACCCATCCTTCAGCATCTTTACGAAAGAGAAGCAAAATTTATGCTATAACTTACTGTCATTTTCAGCACTCTCATCAATACCTTTTGTCAATAAAATTGAATCTTTACTAATTTAGGTGTGTGTCTAGTAGCTACACTCCTTGTATATGACATTTTTCTCTCAAACCAGGGGCGCGTTCTTTAGAGCGGAATTTTTTAAGATTACTTAAGATGTTTTTGATACAGCGTCTTTGAGACCGAGATAATAAACGAGGTGTTCCGAATGTTCCTTACTTCATACAAATGACGTCATCATGACGGCATTTGTATGAAGTATGGAACATTCGGAACTCCGCGGTTTGAACCATGGAGCATTCGGAACAACTCAGTCAATTCTCTCCCGTATAGATTCTACAGAATTTACAGAGGGGTTCCGAAATAAGTATAGAGTAATGGCGGCTCGCAGTGATCGTCTTAAGAATCTTGCTCAAAAGAGCGCTTTATCCTAAAACATCTTAAGAAATTTCAAGATATCTCAAAAAATCTCGCTCTAAAGAACGCGGCTCTGATTGCAGGTTCTGTGAAAATGTCTAAACACAGCCTGAAACTTGGACATCTGCAACACAGTCTGAAAAGTGTTGGTCGGGAAAGGGTTGACGGAAAAAAGCTATTGCGTTATGGAAGTGAAAGATAAACAATACTCACGTCAGTCTCATAATTCCGGCTATCAGGAAAAATGTACCAATCACAGCTGAGCACGTCGCTATGACAACGACTTGGGTGCGGCTTAATCCTGAAAATGTAGATAAATAAGACTTAAAATAACACATAAGCAGATGGCATAATTCTTGACTAGTCCAAATCGAGGGCTCAGCGCAAAACTATTGAATCTAGATCTACATATTTTTTAAGACATTCATTTTTATTGTATTGTCTAAATCTTCAGGAAGGAATACATGTGTTCTAATATTGTGTTTCAATTCTGTTTAATTAAAATGATATCAAGAATTCTAATACTATTTTATCTTTTTAACTTAAGGTTATGAAGTTATTTCCCTGTCGTGTAAATTTTAACAAAATGTAGTTACAATAGTTTTTCACTGAGCCGTAGAAATTCGAAGCTGTTGCAGACAACAGTTTCGCGTGATCGGAAATGTCACAAACCCTTTCTGAAATTTCCACAAATCGTTTATCTTTTGTCTTGTATGGCGTGAAAAAGCCTTTTCACGCCTTTTCACGCCCTACAAGACAAAAGATAAACGCTTTAAAACATTGTGACAACAGAGATACAGACAACATAAGGTAATTGCCACGTAAAAATTCAAAATATTGTTAACTTTCTGTTAAACCCTATATTGTGGACACTCATTGTAATAGTCTCTCCCAGATGATTGCAATGAATAGCCGTACCATAGGTTTTTTGTTTGAAACAACGAATTCATGATGCAGTTTCCTTTCTCTTATTCTTTTTTTTTTAAAGAATATATTAAATGACAAAGCATTTTTTTCTCTCCAATATTTTCCCCTGGTTTTATGCAAATGATAATGGCATGTTATTAACGCATTAAACTTTCATTATTCAAGCATATTTTACATATAAAACCTATCCCGAAATTGATTTTATTTTTGTTATAGAGAAAAAGAATCATAAAAATCCCATGTTTGGGGAAGTGTTAAAAGTGGACAATTTATGCTGCTTTGCTATGCAATATCACTATATCACTTGTTAGCAAATTCTAATAATGTTTTCCAGGGTTCATTATTCTGATGAAAAATTGAAATCCTAGATGATTTATGACGTTATTAAAAGCCAATATTAAAATTTTGCAAGATAAACAAGTAAAATGCACCTAAAACAACCTTATATGGTGATATGTTATGCAAGGTTGAAAGTTTTATTCACCCCTTTCTTAGCCCATACCAAAACGGGAAAATGACTTGTCATATTCGAAAGTTGACATTAAGTGAGCAATTTGCGCAGTCTAACCAGTCATGACCCTCCTTTTTTAAATTTTGTCCTTAAAAATGTGGCCTAATATTAAAGGCTTTCATCTAGAGTTCAATGCTCATTGCACAACGTCTAGACTGTAGCGGTATTTTTACAGTCTACTTCAGACTTAAAGCTGCTATTTCCCAGATTTGGACCCAAATTTGTCAAAAACAAACGAAATGTACACTTTTTAAGCTTTATATGACCTCATTAAATGATTACGACAGGCTATTGAAGCAAGGACTCATTTTTTCGCAATTTGATACCAAATTCATGAAGCGATGTCGAAAATAGGTCAAAAACAGTAGGACATGCGACTTTCTTAAATGACGTCACAACATACATGATGACGTCATATTGAAATTCAAGTATGAATCTCGTTTGAATCTTGGTCCGCGCTGTATGCGCATGCGTGGCAGTTAAAAGATAAATTCAACCGCATCTGTGACGGAGTTGAATTTGGGTTTGGATTTTCCCTAAATTCGGCTATCTCTCTTATAATTTCGGCTCAATCTCTGTCTGAATCGCATATCATTAACCATTCTGAGGTGCCCAACACAAAAGTTTTGCATATTTTTTCAAAAAAATTCATTTTTTGCAATTAGACCATCTGTTACCCTCCAGCTTTGAAGACATTGCTGTAGCAAACGAGGCTATTCTGTGACGCTGGTGAAATTAATATATCTGATCTGATACATGTAGCATAGAAATCATCGTCTCCTTTTTCAACAAGGATTTTTAAAACGGCATAAAAGGAACCAAGTCCAAGTTGTTTGAAATGATTCCATCTAAAATGTCGAGTAATAACGCCAAAGCATATTTCTGAGAAAAAGGGTAGTTTTTGCAGACAACAAAACTTAAGGTATTCTACCTCTAATGAGATGCGCGCGACGTCGGAATTATTCGGGCGACGTTGAAACATTCGGCGGTGGAACGTTTACGACCGCGCCCGATTAGGTGCGGATACGTAATGACGCAGCTCGAAAGAATCCGATGTTTTATGAATCTCAAAATGGCAACATTACGGGTATTCTACCTTAAGTCACGGATATCCAACAGAAATGACGTCATGCCAGCTTGTACCCTTGCACTCTTTTCTCATCGACATACTCTTGTATATGGAAAAGGAATTATACAAAATATACATATACAAAATGACTTCCCTCAAAACGTACTAGGAACCAAGAACATTAAGTGGTTCTCAGTCGTGATATAGACCGGTATATATCGAGAGTTCAAGGCTCATTTCACAGCGTCTAGACTATAGCGATACTTTTACTGTCTACTTCAGAATTTTAGACATGTGAAAGCGATTGAAGGAGGCAATTTTGTGGCACTGACCATTTTCTTTTATAAAATTGAGTTTTAAAGGGACACATGCTATGTTGTCTGAGGTAAAGAATATTCAAGAAATATCGTATGGAATGGTCAACCTGCATAGCTAGAATATTTCTGTCCAAGAAAATTTCAAATAACGTTAATGTTTCCTTCTAGATCGAATCTGCGCGTTGTTCTGAAAACCCTTTGAAAACTCTGAAAAGCGTTTGTACTTTTGTGACATATCGTACAGAAATTTCATCCGTGTCAACAAGCATTTTTTTCGTCAGTAATAGGTATCACATGGGAAAGTGTGAGTGTTTGGGAAATAATGTTAATACTGATATAAATGTGCCAACTAAGAATTTTAAGAGGTACTGACCGGTTACATCGCGAAATCGCCAAGGTTCATTCAACAGTGTCTAGACTATAAGGGCACTTTGTAGAGTCTACTTCTGACTTTTAGATATATATCGCTTTGGCAAATCAATGGGGCAATTTTGTGACGTTGAGCTGTCTAACTAATTTCCGAAAAAATATTGGATTTGACGTCCCTGAAAGAGAAAGCTTAGGAAAATATTGAGACGTTAAGAAAAAAAATGTGACCCATCACGCTAAAAGGGATCTTATCGGATGTGTGAAAAATATCGACCCTAGTCTGTCTGCGCAGACCGCGCAGCCAGACTAGGGCCGACACTTTTCACTTTTATGTAATTTTCTAAATCTGGAAAGTTTCCCCTATCTTTCTATATGTTCATTTTTCGCATACGGGATCTAGTTGACCTGTACTGGTTCTGACAAGTTAGTCAAAATTTGGATTTTTGGAGTTCGGATAAGGTCCCTTTTAGTGTGACGGGTCACAAATGCTAAGGCCAAGGCCAAGTAAAGAAATGAGTGTGGTTTATGTTACATGTGGATAAATAGTATCAGTCGGCCTTTCTGTTTTAACCCTTTCCCAAACAACAAAAAATTAGGATGATCCAATTTGAAAGTTGCTGAAGACGACAAAATGGATGATCAAAAAGATTGAAATTGTATGTGATATAGCCAAGAAAATATTGAGGCAAAAGGAGAAACTGCTGGTTACTGTATCAGCAGTTTCTTCTTTGTTTCAATGTTTTCCCAAGCCCTTTCCATTAGGGACGTCAAAACCAGGTCTTGTTTGGGAAAGGGTTAAGCAAAAATGTCCTATCTTCTATGTTTAGTTGTTGTTGTTATTTTCGTTGTTGGAGTAAGGTCACCCAGGCAAGTACTTCCTAGGTCGTAGGGGGCTAAAATAGTTCTTTGAAAAAAATTGGCCCCTTTTCTGGTGATGCCTTGCTCTCTGCATGAATGATTTTGAGCTAATTTTTCCATTGAATGCTTTTTGTTGACATGTTTTCTCATTTTTGAGCCAGAATCCATGTTTCTTTTCAGGACTATTTGACGTCTCTGGGTGGATGAGTACATGTGGCCACCATTTCCGGTGTCTCAATTTTAGCACTGAAAAATACACGGTACGTATGTTTAACTGAATTTTTTGAAAAATCCACTCCATGATAGTGGGTTCATTTCTGAGAATTCTACAGGTCAAGGGTGGATCTACACCAGTTTAGGCGCAGTTTGACTCTAACTGAGTTGTGGATTGTGTAATAATGTGTTGAAAAATGGGATTTTACATAGAGTTATATAGGAGCTGTTCTAGGTGTACTGCAACCTGTTGTCCCTTGTATTTTTCCTCCGAGAACAATACACACTAAAGTTGGTCCCATGTTGCTAGGGCCAGTCGGATAACCTAAACAATGTGTGCATTTTTACATGTAATAACTTCAATTGTATACTTTTGTCTCAATATCTTCTATGCTTTAAAGCATACACCATTACATCTTTCATCAACTAAATATGTATCGTCTGTATTATCCTTTAAATAAGAGCAGTCTAAATTAAGACAATTGGTAAGGGCCATGCATACACCTGAGGCAGGCCCGTAGGAACAGGGGGGGGGGCTAGGGGGGCTAAGCTTTAGGAGGGGGGCTAAGCTTAGCCCCCCCCCCCCAATGTTGGCCAAAAATGGCGAATTTTCTTAATTTTACACTGAAATTTTTTGGAAAATACAAATTAGCCCCCCAATATTCAGGACAAGGGCTTTAGCCCCCCTCCCCATATGAAATTGCTTCCTACGGGCCTGTGAGGCGCGTTCTTTAGAGCGGGATATTTTAAGATTTCTTAAGATGTCTTTGATACAGCGTTTTTAAGACCGAGATTATAAACGAGGTGTTCCGAATGTTCCATACTTCATAAAAATGACGTCATTATGACGTCATTTGTATGAAGTACGGAGCATTCGGAACTCCGCGGTTCATGAATCATGGAGCATTCGGAACAACTCGGTCAACACTCTCCCATATAGATTCTACAGAATATACCGAGGTGTTCCAAAAGAAGTATAGAGCAATGGCGGCTCCCAGTGATCGTCTTAAAAATCTTGCCCAGAAGAACGCTGTATCCTAAAACATCTTAAGGGGGAATGCTCCAGTTTCCTAAATTTTTTCCCAGTAATAGAATTTATTTATATTTTGTTTGTTGAAATAACATGTTATTACCAACCGAAAAATACAATAAAAATGGATGGTCAGCGATCTTGTTTGAATTTTATAGGCCTTTGTATCATATACCCATACTTCGAAAAAATGCGCAATTTCTTGCACTTGTCTAAGGTCACTAAAATGCTAATAAAATGCTGTATATTCATCGTTTAGTCCCGAAAACGGATTTAAAGCAACGTCTTATATTTAATAAGAACAGATAACCCAAAATATGTGCTACTATAAACGCGTAAATGTATAAAACAGCATGCTCACGTGTTCGGTAAATCAACGAAGCTGGAGTGTTTTATGTCAAAATTTGCATATTTTTGGAAATATTTCAAGTTCTACATAATAGAATTTGATAAAACTCCCTCATTGTATTAAGCAACATGTCCTGGTAATAATTCAAAAAGAAAACGCATAGGTCAGCGCACTTATTATTGAATTATAGCGATTTTAATCAGCTACACATGAATAAAATGACGCAAAACAGTGGTAACTGCATACACACTTACGACTGTCTTCCTCTAATTAATTGATTTTTATCTCAAGGAAATAAGTTTCGCATAATAAATTCACTTTTACCATCGAAAATGGTACATTGTAATGATGTATTATATTATTGAAAATATGGTAGCGAAACATATTGGTACGAAACATTGAATTTACTACAGTAAAGACCGAGTGTTCCGAAAAACTGGAGCATTCCCCCTTAAGAAATCTCAAGATATCTTAAGAAAGCTCGCTCTAAAGAACGCGCCCCTGACGTTAGACAAATCGAGAGCCTCAGTAAAGTGCACTATAAACTGCATCATGGTCGCGGCAAAATGTTCAAAGAACGGGCGATGACCAACGGTTATATATTTCTGAGACATCGCTTGTAATACGATAGAAATTCGTCTCAATGTAATGACACATTGGCCAGTTTTCTTATCAAAGGAAGATTGAGACATTACATTATAGCTTTTGGTTTCCTTGTCTGTCGAGAATTGAATGTATTTGTCTTTCCAATTACCCTCCAGGCCCCAGGAGTATTTCCCACGAGGCGACATTTCTAACAGAAACACCAGACTAATCTTAGCCGCCATTTGTAATCATTACTCTTGCGTCATCCTAAAAAAGTCATCGGATGTGATTCGCAATCAGCATAACTTAAAGGGGGGCCAGATAGGCTGTCGAAAATGCAAATGGCACAATAATTACAAACCAGAAATAACGTATGAAATTACCAACCTGAAGGGGTAGATCACTTACGTCCATTTTTAGCACTCATCAAGCTTTGTCAAGTATTAAAATCCAAGTCAATTGATAACGTGCAGCCAGTTTTTATTGTCCTTGTTTTTGTTTTGTAACGGCTACATATGCCCAGCCTTCAAAAATCAATTACGTCAGAGGTACGTCATCTGTGCTCAGCGAGATTCAACACACTGTACAACCGACTGCGTCGAAAATTTGCGAAGAAAGATTCGGCATTTGATGTCATGTGCATGGTAGGTCAAATGAATTAACTTTTATAAATTAACGAAATGATCTTTGGTATTCTACAGTTGATAAATACGCGTATAAATGGTCAGTGTTTGTACAAAATAAACATTTCCACGTATCCCTCGCAAAGAAGGTCACAGTCATCGACACAGCCGGTTGTACGGTGTGTTAATAAGGCGGAGGTGTGTCTCGTTGACCTTGACCTTGTCTCGTTTTGAAGTAAAAATAGAATGTGTAAACACACTTGTAAATGATTGATCTATAGCAAAGGAAAGGTGATTATTCGCCGTGTTTGAGGGTTTTATGGATTGCAAATTGTTTTTCCATGCACAATATGAGTTCCCGAACAGTTCGGAAGCATAAAAACATAGAATGGGCCCCTTTAAAGGGACATAACATTCCAATTTCATTTTTAAAGCATATCTTTATGCAACAATTGGTTATTCTAATGCGTAGAAATGGTATCAGATTTTTGAAGTTGTTAGGCCTACTTATAAGCAAAAAATACACCTTTAAAGTCGAGATGGTTTAGACATATCTTAGGGAGAAGCCTTTTAACAAATTATAAGAAAAAGAAGAAAGCACAGGTTGTCAAAATGGGAGAGCACATTAGTTTCAACATTTTCTTTTCAATTTTACATGCTGTTTTCGTTCAAGCGTTTATTTTACCATCTGTGGAAACCAAGTGGTGGGTAAGACGTTTTGAGAGGTACATAAATCAGATTTCTGTCGAAATATTAGCTAGACAAAATTCCAGACTATTAAATCTCTACATTTAATAGAATGCTTGGTTAGTGGAAAGTTCTTATTTAGAACCACTCTCTGATAAAACTATCCATTTAGGTCCGTAACGTTTTGCAGACATTCGTCAATGGAGAGGAAAATTGTGTCGGAAAGTAACTTAATTTGGCTGCTTCCTTTTCATCAAACCTTACTGGTTTAAGTAAAAGCAAATCGTCGTTGTAAATGCAAAACCTCGTATCTCATTTTTAGAAAATTTTAAAGGGGAGGGAAAAAAGTGTAATAATTTTTCCCAAACTGAAATGTTTTACTTGAAATTTGGACAGATTGTTCATAAATAATTTATCATTGATACTGATCGGTAAAAATATTTCAAAATCTGCGATAATTGTCTAAACTGGACAAACAAAGTTTGTCCTTCGAAAATAGCAAGAATCGACATACGAGGTTTTACATTTACACCGACGAAATAAGGAAAGTGGATCAATTGTCCTTTTATTTGGTTTCCTAATGATACAATTTTATGATAGAAAGATGTAGGCCCATGTATAACGGAGGAAATAAACGTGTTTCGGCGGGAAAAATAAAAACAAAAGAGATTCTTAATTTTTTTTAATCGCTAAAGTGCACTAGCATTGACCCGGGACATCAAAATTATCCAAATACCCCTTTTCATTAAAAAATGTCATTTTGCCACTGAAAGCCTAATTTCCCGCCCTCTGGATCAGCCAATGCCAATGCGAGGAGAAGGGCGTGGGAGGCCCCCTCCCCGGGTTAAGCGAGTGCTATTCCCGTGAGTATATTTTTTATATATAAAACTTGTTTTCTTGTCCGGTCTGTTGAATAACCGTATTTGTCGAAGAATTGAGAAATTCCACGAAATCGAAGAATCTGCAATATGCCTATAATTAAAAAGCAACAAGCATTTCAATCAATGTCAAATTATTCAATTAAAATACCGACATTATAGAAAATATTCGCTATAGCGTTACTGCTATCAGTAACGCTAGAAATCAATCGTTCAATTTGTAATTGAAAATTCTGGTTGAACCCTTTACCAAACGGCAAAATTTTAGACTGGTCCAAATTCAAAGATTTTGCAGACGACAATTTCAAGTGAATGAAATTTGTATTTATTTGATCTTTTAAAGTAAAAAACAAACATTGTGGAAAATGAATAAATTGCTTGTCACAAGCAATTTCTTCATTTTCCACAATGTTTTCTAAAGCCTTTTCTTGTAAGGGAGTCAAAAGGCGTCACTGTGCAGTAATGGGTTAAACCTTTACCAAAACGGCAAAAATAGAGTGGTCCAATTCGAAATATATACGATGTGTACGTCAAAATTTTAAAATTTTAGACCGAAACTACGTTGAATTAAAGTTTCCCAATACGACAACATTAAAGCTACTATTTCCCAGATTTGGACCCAAAAATTGTCAAATACAAACGAAATGTACACTTTTTAAGCTTTATATGACCTGATTAAATGATTACGACAAACTATTGAAGCAACGACTCATTTTTTCGCAATTTGATACCAAATTCATGAAGCGATATCGAAAGTAGGTCAAAACAGTAGGACATGCGACTTTCTTAAATGACGTTACAACATACATGATGACGTCATATTGAAATTCAAGTATGAATCTCGTCTGAATCATGGTCCGCGCTGTATGCGCATGTGCAACAATTTCAAAATAATTCTAACCCCATCAGTGATGGGGTTGAATTTAGGTTTGGATTCTCCCTAAATTCAGCTATCTGTCTTGTAATTTCGGCTCATTCTCTGTCTGAATCGCATATTATTAACCATCCCGAGGTTGTCAACACAAAAGTTTTGCATATTTTTTCAAAAAAATTCATTTTTTGCAATTAGACCATCTGTTACCGTCGCCCTTTAAAAGAATTGTCCAAATTGAAATAAGTTAAGGATGCAAAGCAAATATTACCAGAAATGGGAGTTCTTGTTTTTAGCGGTAGCGATTTTGATGTTAAAAGAAGGGGGAAATACAAATACAAACAAAAAGTAAAAAAAAAGAGAAAAAAAAAAACCAAAACAACATGCTTCTCTTGTTTGCCGCTTGTATCGCCCAATACTTGTCGTTGAAGAAAATTTTAATTCCGGCATGAATTTGATAATTCATTTTGTCGTAAACGTTTATCGTATACGTAAAATGTCTTAGGCCAACTATCAATATATTCGAATACTAGTATTCTGAAAAAGTAGTGTTACTCAGGAATCATCTTTAGTAGTTTCTTAGACAAACTAAATCAAAGGCTGTAAATAACAGACAATGGGATATATGCAAGTTTACTGTATTTCTCTGGAGATGAGTTGTGGTCATTAAAGCAAATTAAGGTTCTGATAAACAGTACAACGTCCCAATATGGGATTTATCGTCGGTGTTGTTGCAAAACCTCGTAAATCCAGCTGTTTTCAAGCTGGAGTTACGAGGTTTTTTCAGTAACAAACACGTAATACTGTATTGAAGGCCTATGATTCTTAGATTATACGAGGGCCGTATACATAAGCAACATGAACTCGTTGGTATAGCTCACGATAAATTACCAGGCAGAGCATCTCTAGCTATTAGCTAGAGATGCTCGCAAGGCCATTTTATCACAAGCTACAATTCGAAATCAAATGAGCCAAAATCTGGCCTTAATTGCGTTGTAGACCAACACACAATCTGATCTAGATCCATAATGGATAATACCCATTAGGTTCTACCTGACATAATTAAGCAGTTCAAATAGAACAGCATGGGTATTTATCAGAATGCATATTGACAAAGAACGATCTGGAACCAAGGTTGCCTCAAATTCAATAAGCACCCCATTTCCAGATCCTGGCTAAAACTATTTCGAGATTATTTAGGCGCATTTGTTATCATCTGAAATTCGAATGGTAGCATTGACTACAATATAGTATGAATATGTGAGTAAATAATCAATCAAAATTCCAAAACAAAACATGTCAAAGTACGTGTGGGGCGTCTTCTTGAAATATGCATGTGACATATCTAATTCATTTGAAATATTCACAATACATTCGTATTTCATAAAACTAAAATTACTGAAGTCTATTGTAAATAACAGACAATGGATACATTCCAGCTAATTGTATTCCCCTGTAGATGAATTGTGGTCGTTAAAGCAAATTAAGGTTCTGATAAACAGTTCGTCGTCCCAGTGCGGGATTTATGTCGTATTACATGATTCTGAGAATATACCATGGCAATTTATGAGTTAGCACATGTGTCCCGCCATAATATCGTGACCAGTAACTATAGTTTTAAAGATGCATTCTCACCAATTTTTGGGGGTGATAATTTCTAAAAAGAACAGTAGGTGTACATAGGCTAATTATGATATGGCCGTTTATTTTTCTGTGCACCAAATTTTGGCTTTGTCTGACCTATACCGGCTTAAATTACGACAGATATAACCCATATGAAATAGGGTTGTAAATATTAGTGAACATAGTTAATTATTGGATTTTGATCTTATTTTTAGATAGTAACATTATCGATTTTTGTCATTATCAGTATTAATCTTATTTCAAGAGGTCTGAAGTCTATAAACGGTAATACTAAAAGCCAATTTATGGGTTGATTTTTTTAACAAGCTAGCATGTAAACGACATTGTATCTTTAAAAGAGTTTAAAATGTATCCAAATATGAACTGACGCCCTAAATTCTAAATCACAAGAGGCGTCGAACTGTTTATCAGAAGCTTAATTTGCCTTAATTACCACAATTTATCTCTCAATGTATATCTCGGTGTATCTCCCTGTAGATAAATTGTGGTTATCAAGGCAAATTCGGCTTCTGATAAACTGTTTTGGAAAATGCCACAGACGGCAAAAAGGATTTGATAAAGACATGACGTGTGTAATATATAGGTCAGAAAATATAAAGGGAAATATGCTGATAACCAGCATTTTCTTCTTTTGTCTCAACGTTCGTGTGTAATTTAGCAAGAGATGGTTCGAATTTTGCAGGTGTTTCGAATATTTTAAATTTGTAAAAAGTGCAAAACTATTGTGTAGCTTACGATAAATGACCTGACAGAGTATCTCTAGATATCAGCTAGACATGCTCTGTCGGATCATTTATCATGAACTATAACCGGACAGTAATCTTATTATTCCCGTACATTCATGGTGTCCATAAAATAATTAATGCTCCAGAAAAACAATTCCTTGATGAAAAACAAAAACGTTTGATACTTTTTCAATACTTCATTTAACGTTACGAAAAAGCATTGTATAAAACATGATATTTCACGCTCCACGATACATAACGTCGTTTGTCTTCAAGTACCCCGTAACTACAACTTGTTCTAAGCTGTAGTTGCGGGTTTTTGGAAGAAAAATTACAATAATCAGATTATAATATAAATATGATTTAAAAGTCTCTGAAAATCTCCGTCTAATAATTAAAGATATTTATCAAAGTAATGGAAAGAAATTTTCCACGAGAAATCTTATTTTATTTACCCTTTTCAAACAAGCTCTGGCTTGGGCTGCCATAAAAATGCACTAAAACATCGAGACAAAAAAAAAAAGATCAACACGGAAATGCTGGTTATCAACATAATTATCTTCTCATCATTTCCCTATTTGATTCACACGGCATGTCTTTATGAGCATACTTAGCTGCAAACAAAATATGTCCTGGTAAGGTTATGATTTGGGTACAAAACAGCTAAGAAAATATTGAGGCAAAAGGAGAAAATGCTGATTATCAGCAGTTTCTTCCTTTGCATCATGTTTCCTAAGCATTTTCTCTATAAGGGAAGATCAAACAATGTCTTGTTTGGGAAAGAGTTAAAGAGACATTACATTCCGATTTTATTTTTAAAAGTATATTTTAATTCCAAGATTCCATTGTTATTCCATTGCGTTTAAATGCTATCGTTTTTTCGAATCGTTGCTTATAAGCCAAAATAACTTGCTTTTAAAGCTGCCTAAAATTTTGACTAAAATGACAATTCCATTCACAATTAATTCAATATATCGCAATCCTCGTACACGGGGCAATACTTTGGCTTAAAAATTTCAGAATTTCATGAAAGAAATATATTCTTTCAGATAAAAATAAAAATGGAATCAACATAGATCTATGAAAACTCTATAATGATATTCAAAATTGTTGGATGTTTCCTTCAGCTCGAAGAAGGGGGAGTTATGAACTTCTGACTTGAAATTATGCTTCTAAAAATCAAATCACAGTCCTGAGGCATTTTCTCGTCAAACTTAAAAAGCGCAATTTCTGTTTAAGTGCCACTATTATATGAACAGAACAAAACGCTTTTAAACTGTTCATTTTGCTGTCTCGCCAGTATCAGGAAATAACCTGGTCGCGACAGGCTATTAGGACCGACTGTCGTGTGTTTGACATAATTATGCTGTAAATGTAAAACAACATCCCGCTAAAGCCTTTCCCAAATAGTGACGTCTTTGACGCCAATGGCTAAAAGCTTAGGAAAACATTGTGGAAAATAAAGAAAGGTTTAACTGTTTGTTTTGCTGTCTCGCCAATATCAGGATATACGTAAACTGGACGCGACAGGCTATTAGGTGTTTATCGTGTGTTTGACATCTTCTGTGAAGGCAAAAAAGCTCCAGCTAAACTATTTTCCCACAAGATGACGCCTTTTGACGCCAAACAACAAAGATGCTTCGGAAAACATTGTGTAAAATGAAGAAATTGCTTGACAAGCAATTTCTTTATTTTTCACAATGTTTTCTACCCTAAAAGATCAAAATATTTTCAATTCCATTCGTTTGAAAATGTCGTCTGCAATATCTTTGAATTTGGCCGAGCCTAAAATTTTGTCGTCTGGTAGAAGAATAATCTAGTCGCGACGGGCTATTAGGACCGACTGTCGTGTGTTTGACAGCTTCTGTAAATGCAAAAAATCTCCCGCTTACGCGTTGTCTGTATTGAACAACGCAATGTAACGTGCAATAAGCCAAATTATTGCGCTTCTATCGTCATCCTATTGGTATTTTATGGTGATTTATAAAGAAATGTTTGGTTCAGAAACGAAATAGTAATTCTTATATTTTTTGGCATTTTTATCAAGAAATCAAGGACATGTAATCCAGAATATACAAAAGCAATTTTGAAAATTTTCATATTACAAAATTAATCATGGTTATATATCTTCATTCAGCACCAGAAAGATAAATCAAATGAAATGAGAAGTAAAAGCCTGTTGTGTTTTTTCGTAAAGTTAGTCCATCCAAAAATCCTAAAAAATTATAAGCGTGTTTAATGCCCCTTTTCTCCTGTGCATGGTATCCTATGGAATAAACAACATGTATTCAAAGTGCATGACACATACATTTCACTGCATCACCAGTTTTTAAGATATAAATCGTTAGTAAAACTGTATAAGAAATTGATTACCATCTATTGGCATGGTGAGTGACTTACCCCACCCACTTTGATTTAATATATCTTCCAAACCAAGGCTCCGTTCAAGTTGATACTTTGCCTGCATAAGGTCAATATGTTAGTGGTTATGTGTGGCGAAAATGAAGAAAATCGGGCTGGGTCACGGAAAGGGCCTTATTGGCACTCATTCTTTATTTTTGAGAAAGTTTTTTTTTTAACTTAGTACAATAAAGTGGCAGGAGGAACCAAAGTCCTGATCAAGTCTGTTAATCATTGATTTCTTGTGTGCAAGGGTGGGCCTAAGAAGGACTAGGTCGCAGAAACATTTGACCGTCTTAGAAATCAGTATTGTTCACTGGTGGTGAACTCGGCCAAAGCGAGGAACGTTTTTTCGCGATCAATGTATTCCGTCGGTGTTGTTATAAAATATCGTAACTACGGCTTTATCGAAGCCGTAGTTACGAGATTTTATAACAACATCGACAGTTTGTCATTACAATACGGTAAACCCAGTCTGTTTTTAGAACAAGTTCATTGTCATTAGAATAAAAAGCTATAAACTCACATTTAAAGGCAAAATATCTATACCTTGTTGTAGCGAAAATTGTTTTAGTTCACCACCAGTGTTGTTATTCACTAGCGTTCCTACGTGCCGTCACTGGCATTTATGTGCAGATATTTATCATTCCATTGTGCACTTTTTTTAACTTAACCCTTTCCCGAACGACAAAAAATAGGGTGTTCCTCTTCAAAAACTGCCACAAAAGACAAAATGGATGTTATTAAAGACAAGATTTGTGTAATATATAGCACAGAAAATATTGAGACAAAAGGAGAAACTGCTGGTTATCAGCAGTTTCTTCTTTTGTTTCAATGTTTTCCCAAGCCTTTTCTATTAGGGACGTCAAAACCAGGCCTTGTTTGGGAAAGGGTTAACATAATTTAACTTTCAAATTGGCTTGGAATCTGCGGGTGTAGTTATACAGAGCTACAGATAAGGGGGAGTGAAGGCATTCTAACATTTATTTCAATTACAAACCCTATGTTGTGGTATCGCATTTGAATCAACTTGGCGAGATGCTCAAAACACAGAATTAATGAACAATAACTGAACTATTGCATTTTGAAAAGCCTTCACTCTCTCATATAGATCTGTGGCTGTGGTTATCGTACGTAGATATTATTATTATTTTTTTATTATTATTATTATTTGTTTTATCTTTGACGTAAGGGCAAACAAAAAGACACAGTCAACGCAAAGAGCACTTAGAAATCTGCGCATGCTGTATGCAGGCTGTAGGGATTTATAAAATTCACCGTGGGCTTCATCCAGCATCGGTCATGCAATTGTTACATAATTCAAAAGCAACAAGCATTTCAATCACTGTTATTTAATTAGAGTCTCATTCGTTACAGATATCTTCTAGGCTAGGTTATCAATCATCTTATGTTGCTTTTCTGCAAAAACCTCGTATCTGCAGCTTGTTTTTAGCTGCAGATACGAGGTTTTTGCAGAAAAGCAGCGAGCAGATACGAGGTTTTTGCAGAAAAGCAGCGTAATGTTGCATTCCGTTGGAATTATTGCAAAATCTCGTAACTACAGCTTTAACCAAGCTGTAGTTACGATATTTTGCAATAACGCCGACTATTTCGGGTTTTATTTCCTTAATACGATTTCAAAATGGGTTTTATTTATGTTATTTATGAAATAACTCGGATTCATGCAGTGTAAATCAATAATTGACCGTCTTTGTGCTACAAATGCCACCAACTTTTTTGCATTAAAAAGACACTCATAAACAATATTAAAAATGCATTAAGATACTCTTTCAAAACAAGACAAAACAAACAAATTTTTAAAAACAAAAACAAAACAGCGTTACGTTGCATTTCAGACCTTTTTACTTCCCAATTGCTAAAAATGCGCTTTCGAAATGACTGTATTTAGGTTATTTCATCTTCACTGGCCATACCCAGTTACCTCCACTTTGTTCCTCACGTAAGTAACAACATGTGGGTAGAATGTTTGGTTTGCGAAATGGAAGTTATTTATGGAGGACCACGATTTTTTATTCATCTATGTAAATAAACAATTAAATATTTTCATTCTTCAAATGCATTCAGCCATATTGCTTTAAAAAGGCAGTCATTAACAACATTCAAAATGCATTTGTTCGTGTAGCTGTTCATTCATTTTTTATGTCTCATTTGTATTCATGTATTTGAATACATCCATTGAAATTAAAGCATAATTCATGACCATTCGTGTGTGGTCGTACAAAGAAAGAAATATTGAAACCAAACAAAATGATAACATGTTTCAAGTATAAGTTTAATAGAATCGTATCATTTCGAGTTGCAAATGTAAAGATCATTGAGGCAAATTAATCCTTCCTGTTTTAAGTTTATTTCATCTTGGAATGAAGAACAGTTTTACGGAATAAGCGGAAATCGCCATTCATCCTATCAAATGGCTATGAAGTAACATTTCTACCACAATTTCAGTCTCCCTCTAGAATAGAGCAAAGTAATTGCAGTGTGGTGTAGCGGTATAAATCTACTAATAAATAGTTTGAGGCTCCGTACTTCCCAGAGAATAAATGATACAAAGGATTGTTGAGATTTCACAGTGAAAAGTTGCGGTCCTGGTTTATCTGCGCGGTCCGCGCAGACAGACCAGGGCCGAGACTTTTCACACCTTCCGGAATGTCAATTTTAGCTTTACACATCAAAATTTTGAAGTAACAGTCCTACCACAATTTCAGTCTCCCTCTAGAATAGAACAAAGTAATTGTAGTGTGGTGTAGCGGTATAAATCTACTAATAAATAGTTTTAGGCTCCATATTTCCCCGTGAATACATGTTACAAAAGAATTCTCAGATAGGAATCAAAATCAAATTGACGCAGAATCATTGGTTTCGTGTACAAAGCTGATACTTCACAAATGCATAAATATATGTATGTCACCAACGTAATGGATTTGGATGTTCCTGTGAAATTACTTACCCTTTTCCCAAACAAGACCTGGCTCCGGTTTCTCGAAAAAACTTAAGGTTTACGAACTGAGAATGAAATGCAGAGCCAGAAGCAAAATTTGAAAAGTGCCAGTAATTCCTAAACTGTGGTGTATTTTCATTCCAAATACAAACATTAGCATTTTGTATGGTTTAGAATTTTGAATTAATGCATACTTATGGAAATATTTGACAAAAATGTTCAAAATTACCTCCCTTGCATATGAATATAGAGTAAAATAATATTTGTAAATTAATATTTTCTTCTTGAAGCATAATCTTGAAATCCGGCACGGTGAATCAACTAATGTGAAGTGTATTTACAAGTGTGCGTAGTTTGATGCATTTCGTTTAGCTAGAAAGTGGTGTTTTCATTCTCAGTTCGTAAACCTTAAGTACGTTCTCATGCTCAAATCTGAGCACCGTGCTCAAATCGCACGAAATCCATGTGCACTTCAATCGAATACCCTTCAAAGTTGGAGAGTATTCCTTTGAAGTTGAGTATGTTCTCATGAGTATATACTTAAGTTTTTTCGAGAAACCGGGGCCTGGTTTTGACGTCCTTAATAGATATAGCTTGGGAAAACATTGAGACAAAAGAAGAAACTGCTGAAAACCAGCAGTTTCTCCTTTTGTCCCAATATTTTCCGTGTTGTAATGCACGCAAATCCTACCCCTCACAACATCTCTTTTGTCTTCAGCAGTAGCTTTCAAATTGGATCACCCTAAAATTTTATCGTTCGGGAAAGGATTACTGAAACTGTATTGGGAATATGATGAAAAAGTCTCGAAGATGGCTTTGTTCATGACAACCAAATGGCAAGAAATGGACCTCACCTCACTCCTTCATACATTTACAAATGCCTGCTCACATGGATTACGTAGAAAAAAATACCATTAATCCATTGTTATTTATTTCATCATAGCTCGTAACCAGTGCACAAAATTTCAGCAAAAATGTTTTCCAAACGAATAACAGTCATAACTAGAACTGTCGCAAAGCGGACAAATACCCCCCACTAGCGCGTTGTCACTGAAAAAGTGCTAAAGTTCAAAGTGGCATAACTCTGAAACTACAGCCTGGATCAAGATGAAAATTGCAGGTGCACAACTTCATATGATGAGAAACAACCTGCTAAAATTTCAGCAAAATCGGTCAAAAACTGTGGGAGGAGAAGAGGACACAAAATTATGTCCACGGACGGACAGACGGACAGACGGACGGACAACCTGAATCCAGTATACACCCCCCATAACTTTGTTGTGGGGGGTATAAAAATATATGTAATGTTTACATGTAGTAGCAAAAGAGAGAAATTGTTTCTACCATATTCCATTTATGGCCGTATCTATGGGCAACAACACGACAAATTATTCAAAATAATTCATGATTCATATTAAATACAAAATAGGATGAGAGCAAGTTCCTACAAGAATATCTAAGTAAATTAATGTTAAAGACGAATAATTGCGACGTCACATGAATCTCATTAGCTGTTGTGCTACCAAAATGATCAGTTTTAAACTTTGTCATAGAGCTATCCGATCTGTACTCTCTTATACGCCGCTCAAACGTTTATAGTACACATGTACTAAACGATTTCATGGTTTAAATGATAATGAATCATGACCCCTGCTTGGGGGGTATCCGATCTGTCCTACTATACATTATTGTAACGTGAATAACTGTGTCACTGTTTTTGTTTTGTTATTTTGGTGTTATCCAATGAAAGCCTACACATACGGCCACCATGTGCTCGACACATCCGAGCAATTGTAATAATCCAAGGATATTTAATCAAAAGCAGGCAAGGAACACGGCAATAAGGGTGCACTTTAATTCGAACAAATTGAATGTATAAGTGAAGGGTTGTCACATGATTTCAAGGTCAATGAAAATTAGTATCAGACTTTTTATTTGATATCTGACTAGCAGAGTCCATGAGAATATGCGACATCGGCGTACAAAATAACAGAGGAAACATCGTTTACGTAATAAACGTGGATAGAGAGAAGGCATTCATAATTCGTCGCTTTTCAACAAAAATCTCGTAACTGCAGCTTAAAACAAGCTGCAGTTACAAGGTTTTTGTTGAAAAGCATGTACCTATGGATAAAGAGAAGGCATTCATAATTCGTCGCTTTTCAACGAAAATCTCGTAACTGCAGCTTAAAACAAGCTGCAGTTACGAGGTTTTTGTTGAAAAGCATTGAAGTACTCCTGTAAGTTATAACATACGAGTATGGGGTTAATAGTCTTGATGCAGACGATTTGGGGAGACTTTATATCGTAGACAATTCCGACAACTGATTGACATGATAAAACAAAAACGACAATCAAAATACCCCCGGTTACAGACGAATAATTTACTTTTCTGTACTTATCTATGACCCGTCATATTACGGAAACTTGGTGGAAATTGCCAAAAATACTCGTACATTGCATAGTTTGCAAAGATGTATTCAGCATGATGTGAAATTGTGACAGGATAAATGACAATAGTCCTTCTATGATATAACTAAACAAAAACGGCAAACAAGCTACCCTGGGTTACCGACGTATAATTCGCTTTTCTGTACTTATATATCACCCTTCATATTACGAAACTTGGTGGAGATCGCCAAAATACTTTGTTTACTTTGGCTGTTGTGTATTAGACATTGTGTACAATTGTGACAAGATGAAAGGCAATGATCCGTTTATGACATTTTACAGTAGGTGTGAGGTCATCCTGGCAAGTACTTCCTATGTAGTAGCGTGCTAGGTAGTAGGGTGCTAATATAGTTCCTTAAAAAATGCCCTCTTTTGGTCATGACTTGCTCTCTGCATGGATTATTTAGCTAAGATTTCCATTGGATGCTTTTGAGTGACAGAATCCATCTTTCTTTTCAGGACTATTTGATGTCTTTTGGGTGCAGGAATACACGTGGTCTCCATTTCTGGTGTGTCTATTTTGGCATGGAAAAATGCACGGTATGTACGCATGTTTTGTAGAAAATTCCGAAGCATTCATTAGATATTGGTGGGTACATTCCCTGAAAATTCCATAGGTTAAGCCTGGATCCATATCGCAGTAAAAGGCTACTTTACTTAGAATTATATATGAGCCAATATTTGTAAGTAGTCTGCAACCAGTTTTTTATGGTTATTGGTATAGTTTTTGTACGAAACGCAATATTAGTAATATGGGATGGTCACTACATAATCTCATGAAATTCAAATTATAATGGTACTGCTTCGTTAATCTTTTCAAAGAAAACTACCCCGACAGCTTTGTAGAACTTCAATTTCGTCAAGGGAGTTTAGTACAGTTGCACCTAGGACTATTTCTAGGAGTTAATATAACGCTAACGAAGATGCGTGTGTTTGCTATATGCCATTACAATACTATTGCTCCAACTGCCGGATTTGTCATTGCAAATTGAAATTGCAGTAATCTCTGTGAAAGCTTTCAAATCAATTAGTATCGCCTTGTTTTACAATTTGTCACGTTTTATCTGTAAAACAATACCATAAACACACAGAAATAAATAGAAAATGATAGTTTAAAATCACGTTATGATAGTTTAACCTTTTTTAGCAAGTCTTGCTTTTTGCAGACCTAACAGTTAGGCCTACATTTTGGAAATATATTGACAGAATACGAGAAATAAGAAACGTGAAGGATATACTGAAAATTAGCATTTTCTCTCAAATTGTTTCGCAACTTATATCAATAATTAGCAAAAAGTTCACCATACATCAAATAGACTCAAATCGTCGGTGTAAATGCAAATCCTCGTATGTCGATTTTTGCGATTTTTAAAGTAAAATCTTGTGTGTCCAGTTAAGACAATTCTTTCAGCTTTTGAGATATATTTACTGATCGGTATTAATGACACATTATTCGTGAACAATATTCCAAAATTTCAAGTAAAACCTTTCAACTTGTGAAAAAGTTATTACGCTTTTTTCCCTCCCTTTTAAAATTTTCCAAAAACGAGATTCGAGGTTCTGCATTTACAACGACGATATACACACGCAAAGAAACAGAAAATGATAGTTTAATATCACGTTATTATAGTTTAACCTTTTCTCCACAAGTCTTGCTTTTTCAGGCCTAACAGTTCGATTTTGGAAAAAGATTGACAGAATACGAGAAATAAGAAAAGTGAAGGATATACTGAAAATTAGCATTTTCTCTCAAATTGTATCGCAACCTATATCCATAATTAGCAAAAAGTCCACCATGCATCAAAGAGACTCAAATATTTTTGCAAGGATATATAGAGAATGCAAGTAAAAGCATAATTTCTAGGAAACGTCTCAAGCGTGTAATTCATTATAGTAAAATTTAAGGCTGTACCAGGTCAAATTAATCACATAATACTACTATAGTTTCTATCTTCAAAATACAATTTCTCTGAATTCTGTTTGACAGTTCGTATATTTCGTCTACCGGTATAGGATTAACCCTTTCCCAAACATGACCTGGTTTTGACGCCCCTGTCGGATTTTCTTAAAAAAATATTGAGAAATATAAGAAATTGCTGATCAGCAGCAATTTCTACCTTTGTCTCAATATTTTCTAAGCCTTTAAGTACACATGTATGCATTGTTTTTATCTTTATCAACATCCATTTTGTCGTCTACAGTAGTATATAATTCGGACACCCTAATAGTTCGTCTACCGGTAAAGGATTAATTATACACTGCATATTTAACATATTCCATCCATCAGAAGAGGGTAATTATATGGCAAGACAGAAATTACGGATATTTCTGGCGTATTCGGGACATTTGTATTTCTACGGGAAAAATATTTGTAGGGTTTATGGCGTCATTGTATTTTACTCTCCAAACATCCGTCTCCGTTTACTATAGAGGTGTACAGCCCATCATTAAAACACCACTTTCTAGCCCTACGAATTGCACCAGATTACACACACTTGTAAATAAACTCGACACCAGTTGATTCACCGTGTCATATTTCAAGATTATTCTTCAAGAAGAACATATTTTGGAAATATCATTTTACTCTATATTCATATACAAGAGAGGTAATTTTGAACATTTTTGTCCATGATTTCCATAAGTATGCATTTATTGAAAGTTCTAAGCCGTTTAAAATGCTTAAGTTTGTATTTGGAATGGAAATGTAACACAGTTTGGGAATTACTGGCACTTTTCAAATTTCACATTTGGCTCTTTGGTGCTTATGATCGGTTGCATACCATAAAGACTACCAAGCTAGGCAGTTGATTTCGCCCTATGTAAGAAGAAAATCATTAGATTAACGCGTTTTATAAAAGATTCGACAGATTCGGTTGTATTAAAAGTTTTATAAATTTCGCTTTTCTTTACGTCGGTATCTGGATTAAGAAATACTGATTTTCGAAAAAACAAAGATCGGCAATTTTCGTAAATCGCCACGAAGTGACGTCATACCATGGTTTGACTCCACCCCAAATCTAGAGCATGATGTTTCTGACACAGATAAAGTGTGCGACTTTTCTGTCAAAAAGCGACGTCTCAGTTTTACCCATTTCTCGATCGCCGGAGGAATACAGACAAACTTAAACCGTTCTTTGGCATATTCCTTCACTCACTACCGACATATTCTTTCTCTGTTTTAACATTTTTTTCTAACATTTACTATAGATGAGTTCCGTATTTTTATTATAGATTGGGGAAGTCGCTTTATGACAGAAAAGCCGGTCATTTAACTGTGTCAGAAATCTCAGGCTGTTCGGGAAATCACCCATGACTTCCTGTTTTGTCCCGCCATGACGTCATAATTGTGCCGGTATGACGTCATAACTTCATATCGGAGGTTTAGCGTTGTTTCAAATTTTGTTTTCGGTAAAGACCAAAATATCCAATTTAAAAGATGAAATAAAACACCTTTAATGTTTGAAAACTGTAGAACCTTTGATATTTAGTTATTAGAAAGGTGGATGTTTCGACTCAAAGGTTTAGTTTGTCCAATCAGCGGACACTTTAAACAATTTTCCTCGGTCTTAAGGTATTCCGCCCATATTCAGATACCAAACACTTCGTGTAGCTGTGAAACGTCAGCGTGGCATTAGAACTTGAAGAGGTTATCCGGAGGCGGAATATCACGTATAACTAATGATGGTTTGTGTACATCAAATCTCCCTCACCCAAAAGGAATGGCTTAAACGTCTAATCCAGCAACGTCCGAGGAATTTCTTGTATCTAGTCGTTGTCTCAAAATGCCAAAATGAATGTAAATATCTGATACAAATTTTGATACATTTTTAAATCACGTACATTCACCATTAGGTGGTCGAAGCGGTCATCGTCATCAGATTAAGAACATATCGTTGCTTTTCTTCGAAAACCTAGTAACTGCAGCTTAAAACAAGCTGCAGTTACGATGTTGTTTAAAGATAGTTTAGTCGTATATCGACGCTCAACTACAGAAGAACGTGTCGTCTTTGACAATTGTCCAGGCCTTGTTTCATGCCAGGCCTTACTCTTGACAGTAAATAAATCGTTCACTTATCTGAGACGTCCAGAGACATTCTAGTTAACGCGGCTAATTTTTCGTCTGATGATTTAGTGTAGTGATTGTCAATAGAAATAAACTCTAAATAATGAAGTGTCCTCGAGAACGGGTAATATGTTATAAATGAATTACCAAAACAGATGCATGTAGTAGAATAGTAACAAAGAGGGACACATATTGATACATTGAACACGTACATTGATCTATCACCATTATGTAGTCGTAGCGATCCAGGGACAATATGAATGAATATTATATTAAGCTTTGATTGGGTGATGAACATATCGTTGTTTTTCTTCGAAACACTCGTAACTGCAGTTTAAAACAATTACAGTTACGAGGTTTTTGAAAAAGAAGGACGATATTTTATTACTGTCAACGCTCCAAAACAGTAGAACGTCTTTGAAAATTGGCCAATACTTAGTTCATGCCAGGCCTTACTCTTGACAGTAGATAAATCGTCCACTTATCTGAGACGTCCAGAGACAGTTCTTGTTAACACGGCTAATTTTTCGTCTGACGATTTAGTGTCGTGAGTGTCAATAGAAATAAACACTAAATAATGGAGTGACCCCAAACATGGCCAAAACAAAGAAATGTGGGATAACGTTAACAGAGAAGCAATTCGTCTGGTTTAATTTGTAGTTTAACAAATTAGCTTCCATGCTGTATAGTGTATAAACCATGCTAAATACACGAGAAATGAATGTATATAAGTATATTGTATGAAAAATATAATAGTGCTGGCTATCGAAAACAAAGTTAGCACAACCAATCATTCGTAAATATGATATCGCGCATTGAATACGAAATGTTCTCTGACAAAAACAACAACAAAAAAAACAACAGAGGTTTTAGACACATACGACAAGTACCGATATTCAGTTTGATAATTTATTTTTTGCTAGGGGGTATATATCGTTCACTTATCTGAGTTGTCAAGATATAACAAAGTTAACCGAATTTATTATTCGTCTGGCAATCCAAGGTCGTAAATGCAAAACGAAATATTATCTGGATGAAAACATTGGAATTTTTTAGAGGCTAGCAGTCACCGCAAAAAGCAATATTGGTATACATGTAAGCCATGAATTGTTTACATCTTAATTCTGACATTGTGGTTATAATGTGTCAAGTAGGATTATTTCCAAAGCTTTTCTGAGCTGTCCAGAGACAGCAAAATAAATCCGGCCAATTTTTCGTCTGGCAATTCGATGTCGTTAATGGAATGCCAAATAATCATTATCTTGATAAAGCGTTGGTATTTTAGAGACACATACATAGCAAAGGAACATTAATATACATGCCATGTAATGAATTGGATAAATTTTTGACAAGAAATATACCAAGAGAAAAGAATCGTCCTCTTTTCTTGACTCAGAGGATTGTATGGAATACGAAATATTCACCAATAATAAAAACGCGTCTTAGACAGACATACGACAAACAGCAATTTATTTTCTGTCAATGTGTATGACCATTTGAGATCAAAAATATTTTGAAAGGACATGCGAAGTGTGTATCGCCGCTTTTCAAAAAAAAAGGCAAACAAACAAACACCCTCGTAACTGCAGTTGAAAACAAGCTGCAGTTATGAGATTTTGTTGATATATCGTCCACTTATGAGAGGTGACCGGAGACAAGAGAGTTAATTATACGTCTGACGAGCTGGTGGCGTGTGTGGAATACGAAGTAGTCCCTAAATAATAACGTCGCTTTTCAACAAAAACTTCGTTTCTGCAGCTTTTTTGATTTTGTTGAAAACAGCGATAAAGTTATAAACTGACACGATTTAAAAACGCAAAAGACATTTAGGAGATTTTGTTGTTATATCGTCCACTTATCAGAGGTGACCAGAGACAACAGAGTTAATTATACGTCTGACAAGCTGGTGGCTTGAGTGGAATACGAAATAGTCTCGGAATAAAAACGTCGCTTTTAAACAGAAATTTTGTAAATGCAGCTTGTTGTAAGCTGCAGTTACGAGGTTTTTGTTGAGAAACAGCAATAAGCGTATACATACAAAAACTGCAAGCAATTTCATGTACTTCAATGTCGTTTCCCGTCTGCTAAAAGGGGGTGTCTCAAATCTGCCCACGCATGAATTTTCTTTTAATTCTGCATGGTGATAAAGGACCATATACAAGTTATGAAAATGCATATAGTTTCTTAGATGATCCAAACTGGATTCCAAAAAGCCACCTTGTATTATTCCCACTATGACATGAAACATGGCCCCTTTTTCATGTGTCGCAAAACTTTAGTATTGTGTATTTTCAAGATCTGTCAATTGAATTTGATCCGAGACACATAAGGCATTACAATCATACCAGAAAAGGTATTTGAGGAAATTATTATGAATGTTTTTTATTGAATTAATCATGAAAAAATGCATATTTTTCAGCAAAATTTTGGAAAAGAGTAAAATTGAATTCCAAAGTTAATTATGTTGGAGTCTTTGTCAAGATTCCATATCATTACAAAAACATGCTACATATTTCCTCTTACTTTGAGCCAAATTATATAGAAATCCAAAACCGGTAACAATGTCATATAGTACATATTATTGATGAAGATGATGTTTTGGTCCAAAACTTGTATTCAGTAAAAATTTGATTGTGCTCCTAAAAACATCTTTATATTCAGTAAAATCAACTGTAGCATACAGTACAAACCTACAGCAATATTCATGCCCAAAAGACTCATTGGAAAAAACATAGAATTAAGGGGGAATGCTCCAGTTTTTCGGAACACTCGGTCATTACGGTAGTAAATTAAATCTTTCGTACCAATATGTTTCGCTACCATAAATTCAATAATATAACACATCATTACAATTTACCATTTTCGACAATAAAAGTGTATTTATTATGCGAAACTGATTTCCTCAGGATGGAAATAGATTATTTAGAGCAAAACAGTCGTAAGTGTGTATGCAGTTACCACGGTTTTGCGTCATTTTATTCATGTGCAGCTGATAAAAATTGCTGTAATTCACTAATAAGTGCGCTGACCTATACATTTTCTTTTTGAATTATTACCAGGACATGTTGCTTAATACAATGAGGGAGTTTTATCAAATTCTATTATGTAGAACTTGAAATATTTCCAAAAATATGCAAATTTTGACATAAAAAACTCCAGCTTTGTTGATCTAGCCGAACACGTGAGCATGCTGTTTCATACATTTACGCGTTTATAATAGCACATATTTGGGGTTTTCTGTTATTATTAAATGTAATACGTTACTTTAAATCCGTTTTCGGGACTAAACGATGAATATACAGCATTTTATTAGCATTTTAGTGACCTTGGACAGGTGCAAGAAATTGTGCATTTTTTCGATGTAGGGGTATGTGATACGAATGCCAATAAAATTCAAACAAGATCGCTGACCCTCCATTTTTATTTTATTTTTCAACTGGTAATAACATGTAATTTCAACATACAAAATATAAATAAATTCTATTATTAGGAACAAAAATTAGGAAACTGGAGCATTCCCCCTTAATATAAATATTACTTATATTTACAAAATTACATGTATGGAAGCCAAGATAGGCATACATATACACATTGCAAGTTTTCTTTACTATTTGGTCACATTGTCTATTCACCATTTTTAGTGAGACTATGACATGCAATAAATGTCAAGTTAAATGTTATGAAATTGAAAAGACGCTTAGAACCGGTACGGTAAAGCATCAAAAGGTGCCCTTTCGGGTAACCAATACATAACCAAATATTTTTGCTCTAAGCGCCCCTAATGAACTAACATGATATGGAAGGCTCCCCTATGATTCAGTAAAAGACTGTTACAGCATTATATCTTTTCAGTTACACAGTTGAAAATGTGCTTGTTTATTTCTAAACGTGGCCCTATTGGGATAAAACAGGGTGCAATTATTTCCTCAAATTATTTTTCTGACCATAGCTTAACCTGTATTGATACACAATTTATACACATTTCAATGATGTCATATGATTAACATGTTGTTTAGCCATCAATAGCCCTTAAAAGTCACATGGGAGCTGGATTATCTGTTTCTGATGCATCAAAACAATATTTTCACTTTTGCACGATTGTCAAATGCCATCAGAGAATAACTCTTGCTGTTAGCTTTCATGAATTACGGCTGACTTGAATAATTTAAAATGATTTTTATAGAAAATTTCCTCTCTTTTTTGTAAAGTAGGTACACAAGATCTAATGTGACACTGGACAAAAATATAGTAACCAACTTTGAAGTCTACCCCTTAGCAAACTTACATACATTATTTAAAACCTCATGGCTGTGTAAAGCTTTCCAAAAAGAGCTTATTTTTATTATATGAAATGTTTCCCCTTTTATGCTGCCACAGCAACAAAAGTTTATGACAAAAAGAAATTCTATTACACAGAGTTGTACTCCTTTAACCCAAGGATACTTTTTATCAAGTTTCAAAAAGATTTACATGCTAGATTGGGAGAAAAAAGAATTTTTGAGAAAATGCCAACAGACAGACAGACACACAGACAGATGACAGGAAATAACCGAAAAAATACCTTGCATCTTGATTTATCCTCAGGTAAACTAAAATAACCACAAAAGTAAACAAAACATTTGAAAAAATTCATTTTTAAAAAATCTTAATTTTGTCCATTCTTGGAAATGTGCACTATTCAGGGGGAAATTCCAAAAGCAACATTTTACCGATTTTATTTTTTCTCGATAATTCACGATAATCATCAGTATATTTGTGCGCAATTTTTACATAATTTTCAAATCTTGACAAAAACTGGATGAAAGAAAATTTTTGAACAGAATTTGCTTAAAATATTTAAAAACAATGAATTTTTGGGTTACCCCCTTACATCAGTTGATATAAAACATTTTTTTGTACATAATTATATATATATTTGCTTCATACAGGCTCACGGATTACTGGGCATTATTTTTAGAATAAAGTACGCGATGAAACTAACAACCAGAACGCTTGCACACTGTTTTAATCAGGGTACCCTCTTTTTTCATGGTGAAAACTTAAGATTCCGAGAAATTTGTTTTCTGGGATGTGCGATTTGAAACATTTCATGAATATGAACCGTTATCTAGTGTACCAACTTCACGCCAAATTTCATTAAATTCCGAGCGTGGGCAGACTCCCATGTTATTTTTCCTATTCGTGAGACACCCCCTTTTGACAATAAAATCAGTCAAACAAGTACTTCCATGGCATTGACCGTCTGATAATATTTTGACAAGGTCGTTTAATGGCGTATATACCGTCTGGCGAGTTGTTGCCGTCCACTTATCAGAGGTGACCGGAGACAACGGAGTTAATTATACGTCTGACGAGCTGGTGGCGTGAGTGGAATACGAAGTAGTCTCTGATAAATAACGTCGCTTTTCAACAAGAACTTCGTTTCTGCAGATTGTTGTTTTGTTGAAAAACAGCGATAAAGTTATACATACAAAAACCGCAAACAATTATTATGTACTTCAATGTCGTTTCCCGTTTGCTAACAATTTGACAATGAAATCTGTCATATATGTACTTCCATGGGATTGACCGTCTGATAACATTTTGACAAGGTCGTCCTGGGGCGGATATATACGCGAGTTGTTTGCGAGTTGTTGCCGTCCACTTATCAGAGGTGACCAGAGACAACAGAATTAATTATACGTCTGACGAGCTGGTGGCGTGAGTGGAATACGAAATAGTCTCTGAATAACAACGTCGCGTTTCAACAAAAACTTCGTATCTGCAGCTTATTGTAAGATGCAGTTACGAGGTTTTGTTGAAAAGCAACGATAAGTTTATACATACAAAAACCGCAAGCAATGTACTTCAATGTCATTGTCCGTCAGTCAACAATTTTACAATAATATCAGTCAAACAAGTAATTTCATGGCATTGACTGTCTGGTAACATTTTGACAAGGCGGCTTTTCCATCTGGCGATTACAATGTAGGTGGCGTGAAAGGAATACGAAATCTTATAAATACCCAAAATCGTTGATATATCGTCCACTTATGAGAAGTGACCGGAGATAGCAGAGTTAATTATACGTCTGACGAGCTGGTGGCGTGAGTGGATTGCGAAGTAGTCTCTGAATAATAATGTCGCTTTTCAACAAAAAATTCAATGCCGTTGGCCGTCTGGTAATGACTTGACAATACCATGCTACCGACTTGCGAGTTGGTGTCGTGAGGGCCGAGGGAATAAGAACCCCCTGAAAAATACGCTTACACATACAACAATCATTCATAAAACAGTCATATATCGTAAGTGTTATTGCAAGACCTCGTACCAGTAGCTTTAATCAAGCTGTTGTTTCGAGGGTTTGCAATAACACCGTCGATATGTACTTCAATGCCGTTGACCTTCTGTTAACATTTTGACAATGTCGTTCTAAGGCGGATATTACGTCTGAGAAGTTGTTGGCGTGAGATGAATTCAAAATATTCCCTGAATGATCACCAATTTACGAGTATGTATTATCACAGCATTTTGGCACGGACATGCCGTCCACTTATGAGAAGTGACCGGATACAACAGGGTTAATTATACGTCTGTAGGTGGCGTGAGTGGAATACGAAGTAGTCTCTGAATAATAACGTCGCTTTTCAACAAAAACTTCGTAACTGCAGCTTTTTGTAAGCGGCAGATACAAGGTTTCTGTTGAAAAGCAGCGTTAAAGTTATACATACAAATCCCCCAAGCAATACTAGTATATGACGTCGCGCACGGTATTGGGGAACTTTTCAAAAAACGCTACCCTTTGCGGTTCATAATTGAATTTTGCAGGAACCGTTTTCCTCCTCAAAACTTTGTTATATGTCAAAATAACCGTAAAACCATGATCTTTTTCAATGACACACTCTTTTCATGTTGTTAGTTTTTATCATGCTATTGTGTCAACATTGACCTGATATCAGCTGTCCGATAACATTAAGTTATATCAGTCACTTATTTTTAGAACTAATTTGCATACTCTCGCGAGATCTCATTGGAACTACTTTTCAAACCTCGCCAATTCAAAATTGTAAAAAATTATTGGGCCTTCATGAATTCATAACTCGTTGCATGTAATTTGACTTGTAAAAATTGACTGGTGTGACACCAATGATCTAAAATTAGACCAAGACATAAACAGTTGTGACATCGTCATGACGTCATACTATGTATTTGTGTAGAGCAGATCTGTGTTTTTAGTATGTTGACGTTTCAGTGGTGACATTTTCAAGTTTGTTTTTGTGAATTTGCAAGTAAATACCAACTACATAAGCATTCGAGAATAGAAGATTTATTTAGTGATATAAAAGGCTTTTACAAACAATGTTTTGTGTAGATTATATTGTGTTGAGAAAAGTGAAACTGACATACATGTCCCATAGGAAAGAATGACAAAGCATAATAAATGTGTGTGTGAAGATTCTTGACTCAAGCCGAAAGTTCTGTCATTGAATAACCAATATAAAGGTACGTTCTGAACATTGCTTTATGTTTCATTTGTTCTTCAGTTGTTTTATCATTTTCTGCATATGCATATTTTGACATTGAAAGCCTGTCGTACACAAATTACAAGATAATTACACGTACATGACGTACATGACGATAGCTAATATTTTACTACTGATCCGCCATCAATGCCGATCCAAATCTGTTTCGAAGCGACGATAAATGTACGGACATTGGAGTTCAGTTGTGTACACAAAAATTTCTATAAAATGCAAATGAAGTCAACTGCAATATTCACAATTCTTTGGGTTCAAACATTTCTGTGTAAATGACTAGTGAAATTATATCTATATTCATCGGAAGCCGACATTTTGATTTCATACTGCTGTGTGATTTTTTTCGTTGCGCAATAATTTATACGTTAAAATCTTAGAATAACCCCAAATTACGTGTTAAATAAGCTATTTTTATTTATTTATTATGATTTTCGATGATAGCATGATAAATATAATAACAGGTGACTGTCTTCTGATATCAAAGTTATCTGGCTCGGCAGGTAGAAATTATCAGGACTCGGCAGAGCCTCGTCCTGATAAATTCTCCCAACCTCGCCAGATAACTTTGATATCAGAAGACAGTCACCTGTTATTATATATATATAAATTTGCTAAAAAGAATTTTTGTTCGTAAATTCGGCGAAAAAACGCGTCTAACATGTAACATAAATTTTCAACGGCGACGAATATTTAGAAACAACGTTGCGATTAAGTTACGTCAAACACATTGAATAATATATTATATGACAGTGGAAATGCTGTAGAATGTTTTGCCGAACGGAAATCAAATTTCGATGTCTATTACGCAAATAAGCCCAGTTTGTTCTCCAAAAATCACAGTGTAACAATTAGAATTACGTCGCAGGAAAAATTGCAATTTTGTTTGATATTTCGTGAATTAATGACTGAAATGCAACAAAATTTGATATAAGAAATATTATTTTTCTCTATTTGTATAACATATACAAGAAAATTAGTTAGCATAATAAACGAAGCATTAACAATATAAAATGCGTGTGGACAGAAATTGTTTCAGGTCGTTGAAAACTCTACTTTTTTACCCTTTATAGTTTAAAAAATACCGGTTCCCTTATTCATACAACGATTTAATTTCATTATGGAAATATTATTTCTTTCTTGTTTGTTGTATCAAAATTTCAACGCAAAATAATGAAACGTCAAAAAGATATTCAAATTTGTTCGTGTGGACATAATTTTTATAAACGTAAACTTTTCCTAATTGGCGTAGCCATAAAAGTATCTATTTGAGGGAAAATAAAATGAATCAAAGTGGAGTTAAAGCTTAAAAGTGCAAAAAGCAGAAATAGTGGAGATTTTCTTAAAACATGGTCTTGTCTTATTAAATCACATTCGTTTATACACAGAGTAAGCATTAAAACCACAACACAACCGTCTGCCTAAAAACTTCAACGTTACGCAATTATTAGAATAATGACGTTCGCTAGTTTGACGTTACATTTAGTTCCCCAATATCGTGCGCGACGTGATATGTACTTCAATGCCATTGCCCGTCTTGTAACATTTTGACAATATCATGTTAAGGCGGATATACCGTCTGGCGAATTGTATAGGCGTGAAGGATTACGAAGTTATCTCTGAATGATAAGCTTTCTAATACATACAAAAGCTTCAAGTAATTTATCATAGCTTTTCAACATAATCTTGTGACTGCAGCTTAAAAAGCAGCGTTATATTCTGTAAAGCATCATTATATTCTGTAAAGTTATATTCTGTCAATGTGTATGATCATCTAATGGCATTTTGACAAGGTCGTATATATGGTGTCCACTTATGAGAGGTGACCGGAAACAACAGAGTTAATTATACGTCTGACGAGCTGGTGGTGTGAGTGGAATACGAAGTAGTCTCGGAATAATAACGTCACTTTTCAACAAAATCTTCGTAACTGCAGCTTGTTGTAAGCTGCAGTTACGAAGTTTGTGTTGAAAAACAGCGGTAAGGGTTAGGTTATACATTCAAAAACCGCAAGCAATATATGTACTTCAATGTCGTTGCCCTTCTGCTCAGAATTTGACAACAAAATCAGTCAAACAAGTACTTCCATGGCATTGACCGTCTGGTAACATTCTGACAAGGCCGTTCTAAGGCGGATATACCGTCTGGCGAGTCCACGTGAATAGAATACAAAATAGACCCTCAGAAATAAACTACCGTACACATGTATACAAAAGTCGCAAGCAAAAATATATCGTCTATTCTCAACAAAAACATCGTAACTGCAGCTTAAAACAAGCTGCAGTTACGGAGTTTTTTGTTGAAAGGCATCGATATGTACTCAGTGCCATTTACCGCCTGGTAAAAATTTGACAAGCCTATCTTAGGCGGATATGACGTCTAGGGAGTTGTTTGCGTGAGTGGAATGCGAAATAGCATCTGAATAAATAAGGTATCCTAGACATGCAGAGCACATACTGCAAACATCAATAAAAGTACTTTATTCCACAATATTTTGGAATATTTCAATATGATTTTAAAGGATTTCGGAAAAGACACGACAAGACAGAAACAACGTCCATTTATCACATGCGACAATAAGCAACATTGTTATTCAGCTTACTTACATGTATTTGTCCGACGATCTTATGTTGTGAGATGGTTACGAACTTTTCCATAGGAACTTGTTATTGCTTCCGAGCATATGACTACATCGATGACCATATTTGGTCATATGTTTTATGTCAAACAATTCTGATGAATATTAGTTTCAGAATTATGAATCGAATAATATAAGATAATTAATGCGTTTTATTTGGGACTCTTTGGTAAAGGTTAATCAATTTTGTCAAGGCCATGTCAAGACGGATATATTGTCCACTTATCAGGACTGATCAGAGACCACAAAGTTATCCAGACTAATTATATGTCTGACGAGTTGATGTCATGAACAGAATACGAAATATTACTTGGATAATAATGTGTCTTTGGCCACAACACTAACTGAATGTGTCTTAATCCATTTTCTATACAATGACGATTTTTTACCCTCCTCGAGAAAACTGATTAGGAAATCATTGTGGAAAATGAAGAAATTGCTTGTGACAAGCAATTTCTTCATTATTCACAATGTTTTCTAACCTAAAATGCAAAGATTAATATAAAAAAAATCATCAACCTTATATTGTCCTCTGAAACACCTCTCAAATTGGAAAAGTCAAAGATTTTGCTGTCTGGTTAATCCATTTTTCAAGGTCATGTCAAGACAGATATATTGTCCACTTATCAGAGGTGACCAGAAACCACAAGCTTAATCGGATAATCGCACGTCTTGCGAGTTGATGTCATGAACAGAATACGAAATATTATATGGATATATGCTGTGTCTTTGGCCACAATGTGGCGAAAAAGTATTTAATGGTAGTCAAAAGACAATGCTTACATGTGCAAAACCTTTGGACAGTCGACACTTACAAGTAATGATGAAAACACGCTTTTGTATACTCGTATAATTATTATTGTCCGATCTTCATTGTTTCTTTAGGGTTTTTTTTCGAGCATACACCTACATTGGCACATTGGCTTTAACTCATTGCGAAAGGTAAACAAGTCCAGTCAAAATTCGAGGATGATAGATATGCTAAAATAAACGTATAACGTGGACACGAATTACATGTACATGTATATCAACAGCTTCGGAAGCATGAAAGACTGCAGAAAAATGGCATGCTGATTATTATTATTATTATCGTCTTCTTGGTGGTTTGAAAGCTTTATAAATAACACAGGCGGCATTCACGTGACTTTGTTATGATATGCTTTCCTAACTTTTGTAAACAAAAACATTCTGTAAGAACACATTCGTTTTTCTCAATTTGTAAATCAAATACTTAACACTCAATATTAAGATACCTACCATTCGATACGCCGTACTGTCCGGTCTTTTTTATACCAAGATATTCCTTCAAATACCTGTCAAAGCTGAGAACATTAGTGCAAGGAATTTTTGAATGCTGTGATATATTTCTTTGCACTTTGCACGGATGTCCTCAGCTTTGGCAGGGATTTGAGGGAAGATCTTTGTATCACAATAAACCAGAGAGTACCATGTATCGAATAGTAGGTATCTCAATACTAAGAGTTAAGTATTTGATTTAAAATTTGCGAAACATGTGTACTTACCGAGTGTTTTGTTTACATAAGTTAGGAAAGCATATAATAACGAAGTCACGTGATTGCCGCCCGAGAATAAAGTCAGAACATATATTGTTTCAGACAGGACAAAGCGGAAGTTTTAAATATTTGAATATTTGAGTCGACGAAATCCCAAATAAAAACCTCTATAAATTGTTGCGGTTTTCTTTTGTCGATAAGTTTAGGTCTCATGGCGACTGCGACTTGTCTGCACGAATAAAGCCATGAATTGCAAGAACACGGGTGGTAATCAGAGAAACTAGCTCTAAAAAGAGGTAGTTGCATAGAGCGAAAGTTTGTAGGTCACGAACACATTTTCTACAATTATTTCTTTTAAAGCGAGTTTTTGAGAAAACTGGTGATGCTGTAGTATGAAGAAATGCTCGAAGTTTGTTGTGCACGAGAATATACGGTATTAGTAAGCAGAGTTTGAATACAATCGTTGAAAAACATTTCAAAATCGAAAGTAAAAACTTCTGAATTTTCGATTTTGAAATGTTTTTTCAACGACTGTATTCAAACTCTGCTTACTAACACCGTATTTTCTCGTGCACAACAAACTTAGACCATTTCTTCATACTACAGCATCGCCGGATTTTTCAATAACTCGTTGTAAAAGAAACAATTGTAGAAAAATGTGTTTGTGACCTACCTTTGTTTACAGATTTTCGCTCTATGCAACTACCTCGGTAGAGGCCGGATATCACGAGGAAACAAAATGCCGTTGACTCTTTTTGGAGCTAGTTTCTCTGTTTACCACCCGTGAAGAAAACACTGTCGCTTTTCAACTAAAAACCTCGTAACTGCAGCTTGTTTTAAGCTGCAGTTATGAGGTTTTTTGTTGAAAAGCAGCGATATACGTTTTAGAATTCAAAACCTCTATAAATGTGTTGCGGTTGTCTTTTATCGATAAGTTTAGGTCTCATGGCGGCCGCGATCTGTCTGCACGAATTTAGCTATGAATAACAACAAAACACTGTCGCTTTTCAACTAAAAACCTCGTAACTGCAGCTTGTTTTAAGCTGCAGTTATGAGGTTTTTTGTTGAAAAGCAGCGATATACGTTTTAGAATTCAAACCTCTATAAATTGTTGCGGTTGTCTTTTATCGATAAGTTTAGGTCTCATGGCGGTCGTGATCTGTCTGCACGAATATCGCCATGAATAACAACAAAACACTGTCGCTTTTCAACTAAAAACCTCGTAACTGCAGCTTGTTTTAAGCTGCAGTTATGAGGTTTTTTGTTGAAAAGCAGTGATATAAGTTTTAGAATTCAAACCTCTATAAATTGTTGCGGTTGTCTTTTATCGATAAGTTTGGGTCTCATGGCGGCCGTGATCTGTCTGCACGAATATGGTCATGAATAACAACAAAACACTGTCGCTTTTCAACTAAAAACCTCGTAACTGCAGCTTGTTTTAAGCTGCAGTTATGAGGTTTTTTGTTGTAAAGCAGCGATATACAATTCAAACCTCTATAAATTGTTGCGGTTGTCTTTTATCGATAAGTTTAGGTCTCATGCCGGCCGTGATCTGTCTGCACGAATATAGCCATGAATTGCAAGAAAACACTGTCACTTTTCAAATAAAAACCTCGTAACTGCAGCTTGTTTTAAGCTGCAGTTATGATGTTTTTTGTTGAAAAGCATCTATATATGTTTTAGAATTCAAACCTCTATATATTGTTGCGGTTGTCTTTTATCGATAAGTTTAGGTCTCATGGCGACTTAATCCGAGTCTTCTCTGATGTAAATACGCTCTTTGATATTTTGATTTTTTCGCTATGTACGAAAAATCAAAATATCAAAGAGCGTATTTACATCAGAGAAGACTCGGATTAATGGCGACTGTGATCTGTCTGCACGAATATAGCCATGAATTGCAGGAAAATACATTTTTATAGATTCCACACAATTCTGAGTGTCTCTGGTACATGTTTTTGTACAATATAATACTGAAAATATTGAAAAAAAATTTAGAAAATTCTGGTTTTTAGCTTTTCTTCTTTTGTCTCAATGTTTTCAGAAATATGTTTTATTTAGACTGTGATCTTTCTACACGATAAAATGCATAAATAACAACAAAACACACACTTTAATACTTTCCCAAACAAGACCTGGTTTTGACATCCCTAATAGAGAAGGCTTAAGAAAACATTGAAACAAAAGAAGAAACTGCTGATAACCAGCAGTTTCTCCCTTTGTCTCAATAATTTTCGTGCTATATATATTACACACAAATTCTATCTTTATCGAGATATATTTTGTTGTTGGCAGCAGCTTTGAAAATGTTTTGCTGTTTGGGAAAGAGCTAAAGAATCACTACGTTAATGTCTCAGTTTCTCTGGTGCGTGTTTCTGTACAATAAAATACTCATAATATTGAGACAAAAGAAGAAGATACTGGTTATCAGAGTTTTTTCGTTTGTCCCAATGCATTCTTAGAAAAGATTGAGGCATTTTCTTCTTTTGCATCCATATATTCCAAAGCCAATTCTATTAGGGACGTCAAAACCAGGTCTTAGTTTGGGAAAGGGTTAAAGGGCCTATATATTTATGTCTGAATTTCGTTAATGGTACTTGTTTCTGTATAATGTACAGTGTAAAACTGAACAATTGTGAAAAAAGAAGAAAAAGCTAGTTATCAGCATTTTTCTCTCAATATTTTCAGAAGTCTTTTCTAATATGAATATAAAAACTCAGCCATTTCTGAGAAAGTGATTTTGTTTATATCAAGTTGAGTTGGTTCTGTTGGCTTTTGTTGCCACACTTATGGTCCCCTGATGATACAGACTAATTTCTTTCATGTATTTCAAATATCTTTTCAAAGATTTTGTAGTAGAGAATTAATTTTGGTGAAGTTGGCAGACTAACAAATAATATCAACAAATGTGGCATTGAATAACAACAAACAAACAAAACACTCTTTGCAGAATCCATACATTTTTTTTCCTTATTTGCTTTTGCAGTTGTTTGTTTATTTCAATCATTGGTTGGTTCTTTAATAAAGTGTTCCATAGAAAAAATAACGAAACAAACAAACAATCAACCAGTTTGACATATGACATTACGACATTCAATTTTATTTTCAGGTTAACAGGTACATCCGCGTCAAGAAGGGATTTACCCTTTCCCAAAACGACTAAAGATATACTTGTCCAAATTCAAAGGTGTAACAGCTGTAGACAACAAACAAAACGCACTTTAAAAAAATTAAAAGGGAAGGGGACAAGTTGGTTGTAGCCATTTTTTTCTTTTTGCTACTGATTTCAAAAGATGTATTTATAAAGACTTCAAAAATAAGATTATAAGGATCGACCATGTAAACTGATACTTGCCATGAATAACTGCAAAACACAAACAATCTTCACAGAATACATGCGTTTTTTTTTCTCAGTTTCCCTGGTAGTTCTTGTTTATTTCAAGCCTGTGTTGTTTCTTTACTTTTATTGTTAAGAAAAACAAACAACAGCTAAAACAAAAACAAACAAAAATCCCGAATGAAACAAACAAATAACGAATCATTCAATTTGGTATGTTAACTGCATTGCCACATTCAATTTTGTTTTAAGGTTATCAGGTACATCTGCGTCAACAAGGAATTAACACTTTCCCAGAATGACTAAAATTTAGACCAAAATCAAGTAATCGAAATTAACACCTGAATCCCATTTAAATGCATACCAAATACCCATTAGAAGCCACGAATGACTCCATGTGGGTATTTGGTATGTATTTTATATGCATTCTACATTTAAAAATAATCCCCAAGAAATGCCCTGAAGACCCCACTTCAACAGTGTGGGGATACCTACCTCACAGCCTCCCCTGATGCATTGGGCATACGTTTTGCGTACACTTTATTTTCGGCTAGCTACGCCATTGAAATGTGCTGCAGACGAAAAGCTGGAACTGCTCGTACCGCTTTCAAAAAAAAAAAAAAAAAACAAAACAAAGAAAACTCTAGATGTCGACCTTGTATGTTGTTTTATTATTATTTTTTTTTTTATTGTTTTCTGAAGTATATGTATTTGTATCTTTATTTGTCTGAGACTTCAAAAGAAAGTTTTAAAAGGGGCGAAAATAAGGATTGGTTCATGTTAACTGATTCTGTATTTTTCCCGAGAGGATTGGTGTTGTCATTTTTTTCCTAGAATTTGATCAAGGTCTGCATTTACAGTTTTTCTCTGAGGCTTCTTTGCAAAAGCTGCTTACAGTTTTTATCCATGAACCCTTTCCCAAACGGAAATCCGTTTCGAATTGAAATTAAGAAGCTGTAACATACAACAAAATGAGTGTTAATCAATATAGGATTTGTATTCAAAACAACCTAGAAAGTATTGAGACAAAGGCAGAAAAGGGTCGGTTATAGGTATTTTGCTTCATTTTTTTTTTGTTAATGCTTTAGCAAGTTTTTCGGAACCAAGGCTAGTTTGGGCAAGGGATAACATTTGCATCCATTTCGTTATTAAGGTATATTTTTTTTAAAGAAAATGCAGTTCTAAAGAAGTATCTTAACATGTTTTTCGAATAGCAAGAACACACCGAGGGCTAAGTGCAAAAGTATCTTAACTACATTTTGTAAAATTTACGGGAGAGGAAAAAACTGAATAACCTTTTTAAAGTAAAAGAGATGAAATTATTTTTTAAAATACATTAATCATTTTATCCTTTAATTTCAAATCCAACCCCTATGTTGTGGGTACTCATTGGATTAGACTAGACGACTCTAATGGTTATCAAAAATCAGGGTTTGTTGAAAATTTAGCGAAATATTTCCTTTTAAAAAGCCATCGCCCTCTCCTCTTTTTATCTCTAGACAAACATCTTCCTTAGAATTTACGTTTTATACCGTTGCTTTTCAACAAAAACATCGTAACTGCAGCTTGTTTTAGCTGCAGTTACGAGGTTTTTGTTGAAAAGCAGTGATATGCAAAATAGCTAGGACGTTGCAGACATCAAAGACACATTTCCATAAAGTTCGTATCAAAGAAGCCATTTATCTACCCATGTGTGTAATAATGCACAACAACTAAGATTGTATTTTAGATGTTGCATATATATGGACATCTTATAACTTAGATGCACAGTAAATCTTCTTTATTCCGGTTACGTAAACCCTTTCGCAAACAAGGCCTGGTTTTGACGCCCCTAATAGAATAGGCTTGGGAAAACATTGATGCAAAAAAAGAAAATGCTGATAAACCTTTTCTCCTATTGTCTCAATCTTTTCTGCGCTATATTTCAAGTGAGTCATATCTTTTCAATACCAATTTTGTTGTCTTTCACAGCTTTCAAACTTGAACAGTCCTATTTTTGGAAAGGGTTAAGGCACCATTCTTTCAAATTCTACGTACATACACAAACAAAACACCAGTGAAGTTGACACTCATTAAGTTGATATCGGATAAGTCGAATTCCTATTAAAGTCGAAGTGAAAATGTGGACATGCCGTCTTCAATGAATATCACACACTTATATTTTAAACTACAAGATTTATTTTCGAAACAAATATAGCCAAAATTCAAATTCAAATTCAAATTCTTTTATTCAAGAAAACTCTATGAGAGCATAAAAAGAAACAATATCAATGCATAACATACATAAATATTGCGAAAGGACCAAAGTTGAGAATATTTCAGTATAACGTTGAAGAAACGTTTCTATCATATTGAAAGATACGTATATTAGGAAAAGAAGTGAAATTGTCTGTTTCGAGCATCTTTTGCTTTTCTTTTAATATCGGGTATTTCAATAACGAACGAGCAACAAAAAAGTTACAAATAATTTTGATAGAAACTGAACAAAATCGGATAAGTCGAAATCCGGATATCTCGAGGTAAAACAACCTTCCAACAAACACTTGAATGATGCACATAGTTTACAGTAGCAATGGCCGATTGATGATGTTGAAATTTATACAATTAGGCATTAGTCCGTTCCAGTCTTGCATGCGTCAGACACATTCAAGATTTGAACCATCATATGTTAAGGCAAAGTTTGAGGCTCATAATTCAAACTTACAAACACTCAGTACCCTATCTTAAAGGATACTCTTTAGTGATTTCCTAGAATTTCCTAGAGGTTAATAGTTAATATTTGGATATGACATGTTTGGTCTTAAGCCCAAACCCTTTCCCAAACGACACAATTCATGACATGTCCGTTCAGTGGTGTCCTAATTCAGTTGTATTATTTATGAATGATCTATATGTTCTTAAAGTCCTTTTTCAAACAAAAATCTAAGTCCGAATAAATAAGCTTTGCAAAATAAAATTCAATGACATTAGAAATACAAAATACATGTATGCATATTGTAATTCTGAAAATTGAAAATATTAAGGGGGAAATGACTCCTCTATATTTCATCTATAGTTACCATCTAAGTAATCCGAGTCTTCTCTGATGAAATTTTGCTCTTTGATATTTGGATGTAGCTATTTACATATTTACATTTACAAAATGTATTTAAATAGCGACATCCGGATACCAAAGAGCGAATTTTCATCAGAGAAGACTCAGCAAAAAAGCTCCGAATATCAGAGGATTGGAAAGCATAATCTGTTATTTCTGATGCGATGTAATGGTGCCGCAGAGAACAAAAGCTTTTAAATAGACGTTATGTCATAATTACACCTTACATTTGTGATCTGTCACGCTAAAAGGAACCAACAGGGACGTCCATAAAAGCAATATGATTATGGGAAATACATCGTCGCTTTTCAACAAAAACCTCGTAACTGCAGCTTGTTTAAGCTGCAGTTACGAGTTTTTTGTTGAAAGCAGCGACATTCAGATTCGACAGTGGTCACCCAGATTTTCCATTTGGGAAAAGAAAAGTAGAATTAGTAAGACACGAATAAATCTAGATTCAGAGCATTATCTTTTTATGGTAAAATGTTTCAATTTTGGCCAGTCTGCGCTGTCGGCGCAAACTGGCTACGATTGAAACGTTTCTCATACTCCCCAATATGGCTCCTTTATATGGCGTGACGTGTGACAATTGTATTCTTATGAAAAAATTGTCCTACCTCCGTTGGCTTTTGTTTGTCCGGTTGACTGAGGCGGCAACACAACAGTCCCATTTTTATTCGTATTATCCTTTTCTGACTGATTGCCTTGCTTTCTATCCATTACGTCCAAACCGAAAGTCGTTCTACGGGTACCATAACCACAACCGGAAGTTACAATATGTGTGACGTCATTGTTGTTTGAAACTGTGTAACTATTTTGAGCATTTCTCTCGCTGTTATGGAATGATTTCTCTTTAAAAATTAGATGAATGCCGATTGTCTTTTCTGAAGAAGTGGAATTCATCTCTCGAGTTATTTTTTCGAGTTGTAAACAAGGTGTTAACGTATCACGTGATGTCAATATATTCATCCTTTCTATGACGTCGATAATTTCCCCGTACATCCTGGCGTTAACGTCGTTGTTGGAAACAATCCATGATTTCGTTTCGGTGACATCATTACGTTGTCGATGGTTTTCGTCAGGATTTTTGAGATCGCTGGCCAGTAGTTGGTCAATAGTATTAAACATGAACAACACAAAATATGCAAGTTTGGTTCGATCACGGTATCTATATTCCGACGCCATGTTTTTAAACTAACAGAAACACAATCACACACAAAATGTAATCCTCAATAAACACCGAAATACTCCAATCTCACTTGTTGTTGGTAGAAAGTTTTTCATGTGTTTGTCATCCTTTCGAAACCTGAAAACACAAAAATAATTGAGTTACATGCATAATTATCACGGTGTATAATCACGTGATACAACAATTTTAGAAAATCTTCAATAACTTTGTTAATATAATAACTTTGTTAATATGGGACCAATTTCAAATCGGTTTAAAGCAGAGGAGGTGAACAGACGTCACGCATTAGATGAATATGGTAGATTTTTGAGAAATCAATCGATAAAAAAGTTATTGCATATCAACAAAAAAATTGGTTGATCTTCAATAACTTTTTAACTAGTTGGTATTTCAAAAATCAATCACGGCCAGCTTATTTCTGGCATTTTTTCACCTTCTCTTCTTCAAATCGAATTCAATTTGGTCAAGTATCAACAAAAATATCGACGACTTTCTGAAATATTGAGTCATGTGATTAACCACTGTGATCATATGGAATAGTGGTACATATACTCCGATGCCACCTTTATATAAGTAGCAGAAACTGCTCTTTCCCTCAGATTTTGGCACTGAAGATACTACAATTGCACCTTTGTTAGTAAAAAAAACATTTGTAGGACACCGTTGGAAAAAAGAACAAAACAAAGAATTATAAATGAGCATGTTTGGTGTCACGCAAACAAATCTTCAACGATCCTTTTCTAAACAACCATATGATCTACAGAGTGTCCCAATAAAAACGGAACCCATTTTTGAAAGTGAATTGCCCATGTATCAAGTAATATGTTTCCACCAAATTTAGATATGCAATAGAAAAGACAGTTTTCTATTAGCAGTTAAAATTTGGTTGAAAAATGTCCATTTCTTTTGAAAATATTGGCAATCAAATGCATGCACCCAAAAAACCATTTTAACACGATATCGATTTTTCCGTTTTGCAATGCTCACCTACACTCATTGATGACGCGTCACACTAATCTTGTTTAATATATTCAGTACAGTACAAAAGTGATGTTGAAACATTTCACTTTCAATGTCGCATATTCATTTAATCTTTTCTGCTAATAAATACACTGCTAGAGCTGCGATGTAGCCAATACAAAAATGAATACAAACAAAACATCAAAGTGTATAACAGATTCGCAATACATGTAATCATATAACTTATTTTATTACTGACCATTATGCCGGTCAGCGCTCAAATGACAAGTACTTTAAAATTATTTCAAACTGCCACCATATGGACTAAATTTGCACATTCGGCACTTGTATAGTGGTCCCAGATATTTGTAAACAAACTTTGTACCTATAATACATGTTATTATAGAGACGCACGCGTAAATTATCTCGTCAATATTACATAAAATTACTGACTGTCATCGATATGATTTTGTTTTGACCAGTATAACCTATAATTAGTAAATGAGAATGGTCTTTTATTGTCTGGCGAGAATCAGAATATCGTGGGACCACGATTTATATCAAATTTTGAGAAAATTGGTACGCACATGTACAACGGTAAAGAATTCAACAGATGACCGTCAGTGCGCTTTTACGAACAAACAAGGCGCAAAAATCGATTTCGTGTTAAAACGGTTTTTTAGTGTCTTTATTAAATTGCATGTAACTTTGGAACCAATACATATTTTGAATTGAAATTTAGAACACATATGCAAAAATAATGTATCTTTAGCACTGCAAATTCAAAAATTAGATTTTTTGCTTACGCTTTACAATATTTGACTTTGAAAGAGGGTTCCGTTTTTTTGGGACTCTCTGTATAGTCTGGTAAAGCTTTTTATGTCCCCGTATCGAGAGATCGGGGGTGTATTGTTTTACTCTTGTCCGCCTGTCTGTCTGTCTGTCCGAAAACTTAACATTTTGCCATTTCTCCAAAGGTATTCAACATACAAAGCTGAAATTTGGTATGTAACTTCCTTTCAATGATATCTATCTGTTCCAAGCAGTCCTCAAGGTCATCTGGTAACCCTTATCAACCCTTATCACGAAATTTAACATTTTAGAAAAACAGCCATTTCGGGGGCACTCGTGTTTCACAAACACATTTTAGGGATGGGGGGGGGGGGGGTTACAGAATTTGATGTAAATTACCCGTTATGTGGCCATTTTGAGATTCATAAAACATCGGGGTTATTTCAGGGGCGTCATTACGTATAAGAACTTATTCGAGCGCGGTCGCGTACCAGCAGTTTCTCCTTTTGTCTCAATATTTTCTGTGCCATAGTTTAAAGAAATCCTATCTTTAATAACATCCATTTTGTTATTTGTGGCAGCTTTTGTCGTTTGGGAAAGGTTTAAATAGGTAAAAATGTTAACATGTGATATTACATCGTGACTGGGCTAAAACTATCTGCTTTTAACGTCACTTATGAAAAATTCTTTGGAAATATTGAGACAAAAGAAGAAATTTCTGATAACCATATTTAAAAAACTCAATTACGTATGTGCTATATTGTACAGAAATACTTTTAGGTATCATGTTTAACATTAATTTTATTGTCTGTAGCAGCTTTCAGATAGAACCAACTAAATGATTATCATTATTTTTGGCAAGGTCTAATTCTATCTCAAACGACAAAATTTACGGTTTTCATATATGAAAGCTGCTAAAGACGACTATACATGTATGGATGTTGATAAAGAACGAATTTGTGTAAAGTATATAGCACATCATATAAAACGTTGAGACAAAAGAAGAAGAAGGTTATCGGCATTTTCTCCTTTTGTCTTAATGTTTTCATGAATATTTTCTATCAAGGACGTCAAAACAATATTTTACTTAGGGAAAGATATAATTCTATATTTGTATGAACAATGCTGTGTTTTGTCAGACAAAATGCTGAATTGGGACAGTTAAAACTTTCCCCAGTAAAATGTTGGCTCGTTTCTATCGATTCGCTCGGCTATAAATCCTGTATATTCTTTAACTGGCCTCCATCCAAATGCAGGAGAAGTTTTGGAGACGAAGACTATTCTAAAAATACAAATGACCCGGGACCAGTAAAATATCCCTTGTAGTATTTCGCTGCTTTTCTTCAAAAACCTCGTATCTGCAGCTTAAAACAAGCTGCAGATACGAGGTTTTTGCAGAACAGCGACGATTTGCGACGGCAATGTTTGCAGATCAGCCTGTGACTTAGTGCTGTCTGATTGACATCTATACAAAGTTTGCTAAAGGTTGTATAAATAAGCTATTGAAGAACAATACGATTCTTGATGAGACTACATGTTAAGCTAAAAAGCCTTCAAGGACCTTCCAGATTATGGCGAAAATGATTCGAACTTGAAAACTTAACTTTTAAATTGGACAAAAACGAACAAGAAGACTACAAAAGCGGAATAAATGTACATGATCGTTAGTGGTCATTTAATTCATCATAATAATGAAAGCATCAAACACGCGACGGACGACTTGCAACCTTTAACCCTTTCCCAAACGCCAAAATTTTAGGGTGATCTACTTCGAAAACTGCCACAAATGACAAAATAGATGTTACAAAAGAATTTGTGTAAAATATGGCATACAAAATATTGAGACAAAAGGAGAAACTGCTGGTTATCAGCAGTTTCTTCTTTTGTTTCAATGTTTTCCCAAGCAAATTCTACTAGGGATGTCAAAACCAGGTTTTGTTCGGGAAAGGGTTGATTATGTTATTAAGGTATACAGACCATTATTAAAAACGCCACTTTCTAGCTTTACGAAATGCATCAAATTACACACACTTGTAAAAATATACTTCACATTAGTTGATTCATCGAGCTGGATTTCAAGATTATACCTCCAGAAGAAAATAATTCACAAATATTATTTTACTCTATTTTCATATGCAAGGGATGTAATTTTGAACAGTTTTGTCAAATATTTCCAAAAGTATGCATTGATTCAAAATTCTAAACCGTTCAAAATGCTTAATGTTTGTATTTGAAATGGGAATGTAACAAAGTTAAGGAATTACTTGCACTTTTCATATTTCTCATCTAGCTTTTTAGCGCGAATGATGAGTTGCATACCTTAAACAAGATTTGAATGGAGAGTAAAAAAGAGACTATATAATTTGGATCTACATGCACTTCTTTTCTTTATGCGCGTATCATGTTTGTCTAAAATATAGGTGTTTGTGTCTAAGACGTTATGTTAAATGGTTACGCTAAAGTGAAGTGTAATAGGCAATTTTAGGTAGTCAACCTCTAACTTGATACTACCTTAAATACAATTGACAATAAGTGCAAAAGCTATTGTTATACGGTTCGAGAAACCATACTTTGTGATACTAGTTTTGAAAGCGAAAACATATTTTCCCCCGACAAATGATGTATATTCGATCGTCTAAGTCGTGCTATGTTTTAATTGGATTCTGTTCAAATACAATATGTACATTTGACGGAAAACATTATTTATTTAGAGCAGGCCAGCAGGAAACAAGTTTACAGTGGGGGAGCTAATTTCTCACCGATGGGTGGGGTGGGTTGTTGCTCATTCAGAGGGATGTATAAATGATCTTTATAGACCATGCCGATAACATTAAAGTGACATTTCACATTTACTTCATTATTTTAAAGCATGTCTTGATGCAAAGGTTGTTTTTTCTAATGCGTAAAAATGCTATCAGTTTTTTTAATGTTTTATTTATAAGGGAAAACTATGCCTTTAAAGTTGAGACAGAAATGACAAATCCTATATAAATATGAACTGTTGTCCACAACAATTTGTCTAATTTTAGCACAAAAAAATATATTTCTCGTTAACGGTTCAATATTTTGACTCGAAATTTTCAGAATTTCCATAAGAAAAGATGCTCTTTCAGATAGAATACAAGTAAAATTTATTTAAAAATGATTGTGAAATGTCACTTTAAATTACTTTATGGATTTTTTAATGAATTCTGAAAAAGGTACAACCAAGACAATCCTTGCAATTCATTAATGACACTCGTTTTAGAGAAAATGCTTTCTAAATGAATTTTATTTCAAATATACTAAAGTAAGTGATTTTTTGCCAAACACCAGTTTCCAGAGGACAATATTTAGATCTACTAGATGTTGTTTAGTGCCGAAAGGACCCGCCCATGTCTTTCGCCCCCGAAAAAAATCTTTGAAGGAATCTAACAATTTCCAATAACGCACTTAAAGATTATTAGTAATACATTTGTATTATTAAAGGGACATTTCATTCCAATTTTAATATTCTAAAGTAAGTCCTGATGCCAAGATTGGTTATTCTAATGAGTATAAATACTATTAGTTTTTTTTAAGTTGTTGCCAATAAGCGAGAAACACGCATTTAAAGTTGAGACATAATCGATAAATTGCATATAAATCCGAACTGTTGTCCACAACAATTTGTTCAATTTTAACACAAAAATATAAATTTCTCGTAAACGGCGCAATATTTTGGCTTGAAATTTTCAGAATTTTCATAAGGAAATATGCTCTTTCAGACAAATATAAAAGTAAAATTTATGACAAAAAATTCTGAAGTGTCACTTTAACTGTATTGAAATACATTGGTTGCATACCGATGTAAGGCTACATGAAGGTGTGTCACAGTAAAAATGAGTGACCCATTCGTCCTCATGTTCTTACGGCCTGTAGAACATCGAACATCGAGTGTAGGAACAATGTTGATACTATCAGGTGATTGAGTGCTTATAAATTTTTAAATTCTCTAAAAGAGAATAATGCTTAAACCCATTAACACGTTTTTAATAATCCAGAAGATGTCAGTGAAGTAAATACTTAACCCTTTCCCAAACAAGACCTGGTTTTGACGTCCCGAATCGAAATGGCTTATGAAAACATTGAAACAAAAGAAGAAACTGCTGAGAACCAGCAGTTTCTCATTTTGTCTAAATATTTTCTATGCCATATTTTACACAAATTCTATCTTTAATAATATCCATTTTGTCATTTGTAGCAGTTTTTGAAGTGGATCACCCTAAAATTTTGCCGTTTTGGAAAGGGTTAACCTAATGGTGCGTATGGAGGCTGATGATATTAATCTGAAAACAAAAGCATTATTTTAGTACAAATGATTAACTGGTGCATTTGAAACCTGTGATGCTGCTTTTTATCTGAATGAAAAATATAGTCCTAATTTAGTAGATGCGATTCGGGAAAAAACATTGTGGGAAATGAAGAAATTCCTTGTGACAAGCCATTTCTTCATATTGAATGATGTTTTCCATAGCCTTTATCTTCTGGAGCGCCAAAGGGGCGTCACTGTTTGGGAACAGGTTAAGAAACAAAACAATTTTCAAAAGCCCTTGTGGCTTATTGACAGAACACATTTTTCTAACTCTTCTTTTAATTTCGAAATATTGCTTCTATAACATGTAATAAAAAGGGAGAGAAAAAACATCATCGAATGTCCACGCGGCTTAGCCACGCCCTGCAAGATGAAAATAACACAGTATACATTTCGTTTAACGATATTTTTTAGTATATAACACGAATTCTGGTAAATTAGACCCTAAATGATTTTATTTACCTATTCTCTTTTGATAATTACAGGGGAACAATGTTACAATAATTTATATAAAAATAAAAATAAAATGTATATATTTACAAATATTAGCCTACTTTACCTTTCGCTTAACCATTATTTGTTTACAAGGGTTCTAGTAAATCCATGAATAATACCACACACGTTTAATCCAATTGTGAACGATTGAATAAAATAAAAGCCTTTCAACTCGCGCGACGCCAATGTGAAGAATCGGTTTCCAAAGTGACTGTGTTGCAGCATATATCACACAGTTATAGCCAAAGTAGAAAATTTAATTTCTAAAATCAATATTTTTTAACTAAATCCAATATTGTGGGTACTGTTTAGAATCGTCTCGAAGAGACGATTCTAACGAGTACCCACAATACAGGATTTGGTTGAGAAATAACCGAGAAAATAAATATTTTAAAATACCAAATATTGATATCCCTAGCGCTGCATATATCAGCGTTGTCTGACAAGCTATACGAGGCTCTCCTCGGCTCTACTAATGTTCAATATATGATATGACAGAGAGAGGGAAGGCCGTGTCACGCGCAATATTGATTCGAGCTTCATAACTAAGGTACGGTTGTAAATCTTTAATAAAGAGGTTGTAAAAACGCGATATACAATCGATTCCGGCACCTTCACTCGCCCAGCAAATTGAACCCTACGACGCACTCAGGCGATTAAAAAAAATATATAAAATCATCCCATAGATATTTAGACCTATTATTAAAGGGGGAATGGCACTTAAAATCATGCAAAATTTCCGAGAACTTCGTACAAAATAAATTTGTATTATGAAAATATGGCCTTTAAATTGCATCTATGCCAAATCTTAGCTTTCTATCTTGTGTATTGGCTAGGATGTCGACGGATTTAAAACCCCATATGTTCCATTATTGTAAATATTATCCCTGGGACAACAAATCATGGGGTTTTAAATCCGTCGACATCTAAGCCAATACACAAGGTAGATTTGGCATATATGCAATTTAAAGACCATATCTTAATAATATATATTTATTTTTTTGTACGAAGTTCTCGGAAAATTTGCAAGATGTCAAGTGTTATTCTGCCTTTAAAAACACGAAAATACCCTCCTTCTAAGATGCCTTGGTACAAATGACTGTGTGAAGCGTCAAACTATTTGAACAACCTTAAAGTGACATTTCAGAATTTTTTGTCATAAATTTACTTTTATTTTCATCTGAAAGAGCATATTTCCTTATGAAAATTCTAAAAATTTCAAGCTTAAATATTGCGCCGTTTACGAGAAATTTATATTTTTGTGTTAAAATTGAACAAATTGTTGTGGACAACAGTTCGAATTTATATGCAATTTATCGATTATGTCTCAACTTTAATACTCATTAGAATAACCAATTTTGGCACCAAGACATGATTTAAAAAATTGAAATTGGAATGAAGTGTCCCTTTAATATGTTACAAACAATGTGTGAAATCATTGATTTCATGAAATGGCTGAAAAAGGGAAAAATAAAATAGGTAACAACGACTAGCATCAACTAGATATATTTTGATTAGAAATCATCGCATATTTGTTAAATTTATATTTGTAAAATAAACACAAGCACATATATATATGTATATGTATTAAGAGAGTCGCATTATTATTAAAACAGAACACCCAAATGTAATTTAAAAAAAAACTGTAGACATCTACGAACGCGGGATATTAATGTTTAGAGTTCGACAAACGTTTTGGACCAATGACATTGCGACTTATAGATTAAAAAATCGTCACTCTATATTGCATTAACTGGTCAACGCTAAGTCTATGTGAGCTCTATTTAAAGCCCCGCCCAGACTTTCTATGTATTAGATAGAGGCTGTATAGTAGATTCTACGCGAAATAAACATTCTAATGCGCGCAGCTAGCGGTTCATTGGAGACTGGGCGTGGCTATATATAGACGTCATATAAACTAGCCGGAAGCCCGTTTATGCGAAATAGAGCGGCGAAATTTCAAAATATACCGCAATTTCATTGGTCCAAAAAGGAGGTCGAACACTAAGGCAGGTTAGGAGAATTTCATCCAGAGTTTATTCATTTTTATCGACAGGCGACAGAATTACCGTAACTGCAGACTGAACAAACACATATTTATATTTTTGAAGCACAAAGACGTTTTTTGTAAACGATGTTTGAAATGAAAATTTCCAGTCAAATGTTGCATTTTTGTTCAAAAATACAAATACAAATGGGCCACTAACCCGAGAAAGGTCCCTTAAGGCATTTGAGTATATCATGGTTCTAGATCACCCGGCGTATCCACGCAGTCTGATCCAGAACTATATTTTTTCTCCAATAACATCTTCATGAATTGCAGCAACTGTAGGAAATAATTGTGGATCCCGATCGCTGAGGCACTGAGGAACCCTTTTCCAGATTCAGGCTCAAGTGTATTTTTGAAATATTTCCCCCCTTCGTTTCTATTTATTTCCAACGTGTTCGCTTTAAATTGAGACAAAAGAATGTGGTGCCCGTCTTGCTTTTGCGGTTCAACTATCGATTCTTTTGAATGTGTCTGCCAATTTTCTATGAAATGAAATCCACAATAAATAAATGATTGAATTCGTCCACGGAAGCATGCTTTGAATACTTTTATGGCGGCTCTCATTGAAAAATGGAATTTGTATAGAAACTATCGTCTTGCCACGATTCTATTACACTTGTTTACAAAATTCCTATACGTAAACAACGAAATATCGATTTCCAAACTACTGTAATTGTGCATGTGATGGTTTGAATCTTGCAGGTGTCGCACACCTGCAAGATTCAAACAACACATACAAAATTGTATTGAGAATTTAGATCGCTATTCCATTGTTTATATTTGTGAAATTTGTAAACATACGCAATGATTTCGAAACTGGACTATAGACCAGTTAGTCTTGGTAGTTTTATATGAACAAGCTTGCATCGCTAAACAATTAATTTCTGCAACTTTTATGAATTGTTCTCTAGACATTTAGGTACTATAATGGTCTTTTCTATGAAATTCAAGTTGCGGCTACATTGAAAGAGGTTAAAGAAACTCACATTTAAGCAGTGCTAGCTTCATTGGAAACATATTTGAAATCAATTCAAATGAATTTCATGAAACCGACCATAATTGTTTCTTCATTTATTCCTGCGTCCGAAACGGTAAGCGTCTCAATTCCAGGTCAATTTCTCTTTTCACTGTTTTTGTCCAACAAAGTCGGGTAACCGCACAGATCGCGCAGACTGAACGGTTGATTCTATTCACATTTGCAAGAAGGTTGGTTGTCAACATTTTCTCTGGTTGCCTCAATACCTTCCAAAGGATTTTCTGTTTCTAGGCATGTCAAAAGCAGGCCCTGGTTTCTCGAAAAAAACTACAAAAAAGTACATAGGCTACTGATGAGTACATGCTCAACTTCAATGGAATACTCTCTAACGTTGAAGGGTATTTGATTGAAGTGCGTGTGGATTTCGTGTGATTTGAGTACGATTCTCAGATTTGAGTCTGAGAACGTACTTAAGTATTTTCGAGAAACCGGGGCCAGGTCGTTTCTTTTAAATGGCTGAGTTTTCCAACATCTCTTATTGTTTTCTCCAACGGGAAAAAATGACAGAGAACGTACTTTTGTAAATGTCCATTATCAGGTGTGTTTTGTCTATACATGTATTTTTCTGTATTAATTCACATATACCTGTTGTCATAGCAACGGTTTTCTATTACCAATAATCAGTAAATGATATATCATTTTACAGGCGCCATAGTAATAAGAGCAGTTTTGTGGGTAACAGCGCATTTATTGTAAATACATATAGAATTGAATTGACTTATCTCAGTTTTGCGTGCATTCATTCAAAATGACCGTTACCTTTGTGGCTATCTTGGCATTTATTAGCGAAATTCAATACATTTTTCTCGGTAGATCTAATCCTTAATTATGATCATGTGTGGTTCAAAACCATGTTTTTGTGCATCATTACTGAAAAAAATGGAAATTCTTTAAAGAAAAGAATAAAATGCTGACAACCAGTATTTCTGTTTTTCTCTTTCAAATTAATAATATCCTCTATCGTTTCAAATAAAAGGGGTCCATGTTAGATAAGGGATGTGAACAACATATGGAAAGTCAGAGTTTTCTCCGTTTCGAATTTTCCTTGGACAGAAATAATCTTCCCATACGGGATGGCCGATCCACACAATATTTCTTGAATATGCCTTTTACCTGTTTTTATGTTAAAGTGACATTTCACATTTATTTCATTTTGTTAAAGTATGTATTGATGCAAAGATTGTTTATTCTAATGCGTAGAAATGCTATCAGTTGTTTAAAGTTGTTATTTATAAGCAAAAAATACGCCGTTTAAAGCTGCTATTTCCCATATTTGGACCCAAAATTTGTCAAAAACAAACGAAATGTACACTTTTTAAGCTTTATATGACCTGATTAAATGATTAAGACAAACTGGTTGAAGCAACGACTCATTTTTTCGCAATTTGATACCAAATTCACGAAGCGATGTCGAAAGTAGGTCAAAAACAGTAGGACATGCGACTTTCTTAAATGACGTCACAACATACATGATGACGTCATTTTGAATTTCAAGTATGGATCTCGTTTGAATCTTGGTCCGCGCTGTATGCGCATGCGTGACAGTTAAAAAATAAATTCAACCGCATCTGTGACGGAGTTGAATTTGGGTTTGGATTCTCCGTAAATTCGGCTATCTCTCTTATATTTTCAGCCCAATCTCTGTCTTTATCGCATATCATTAACCATTCTGAGGTGCCCAACACAAAAGGTTTGCATATTTTTTAAAGAAAATCTTTTTTTGCAATTAGACCATCTGTTACCCTCCAGCTTTAAGTTGAGACAGAAATGACAAATTCTATACAAATCTGAACTGTTGTCCATAACAATTTGTAATTTTTAGCCCAAAAATATATATTTCTCGTGAACGGTTCAATGTTTTGGCTTGAAATTTTCAGAGTTTTCATAAGAAAACATGCTCTTTCAGATAGAAGAAAAGTAAAATTTATGTAAAAATAATCGTGAAATGTCACTTTCAGACAACCTTGCATAAGCTCCTCTAACATAATAATCTTTGTTATGTTACCTCCCCAACTCTCTTCTTTTTCTCCATGTTCGAACCATTTTACTCGATATTTCACTTCATTGTACATTGAAACAGTCGAGTTCGGTTCTTATAAGTCTGAAAATATCAGCAGTTTCTTCTTTTGTTTCACTGTTTTCCCGAGCCTTTTCAATTAGGGACGTCAAACCAAGGTCTTGTTTGGGAAAGGGTTAAAGGACAAACAAATTCGTACTCATTGTCCCTATTCGTTACCAACAAGATAAAGCCTATGGAAAACAATGTGTAAAATATAGAAAATGCTTGTAACAAGCCATTTCTTCATTTCCCACGGTGTTTGTCTACAAAATAAGTAATGATCTTAATAATCTACTTTTAAAACATAAAAAGACCGAAAATTTGAGATTTCATGCATTTGAAGATGTTGTCTGCAACATCTTTGAATTTTGAACTTTAAAAAAAAGTGTCGTCTGGTAATGGATTAACCATTTGCCAAACAAGACCTGGTTTTGACGTCTATAAAAGAAAGGACTTTGGAAAACATTGAGACAAAAGAAGAAACTGCTGATAATCAGCAGTTTCTCCTTTTGTCTCAATATTTTTTGAGCTATATATCATACACAAAGCTCATCTCTATCGACATTCATTTTGTCGTCTGCAACATATTTGACATTGGACCGCCATTAAATTTGCCGTGTGGGAAGGAGTTAAGAGAAACCGGGCCGTATAGCCCATTATTGCACAGTGACGCCTTTCGACTAGCTCACAAGAAAAGGCTTAAGAAAACATTGTGGAAAATGAAGAAATGCTTGTGACAAGCAATTTCTTCATTTTCCACACTATTTTCTAACCCAAACTGAAAATATTTTGAAAAATTCATCAACTTGAAATTGTCGTCTGCTACACCTTTCGATTTAGAACAGTCCAAAATTTTGCCGTCTGGTAATGTGATAAAACCGCTAGAAAATTTCTTGAAAATAAGCACGACGTAGGATTTTTAATTCCAATTTTAAAACCAATGTACCATTTTATTCATTTCCTACAATGCTTTTCTATATAAAAATGAAATTTCATGCGATTGAAAATTTGTCTGCAACACTTTTGAATTTAGACTAGTCTGAAATTTTGTCGTCAGGTAATGGGTTAACTTTTAGGCAAAATTTAGGTCTGTCTAAATCCAAAGACCACACAGACGCCCATTTCAGATGAATGAAATTTTACAATTTTGGTGTTTCAGGATAGAAAACATTGTGGGAAATGAAGAAATTGCTTATGACAAGCACTTTCTTCATTTTCCAAAATGTTTTCAACGCCTTTATTTTAGGGGCGTCAGAAAGCGTCTTTGTGTTGTAATGGGTTAAGAGAAACTAGACCGAATAAAATGCAAGAAGATATATTGAAAATAAGCACGACGTAGGGGCCTACAATTTTCAATTCCAATTTTAAAATCAATGCATCACTGACTTAAAAAGTTTCTCAAGATATTGAAATTCTGAAATATTTGAAATCAGAAAATCAATTGCATTTGTAAGGCATCTTAACTTTTGTATCTACTTGTCAGGAAAATCGAGCCCTGGCATGCAAAAATGAGCTTTCTGCTACAAACAGAAATGTTTACCCTTTTCCAAACGACAAAAAGTTAATGTGGTCCAATTCTCAGTTAAAAAGCTATTGCATAACACAAATGGATATGATGTTGATGTTGATAAATATTTGGAATTCTATTCCATATAGCATAGAAACAAAGCTAAACCCTTTCTCAAACGATAAAATTTTAAGGTGATCCAATTTGAAAATTGCTGCAGACGACCAAATGGATGTTGAAAAAGAAAGTATTTGTATACAATGTAGCATAGAAAACAGTGAGACAAAAGAAGAAACTGCTGGACATCAGCAGTTTCTTCTTTTGTCTCAATGTTTTCCCAGGCTATTTATATCAGGGACGTCAAAACCAGGCCCCGGTTTCTCGAAAAAACTTTAGTATATACTCATGAGAACATGCTCAACTTCAAAGGAATACTCTCCAACGTTGAAGGGTATGCGATTAAAGTTCACGTGAATTCCGTGCGATTTGAGCACGGTGCTCAGATTTGAGCATGAGAACGTACTTAAGTTTTTTTGAGAAACCGGGGCCAGGTCTTGTTTTGGAAAGGGTTAAAGGTCACACGACATTTTATTGAAACTAAGAAAGGCATAAGATTTCCATTCAAGTGTAAAACAAATGTATCACTGAATTCACTCTTTCCAAAAAGACACAATTCTGAGATGGGTTCTTTTGAGCGAGATTTTTTAAAATTTCTGAAGATGTTTTTGACACGGCGTTTTTGAGACCGAGATTTTAAGCGAGGTGTTCCGAATGTTCCAGACTTCATACAAATGACGTCATCATGACGTCATTTGTATGAAGTATGGAGCATTCGGAACTCCGCGATTTAAGAATCATGGAGCATTCGGAACAACTCGGTCAATTCTATCCCATATAGATTCTACAGAATTTACCGAGGGGTTCCGAAAGAAGTATAGAGCAATGGCGGCTCCCAGTGATCGTCTTAATAATCTTGCTCAAAAGAGCGCTTTATCATAAAACATCTTAAGAAATCTCAAGATATCTCAAGAAATCTCGCTCTAAAGAACGCGGCTCTGGATTTGTCCAAGTTCAAAGGTGATGTAGCCGACAAGGTTAAAATGTCACGAAAGGCTGGATATTTAACCACAATTACATGAAAACATTGAAAGAAAAAGAGAAATTGATGATCATCTGTAGTTCCTTCCTTTCTCACACTGTTACCGATATACCTCTTTATTTTAGACGGGAAGACTATGAGTTGTTTTGGAAATAATTAACTCTTTACAAATAGGCAAAATTTTGGACTGTTCAAGTTTGAAAGCTGCGACAGACGACAAAGTTGACGTTGATGAAATAAGAATTACATACAATATAGATAATAAGAAAACATTGAGGCAAAAGAAGAAAATGCTGAGCATCAGCATTTTCTTCTTTTGCCTCAATGTTTTCCCAAGTCCATTTGTTCAGAGACGTAAAACCCATTTCTTGTTTGGAAAGGGTTAAACTTTCTCTAGCCATTGAAATTCTAAAATATTTGAAAAATGGAAATCAATTGTGCCAGGATCTAGAAAAGGCATCTATGCACGGCTGTGAATCAAGGGACACAAAATTTTCGTAATTTGAAAATGGTTTGAAGCAGGGGAGGGGAAACGCCAGGGATTAGCTAGATATTGTTCATTTTCTAGAGAGCAGCTGGTAAAAAGTTATTGGCGAGAAAATATTGTCGCTTTTCAACAAAAATCTCGTATCTGCAGCTTGTTTTAATCTGCAGTTATGAGATTTTCGATGAAAATCATCGATATGTTTTTATTTGACACGAGACGTCTAAATTGAGACGTATTATTGTATGATTTACATGAAATAGCAAGTGTTTAATTTTTGTTACGGAAAAGTTTAATAAAGTATTAAGCATCACCATAGAAACAATCTTGGTTTCAGAAATAAAATGAAATGTTACAAAATGTCAATTTCCCATGGGGAGAGTTAATTCTTTACTTAACAAACATTGGCAATGGTGTCCTTTATAGAAAAAAAAAGCTGGAAAACACTGATGAAAAATGAAGTTATTTTTGTAATTATTTTCTTGATTAAAGTATTCACTAAGTCTTTTTCCCGATGTAACAAAAAATGGCAACGAATTTTGTGGTAAAAATAGATTTGGTTTGCGGTTATGTTTGATATACCGATGGCATTGTTATAAAATCTCGTAACTACGGCTTGAATAAAGCCATAGTTACGAGATTTTATAACAACAACCACGAAATACTATTTGTTTGTCCGAAATTATGTCACGGTTAATTGGATAAAATCGCTCCCTATTGTTACCTTGGTCAACATTTATCACTTTGTCTGCAACTTTTCTTATTTGTTTAGAATTCCGTAAAAAGGTTGCTTTGAAAAGGACTATACGGTTATCTGAAACAAGCTTTGTTTTTGGATTTCTAATCTAAAACACTTTGGAAAAAACATATGGATAAGTAGGAAATATTATAAAAATAACATTTTTTCATTTCTTTTTATAGTTTCCAATTCTATGTTATTCAGATTTTCTATGCATAGTATTAAGGACTTAATCTTTAGCTGCTACGGTCCTACCACGAAAGGTTTTGATATTTCATTGTTTGGGGAAAGTTTACTTAAAACTCTTCAGATTAATTCTACTCTTTATCTATATTAAGGCCTGGTCACATATACAATTTCGCGTCCACATGACGGCTATCGCACGTCTAAAACAGAGGAATAATCCAATACAATTTTTGAACATGATGTGGCCGCGATATGGACGCGAAAGCGTACACTGAACCGCACAGCTAAATCCTCGCTTTTGTTTTCTGTATAACTAAGTTATCGCTCAATCAATCGCTTTGATTTTTCATATTTCATACATTTTTTCCGTCATTTTAGTCAAAAACAAATTTAATTTTACGTGTCATTTACGTCGTCCAACGTGCACATGCGTTTAAATATTTTGAAGTGCATGCACATGCATGCATCTTAACGAAAACCTGAATAATTCACCATGTCTTTATTCAATGATGATCGAGAGTAATTAAAAACATAATTTCGACAAGTTTTACCAACAAAATCTTATTTAAACAACGTAACAAAGACAGGTCTAAAACGTCACATGGTCGATACGTTGGATGAGATCGAATTTAACACGTGTAAAACAGTTTGCAAGTTAATAAAATCATTGAATAAATTCAGGAAGAGCAATATTAAAACAAACTACGAAGAAATAATTTGCTTTACACTATAACGTCACAAAAGTGACGTCAACACTATAAAACTAGTGGCTTATATGTCCGCCGTTTGCATGGCATCTGGAGCGCATAGAATTAATATAATAGACAATGAAAGCATTGAGGATAGTATTCTAAGTTTGCACTAAAGCGTTGTCCAACTCCTTAAGGGTTTGAGGCTGACGTACTTAATTCTTTATCCGACGCCCTAGGTCACTTATCCCAAAGGTGCTCAAAAGATTCAGATCCGGGAAATTCGATCGCCACGGAAGTACCCTGCTGCCGCTACACGTTCGGTGCTTGCTATGAATCGTATCAGGGTACTTCCGTGGTACTGGAAGTCCCCGGATCAGAATCCTGTCGAGCACCTTTTGGATGAGTTAGGACGTCGGATAAGAAATTAAGCACGCCAGTCTTGTAACACTTCAGGAATTGGAAAACGCTTTAGTGCAAGCTTGGAATGTTATCTCCCAAACCTTCATTGTCAATTACATTAATTCTATGAGCTCCAGATGCCGTGCAAACGGTGGACATAAAAGCTACTAGTTTTACAGTGTTGACGTCACTTTTGTGACGTTATAGTGTAAAGCAAATTATTTCTTCGTAGTTTGTTTCAATATTGCTCTTACTGAATGTATTCAATGATTTTATTAACTTGCAAACTGTTTTACACGTGTTAAATTCGATCTCATCCAACGTATCGACCATATCACGTTTTAGACCTGTCTTTGTTACGTTGTTTAAATAAGATTTTGTTGGTAAAACTTGTCGAAATTATGTTTTTAGTACTCCCGATCAACACTGAATAAAGACATGGTGAATTATTCAGGTTTTTGTTAAAATGCATGCGCATGCATTTCAAAATCGTAAAACGCACGTGCACGTTGCACAGCGTAAATGACACGTAAAATTAAATTTGTTTTTGACTAACATTGATTGGAAATATCTCATTTACTGAAATATGGAAAATCAAGGTGGTTCATTGTGTGATTACTTAGTTATACAATTAAACAAAAGTGAGGAGTTAGCTGTGCAGTTCAGTATATGTGATCAAGCCTTTATCATGACCTTTCAAGTTTTCAGACTGCACGGAATGCGTGGGATTTTCCAACCAAATACAACGATATAAACTAAACTCCTTCCGAAACAAGACCATGTTCTGACGTCCCTAATGGGAAACGCTTTGGAAAACATTTATACAAAAGAAGAAAATGCTGATAATCAGCATTTTCTTCTTTTACCTCAATATTTACATGCAATATCGTACACAAATCCATTTTTTATCAACAACCATTTCTAGTCCGTGGGCTGACTACACCCTAGGTCCCCCCCTACCGGGATTTTATGACACCTATATCATTGTAAAGCTTGATGAATTCCCTTTCAAATGCAACTTGTTGTTTGATATATAAGTGCTGGATAAGCATATGCGGTACGATTGATTATCTCCCCTTGAATTACAAAAAATACTTGTTTATAACTCACCATATACACATTTATGGGATCAAAAATAACCCAAATTTAAGCGCAAATGACCAAAATGCTTATAGATTTTATCAATTCACATCGTTAAATAGTAAAAGATAATTTCACACCAAAATTAGCACGAATTATGCCCCTTGAATATGCAAAAAACAAGAGAAAAATAGTATAGATATTGCCTTTGTTTATATTTACTTTGCATTTGGAAATCATTTTTCGCTTGTTTATATTTACTTTGCATTTGGAAATCATTTCCACAGCGAATAATTGCTAGAATTTGTATTAAAGTGTTTATTAGATGCCTTATAATAAAAATCAAAGTGTTGACTATCGACATTCTAGGATATACTCGACATTTCAAATGATTTTCAAGATGGCCGCCGCAAAATAAACTTGACTAAATATCGAAATATCACTGCTCTATAATTTGTTATCATGCTCTGTATGTAAATGAGATCATTTCTTAGGAAAATTGAGTATATTAAATTTTAAAAAATGTTGCCATGCTTATAATAGGCTTTTTTGTCATTTTTTTTTAAATTTTCAAAATGGCCGCCAAAATCTCAAAAGTGCAAAAATGATGTAAATGTTTTTCATTTCTGTAAATCTTCTGCACGTAATATTGTATCTTCAAATGTATTTCATTTTCTTATTAAACCTACATGATTCAACAAGTGAATGACATAACTTTGAAAATATATATTTCCAGAACGGTCCTAATTACCGTATAAATGGTAATAAATCCCCATTTCCATAAATTAAGTACTGAAGAAAATCCAAATTGATTATTTTCTAGGAGAGATAAGCATTTTTCCTCTTTGACAGAAACCATGTACCCGATTCTTTGATAATGAGTCCACATTGGAGTACGTCATTGGCATCTTTTTGCATGAAGGTTTTAAGTCTTATATGGACGCTTTGGATAATAGGTGTTATAGAGGGTATTAAGACATTAAAGGCTTATTTTGGTCATAAAGCGTTCAAGCTCTTTTTGTGGGTCGGATATGTTGAATACAAAACACCAATATCAACAATTTTGCTACGCCAAAAACGGCTTCTTCACTGTTAATTTACAGGACATATAATACAATACAATAATATGTATTTTATGTAATCTGCCTAAATGCTCAAATATGAGCATGGGTCAATGAATAACTGATCTAACCTTTTTTATGTTTAGATCGACATCTTCTCTCTTGAAATACTTTCCATCCAGGCCTATGCGCTATGGCCAAGCGATATAACCATAGCAGTTGAAAAAGGAGTTAAACTTAAATTAATTAACGTTAAAGGTGGTCAAGTGACATCAGTCCAGAAGTAAAGAAGTCCGAGAACGTTCCAAAGAACCACACCTAAACTGCATCAATAACTTTTTCATGAGACTTAAAATTGCAACCATTCATATCCCTTTTAGGAAAGAAGTCGATAGCATCAAGGTCATGTGGATAGGAAGGGTGTGATCTAAATTGATACCCATTTTTCTCGACAGTAATTGTACCAAATTATACTTTGGCAATTGTGTACTAATGTAATTTCCTGTTGCAAGCAGCGGTCACATTTTGAGCTTTTGCCACAAGGTTTCTCACGCACGGTCTGCTTCAGATTGTCTAGCAACTTGGCACAGTATGCTTCGTTAATTGTATCTTTCTTGGGTAATATGTTCAACAAAATATTTTATTGCAACCCCCAATTGTCCCAAAACATTGAATACTGAACCTTGTATGTAAAATATTGAATAATTTTCTTGGCCTTTCGGATTCCATACCAACGTACCTAGGACTCTGGACATTTTCTCATTCATAAGAATGCAACAAGTACTGGTAATCTTTTTGTCATTTGCTTATCGTTGATTAATTTTAGACCCAACAGTCTGTAAGTTTGTGCATCCTTTTGCGATCAAGCAATATCTTGAAAAAGATAATGCATGGACAATTTCTTACTTTAAATTGCTTATCAAATATACCAGATCTGTGAATTTATGATACATACCGTCGACAGTGGTTGCAACTTTGCCTTCAGACTGAGCATCATCTTCTTAAGTTGCTCTGTCGCGTTATAACCCCCCCCCCCCCAAGCACGATATTTTACTTAACACACACCCCCAGCACGATATTTTACTTGAGGATAAGATGGTACAGAAGACCAGTAAACTCATTATGCATGTTTTACCTTCATTCCCTTTTCAATACAAGTGTCGAACCATAGTAGGCTCTCCCTTTTTTTTGTGAAAAAGGCTTTCTAATCACCGTATATTTAGACAATTTTGTGCACATGTAATGACATATATAAATCGCGGATACCTTGGTTGATTGGAAATTGCTGATATGTGTTATTCATAGCTAGCCCTTGTGTTTTATGGATTTTACCACATCCTGATGTTAGCTTGTTGTCTTCCACAAAAGTTAGAATTCCAAAAACTAATTTGTGGTGAAGATGTACATATGTACAATTAATAACTGTTTATATTATCACATATACATTGTAAGTATTCTGAATTATAAAGGTGTGAAACGATGTCACTTGAATGCAATTTGATAAAGAAATGAATAATTCAGTTGCTATTATAGGAAATTTTAAATCATCAGTGCAAATATGAAATTGTCCAGTTTCAACTATCGCTTATTAGAATATATTTGGTTAACTGTGTTCCTGTTACATAACATTCCAATTAAATGAAGTGGAAGTTCTCTTCTGCACAGCATGTCTCCAATAGTATTGTTAAGTTTAACCATGGAGCAATGTAAAAAAACATGCATTAAAAGGCGAAAATGGTATAAATCAAAGGTGACCATACATGTATTCCAATGGGAATTCATTATTAAAAACGATTTATATTTTTTTTAGTACTTAACTTTAACAAAATAAAGTTTCTTGTATAAAAGGAAACTGTATTTCACATAGAAAAAGATCAAAGAAAGTTAAAGTTTTCAGCCTGTCATTTGTGCTAAACGGAATTTTATTGCCATTTATACGGTAATTTTTCAGAGCGTAGGCTATATTGTTAAGATTCTCCCTTTTAATCGGTCAATCGTGAAATTTTAGTTTTCAAACACAACAAGTACACAATTTAGGGGAAAAGATGCAAAAATGAAAGTCATTAACATAATTAGAGAATATTTGAGATGTTATTTGCCATTTAGAGAAAAGTATTCAAATAATTGTGAATACGAATAAGCCCGTATTCGCGTGTTCTGTGTAGCTGATGAATGGTTTATGAACTTATTATTGATCTATTAGTGTTCTTATCCATTTGAAACATTAAGCATTATAAAAACGAAATGTCTCAGCATATTTATTCCCTAGAAAAGCCTTGTTTTAGCTAATTAGACACATATTTCTACTTTCTCATCAATATTCATGAATATGCAAATTAGCTAAATAAAATGATTTCAAGAAAAATGTCTGTTTGAAATTTTAAAACTAGTCTTATGTTTTATCACCAAAATAAGTATATATCTTAAATAAGTATTTTAAAATATTTTATTGCAATTAATTTAACCAAGTGCTGAAACGTAGGAAAATGAGCTGTTGTCATTGTAACGGGCCTGCCATTTGCTTATCCAGCACTTTTAAATCAAATAAGAACCTGAATTCATTAACACGGCTCCTGCGCTTCAAGAAAATACAGGTTTTAAAAATCCCACATGGTGAGGAGAGTTTCTATTCACTAGTAAACTAGTAAAGTCCTCTTTTTGCAAATTAAACACATATTTTCCACGATCTCATTAATATTCATGAATATGCAAATTAGATTTTTTTTTAAAAAAAAATCTTGGTTGTGAGAGAAATGTAATGACAACATTTTAAAACTAGCCTCAATGTTTTCTGACCAAAATAAGGAACTTTATTGCAATTAATTGATCCAAGCGCTGGAACGGATGAAAATGGGCGGTTACCATGGTAACAAGTCAATTACTTGCTTATCCAGCATTTTTAAATCAAATAACAACGTGAATCTATTAAAATACATCATAAGCTTCAAGAAAATATAGATCTTCAAAAAATCCTACCTGATAGGTAGGTTTAAATACACTAGTAAAGTCTTGTTTTTAGCAAATTAAACACATTTTTCTACTTTCTCATTAATATTCATGAATATGCAAATTAGCAAATTTTCTGAAAAATATCTATATTGTGAGAGAAATATCTTGGTAATAATTTAAAACTATTTTGAAAGATTTATGACAATTATAAGTAATTTTATTGCAATTAATTGATCCAAGCGCTGGAATGTAGAAAAATGTATGGTTGCCATGGTAACGAGCCCGCCATTTGCTTATCCAGCACTTTTAAATTGAACAACAACCTGAATCCATTACTATACATCATAAGCTTCAAGAAAATATAGGTCTTCAAAAATCCCACTAGGGGGGGAGGGTTTCGGTTATGGGCCCATGGACTATTCGTGGTATGCAGCGGCTTTTGAATAAGACGTCCTAAAAGTTTACCATTTGGGAAAGGGCTACCCCCTTCCTTGAAGTACAAACTATTCAAGGACACGTACGTTATCTATTCTAGAAATTATTCTATGCCAAATTTGGATCATTCTTTTTAACCCAGGTCCTTTGAGGATTTTCGTGATAGAAATTATACTTGTGGTTTTCTCACCCAAAGGTGATAAGTGTGACTCGTCACGCTATTGATGCTACTAGTGTATGACACAATGTCACGATATGAACAGAGGGAAATTGTGTATATTTACCAATTATAGTTTACGTTAGATGTGGACTTTGGACTGATACAGCGAGTTCATATGGCAACCCGGGTTCGAGACAGGTGACCCGAGTTCCATATGAACAGCCTCAGGTTCGACGCTAATGACGTAATTGCAACCTTTTGACGTCGACTCTACTAACCCTGGACCAGACTGGTATTATTCGGGTTCCTAATTGGCGCCAAAAGGTGAACAATAACAACAAAAACAAAGTACGAATAAAAAATCATTGAATTTATTCAAAATAAACTTTTTGTGTGTCATTTATGGGTGTTTTTGCAAGGATTGTCATTTATGTAAGTTTGTGGCTCTATTTTAGAATCTAATTAACGCGCGTAGCCTATTTGTTTACACCCGTAAGAGGAAAAAGTAGTCCAAATGGATTGGTCTCTGCGCATGCGGAAATTATTTTTAGAACGTCTTTCCTGTGTTGAACTAGAGTTCCGTTTGAACTGATTCATAGTGGACATTTAGGCCGTGAGGCATCCATTTCACCATTTTCTGTGACCAAAATTTGGTTGAAATGTTAAACTGCGTTTTGTCTCACGCTGAAATGTCCGTTCGTCGGAGTCAATTAAATTATTTGTATCACATTTCTCAGATCATCTTTTTTAATTGCCACAAAGAATTACAACAGTTAACTTTAAAGATTTTTTTTGCACTCACAGATACATTTTTCTTCTCGATAACACAGGTTTAAAGGGCGACGGTAACAGATGGTCTAATTGCAAAAAATGAAATTTTTTGAAAAAATATGCAAAACTTTTGTGTTGACCACCTCGGGATGGTTAATAATATGCGATTCAGACAGAGAATGAGCCAAAATTACAAGATAGATAGCTGAAATTAGGGAGAATCCAAATCTAAATTCAACCCCGTCTCGGATGGGGTTAGAATTATTTTTAAATTGTTACGCATGCGCATACAGCGCGGACCATGATTCAAACGAGATTCATCCTTGAATTTCAATATGACGTCATCATGTATGTTGTGACGTCATTTAAGAAAGTCGCATGTCCTACTGTTTTGACCTACTTTCGACATCGCTTCATGAATTTGGTATCAAATTGCGAAAAAATGAGTCGTTGCTTCAATAGTTTGTCGTTATCATTTAATCAGGTCATATAAAGCTTAAAAAGTGTACATTTCGTTTGTATTTGACAATTTTTGGGTCCAAATCTGGGAAATAGTAGCTTTAAGAGTGGCCCCAGTCAACTTTTTGCTACCGAGTCGTTGTACAATAGAAAATAGTCCAAGAATTTTTTTGTCTGTGCATACAGAGGGCTGTATGGAGTGTTAAACAGTAGTTTAGATACTGCTTTCTTTGATATTGTAGTGTTTCTGCATCTGCTCTTTTGTTGTATATCATATTTTGTTTTGCAATATTTGCAGTACTTTCTGCAGGTACTTCCCACAAATGTGCATGCACTTTGGCGGAAGACAGCCTTTCTAAAGTGAAAGTAAATCCTGTTCTATGTTGGATATTTTCAGATGTTCCCTATCAACCTATACTGAGACCGCCATGCAAAGTGAGTCAAGAGGCAGCAGTTCAAGAAACCCAAGCTGCCAGTATCCGCGAAAATTGTGGAAGGTGCTGTGACAGCGGTAAATTGACCATTTTTACATACGCTGAAGAAGGGACAACTTACACTGGGGTAACACCATAGTTCAAATGTATTCCGTGGATACAATGAAGATTACGGAACCTGCAAGTGGTATTTCGATGTGCAGACAAAATTATGATGTCGTCTAACATCCAAAAATAGTCTTTTCTCACAATAACTCAGCTCAAATGTTACGTATTCCGTGGATACAAGGAAGATTACAGAATCTGCAAGTGACATTTCAATGTGCAGACTAAATTAAATTTTCGTCTGTGGTTCTTCTAACCGTCTAGCTATAACCGCTTTTCGCACTCCATGGATTTTCCTTCGACTGACATCTTTTCTCTATCTTTGATCACAAAAAATAGCAAGATTTAATTCTATTGTGTTGACAAAAGCCAACATTCTGTCCATAACTCACTTCAAATGTATTCAGTGTACACACTGAAGATTACTGAATCTGCAAGTGGCATTTTTTAAAATGTGCAGACAAATTTAGATTTTCGTCTGTTGATAGCTTCACCCATTACCAGACTTCGACCACAAAGAATTGCAACTGTTAATTCTATTGCGCTTTTTTTCTCGATAACACCGTTCAAATGTATTCTTAGTACACAGTGTATATTTCTGAATCTGCAAGTGGCATTCAATGTGCAGACTGAATTAGATTTCTGTCTAATATCAAGGAATCCATACTACTTTCCTCCAATGTAAAAATTTCATTTCACCAGACAGAATTACACACAATTGTACTATCTTGTGTCCTTTTAGAACCACAGATGGCAGCAAATATTTGTTTTGACAAATGCCGAGATATTATTTTCTATCCATAACACATTTCATATGTATTCCGTGGAAACAATGAAGATTACTAAAACTGCAAGTGGCATTTCAATGTGTAGACAAAATTAGATTGTCGTCTGTGGTTCTTCTTTAATCGCTTTTCGCACTCCATGTATTTTCCTTCTACTGACATTTTTTCTGTCTTTGACAAACAAAAAACAGCAACAGTTAATTCTATTGAGTTTTGTTTTCTCAATAACATAGTTCAAATGTATTCCGTGGACACAATGAATATTATTGAAGCAGCAAGTGGCATTTCAATGTGCAGACAAAATTAGATTTTCGTCTGTTGGTAGAAATAAAGCTTCACCCATTACCAGACTTTGACCACAGATAATAGTAACAGCTAATAACAATGAATTTTGAGCTAAGAATAGACAAGGTTTATTACCGTTATGCTTTGATAACCCGTCGGTATTGTTATAAAATTTCGTAACTACGGCTTGACTCAAGCCGTAGTTACGAGATTTGTTAACGACACCTACGAAATATAATTTTTTGTCCGAAATAACGTCACGGTTTACTTGAAGAAAAAAATCGTTCCATATTCTATTGCGTTCTGTTTTCTCGATAACATCGTTCAAATGTATTCCGTGGACACGATAAAGATAACTGAAGCTGTAAGTGGCATTTCAATGTGCAGACAAAATTAGATTGTCGTCTGTGGTTCTTCTAGCCGTCTAGCTTTTAACGCTTCCCGCCCTCCATCCTTCTACAATTAATTGTATTGTGTTGACAAATGCCAACAGCTTTTTGTCCATAACTTGGTTTAAATGTATTCAGTGTGCACAATGAGGATTTCAGAAGCTGCAAGTGGCCTTTCAATGTACAGACAAAATTTGATTTTCTTCTGTGGTTCTTCTAGCCGTCTAGCTTAACCGCTTCCCACCCTCAATCCTTCTACAGTTAATTCGTCTGTGTTTCTAAAAGCTGTGAAACTTAACTGCACTTTTGTCCCTCGCGAATCTTAACTTCACCATGATTAGGATATTTACTGTCCCTTTTTACGCAACAAAGGATATCAAATGTCAGTTCTGTTGTAGTTAGAAATGCATAAAGGTCTTTCCTCCTTATCTCCGTTCAAAATTACAGAATGCTGCAACTGACATTCAGGTATGCAGAAGAAATGAGATTGTCGTCTAATAGCCTTGAAGCTTAAATGCTTCTTTCCTGTTTATGAAATTTCATTTTACTGGGCCAAACTATACTAAATTTATCTTGTACCATTTTCTTGAACCACAGATAATATCAATCGTAGATTCCATTGTGGTGCTGCCATGGATCCAGAATTTCTGTGAGGGTGGTTCGAATTAACAGATAGGAGGTTCGTTCTCCTATTATTACACAATTTTGACTGAATTTCTTCATGAAATGGAAAGAATCAAGCTGTACAGGGGGTCGTTTGAAACCCATCCATTCCCCTTGGACCCGCCACTGAGAGGATATGTGTGTCTCACAAACCGCACTACTCGGCCCAAATGTGATTACACGACACAATGAAGATAAGCAAATTTGCAAGTTGCATTTCAATATCCGCTGGTCTAATAGCCATCTATCTTTTAATGACGTTTTTCGTCTCTCGCTGATTTTTTCATAAAATTGAAGAAAAAATTATGTGCATAGCGCAGTTATCGGTCAAACTTGAAAGGCGTTCCATCTTATATACCGTAGAGTTCCGAATGTTCCATACTTTATACAAATGACGTCACGATGAAGTCATTTATATAAAGTATTGAACATTCGGAACATCTCGCATAGAATCTCAGTCTCAAATTATCGAATCGTCTTAAGAAATCTGAAAAATGTCGCTATAAAGAACGCACATCTGATTAACGTCCGTTGTAGAAAAGGTTCGGGATAATCCGGGTAAGTTTTTTATCGTATTGCTAGTAGCTGAGACACGGTGTATAATCACGTGACTTAAAATTTCCGATAATCTTCAAAAACTTTGTCAATAATTGACCAATTTGAATTCGGTTTGAAGCAGAGAAGGTGGAAAATGTCAGGAATAACATAGTCGTGGTAGATTTTTAAAAAATCAACTGATAAAAAAGTTATTGAAGATAAACCAAAATTTTGGTTTATCTTCAATGACTTTTTTATCAGTTGATTTTTTTTTAAAAATCATTTACGTCCATCTTATGCGTGAAGTCTGTCCACATTCTCTGCTTCAAACCGAAATCAAATCGGACCCGTATTAACAAAATTATTGAAGACATTTAGTAATTATTGCATCACGTGATTATCCACCGTTTAGATGTCACTTTAGATCATGCATTCCTTAGATGAAATCGAATAAACCTATACTACTGATCAAACATATATCTTTCATAAGGTTCGAAGTCACGGGAGATCACAAAGAAAATGTGCATCTATTTGTTTAATCACAAAATGTTGCATCCTAAAGACAATGTGTTTCCAGTTATTCCGAACAACCCATGAGAATTGATTCATTGTGCACATTGCCAGTGGCGACCGTTTTATTGCATTTAAACGTCGCCAGACAGCATTAGAAAGTTATATGAAATTATTTTCTAATCTAAGGATATCTATTTTCTACAAAAAATCAACTCAATTTGTGAGCGTTCAAAATTTCGTTAGTTCGCCTTTTCTCCTATTGACCTCATCATAAAAGGGGACATTATGAAATCAAGGGAAAAAAGAAAATGCTAAGAATATTGTAATAGCCAGGTCGTAGTCGAAGACTGTATTATCCGGATATAGGTGCACTTGCAAAAACAAGATCGCAATTTACGTCGAAGCCAGCATTTCACGAACTCATCCGGGTATAGGAAGTTAGATTAGTGTTTTCACTTAGGAGGCAGCATAGATTTATGTGTTGCCGGACATTTTCCGGCCTATTCGTTGCTAAGAACGCTGACGTAAGGAATTAGTCATCCTCGCAGCAAGCAATATTTTAGCATTAAATTTTGTTAGTGTCGAAACGGATAATACTTGGGTTGATAAGTGATTTTGTGTATATTTCATGCCATGTTTTAGTTATTTGTACTATGTAATGGCAATGCTGCCGAAGGACTATTTTGTCGCATGGGGCCGTATGCTGGCGATACGTTTCGATCGTTCTACTCGGATAATCGGGTCATGCATATTATATGATTTAGAACGTTAAAACACAGAGAATGTTTTCCGGTACACCTCTTTCCTGTGTCTTTAGGAGATTTCTGTCCAAAACCCTATGTTGTTGGCCTTGACCGAATCACCCATTCCGGCCAGCTCAGCCGAAACGGAATGGAGGATTCTGATTGGCTAAGGACTTCGCCAGCATCGCCAGCATCCAATCGGCTATAAAAGCGCTAGCCCAGAGCGTTCCGCATCAATTGTTCGGACGGCATCAACACATCAACATGAGAGAATAGAAAAGATCTTCAATCAACAAAGCCTTCAGATGCTAAGAGACAACAATGAGCTTCTTTTCATCAATAGTTAAAGGGGGGCCAGCTAGGCTGTCGAAAATGCAAATGGCACAATAATTACAAACAAGAAATAACGTATGAAATTACCAACCTGAAGGAGTAGATCACTTACGTCCATTTTTAGCACTCATCAAGCTTTATCAAGTATTAAAATCCATGTCAATTAATAACGTGTAGCCAGTTTTTATTGTCCTTGTTTTTGTTTTGTAACGGCTACATATGCCCAACCTTCAAAATCAATTACGTAAGAGATACGTCATCTGTGCTCAGCGAGATTCAACACACCGTACAACCGACTGCGTCGAAAGTTTGCGAAGACAGATTCTGCATCTGATGTCATGTGCATGGTAGTTCAAATGAATTAACTTTTATAAATTAACGAAAGGATATTTGCCAAATTGGTATTCTACAGTTGATAAATACGCATATAAATGTTCAGTGTTTGTACAAAATAAACATTTCCACGTATCATTCGCAAATAAGGTCACAGTCATCGACACAGCCGGATGTACAGTGTGTTAATACCGCGGAGGTGTGTCTCGTTGACCTTGACCTTGTCTCGATCGTTTTGAAGTAAAAATAGAATGTGTAAACACGCTTGTAAAGGATTGATCTATAGCAAAGGAAAGGTGGTTATTCGCCGTGTTTGAGGTTTTTATGCATTGCAAATTGTTTTTCAATGCACAAATATAAGTTCCCGAACAGTTCGGAAGCATAAATACCTAAATACGGGCCCCTTTAATAAGAGATCAACACTCATCAATGAGAACTTAGAATAGAAACCCCGTCGTCTGTAGCAATTGGTCATGCCCCTTTTAAGCTTTTAAAAAGTACTGTTTGTTTATTTTACATGGGGAAACTATAGAAAAGAGTACTTTTCAATGATTTTAATACTTTGGTTCAAACTTGTGTTTTTATTTGTCCACTCCTTTTTAGCCAGTAAGTAAAAAGAATCAGATTAGTGTTATTTGTAGTCGACCAGCCAAATCAACTAAGCCATCACATCCTGACAGATAGAGAAAGAAACGGCTGGTTGATAACAATATGCAGCATTTTCAATAAAGTTCTTGGCTGTCAGACACACAAAAGATTATCTACTCTTTAAAATATTAAATTTTATATTGTAAAATGTCACCCATCTATGGTTTGATATCGTGAACCTATGTGGGGGAGCAGCTGAAGGCTCGGTAAGGGTGTTGTGGTAGTACCGGTATGTGAAATGACAGGAATTCATGGTTAGGTGCTCCAGCCGCCGAGATATGACCTTACTAGTTGAAAACGGCGTAAAACTCCATTAAAAAACCCCCATTTCAAAGCTATTGAAATGTACTATTTGTCCCCCCCCCCCCCCCCCCCCACCCCCTTCACCCAGCCCCACTGAAAAATACAAATTTTATGATCTGAAAGCAAACATCAAATGAACTTTTGAAATAATTTTGATTTATTTTCAAAGATTCATTACTACGACATGTACACGGCCACCAATCTCTCTCATTCATTGCAAAATGCTATGAGCGAAATCTCAGAAGAGGGACTTCCGGCTATGAAGAAACGGGACCCATTTTGAGTAAGTAAACACACGTTGTTACTTTAAATCGGTTATTTTGCTAGTTATGGGTTGAATCTCAAAAATCGCGGAATGCTATTCGATGGGGTAATGAATGATGTGTTATATTGCCAAAGCCCTTTGTTCTAGCTTACAGAGTAAACTTGCAATTACTTTCGAAGTGAGTGCACACACTTATGTTTACAAACCAAACGACACATAAACGACACATAAACGACTCCTACGGCGCTATCATATGCATTTTTCGAATGAGACATGTTCGGTTTACTATTTTATGGTCTCTTTTAGTATTCCGCACGTACGATTTTGAAAGCCTTTGTTTATTTATGAGAAAAACAAGTAAGCAATGAAGAAGAGCAGTAAGCTATGAAGAAGCGAGAGTCGCTATGAATAAGAGGGAGCAAGCTATGAAGAAGCGAGGACTTCATAATTCTTTCTTGGCACTCACATACATTGTATACTGAATGGTTATGCGTTTAGGAAGAATTGAAGACAGAAATTCCAATATTTTTTACAAATTTCCATTTGAAAAATCAAATTCTTGTCGATAGAACGATATTTATTGTTATGCAGCTTAAACATGTATTTAATGCCGACCGGTAACTTACAGGCGCGTAGGACTGGAAACATTTTTAATGGGGGGACTAAATCCCCTGTTCTGGCTATTGTCGGAATTTTGGAGGAACTGAATTGGATTTCCCCATAAATTTTCAGTGCAAAATAATGACAATTCAGCATTTTGGGCAGACCTTTATGGGGGTGGGGGTCTTAGCCCCTCCATGCCCCCACTTGTTACTACGGGCCTGACTTATCATCACGTGGAAATGCATTTTTAGAACATACATGAGAATTGTTACTAAAAATAGTAACAAATCGACATTATCAAAACGAGGCTCCCAAAACATGTGGAGAAAACAATGACGTCGCACGTGCATTCAATCAATATACAGCGATAAAGCGCACGTGCATTCAATATACAGTAATAAAGCGAAGTTTTAAGTGGAACAAAAATGATAAAATTGAATGAATTCGTTAATAGCCGGTAAGATGGTTACATTGTATTTTATTGGATTTACGGTCAACCGTTAGCCGTTTAAAAATTTCGACTTTTGCCTCTAAGGACGACTTCCGGAGGCTGTCGTGTGTGTGTGTGGGGGGGGGGGGGGTCTTAGAGGAAATAACCTAATTCTGACCAACTTTCAGATTGATCGGAAAAAATGTGGCCTCTAGAGTGCATACAAGACAAAAATAACCGACGGACGCATGACGGACACAACGCAATGACAAAAGCTCGACTGGCCGCTAAAACATGTAAATAAGACCTGTTTTCATTCAAAATATATGCAATATATCTTGCGTTGGCTAAAAATTATTAAAATGTTAGGGTTCTTATACGCTTTGCCAAGTTTTGCCTAAATAGTTTACAATGACATTGGCGTCCGCATGTGCAGGCAGGCCTATGTTATTTACATAATTATATCATAATTCCAAATATAACCACATTGTATACTGAAAAGTCTTGAAGTAGGCTAATTTGGAAATTAGATTGATCTTACAATCCCAAATGTGAGATAGTATTAACAATTAATTCGTATCACTTTCCGAGCGAAAATTATAGCGAAAAGGCAAAATTAAGTCAAAACCCGACGCTTTGAATATCCGAGCTCTTATTCATAGCGTATTATATCTTCTTCATATCTAGTCCCCTTTATTCATAGCTGATCTCTCTTCTTCATAGCGTATTACTTTTTTAGCTTTTTCTCTCTATCAGAAAATCAGTCATTGGATTTTCATGGATATATGTATAAGACAAAGCATTCGAAGCTTATGGGACCTGTATAGAAGGGAATTATAGTAGTATTTAAACCAAAATTTTTCGATCAATTTTGACATGTCTTCAAAACACAGCACTGTGATCGCATGACAAAGCAGTTTGAAGCAAACACGGTGTGACCATGCCGAGGAGACATACTCCAAAAAAGAAGTTTAAATATACTCACCATCGAATAGCATTCCCCGATTTTTGAGAATCAGCCAAAAACTGGAAAAATCACCGATTTAAAGTAACAACGTGTGTTTACATTCACAAAATGGGTCCCGTTTCTTCATAGCCGGAAGTCCCTCTTCTGAGATTTCGCTCATAGCATTTTGCAATGAATGAGAGGGATTGGTGGCCGTGATGTACTTTAGTAAAATTTTAACCCTTTTCGGACTGAGAACATTCTTAAAGTGTGTTCATGCAACTGTCACTATATAACTTTCTAATTGTTCTGTGATCAGCCTCTAGGCAAAGATTGATTACTCTGTATTTTAGTAAAATTTAACCCTTTTCAGATTTAGTGTAATTTCTCTCCAGCTCTTTAACCCTTTCCCAAATAAGACCTGGTTTTGACGTCCCTAATAGAAAAGGCTTGGGAAAATATTGAAACAAAAGAAGAAACTGCTGATAATCAGCAGTTTCTCCTTTTGTCTCAATATTTTCTATGCCATATTTTACACAAATCTTATTTCTTATAACATCCATTTTGTCATTTGTAGAAGTTTTTGAACTGGATCACCCTAAAATTTTGCCATCTGGTAATGGGTTAAAGTCGCGCTTTGCTGCCCTCCGACAGCTCTTGTAGCCAACGTAACATTCAAATAGTCGTACATGTAGCAGATAATAATGAGCCAGGATCTGGAAAAACGTCCCTTATAGCATTTGAGACAGCTAGATTTCAAGACCAGGCTGTGCCTAGATGCAGTCTAGCAAACATCCTTGGTACCCCCAAATGGTTGCTTTAGACCTTGAGGAAGCTATTGGAGAACAACATGGTTCCTGGTCAGACTGTGTGTATACACAGGCTGATCTGGAACCGTGTTGTTCTCAAATGCTATAAGGGACGTTTTTCCAGATCCCGGCTCAATTATATTTTCTCTTTGTAATACTAATTCAGCAATATTTTACTACAAAAGAAAAATAAATAAAAATCCATATAAATACTGAACATTCAGAAGAAAGGGTCTCACAACCCCAAACTGGCTGGCCCTTTCAATAGGGTGAGACTATAATAAACAAGCCTTTACCTTTGAGATTATCTACATCTTCCAAAATTCAACGTTTGTACGGTGCCTAAGTTTGTCGTATCGGGAACGGGTAAAATAGACCTCACACCAAAGATCTCTCTTTTTCGCCCCGTTCATATATTTGGGCCCCTTTCCCGATTTGTTGTGTTTTTTTTTTTTTTTTTTTTTTTTTTTTTTTTTTTTTTTTTCTTTTTTTAATACGGAATCAGAAGTGGGTCGGTCCATGTGGTAAAGCCAATAAGTGTTTTTCGTGGAATGGATAGAAAGTTTAATAATTCCCCAAATTACATCGTCCCAAAATTTTCTCCAAAACTAGAATCTAATGGCGGATCGCCAGAATATTTTCAATTTCCAGTTCTTCTGAGATATTTGATTTGAAATTTTGTTGATATTTGCTTTCATACTGAATTCGACCCTTTTCCAAACAAGGTCTAATTTGATTTCTCCAATAGAAAATTAATACAAAAACATTGAGACAAAAGAAGAAAATGCTGATGATCAGCATTTTCTCCTTTTGCCTCAATGTTTTCAAAACTACACCACACAAGGTATCTACTCCTAATCCAATTAACTCAGTTGTATGAAACTGTTTGGAATTTAGACTTTATTTTGATGATTAGAAAAGGGTAAATCGATAGAGGCAAGAAAAATGCTTCAAATAGAAACTCTGTTGTGAGCAATAACTTATTGTATTTTCTTAAACTGTGACACTTTAAAAGGTGCCCCTGAGATTTATGTTATGTTATCCTTTGCCAAGAAAATTTGTTTTTGATGTGCCTGACACAAAAAGCTTTTGAAATGGAATGCAAGAAAAGAAGAAAATGCTGATAAAAAGATTTTTCTTCATCTTTCCCATATTTCTTTCCAATATAAAAAGTAATCATGAACAGATCGATCGACGGATAGTTTTGGTAAACCATTAGAAAATGTTTAGCAGTTGACTGTTAATCAACAACTTTTTCTTTTCGCAGAATTTTTTCTACATTTGATAAGAATTGGTTGGTAATCGGCAACCCACTTCAAAATGGATCGTCTAAAAGGAACATAACATTCCAATTTCATATTTTAAAAGTAGCCTATATCTTGATGTCAAGATTGGTTATTTTAATGCGTATAGATGCTATCAGTCTTTTGAAGTTGTAGCTTATAAGCGAAAAATACGCCTTTAAAATTGAGACAAATGCGATATAAATGTGAACTGCTGTCCACATCAATTTGTTAAGTTTTAACGCAAAATATATTTTTCTCGTACATGGCAAAATATATTGACTTGATTTTTTTAGAATTTTCACAAGAAAATAATTTTGTTTCAGATAAAAATAAAAGTAAACTTTATGAAAAATTTCTGTGAAATGTCACTTTAAACGTCCGTCTGAGCGTTTCTGGAAAGAGTGACAATTCAAATGCGATACAAAGCAAATAAAAACACTAAACAGCATTGATATCTAGCACGGCATCAAAATTATAGAATTTAGACCAGGTTAAAACGAGTTCATTTCGCGAAATTCTTGTTTAGATAAAATTAAATTTCCCGCTATATGGCATTTTCCATTAGAAACCGTGGTTTTAATTTAAGGCATGAACAAGTTTTGAATGTTTAAAGTATAAAACAGAAAAAGAAACAAACATTTAGTTTTTTGTCTATTCGTTTATTTGAAGAAATGAGCAGGGAACTGGGAAAATTAATGTCTTTTGAAATCAGCATTGATTAGACCAAGATCTGGGATGTTTTCTAATAGGTTCATACTTTACTGTAGCTTTCAACAATTTCAAACTTTACTGTAGCTTTCAATAGTTTCATACTTTACCGTAGCTTTCAATAGTTTTATACTTTACTGTAGCTTTCAATAGTTTCATACTTTGCTGTAGCTTTTAATAGTTTCATACTTTGCTGTAGCTTTTAATAGTTTCATACTTTGCTGTAGCTTTTCAAGGTCCAGGATGTTTTCTAACAGTTTCATACTTTACTGTAGCTTTCAATAGTTTCATACTTTACTGTAGCTTTCAATAATTTCATACTTTACTGTAGCTTTCAATAGTTTCATACTTTACTGTAGCTTTCAATAGTTTCATACTTTACTGTAGCTTTCAATAGTTTCATATTTTTCTGTAGCTTTCAATAGTTTTATACTTTACTGGAGCTTTCAATAATTTCACACTTTACTGTAGCTTTCAATAGTTTCATACTTTACTGGAGCTTTCAATAGTTTCATACTTTACTGTAGCTTTTAATACTTTCATACTTTTCTGTAGCTTTCAATAATTTCATACTTTGCTGTAGCTTTCAATAGTTTCATACTTTACTTTATTTTAGATAATCAAGATGAGGGATGTTTTCTAATAGTTTCATACTTTACTGCATCTTCGCAAGCCAAGGGTTCTACTTCCACTTTGTTCCTTACGAACCCTTGGTCGCTCGCTTCTATAGAAATCGAAAGTACCGCCGTGCCACCTTTCGGTGATAAAGAGTCGCGGCCCTTTGCAGTTGCTATTTCTGGCCAATTAAACGCCTCGTACTAAAACGTGTTAGGCGATGCGTCAAATACGACTATCGATTTTCACGTCGGCTGTGTTGATTTTGTTTTGACAAAGAGGGCTTGTAAAGTGTGTTTTGATTGGATAATGGGAAAGTTATCGCGTCCAATGAAATTGCACGGCGGTACTTTCGATTTCCATAGAGGCGAGCGGCCAAGGGTTCGTAAGGAACAAAGTGGAGGTAGAACCCTTGGCTTGCGAAGATGACTTTACTGTAGTTTTCAATGATTTCATACTTTACTGCAGAGTAGCATCGACCTTTATCAGACCTTTAAAATTACACAACAATCCATCTGATTGGCCGAGACATATGTCTCGTCCAATCAGATGGCTTGTTATATGATTTTGATTTTACGGAATCCTGTTACCGCCATCCACTTTTCTAAGAAAATTGAGTTTGTGAAAAGTCGAAAAGTCAAAATTAAGGCGACTAACTTCCACTTTTCTACCAAAATTTTACCTAGAAATGTAGAAATGTTGAAGTTTTGTCTGTGACAATAGTCAGAAATTAGTGACAATTGTCAGAATCTAGTGTGACTAACTTCAACTTTTCGACTTTTCACAAACTCAAATTTGCTAGAAAAGTCGAAACTAGTGCGACTAACTTCCACTTTTCTACCAAAATTTCACCTAGAAATGTAGAAATGTTGAAGTTTTGTTTGTGACAATTGTCAGAAGTTAGTGACAATTGTCAGAAATTAGTGTGTCTAACTTCAACTTTTCGAATTTTCACAAACTCAATTTTTATACAAAAGTCGAAAATAGTGTGACTAACTTCCACTTTTCTACATTTCTAGGTAACCATTTGTGAAAAGTCAAAAAGTTGAAGTTAGTGCGACTAACTTCCACTTTTCAACTTTTCGACTTTTCACAAGGGAAAACCCCTCGGAAAGTTTCTTCTTTGTACCGTGAGAACCGGTGTATGGTGAGAAAATTGTCCACGGTTAGGCATCCGGTCGCCACGATATAATCATAGCAGCTGAAAAAGGCGTAAAATCCCAATAAAACAATTAGGACCCTCGTATATATAGAAAGGCCTTTTCACAAACTAATATCAGTGTCGCTGTGGGTTTTTTGTTGTTGTTTTTGTTTTTGTTGTTGTTTTCTTTAAACAATATTGAATTACATCTACAGACGTTTTCTTCGAGTAATATGTGTTTTTCTCTTGAATCCTTTTGCAAACATAAAAACTTTACGGTAGTCCAGTTTGAAAGCTGTTGCAGACGACAAAATTGTTATTAGAAGATTTGTAAATGTATATATAACATAGTGCAGAAAACATTAAGGCAAAAGAAGAAAATCCTTGTTATCAGCATTTTCATCTTATGCCTTAATGTTTCCCAAGCCTATTTTCTTTGTGGCGTCAAATTAAGGTAGGCTATTGTTTGGGAAAGTATTAAACTCTTTATTCCGAGTCCTATCAGTTTTACTAAATATATAGATTAGCAACTCTTTTAACTCCGCCCATAAGCAGTATCGGATAAGGACTGACATATGGCTAAAATGATGTATGTATTGATTTGGTGTACATTAAGCCTCTGCCTGGATTTAAACGTGACGTATACGTGACGTCATACAAATAATACACCCAAACACACTTTGAATTTTTAACCGTGACCTGTGTATGCATGAGAGCAAACAAAAGGTCACGTGGTCGTTTTACTATATAATACACCCAAATACACTTCCAATTTGTTACTAAAAATAGTGACACTTTTTGATGCCAGATCGAGGCTCTGACCCAAATGTGAGTAAAGCATCCAACGTACTTATGGATATGAACGGAGGAAAGAAGAAGTTTTTAAGAGGAATCACACACCGTTTAGTGATGATTCCTCTGTGAATCTCGACGGGATATCATTGACTGACTTCCATTTATGGCCTTTATCGGCTTTTAAGTCATTTTTGACCCTCCGAAAAAGTAGTATCCTCGGATCTTTCGAGGACCTAGCCGCAAGGTTAAACTGTCATATTCACGTTACAAACCCCCTTCCCAAACAAAAAAAAGTACGAAACATGCCATTTTCAGTGTGAAGATGGTTATGTCAGTGCCGAAAGGTTTATGAAGAAAGATAATTCATTATGGTAGATCAATTTGATAATAAAAACATAGCTGTTAAAGCCCATTTCCCAAACGACAAATTATTTAGACTTTTCAAGTTTGACAGCGGCTTAACCCTTTCCTAAACGGCACCTGATTCAATTTGGAAGATAACAGAATGGGTATCATGAAAGTAGGTTTTTTTTAAGTGCAAGGGCGGATCTAGAGTGGGGGGTGGGGTCGGGATGTCCGCACTCCCCTCCCCCGGAATCAGCCATAAATTGAATGTTGACTATATAATTAAAGCGTCAATATATAATTTAACACATTTAAGTCATCATTTGGGCGTGGAGCCAACCCCCCCCCCCCCCGGCAATTGGGCTTGGACCCCCATGAAAAATATAGTAACGAAAACCTTGAGGCAAAAGGAGAAAATGCTGATTAAAAGTAATTCATTATTTTGCCCCTTGAAATGATTTTTGAAAGAATCTCTGTAAGACAGTCAAAGACGGATCTAAAAGGGGGTCGGGGTCCGGACCCCGCCTTGAATAGGTCGAAAATCGAGTTTTGACTACACAGCGTTAGTATGGTATCTAACATTACAAAATTCACAAATTTAAAGCCATCTTTTGGGCTAGACCTCATCCCCCACCCCTTGAAAAAATCCTGGATCCGCCCTTGACAGTCAAAACATTAACATTTCTTGTTTGGTAAAAGTTTAAAACATTTTTCTTTTCATTTCTTTTTTTTTTAATTGAACGCCTCTCAACAATATTTCAGCAATAAGTTAATTTATAATTGTCCACGCTCCGCGGCTGGGAATCCATCCTGTGACCTGTCCATTATTGGCTCTAATCTAGAGCACAAACACATGCAAAATATTACCGCTCACACTTGGACAGTACTAAGGAGCTCACTTGCTCCTGCAAAATTCTTTTTATATGGTTTTCAAAAGCAGTAGCTCATCCTGAACTTGCATGGTGGTAATGGGCGATGGAGACAGGGTACGAATGATTACAAGCCAAAAAATCTCTTTTTTTCAAACAAAGTTGCAAAAATATTCCTGTAACTGAAAACTCTAATAATTAACGCAAATGACTGTATAAAATATTCTTAATACTTAGGCAGAATAAATGAAAATTGCTCGAGCTAAAATAACGACTCGCACAATGAATTATATAGTAAAAAGACCACGTGACCTTTTGTTTGCTCACTTCATGCGCAGGTCACGGTTAAAAATTTGGAACTGTATCAGGGTGTATTCATTGAGCGAGTCGTTATTTTCACGCGAGCGTTTTTCAATTATTCTGCCTTAGTACTAGGAATATTTTATACAGTCATTTACGTTAATTATTAGAGTTTTGAGTTACAGAAATATTTTTGCAACTTTGATTGAAAAAAAGAGATTTTTTGGCTTGTAATCATTCGTACCCTGTCTCCATCGCCCGTTACCACCATGCAAGTTCAGGATGAGCTACTGCTTTTGAAAACCAGATAAAATCAATTTTGCAGAAGCATTTGAGCTCCTTAGTACTGTCCAAGTGTGAGCGGTAATATTTTGCATGTGTTTGTGCTCTAGATTAGAGCCAATAATGGACAGGTCACAGGATGTATTCCCAGCCTCGGAGCGTGGACATTTATAAATAAACTTATGGCTGAAATATTGTTGAGAGGTGTTAAATTAAAAAAGAAATGAAAAGAAAAATGTTTTAAACCTTTACCAAACAAGAAATGAAAATTTTTTGACTGTCATGGGCGGATCCAGGATTTTTTCGGGGGGGGGGGGGGTCTAGCCCATAAGATGGAAGATGGCTTTAAATTTGTGAATTGTGTAACGATACATGTATAGGCCTACTGTACTAACTTTGTATAGTCAAAATTCGATTTTCGGCCAATTCAAGGCGAGGTTCGAACCCCCTTCTAGATTCGCCCTTAACTGTGCTACAGAGATTGTTTCGAAAATCATTTCAAGAGACAAATTAATGAAATATGCTAATTTTAATCAGCAGTCTCCCCTTTTGCTTCAACGTGTTCTATACTTCTATGTACACATGCAAGGGTGGATCCAGGATTTTTTCGGGGGGGGTCCAAGCCCAATTGCCAGGGAGGCGGAGGTCCACGCCCAAATGATGACTTAAATATGTTAAATTATGACGCTTTGATTATATAGTCAACATTCAATTTTCGGCTTATTCCAGGGGGCGGGGCGAACATCCCGAACCCTCCCCCCTCTAGATCCGCCCTTGCACGTACAAAATCCTACTTTCAAGATGCCCATTCTGTTGTCTGCAAGAGCTTCCAACTTGAATCAGGTGCCGTTTAGAAAAGGGTTTTAAAAGCCGCTGTCGAACTTGAAAAGTCTAAATAATTTGTCGTTTGGAAAATGGGCTTTAAGAGCAATGCTTTTATTATCGAATTGATCTACCATAATGAATTATCTATCTACATAAGCCTTTCGGTACTGAGATTGTCATCTTCACACTGAAAATGGCATGTTTCGTACATTTTTTTTGTTGGGGAAAGGGGGTTAAATACATGAAAATGACAGTTGAACCTGGCGGCTAGGTCCTCAAAAGATCAGTGGATACTACGTTTTCGGAGGGTCAAAAATGACTTAAAAGCCAGTAAAGACCATAATTGGAAGTCAGTCAATGATATCCCGTCGAGATTCACAGAGGAATCGTCACAAAACGGAGTGTGATTCCTCTCAAACTTCTTCTTTCCTCCGTTCATTTCCATTGCACGTTTGATGCTTTGCTCTCAATTGGGTCAGAGCCTCGGTCTGGCATTAAAAAGTGTTACTATTTTTAGTAACAAATTGGAAGTGTGTTTGGGTGTATCAGTCCTCGCGAACAATTCATCCTACTGCGAAATTAGTGTGACAATTTTATCAACTTTTTGACTTTTCACAAAATAGATACCTAGAAATGTTGAAAAGTTGAAGTTTTGTTTGTGACAATTGTCAGAAAGTAGTGACAATTGTCAGAAATTAGTGTGACTAACTTCAACTTTTCGACTTTTCACAAACCTAGATTTTATAGAAAAGTCGAAATAAGTGCGACTAACTTCAACATTTCTATCTTTCAAGCTCAACATTTTGGTAGAAAAGTGGAAGTTAATCGCACTAATTTCAACTTTTCTATCCAAATTGAGTTTGTGAAAATTCGAAAAGTTGAAGTTAGTCACACTAATTTCTGACAATTGTCACTAACTTCTGACAATTGTCACAAACAAAACTTCAACATTTCTACATTTCTAGGTGAAATTTTGGTAGAAAAGTGGAAGTTAGTCGCACTAGTTTCACTAGTGTCACAAACAAAACTTCAAGATTTCTACATTTCACAAACTCAATTTTCTTAGAAAAGTGGATGGCGGAACCAGGATTCCGTATGATTTAGACATTCAATTTAAGAAATTTAAGAATGCGGCCTCGGATTGTGCAGATTGATGATGGTAGATACTTTTCACAATTCGCTATGTTATGAACAGCAAATTCTTCATCATTCTGTCATTATTAATTAAACCATTGAAATGAAAACAAGACTGAAACTCTCCAAATTTCTCCCGAATTTCTCCACGGTCGTTTAAATATTGATTAGCCCTTTCCCGAAGAAAACTTGTTTTTGACGTCCTTTCGTGAGAAATGATTAGAAAACATTGAACGAAAATGTTGATGATCAGCACGTTCTCGTATTCTGTCAATATATTTGTGGTATAAAGCACACAGAATCAATGTGTGTTTATTTCCAAATTTTCGTCTGCAGCAGCTTTCAAATTTGAATGATCTATTTTTTTGTACTTTAGGATAGGGTTAACGCTATCGTTAATTTTCGGCAGTAGCCTAACCGGCTGGAAGATTAAATCCTTTCCCAAACATAGAAAGAAAATTCGGTTGTTCCAATTTGAAAGCTGATTCAAACGACAAAAGTGTTTCGATAAAGCTAAAAGTAGACTATGCGTACAATATAACAGAGGATTTATTGAGGCAAATAATATTGAGAAAATGCTGACTAAATATTGCCATTTATTTCCTTTGTCTAAATGTTTACGTTGTTCTACATTTTTGTAATGTTTTAAGTGCATCCCCTTTCACTTACACTCTCCCCATTTCGACACAAATATTAAGTTAATCTTTGGAAAACCTTGAGAGAAAAAAGAAAAAAAATAGATCCATTATGTTCTCGTTTTTGCTCAATGCCTATCATGCTTAAAAAACGTCCATTACATTCGCGAATCCTATATCGCTACTTTTCCCCGAAACCCTCGTAACTACAGCTTAAAGCTGCACTTGCGTGTTTTTTGTTGAACAGTTGAAGGTATTAATTTTAGATTTATCTATCACGTTGGTTGTCTGGGATGATTTGTAACAGACTTTTGGAGCCCTTGTTGCATTTTAACAATGATAAAAGTGTTGTAAATTATTGCGAGTGAATACATAAAATAAATTCTATACTTGTATTCATAAAACTCTATGCAAAACCTACAATTTGTTTTAGACCTTGTATACCAAACCTTGTTTCATGCAATCTGGCATTCCTTTACTGCAATAAATTTTGTCATTACAAACATTTTCGTCAAGATTTTTGATGACATGAACTTCTTGTCTTACTTTTGATTTCTTTTAAAAAACAAAACACAGCTTCACTTATGTTGTTTTTAAACGCGTTCCTTGTTCTGAAAGGATTAAGAAAGTATGTTTCTGTAAATGCATTCATCTCTATTGATTGTGAAAATGCGTGCCTTGGCCTAACCTTTTTTCGAACAGGACATTCTTTGTTCAGAATGTCAGTTTAGAACAATTTAAGAGAAAAAGAAAATACTGGACACCACTTATTGGCTTTCTCACATGCATTTTCATGCTTTATAACTGATTTTCTGATTGTTGTTTTTTTGTTTAGTTTTGTTCTCTGCAACACCTTTGAATTCTGACTACTATGTCATTATTTCTTTAATGAAAAGGGGTAAATACAGATCCATTTTGTTTGCTAGACTATTTATGTATTCCTTGGAAGAGCTTTCACAATCATAAACTTTCCGACAAATACGTCGTGTCTCCACAAAAAGGCTCATTGAAGTTCTGAAAAAAACCTTAAACCTTTCCCAAACGACAATATTCTACGGTGTTCCAATTTGAAAGCTATTGCAGACGACTTTATGGATGATACTGAAGGTGCAATTGTAATCAATAAAGCACAGAAAATATTGAGACAAACGTAGAAACTGCTGGTTATCAGCAGTTTCTTCTTTTGTCTCAATGTTTTCACAAGACTTTTCTATAAGAGACATCAAAACCAGAGGCGCGTTCTTTAGAGCGAGATTTTTTAAGATTTCTTAATGTGTTTTAGATAAAGCGTTTTTAAGACCGAGACTTTGTCCGAGCTGTTCAGAATGCTCCATATCTATACAAATGACGTCATCATGACGTCATTTGTATAACGTATGGAGCATTCGGAACACCGCGGTTTATGAATTATGGAGTGTTCGGAACAACTCGGTCGAATCTCTTTTATATTGTTTGTACAGAGTTGACCGAGGGGTTCCGCACGATGTATAGGGTAATGGAGCGTCCCATTGAGCGTCTTAAACATCTTGCTCTAAAGAACGCTTTATCCTAAAATGTCTTAAGAAATCTCAAGAAAACTCGCTCTAAAGATCGCACATCTGGTCTTGTTCGGGAAAGGGTTAAATAACTCGCTACATCATTAGGGACTTTGTTCAGACGACTCAGTAAGGTCGTCCACCTCTTATGTGATTTAACGTGCGATGTCATTAACATGCGTTACGAATACGAGCTATTCGGTCGACATCGCCAACATGCGATTTCGACCAAATAATTCTGATGGCGCGTGAATCTCAAACAAGCGTAGTTGTTACATGGTGTAAAAACTGCAAACCAAAGCATTTTCCTTTGCCACGACGTAGATATTCAGAATAATAAGGCAGACATCTATGTATGAACATCTACAATTAATCTTACACAAGATAAATCCTTTCCCAAACAATGCAACATTTTCCCGTGCCTAATAACAACTTAGAAATCATCGCGCCTTCAAAATGCACCATCCGAAATGTTAGTGCGTGAAAGAGTTTTCATTCGCAAAACGGAGTATGCTTTCATTTTTTGTCCACAGATAACAAATATGGTATTGAAAGAATTCAGATGGGTGTACACTATAACACAAAAATACTGAAGTAAAAGGAGGCAATTCTGATGATTATAAATGACGTCAAAACAAGATTTTGTTCGGTAAGTGCTTCAAATGCGAATCCTGTTTTCATTTTGGTTTATAGAACTGGCATTACGTTTATCCATAGATAGTCATATTTGATAGAGAAAATATTGACTTAATTCCATCTTGAATCAACATTATGTCATTGATGAGAGTAAAACAGTGTTCGTTTGGACCCATCTACCCTTTGCGAGGGTAAAACAGACAAAGACATGCTTAAATTCAATAAATAACAGAGAAATAAAACAAATAACAGAGAAAAATATAAAATAGATCGAGGTGTTTGGTGTTTCGGACAGGGATTAATGCTGAGTGATAAGCTTGTTTTCATTATTGTCCAAGGACACAAAAATGATGTTCATAGAAATGAGATTTTTGTATAATATAGACATAGATTTTATTGACACAAACTTATACAAAGTTTCTGGTCATTTAACAATAATACATTGAACAAAGAAAAACATGTGAAAGGTTAGCAATATAGTTTGACTATTTCCCGAGCAAAGGACCTGGTTTTGAATTCCCTGGTTATATGTACATGTACTTGCGAAAACATGAAGGCAAAAGAATAAGATGTTGGTAGCCAGCATTCAATGCTCTCCCCTAGATATTTTCCATTGCAATGTTAAAACTTGATTTTGTTATCTCTTCAGTTTTCAAATGAGATCAACCTGGAATCTTGACATAAGGAAAACAAAGTTGATTTGTAGTCAAAAAGTAAACAAATCAGTGATGTCTTGTACTTGTTGGGGGCAGAACATGGTAAATGTAAGAAAATTTAAGAATTGTTTAACAGCAAAGAATTGCGTAAGATAAATGACTCGTGGATAAATTTACTAGCTTTTCTAATGGTGCATTTATCATTGGAACCCATAAGGTTCCATTTGGTCTAACACGGAACATATTGAGGCATCAGGAGATAATGCTGATTGTCAGCATTTTCTTCTTTTGACTCAATGTTTCCCAAACATTTTTTTTTATTGGGCGTCAAAACATAGTCTTGTTTGTTTTTATGCGAAGCCTGTTTTCATTGTTGTCTATAAAACTGGCATTAGGTAAATCCCTAGATAGTGATGTTTGTAACCAGACACTACAGAGTGTCCCCCCAAAAAAACGGAACCCATTTTTGAAAGTACATTTCTCATGTATGAAGAAATATTTCTCAACCAAATTTACATATGCAATAGCAACGACAGTTTTCTATTAGCAGTTAAAATTAGGTTGAAAAATGATCATTAGTTTTGAAAATATCGGCATTCAAATGAATATACCCGGAAAACCATTTTAACACGATATCGATATTTTCGTTTTGCAGGGCGCGCCTACACTCATTGGATAATTTGACGCTATACAATTGGTTAATATATTCAATACAATACAAAAATGATTTTGAAACATTGTATTCACAATAGTGCATTTTCATTTCATCTTTTTTGCTAATAATTTTTTTGCTGTTAATGCTGCGATGGAACTAAAATGAATACAAACAAAATATCCAAGTGCATCACAGACTCATGAATAATAATTATAGGCACTTATTTTATTTCTGACCAACATGCCGGTCAATGCTCAATTAATAAGTATTACGGGTTTCATTTGACCCGACACTGACCTTTATGCAAAACACAAATAACACAAAATTCACCAAAAAGAATGAAATCATAGTCCATAGAAATGTATACTATGCAAGAAAATTAAGACTGGACTAATTTTAGGAAACATATCAAGCTTGTAATATATGAAAATGAAAGTTAAAACTGAGTCATATGAAATGAATCACATAATAATTTGAAATTAATTTAAACAACCACCCTATGGACTCAATTTGAACGTACAGAACGTGTACATATTAGATTTTGAGATAATCGGTACATACACGTACAACGGTACATAATTCAACAGCTGACAGTTAGTGCGCTTTCACGAACAAACAAGATGCAAAAATCAATTTCATGTCAGATCGGTTTTTTAGTGTCATTATTAATTTGCTTATAACTTTTGAACCGATGTATATTTTTAAGTGAAATTTGGAACACATATGCAAAAATGATGTATCTTCAGTACTGCAAATTCAAAAATTAGATTTTTCGCTTACGCTTTAAAGTATTTGACTTAAAATTAGGGTTCCGTTTTTTTTTGGGACACTCTGTAGTTTTAATAGAGAAAATATTGACTTATTTCTATCTTAAATCAACATTATGTCATTAATGAGGGTAAAACAGGGCTCTATCTCGTCCCTCCTAAGTTCATGCGTTTGTTTTACAGGCGGGCATACGTTATAAAATAAGCAACAAAGAGACCGAAATTTTGAAAAAGATCGAGTTCATTTATTTGCTGTTTGGTACAGGGATTTGTGCAATAAGAGAGTTTTTTTTTATATTCGTCCGAAGACGAATGAGAAATATTGTTTATCAGCATTGTATTTTTTTGCTTCAATGTTTTCTCAAACCTTTTCTTTAATGAACGTCAAAGTCTTGTTTGTTTGATGCGAGAAAGCGAAGCCTGTTTTCATTTTCATCTATAAAACTGGCATTACATAAATCCCTAGATAGTGATGTTTGTAACCAGACACTAGTTTTAATAGAGAAAATATTGACTTAATTCCATCTTAAATCAACATTGTGTCATTAATGAGGGTAATACAGGGCTAAACTTCGTCCCTCTTAAGTTCATGCGCTTGTTAAGCAGCCAGGCATACATTATAAAATAAGAATAAAAAACTTTGAAAATCGAGTCCATATATTTGCTGTTTGAGAGAGGGATTTATGGAGAAAGACAACTCTTTTTTTTATATTCGTCCGAAGACAACAAAAACGGTGTCGAAAGAAATGGGATTTTTGTTCAGTATAGCAAAAAAGCTATTGAGACAAAAGGAGAAAATGCTGATTTTCAGCATTTTCTTCTTTTGCCTCAATGTTTTCCCAAGCCTTTGTAAACTTTAATTGACGTCAAAACAGTCTAGTTTGCTTAATGCAGAGAAAGCGAATCCTGTTTTCATTTTATTCTATAAAACAGGCATTACGTAAACCCCTAGATAGCGATGTTTGTAACCAGACACTAGTTTTAATAGAGAAACTATTGACTTAATTCTTTCTTGAGTCAACATTATGTCATTAATGAGGGTACAACAGGGACTCGATTACGTCCCTCTAAGGTTTATACACTTATTACTTTAAGTAGGCGGACATACATTATGAATTAAGCAAAAAAGAACAAATCGACTTCATAATTATATTTGATATTTGGTACAGGGATTTGTGCAGAAAGAAGTCATTTTTTTTTTTTTCGTCTGAAGGCAAAAAAGAGCGTTGAAAGAAATGGGATTATTTCACAATATAGCAGAGAAAATATTGAGGCAAAAGGAGAAAATGCTTCAATTATCAGCATTTTCTTCATTTGCCTCAATGTTTTAGTAAACTTTTTCCGCAACCCGGGTCTTGTTTGTTTAATGCAGAGAGCGAAATCTGTTTTCATTTTCATCTATAAAACAAGCATTACGTAAATCCCTCGATAGCGATGTTTGTAACCAGACACTAGTTTTAATAGAGAAAATATTGACTTAATTCTTTCTTGAATCAACATTATGTCATTAATGATAGTAAAACAGGGCTTATTACCCATTTCCAAAACAACTAAAATTTGGAACCTTACAACTTTGTAACTAACAAGACATCCGAAAGGGTTAAATGAAATGTGTGTACATTGTAACACAGAAAATATTGAGACAAAAGAAGAAAATGCTGGTAATCAACATTTCCTTCTTTTGTCTCATAATTTTCCTGTATATCAAATACATGAAGACATCGTCGGTCAAGGCAGGTAGCGAATCCTGTTTTTATTTTCATCTATAAAACAAGCATTACATAAATCCCTAGATAGTGATGTTTGTAACCAGACACTAGTTTTAATAGAGAAAATATTGACTTAATTCTATCTTAAATCAACATTGTGTCATTAATGAGGGTAAAACAGGGCTAAACTTCGTCCCTCATAAGTACATGCGCTTGTTAAGCAGCCAGGTATACATTATAAAATAAGAATCAAAGAATAAAAAACTTTTAAAAAGATCGAGTTTATATATTTTATGTTCGGTACAGGGATTTGGGAAGAAAACATTTGCTTTTATTTTCGTCCGTAGACAAATAAAGGGTGTTGATAGAAACTAGATTTTTCTATAATATAACACAGAAAATATTGAGACAAAAGGAGAAAATTCTGACCATCAGCATTTTCTTCTTTTGTCTCAATGTTTTCGCAAACCTTTTCTACAACCCGGGTCTTGTTTTTTTTAAGCAGAAAGCAAAGCCTGTTTTCATTTTGGTCTATAAAACTGGCATTACGTAAATCCCTCAATAGCGATGTTTGTAACCAGACACTAGTTTTAACCCATTACCAGACGACGAAATTTCAAACTAGTCCAAATTCAAAGATGTTGCAGACGACAAATTCAAGTGAATAAAATTTTACATTTTTGGTCATTTTGTATAGAAAACATTGTGGAAAATGAAGAAATTGCTTGTCACAAGCAATCTCTTCATTTTCCACAATGTTTTCTAAAGCTTTTATCTTGTGGGGAGTCATAAGGCGTCACTGTGTGAGTATGGGTTAATAGAGAAAATATTGACTTAATTCCATCTTGAATCAACATTTTGTCATTAATGATAGTAAAACAGGGGCTTTATTACCCATTTCCAAAACGATTAAAATTTGGATTGTTCCATCGATATAACAACAAAGACATCCAAAAGGGTAATGTTAAAATGAAATTTGGGTACATGGTAACACATAAAATATTGAGACAGAAGACGAAAATGCTGATAATCAGCATTTCCTTCTTTTGTCTCATAATTTTCCTGTATATAACAATACATCAAAACACGGTTAAGGCAGGGAGCGAAGCTTTTTTTTTCATTTTGGTCTATAAAACAAGCATTACGTAAATCCCTCGATAGCGATGTTTGTAACCAGACACTAGTTTTAATAGAGACAATATTGACTTAATTCTATCTTGAATCAACATTATGTCATTAGTGAGAGTAAAACAGGGACCATAACTCATTTTCCAAAATGATTAAAATTTGGAAGCTTACAACTTTATAACTAACAAGCCATTCACAGGGTATTGTTTAAGTGAAATTTGTGTACATTGTAACACAGAAAATATTGAGGCATAAGGAGAAAATGCTGATTATCAATGTTTTCCCAAGCCTTTGTAAACTTTAATTGACTTCAAAACAAGGCCATGTTTTCTTAATGCAGAGAAAGCGAAGCCTGTTTTCATTTTGATCTATAAAACGGGCATTACGTAAATCCCTAGATAGTGATGTTTGTAACCAGACACTAGTTTTAATAGAGAAAATATTGACTTAATTCTATCTTGAATCAATATTATGTCATTAATGAGAGTAAAACAGGGCTTGTTTGGATCGATCTAAAGTTTACGAGGGTAAAACAGACAAACATAATTATGAAACAAGTAACAATGAATAGATCTAGGTATTTTCCTGCACAGTGAAAAATCATTCCGTTCCAATTTCAAGTGGTTTTTTTTGTGTGTGTGTGTTTTGTTTTGTTTTGTTTGTTTGTTTTTGTTTTTGTTTTTTTTTTTTTTTGCATATGACCTATTGCGAAAAATAGGAAAATGTTTAGGAATTTGATCCTCCTTAGAATGAATGGTAACAACACATTTTTGAGCTTAGATCTGGAAAATATCATATTTACGTTTTGCTACCAATATGGATCCAGATTATACTGTGCATATGTACTGTCTGATCAAGATCCTTCTTGTCATCACCTAATAGCTTCATCAAGACCTGCATCAAATAATGTAAGAACGCATTATGGATCCTAACAAAAAACGTACAGACATCTCAAAAATGCTATAGCGTAATCTAAAAACAACCGTACAATGCTCTTGAACGACATGCCACGTGTACTGTTTACAAAATATGGGTGTGCTTAGAAATATTTATTCTTTGTTACAAAAGATAACATCCCTCGCTTTAGCCCAGTTCACCACCAGTGATAGTCTATGTCAACAATCTTTTAGGTCTAAAATATGACTGACCCACATTTGTACAATATGTGTTCAAAAAAATTATATATTGGTCTACGTCTTGCAATAAACCATTGAAACGGACGACGAATAGCCTTTGTTATTCGGTTGGTATGGGATGTTTATTTTAGCCATCATTTAGCGTTGATTCTATGGTTGACGTAATGTTTTCAAAGAGATTATTTATTGGTCTGAGATATACCAAACTATATTGAATCATTTCCCATACAAGACCTCATTTCGACGTCCCTAATCGACGTCCCTAATGAAAATTGGATGGGAAATTATTTTGGTCAAGTTATATGAAACTTCGTCTTAAGGAACTGATTAAGTACAAAAAATAAAAAGAATACAAACAAAGTCTAGAAGACACAAATACTGCTTAAAAGAAAGAACAACGCCGACAACAACAGCAACCCCTAAATTGCATATCTAAAATTGATCTTAAAAAAGTCGACTGGCTGGCCCTAATTTTTTCCATATTAACCTGAAGCGTACAAAATATTTTTGCTTTATCAACTTTTTTCTTCTAGTGGTCAACTCTTTTATACTGGTGCTAACCAAAATATTGTCTGTAAAACGATTACGCTATTACAAAGAATCGGAGTTACGTATAAGTCCACATAAATGACATGGCAGAGCATCTATAGCTATTACATATAGAGGTCATTTATCGAGAATTATACTAAATATGTTGCTGACATAGATTTACAGGTGTACTTTCCCAAATAAGCGCCTTTTGGCGTCAATAAACAAGTTAACGTTTAGGGGGAAAAAAGAAGAACATGTGGATCGACAAGTTCGAATTTTATGCCAATATTTTGCACGCCATACATGTATAACGTACTGCTTTTGATTGTTGTACTGGTCTTTAGTTTTGTTGTTTTGGAAAGTTTTACAAAGTACAAAGATTATGAATTGGTCTAGGTCATGCCAAGCTACCATTAAAATGGACGATTCATTGCTTATGAGAACATGTAGGTACGGTTAAACTCATTCCAAGCAAAATTTCAAATAGGTTTAATTTCGGTATAGATATTCGTCTAGGAAAAAAAACTGTGGGATAAGAAGACAGCTGCTGATAAGCAGCATTATGCCCTTTTAGAGCATTCATCTTGTGTTGTCATATGTCAGCAGCTTTAGAACTGTAACACTCCATTTTTGTGGGTGTTTGGAAAAAGGTTAGAAGACGTGTTTCTAGAGTCTGACGTAATTTGTCCAAACTGATTATATATTAGTCTACCACGTGCCTAACTACCATTAGAGTGGAAGATGAATTGCCTTTTCTAATCATTTAGCCGTGTTTTTCTCTTATTAGAGAGGTTTTCAACATTCGAAAGAGCAATGTCTTTATTATTTGACTGGTCTAGGTAACGCAATTGATTCGAAAAAAAATTACAAAATTGTGATTCAGTCTTTGGAAAATGACGTTTATAGCGTATGCGACCAGCATGAATGCAGGTGCGCGTCCTACACGGTGTTTTATCACGTGACTTAGAATTTCCGATAATCTTCAATAACTTTGTCAATACTTGACCAATTTGAATTCGGTTTGAAGCAGAGAATGTGGGAAAATGTCAGGAATAACATGGACGTGGTAGATTTTTAAAAAATCAACTGATAAAAAAAGTTATTGAAGATAAACCAAAAATTTGGTTTATCTTCTATAACTTTTTTTATCTGTTGACTTTTCAAAAATCAACCACGTCCATTTAATGCCTGACGTTTGTCCACATTCTCTGCTTTAAGCCGAATTCAAATCGGTCCCGTATTAACAAAGTCATTGAAGATATTCGGTAGTAATTGCATCACGTGATTATCCACCGTGTCCTATAGAGTAATATTTTTCATCGATATCGTAAACTTTCTAAAGATGTTTAAGATGATTTTGAAAGCGAGATTCTGACCGAGGTGTTCCGATCGCATAATACTTTATGCAAATGAGGTCATTTTCACGTCATTTACATAAAGTATGGAACATTCGCAAGAACGCGGTTTGTGAATTATGGAGCATTCTTTAAACAACTCTGTCATTTCGCTCCCAAATTGTTTCTTCAGAATCCATAAGAAGTATAGAGTACTCGCGTCCCAATTGAACAGCTTAAGGTTTACAGACCCTAAAAAACTGCACTTTCTAGCCATACGAAATGTATCAAATTACACACACTTGTAAATACACTTCTCATACGTTGATTCACCTTGCCGGATTTCAAGATTATGCTTCAAGAATAAAATCCTGGCTGATCTGGATCAATATTAGTATCAAATGCCTTGAATAATTGGGGTCAATTTCCAGATCCTAGCTTATCTAGATAGTTGTCATCGATTTAAACGAACGAACGAACGAACGAATATTTATTATGTAAAGAAATGCCGCCGGCCCATAATACAAAATTTCAAATTAACAATATTTACATCACAGAATTGTGTTGTCCCTTTTATATAAATTGCATACTGAGTACATTTAATTCCGCAGAGATACTTCGTTCACTTATAGGATGAAATTACTAGCAAAGGCTACGTAATGCTGGTTAATTTTCATTAATTTATCTAATTCCATAACTCAAAAGTTAGAAGATGCTTTAAATACACATCGGGAAAAAGTTTGATTATTTTAATTGAGATAGGTCATATCAATTAATAACAAGTGTGCCCACCTAAAGCTTGAATTAAAGCCTTACACCGTCGTCGCATAGAAAGGACTTTTCTCGCAATGAAACCTCTTGTGGCATTTTGTTCCGCTCTTGAATAACAGGAATACGAAGACTTTAAAGGGACATTTCATTCCAATTTCAATTTTTTAAAGTATGTCCTGATGCCAAGATTGGTTATTCTAATGAGTATAAATACTATTGGTTTTTTGAAGTTGTTGCCAATGCACCGTTCCGCTACTGATAGTTTCATCCAATCAGAGCGCGTCATTTATTCACCGCCGATAAGCTTGTTGCTCCGCTTCCCAAACACTACCTAGCAACGTATACGCTCTAGTTAAGGCCGCCGGTTAAATACGAAATTTGTACACATTTCTAGCATTTTGATGCAAAAATGCGATTTGGGAAACTTTTGCATGGATTTAGGTATCCAAAACGAATGAAAGGGGCAAGGTTCATTACATTTCACAAGCCCCAAACAAAACAAAAGAGCTGTTTACGCTTGATTGTAACGCATTTGACCCCATTCATTTAGCAGATTTAAAGGCTTTGAAGACAGCAGATTAGATTTTGATAGAAAACCCAGCATAGAAACTATTGGGACAAAAGGAAGAATTGTGGATTTTCAACGTGGATTTCTTCTTTTGTCTCAATATTTAGCAAACCTTGTTTTATTAGGGACGTCAAAACGGGGCTTGTTTGGGAAAAGGTGAAACACTTTCTCTGTTACGATGCTGCAACTGGTTAACTCAAAATCATTCTCCTTGCATTTTCCATACAGGTACGAACATAACATCCAATCCAAGCCTCCAGCTGCTCATCCCAAGTAGAAATCAAGTTGAATGTTAGTTGTAAATCAGTGGCGGATCCAGAGGGGGGTTCGGGGGGGGGGGGTTTCAAACGAACCCCCCTCTGAAGCCTAATTCTTTCATTTTCATGCAGAAATTCAGTCAAAATTGTATATTAATAGCAAAACGAACCCCCCTAAATGTAAATTCGACCCCACCCTTTTAGAAATCCTGGATCCGCCACTGTAAATGGACGCGGGGCATAAAATTACTGAGAGTGTTAGATCTACTAAGTGTAGAAAGTTGGATGTAGATCTAAATCTACTAACATGAATAGCCTTCAAAGAAAAGTAGAAAACAGGTTGGGTATCAGCATGTTCTTCTTTTCTCTCTATGCCTTTCAAAATGACATTTATTCAGAATCAGGTATTATTTGGGAAAGGATTAACAAAATAGGTTTAAGCCAAGGGCGGATCCAGATTTTTTTCCGGGGGGGGGGGGGGGGGGGGGGTCAAAGCCCAAATAAAGGCTTAAATATGTGTTAAATATGTTTTATATAGTCAAAATTCAATTTTTGATCAATTCCAGGGGGATCATGGCCCCCTGACCCCATCCCTAGATCCGCCCTTGGTTTAAGCTGTGTGATAATTTTGCCATTGATTCAAGTACCACCACCATTGCTTTTTCATACACTTTTTTATTTTTTGAAATAAAAATGCACAAAACAATTCAAGTCAATGTGCTTCATTTCACTGTTTGGTCTACTTGATAAATTGGTTAAACCTTCATTCAACTCCTTTTGATAGAAGATCAGTCTGAAAAAAAAACACACACACACAAAACAGTTAGTATGAGTGTTAATTCATTAAAAAGTCACTAAACTTTCTAACTTTTGACCCTTTTCAGAATAATACTTGCAAATAAACATACTCACAAAGTATATTTTTTTGTAAACAAGAACTGCTTTGAACACACTGGGGCCATTTAATCCCAAATTTTGATGATAAAACAACTGATACATGTGGCAAACACAGCAATGCATATGATGAACAGCAAAAATACATTTGTAATTATAAAAATCTTTTGTTATTTCAAATCCTAAGTCATATGATTTGGGGTCAGGAGCATGGGGTTTAATGTTTTGTGTGTGCTTTCAACATCAAAATAAATTGACAAAGCACCATAAACTCCTTTGTAGCTTTATGGGTAATTTGGTCACCTACCTTAATAGAATATTTTGGGAAAAGGATTTAAATCAGGTTATATCAAAGGTCGTTAAGGTACCACACCCCTAATGTAGGCCTATGTATGTATACATGTCCAAACTTATTTGGTCCAGGTTGTAAACATTCGGGGGAACGTTCACCGCTGAAAATTTACGTTGACTGAATAAGTTTGGATATGTAATGAATGTGTCGCGCGAAAAAATCCGATGTCACATATATATATCTTATTCGGGGTGTACTACCTTAAATTAATATTTAGCTCACAAATAGCATTTTTCCTTCAACTGTAATTTTGTTCATGCTTTTATGCACTGACATCAAAATGTAGAACCTTATGTTGGCCATATCTTGCTTCCTACAAAGAGACTTTCATCAAGATAATATTAATATTAATGTAAACTTACAACTTACCAATGAAACAATAGATTCTCAGGAAGAACTGGAAATCCATAAATATGTTTCCGAGAAGTGAGCATGAGAGTGTCTTGAATTCTTCAGCATGGATTCACCTGTTATTTGAAAGATAATTCTCAATATACATGGTATTTGTATTTGTGCATGCAAATGCTTTCCACATTATACTATCAAAAAATACTCTTAGTATTTATCTAGTCACAATATCCTAACTTATTATGACAATGGCAATAAATATCATTGAAAAAAGATAAATCCTGACCTCAAATAACAAAGATTTGAAAAATACTCCTAGAATTGCATAAAGATTGAATAATATAACATATAATTCTAATCACTTATCCCTATCCCAAACAACAATCAAACTAACTGATCCAGGTTGAAAGACCAGAGTGCATTCACATTTAAAACATTTGAATTAAAGAAATCTCTTCTTTTCACTAAATGATTTTTAAAGGCAGTAGCTATTTGTCTGGTTCAGACTATAAGTCATTTATATTATCTGTCAGGAACCGGATAACTAGCCATATAGAGCTGTTAACATTATTTGTACGGAACCATACAAGCCGCAGTAAATGATGCATTGGAGATATTTGTGCATTCTTACTGGTGGATGTGTTGTAAATACATTTATCCATAAAGATCTCTTCATTGAATATGAATGAGGTTACCAAACTGTCTGAACAGAATATCATTTAACCTGTAGATATAGCTTTTTGTCATTTGGAAATAAATGACAATTTTGTGCTGAGCTGTTAACTAAGTTTTTTTTTTATTTTGTTACCTTTCGACTAAGAGGGACCTTCTGGTGAGTCCATAAAACCAGAAATGCATCTGATTTAGTAGATGACAACCAGATGTCTATTTTTTGGGACCAAAGACAAAGTAGGCAAGGGATTTTCTATGTTTTAACTTGTTTTCTCATTAACCCCATGGAATAGTTACAAAAGTAGCAAAGGGTTGATACCCAAATGGAAGGAAAAAATCCCCAAGCCCCCATACACCTTTAAGGAAACCCCTGAATTATAATATTAATGGCTAATTGTTTGGTTCTGAACAAACAAAACTCAGCTGTGTATAGGTAATCTGTCCGGGACCGGATAAATTTATAGCTTTTAGCAGAGTACAGGCAATTAGTCCGGTAACATGTATGTATACAAATAGACACTTTTATTCTGAAAAAAAAAACATCCTGCATACTACTCATGCAAGCTAGGAATTGTTTGGGAAAGGGGTAAATAACTGATCAATCTCATTTGGCAATAAGTACAAACAAAGATCAGCCTCTTTTGTGAAATATGATCTTTATCTTCTTTACATCTGGTAGAATAAAACACAGAAAATATTGACAAATTGCTACCTTGGCTTGGATGGAAGGAAAGTTCATTGAAACCTACTTTCACTTTCGCTTTATCATTGGCGTTGGAAAGGCTTGGTTAAAACTGCTTAGATGTAAACTCTATAGTTCTGAGATTTAAAATGAAATCACTTACCATACTTAACAAGTACAACGTGACTGTACAATCTCCTCATCCCTCATTTCACTGGGAAAGGATGCATATCCTACTTTCATTTTGAGCTTCGACCTGCAGCCAGCAACTAGCGACACTTTCACGCCTGGATTTCCGGATTAATCTTGGTGTTATGAATATAAACTTGATTGTAGTAATTCTGTCCTGTTTTTAAAATTCGACCAGCATGTTTTTTGTGGTCAGGTAGATAAAATATAGAAATATTCTGCGAAATAGAAGATAAACAATCGGTCGTTCAGCATCCGCGGCGGTCATATTGGATTTTGTTTGTGAAGCATAGCAACAGTAACTAGGGGACTAATTTATCGCAGAACGGTGCATAAGCGAGAAACACGCATTTAAAGTTGAGACATAAATCAATAAATTGCATATAAATCTGAACTGTTGTCCACAACAATTTGTTCAATTTTAACACAAAAATATAAATCTCGTAAACGGCGCAATATTTTGGCTCGAAATTTTCAGAATTTTCATAAGGAAATATGCTCTTTCAGATAAAAATAAAAGTAAAATTTATGACAAAAAATTCTGAAATGTCACTTTAAAACGTTTTGGGTGGTGGGGTACGTGAATACACGCATCTCTTCCGGTCATTCTAAGCATGTTCTATAGGGTACATAACATGCCAGTAGTGCGTAACCACAGTATGTGGCCTAGCCTTAAAAGTGTGCTCAGTCCCATTTTCTTTTAACAACAGGACTATACATGATCATTTTTGCATGACGATTTTAATTCAGTTTCCTTTGGAAATTGTGAAATTTCATTAGTCTAAAAGGATCAAGATTGCTGTTTGGCTATAGACAGGGTTGTATGAACGTTTGAGGTATTATTACTTATTTAATTAACCATTTCCCGAACAAACTCATGTACACACTTAACAGAGAAAGATTTGTCAACATTCGGAATGGATAAATGAAATAGGGATCAATATTATCAAGTAAATAGTCAGGTAAATTCGGACAAACAATAGTATTTCATCGGTGTAAATCTAAAACGTAGCAACTACAGCTTGATTAAAGCTTTAGTTACGATATAACAATGAATCCAGTATACTTGCAGCACATATGCAATGTCATTCTTACGATCAGGGGTTTCACTCGTTCTCCTAACTCTCTTGACTAATGGGAGCATCTTTCTACATACCATTTTTTTGACATTTCCTTTCGAATTAAATTATTCTTTCGATTCCCCTGTTCGTATGTTTCAGACAATTGAATTCTTTGTTTTAGATAGTCTGCATTGCTCGAAACTAACACTGACTGTATCTGTATATTAACTTTGTCCCAAACGATCTTTTTGGATTAAGTTTGAAAGAGATCCATGCTAGGTTGTCGGAAGTAAAAATTTATTCTGAAAGAAAAGTCGTTTGCGAACTCGTTGCAAACGCAGGTTGTTGTCCCTGGCAACAACACCAAAATAGCTGCGGTTAAACCATTCCCAAACATGACCTTGTTTTAACGTATCTTAAAGAAGTGGCTTGGGAAAACATTGAAACAAAAGAAGAAACTGCTTATAACCAGCAGTTTCTCCTTTTGTCTCAATAAACTGGAGAGTTGACTATGGCTATGAATTTTGTGCTAAAATAGAATTTGTCTACCGATATGTTTTGATAAACCGTCGGTGTTTTTATAAGATCTCGTTACTACAGCTTGAATCAAGCCGTAGTTACATGTACGAGATCTTATAACATAATCCACGAAATACTACATTATTTTGTATTTGTTTGTCCGAAATTACGTCACAGTTAAGTGGAGAATATCGTTCCCTATAAGTGTCTTGCCAAAATACACACCTCCCATAGTAGGAATCAAACTCGAGTCCTCCGGACTACAAGCCGAACTCGCTTAAGGTATCCAAACCCTCAAAAGCACCAAAGAGCCAAATGCGAAATTTGAAAAGTGCAAATAATTCCTAATAAATATAAACTTTGTTACATTTTCATTCCAAATACAAACAGTAGCATTTTGCACGGTTTAGAATTTTGAATTGATGCATAGTTATGGAAATATTTTACAAAAATGTTCAAAATTACCTCCCTTGAATATGAATATAGAGTAAAATAACATTTGTCAATTATTTTTTTTTCCTGAAGCATAATCTTGAAATGTGGCACGGTGAATTAACTTATGTGAAGTGTATTAAGAAGTGTGTGTAATTTGGTGCATTTTGTATGGCTAGAAAGGGGTGATTTTTTCAGGGTCTGTAAACCTTAAGCACTGCCGTAATGGACCGACTCTGTTGTTTTTGCTGCTGCTGCTGCTGCTGCTGCTGTTGCTGTTGTTGTAGACTGATGTCAGTCTGTTAAGAATAACATCATTTGTATTGAGAAATATGAAAATAAGGTACATAGAAAATTGTTGCTCTGTGTCGTTCTTAATGTTAAGAGCGACACAGAGCAACAATTTTCTATGTACCTTATTTTCATATTTCTCAATACAAATGATGTTATTCTTAACAGACTGACATCAGTCTACTGTTGTTGTTGTTGTTGTTGTTGTTGTTGTTGTTGTTGTTTTTGTTGTTAGAAACGGAAGTGTATCGCGCATGCCTCAATCCTTTATAATACATTCAAAGTTAAACGAGAATAGTTACAATTGTTTTAGTGTAAGCCGCGTTCCCTTTGCCGACCGAATCAACTCGATCGCCTAAATTCCCCGATCAAACCCGATTAAACTCGATCAATTGTATTAACACGACTTCTTCTTTATTTCTTGTAGATTAATTCCCGGTCTTTTTTGCCGACCAGGCTCGATCGTCCCGATCACTCTTGCCGACCAAGCTCGATCAGTTCTCGATCGTTTGATCGAGCTTGATCGGGTTCATTTGGTCGTCAATGGGAACGCGGCTTTATTTTTAGGTAGGACAATCTACTTGAACTTAAAGCAAAATAACGGTAACTGTTCTCGTTTAACTATATTTGAGCCGGGATCTGGAAAAACGTCCCTTATGGCATTTTTAAAAATAGAGCTTGAAGATCAACCTGTTTACAAATGCAGTGCAATATGCATCCATGCTGCTCTCGGTAAGTTACAACAGGTCACGAAGAAGCTATTAGAGAACAACGTTGATCCTGACCATCCTGACCAGACTGTGCGTATGCACAGGCTGATCTGGATCTATGTTGGACTCAAAAGCCTTAAAGGACGTTTTTCCAGATCCCGGCTCATTTCTATTAGAGTGCGCATGCCTTAATTTTTTCCACTTTTTTCCGAACCTAAATTTCATTGGTGTGAAGAAATGTTATAGAAGATGACACCTTACGGGTGGGTTTCAAATATTAATGAAAAATTAATATAGGATTTTCAGTGATCTCTCGATTTTTTCTGTGACGTCTAAAGTAATGATCAGTAGACTAATTACTGTGGCACATAAATATTTGTGATATGGAAATAAGCAATCGTTATCTGCACAAATATGTCGTAAATAAACAATATTGTCTGTTTGAATGGCAAATAATGCATAATTTATATTGATGCCGCATCAATCATGTCTTGTGATTGCGAATGATTGGGTGTTTTACACCTTATTGTATAAAATGTGCGTTTCCTGGGGCGTTTTTAAAAGTATTATATAATACGTTTTATCAATTCAGTGAATAATATACTTTTTATCGATATCCGTCTAATTTCTATTTATATTATTGAGTAAATTCACGTGCCTTTAACGCCCGACTTTGCGCTGAACTATGCCCGATTCTGGAATTTGGGTGGCGAGTGATAGACGGAATACTAGATAGAAAGCCTAAATTTTGTCTTCTCCTTTTCCCTAAATAGAGTTTCTTTGAATAACCCCTGTCCATCTTTACAAAGTAGTAATCACTAATTAAACGTAATTAGACTTCTAGAAAGAAGGAAGTAAACATTAGAATTTGTTGACAGCGGAGGATAGAGATTGCTGTTTATAGTTGCATCACTGCAAACATTCTTTTCCTACAACAGCAGGTGGTGTCACTCCTCAACGAAACGGGCCTATTAAATATATAGTAAAATGGGTCAATTTGGCAGCTTCTAGCTCCTCTCAGAAATCTTTGTGGCACACTTTACTTAGTCTGCCTAAGAGGCCATTTCTTTGTCTTTAATTTACTACCAAGACAGTGGTATCAATAGCACCATCAGCTAAAATCACGCACCCGTGAACACAGCCACCCTTGAAATTTGCCATCTATTTCGGGATCTGCATATGACACACCCCCATGAAAGGTCACGACCGCGCAAGAAACTAGTTTCCAACAAATTCATTAAAACACATCCTAGCAGTACACTGATGGTCTGCCAGTATACAGAACTACATTTCATGCATCTGTCTATTCTATAGACACAGAATCAATGCGACAAAAGGAGTGACTCCATTTTTGACGGAACTATGTTTGTTTATTATACCTCACGTGACCTAATCATTCAATAATTACAAACCTAATATTATATAAATATCGCATGCCTCTCAGGGCAATAGTACATATTGTCTACCCGAGACCGGTAATATTGACCGAGGCTTCAGCCGAGGTCAATATTACTGGTTCGAGGGTAGACGATATGTACTATTGCCCTGAGAGGCATGCGATATTCATTTTATTATACCGAAAAAGAAACAACATCAAAACTTTTAAATCTACAATTTATCTTTTATAAGTCCTTCACCGTTAATAAAAAATGTTAAAATCAACCGAATGCCTTATCAATTCATATTTGTGACATGCACGCAAAGGCAGGCCTGCCATCACTTTTGCCTGGGTAATTCCATGATCTAGATCTAGATGAGAAAGAGATCAGGCTAAACAGAGGTAAACTGATTTTGCGATTGGAAAAAAAACCATAAAGTAAGATAGAATAAAAAATCTAGTTTCAGTAAATTAGCTTATATTTTTAAATCAGGATGTGCAGTTCGCACAGACTGACTAGAATCCATACTTTTTAACATTTTCCAGATGGTCCCTTTTTGCGTAACAAGCCACGTCATTTTTAAGCGTACTTATGTTAAACTAGCTATGATTCAGCAAATATCGTGTTAAGAAACATTGTGACGTCTCGGTGACGTCATAAAAAACCAGAATTTCTATCTATAGTACGCTCAGCGGGTAATATGAAAAAATATTAACCGGTTAATATTATCTGAGCGGGTAATATGAAAAAATATTAGGTTTGTAATTATTGAATGATAAGGTCACGTGAGGTATAATAATTCGTAATATTCACCGCTCAGATAATATTAACCGGTTAATATTTTTCATATTACCCGCTGAGCGTACTATAAATAGAAATTCTGGGTTTTTTTATGACGTCACCGTGACGTTACATTGTTTCAAAGCACAATATTTGCTGAATCATAGCTAGTTTAAGGTGGCCGAATTCGATTCGACTGCGCATCCAAAACGCGCATGTTGTCGTAAATAAGATAGAGAACTAAAGTTTCAGAAAAAAATGTAGAACGTTAGATCCGTTACATTTTTTGAGTTAAACTATACAAACTTTTGCATCAGTTTTTCATCGAACAAGAATAAAACGTGAAAATATATCAGGCCGTATTTGAAATGTTTTGATGACGTCATTTAAACACGTGCGTTTTGACGTTCAAAGTAACGACGTCGGTAATACAGTAAAGGTAAGATTCACAAAATCGGCCGATTTCCGACGAATGTATCGTTAGAAAAGTCCAAATTTGGTTCGAATTATCGGAATCTACTGACCTTTGTCTAATACGTTCCACTTTCACACTACAGTTCCAGACATTACACCAATGTTAGATAAATATAGCTTACTCAAAAGCCATTTAGGCCTAAAATTTCCCTTTTCCACAATAGAATAAAACAACTTTGAGACCTCAAACATTTATTTTAAAATCTATTTTATGTTTTAATCAAACAAGCAACATATTACGATCATGATCATGATTTTGGCCAATAATTCCTATAACTATGTACTAATAGCTATACAAAATCGAGCTAAAAGTCTGCTTTTTCAGTGGAAAAGTACACGTTTGAGACGGTCTCCCGTTTACGTACCGTGGTGACATTTTTTATTATTATTATTATTATTATCATTATCATTATTATTATTTCTTCATTTTACAGATCATTTGCAGGTTCATCAATTACCAAATCATTATCAAATTTTCTTATGCGAAAAATTCTAAAATTTTAATATTTGTGCCAAAGATCAGCTGAAATACTGCTATTTCGGCACTTTTTAGACAACCCCCAATTCATATATTGTGGTGACTTTTGTTTTTTATTTCTTTATTTTACATATCATTTGCAGGTTCATCAATTTCCAGAATATTGTCATATTCTTTAGGGCAGAAATTTCTAAAATTTTAACATTTGCGTCAAAATCAGCTGAAATACTGCTCTTTCAGCACTTTTTAGACAACCTCCAATTCATATACTGTGGTGACTTTTGTTTTTTATTTCTTTATTTCACAGATCATGACCAGGTTCACCAATTTGCAAAATATTATCAAATTCTCTAGGGCAGAAATTCTCTATTTTTTAACATTTGTGTAAAAATATTCAAATTTCCCATTGGCCTCCATGTTAAAAATAGCCATTTCAGTGCTGGTTTTGAGACGGCCCTCATTCTTTCCCTAGATGGTGACTTATCTTTTTTATTATCTTAATTTGTCAGTAAGCATTCACTTTGTAACATGCGATAGTATGAGTCAATTCTCTAGGGCAGTTTTCTTGTTATGGAATCGCATTCGGCCACCTTAACATAAATACGCTTAAATGATGTGGCGTGTTACGCAAAAAGGGACCATCTGGAAAACGTTAAGAAGTATGGTTCCTAGTCAGTCTGTGCGAACTGCACATGCTGATCAGAATCGACACTTCATTCTAAGCTAATTTACTGAAACTAGATTTTTTATTCTGTCTTCTTTATGTTTTTTTTTTTCCAAATGCAAAATCAGTTTACCTTTGCTTAGCCTGATCTCTTTCTCGTCTAGATCTAGAGATCATGGAATTAACCAGACAAAAGTGATGACAGGCCTGCCTTTGCGTGCATGTCACAAATACGAATGGATAAGGCATTCAGTTGATTTTAACATTTTTTGATTAACGGTGAAGGACTTATAAAGTTAGATAAATTATAGATTAAATCTTTTATGTTGTTTCTTTTTCGGTATAATAAAATGAATATCACATGCCTCTCAGGGCAATAGTACATATCGTCTACCTTCGAACCAGTAATATTGACCTCGGCTGAAGCCTCGGTCAATATTACCGGTCTCGGGTAGACAATATGTACTATTGCCCTGAGAGGCATGTGATATTTATATAATACTACAACCCGGAAGCATTTCCCGTTGTGGAGTGTCTCCAGGTAAGGGTTAATACAGATTGATAATGCTGACGGAGATAGACTGGAACACCATGATTTATGTGTCCGAATGATCAATAGACTAGAAACCCTGGACCGGTTTAACTATAGACGTACAAAATTTCTTTCGTTAATTTGATTTTCCCTTGATAATCAAGATACTATGGACATGAAATCTTGAATTCTAAAGATCGTTTAATTCTTTTGAGCATGTGCATACGGTACAATTTAACAACAACAAAATGCTAGTTATCAATATTCTCGTCGGTTTCATAAATATTATGGTATTTTCCCTTATGAGGATCCTGAAAACCTACTCTCCAAAGCAGAGGTCTATTGATTAACCATCAAGTATGACCTCTGCAGTTTTTGGTACACCAACAGCCTATTTGGTCGTCATAATCTAATTATAGCACATCATTTGAATTATCGAATCAAAATCATTTAGTTTTATCTTGCATGATCATTACGTATACATTACGTCGCTTCTATTTTTGGCTGAAGCCGGTAACATTTGAATTATCGAATCAAAATCATTCAGTTGTACCTTGTTTGATTACGTATACATTACGTCGCTTCTATTTTTGGTTGAAGCCGGTAATTTGAAGCGTCAGCCAATGAAAGTTTGTATCAGATATTTCACTTGTTTTGGTGTGTATAGCCAACGATTGGATACTGAAATCCCACTAAGGCCCCGAGATTAGACGTGAAATGACCCCGCGGGAACAGAGCATCATTCTATCATAATGGAATGAAGAGAGAATGCGCTCTGTTCTTAAGAGAGTACTGAAAACCAGGAAGGCCTATGGTTTGCTTTTAACAATTTCCCACACGATGTCGCTTTTTGGAGCCTCTCAAGAAAAATGCCTGATAAAACATTGTGAAAAATGAAGAAATTGCTTGCGGTGCAAAACCAGTGTCTTGTTAAGGAACGGTTAAAAGTCAAGTTAAGTTGGAAAAACACTGACAAAATGGCACAAATATAGACACATTTAAACAGAAAACTTGCCCTTTTCCCACACAAAACCTAGTTTTGATGTCCCTAATAGAATTGGCCCTGGAAAACTCTTATACAAAAGAAGAAAGTTCTGATATTCTAAGTTTATAGCCATACTTGGAGTAAGACTGGTTGGTGAAAACTAACCAACAGATCTGCATGATTGTGGATAGACGGAGGTGCGTTCTTTAGAGCGAGATTTCTTGAGATATCTTGAGATTTCTTAAGATATTTTAGGATAAAGCGTTCTTTTGAGCAAAATTTTTAAGACGCTCAATGGGAGGCGCCATTATTTTATACTTCGTGCGGAACCCCTCGGTCAAACTCTGTACAAACAATATAAAAGAGATTAGACCGAGTTGTTCCGAACACTCCATAATTCATAAACCGCGGTGTTCCGAATGCTCCATACTTTATACAAATGACGTCATGATGACGTCATTTGTATAAATATGGAGCATTCGGAACAGCTCGGTCGAAGTCACTGTCTTAAAAATGCTTTATCCAAAACACATTAGGAAATCTTAAAAAATCTCGCTCTTTTAAGAACGCGCCTCCGGTGTAGGTCTCTGGAAAATAATTCTATTTGTATCAAGTAATATAAAAAATATGGTACAAAGTTTGTTGCTCTGTGTCCATCTTAAAAAATAAATATATTTGAGATCAAATAAAAGTTAATATGTGTACTTCATTTCTGAATGCTTTCCTCCTTTGATTTTTAAAGACAAAAACTTATAAATACAGGGCCTGAAACCGAGCTAGACAACGGTTTAAATGTTTTTGCAAAATAATCTGATTACAATTTAACAAATAGAATTAAAAAATTATTAAATAAAATCAATCCTTTCTCTCGAACAAGACTATCATTTTTTTCATTTTGTTTTTCTGTTCTTTTATTGATTTATCCTATCTATACAAATATCCATTTCGTCGTCTTTAGCATCGTTCATTTACAAAATAGGAAACGCTTTTTTTTCTTATGTTCTTCGAATGGTTAAAGTTGTTTACAAAACCCTAAAATGAACTTCCTAACTAATCCTACAATTTAGTTTTTATATTGTCATTTGTTTCGGGGACTTTTACTTCAACTACTGTATTCATTTCGACCTCCTTTATTGGTGGAATTTCTATCTCCTTGTCGGCATCTTTAGCCCATTCCTGAAGGTAAAATAATACAAAATGAAAACAAATTTTAAAGAATTAGGACCCGTACAAAGGTATCTTAAGGCTTTTGAGACCAACATGGTTCCTGATCACCCTGCGTATACACGCAGTCTGATCAATGACCATGTTGTTCCCCAGCATGTTGCTTCATGACTTTTACCAACCATAAGAGAACAGAATGCACTTATACACTTGCCGGTCTTGAAACATGACAGTCTCAAATGCTATAGGGGACCTTTGTCCACGGTAAGGTCTTGCTTCGGAAAGGCTCACGATTTATTTCCTTCGAGATTTGAAAAACATTTTTCCGAGTCCCGATAGCTCAGTCGGTAACGTTGCAGTCTGTCAATCCAGGGGTTGTGAGGTCGAACCTAAATCGGCCAATAGCTATTTTTACATTTGACAATTTAAGTCGTTTTTCTCTGACCAACGGATGTGAATCATCTATTCGAGAAAGCAACTGCAGGTTTGGTGGAGATATTGTATAAGTATTGTATGGAAACTATGTACGTTACAATTGTTGGGTGTATCAAAGTCCTTTCGTCAGTGTTAATTAATGCAAAAACTCGTATCTCATGGTTTGGAAGATTTTATAGAGGGAGAAAACAGTTCAATAACTTTTCCGAAACTGAAAGGTTTTACTTGAAAATTGAACATATTATTCACATCATTATGATGTGTCATTAATTCTGATAAGTTTAAAAAGATATCACAAAACCTGCAATGATTTTCTAAGATGTACATACAAGATTTTACTCTGAAAATCACAAAAGTTGACATACGATGTTTTGCATTTACAACAACGATTTCTAAAACGGCGGACAGAATTTTTTCAAGGTAGGCGTAATTTTTTTCTGGTTTGACCTTATTGAATATGCATATTCATACAAAGAATTCGGTTATCTTTGTGAATGCATTTGGTTGAAGAATCAATGATCATCACCCTCTTTAACGAAATTTGGTTGAAGAATCAATGATCATCACCCTCTTTAACGAAATATTACCGATTATCTGTACTGGTTGACTGATCAAGGTGTTTGAGTGACAATTAAAATTGAAGCAATAGATTTAGAAAAAATCGATCTGTATTTCTGAGTGCGTAATGTTTCTGACAAAAGGGAATGTCTAGATGGGTGATGAAATTACAGAAGATATGTAGATAGTTCGTGTGTAGGCTATACTCTACATTTGCTGCACTTACGCTTTAAAAAAATCGCACGGTGTACGTTTGGCTGCAATCCGAAACTAACCTACTGTGCATTTCGGTAAAATAAGTTTTCTGTACGCTTGGGTACATATATGATGCAACAAGACTGTACGTTTGGGTTTAGCAACGATCCCGTTATACAAGGCGCAAGGCACAGTGGTTCTAACACTGGGCAATGTTTTCAAGGCTTTGACGGCGAAAATGAGTTTGATTCAACCAAAATATTTTAACGTTCAAAGATTCCTTACCGTGAGTACTGGTGAGAGAAATACCAGAAATCCATGGTTAGATACTCAAGCCGTCGCGATATGACCAAAGTAGTTGAAAGAGGCGTGTCGGACCGTATTTGGTACAAAAACGAATATGGTACATTTGTACCATATTCGACCGAATATGGTACATTTGTACCATATTCGGACCGAATACGGTACAATTTTCGACCGAATATGGTACAAACATCGTACCATATTCGGTTGGAATACGTTTTTCTATGCTCGCCAAAACGTATTTGGTACATACCCCCCCCCCAAAAAAAAACCTCATAAAATGAAAATGACCTACGTATATGGTACATAAATTATGTATTTCTTAATAAATGAAAAAGTCTGCCGATGTGTTAACTTTTTTTCAAACTCAAGGACATTGTATTAACCTAATATTGGAAGTGACAAAAGTATCATCATCATCATCGTCGTCATCGTCGTCATCGTCGTCATCATCGTCATCATCGTCATCATCGTCATCATCATCATCATCATCATCATCATCATCATGAGATAACGATGATGATGATGATGATGATGATGATGAGTGTGTACCATATTCGGAACGAATGTGGTACATTTTTCATCCAAATATGGCACAAGTTTTTACCATATTTGGTCAGGCATTTTACCCCAAAACTACAGATACGTACATGGTACAATTAGACAGTTGTACCATATTCGTTTTTGTACCAAATACGGTCCGACAGAGGCGCTAAGCCCCAATCAATCATGGGGATACATTTTATACGAAATTATACAGAAGATTAATTGGATTGTGAATACAAGTGTACATATCAGCTTCACGTATGGTGTATTCTGATCAAGATCCATGTCGTTCTATAATATATATGAGCAAGGATCTGGAAAAAGGTCCCTTAAGGCTTTTCAGCCCAACATGATTCAAGATCAGCCTGCGTATACACGCAGTCTGATCATGAACCACGTTGTTCTCCAATAGCTTCTTGGTGACCTGTAGCAACCATAGGATAGCAGCATAGATACCAGCCAGACTCCTCTTAGGTACAAGCTGATCTTGAAACATGGCAGTTTCAAATGCTATAAGGGCCTTTTTCCAGATCCTGACTCATATCGCATTTCCTGTACCTGTAGCAACTATAATGGGTTCTTTACCATGGCCTGGCTCATGATATTTGGCCCCTTCTTTCATATCTTAACTCAAATTATATTTCATTTCACTCACTTGGATTTCGCCTGAAGCAAAGATATTAAATATGAGACAGCCAAAAACAGCAAAACCACCACACACATAGAATACTTGTCGCCATTCTTCCGGTGTGTTCTGGAATTAAAGAAAATAAAAGATTCAACCAATTACCATGCAGTTATTTTTTTCATGCCCTACAGACTAGCCCAGCGTGGGATAATCTAGTCAAGATTGGTTTAAAATAAAATGAACTAACTTACACTTATTTTAAGATTTACATAAATGAGATTTTATTAATGTTTTCACATAATGTTAGAATACTTTATGTACATCATACTTAATTATGCTTTTTCATAAATGGTCAACAAGTCTGCTGTTGACCTTAAAAAGTATATTTGATAAATAAAAAAGAAACATACGTCGGCCAATATCTGCGGTCTTATATCAGACATACCCGGTACATCGTGTTAGTTTTTTAATTATTATTTTCTTTCTTTGAAGAGCTGCATTTTAAAGAATCTAAACCTTATTTTGTGAGTCCGCGTTTTAATTGATGAAGTATACTCAATGCAAAAATAAAGCACCTACATTTGGAGTCATATATCCTGCCAGTAAAGGTGCTACCATGCCCGGCACTGTTGCCGCCGTGTTGGTGATACCGAACAATACACCAGCGTATCTGTCAACGTAAAGTGGTGACAAGTTACCGCAGAACAACATACATGTTTAAACCATTACCAGACGACAACATTTCGGACTGCTCCAAATTGAAAAAGTGTTGCAGACTTCATTTTCAAGTTGATGAAATTTTAGAAATGTTTCCATTTTGTGTTAGAAAACATAATGGGAAAATGAAGAAATTGCTTGTCACAAGCAATTTCTTCATTTTCCATGATGTTTTCCAAAGCCATTTCTTGTCAGGGAGTCAAAAAGCGACTCTGTGCAGTAATGGGTTAAGGGTGAGTATACACTATGAATCATGTTTCACCCGAACGTTATTTTGCAGGGTAATCATTTGAATAGCCATATAATTTGACACATATGCAATACGGTTTTAATTCTATCCTGTCTGATTTTTTCTACCAAGAAGGTGGAAGATACATGATGAACTGAAATGTCCAGTATGCCATACATTATACATAACTAGCAATTTTACCCGTCTCGAAATTTGACCTTTGACCTCGATGACCTTGACCTATCCGGGGCTGACCTTTGACCTCGATGACCTTGGCCTATCCGGGGCTGCCCTCCACCTAATCCCGTCCCGTAACCCGTAAGCAATCCCGTCCCGTAACCCGTAAAAACGATAAATTTGACCTTTGACCTCGATGACCTTGACCTTTCAAAAAATGAACCCCTCAAGCTAATATCCGGGGCCGCCCTCCACCTTCCCTCCAAGTTTGGTGAAGATCGGCCCAAGGACCTGGGAGGAGTAGGGGAACAAACAGACAAACGTTGCTCAAATTATAGTATGATATAGTTGTGTTAATTGATTAGAAATGCTCTTTGTTTTCCATAAAATAAAAGACCTATTGGTAAAACTTACTTCGGAGCAAAGTCCACATGGTTGACCACGTAACCTGCACGACCAAACCCCATAAACATTATGGCTAGTGACAATAACACAACAGCAAGCGCTCGTTTTTCACATGTACAGAACCCAGTTGCAATTATACAAGTGGCCGTTCCAAGAAAAGCTGAAAACAACACAGAGTATGTGAGTTAGAGCAATGTAACTTAATATGGATTATGGCACTATCATATACATTTAAAATGATTTCGTGGTGTTTTATTATCCATTATCTGCCGCCAGGTCACATACAAATATACCAAGCTATATTGTTTGGGCATATTGAAAGATAGGGTTACTTCGAATTACTTTCAAATGACGTCGGCGCAAATTATCAGACGTTTCTAAGAGAGTATGGTTGGGTTGGAATGCATCATTTTGCTCACTATAAATGACCTGGCAGAGCATATCTAGCTAATAATAGCACGAGATGTTCTGCCAGGTCAATTATCATAAGCTACACTTACCTATAGATTGACAAGTTTTTCTTGTTCGAGTTGTTGACAAGACGTTTCTTGTCCGTAAATAATCTGCTAACTGGCCCGCAAATATGCCGGATAAAAACTGACATATGTAGGGAATAGATGACAACGCTCCGTTCTGTAAGGAAATAGAAAACACATCGGGGAATCGTGTAATACAACAGCCTCAAAAAATCGTAAATACTTACTTTTAAAACGTGACCAATTTAAAAATGGCTTGAAGTACAAAATGGGTAAATACGTCAGTGATTTGCTGGGTGCGAGAGATCTTTAATGATTACCCGATTGAAACATTGCAAAAGTCGAGTACGTAGTGGCCCCTTTTGGCCTTTGCTTTTCAATTAAGTCACATAACCCACCAAAGTATACTCTCTTAAAGGGGGAATAACACTTAACATCTTACAAATTTTCAGAGAACTTCGTGCAAAAAATAAATATATATTATGAAAATATGGCCTTTAAATTGCATCTATGCCAAATCTTAGCTTTCTATCTTGTGTATTGGCTAGGATGTTGACGGATTTAAAACCCCATATGTTTTATTTTTATAATTTTTATCCCCCCGACAAAAAATCATGGGGTTTTAAATCCGTCGACATCTAAGCCAATACACAAGGTAGAAAGCTAAGATTTGGCATTTATGCAATTTAAAGACCATATTTTAATAATATATATTTATTTTTTTGTACGAAGTTCTCGGAAAATTGCAAGATGTTAAGTGTTATTCCCCCTTTAAACAGAGCACATTTTCTCTTCATTCCATTTCGATAGAATGATACTCTGTTATCACGGGGTCATTTCACGTCTAATCTCGGGGCCTTTGCGGGATTTCATTACCCAATCGTTGGCTTAAACAACATAACATTTGAATAATCTGATACAAATTTTCATTGGCTGACGCTTCAAATTACCGGCTTCAGCCAAAAATAGAAGCGACGTAATGTATACGTAATCATACAAGATAAAACTGAATGATTTTGATTCGATAATTCAAAAATTACCGGCTTCAGCCAAAAATAGAAGTGACGTAATGTATACGTAATGATTATACAAGATAAAACTGAATGATTTTGATTCGATAATTCAAATGATGTGCTAAAATTAGATTATGACGACCAAATAGGTTGTTGGTGTATCAAAAACTGCAGAGGTCATATTTGATGGTTTAAAGTTTACAGACCCTGAAAAAACACCACTTTCTAGCCGTCAGAAATGCATCAAATTACACACACTTGTAAATACAATTCACATAAGTTGATTCACAGTGCCAGATCTCAAGATTATGTTTCAAGAAGAAAATAATTTACGAATATTATTTTACTCTATATTCATATGCAAGGGAGGTAATTTTGAACATTTTAGTCACATATTTCCATAACTATGCATTAATTCAAAATTATAAACCGTGCAAAATATTTATGTTTGTATTTGGAATAGAAAGGTAACACAGTTTAGGAATTATTTGCATTTTTCAAATTTTGCCTCTGGCTCTTTGGTGCTTTTGAGGGGTTGGATACCTTAATCAATATAGACCTCGGCTTTGGAGAGTAACTAAAGTATTAATGAATTCTGTGTACATGTACTTATTCCCAACATACCGCTTTAATATTAAACTTGAGAACTTCTTTCATGAAGGTGGGTATTATATGGATGTTTCTAGCAAAAAGGTCAGTGACATGTCAGATAAAACTATACTGAACAAAAGTGAAAACGCTACACTCTAAGATTTCTAATTTCTTGAAAAGTATCGAATTAATAGCATGAATTATATGTTGACGTTTTTTCCCAGGCTTTCAGCAATCGTTTTGTCGAAATTTCATTGATTTGTCTCGTTTAATGTCAGAGTTACAACCCTTAATACGTTTAGAGCTAATTTAATCAAATGCCGCATATGCGCATGCGCAGAAAACTCTTCATTAAAATCACTTAAAATCTCACTTATTTCTTGTAGTAAACTGTTAAATCAAGGTTTAATCTGTTGATTTTGCGAATTACCTCCCTTTGACATAAACAAATAGGGAATTTAAAATGTTTGGTATTCACAAATTCATCACGGTTTTCGATTTTTTTTTTTTTTTTTTTTTTTTTTTTTGCAACATCATGCAGGCCTTACAGAGGATTTTTGAACCCTTTCTTCAACTAGGTTTGTTTCCAGATGTCCATGCAATAGCAATTTGAATTTCCTATGGAGATTACATTGTAAATTTTTCAAGCTTTGGAACATGATGAAAAATCTGCTTTTCCAACACCGTTTTCTAAACGCTGAAACACTTTTATGTAAGCTTCTTTACATTTCCTGACTGGTAACTTGTCAGACTACCAATCCTAGCAGTCCGGCATGGTTTGCATTCTTCTGCTTGGATTTCCTGAAGGTTTAAATTGTGTAAAATTTCCGTTCAAATTGTACACCTGAAAAACGGACCCCTGTCTCATTAAAGGGGTCCGTATTGCATCCTCGTAGTTAAGATCCACAAAACTTTTAGGGCTTGGTTTAACCAAGTCAATGAACAATGCGAAACACTTTCATTTGATTGTTTTACTTGTTGTTTGTAGAAGAAATATGACAAGCAAAGTAGGTGTAGCGTTTTCACTTTTGTTCAGTATATATATATATACACGTATATATCGTCGATTTTTCAACAAAAACCTCGTAACTATGTACATCTTTAAACAAGCTGAAGTTACGCGTTTTTTTTTTTCTTCAAATGCAGTGATATCCTCGACTTACTGCTTTAATATCAAACTTGAGAACTTCTTTCATGAACGTGGGTATGTTTGTCAACAGGGTATAATTTGTCCAGTTATTACAGACATGCGCAGTCAGGCACGCCCATAAACAAGGACTTGATAACATCTTCAACCAGGGAACATTTGATGTCTGAAAAGCAACAAAATACAACAATAGTCCGGTCAAGATACTATGAGACATGTTTACAAATGTATTGTAATGTGTCCAGTTAAGACAGACATGACTTGATAGCATCTTTAACCAAGGAACGTTTGCTTTCTCAAATACAACAAAAATACAGGTATCGTTCGGTCACAATACTATGGCACATGTTTACAAGTTTTACTTCCGTAAACAAGGGGGAAGTTTGCATGTGTTGGTTTAAATCTTGCAGGTGTTTCGGCACCTGCAAGATTCAAACTATCACATGTAAACTGACAGTAGTTTTGAAGTTGAAATTGTGTTTTTTATTGTTTACTATAGTCCGGTAATGATACAATGGTACATAATTTGTCCAGTTATTACAGACATGCGCAGTCAGGCACGCCCATAAACAAGGACTTGATAACATCTTCAACCAGGGAACATTTGATGTCTGAAAGGCAAAAATATATGTAATACTAAATAAAACACTGTTCCCAAACAACAAACAACTAAGACGGCTCAATTTCTAAGCTACAGCTTAAGAGCATACGACCAGATATGTGTAAACAAAGATATTTTATGTGTAAAATATCGCACAGCACAAATTGGGGCAAAAGAAGACAATGTTATTTTTTAGCATTGTATTAAAGGCTACCAAGGTAAGCAGATGAGTTCACCATATATTGGAAGAAAATCATTAAATTAACTGTTATATAAAAGATCCGCCAAACTCGTTTTTTTAACTTTTGTTTGCTTTTCTTTACGTCCAACGAATACTTATTTTCGAAAAAAATAAAGATGTGCAATTTCCGTAAAATCTCCATGAAGTGACGTCATACAATGGCTTGACTCCGCCCCCAATCTAGAGCATGAGGTTTCTGACAAGGATAAAGTGTGCGACTTTTCTGTCACAAAGTAAATTCTCGGTTTTTATCCATTCCTCGATCGTCGGAGTAATACAGACAAACTTAAACCGTTCTTTGGCACATTCCTTCATTCACTAGCGACATATTCTTTAACAGTTTTAACATTTTTTTCTAACATTTACTAAGGACGAATTCCGTGTTTTGAGTAGGCTACTGATGCGGGAAGTCGGTTTATGACAGAACAGTCGGACATTTAACTTTGTCAGAAATATCATGCATTCCGGGAAATAACCCATGAATCCCCGTTTTCCCACCATGACGTCATTATTCGGCCGGTATGACGTCATAACTTCAAATCGGAAGTTAGCGATTTTTCTTCGGTAAAGATCGGAAAAGGCCAAAATATTAAAAAACGAAATAAAAACACTTCTAATGTTTTAAAATTGTAGAAACCTTGATATTTAGTTATTAGAAAGGTGTTTTTCGACAAAAGAGTTTAATTTAGCCAATCAGTGGATACTTTAAATTGTGCCTTTCGTGATTGAAATGGCAGCCTTTTCAATTACGAAAAGCAAAGTCAGGTTTTTGTTATGGAAGGGGTTCGTGGTTTGGCTATGACACACTGTATGAGCTCATAATTATTGTTATTGATTGGTCTCCTTATAGATGCTGGTTGCTTCGGCGGGACAGCTTGAACAGAGGTTTTTTGCAAAGTAATGCTAATTTTCATTAATGGAAGGGAAATAACTTATACTTACAAGTTCGGTATTTGCTAGAATGGATTGTCTGCCTTGTTTGTTTAATTGCATTCATGATAGTATTCATTTATCATAATTATTTTGTTTTTGTGTAGCGCCCGTCACACAATTTTCGCAACTATGTGAAAAGTTATTTTGCCCTGATCTTTCGTAGTTTGTAATTTTCTTTCGGAGGAGGCCCCGGGATTCCCAGTGCGGGAGTAGAACACCCATCAGACACTCTCCCCGTCCAACTGCATACAGATTTCGATACCCTGGCTAGACCCCTATTAAAAACCAGCGACCGTATTCACCAACTTTTCTTAAAACTATTTTCTAATTCTAAATTACATAACAAGCCATCTGATTGGACGAGGCGTATGTCTCGGCCAATCGGATGTTTTGTTGTGTAATTATGAAGGCAAACTTGGAATTAGACTGGTTGGTGAATACCATCCCGTGTCTTTTTCAGGAAAGGATTACATGACACAAGATCATGTGCGGATCTAGAGGGGGTCAGCGGGGTCCAGACCCCCTGGTATTGGCCGAAAATTAAAGGGGCTCGTTCTATGTTTTTATGCTTCCGAACTGTTCGGGAACTCATATTTGTGCATGGAAAAACAATTAGCAATGGATAAAAACCTCAATCTCGGCGAAAAAACATTTTTCCTTTGCTATAGATCAATCCTTTACAAGCGTGTTTACACATTCTATTTTTACTTCAAAACAAGACAAGGCCAAGGTCAACGAGACACACCTCCGCGATATTAACACACCGTACAACCGGCTGTGTGGATGACTGTGACCTTCTTTGCGAGGAATACGTGAAAAGGATTATTTTGTACAAGCACTGACTATTTATACGCGTATTTATCAACTATAGAATACCAAAGATCCTTTCGTTTATTTATAAAAGTAAATTCATTTGACCTACCATGCACATGACATCAGATGCCGAATCTGTCTTCGCTGACTTTCTACGCAGCCGGTTGTACGATGTGTGAAATCTCGCGGAGCACATATGACGTATCTCTGACGTAATTGATTTTTGAAGGTTGGGCATATGTAGCCGTTACAAAACAAAAACAAGGACGACCAGCATGTTATTAATTGACTTGGATTTTAATACTTAATTAAGCTCGACGAGTGGTAAAAATGGACATAAATGATCTACCCCTTCAGGTTGGTAATTTCATACGTTATTTCTGGTTTGTAATTATTGTGCCATTTGCATTTTCGACAGCCTAGCTCGTCCCCCTTTAAATTTTGACTATAATATAACTTTAGTGTAATGTTACATATCGCTGCTTTTCAACGAAAACCTTGTAACTGCAGCTTAAAACAAGCTGCAGTTACGAGGCTTTCGTTGAAAAGTGACGATATTTAGCCATCATTTGGACTTGGACCCCCCCCCCCTGGAAAAAGTCCTGGATCCACCCTTAAAGATAAATGACCTACTCTTTTGTCAGTTCTATATTCTATACTGCCAACAATATATTTCTTCTCTGCTTCTACTATCCTGGGATGGACGGAGGGTGTATCAGCGACGAAGTATAGCCAAGCTACACACCATAATACACCGAGGGCTCCTGAAAAAACGACAATAAAGGTTAATCAAAGTACTGAAAGTACTGTCAGTCAGCGAGGAATGAAATACTTGTTCTACGTCACGCTGCACGCACCGTTCAATGTCGTGCTTTCTGTAGATTATTCCAGCTGGCTTTGTATACATGACACAATTCTTAGGCTCTAGCACGGAACCATGAGGAACACTTTTTTTTCATTAATATTGATAATATTTTGATAAAACACCATTCATCAGCACAGATTGATCTTTAAATTTGACTTCTCCCAGGCAAACGAAACGGCTCACCCGACCGCCACCAACCCACCCACCAACCCACCCACCACCGACTCCCGCGAGATCTGCCCTTGCATACTCACTTCTCTTGACTTAAACACAGAGCTTAATAGTTTGAGCCTCATCATTCCCTTCTTTTAGACGAGAATTATAATAATAAAAAAACTCTGAAAACCTTCTTTTTGTTATTTTCCCTCAATGCTTTATGTTTAGAAAACGCATGTTCCAGCAGTAACACCAAATTTTCTTTTTTCAATATTTCTTTGTCTGCAGCTGCTGTCGAATCAGTCGTGAATTTTGTTGTTTAACCCTTTCCCAAACAAGACCTGGGTTTGACGTCCCTTATATAAAAAGCCTGGGAAAACATTGAAACAAAAGAAGGAACTGCTGATAACCAGCCGTTTCTCCTTTTGTCTCCATATTTTCTTTATCATATTTTACCCAAATCATATCTTTAATAACACCCATTTTGTCATTTGTGGCAGTTTTTGAAGTGGGTCACCCTAAAATTTTGCCGTTTGGGAAAGGGTTAAGGGACCATGCTTCAGTTATTCGGAACACTCGGTCTTTTCTGTAGAAAGGTCTTGGTGGGACCTGTCTATTTGTGAAATATCAAGACTGTATCTTATACAGTTCATAAGGTATAGACCGATACGTTTTTATCTAGGTGACCGACGTCGCCGTCGACGCCAACAATGACACCTTCGACACTGTGATGAAACATTACCTCTGCGAGAATAAATTACGCGCCAACAAAAGTGTTTAAGCCGTCGGTTTGTTTAAGGAAGGGTAACAATTCTACACAGTAGCTTTTTCAGTCAATACCAAAGTTTGAAAGTTATGCATGAATTTCTCATTTTAAATAATTTTCAGACTTTATGAATTTTAGAAATAAAAGTTCAATATTTCAGAACAGTGTGAAGCATTTACTATGAAATTTTATAGCCTTTTTATCAAATGGTGGTAGTCGGCACGCGTAAATTTTGAACGCATTCTGTAGATTCGTTAAAAATATTTACAAAGATCTGAGTGACGCGTTAGCAGTTTTCCGAATTTATATTCAGTGACGAATATGCTGTTTGTAAACAAAGCTCAAATTGGATCGGTCTTCAGCGGCAGATCCAGGATTTCTGTGATGCGTGTTCAAGCATACAAATAGGGGGTTCTTTTTCCTATTAATACGCAATTTTGACTGATTTCTGTATGAAAATTAAATATCAAGGCTACAGAGGGACATTTACAGAGGGGCATTCGTATGAACCCCCGAATCCGCTCTGGATCCGCAACTGGCCTTAAATTCAATGATTTTGTGAAATAATTTTCAAATCTACTGTAAATTTCTAATACAGTAAACATAGCGTAAAGCGAAGTCGGCATTTTTCAACATGTAAGTAAAGTAAAGAAAAGGTGGTTTATAGTCTCAAATTTACGAACAAGGTCCATATTCGCTCGACTTTTACACTTTACTCCACGATCATCGAGTTTCAAGTCGGCTTTTAACAGCCGGCGCCTGCAGCAGCCACAGCACATCGGCTTTCAACTCTCCTGTGTACCCATTTATACACCTGGGTGAAGAGGAGCAACTAGGGGTAACTTTTTTGCTCAAAAAAATTCAAGTGACCTAGGCGGGATTTGAACCCAGGACCTCTCGATCCCTTAGCCTGCGTCTTACCGCTAGACCACGGCGCCCCACTTGCGCAACAATACAATAATTTTGACCAGTCTAGAACTATTTTCTCAAGCGGATTGATTATTGGTTTTTGGTGTTGTGAGGTAATCGTCGAAAAACTTGAACAATTTGTATATTATATTCTGTGTACTAAAGCCAGCGAGGCTGAGAGCCTCGCTGACTAATAAAAATAATTAAGGTTTTCCATTCAACATTATCTACCAAGTACTTCGTGCAACTACGAGCGTCATCCGTGGCAACAGAAATTGACGAGAGTATCCCTCGTCAATTTCCATTGCCACGGTTGACGCAATGAAATTCACGACAGTATCCGAATTTTAGAACCGGACACCGTCGTCGAATTCCGTTGCTACGGATGACGCCCGAAAGTGTTTGGTATCTTATGATGGATGGATTTACCTTAACGAGTGACGTGAAATAATCAGCCCGAACTATTATCGAAGCTGTATACTATGTACTCTATCGTCGAAGCCATGATTAAGAGTAGCCTACGTCAGATGTACTTAACCTCAAAGCCTAGTCATAATACACAGTCCCGCTTCAACATCACTACCAGAGCATGTTCAAAAATGGTAAATCGTGTAGAAAATTTTTAATGCAATGTCATGGGCGGATCTAGAGGGGGGGTCGGGGGGTCCGGACCCCCCCGGCATTGGCCGAAAATTGAATTTTGACTATATAAATTTAGTGTAACGTTACATATCTACTACATTTTAAGCCATAACTTGGGCTTGGACCCCCCCTGGAAAATTTTTTGGGTTTGGACCCCCTGGAAAAAATTCCTGGATCCGCCCTTGGATGTGGATGTGATTTGGACGCGGAATTGTATATGACAATGATTTTACCCGAAAACATCATTTCCTTAGGAATGATTCCACTTTTTTGTACGAAATGACTTACCCGTAACGTAAAATATAGAACCCCAGCCATTATCGAAACCGTATGCACAGAGAACGCCAGATGTTATCGAAGATATAAGCACATAGTACATTGAGTCTTCTAAACGTTACAATGTTACTCCAAAACGTGTACTTTATCTCCATCACAAAGGTCTTCACTAAAACTGTCGCTTCTTAAAGAGTTTTCCCTTTATATACCGGTATATGAAATAACTTACCCGTAACGTAAAATATAGATCCCCAGCCGTTATCGAAGCCGTATGCACAGAGTACGCCAGACGTACTAAACGTTACAACGTTACCCAACGTAGTGCCTAGAAAAAATCGAATTGACATAAATCAACATGGTCAGTTTTCACTCGTTGTCTCGACATCGAATACGTCGAATTTCTGCTGAAGTCGAAGTAAAAAACTTACTCCTTTCTCTTTTGTAAAAATCCAGCTTACATGCATTAAACAAAATTATTTAAAAATGAATATAGCCATTGAAATACATTTGTATGCTAGGAAAGGGACAGAAATCGTTCGAAACAAACATATGTTAAAATTACACAGAGCATTTCGGCAAAAACAAAAAATGATAAGAACAAGAATGTGCAGTTTTATGAGGTAAAGGCTAATTACGCACCGACATAACAGACGGATGTGAGTTTACTACGTTCCATGGGTGGTGCCCATCTACCCCACAAAGACTGCATGGCAGGAAATGTCACACCCTTTATAGAAGACAATAAACAGTAATTACAAGTGTGTTTAGAAAATAGTATTTGTTAAGTTAAAAGAAAATGTAATTTAAGTGAAAATTATAAACCCTTATTTTTAACTATTATTGTGTAGGCCCCTATCCTCGCCCTGAAAGGTTAGCATCTGGAGAATGTAAAAAGTATCGACATTGGTCAGTTTGTGTAGGGTAGACACTTTTCACTATAAAACGATTTTCCGAATCTAGAATAATTTTTCTACCTAACTATTATGTGTATTTTTCTTCTTCTTCTATTTTTTCTCTTTTTTATTGATATCCCTCATACCTTGTTTAATATCTGTCGAGTTCTTAGTTGTTTCTTCAAATCAAATCTTGTTTGCGTGGATGAACAGTCTGAACAATATCCAATGTATCACGTCAACGAATTAAGCACGAATGCATAGACCCGGTTGCAATCACATAAGTGAAATATTCACAAAAATACTTTGTTTACCGTTAGAAGGCCGAGTCCAATTCTGATGGCGTATACTAGGTACACGCTCGTCCTGGCGCTGACCGGAAACAACAGGGTAAGTATAGCAGACAATGACAATGCTGTCAACATTACTCTCTTTCCGCCGTACCTACAAGAAAAAGTAACCAACATTTCTATTTTTGTCTCAAGTTTTCTTTACTAAGATATGCAGGATACATGCGTATCCTGGCACTGACCGGAAACAATAGAGTAAGTATGACAGACAATGCAAATGTCGTAAACATTACTCCCTTACAGCAATATCTAAAAAAATATAACCAAAATGTTTTCCATTTGCCCCAAAACTTTCTTTACTAGCATATAGTTACCTTTCAACAAACACCTCGTAAATACAGCTTTTTCAAGCTTTAGTTACGATGTTTTTGTCTAAAAGCGACGATATACCAGATACACGCTCGACAACAGAACGGAAACAACAGAGTGAGTAAGTATAGCAGACAAGGACAATGCCTCTTGCCACCGTACCTACAAAACAAAATCAGAGGAAACTCTAGCCCTTTTCAACATTTCTTCTTCTGTTTCATTTTTTTTACTTAGGCTAGCAAATAAAAGATACCCCTAGTCCTTGCGCTAACCAGACAAGATTAACTATGACAGACAAGGACAATGTCGTCAGCATTATTTTCTTTTAACATAGGCGTAGGCCCCCCAATTATTTAGAAAAGGGGCCTGCCCCCCCCCTATGGCCCCATAATACACCCATATTTCCATTTACTTGAACGTTTACCACCCCCTTCCCCTTCAATATTATAAAGCTTCCTACGCCACTGTTAATCAATTGGTTTCAATGCCATTTATTCTAGCGAGAACACCACCAGGGTGGCATTCACTTAAAAGTCTAAATCCAAGAACACCTTTAAAATCAAGCAACAACCAATCTAATTGGCCGAGACATACGTCTCGTCCAATCAGATGGCTTGTAATGTAATTTTGCATTAGACAAGAAATTTAGAAATATTGGTGTATACGGCTCCTGGGGCCCGTTTTACTAACAAACTAACGAACATTTGTGATACAACAACAAATCTGATTGGCCGAAAAATTACAGTTATTTTTTTCTCTTTCAATCAGATGTGTTGTTACAAGGTTTTTGCAAAAATCTATGTTAGTAAAACGCGGTCCAGATCTTTTCTGGGAATTGTTAAAAACCATAGTTTTTCACCAAAAAATTAGTTTCGATTAACGTTTTCCGAAAAAAACACTCAGCCCCGGTTTCTCGAAAAAACCTTAGTAGGGGAGACCGGGGCTATTTCGGCCCCGGGGCAAGTTCGGCTAGTGGCTCTTTTGAGCCTGTCGACAGAGATAGAGAGCTCTGACCCGGATTTAATGTCAATCATGACGAAAGCTTTTCGCAGAAGGTTTTTGGTCGAATTGAATACAAAAACATAGAATTTAGATTACGATTTTGATTTTAGACACTTTCAGTAACTTTTCCACATTTATGTAAGTTTTTATTTATAGTAATATGCGCCAGGATTCAGATTTCTTTTTTGTATATTTATGAAGACAATAAAGTCCTCTTTCATATTAAAACTAAAGATGAAGCGTTCATGTTATCTAAAAGAAGATATGACGTGATGTTGACACCAGGTCTGTCTGGGGCTAGTTCGGCCTTTGGGGTTGGGGCAAATTCGGCCACCCCCAAACTTGCCCATGAATGAAAAGAATAATCGCTGTAAGAATTGCCATTTCTTGACGACTCTGAATATATCAATTGCGCAAGCCTGGCTCTAACAGAAATGTAAAAAATGAACGAATTCAAAATCACAGGCCGAACTTGCCCCAGCCCCTACTTGTTATCCCGAATGTCCCCTTACTCACGATGATTTGACTGTTATAACAATGCTTTTTTCAATTTATACCTGTATACGACTTCCAAATGAAGGTATATAAAACAGTCTAAAAATCAAATATAAGGATTTATATGTCTGTGCATACCTTGCCCCAAGGGTGGGCCGAACTTGCCCCATGTATGGGGCAAGTTCGGCCACCACCATCAAAACTCTAAAATTTGAAATTATTGAAAAGAAATACATAAAAAGGACAGACGCAGTTTGAAAGGCTTTCGCTTGTCGAACTTAAATATATAAATCACGCCCAAATAACTTTCATATAATTAAAAATATGAGCAATCGAAATTAGGGGGCCGAAATAGCCCCGGTCTCCCCTACGTTCTCGGATTCAAATCTGAGCACCGTACTCAAATCACACAAAATCCACATGAACTTCAATCGGATACCCTTCAACGTTGGAGAGTAATCCATCGAATTTGAGCATGTAGGCTACTCATGAGTATGTACTTAAGTTTTTTCGAGAAACCAGATCCAGGTTTTCAAGTATACTGTATTAAGGTTTACGAACTGAGAATGAAAACACCACTTTCTAGTCATACGAAAAGCATCAAATTACGCACACTTGTAAATTCACTTCACATAAGTTGATTAACCAGGCCGGATTTCAAGATTATGCTCCAAGAAGAAAATAATTTACAAATATTATTTTACTCTATTTTCATGCAAGGGAGGTAATTTTGAACATTTTTGTCAATTATTTCCATAAGTATGCATTAAAGCAAAATTCTAAACCATACAAATGCATATATTTGAGCCAGGATCTGGAAAAACGTCCCTTAAGGCTTTTGAGCCCAAAATATATACATACGCACAGTCTGATCAGGATCCATGTTGTTCTCTAATAGCTTCTTCGTGACGTGTAGTAACTTAGAGAGAGCAGCATGGATGCATATTGGACTGCATTTGACAACAGGCTGATCTTGAAACTCAATTTTGAAAAATGCTATAAGGGACGTTTTTCAATATCCCGGCTCATTTGTATTTGGAATGGATATATAACACAGATTAGGAATTACTGGCACTTTTCAAATTTCACCTCTGGCTCTGCATTTCATTCTCATTTCGTAAACCTTAATGGCTTGAGAAAACAGTGAGAGTTTTTTTTTCTTCTTTTCCTTTGATATTTACCTGATACAACTTATATATTTACACTCATTTTGTATCCTGCTGCACTTTTCAACATTGACCGGTCAATAATCTATTTGGTAATGGGTTGACTTCACCTTTTCGAAACATTGACGACCAACAAGTTAAAGGTTTTGAAAAAAACATTGTCGAAAATGAAGAAATTGCTTGTAACAAGCAATTTCTTCATTTCCAACAACGTTTTCCACGTAAACACAAAAAGTGTTAAATTCCAAGTACTTCGTTTTGTCGTATGCAACACTTTTTAATTTGGACAAGTCTAGAATTGTGCCGTCTGGTAATGGATAAATTTACCTATCCGCAAGCCACCCTCCCATAACTTGTGTCACAATGTAGCCGTAGAAAAACGATGAAAGTACAGCAGATTTGGTGTCTTGAGACCATTCTAGTTCTGCTCTCTGAAACACAGATACAAAAACATGGGATGAACCAAATCCTTGGTGTACATACCCGTGCACGGGTGTGTAAACTAAGGATTTTGTGTACAACACGCGGGCTGATCTGGGATCTTGGTTGTTCTATGTAGAACAACCAAGATCCCACATCAGCCCGCATGTACTTGTAAGCAGATCTGATCACGAACTGTGTTATTCACTATGGGCTTTTTCAATGCCTGTAGCAATTGTAAAAGAGCAGCATTGAATAGGAAAAGATTGGAAGTTTGCATAGAATGTGATCTTAAAATATGGTGGTTCAAAATTCGACAATGGCCACTTTTCAAGATAATGGTTTGTATCTTGTTTTTAACAGCATTTTCTCCTTGTAAATTCAAACGACAAGGAAAAAACGAGTTTAAACCAGTCCTCAGGATGGGCTAAGACTTTGTCCGAATTAACTGTAAACTCTTCTATTACATCTATTTTCTTTATAATTATAAATCTTCTCTTGACTTACATCGTTCGAATGTGACGCCTTTGCTAGCTCTGCAACACATGTGTCGGAAACAGCCGAGCTCTCATTTACGGAATCTACCGAACTCGTGGTATTGATGGTTTTTAGCATACATACAACAGCCACGCTGATATTCACTCTGAGCGCGTACACGACGCCGAATCCCAGGAAACCAATATAGGAGAGAATCCATCGTTGTGAACAAAGCACTGGCACCCGTTCTGATAAAGAAAAGTATAGCTTGTGGTCTGGAAAAATGACCCTTTTAGCATTTGAGACAGTTGTGTTTTTCGATCAGTTTGTGCACAAAAGCAGTCCCCTCCATGCTGCTATCTCACAGCTGCTACAGATTACGAATAAGCTATTGGAGACCAACATGGTTCATGATCAGACTGAGTGTATACATACGCAGGCTGATCTTGAACCATGTTGGGCACAAAAGCCTTAAAGGACATTTTTACAGATCTTGGCTTTTTATGTCATATAAACTTTAATAAACATATGATGCGAAATGTCAGTTTACATGGCAATTCCCTAAATAATCGTATGACGGCGTAGGCTATGATATATTTTCCTTTACTTTTGTGGACAGCCACGCCCAATCTGATTCAAATCTGGTGTAAACTTATTACAACATCAAAGGGGCCAGTAAGAGGTCAATTTCTAAGACATTTTCTTCCGACCAATTAAGTGAACGCTTTAAAGAGTCTTGTGGGTTTGTTTTTGTGATTATTACCATGACGACTTCGCGGGCACGTGACTTTGTTATGGTGTATTCTCCTTTACTTTTGTCAACTAACATGCATGCATTTTCTTAATTTTCTATTTAAATTCTTAATACGCCATTTTACATATAAAACTGAAGTGGTATCGCCCCTCTCAGGTGGGGGTAGTCAATAGCTAAAAGTACATTTTACGTATAAATGTTTGTAGTGCTACTATAGTACACAACTTGTTTCAAAATTAGACAGACAAACCTTTGTTTTCTCCACTTTCCACCTTTTTACTGTCCATTTTGAACTATAAATCCATTTGCAGCTATGTGCACAGATTAAAAACTAAGCAAGATCCAACGTTGTTATGAATATACCTACCTTATCGGGACGTTATTTAGCACATAGATGGAAAATAAAGCCATCTTTCATAACCCTATCCCAACAAGACCTGTTCTTAGCGTACATAAAAGAAATTACATGCAGAAATATAGAGGCAAAATATTAGTATGTGCTGAAAACCTGCAATTTCACATTATAAATACATCAACATTCTTTTGCGATATAGGCTATCGTCCAAAAATCTTTATCAGCAGCTCAAATTTAAAACAGACCTAATAGTATTTGTTTACGAAAGGGTTGAATTAATTAAAATTGTCTTTATGTTAAACAATTACACTAGATTGAAACATCTTTGTTGACACTAATTGTCATCCTTGTTGTCGTTATTTTGTCACGTGATTAACCGCCATGACGGCTACACATGTGGTGATCAGCTTCTCGTCGGGGTTATTGCCAAACCTCGTACATTCATTTGTAACTGCAGATTGTGTTAAGCTGCTGACGAGGTGCCGTTGAAAAGAAGTGTTCTGTTGAATCTGAGTCGAGCCCGAGTACACGGTGAAGATTGTGCATAATGGGATGGATAACGAATACGGATAAAATAATCTCGATTCTGGCAAGATATTTTGCAATAACTTCTTTATTTGTGTGTCAATCTTCAAAATGTTTGTTGCATGTACCCCGCCTTACCGAGCTCTTTCATCGGATGTATGACATATTAGATATACGGTGCATAATCACGCGACTTAGAATTTCCGATAAAATTCAATAAGTTTGTCAATACTTGACCAATTTGAATTCGGTTTGAAGCAGAGAAGGCGGAACAGCAACAGGAATATCCTGGACGTGATAGATTGTAAAAAGATAAACCGATAAAAAGTTATTAAAGATCAACCAAAATATCGGTTGATTTTCAATAACTTTTTTATCCGTTGATTTTTCAAAAATCTACCACTTCTATCTAATGCGTAGCGTCTGACCACATTCTCTGCTTCAAACCGAATTCAAATCGGTCCAGTATCCACAAAATTATTAGGTAAGAATTTGTGCAATAACTCTTATTTCTTCGTCAATTTTCATGCGGTTTGTTGCATGTACTCCGTCTTACTGAGCCCTTTTCTCAGATGTATTACTTATCTGGAAACTCCTTGCACTTTTCTCTAAAACCGATCCCAATCGACTAGAAAAAGGGCCTGAATTATTTGTCGTTTTTCTGGTCGGTTGGGATCAATTCTTGGACAAAGTACAACTATTCTACAAACAAGTCATATATCTGAGGAAAGAGCTCAGTAATGCGGGGTACATTCAACAAAACCGCTTGTAAATTGACGAAGAAATAAGAAAATTATTGCACAATTTCTTACCTGAAGCGAGGCAAAGTCCGTATTCGTTATCCATCCCATCATGCACAATCTCCACCGTGGAGTAACTCAGTGGGTAACGTCGGAGTCTATCAATTCAGGGGTTGCAGATTTTAACCTCGGATCTGCCAATATCCTTTGACATACACATTTGTCTATCACATATGGATATGAATTATCTAAGTGAGGGGCAGCTGGAGGCTCTGATTTGATATTATATTAGAACAAGTGAGAGAACTTTAAGGAATCCAAGGTAAAGTGATCCAGTCGAAGAGACATTAACCTTTTACCGAATGACAACATTTCGAGGTGTTTCAATATGAAACGGACAACAAAATGGATATTGACAAATTAATGATTTGTAGTCAATGTAGAACAGAAAGTATAAGGGCAAAGGAAGAAAAGGTCGGTAGCCAGAATAACCGATCTTGCACGTGACACTTCTGCTCAATCTATATGGTGTATAAGTGAACCAAGAACCAAGAAGCACCAAAGTTGGCCAAAAATGCTGATTTTTTCCCTTTTTTACGCTGGAAATTTATGGAAAATCCAATTTAGCCCCTTCATTATCTAGACACTAGCCCGGACAGTGGCTTCAGCCCCCCCCCCCCCCAATGAAAGTGCTTCCTACGGGCCTGGTACGTATTATGTTCCGGGAGATATTACCTGGGGTAAAAATTGAAAAAAATAAACAAGGGCATTTAAACTTTCAAAGTACAGGTGACAATGTTATGATTCTTGCAAATGCCGCTTTTCCTTAAAGCTACTATTTCCCAGATTTGGAACCAAAAATTGTCAAATACAAACGAAATGTACACTTTTTAAGCTTTATATGACCTGATTAAATGATTACGACAAACTATTGAAGCAACGACTCATTTTTTCGCAATTTGATACCAAATTCATGAAGCGATATCGAAGTAGGTCAAAACAGTAGGACATGCGACTTTCTTAAATGACGTCACAACATACATGATGACGTCATATTGAAATTCAAGTATGAATCTCGTTTGAATCATGGTCCGCGCTGTATGCGCATGCGCAACAATTTCAAAATAATTCTAACCCCATCTGAGACGGGGTTGAATTTAGGCTTGGATTCTCCCTAAATTAAGCTATCTGTCTTGTAATTTCGGCTCATTCTCTGTCTGAATCGCATATTATTAACCATCCCGAGGTGGTCAACACAAAAGTTTTGCATATTTTTTAAAAAAAAAATCATTTTTTGCAATTAGACCATCTGTTACCGTCGCCCTTTAAAGTGACATTTCACAATTATTTTCACATAAATTTTACTTTTATTCTATCTGAAAGAGCATGTTTTCTTATGAAAATTCTGAGAATTTCAAGCCAAAATATTGAACCGTTTACGAGAAATATATATTTTTGTGCTAAAACCAAACAAATTGTTGTGGACAACAGTTCAGTTTATATAGAATTTGTCATTTCTGTCTCAACTTTAAATGCATATTTTTCGCTTATAAATAACAAGTTCAAAAAACTGATGGCATTTCTACGCATTAGAATATCCAATCTTTGCATCAAGACATACCTTTAAAAAATGAAATAAATGTGAAATGTCACTTTAATATACATTTATGTTATTTGAAATTGCTAGCATGTATGATATACAGGGTGTCCCAAAAGTAAGGTAACTCTTATAAATGGTTCTAGCTCTGCTATTTCTTGGCCGATGTCTTTCGGAAAACTATCAATACCTGCAGAATTCATTGGAATTTTGTATACCACTTCAACGTTATGCACATATCCAAATGGCGTCGTTTTGACGTCATCTGTACCAATATCAAAATGACTTCAGAGCCTACCTTCTCGAAACGTATGTATGCGGTAAAGCATATCGTCGGTGTAAATGCAAAACCTCGTATGTCGATTGGTGCGATTTTCAAAGTACAAACTTGTGTGCCGTGTGTAGACGATTCCCGCAGGTTTTGAGATATTTTGACTCATCAGTATTATTGACACATTATTTGTGAACAATATGTCCAAATTTCAAGTAAGACATTTCATTTTGGAAAAAAATACTACACTTTTTTCCCTCCCCTTTGAAATTTTCCAAAACCTAGATACGAGGTTTTGCATTTACAACGACGATATCATTTATCTAACTGTCCAATATGAGTGCAGAGAAATTTTAAATTTTAATTCAAAACAGAAGATCCACCAAGAAGAATGCCCATCTACTTAATAATAGATAGGCCTAAATTTGAACGATCTCGGTCAGATTGTGATGGACATGGAAGCAAAAGACAGAAAACATCCCTTAGCGCATAAAGCATCTAAGCTTTGAATAAGACTGCATATGGAAGTCCAGGAAAGTCAATGAGAAGAATTTCGTGCGATTAAGATTCTTTGAAATCATTAGTCCATTGAATTTTGAATTTTAATCTGAAACTTTCCCATGCCATATCAAATTATGAAATCACAGTCTTTGGGAGATCAAGTTGAGCTTAGACTGTTGTCGGTGGACACATACCGGATTTGAATTCACTGGTCTATTTTTTGTAGAGACACGTGTTGTCTAAAGTGTAATTCCCACAGCAATAACATATTAAATTGAACATGTAAAATGTTGCTATAAAACATTCAAGAAGAATGTAGGAACCTTTCTATGGACACACATGGCAGCCATTAGCCTTAAACTTTAAGTACAGGAATAAACCAAGGAAAGTGACAGATGGGACGTAATCTATAGAACGTCATTTACTATCAAAATGACGCCATTGATAAAATAGGGGGGTGTTTGGTTTATCATAGATAAAATACACAAAAAGTATGATATTTTGCTGAAATTTCTTTCATCTATTTTCACACATAACCTTCTATACAGTAAGCGGTATTAGGAATAAATAAGTGTTATGTTGGCCGAGATATATTAGATTTTAAGTGTTACCCTTCTTTTGGGACACCCTGTACGAGAAATTTAAGTTAAAAAGTATTTACGGACGGACGGACGGACGCACGCCCGCACTCACATGTATACACACGGAAGCATTGCCATCGAAACGAAATAGTAAAGTAAAATAATTTCTATTAGAGAAAAGTGATGGGATTTAGTTGTGTTTTTACTTTATTTGCAAGAAAAGGTATGCTCAGACATTCAAAATACTCAATCAAAAAACATTGGTTACTTTTTTCAAAAGGGAAAATAGATTGTACCATTGTTGTCTATAAAACGTGTACAGAATACGATTTTTCAAGTTTCGAAATCCTTTCCCTAGAAAATGATTACAGAAAAGAATATTGCAATTATACTTAAGAACTCTAATTTGACCTTTGCCCAAACAAGAAATGGTTTTGACATTTCTTAAAAGAAAGACCTGGGAAAACATTGATGCAAAAGAAGAAAATGTTGATATCAGCATTTTCTCCTTTGGCCTCAATACTTTCCCTTCAACAAAAGACGCACATCCCAATCTCTTGTATGTTAATTTTGTCGTACGTGGCGTTTTCCAAAATAGACCATTCTAAGATTTTGTCGTTTGGGATAGGGATAAAATATTTGACTTACCCCCGCCGATAATCGAATATGAAATGTGCTTCATGTTCTAAATACAATGTAAGTCACATTTAGATCTACTTGTATGCATTTAGTTAATTACTATGCTTAGAGGCGTGATTATTCAAATGATGATACTATTAAACCATTACCATACGGCAAAATTTTAATCCGGTCCAAATCCAAAGCTTTTGCAGACGACGATTTCAAGTAGATAAAATTTACTATTTATGATCTTTTTTTGGTAGAATACATAATGGAAAATGAAGAATTTGCTTGTCACAAGCAATTTCTTCATTGTCCACAGTGTTTTTATGAGCCTTTTTCTTGTGGGCGTCAAAAAAGTCAATGTTTGGTAATGGGGTTTAAAGTCTTGTCGCAACAAAGTATATATTATTGAGAGTATGAAACATTTTAACTCATTCCCACAGGGTGATATTTTTGACCTCCATAAAGAAAAATGCTTTGGAAAAACATTGTAGATAATGAAAAAATGCTTCATCTTCATTATCCACGATTTTTTTAGGAACACGAAGTGCAAAGAATTTTAAAATTTTGTTAGCTTGAAATTGCCGTCAGCAACACATTTCGAATCGGAACACACCAATTTTTTCCGACTTGTTACGTCTTAAAAGCCTGGCCTGTCCTTCAAAACATCTTTTAAATAAAATGGACCTTGATTGCCGTTTTAAAACATGTGATTTTGATTTGTCTTAGTTTTACCAGCTCTGGAATTTTATTCACAAACCAGTCTATTTTGAAATGACAGAACAAGCATTCTGATTCGCCGAGACACGCGGCTCGGCCAATCAGATGGCTTGTAATGTAATTTGCTTTAGAAAAGTCTATTTAGAAATATTGGTGAATATGGTCCCTGGTCTCATTTCATCACGGTGCTACGCATATGCACGACCACCAATTAATTGAACTGGGACCTAGAAAATGGTACAGTTTGCCATTTGAAACCAACTTGTATCAAGATCAGCCTGTGCATACGCTCAGTCTGATCAAGATCCGATGTGTTTTAAAAGAGCTACTTCATTCTCGGACGATCCTTGAAAAGCGACATAGTACATTTTAGAACTCGCTTTGATACAAGCTGATCTGGAGCTATGTAGTGTAGTTCGGGTTTTCCCTTTCCAAAATAATAACGCAGTTTTGATGTACCTAGTTAAAACATTTAGACAAAAGAAGAAAATTCTAATAATCAGCTTTTTACCATTTTTGCATCGATGTTTTCTGTGTAATATCTATGACACATGCATCCTATCTTTGCAACATGTATTTTGTTGTCTAAAGACACTTTCCCTTGGGCAGTCTAAATTTTGACCGTGTAGAAAAGAATTAAGTGCCTTTTCTCATGGTCCGAAGTTATTTTTATTTCTTCATTTGACTAAAGGTTTCTTTATGTGATGTAAAGACTTTAGGTGTAAAAACTATGACGACATTGCTCTAACTTATTGCAAAACTGTTGTAAATACATAAGTAGGCATTTAGCTCTAAACATCGGTGTACATTGTAACTATGTTCCAATATATCGGTGCTTTTCTTCCGCGTCTTATAACTGCAGCTATAAACAAAGCGTTGTTACGTGCTTTTTGAAGAAAAGTGACGATAAGTTGCTTACATAAATTATTTTCAAAGAATAAATTACCGGTAGACTATATGTAAAATGGTGAGAAAAGACAGATTTTGGTGCTTTTTCTGTAAAAAGTAAAAAGGGTAAAGAGAAAAAGAAATGATTATCAGCAAACATACTCGGCAAGACACAGGACATTCCGACAAGTTTATAAAAAGAATCACTAATATCTTAAAATGTAGCAAATGCGATTTTTAGAAATCGTTTCGTTTATTTGAAAGACAAAAAATACATTCAATACTTTTATATCGTCGCTTTTCATCGAAAACCTCGTAACTGCAGTTTGTTTCCATCTGCAGTCACGAAGTTTCTGTTAAGAGCAGCGATATAGACCAGTTTCATAATATCAGGTCACTAATGAATTATTCATGAGGAGGCAAAAGGAGCCTTACTATCATGCCTCCAATAGTAAAAACACATAAATTAACACGCTGTTATCTCAAGACCCCGTGAAGTGACAAAGCCAATTACCGTTTATAATTTTAGCACCCTATGTTGTTAGTACTTGGGAGGACTCTGAGTACCTACAACATACATTTTCATGAAATATATATTGTTGAAGTAAAGCTGGTATATACATTTTTCCTTTATGTTAACCCTTTCCCAAACAAGACCAGGTTTCACGTCCCTGGTGGAAAAGACTTGGGAAACATTAAGACAAAAGAAAATGTTGATAATCAGCATTTGCTCCTTTTGTCTCAATTTTTTCTGAGCTATATTGAACACAGATATTATCTTTATCAACATCAATTTTGTCGTCTGCAACAGCCATAAATTTGGACTACCCTAATATTATGCCGTTTTGAAAAGGGTTAAGCTAAAAAATAACAACAAAAGCTTAGACCCTGATCCAAACAAGACCTGGTTTTGAAGTCTCTAGCAGAAATAGGCGTGGGAAAACATTGAGGCAAAAGAATAAAACCAGATAACAATATTTTCTTCTTTTGTCTCAATATTTCATGTACTATAATGTTCATAAATCCGGTCTATATTCCAACTTGTTGTGTGCAACAGCTTTCATTTTGAGTAGCCTAAATTAATTTCATTTTGAGAAAGGATTAAGATTAGACATAAGGACTATGTGGATACTTGAATTAATATTCAGTCAAATTATATAAACCATGTTGTCATTTTACAAAGAATCAGTTCGTAAAAATAAATTTAGTTTTTGTATCAATCATTATGAAAAAAAAACCTTGGAGACAATCTACAAAGCATTCTTGAACTGAATGTATTTGTTAAATGATTGTACTGTTACTTTGAGAAAAAGGTAAGAATTTATTATAAACATTTTAATTATTTCTCAGATACACAAGTTGACCTTTTCACACATTAATTATTGCACTATCAAGAAATAGTGATATATGTGCAGATAGTCTATGTCGGGCCACTCTGTATGGATCCGATAATGTTTGGTTAACCCATTCCCTCAAAGTGACGCTTTTTGACGGCCCATACATAAAGGTTTGGGAAAACAATGTGGCAAATGAAGAAATTGCTTATGACAGGCAATTTCTTCATTTCCCACAATGTTTTCTACCCGAACAGATCCAAAAGAGATAAATTTCATTCACTTGAAATTGTCGTCTGTAATATCTTTGAATTTGGGTTAGTCTAAAATTTTGTCGTTTGGTAATGGGTTAAATTATCCAAGTAAACTACAAGATCAGGTGCCATTAAATTAGCAGCATAATCTGGCATTTGTAACTGGGAAAGGTTAAAACCGGTTGCAATATAATTTAAACATTGCAAAAAGTGGTTAATTCAACTACACTCTATACTTAGTTATGGCTTATCAGTGGAATGTTTTGCCTCCCGTAGCACGGCAATTATGCAAATGAGGTAAACTGTTCTAAAAATAGTAATTTTGAAACTGGTTTATGTGGTAAATGAACGACTTTGCATAGTTAAACATATCAGTTAAACATGACTGTGCATAACTTAGGACAAGTGAATCTGCCCATTATCTCAAAATTATCCTTAACCTTTCCAAAGCGATAAAATTCCAGACTGATTGAAAGTTGTCGAAGGACGGAAAACAATAAATATCATTAGTGTTCGACCTACTTTTTGGACCAATGAAATTGCAATATATTTTAAAATTCCGCCACTATATTACGCATAAATTCTCTGTCGGCTAGTTTATGTGACGTCTATTTACAGCCACGCCTTCGTCTCCAATGAACCGCTAGCGAACACTAAGTCAGATCGAGTATGTATAGTAGATCCTACGCGATCTGAACATTCAAAGCGATGTGCGCATTTGAAAGTTTATTTCGCATAGAATCTACTATACAGACTCTATCTAATACAAGAAATTCTTTCGGAAATGAGAACATGATGAGACTATTTAATGTGTATGAATTACAATGGACTTCTATTCCATCGGTGAATTTTTAGCATTCATCTGGTAGGGTGTTCAAAGCATTGGCTTGTTTGGACGTGATCCTTTTCATAAAGTAGAGTATATAAGGTCCGGTTAGGGAAGTAATTTACACTTTCTTGGACTAATAAATCGATTGCTTCAACAAATATATCATCTACGTATAATCTATGAGCAATTAAGAACACAAAATGTTGCAAGCGACCAAAGATTAGTTTTATCAATTACACGGAAATGTTTGAGCTTTGTTGTAATTTAGATATTGAATGATTGGATATTTTTACTAAAACTAAATGCTTTGTATACTCTTTACGTTTTGTTTTACCGTACTATTTTACGTCTATAAGTACATGTATTTAGCGCACGTGTGAGCTTCGGCTGCAATCGCGACCCTCGAGACTGTTTGCAACCTTTTGCCGTTTGAAACGTGGTTGCAACATGATCTCGAGCGTAATACAGTGACCGCCATATTGAACGTGAAAGTAGACGCGCGTAAATGACGTCATCAAAACAAATCAATCCTTTAGCTAACGTTATAATTCCGTTCGGATATCCTCGGATAATGTCGACCAAAGATCGAATCATCGACTCGGATATGTGTGTGTGTGTGAAGAAATTAAAAAAAATGGATTTCTTAGCCGGAAGTAGCTATGCTTCATAAAGTAGTTTTCGAGGTCAACCAAATGCACAACCATGGCAACTTGCGGGACTTGCAGGTTGTAATCATTCTTAAAAGAGAGTACACTGGAACTGCAAACAATGTATTTCAGTATCATTGTCGCGTTATTGTTGACATTAGTCACAGACGAACGTTTTGAATTGTTGTTCTATTCTATTCTATTCATAGTCTGAAAGTAGTTCTACGAGATGCATCCAAGGTATGATTCGATAGAGTTGTCCTTGGTGATCCAATTGGTTATAATTCAAGTGAAATATACTGTCAATAATCGGTAAATCACATCAATTTTTTTTTTTTTTTTTTTTTTTTTTTTTTTTTTTTTTTTTTTTTTTTTGATCAGGTAACATTTTGTCACATTTATGAGGATACAATCGACTTTTGAACGCTGTTTGTTTCAAATATTTTTTCTGTCGTAGATTTAAATAGTTGTTTGGTCTGCTTCAGTTGTTATAGACCAGACTACCGTTGTTGTGCTTGCGGAGTGATATGGGCAGGATCGGCTCATGCCGGTGTAACGTAGTAAAGTGACCCCCATAGAATACTGACCCCCCGGTCACTTTACTATATATAATACTGACCCCTTTCTATAAAATACTGACCCCCATGTAAAATAACGACCCCCCTGATTTTATCTATAAAATACTGACCCCCACCTAGTTTCTTGCTAATTTAACATACACTACATGTATACATATCGTTTCAAATCACATCCGTGTTAATTATGCTCCTCAAAAAAGTTTCGGGCCGCATTTAGTCGCCATGCTATCCTTCCGTTCGTTCGTCCGTCCTTCCGTCCGTCTGTCTGTCCTTCCGTTTATAAACAGTCAGATGTCAGCAACCTTCAGGCCAAATTCAATGAAACTTCACATGTGTAATCCCTGAATACCTTTTGAGTCAGTGTTCTCTAATTTCTTTTCAAATTGAGACTGCGTCACAGAAAAGGGGCCTAAATGTAGAAATTAGTGTTTCTCTAATTTCTCTTCATTAAATGAGGATAATTCAATGAAAATTTGTTCTTCAGTGATGAATGAGATGTTCTGTAGCTTTTATAATTAATAATTCATGTACAAAAATCCCGCCATGTGAAAAGGGGACTAAATGTATAATAACATTGCGTCTAGATCTTTATGTCTGCCCGAAGCAAAATCTCCACAACTCTTGCACCAAATTGGACGAAACTTCAATATGAACTTTGTGAAATTCGGTCAAGAATCTTTTTTCTCTGTTTCTCAATTTGATGCTGTGTTATAGGAAAAGGGGCCTTATTGTAGAAGTTTTTCGCATATTTCTTTTAATCTGGACAGAATTTAATGAAATTCTATATTCGATTAATTATTTTTTTCATATCATCTTACATCTTTATTTTCCAATTGCAACAGCTGCTTGACGCCTTTTTAGTCTGACTTATTTCTTTAAATTAAGTTTTATGGACTTCCCATTATGTCCCCTTTAGCGTGACGGGTTACTTATACCTTCCCATGAAAAACACATGGTTCTACACTGAAATGTGACATCATCGTGACATAGTTTATTTGATTGGTCAGAAATAGGGTCGCAGAAGATGACCCCCTGATGGTGCCTGTCGGATTAAGGTTACTGTCAAGTCAACACAGGATTTTAATCAGATTGAGAAGCCTAGATAACCATCTCGCTATTTAAAGTGACTAAATGTTAACATAATCACTCAAATATGCAACCACCAGGTAGGAAAATGCGTATGGCAAACACACATACATAACTCTGGTAGGCTTCGAACTCACAACGCTGAATGACAAGTGATTTTCGGTCAGAAACCTTTTAAAATCATTTACCCTCTCCACACAAATATACGTCGGTAGTAGTTCGATCTATGAACATAATGTACGCCTACTGTGCATACAATTAAGAACCAATACAGCTGCTCCGAGACCGGATAGCTTAGTTGGTAACGTCGGGGTCTGTCAATCAAGGGGTCGTGAGTTCGAATCTGGCTCGGCATGTAGCCATTCTGACATTTGACAAAAGCCATTTGTCTATCACCAATGGGTGTGAATCATCTATATGAGAGAGCGACAGGAGGGTTTGTTTGTATTTTTTTGGTAGTACTGTAACAGAATAGGTACACCACCCACTAGTTTTCCATGGCCAGGAATTGTGTCACTTCCTGACTTTGGTCATTCTACCATGCAATAGCTATATTGAGTAATATTTCCTTACTACTGGGTTTATAGACATTTTCTGCACAATCCTGATGACAGTCTTACCTATCTAACTCTTACAATAGTCCTATTCAGCCGTTTATTATTATTATGTTTTCAGCCATTTTGAATTATCTCCCTTTATGCCGAACTTAAAACTACAATATTACCTACATTAAGTGTCTACAGAGTGCATTATATGGTTATAAAGATGCTATTTTGTCTAGAGTTTGTCTTTGCAGTAATGGATTTTCTTGGAATTGGTAGTAAATGTGTAATTCCATTCCTGGCTTTGACCTTGGAAGTTTGGAAGGGGGGAAAGTTTGAATCCTTTTCACCTTCCCACTTCAGAGGTCCTATTCTCCTTTATCAGAGTGATTTGCCTATGTTGTAGGGTATCAAAAGTTAGCTTTTTATGTGTATTTTCTAATTATTTATATGGTTATTCCATATCTCTTTCATGTTTAGAGTAAATGCAGGTAACAAGATTTGTTCCTGGCAACATGGCCGAAATGGCCTAGAATATTCTTTTTGCAGCCAGGATTCCTGGATTGCCAGGAACACGTTGATTGGCTCAGTGACACCTTCCATTACCTGTGATTGGTTAATGAGGGTGTAACCTAGGTGATCAAAAGTCTATATAAAGGGTTAAATCCTGGCACTAGTTGAGTTTTCACTATCAGAGTCAAAGATGTTACTTCCATGTAGAAATTCTCAACAACTGAATTAAATTATACATTTCTAAAACTAACATGTGACTCTCATTATTTACTTATCCATCTGAACAACTAACCAGGTTGAAGACAGGAATTAGAGAGAACATTGAGCAAAAGTTCCACTTTGTTTACAGTAGGATGGTCACACTTTTTTCCAGAAGTATTATAGCCCCTACAAAATATATACCAGTTTAAAGAGAATATTGAGAGAAACATAAAACTGGTTGAATTGTGAAAATCGGACATTGCGTTGTGGAACAAAGCTCATTTAGATTTTTGCAAAAGGGGAGATAATTCTGCCGAATCATGTTATTGTTTATCTTTCATTTGACCTTAACGTGTTATATATCATATCATTTTCAAGATCTGAACGAGAGGAACTCAAAACTGCTGACACTTTTAAAATCGGACATTTAATAGAATTGTTAAGCCCCTATGAAGTTTTACAAAGGATGAACTAGTTCTACGAAACAATCTAATTCTTCAATATCTACCCAACAACAATTGTTACATTATTTTAACCCTTCTCAAAACGAGTCATGGCTTTCACGATCATATATGAAAAGGTTTTGGAAAACTTTGAGACAAAAGAAGAACATGCCGATAACCAGCATTTTCACCATTTGTGTAAATATTTTCTGCGCTTTATTGTACGCATATCATTTCCGTGTCATTACCTCCGATAATAACAACATTTTACAGCATACAGAACCGGAATTTAAAACAAATATTCATTACATATTTATAACATCAACAGAACTTTCAAGTGATAGATTATTAACATGGTGGCTCTGGTTCGTGAAGAAAAAGCCTTTCAAAACATTAACCCAAAAGAACACCACACTATTGATCATGTTGATTTTCAATTATTTTCTCAATATTTTGTCGCATAATATCCATTTTGCAACTTGTAAATTCAATCTAATTTTGGCTGCTAAACCCTTTCCCGAACAAGAGAATGGAGCCAAAAGAATCTTATTTTCTTTCACACTCATTTTGTCGCATGTCACAACTTTCGAGTTGTATGACCCTAAAGTTTTGCTGTTTAGGAAAGGATTAAATGAACGTTTGGAAGCCCATGAGACACTCAAATGCTGTAGGTCCCTTTCGCCTATGCTTTGTACTCAAATGCATTAAAAACGTCAATAATACACGTACTATATACTTGCTTACATTGTAGAAAAAGAAGAAACTTTTCTTTTTACACCGCCATCTTCTTAATGGAATTGTTGAGATTGTGAAAAGTATTTAAAGTACGTCATTCTTTGAATACTTTTCACAATATCAACAATTCTATTTAGAGAAGTTTCTGTTTTAGCTCAACTGAGCACGAAGTGCTCAATGTTAAGGTAAATGGAGTTTAGACAGAAATTACCGATAAATCACGGGGCATTGAAAAACACATCCCATTGTTAAAGCCTTTGCGCTTAAATGCACCAAACTAAAATCACAAACTGTTTTATTGTTTGAATAGATAAGATGTTGAAGAAGATATATAGGCTTTTCTATGCTTTTCTGCTGCATAGTTCTTGTCATTAGAAGCCGAGTAAAATGACCTATTTTGAAAGCAAAATAATCGACTCAAAATTCATCACAGCTCGTATCAACGGATATACAATATAATTATGAAAATCCGCAGAGTAATGGCTGTGCCAGAGCAATTTAATCACACATACCCACACGTCGTTCTAAGGTGACGAGCGAGTTCATACAAAGAAACGCCGAGTTGACCAACTTTTTCAAACAGAGATTTATTACAAAAAGAAAGTTTATAAGGTACAAAATATTTCATCATATTAAAATATAACTATTTATCTTCAAGGTTTTAAACATTATTTAGCAATTCAATATGTTATTTTGGCTAAAAATGCCGTTTGTAAATTACTTGTTTCAATATAGAGTCAGATAGAGGTAGTATTTTCGAAACAAGACTGTGACCACCCTATTTACAGTATGGGTGCTAGAAATATCAGGAATCCATAGTAGGTGCTCCAGCCGCCGCAATATGACCATAACAGTTGAAAACAGCGTGGAGTTTAAGGTGGAAGCGTCTAACCAGCCAGTTTTAATCGGGTTCGCCCAATAATGAATGAAAAGTTGTGGTCAAAACACTCTGTATTTACGGACAGACACATGCACGGACGAGTGCCATTGCACCTCTGATGCCTATCGATGAAGATAATTATGCTGTACGTCTACCATAGTTGGGTTTATATTAGAGTAAGACTTTTGGTGTGTATGTGGAGAAGGGGGTCGGTATTTTATGGGGGGTCACAATTCTACGTAAGGGGTCACTTTTCTACGTGTGGGTAGGTCATAATACTATGACCCCCCAGTCATAATATTATGACCGGGGGGTCAGTATTCTATATAGAATAGTGACCGGGGGTCAGTATTCAATGGGGGTCACTTTACTACGTTACACCGGCAACTGTAATACGTTCGCGTCGATCTTGAGTAACGATAAGACCCGAAAATATTCGAATGCTTCGGCTGGTTACTGCTCCTTATACTACTTCATATGGCGTACCAAATGGGCAAAAAGTCTATTCAGAGCGTGCACGCATAAAATATACGCGTCGACGCGTAAATTTTATGCGTCGACGCGTATATTTACGCGTCGACGCATAAAATTTACGCGAGCAGTTGAAAATTTATGCGTCGACACGTAAATTTTCAACTGCTCGCGTAAATATACGCGTCGACGCGTATTTTATCTATTAACCAATTAGATCCTTCGTTTCATTTATCAATTTTATGGTATAAAGGGAAAGGTTTCTAACCGCTTCTGCCATTGACCAGCCTCGGTTTCACATTTTTTACCCCTGCTCGCATAAGATTTACGCGTTGACGCATATTTTTTCAACTACTCGCGTAAATTTTATGCGTCGACGCTTATAATTTACGCAGGCAGTTGAAAATATATGCATCGACGCGTTTAATTTTACGCGTGCACTTTCTATATAGACTTTTGACCCATTTAGTACGTCATAACTTCCAGTACTAAACGCGAAGTACGTACGAATCTAAGTTCGCTGATGCCCAAAAGGCACCCGGGCGTGAAATGGAATGGTGACAACATATTGGTAAAGGATATATTTGTAATTGCTGGATGGTTTGGAATCCTCAAAGAGACCAGTTCCGATTTCAGTGCGGCGGAACAGTTGGATCACCAAGGACAACTCTATCGAATCATACCTTGGATGTGTGTGTATGAAGAAATCTTGAAAAAAATTGGATTTCTTAGCCGGAAGTGGCTACGCTTCATAAAGTAGTTTTCCATGGTCAACCAAATGCACAACCATGGCAACTTGCGGGACTTGCAGGTTGTAATCATTCTAAAAAGAGAGGACACTGGAACTGCAAACAATGTATTTCAGTATCATTGTCGCGTCATTGTTGACATTAGTCACAGACGAACGTTTTGAATTTTTGTTCTATTCTATTCTATTCATAGTCTGAAAGTAGTTCTACGAGATCCGTCCAAGGTATGATTCGATAGAGTTGTCCTTGGTGATCCAATTGTGCGGCGGAAATTCCCGATGTCTACCGAGTCAATCGACGACGTCAATGACGTCACCAACGTTGTTTCCAGTAGAAAAGACGTCATGACGTCGTTTCCATACCTACCTACAACGTTAACCAAGTAAGCAAAAGTTCTCATCATTGAATCAAAATGGGTAAGAAAAAACTTATTTTTCTTCATTCTGTAGCATTTCCAAAGTAGGTTAATGCAAGATATATTCATTTTTAAATTTCAATGAAAATTGTGTATATTTTTTAAGCACAATACACCCAAATACACTTCCAATTTGTTACTAAAAATAGTAACACTTTTTGATGCCAGATCGAGGCTCTGACCCAAATGTGAGTAAAGCATCCAACGTGCAATGGAAATGAACGGAGGAAAGAAGAAGTTTAAGAGGCTTCACACTCCGTGTAGTGATGATTCCTCTGTGAATCTCGACGGGATATCATTGACTGACTTCCATTTATGGCCTTTATCGGCTTTTAAGTCATTTTTGACCCTCCAAAAAAGTAGTATCCTCGGATCTTTTGAGGACCTAGCCGCAAGGTTAAACTCTCATATTCACGTAAACCCCCCTTCCCCAACAAAAAAATAGTACGAAACATGCCATTTTCAGTATGAAGATGATTATGTCAGTACCGAAAGGTTTATGAAGAAAGATAACTCATTATGGTAGATCAATTTGATAATAAAAACATAGCTGTTAAAGCTCATTTCCCAAACGACAAATTATTTAGACTTTTCAAGTTTGACAGCGGCTTAACCCTTTCCTAAACGGCACCTGATTCAATTTGGAAGCTCTTGCAGATAACAGAATGGGTATCATGAAAGTAGGTTTTTTGTGCAAGGGCGGATCTAGAGGGGGGGGGGGGGTGTCGGGATGTCCGCATCCCCCCCCCCCCCCCTGGAATCAGCCGAAAAGTGAATGTTGACTATATAATTAAAGCGTCAATATTGGCCTAACGTTATATATAATTTGACACATTTAAGTCATCATTTGGGCGTGGACCCCCCCCCCCGCCCTGGCAATTGGTCTTGGACCCCCATGAAAAATATAGTATTATAACACGTTTCCGTAAAATCCATATATAGCGAAAGAAGAACTGCATCGGGTTTTATTTGACCAATAATGACTCTATGTAATTATGCTTTGTGTATGCGCTAAAACGTCACGTAACGTCAAGGTAACGTCAAATGACGTCATCAATGACGTCACTTGACCGCCAATGCGTTTCCTACGCCGAAAACTAGTTCATGCAGAATTTCCGCAAAATAACACATTTCGAATGTGGTTTTTATTATTTTGAGTGTTATAATGGAGATAATAACAAGTTAAGCGGTCTTTATTGCGCAATAAAAACCTCTGTGCTCTGGACTACATGTTATGGCAAATACCTCGGCGCTTTGCGCCTCGGTTTTTACCTACACATGTAGTCCGTCGCACATCGGGTTTTATTTGCGCAATAAAGACCGCTAAACTTGTTATTATTTCATAAATATAGTAACGAAAACCTTGACGCAAAAGGAGAAAATGCTGATTAAAAGTATTTCATTATTTTGCCCCTTGAAATGAGTTTTGAAACAATCTCTGTAAGACAGACAAAAACGGATCTAAAAGGGGGTCGGGGGTCCGGACCCCGCCTTGAATATGTCGAAAATCGAATTTTGACTACACAGCGTTAGTATGGTATCTAACATTACAAAATTCACAAATTCAAAGCCATCTTATAGGCTAGACCCCACCCCCACCCCTTGAAAAAAATCCTGGATCCGCCCTTGACAGTCAAAACATTAAAATTTCTTGTGTGGTAAAAGTTTAAAACATTTTTCTTTTCAATTGTTTTTTTTAATTTAACGCCTCTCAACAATATTTCAGCAATAAGTTACAAAATGTAATTTATAATTGTCCACGCTCCGCGGCTGGGAATCCATCCTGTGACCTGTCCATTATTGGCTCTAATCTAGAGCACAAACACATGCAAAATATTACCACTCACACTTGGACAGTACTAAGGAGCTCACTTGCTCCTGCAAAATTCTTTTTATGTGGTTTTCAAAAGCAGTAGCTCACCCTGAACTTGCATGGTGGTAATGGGCGATGGAGACAGGGTACGAATGATTACAAGCCAAAAAATCTCTTTTTTTCAATCAAAGTTGCAAAAATATTCCTGTAACTGAAAACTCTAATAATTAACGCAAATGACTGTATAAAATATTCTTAATACTTAGGCAGAATAAATGAAAAATGCTCGCGCGAAAATAACGACTCGCACAATGAATTATATAGTAAAAAGACCACGTGACCTTTTGTTTGCTCTCTTCATGCGCAGGTCACGGTTGAAAATTTGGAAGTGTATTTGGGTGTATGGATAAGATCTATCAAGAAAAATAAAGGTAACTAGAAAAAACATTGTCGAAAGATAGAAATGTCATTCTCGTATTTACTTATTGTTTTGTGAGAAAATAAATTCAAACATTTTTTTTTATATTTTTATTTATTTATTTATTTTTTTTTTTTTTTTTCATTTTGAAGTCAATACATATCCTAAAACTTTTTTTAGAAAACTCTAGAGGAAAAAAGAGAGAAAAGAAAATAATGATAAACAAGTGTGTGTGTGTGTTTTATTATTATTATTTTTGTATAGTCGTTTTCTTTTTGCGTGTTCTAAGCTATAAGTATAGCTCTCTTTATTGTAACACATTTTTTCGTAATGCTAGGTTCCCACTGCCGATCTGATCAACTCGATCAACACGACCTCCTAATTTCCCCGATCAAGCCCGACCAAATGTCTGTACACGACTTCTTCTCGATCTCTAGTCGATCAAACTAGAACCCACCCGAGCACTCCCGATCATTTCCCGATTGAAGCCCGACCATCTTTCCGATTTCTACCCGATCACCCCGACCTTAATTCGAGCCATACACGACCAAGACCCGACCATCTCGATCTATACACGACCAGATCGAGCAGATTCTATTCTAGGTGTTCTGAATGAAAATCTTTCTGCGGTGTTTGTGATCATCACATATTCATGATCATTTCATAATATCACAGTGTATAATCACGTGATGTAAGATGATTTCCGATAATCTTCAATAACTTTGTCCATACATGACCAATTTGAATTCGGTTTGAAGCAGAAAAGGTGAAAAAAGTGTCAGGAATAACAAGGACGTAGTAGATCTTTAAAAAAATAACTGATAAAAAAGTTATTGAAGATAAACTAAATTTTTGGTTTATCTTCAATAACTTTTTTGTCAGTTGGATTTTTCAAAAATCAACTACGTCCGTCTAATGCGTGAAGTCTGTCCACATTCTCTGATTCAAACCGAATTCAAATCGGTCCAGTATTTACAAAATTACCGAAGATTTTCTGAAAATATTGTATTACGTGATTATCCACCGTGAATATTGTCGGTTAAAACATAATAATATACATAGCTTGAATGTGACGTAAATGTACTTTTAGCTATTGACTCACCCTTAATTCGATTAAATATAACGATTTATGTATTCTTTTAGGCATTAGATACCGTTATTTCAATCGTACATGTTATGTCTTAAATCAGGGAATAACATGAAACACAGTTTCCGATAATTTTCAATATTTCTGTTAAGATAATCTGCGCGGGATCTAGTGCTGTTTGTACACATTTATTACCACACGACCTAGTGTTCCAACTGCCGATCAGATCAACTCGATCAAGCGATCGAATACAGGTCGAGCTCAATCTGCAAGGGTGGTCGGGAGAGGTCGATGTGATCGAAATTGATCTGTATCGCTCGGGCTTCCCACTCGAGTTTTTTTGACATGCAAAAATAGTCGAGTGCTATCGAGTACAAAAATGATCGAGAAGCGACTGTGTATTGATCGGGTAGAAGGTCGACCTCATCGAGAATCACTCAGGTCTGGAGATCGAGTATGATCGGGTTGATAATCTGTATTCCGACCTGCACCGAACGTGCACTCGATTACCTCGACTTGTACTCGAGTAATTTCCGACCACATCCCGATCAACTCGACCTCTGATTCATCTGTTCACTCGACCAAATCGAGTGAAGAGGTCGGATTTGATCGACTAGAGATCGAGAAGAAGTAATATGGTCGGGTTTGATCGAGGGCATTTAAGCGGTCTAGTAGATCGAGTTGATCCGCTATCATAGAGCAGTTGGAAGCACTCGATCACCTCGACTTGTACGAGTAATTCCCGAACGCTTTCCCGATCAACTCGACTTCTGCTCCATCTCTTTATCCAATCAAATCCCAGTGAAAGATATCGACTCGATCACACACAATCTCTACACGAGTGATTGTCGATCGGCTAGATCTTCTATACAATCGATACTCGATCAACTTCCGGATGTGCTTTCTACTCGATCGCTACACGGATTTTTTGACGTGTCAAAACAAATTGGCAGGATTGCCGATCGATGCATACCATACTCGATCATCTCGACTAATCCCGATCACAACTGCCGACCGACCTCGATCGCTTGATCGGGTATGGTCGAATTAATTTGATCGGCAGTGGGAACCTAGCATAAACCAGACATTTTAATTGAATAGACCAATGAGAAGCTAATAGAGATCAACATAGATCTTAATCAAACTTCGTGTGTACTCAGGCTGATCTGGATCCAGGTTGGTCTCAAATGCCCTAAGCGACTTTTTTCTAAACCCCTTCTCAATTGATTTGTATGTTAAAAATATCAAACTCTCCCTTGTAAATTACGCGGGGGACGTAACAAAATGTTGGACTATGCAGTCTGCCAAACAATATTGTCTCCCCTGAATCGTTAATGTCAAAGCTCAAGATAAATGACCTTGCAGATCATCCCCCAACTAATGGCTAGGGATGTCCTGCAAGGTCATTTATCGCGAGCTATAATGGGACTCTAAACAAATATTAGATTCCCAAACAAACCCTTGGTTTGACGTTTCTAGTGAAAAAAGGGTTTGGAAAAACATCGAGCAGAAAACGCTGATAACCAGAGACTCATTAAGAAAGGGGAGAAATTGTTGATAATTAACATTTTCTCATCGTATACTCCGTAAATATTGACCTAAACCTGTTGAATATGTAATGAGTAACTGTGATGCGAAATAACCGCTCTCCGACGTATATTGACACGAGCAACACGTGCAGAATACGAAGTCCCAATGCTTATGGAAACTATCGACGCTGCTCGACAGCGAGGATTGCTGGCAAGTATTGATTATTCCGTGTCACAATTACTAATTGCATATTCGTCGGGTTCAGGTCAATATTTACAGACTATACCTCAATGTTTTCTGTGCCATATTGAAAACACATTATTTCATTTATAAGAAACTCTGTGTCGTCTACAGCAGCTTTCAAATTAGACCAGTTTTAAATTTTGGAAAACGATTAATTTATTTGTTTGTATATTTATTTATTTATTTATTTATCTTTATATATATATTTATTTATTTATTCATTTATTTATTCATTCATTCATTCATTCATTCATTCATTCATTCATTCATTCATTCATTCATTCATTCATTCATTCATTCATTCATTTATTTATTTATTTATTTTTATTTTTTATTTATTCAATGATTTATTTATTTATTTATTTATTCAATCATCCACCAATCCATCCATTTCAGGTCTTTTCAACAAATTGTTCAAGAAGAGTATAGGCTTAGAGACCATCGATAGTGTACAAAGGTTCGATTACTCTGAGTACGAAACTAGGGAAGATAACTCTGTTAGAGTTGAGTTAAAGGACGACTTCGTCGACAATTATACATTTCATCAGCTATGGGTAGGTACATAATTCTTATCCGTTACGCTAAAAGGAGCCTCACAGCAAGGGTGAAAGGTATCGACCCTAGTAAGTCTGCGTAGTCCGCGCAGCCTGACTAGGATTGACACTTTTCACTATAATGTGGTATGCCCCTAGAGAAGAGTGTGTGAAGGTTCGATAACTCTGAGTACGATACAGGGGCAGATAACTCTGTTAGAGTGGATTTAAAGGACGACTTCGTCGACAATTATACATTTCATCAGTTATGGGTAGGTAGTGCACAATTATGTGATCCGTCATGTTTAATGGATTTCCTGGAAAATGGAAAATGCAAAAAGCATCACCCCTAATCACCCCGACTAGGGTCGAAACTTTTCACTCCAAGGAAGTTATAAGCATTAAAAAGGAAGCTCTCAGAATCGAAGAGGGCAAATAGGAAATGTTGACGATTATTCTGTTTCCTCTCTACCAATAAACTCTTATAAGCATGTTCACGGTGGATAATCACGTGACTCAAAATTTCAGAACATCTTTAATAATGTTGTTTTAATTTGAATTCGGTTTGAAACGGAGAAGGTGGGGAATGCCAGGTATAAACTAGACTACTTAGAACTTTGAAAAATCAACTGATAAAAAAGTTATTGAAAATCAGCCATAGTATTTCAAATTTCAAAAAGTATTTCAAAAAGTAGATTCTATTTGATATTTCAAAAATCATTTACATCAATCTAATGCGTGACGTCTGTCCACCTCCTCTGCTTCAAACCGAAATCAAATCGGTCCCGTATTAACACAATTATTGAAGATTTTCTGAAAATGTTTTATCACGTGATTATCCGCCGTGATGTTGACTCGCTAATATTTGTCTGGGACAGATTAGATCTATAAATTGATGGAAACAATCCCTGGTTTTGACGTCACATTAATGGAAACTTTTGAAATATTGAATGAAAAGAGAAAATGCTGAGGGCCCGATCTTTGTCTTTTTTCGTCAACATTTGCGTTGCCGTATTTTACACACATTCTGGGCTATCTTTATTGTCCTAATTCAAGGTGCATTCCGCAGAATTTTACAATTTGAAAATAAAATACGAATGACCAAACGCAACTGATTCATCCCATACTTTATTTTGCAGATGTTCTTTGAAAACAACAACAACGTCATTGAAAGAGGCACCTATACACCAAGCTTGGGCGAACATGAACAACCAATCACGCCAAAGTTCGTGGTCTATGAATACAGGAATCCGCCAAAGTTTCCAGAAATTAGAAAACTAATGAAGAAATACGAAGAAAACAAAACAGTCGAGCTTGAAGAAGTTTATCCACAGTTTTCAAAACCTTGTATGAGAATAGATGATGCAGAGAGCATTCAAATGAAAAGTAAGCCAAAATTATCGTTATTATTCGAACTTCTATATCCTTCATATGTCACGATGGATAATCACGTGATGCAACCATTTCAGAAAATATTCAATAATTTTGATAATACTTGACCGATTGGAATTTGGTTCGAAGCAGAGAAGGTAGACAGTTGTCACGCATAAGATGAACGTGTTGGATTTTTGAAAAATCATCTGATAAAAAGGTTATTGAAGATAAACCAAAATTTTGGTTTATCTTCAATAACCTTTTCATCAGCTGATTTTTCGAAAATCCACCACTTCCATCTAATGCGTGACATCTTTACACTTTCTCTGCTTCAAACCGAATTCAAATTGGTCAAATATTTACAAAATTATTGATGATTTTCTGAAATTCTAACTCAAGTGATTATCCACCGTGTATGTGATAATAGCACATTGTCACTCTTCTTCAAAAACCTCGAAACTACAACAGTCTTTAGCTGTATTTACGAGGTTTTGAGTGAAGCGCAGCCATATTTGAAAATGAAAAACAGCTTCAGACGCTCAACATCGACTACTAATCCTATTCTCACATTGTCTGTCAGATTAATTCGATCAAGCCCATTCGATCGATCGATCGATCGTGCGAGTATAGATCAAGCTCCGTCGGCATGGGTGATCGATAGTCGTTATTTGGTCGAGTTTGATCGGGAAATTTCGGCGATCGAGCTGAGCTGCTAGGCAGACGGAACAAAGCACACAACTGAATTACAAAACCACATTAGAAATTTGCTCGATACTCTTAAGGACCTATAATATTTCACTAATGTTCAATTGAATATTTCATTTGATATTCGGATTTAGGTCATAGCCTAGCTAGATCACGGTTTGTGCAAAAGTTCAACGTCATGTTCAAAGAATAACAATAGGCCTAAAATAATAAATTGACTGTAAATTTTAAGGTTTACAGACCCTGAAAAAATCACCACTTTCCAGCCATAGGAACTGCATCAAATTACACACACATGTAAATACACTTCACATAAGTTGATTCACCATGCCGGTTTTCAAGATTATGCTTCAAGAAGAAAATAATTTACAAATATTTTTTACTCTTTATTCATTTGCAAGGGAGGTAATTTTGAACATTTTTGTGAAATATTTCCATAAGTATGCATTAATTTAAACTTCTAGACTGTACAAAATGCTTATGTTTGTATTTGGAATGGAAATGTAACACACTTTAGGAATTATTGGCACTTTTCAAATTTCCCCTCTGGTTCTTTAGTGCTTTTGAGGGTTTGGATACCTTAAGTACACCCAATACGTTTATGGTAGTCTACATGTAGAAGTCTCGTTCTCGCTGATGCCAAGAGCAATGTCATAGCTTCAGTTAAAGGTCAAATCAAAATTTAACAAAAGTAGATCTAGCCTACATGTCGTCTTTAAAATATCGCGCGCATTGAATTGTTGTTCCGCACACCTGCTTTGTCATGTTGTCTTTATTTGCTCTTTATAAACTGCCTCTTATATGTACTGATTAAAGTCTATTTGAATTTCAGATAAGAGCAAATTCCAGCGAATGAAGTCCTTCTTCCGTTGTAAATCAAGACAGAAGTCCAAGCACGTGTTCAGTTCTGAGTTCCGGGTAGACGAGTTCACAACTTTACACTCATTACAAGGCGATATAGAGAGCGATACTGGTGTACCCGACCCAATCCGGAAGTTACGTCACAGACGAGCCGGATGCTATTAATAGCACAAGACATAATTGTTGATTTTACAATATTTTATTGTCTAAATTTATTTTTATTAATCTGTGATAAGCTTGTGCAATATTGATTAGATCTATTTTATGAAGAAAAAAAACATACGAGAAATACAAATACATTCTAAATGAAATTTAGAGGACTTCTTGTTCTTTTTTAACAATATTAGGCCTACGTAAAGATGGCGTCCGACAAATTTCTAAATGATCCGAGCATCTGACCAGTTTCATATTGCAAAAAAAAGATAACTATGATGATTCCTTGGATAGTTTTTCAACCAAGATGTATATTAGACAGTTGTGGGAAACTGTCCATTTCTAGCAATGTCGCTCCTTTGATTTTTAATGTCTGTTATATTTCAAAAGTGCATTGAACATATGTTCAACTACGGATGCATCGATGTAATTTTAGAGCTCCTTTGGTATCCCAGACAAAACCCGCGTCTGACGTCCCTTGTAACAACAGTTTTGGAAAACATTGAGAGAAAAGTAGAAATTGCTGAACATCATCAATTTCTTCTTTTCCCTCAACATTTTTATGCTGTGATATACACATTAATGGTGTTCTACTATTGAAATTAATTATTTTATTTCAACTTCTTCAACTCTTTTTTATTTCGAACAAATCGTTTGAAAAGGGTTACGCCTACGTTAAAAACTAGTACGTCTAGATTGAATAGCAATGCAGTGCTTTCCAAAACAACAAAACCGTTAGCCTTGTGTCAGGCCCTGTATATGTGTTTATGTCTCTTGAAAAATCAAGGGAGACTAACACTCATAAATAAATTACACATATTAACGTCCCTTGGTCTAAACTATACAGGACAACACAGAGCAACAATTTTCTATGTACCTTATTTTTGTATTTCCTAATACAAATGTTATTCTTAACAGACTGACATCAGTCTACAAAACCGTGTATACCTCACGATAAATGACCTTACAGAGCAGCCCATTCTAATCGAATGGGCTGCTCTGCCAGGTCATTTATCGTGAGGTATAACATTGTCCATCTTCGCTAGCCAAGGTTGAACCCACCTACGTTTGTATTCACCCTTGGCGGATTTAGTCCGATTTTCTTGAAATCGCAAAGCGCCGCCTAGCGGTTGTTCTGCTGGTTGTTTACGTCCATTATTGATGACGTCATTAACGCGCGTTGTCTTTCGCGTCAAACGTCATGCGGATTATGTAAAAGTTAGCTGCTTTTTTGGTCGAATTGTCGAAAGTATAATAATTCGTCGATTAAAGTAAGGGAATTCCTGTCTATTGCAGCGAAATTCTTAGGAAAAATCGCCCATCTTCGCGTTTTTGAGTTGCAAATGCAATGCTTTTTCCCGCCCGTTGTCATGATTTGGTTACTCATAACAAATGTGCCAGTCGACAATCTGATTGGTTCCAGCCAGACCTCGCTGGAACCAATGAAAACGCTTTCCAGGAGACCAAGAAAATCGGACTAAATCCGCCAAGGGTGAATACAGAAACGACGTTACGTCGTAGATGTCACCCTTGGCTTGCGAAGATGAACATTGTCTAAATATTACCCTTTCCCGAACACTCCAATGTTAGAGCTGCGGCTGACGCAAAACTAGATTTGTAGGCCTATACAATTTAGCATGGACATATATATTGAGACAAAACTGCTAGTTTCGTCTCTAGCCTAAATGTTAGTCCAGCCGTCCTGTTGGCCTGTTATAGGGACGTCGTGACAAGAGGCGCGTCTTTAGGGCGATTTTTTTTGTTTTTAGATTTCTTTTAAATGTTTTAGATAAAGCGTTTTTAGACCGAGATTTTGACCAAGGGCTCCCGAATGAATTGTGGAGCATTCGGAACAACTCGGTCAATTTTCTCTACCTTGTTTCAAAATTGGTCAAGGGGTTCCGTACGAAGTATGGAGTAATGTCACCTCCCACTGAGCTGCAAAAACTCCATCTAAAGAACGATTTATCTAAAACATCTAAAGAAATCTCAAGATATCTTGAAAACTATCGCTCTTAAGAACGCACCTCATGTCATGCCATTGGAAAGGGCGCATTGAAATAGATGTGAAATCCTTTTGAACCGTGTAGCTAGGCAGATGGCATAACGCCCGGCGTTTCAAGATAATACATCATGGGAAAATAAGATAGATGTAAAGCGACTGGTTAACCCATTACCACACAGTGACTCTTTTTGACTCCCCTAACGCAAATGGCTTGGGAATAATCCGAGTTTCCTCTGATGAAATCAGCTCTTTGATACGTTGATGTCGCTTATTTACGAAAATGAGCGACATTAGGGAAAACATTGTGGAAAATGAAGAAGTTGCTTGTGACAAGCAATTTCTTTATTTTCCACAATGTTTTCTACCAAGAAAGGCGAATAGAGTTTAAATTTCCTTAACATAAAATTGTCGTCTGCAACATCTTGAATTTGGACCAGTCCAAAATTTGTCGTTTTGGTAATGGGTTAACAGAAAAAGAGGAGGATGGAAAGTGAGAAAGGAGGGGGTATTATTTGAGAAATTAGAAAATCACAGAATAGGGAACGATTTTATTCACTTAACCGTGACGTGATTTCGGACAAACAATAGTAATTCGTAGGTGTTGTTATAAGATCTCGTAGCTACGGCTTGATCTAAGCCGTAGTTACGATATTTTATATCAACACCAACGTCTTATCAAAACATAACGGTAAACATAGTCTAATTTAGCACAAAATTCATTGCCATTTGGTGAACTCGGTCAACGCGAACAATGTATTCCATCGGTGTTGTTATAAAAATCTCGTAACTACGGCTTAGATAAAGCCGTAGTTACGAGATTTTATAACAACACGGACGGTTTGTCAATACATAACGGTGAACCCGGTCTATTTTCAGACCAAATTCATTGCAATAAGAGTTAAAAATCTTGAAACTCACATTTTAACGCAAAATATCTATACCTTGTTGTAGTGATGAACATCCCTCGCTTTGGCCGAGTTCACCACCAGTGATTTCGGAGACGTTACGAAATACAATGATACAATTGAAACTCAAAATGCCGAAGTTGTAGGAAATGTCATTTCACCCCGAGTTATCCGTAGCTCGACTCATCCGATTTATTTTCAGTTTCGATTGAAATAATATTTCACCAGTTCAGTTGTTGCCAATTTCGTATGTCCGTGATCGAAAAATGTTAATGGGAAAGGGAAATAAAACCGCTCTAAACGAGCAATTTCGCTCCTTTTCCTGCTATTTCAATGGCTGTATTAGTTTCCAAGACATTTTGATATCTATCGATGAGGACGGGTTCGCATTTTCACTTCGACTTAAACAGAAATTTGACTTTTCCCATGTCGAAATAAGGAGTGCCAACTGTACATCGTGAAAAAAAAGAAGAAAATGTTTGTGACCAAGTACATGTAGGCCTATTTTCTTTTTTTCGCGATAATTTTCAAAACAACAAAATAATGATGTTTAAGTTTTGGCCGACAGTGGATTTCCCCAGGATAATTACCCTGGCTGTGCCTAGTCTCTATCCACCGGTCAAAGTTGACTACATTTATGAAATAACAAATATGTTGAGCTTCATAATGGAAGTTTAGTACATAAGGGACATGGTTTTCCCTCATTTTCCAACTATATTACAGTGAACATAATATGCTTACTTATAACAGTTTTGTTTATGAATTTTGCTTTTCAAGGATTAGGATTCATCCGGTGTCGAGATAATAAGCGTCAACTATATCTAGATATTGACTCAGTGTAATTATAATTACGTATTTAGTATGCAATAATCACGAGCGGTCCGTACAGACAATAATAAACAAACAAATTACGTCCCTAAAACGACAGCTCATCATGATCAAAACTGGCCAATATCGACAGCTTGACAACAACATTGCGCAATATCGATAGAAAAGGAGATATTAGTTGTCAACACACGCATGCGATGTTCGATCGTCAGAATAATGCGTCATTAGTCACAAATTCTTCTTTCGTTTTTATTTTTTTTTTTTTTTCATCTCTTAGAATAGCTTATCTCTCGTGTTCGACTTTGCATACAAACATGTGCATATGTAGATTTGATTAAATTATTACATAATCATTTCAATTTAGATTTGTTATTTTTTAGAAGAATGCAAGCTGTGAGAAGCTCTTTATTGGACTCCAAAACTTAAGTTTGAAACGACGATGAAAATTTAGCATATAACATAAAAAAATAATTGAGCCAGGATCTTATATAGCATATTTCCAGATCAGCATGTGCCTAAAAAAAGTCTGATTGGCGCATAATTATGCTGCTGTCTCATGGTTGCTACTTATCACCAAGAACCGATTGCAGAACAACATGGTTCATGATCAGACTGCGTTTATACGCAGGCTGATCTTTAACCATATTGGGCTCTTAAAGCCTTAATGGACCTTTTTTCAGATCCTGGCTTATTATATTTTTATACGAATGAAATTGTTTAGGAGAAGCAGCCGTTATTTTATACACAAACTGAAAAGGTTGGCTGTAAGTTGAAAAGGTTATTTCATCTAAGACCCCGCACACAACAGCATCCAGAAGTCGTCCTTGGAGTCTTAAAACGCCACTGAAACGTTTAGTATTTGCTATTTTTAATAACAATACTCTAAATCCCAAAGCGTTTTGGCAACAATACTCTCGAACCCAAAGCGTTTTAATGTTAAATGCGCGTGCTCTTTACCGCTGTTTATTGAATGCACGTGCGTCGTCATTGTTTTCTCCACATATTTAGGGAGCCTCGTTTTGATAATGTCGATTTGTGACTATTTCTAGTAACAATTTTCATGTATACAATGTTGTTTTCCTATAAACCCATCGTCTTTGCCTCCGGAAGTGTGTTCTGCGGGTACAGACTAAAACATAAGTGAAAAGACCTAATTGTACAGTTGAATGCCAAACTCGGGAACGAATTGCTTTGTTCCAAGCATAAATCTTGTTCTACGTTGATGCAGGCTATATAATACAGGAGACTCGATCAAACATTTGAGCCGGGATCTGGAAAACGTCCCTTATAGCATTTGAGACAGCCACATTTCAAGACCAGTCTGTGTCTGAGCGAAGACTGGCATACACTGATGTTGCTCTTCTGTGGTTGCTACAGGTCACAAAGAAGCTAATAGAGAACAACATGGATCCTGATCAGACTGTGCGTATGCACAGGCTGGTCTGGATCAAGGTTGTTTTCAAATGCCATAAAGGACGTCTTTCCAGATCCCGGCTCATTTGCATTTATATAACTCATTACCAAACGGCAAAATTTTAAGCGTATCCAAAATCAAAGATTTTACAGACGACATTTTCAAGTGAATGAAATTTTAAGGTTTTTGGTATTTCTGGGTAGAAAATATTGTGGGAAATGAAGAAATTGCTTGTCACAAGCAATTTCTTCATTTTCCACAACGTTTTCTAAAGCTATTTCTACTAGGGGTGTCAAAAGGCGTCATTGTGTAGATATGGGATGAATCATTTTGCGAAAAATTAAGATATGGTGTTGGGAACATGGTGTTGGGAAGAAATTGGACCCTTTTCTAAATAATTTCTGATTTTGATGTCCCGTGTAGAAAGCGTTTGTGAAAATATTGAAGTCAATGGGGGATGCTAATAAATAAGATTTTCTCTTATATGGGAAAGGGCTAAATTGGAATATTCAAAGTTTGTGCCGTTTGAGAAAGGGTTACATGTATTTTAGACCCCCTTTTCACAGAACACTGGGTATTCACGCATAAGAGTATTTCGTACTCATCGAGCTAAAGACGTACGTCAATTTATCGCAATAAAAACTTGACGTATCAATAATTAGCATAATTAGGCGAGGCTATATAACGTCCCCCTGTGGTATACCAATACTAGTCTGGAAGTCGGGTGCGTCGTGAATATGAACAAATCAGTTTTGGTTGGACTGTTGGTTCTTGGGACCTGTTTGGTTGTCTCTGCACAGTTCTATGGTAGAACAGCTGCAGCTTCGTCAGCGGCAACGAGAGTTCGTGAGTAACATATCTTTTTAATCATTGTTTTTGTGTTGTTGATGATGTTGTTTTTATTGCTGCTAATTATCACGAAGAACATCTTTTTAACCCATTACCAAACAACAAAATTCTAGGGTGGTCTAAATTCAAAGATCATGCAGACGACAATTTCAAGTGAATGGAACTTTTAATGTTTGGTTATTTTTGGATGAAAAACATTGTGGGAAATGAAGAAATTGCTTGTCACAAGCAATTTCTTCATTTTCCACGGTGTTTGTCATGGCCATTATTTTGTGCTGAGTCAAAAAGAGCCATTGTGTGGTAATGGGTTAAACAAAAGTATAGCCTACATGTAGTTATAAATTGTTCGATGCAATGACCAGATTCCATTGAAGATATTAGATCTTGTACAAAGCGGTGCACAACAATCTAACCCATTTATTTTAAAGTCCATGTTCTGCCAAAATACATTTCATAGTGCAACAGAATTAATCCGGGACATCTGCACAATCATGTAATGACCACACTTCGGCAACGTCCCATACTAATTCCTTCGCACCATTTAATTTAGGCCTTCTTATCTAGCGTTATTTGTTCTGTCGTCTACGTCTTCAATATTCACGGCGTATAATCACGTGACTCAGAATTTCAGATAATCTTCAATTTCTTTTTTAATACTCGACTAATTTGAATTATGTTTGAAGCAGAGGTGGGAAAATGCCAGGAATAAGCTGGACGTGTTGGATTTTTGAAAAATCAACTGATAAAAAAGTTATTGAAGATAAACCAAAATTTTGGTTTATCTTCAATAACTTTTTTATCAGTTGATTTTTCAAAATTGAACCACGTCCATCTAATGCGTGACGTCTGTCCACATTCTCTACTTCAAACCGAATTCAATTCGGTCCAGTATTAACAAAATTATTGAAGATTTTATGAAAATATTGTACATCACGTGATTATCCACCGTGATATTGCTAATGTTGAACATCTGTGCTGTTCTGTAAAAATCATGAATGTCTTTAGACGCATTACCAGTCACTTGTCATTCTTCAAGCTTTTTAAATCACGAGTTAACCCTTTCCCAAACAAGACCTGGTTTTGACGTCCCTAATAGAGAAGGCTTGGGAAAACATTGAAACAAAAGAAGAAACTGCTGATAACCAGCAGTTTCTCCTTTTGTCTCAATATTTTCTATGCCATATTTTACACAAATTCTATTTTTAATACCTCCCATTTTGTCATTTTTGGCAGTTTTTGAAGTGGATCACCTTAAAATTTCGCCGTTTGGGAAAGGGTTAATTCTTTTCTATAAATAGAGATCAACTGAAAAGATAAAATGTGACTGGGATAATATCCACATAGCCTGTGTTTTGACTTAGGACTTCGTTGCTCCTCCATGCAAAAATCATTAAATGAAACAGATTTAACAAGAAAAATATTAAAAATGAAGAATTTTCTTAAGATTCTATCCCCTAAAATATTTTCGATTCCACTGTGTCCAAATGTCCAAACTTATCATTGGAATGGTTTTGAAGACCATTTCTAAGTCTTTTCTTTTTTCAATTTTGACTGCTCCTCAAAAAGTGTGTACATAGTTTGTTTTTTTGGATTAAGGTATTCGAACTATCATTGTCTACAAAACACTTCTTGCAACTTGGGCTTCATCCAATGTAACGGGCAAGTTCGAGGGCATTGCTCGTCAATTTCTTTTTCCACAGATGAGGTTCGGGAATTGACAAGGGTATGCATATCCGTGCCACAGATGACACCCCAAGATGTTTGGGGTGTTTTGTAGATCAATTGATGGGTTGTAATCCCTATAGCAAAATCAAGGTGGGTAACCCATGTGATTTTTGGGAAGCGTTCACACCGAAAAAATCGTCCGCTTCAAGCTATGTTTTGTTTAATTTCTCAGCTTATACGCTACGGGTTTTGACGAGATAAAGTGCACGGAGCGCGCATTTGAGCGGACCATTCCCGTTTGTAACTCACTCTTCTCCGAATTCCGTGGGTTTTTTTTTCAAACATTCAAGCGAAAGTTTTTTCGGTGCATGTGAACGCTTCACACTTTCGTTTTGCACTTCAAAAAAACTTTGGTTTGAATGTTTGAAGAAACCACTGGATTTGGTGCAGAACGAGTTAGAACCGGGAATAGCCATCTCAAAGGCGCGTTCCGTGCACTTTATCCCATCAAAATCAATAGAGTATAAGCTGAGAAATTAAACAAAACATACCGAGAAGCGGACGATTTTTCCGTGTGGACGCTTTCCAAAAGTCACGTGGGTTACCCACCGTGATTATGTAAATAATGTACATCTAATTTACCACACTATCATACTCTCTGTAAATGTTGATGAGATTATAACGGGAAGGGCAGTAATTTGAGTAAATGATTTTTCAAGCAGCAGTGAAGTACCTTTGTAAATTTATTTATTGGCCTGTTCATTCTCACGGCCTAGGACTGGAGCCAGGCTAGTCTTGGTCACGAAGACTATGACTTTTGGCTTTGGAAAACATTGTGGAAAATAAAGAAATTGCTTGTCACAAGCAATTTCTTTATTATCCACAATGTTTTCTGGCCTAAAATGCAACGATTTCTAAAATTTCACGCAATTTTAGTGTCTGTTTAGAACATGAACTAGTTTGATCTCTATTTACTCGGGTCTCTTGTGACAAGGCTTGAAGCAATGTCGTCATTATCCACAATGTTTTCTGACCAAAAATACAACGATTTTCACTGTCTGTTTAGAACCTTAAATAATTCAGTCTCTCTATTTACGCAGGTCTGGGACACGAGGACTATGACTGTTCGTGCAGCTACTACTGTCCACAGTACGGTGTGCAGGCTGGTCAGTGCTACGACAGCGACTACTGGGGTTGGGGTTTGAAGCCCAGCTACTGCTGCGTTCCGTCATACATGGACTACGACACACCCGACAGATATGACTACTACAGGCGCAGGAGATAGGCGGCTATAATATCCAAGGTAGGCATTCCAATCTTTCGTAGAAAGGACATATCCGCGTAACTGTAGCATTTTTAAAGCTGCAGTTACGGGGTTTTTGTTGAAAAGCATCGATTTATTCCTTTTTCATACAACAGACAATAAGAGTGGTCTAATATGATTTCTTTTAGTCTCAATGCTTTCCCATGCTGTTTGCATTCTACACTTCAAAACCATGTCTTGTTTTGGAAAGGGTTAGAGACATGAATGAAGTTCTGAAATCCCTTGGCAGTTACTGAATAGGGCCTACCATTGATAGGCTACTTTTCATGCTGTGATACACGATTCCTCGAACAAAGATTAGGAAAGTACAAATGTCGTTAAGTACAAAATACAAAATGAAGATGTTGAATTAGATAGGTAGAAGGTAATATAACACAGAAAATATTGAGGCAAAAGGAGAAAATGCTGGTTCTCATAACGTTGCGTGTATTATCATTATTTTCTGTTGTTGTCTTTTCAGACCACGATAATGTATCCACACGAACGGACCAAACACTTTCATTTAGATGACAAATAACAGAATTGATGAAACTGCCAGTGTTGTCCAACCATATAGCCAATCTTTTGCATTGTACCAATGTATCCTAGAGATGCTCTTCCACGTCATTTCTCGTGAACTATATAAATGTACTCGTGACTACATCCAACACTGAAATGTGAATTTATCGGTACGATCATTCTAATTATTTGAGATTGTCCAAAGGATGGTTGTATTATTGTCGTAGTTATTGCAAAACCCCGTAACTCCAAGCTGGAGTTACGAGGTTTTGCAATAATTCCGACGTTAAACTATAAATGTGTTTTGTTATCCAAAGAATGTTGTTGACGAATGTTACGGTAGCTGGCCTATCTGCATCTTGTTGCATGACTAAATATGACTTGTATACAACTTACTTTCGCTTGTCTGTTAAACCATGGGTCATTTTGATAAAGTAAATTGTAATTATATTAAAGCCAGCCATTCACAAGAAAACGCAATTTGGAAGGATCCATTTCAAAATAGTTTAATTCATTCGCCATTCATTTCATCATTTTAAAGGGACATTTCATTCCAATTTCAATTTTTGAAAGTATGTCTTGATGCCAAGATTGGTTATTCTAATGAGCATAAATACTATTAGTTTTTTAAGTTGTTGCCAATAAGCGAGAGACACACATTTAAAAATAAGACATAATCGATAAATTGCATATAAATCCGAACTGTTGTCCACAACAATTTGTTAAATTTTAACAGAACAATATAAATTTCTCGTAAACGGCGCAATATTTTGGCTTGAAATTTTCAGAATTTTCATAAGGAAATATGCTCTTTCAGATAATGATAAAAGTAAAATTTATGACAAAAAAATCTGAAATGTCACTTTAATATGGATACGTTTGCTTCCTTTTTAACGAGTCTGGCTTATTTGTGTGTTAAAATTCGCTTGCGTTCACCAGCATATTTAAATAATTTCTTGCATTGAATACAGTCTATAGAATACAGAATTCAAAACATTCCATTTCTTAATTTTCTACACAAAATAGTGTGATTATTGGTATAGATATTTATGTTTCGTCGTTTTTTCATAGACCTCGTAACTGGTGCTTGTTTTAAGCTGTAGTTACAAGATTTTGGAAAAAAGGCGTGACAATCCTACTTCATGGGTAACAGACAAGACTAGAACGCTTATTTTAAGTCATTTTTAAAGAAATTTGTCGAAAGTATTTAGTATACAAGTCATTTCATTTTGTGTAAAACTTATTTATTAGCATTTACTGCCAAAATGGTGTAAAACGTTAATGTCCACATCATTCGTTAGAGCTTTTGTTAACTGTTTTGCTCAAGAAATGTTTGACAATAAAAAGTTTATAAGCAATATAATAAGTGTAAACTTGATTCTTTTCCGGACTAAATTCACATACGCGTACCGATTTGCAAACAAGAGTTTCGCAGAGCGGCGCATATACGCCCGAGAAGGACTTGTCAGTAAAATTTGCCATTTTTTCAATTAAAGGGCAGATTATTCAAGAACGAAAAGAGTTATCTAAATTCCGTAAGCGGTGTGCGAAACTAGATACCATGGAGAATCATTGTGGCAAGTTTGATAAAATTCCGATCAAAACTGTAGGAGTTGCGCACACAAGAAATTGCTAACGGACGGACAGACGACCGGGACCATAACATAATACGACCCTTCGGGCGTATAAAAAGGGATCATTATGGATTTTTAGACCAACGTGGATCCAGACGAGACTGAGCATATATATGTCTGGTCTTAATCCACTTTGTTCTCAAATGTGAGCAGTCACGCTAAAGGGGCCTTCTGTCAAGTCAATTAAAACCAACTTTTGAGAAACGGATAAAGTTCAGTGTTGCCTGGGTCAATCATATGGCACACTTGTAAAATTTATCAAAACCTATCTGTATCAAGAAAATTACCTTCGAGCGAAGTTTCGATCCTAGTCATTATGCCTTATACGTGCAGAAGTCAGCTTACTAGGTCGATACTTTTCACACGTCTCAAAATGCCAATTTCAGCGTGATGGGTCACAGATCCCGATGTCTCCGTCGTGGTATGTAAACAACTGTAGGCCTAACAGAGTTACAGTCGGCACTCGTTATGTCGACATCGGACAAGTCGAATTTTCGCTGAAGTCGAAGTTCAATTCTGGTCCCGTCCTCATCAATTGACTTTTTTTCAAAACAAAATAATTTTGAACTGGATATATTATAGCCATTGAAATATAGTTGGAAAAGGATAGAAATTGCTCTACACGAGCAATTTCTTTCCTTTTCCTACTATATTTCAATAATAATCGTACTTGATAAGTTTCAAAAACGGTCAAATATTAACTGTCTCAAATCTGAACAAAATCGGATGAGTCGAACTACGGATATGTCGAGGTATTTTGACGGTCCCCTCTGACTTGGACACAACGAGTGTCGACTGTATATCAATTCTGTCCAGGCTGCACTGAGGCACAGTCTGATCTGGATCTATTTTGTTTCCAGATCTCGGTCCGTATGTTTACACGTGTTGAAGGGGAATAATCATTTGAATATATAAACACGCACATTTTTCATTGTTTTTATTGATTGTCATTGTACATGTACAGAATCATTAACATTATAGCTCACAAAAATGACCTGGCAGAACATCCCTATTGATTGGCTGGAGATGCTCTGCCAGGTCAATTATGAGCTATACATGGCAGATGAAATACGAAATAATACGAGGTGGAATCTGGAAAAATGGCTCCTAATCTAACATACAGATAAGATGGGTTAATGATTATTCAAAGTGTAATAGACCTATTTCACTTATTGTTCATCAAACCTTTTGTCGGGGATACTCATTTGATTCGTATCATCGTGATCGTGACAATTCAAATGATTACCCACTGCATAGGGTTTGGGTTGAAATAACAAATTTAGAACGTCTTCCCTACTTCTTATCTGTAAGATAGCATTTCGTCGCTTTTCTGCCAAAACCTCGTATCTGCAGCTTGTTTTAAGCTGCAGATATGAGGTTTCTGAAGAAAAGCAGCGATTTATTGACTTGTAACAAAAATTTCAGACAAGGATTATTCCAGACCAGGATACTTCAGTCAATGATCTCTTACAGTTAAAACAAGAGCTGTCCATAAGACAGCGCGCTCGACTTTTCTAAGTTGCTTAACCCAGAATTCCTAAGTCAAAAAAGGTTAACATTCCAGTAAATTAAATGTGAGAGTAATGAATCTTTGCCTAGAGGCTAATATTATGGTCACAAAAGCATGTGCAAAGTTTCAGAGCAATATCATAAGTAGAAACAGAGATATGAGTTGCATGTAACAACTTATACTTATTTTCTAAGTATAAAGGGGGTATAACTCCAAATATAGTGGAGCCAGGGTCATGGGCCCTGGTAGTAAGGTAGAGGGTGTGATGGTAAATAAGTATTCCAAGTTTGGGTTGAATTCCTGTGATAGTATTGAAGTCATTGATGTTTGAAAAAACTTGAACCTTTGTTGCAACGCCAACGCCAACGCCCGGGTGACAGTATAAGATCTCATTTTCTTCGAAAAGTCGAGCTAAAAACGGCTACAGGATGGGCAGATTTGATGCAGTGGTAACATGCTGGATTTGTAACACAGGGGTCACAGTTTCAATCCCGCACCATTCCAGTATTTCAGATGAGACTTTAAACTGAGGTCCTGTCTCCATAATATCATGTCCTTTGCTTTTGAATGGAGTCTTAAACTCCATTCAATTCAATCAAACAGTAAATAAAAATATCGTCGCTTTTCACTGAAAAACTCGTAACTGCAGCTTGTTATAAGCTGCATTTACGAGGTTTTTGTTGAAAAGCAACGATATATCAGAGGACAATAATGACAGACTGCACACTTGTGCGGACTAACCAGGACCCATGTTGATCTCAAATGTCACAAGCGCCACTTTCCCAGATTTCATCTCATACTGTTTAACATTATTATTCAAATTTTTCTCAAAAACAACAACATGATACAACAATTCTGTGGTGGTTCCATAAAATATTGCTGGGTGTATTTTAAGGTCCTTATCCTTTAGAAAAAGACAAAAATATTTTGCTTTTAAACTTTGTTGTTTAAAATCGGATTAACCCTTTCCAAAACAAGACCTGGTTTTGACGTCCCTAACAGAAAAGCCTTGAGAAAACACTGAAACAAAAGAAGAAACTGCTGATAACCAGCAGTTTCTCCTTTTGTCTCAATGTTTTCTAAGCTATATCATACATAAATTTGATCATAATCAACATCCATTTTGCTGTCTTCAGCAGCTTTTGAATTGGACCACCCAAGAAATTCGTAGTTTGGGAAAGGGTTAAAGATTGAGTTATATGCATTCTGAAAATACAGTAAGCTCTTACAAAAGGTATAGCTTACAATAAATGACCTGACAGAGCATCCCTAACTATTAGGTATGGATCCTCTGACAGGTTATTTATTGTGAGCTATACATTTTTCAAAGGATAACAATGCTAAATGTTTAAAACTGAACTATTTTTAAAATCAGACAACATTAATTTGCATGCAAATTCAAGACAAAACTTGAATACCGTAAATTGTCAAGTTTTAAAGACGCTTTGAACCCTTTCTCACACAAGACTTGATTTTCATGTTCCCAATATAAAGACATGGATAAACATTGAGGCTAAAGAAGAAAATGCTGCATTTTCTCCTTTTGTCTCAATATTTACTGTACTATATTGTACAATTGTATTTATCTTTAACACACCAGAAATACTGAATGCAAAAGCTTTATAAAATCTTTTTAAAAATTGCATGAACACCAAGTCATGTTTGGAAAAGAGTCAAATCTGTAAAAGAGCTTCTTCAATACAATAAATGAATACTTAAAATGAATCTTACTTAAACTTTTCAACTGACGATAATTTAAACATAAAACAGTTGTATCACATCACATAATACGCAGTCAAACTTAACAAAATCCTCAACTAATAATACCGATCAAAAGGACATTTATGACTCAGTGCATAACTATATAAATTGCATATAAATGAAATGAGATCTGGAACAAGAGTTTTGCAGAGCAACGCATATACATCTGAGAAAGCTTGTCAGTAAAATTGACCATCTTTATTCAAAGGCAGATAATTCAAAAGCAAAAAGATGTCTGAATTCAGTAAGCGGTAAGCACAACAAGACATCATGCAGATCATTGAGGCAAGTTTGATCAAATTCGAATTGAAACTGTCAAAGTTTCGCACACAAGAAATTGCTAATAGACGGACTGAAAGATGGAAGGCCCACAGTGGCTATAACATAAGCCATGTTTCAAGATGTTCATGTGTGCCTAAGGGGAGTCTGACTGGGACTCATGCTGCTCTGTTACTGCTACTTCAAGTCATGAAGAAGCTATCGGAGAACTACATGGATCCTGATCAGATTGTGTGTAAACACAGGCTGATCTGGATCCATGTTGATCTCAAACCCCGTAAGGTCCTTTTTCCAGAGACCTGTTCCAATTTATATGCAATTTGAATAGTTATGCCATGAGCCCTTGACATTTCATGAACTAAAATGTACAACAACATATTAAAACGATAGGCAAGTCATCAAGAAAGAAACTCATAATAAGAATTCAAAATAAGATTGGCCAAAATTGTACATCCCTAAAACATAGTTGTTTGTGAAAGGATAGAAATAAAAAATCAATACTAAATAGGTCAGGTGGACAAATTGGGTGGTTTTGCTGCAATATTTAATGATCCTATCCCACAATGTTTGTTTAAAGTTCAAGTTAGATGTTTAAAGTCCCTACATTTTGGGGTAGATTTCGAAGACTAAACACTTTTACCCAGAGTCAAAACTAAAACAACAAACATTAAACTGTTAATTGATGAAATTTTAGAAAGCTCAAGTTGAAATGCTGCTGTATAGGCCAAAATCAATATTGTTGATGACTATGACATTTGTACAATATTGTTTGGAAAATTTTGAGGTACAAGGAGAAAATGCTGCGTATCAGCATTTTCTCCTTTTGCCTACATTCTTTCCTTATAATCATTCCTACAACGAATGACAAAAACAGACTTCGTTTGGGAATTGTTTAACCAATTCTCACATTTTAACTCATTTTTATGCGCTCAAAGGAAAAACAAGCTTTGGAAAACATTGTGAAAATGGAAGAAATTGTTTGCCACAAGCAATATCTTCATTTCCCACAACGTTTTCTATCAAGAGAGATCTCAAAATCTAAAATTTCATTCAGTAGAAATTGTCATTTGCAACATCTATGAATTTGGAACGGTCTAAGATTTTGCAATTTGGAAAAGGCTTAAACTAATTCACTGCTTCTGGTGCCATAGAATTATCCTCATTAAAATGATCAATGTTATTAACACTGGTCACTGTCTTGTTTCTCTCAATGTCGTTCATCACTTCAAGGTCAACCCTTCCAGGGCTGTTATGTACATCCCCATTGGTCAATTTAGTGACCTTTGACCTTTGTTCCGAATTTTCTATTTCACCTGGCCGTTTTTGAGTGTCCGATTTAAAACTTTCACTTTCATTTCCATTCAACTTAGGGGATGATTCGTGACAAGTTTTGCAACTATCAGAATCATTTCTTGATTTGACCTTTTGACCTTGACCTAGTTTATCTCGCACAAGGTCAGTCAATTCACTTTCATTTCTGACAATCCATTTATCCTTAGCCACAGAAATAATTTCCAGTTCTCTATCAAATAAATACAGCATTTGTCTCACATATGGTGGCTTAGACGGGCCATTTGATTCTTGCTCTCTACTGACGACCTTCACATTGTCTTGATCCTTCTCACTAGCACCTCCTTGATTGGCTGAAGCTGCTGCAGATACGGCTGCAGTAACATCAAACCCAGGTTGATGAGTCACAGTTTTATCACTGACAAGTTTAGCTTGATTTAAACCATCCTTCACTTTATCCTGCCTGACTTTATTCATGTTGTTTGAGAAATCCTTCACACTAGATAAGTCAAGAGGGGAACCAGAGCTCCGACTGTCTGTAGAACTTGGGCTCTGACTATGAGGTCTGGTACCCGGCCAGTTAGGGGAGAGAAATCCCAGAATCTGTCCACCCTGTCCTGTAATGGCTGTGGGAACCGGTGGCTGGAATCGTGGCATGCTGACCGTTGGTGGTGAGTTCAAGCGAGGCACTGACGGCTGACTGGTAGCCATGAAGGTTCCGAGTCCCCGATCTGGTAGATTATAATTATACAATGTTTTATCATACTGATCCAGGGCTTGAGGTGGTATAGGGAATGCTGGGTGGGGTGCTTTAAATGCTCGTGACTTCTTCCTCTCCACAGATAATGCTGGACCTGGGGAATTCCCCGCTGATAAACTTCCTGAGCTGTGAGCTGAACCAGGTCGTGGCACGATTAACTCCCCTGATTTCAGATTGTTTGGAGAGTGGCCTCCCTTGTCGCCAGGGGAACCACTTGATACTGAGGCTGGGGACAAATTACTCTTATTTGATTCAGGTGAACCATTCACTCCTTCCCTTTTCATTTTTTCAATGATTCTCATTTTTTCCGCCTCCTCTTTCTGGGTGTGGGCAATTATGAGGCTTGATATGACACTATGTAGGGTATTTTTAGCTGCCTCCGGTTTATGATTGTCCTCTTTCCGCTTCTCAAATACTTCATCACTCTCACTGTTAGAACTACGCGGAGTTTTCAACATGCTACCCGGCTGCGCCACCAGCGTCGCTCGACCTTCCTCCATTTGTAACACAACTGTCTCACCCGCACCAAGATCCGGCGATGAATTGGGCGAATGAATCTGAAGCATGGCCTGCGCCAGCGGAGACTTAGCGCCGGGGGATGTGCTTGATCGCTGTTCTTGACTGGCAGACACAGGGGATGTAACTTGTGTTAGGTTTGGTTGAGCAAGCATTAGACGCTGTAGAGCTTCGCTATCCAACTGAATTTGTTGGTTATCAAGAGGCATTTCATCCAAAGTCTGAAAATAGATCAGGGATTGAGTTTTACCATTGTCCATCTTTATTTTAAGTAGAGTTAACCTAAACTTTTAATAAATAGATCTATAGCAAAACCATGATGATAATCTGTATGATCGCTTTTCTTAAAATATCTCTTAACTGCAGTTTAAAACAAGCTGTGGTTACAAGGTTTTTTTGAAGAAAGGCAACAATACAGGCTTAAAGTCATTTTGCATAAAACACTTCATAAGGCTATGAATTCTGGATTAGAATCTGATTTTTGTCAATGATTCTAGACTGCATTCATTTTTTTCTACCAAATGCTCTCATTGATTTTTAGTTGCACTATGGCAAAACTCAATCTTTTTTGATATACATTTTACTTTCTTTTTGCATTTGCCAATTTGACAATGAAAATGTTTCTCTTTCAGATCTTTAATTCTAATTTTTTTGAGATTTCACTTCATGACTTAAACAATCTTATGTAATGTGAGATTGCTTGGCAAACATATAATGTACAATTTTGAAAGTCATCTGTTTTCATGAATTTTCTGATTTTGTTCCCATGACAACTACAGAGTCTAATCTTGATTCAACCAAGAGATCATTGTTTATCACAAGTTTTTGTGTCTCGTTCTCTTTTTCTTGAGTGTCGTTGGACCTGTCTAGTTTAACTTGTTTTGGACTTGTTGGTTGATCATCATCTTGCTGCCAGAAAAGTAATACAAGAATTTTGTAGTTAACCCTTTCCCAAACAAGACCTGGTTTTGATATCTCCGATAGAAAAGACTAGGGAAAACATTAGGACAAAAGAATAAATTGCTGATAATCAGCAATTTCTCCTTTTGCCTCAATATTTTCTGCACTATATTATTCACAAATTCTATCTTAATCGATGCCAATTTTCTAATCTGCAGTAGCTTTTAAGTTAAACAATCATAAATTTTTGCAGTTTGGGAAAGAGCTAAATGGTTCATGCTAAACCATTGTTAATCATTGTGGATTTCATGTGTAGATCTACTTAACCCATTCCAACACATTGACGCCTTTTGACCCCCTTTTAGATAATGTCTTTGGAAAACATTGTGGAAAATGAAGAAATTGCTTGTGACAAGCAATTTCTTCATTTCCCACAATATGTTTTCTATGTAAACAGACCAAAAAATGTTAAGTTTCATTCACCTGAAATTGTTGTCTGCAACATCTTTGAATTTGGACCAGCCTAAAATTTTGCTGTTCGGTAAAGGGTTAAAACAATGTTGCTTTAACTCAATTTTTTTTCTTATTAATATCCCCCAAAAGAACACAATGTTTGTGTAACCATATGGGACATATCAAAGGGAACCAAGAAGTTTGTATTTCAAGCAATGTCTTCTTCTTTACCTTCAATGTTTTCAGGGTCTCATTATTTACATGATCATTCATGTTGTCCTCTGCAATTTCTTATCAAGGATTTCTATGAAGTGTTATTTCCATGGATAAATTTTAATCATCTTTCTAAGGAAGACAAATCTTACCAACTTACTCTGACATCAAAATCAGTTACCTCCCCTACTATATAAAACCAATGTTAACAAACACATTAATTATCCTTTTCTGGTTTGTCAAACCCATTGCTTTTGACATATCTAATAGGGGAAACAATGGCAAGCATTGAGAGAAAAGCAGAAAATGCTTTCCATATAGTGACATACAGATTTGGTATTTATTGTTGAAATAGTACCTTCAATTTTGAAATTTCATACAGCTTTATATTAGATCGAGCAATAATTGTGTTATTTGAAAATGGCCAATCTATTTCTCAAACAAAATCAAAGACAAGTCTGTATGTAGGTGATGCAAACACCAAAATCAATGTGACTGAAAACAGCAACTTGAATGTAATGGCAGGGAAACAAGAGATGTTTGTAAATCACGTATCCCCCTTCAGGGCCAACTTTTGATGCAGCCATATAGCGACTGAATTTATCTAACAGTAGTTTATATCAGGTAAGAAAATGAACAATGGGCATAAATTTGACAAATATGCTCAGTAAGGTAATTGTTCTTGTGCATACTTTTTTAATTAAGCTCTAGACAAGTGGTCTACGGACCAACCAACCAACCAACCAACAATTGCAAAACAATATACCAACATTTTCTTCAAATGGGGCATAATTATTGACAGAAGGGGAGAAAATAAACAAATCTCTATACCTCCTCTTGGTCACTGGATGACAGGGCAAAGCTAGCGAGACCGTCCGCCGTCGGTCCGTCTATACTCCGTCGCTGTAACAACGCTTTATCTCGTATGATTCTATTTATAGAACTGATACTGGGAATATTCTTGTCGTTGCATGTACCTTCCTCCAGCAATCTACAATATAGGATTTAAACCATTACCAAACGGCAAAATTTTATGCTTGTCCAAATTGAAAGAAGTTGCAGACGACAATTTCAAAGTGATGAAATTTCAAAATTGTACTACTTTTGGGGTAGAAAACATTGTGGAAAATAAGGAAATTGCTTGTCACAAGCAATTTCTTCATTTTCCACAATGTTTTCCAAAGCCCTTATCTTGTTGGGCGTCAAAAGGCGTCACTGTGAGGTAATGGGTTAAACTATTACCAGAAAACAAAATTTTAGGGTTATCCAAATTCAAAGATGATGCAGACGACAGTTTCAAGTGAATCAAACTTAACATTTTTTGTTATCTCTGAATACAAAACATTGTGAAAAATGAAGAAATTGCTTGTCACAAGCAATTTCTTCATTTTGCACGATGTTTTCCAAAGCCTTTTCATTGGAGGAGTCAGAAGGCGTCAATATGTGGTAATGGGTTAGTGTCAGGCAATGAAAGCCCAGGCTTCAACATTAATTCTTTCCTAAACGGCAAAATTCTAGAGTGTTCCAATTCAAAAGTAGCTACCAACCATAAAATGAGTGTTGATAAACATAGGAATTATGTGCAATATAGTACCGAAAATATTAAGGCAGAAAAATGCTGGTTATCAGCGTTTTCTTCTTTTGCCTCAATGCCTCGCAAAGTCTATTTTACATCAAAACCTGCAGGTCTTTTTTGTACAAGGGTTAACATGTTCCCACATGACACCTTTTGAGAAAACATTGTGGAAAATGAAGAAATTGCTTGTGAGAAGCAATTTCTTCATTTTCTACAATGTTTCTGCCCAATAAAGACAGACAAATATATAATTTCATTCACCTGAATTTGTTGTCCACACCAGTTTTGAATTTGGACAAGTCTAAAATTTGGCTGTCTGGCTGTAGTTGGTAAAATATCATGCAATTAGGAGGGGCAGGCAAAATGAAAGACAGAGAAGGTGGAAAAATAGAAGGGAAAGAGAAATGACAATGTCATGAAAAATCAAATGTCATTTACAAAGAAAACATTGTGGAAAAAAAGAGTATGATTTCTTTCATAACTTTAAAATCTTTCCATAGCAATCTATATTTTCACACTTACCTTGAAAATACAATGTATTCTTTCTGTACACATTTTGGAAAATATTAGGCATATTCTTTTTTTTTTAAATTGTGCTAAGTGAAAAATACAGATTCTATTTTTATTCATGTGCTTTGGGTTGTCTGCAGCAGCTTTCAAACCCGAAGAGCATAAGATTTTGTCTTTTGTAACAAGAGTGTATTCTATTTTCTTTTTCATTCAATAATGTACCTACCAATATTATTGAGCATTAACTCATTGAATTTGAATTATTTCCCATCATATAAATCTACCACACAAAACCAATATAAATTCTCCAATTTAAACATTTTATGTGCACAGTGCTCCGATATCAGGCGATAAAATGTTATCAAATATCATCTTTTAAAATATTTAATATTCACGTCTTTTATCGCTCGTAAAATCCTATTCAAAATCAATGGTGCGTGATGTTACAACTGAACGCTTCACGGAGACTGTTATCATCGTATTCAAATAACAATTTTCATCGTCATGGTGTTGCCCCGGTGATAAAAATCTTTATCTTTTTATGGTTTATCTTTCCGTTTTACGATTTATGGAATTTTTTGTCTCTTCTCCGATAATTTATCTTTTTACTAAACTAGCTTTTCCCCCTTTTTCTTCCAAACTATCAAACCAAGCAAATAAGAAATTCATATAGTTGCGATTAATCTTACTTTGAATTTTGGATAGATTAACCCTATCCCAAATGGCAAAAAATTAAACTTGTCCAAGTCCACGACAATTTCAAGTCGATAAAATTGAAAAAAATATTTCCATTTTGGATAAGAAAACATTGTGGAAAATGAAGAAATTGCTTGTCACAAGCAATTTCTTCATTTTCCACAGTGTTTTCCGAAGCCATTTTTGTGAGGAAGTCAAAAAGCGTCACTGTGCAGTAATGGGTAAAGTTAAACCTTTCCAAAACTGCAGGAATTTAGGGTGGTCCAATACTGCTGAAGACAACAAAAAGAATATTGATAAAGATAGATTCAGGCACGTAGGAAGCAATTTCATATTGGGGGGGCTAAAGCCCCTGTGTCTGAATATTGGGGGGGGGGGGGCTTATTTGGATTTTCCCTAAATTTTCAGTGTAAAATTAACAAAATTCGGCATTTTTGGCCAACTTTGGGGGGGCTTAGCCCCTCCCTAGCCCCCCGCCCCCAAACCTCCCCCCCCCCCCCCCACCCTGTTCCTACGGGCCTGAGATTGGAGTACAATCAAGCATAGAAAATATTGAGGGAAAAGGAGAAAGTGTTGATGACCAGCATTTTTTCCTTTTGTCTAGATGTTTTCCCAAGCCTTTCTCTAAAAGGGAAATAAAAACCTTGCATTGTTTGGGAGAGGGTTAAAAACTAGTTTGAAAATGGGATAGATTCTAATGGAACAAATCATTGCAAAAAAAAGCAATTTCCGCGTTTTCCATGATGATTTCGGAGCCTTAATCCTATTAGGAGTCGAAAGTTGTTACTATTAGGGAATGGGTTAAAAATAAAGTTTTCAAGAGGACAAAAATGACTGTATTCATTGGATAAAAACATCCTCATTCAAAACTGCAAATCACCGACTGTTAAAAACTGTTCTTTTTTCACACAAAAACCCATTCTCATTTTCTCGATTAAAGGATTGATATGATTTTTGGGTAGTTAAGTTTTGAAATACGATCCATCTCATCCAAGCAACCGATCAAATAAAACGGAGAGGTAAATAACCGTGCAAATCCGCAAATTATTCATAAATTGCCCTGTAAATTATCTGAACCATTAGTGGGACGATATTTTCAAAGTTTTGACTAAAGTGAGTTTACCCTTTCACAGACATGGTTTCTGAATTTTCATGATGGTATGGACATCAATGCCAAAACTTATGTGGGAACTGAAAGACTAAACCAAGATGCTGAAGTTACAATATAACCCATCAAAAACCAGCATTTCCTCCTTTTGCCTCAATATTTTCAATGCTATAGATCATATTTACACTAATTCTTTCAAACTGGATTACCATAAAATTTTGTAGTTTGGGAAAGGGCTAGACAAAGCTTCTTACCCCCGCATGTTTATTATGAAACATGATCATGAAAGTGATGATGATGATGATGATGATGATGATGATGATGATGATGATGATGATGATGATGATGATGATGATGATACAGTCGACATTCGTTATGTCGACATCGGATAAGTCGGATTTTCGCATAAGTCAAAGTTCAAATCTGGTCCCGTCTTCATCCATAGACATAATTTTTTCAAACAAAATAATTTCGAACTGAATATAGCTATTGAAATATAGTAGGAAAAGGACAGAAATTGCTCGAGACGAGCAATTTCTTTCCTTTTTCTACTATATTTCAATAATAATCGTACTTGATTTGTTTGAAAAACAGTCAAATATCAACTTTATTGAAGCCGAACAAAATCGGATGAGTCAAACTCTGGATATGTGGAGGTATTTTGACGGCCCCTACGACTTCCGACACAACAAATGTCGACTGTACTTACTTTTGTCGTATTTCCCAAGCAAACATCTGCGGGTTCTGTGCTTTATGCCATCTGACTTTTGGGAGAGGGTTAACCCTTTCCCAAACAGCAAATTTTCAAAATTTCCATTTCAAGGCTGCTGCAGACGGCAAATGGACCTTGTTTAAGATAGAATTTGTGTACAATATATAGCACAGAAAATATTGAGACAAAAGAAGAAACTGCTGGTTATTCTTCTTTTGTCTCAATGTTCTCCCAAGCCATTTCTATCAGGGACATCAAAACCAGGCCCCGAATTCTCGAAAAAACTTAAGTATATACTCATGAGAACATGCTCAACTTCAAAGGAACACTTTCCAACGTTGAAGGGTATTTGATTGAAGTTCACATGGATTTCGTGCGATTTGAGCATGGTGCTCAGATTTGAGCATGAGAATTTACTTAAGTTTTTTCGAGAAACCAGGGCCAGGTCTTGTTTGGGAGAGGGTTAAAGTTAATGATGATGACCATGATGATGATACTTACTTTTGTCGTATTTCCCAAGCAAACATCTGCGGGTTCTGTGCTTTGTGCATTCTAACTTAAAGTTAATGATGATGATGATGATGATGATACTTACTTTTGTCGTATTTCCCAAGCGAACATCTGCGGGTTCTGTGCTTTATACATTCTGACTTTAGACACGACATCGTTCGTCGTCACCTTGGGTTTGCTACCACCGATCTGACCTGGGTTTATACTGCCTGTCTTTCTGTACCTAGAATTATAATATTAAACAAGTAACATACCTGTAAAATTTTGTCTTATTGTTTCATCATTATTTGCAACTCAGAGTGCACTTTACCTGTTCCGAAATTTTGATAAACATTTAAGGGTGGTTTAGGTTGAACGCCACGAGTGTTACAAACGCTAATATTGAGGCAAAGTGAGAAAATGCTTGTTATCAGCATTTTCTTTTTTTGCCTCAATATTTTCCCTATCATATTATCATCAAGATCTCAAAACCAGGGCCCCGTATTACTAAACATCTTACGATCAATTTTTTGTGTAAACTGTGTAACAAGACATCTGATTGCACGAGAAATCCGACTAAGCCAATCGGGGCTATTGTTACAAGTAATTATGCAAAAATCAAACGTACGATCGTTAGTAATACGGGCCCCAGGTCTTGTTTTTTGCACCAGTTCAAACCCATCAACCAAACAAAAAAAGTCAATTGCTTTATTCTCATGTTGAAGATTTAAAAGCTATCCTTCCATTGGTTGGAGAAAGATGACTTAAGAAACTTGTTTTCACATACGATTCAGCATCCATATCGCTTCCACATCATGGCCAAAATTATACTGCACAGGTCCCCTGTTTTAGAAGAGCTTTGGCTGTGATGTGGACATGACCCGAGGCGCGTTCTTTAGAGCGAGATTTTTTAAGATTTCTTAAGATGTTTTAGATACAGCATCTTTGAGACCGAGATTATAAGCAAGGTGTTCGGAATGTTCCATACTTCATACAAATGACGTCATCATGACTTCATTTGTATGAAGAATGGAGCATTCGGAACTCCGCGGTTTATGAACCATGGAGCATTCAGAACACACTCATATCTCTCCCATATAGATTCTACAGAATTTAACGAGGGGTTCCGAAAGAAGTATAGAGCAATGGCGGCTCGCAGTGATTGTCTTAAAAATCTTGCTCAAAGGAGTGCTTTATCCTAAAATACCTTAAGAAATCTCAAGATATCTCAAGAAATCTCTCTCTAAAGAACGCGCCTCAGGCCTCTACTAAACAGTTTTCCCTGTACAGTCTGACAAAAGTGCTTAATTAAAGTGCATATCAAAATCTGATATAGCATGTGAAAATCCCATGAACAGAAACTTAATGCACCATGTCTTGAGACATATTGAATTAACTTTCAGGTTTAAGGTTTCATCCCATAATATATTTTGACAAATTAGCAAATTTAAAATTTTCCTAAAAGACAACATTATACACTAGTACATGTGCAATTGTAGGGAGTAGAAAATGATGAAAGAAATGTACAAATGACAGAATTGAAAAGAGAGAAGATTCAAATAATGCTTCAAGGCACCAAAAATATAAGTTCCATCCAAATTCAAACCCATTGCAAAATTGACAAAATATGTATATGAAAGGCAAAATGTTAAGGTATGTTATAGACTATTATAGACTATCAAGATAATGCTTTTTCTTCTTTTCTCTCTAAGTTTTCATAAGCTTACTTAATTTGACATGTCAAAACCATAACACTTTCGCAAAATCTTGATAGTTCCAAATTCAAACTTGTTAAAGAGAATAACATGTAAAACATGCGTCTCAAAACAGAAAATCTATAAGTTTATAGAATATAGAAATCCTTGTGGCAAAAGGAGAAAATAGCTGCTTTTCATCGAAAACCTTGTATCTGCAGCTTAAAACAAGCTGCAGATACGAGGTTTTCGATGAAAAGTAATGAAATGCTGGTTAATTTTCCAAGATCCACCAGCAAAGGGTTGAACCAGTTCTGAACTAAAACTGACAATAAAAGCCCATCACGCCTGGTCGAGCTGAACGGAATGAAACAACCATATCAGTCTTATTTATCACTTTTTCAAACAGTAAAATTTCAGACTTATCGATGTTGCAGTTTAACATGAATGAAATTTTATGTCTTTTTGGTCCTTCATGGAAGAAAACATTGTGGAAAATGAAGAAATTGCTTGTCAAAAGCAATTTCTTCATTTTCCACAATGTTTTCTAAGGGCTTTATTTTGTTAGGCCTCAAAAATCTTTAAATGGGAATGGGTTTATAGAATGAAAATTCTGTGGCAGAAAGAAGGAACTGCTGGTTTTTTTCCAAGATTGGGCAGGAAAGGGTTGAACCAGTTCTGAACTAAAGCCGACAATAAAAGCCCATCATGCCTGGCCGAGCTGAACAGAACAAAACAACCATATCAGTCTTATTAATCACTTTTTCACAGAAAGCATCCAAGCGTTAAATGCCAAAAGCTCTGCACACAATATAACAAACCAGAAACTTGAATCCTGGCCAATATTGCCCATCGACCGTAACTGACGACCGTTTCAAAAGAATGCATATTGGTTATTTCGCGGAAAACTCTTGTAAGTGCATGTTCTCAGATATACACTTGCAATAGTATTGAAGTAGCTATTCGGTATGACCTAGTGCAGTTGTAGAATTTATGGTGTAATTGCACCAGATTTTTCTGCCTGATTAATATATATGGAGCTAAATACAGAGTAATTCTATTCCACTGCAATTTAAATCTTTTTCAGTTTTGTGTTATTTAAGCCTTTTCAAAAGACAAAATTTTGAACAGGTCAAAGCAAAATGTGCTACATACAACAAAGTCAGCTGAAAACAGTTTGAAGCAGAGGAATGCAGAATTTGATTTTTTCAAAATTCAGCTGATAAAAAAATATTGATGAACAAGTAACATTTCATTTGTTTGTCAATAACTTTTTATTGGCTAATTTTCATTAAATCTACCACATCCAGCAAATCACTGACGTTTTTCCGCCTTTCTTTGAAGAAAACATTGTGGTAAATGAAGAAATTGCTTGTCACTAGCAATTTCTTCATTTTCAACAATGTTTTCCAAAGCCTTTTCTATTGGAGACGTGAAAATCGGGTCTTGTTTGAGGAAGGGTTAAGACAGTTTCAAATTGGTTACATATAAACAGAATCATAGGCATTTTTCTGCAATAATATTTCCGAGTCACTTGATTTCCCGCTGCTGTGATATTGTAAATGTGGACGTACAAAACAAGAACAATTTGTATGCATCCACTCATTCATGACAAACAAGCTGTTCTCGCTCTCTCAACTGGAAATGTTTGCGACTTTAACCCCTTACCACACAGTGACGCTTTGTGACGCCCCGCATCAAAAAGGCTTCCTGTTGGAAAACATTGTTGAAAATGAAGAAATTGCTTGTGACAAGCAATTTCTTCATTTCCTACAATATTTTCTACACAGAAAGTCTAATAAATGTAAAATTTCATGTATTTGATATTGTCGTCTGCAACATCTTTGAATTTGGATCGGTCTTAAATTTTGCTGTTTGGTAATGGGTTAACCCTGTGTAAGCTTGGCCGCGTGCGATTTAGGCCAGAAGTTGTCTTCTGGAAGAAGAAGAGCTAGTCTGGTTCCCGCCTCTGATAAACTATGTAGTATTTTTTCTACTACGTAGTGTATCAGAGGCGGGAACTAGACTCTTCTGGAAGACCTCTACCGGCCTTAATCGCACACGGCTCTTGACAATACCATACATTATGAAAGTACTTCTTTACTAGTTAATCAAATTGTATTAATCTATTCAAACACAGTGATACTCCCAAAGAAAAATGCTTGGGAAAACATTGTGGGAAATGAAGAAATTGCTCGTGACAAACAATTTGTTCATTATCCACAATGTTTTCTAACCTACAATATAATGCCTTGTAAAATTTCACCAACTTGAAATTGTCGTCTGCAACATCTTTCTAATTGGAACAGTCAAAAGAAATTTTACCATATTTCATTTTAACCAGGGGCCTATTTGAACATCATGCTCATTTGACTACATTACTAAGACAATGACCCTACAACGGCTACTAAGTACTGCAAATATTATGTATTTTCCGTGGGGATCAAAACCTTGTAAATCCAGCCTTTTCAAACTCCACCCACAATATATAATGAGCCAGGATCTGGAAAAACGTCCTTCATAGCATTTGAGAACTACCTGGATCCAGACCAGCCTGTGCATACACACAGTCTGATCAGGATCCATGTTGTTCTCTAATAGCTTCTTTATGACCTGTAGTAACCATAGAAGAGCAGCATCGGTATCTGCCAGTCTTGGCTTAAGCACACGCTGGTCTTGAAATGTGGCTGTCTCAAATGCTATAAGGGACGTTTTTCCAGATCCCGGCTCAATTATGTAATATCATCCCAATGTTTGACAAGCCTCTAAGAAAATATTTGAGAGAAAAGAAGAAAATACAGAAAATCAACATCTGCAATTTAACCTAAAATACCTTTTAATGTTGACTAGACCAGAATTTTTACGGAAAAAAATGAAATATTGTCAAAAATACTTGGGTTACAAATAAGACCCTAAATGCAAATTTATCCAGATTAGACAAAATATTGCACCTGTCAAAAGTCGTTTTTACGATGACATGCTGACTTAAGTCAGAAAGTCAATGGCGCGTAGAGACATAATTTTCAGTTTATGAGCCGTGCCCTAGGGGTAACGGTTTTTGATTCACATGAAAGAACATCCCATAATTAAGTGATTACCTGCACGTTTTTACCTATCTCTAATGAATATTTCAAACCCTGTAACCTGAAAAACTTGTAACAACTTGTTTTAACCAAATGACAGGCAGGGGACAGGCAGTCCAAAATTGAGACACCATGCAGATGGCAATTTCAAGTGAATTGACTTTTATAATTTTTAGGTCTTTTTGGATGGAAAACATTGTGGGAAATGAAGAAATTGCTTGTCACAAGCAATTTCTTCTTTTTCCACATGTTTTCCATGGCAATTATTTTGTAAGGAGTCAAAATGAGTCATTGCAAGGTAATGGCTTCACTGTATTTTTCTCCAAATTTGTTTAGTATTTTTTCTCGGTTTTTAGGTATTTTTTTCTCTGTTTTTAGTGTTATATTCTCTTTTTTAGTTTTTTTATCTCGCTATTTTAGTGTTTTAAAAAGCTCTTGTTGAACCCCTTCCCAAATGGTGAAATTTTAGCACGGTGAAGTTTGAAAGCTGCTACAGAAGGTGGAATTGATGTTAACCCTTTCCCAAACAAGACCTGGTTTTGAGGTCCTTAATAGAATTGGCTTGGAAAAACATTGAAACAAAAGAAGAAACTGCTGATAACCAGAAGATTCTCCTTTTGCCTCAATATTTTCTCAGCTAGATTGTACACAAATCTTATCTTTATTCACATATAATTTGTCGTCTGCAGCTGCTTTTAAATTGGACAACCCTAAAATTTTGTCGTTTGGAAAAGGGTTAATAAAGATATAATCAGCATTTTCAACATTTTCTTTTCACAACATTTAATTTCAATTTGTGTTGCTCAACTTTTACACGTACAAGCATGTCTATCATAGAAAATATCTAAAATCTATGCTTTCAAAAATGTCTGTCCCTTTCCAAAATGATGAAATTAGACTGCCTCAATTTCAAATCTATGCATATGATCAAGTCAATTCAAGTGTATGTGTCCCTACAAAGAGTAATTTTGTGTAAATTATTGATCTAGCATAAAAACTATTGCAGAAAAGAGACAAAATGATAGGCATCAGCATTTTATTTGTTTGTCCTAGTGTTTTCCTAAACATTTCCTATTTGTTATGTCAAAATCAGGGGTGATATTCACAAACCATGGAATCTGATTTCCAGTAAACTTTTAGATTAAATACACAACAATCAATCTGATTGGCCGAGACATATGTCTCGTCCAATCAGATTAGTTGTAATGTAGATTTGCTTCTTCAAAGCATTGATTCAGAAATGTGGCGAATCCAAGCATAGGTCCAATTTTGTAAAGGATGATATTGATTAGAAAGTCAAGTTGTGTATGGCTGTTTGAATCTGCACAAAGCCTGTCACTCATCCGTGCAGTCATGCTTCATTCATTTTGTATGCTTGAAATATGAAAGGAAATAACCCTGACCAGCCACTTTTGTCTGAATTCTGGGATAGTATTTCAAAGGTATTTTTCACTAAAAGAGCTAAAAATCGTTCACTTCATATGTATAAAAACCCCTACAAATTATGTACATTGATTTATGCCAATCTTGACAAAGAAAGAATTTTTTTTACATCCTTCAACTTTCATAATCATAATTTTTATAATGCAAAAATAAAATTATGTAACTGTGAAAAGGGTTCTTCCTTTCTCATACGAAAATTTATCACCGAAAGCAATTAAAATTATTTTCCGTTTTTGATGGAGTATTAGTCTAAAGAAATTGTGAAAAGAAGAAATCTTTGTTCAAAATTGTTTTTTCCTTATTTACACGTGAAATACACTATCTATCTATGTATCTTATTCTTTGAAAAACAATTTTCAGACCCATGCATTATGGACAACAAAATAATAATTTTGCTCATCAATGAAATTGATGATGCTGAAGATGCACTTTAAGTATAAAGAAGCATAGAATATATTGAGGCAATAGGAGAAAAATGCTGATTATCAGCATTTTCTTCTTTTGCCTCAACATTTCCTCAAGCATTTTCTATTTCCCCTTATTCCAGTTTTGCTTCCAAATTGGTTAACCCTTGTCCAAACGACAACATTTTAGGGAGCTCCAAATTCAAACCTTCTGCAGACGACAAAATGTATGTAGATAAATATTTGATTTATGTCCAATATAGCACAGAAAAGATTGAGACAAAAGAAGAAAATGCTGATTATCAGCATTTTCTTCTTTTGCCTCAATATTTTCCCAAGTCATATCTATTAGGGATGTCAAAACCCGGTCTTGTTCGGGAAAGGGTTAATTAATTGTGCAAGGATTTGTGATCAAACTTGGTACCCACCTGTTTAATATTTTGCTGACACAGCCATGTGAGACCTGCAGTTGTCTGCTTATTTCACACGGCCTGATCCCCTGTAACGCCAACTGTAAGATTTGAACCCGTAAATGATCCGGAAGTGGTCGTCCATTGGTGAACTCTCGCCCATACTGATTGATGTTTTTAGCTGGAAAAGAAGGAGACAAAGTATCAAACAAAATTGTTCATTAATAATGTTGCTTTCCAATGAAAACTTTGTAACTGCAGTTTAAAACAAGCTGCAGATACAAGGTTTTCGTTGAAAAGCAGCAATAATTTCTGTAACCCATTACTAGACAGCAAAGTTTTGGACTGTTCAATTTGAAAGTTGTTGCAGACCGACATTTTCAATTTGATAAGTTCTTAAATTTATTTGCATTTTGGGTTGGAAAACATTGTGGATATTGAAGAAATTGCTTGTCAAAGCAATTTCTTCATTTTCCACAATGTTTTCCCAAGCAATTTTCTAGAGAGGCTTCAAAAAGCGTAACTACAGTTGAGAACATTATGAAATTGACATTCTGAGCGGAATGGCAATGTTTTATGAGCGAATGAATGGATGAATGGAATGAGCGTTTGGAATAATTTTGTGTATCTAAAAAATCGATAACACGCCCACAATAACCGTTTAACCAATCAAACATGATCTTTAAATAGTAACAGCCTGATATTGGAAATTTACCAATGTTATAGGTATGAAGGTGTATCGATAAAACACCCACGATAATATTTCGGCCAATGAAATGCCTTCTTTTTATAACCACCAATTAAACCAGTGAACGTTTATTGAGCGGCGTGAATGTTTTATGAGCGTTTTGAATGTTTTTGTGATCGGAATGAATGAACGCTGGAGTGGAATGATTTTGAATGGAATGGTATAAATGTCAATTTCATGATGTTCTCAACTGTATGTGGTAACAAGTAATTATTCCTATGCCAATTATGCAAAAAAAATACATACAAGAGAATGCTTTATGACAGGGGCTTCATAACAATAGCCTTTTTTTGATTGGGGTTTTACGCCGTTTTCAACGTCTATAGTCATATTGCGGCGGCTGGAGCACCTAACCATGGGTTCCTGGTATTTTTCACACCAGTACAACCACAATATCCTAACCGAGCCTCCAGCTGCTCTCTCACATAGATGATTCACACCCATTGGTGAGAGACAAATGACTTTTGTCAAATGTCAGAATGGATACTGGCCGAGCCGGGGTTCGAACTTGAGACCCCTGGATTGACAGACTCTGGCGTAACAGACTGAGCTATACGGGCTCGGCATTCATAACAATATCCAATTAGGTCAAGGTCACCTGACCAAGCTGCCAATTGAAATGTGTGCTATAATGCAAAATGGTTTATGAGCAACCTTTCTGTCAGTTTTTTAATACTCATCCAAATATATACAAAAGATGCTTGTAAAATATTATAAGCCCCCTCAAGGGCCTACCATTAACAATTGAAGCAGTCCAAATTATGGTAGTATTTTATCAAGCATGAAAATCAATAAAGGGTAATAACTCCATAAATATGATTGACAGATTTACATTTCTTGAGCACTATTTACTGACATACCAACTGGCCAACCGACACTTTCAAAACAATATAACCTTATTTTCTTCATATCAAAAGGGAGCATAATAATGCTTTTACACCATTTTAATCAAATAATTTCCAGAAATTGCCACTGGTAAACCAGTCAACCACGGCCAGCGATTGAGTTACCCTTTCCCAAACAAGCCCTGGTTTTGACGTCCCCAATAGAAATGGCTTGAGAAAACATTGAGACAAAAGAAGAAACTGCTGATAACCAGCAGTTTCTCCTTTTGCCTCAATATTTTCTGAGCCTTTTTTTGTACAAAAATCCGATCTTTATCAACATCCATTCTGTCCTCTGCAGCAGCTTTCAAATTGGAGCACCCTTAACCCTTTCCCAAATGACAAAATTTTAGGGTGATCCAATTTGAAAGCTGCTGCAGACGGCAAAAACAATGATAATAAAGACATGTTTTATGTAAAATATGGCACAGAAAATATTGAGACAAAAGAAGAAACTGCTGGTTAACAGCAGTTTCTTCTTTTGTTTCAATGTTTTCCCAAGCCTGTTTTATAATGGACGTCAAAACCAGCTCTTGTTTGGGAAAGGGTTAAATTTTGCTGTTTGGGAAAGGGTTAATGTCAGGTAAAGAAATGTGAAAAACATTAATTTTGCCCACCAAAATGTTCTGTTTTGATTTTTATTTTTGGACAGACAGTTAACCCCATTCCCACATTATAGTGACGCTTTTTGACGCCCCTCAAGAAAAATGCTTTGGAAAACATTGTGGATAATGAAGAAATTGCTTGTGACAAGCAATTTCTTCATTTTCCACACTATTTTCTAACAAAAAAGACTCGCAAAATTAAAATTTCATTCACTTGAAATTGTCGTCTGCATTATCTTTGAAATTGGAGCAGTCAAAAACTTTGCCATAGAGTGGTAATGGGTTAAAGCCATACCATTTTCTGCCTCTTTATCCTTTTTGGCCTGATCGAACAAGTCCAGTTTAGGCTGACCAATAAGCTGGTCCCCGTGCTGCGCTAGACTGGCAATCAGACCATTTTCTGCATTTTCCACCGCCACCAGACTAATACTCGACTCCTTTTCCTTCACCGTTTCTGTCAAAGCACCTGCCGATGATTGTTCTTCCCCATCAGATTCTTTTGACAGGTTTAGTGCATTTGATTCTTGCTGTTGTTGTTGTTGTTGTTGCTGAAAATATACATCATATTAGGCATAGTGATACATTACACTGGTGGTAATCACATGACCTAGCTAGGATTTATCATAGTTTTTCATCGAAACCCTCATCACTGCAGCTTGTTTTAAGCTGCAGTTACAAAGTTTTCAATGAAAGCCACAAACATTTCCTTACTTTTGCAAAACAAGAGGGCCAAGATGGCCCTGTATCGCTCCACTGGCTTTTAGACATTTAGACTACTAAATTCTTCAAGGAATACAATAGAGGTCTATCAAAAGAAGATTCATGCTACGCCAGATTGAAATCCAATGAATGATTAAGGAGCAGAAATGTTTTTAAAATTTTCTTAAAATTACACTATGTTTCATATAGCGAAAAATAAGCCTAGCCCAAAGCGGCCAAGCTTTTCATCCCATCGTGAAGGAATTTGGAAAAGACTCATGCAAGGAAGATTCCTGAGAAGTTTGGTTGAAATTGGTCCTGCAGTTTTGGAGAAGAAGATTGTTTAACAATTTTTCGAAAATCCAATCTAATTAAATTTATTAAAATTTAAGTTCTACACAGATTTTTTTTTTGACGAATTTAGAGGAGATTCATGCAAGGAAGATTCGTGTGATGTTTGGTTAAAATTGGTCAAGTAGTTTTGGAAAAGAAGATTTTTCGAAAATTTAATTTAATTTAATTAATCAAAATTAAAGTTCTAAAAAGAATTTATTTTTTTGAAGGAATTAAGAAGAGATTCATGCAAGGATCATTTCTGTAACGTTTGGTTGAAATTGGTCCAGTAGTTTTGGAAAAGAAGAATTTTTAAAGATTTTTCGAAAATTTAATTCAATTAAATTGATTAAAATTTAAGTTATACACAGAATTAATCTTTTTGAAAGAATTAAGAAGAGAGTCATACAAGGATGATTTCTGTGAAGTTTGGTTGAAATTGGTCCATTAGTTTTGGAGAAGAAGAATTTTTAAAGATTTTTCGAAAATTTAATCTAATTAAATTAATCAAAATTTAAGTTATACACAGAATTTATCTTTTTGAAGGAATTAAGAAGAGATTCATACAAGGAAGATTTCAGTGAAGTTTGGTTGAAATTGGTCTAGTAGTTTTGGAGAAGAAGAATTTTTAAAGATTTTTCGAAAATCTAAATCAATTAAATTAATTAAAATTCAAGTTCTGCATGGATTTTATTCTTTTGAAGAAATTTGGTAGAGATTCATGCAAGGAAGATTTCTGTGAAATTTGGTTGAAATTGGTCCAGTAGTTTTGGAGAGGAAGAATTTTTAAAGATTTTTCGAAATTTAAATCAATTAAATTAATTAAAATTCAAGTTCTGCATGGATTTTATTCTTTTGAAGGAATTTGGTAGAGATTCATGCAAGGATGATTCGTGTGAAGTTTGGTTGAAATTGGTCCAGTAGTTTTGGAGAAGAAGATGTTTGAAAATTGTTTACGCACGGACGGACGGACGCACGGACGCACGCACGCACGCACGACGGACACAGGGCCATGACATAAGCCCCGCTGGCCTTCGGCCAGTGGAGCTAACAAACATGCAGTTTTCTTTTACTTTCATTTTAAATGCTTTTGCCATACTGTAAAACATACCAAAGTACCTCACTATACTCTCACATTTATTTTGACACCAAGATCTCCTTTCCTCACAGTTCCTTGCTTTTTAACAGTTAATTAATACTTCTGCATAATAAGCATAGTTATCAGCATTTTCTTCTTTTGACTCTATGAATACACAAAATTTATTCCTACCTGTAGCATGGACTGCTGGAAGTGTAGCAGGTTAATATACTGTTGCTGGAGTAACAGCTGATAGTTGGCCGGCAACATGACGGCCGTACCACCGGCCGTCACAACCTGCGAACCCGCAACCAACGGACCCAGGGCAATGGTGTTACCATCAGGTCCCATGACTGTCATTGTCTGTGGTGCAGGAGTTTCAGAATTATCCCCATCTTTATCAGATTCTGTCGCTTTCTTAGCAGATTCGTCAGAAGATTCAGTTGTCAAGTTAGCAGAATTATTTGCCCCAGCTATACTCTGCACTGCAGACTTCATCTCTGTGTATGATGAGGGTGTATCATTGTCCAGATCTTTCTCTTGTTTAATCATTACTTCAGCTGCCATCCTTACACACCTACGTGTTCCTGTAGTCTAATTTATTACATTGAGAAAATTGTTGTTTGTTTTGTATCTGTTACTTGTTGCACAAAGATGTTTTTGTGGTTTGTTGTTGGTCTAACTTATTACATTGAGAATTGTGTTGTTTGTTTTGTATCTGTTACTTGTTGCACAAAGATGTTTTTGTAGTTAGTTGTTCACTTAGTGTTAGATAGTTCTAGCGCTGCTGTAAATCCTGTTGGTTACATTGAAAGTTCTGCAGTTTGTTGTTGTTGTTGTTGTTGTTGTTGACAGGGATGAAGAAACACTTAGTATTTGTTAACCTTTCTCGTCTTACAATGTCATCTGTCTGAAAACATAGCAAAATTAGTTTGTTAGATTCAAGCAATTTCTAATTCATCCTTTTCTCAAAGACAAAAACAACAAAATTTTGGACTGTTCCAATTTGACAGCTGCTGCAGATAACAAATTTGACAAATGAATGTCAACAGATGGGAATAGTGTGCAGTACAATATTGGCATAAGACTGGTAATTGCTGGTTATCATCATTTCAAATATAAACAGCCTTTTCTTCTTGTCTCATTGTTTTTGGGAATGTCAAAACCAGGTCCTCTTTGGGAAAGGGATAAAGGAGATGTTTTTGGGAAATCATGCGGTGCCTGGCAATTTTTCAAAACTGTAACCTTGATAATTTGATGCCTAAATTTACGCGTTGACACATAAAATTTACGCGAGCAGTTGAAAATTTATGCGCAGACGCGTAAATTTTCAACTGCTCGCGTAAATATATGCGTCGACGCGTATTTTATCTATTAACCAATCAGATCCCTCGTTTCATCCATCAATTTTATGGTATAAAGGAAAGGTTTGTAACCGCCTCTCCCATTGGCCAGCCTCAGTTTCACATTTTTTACTCCTGCTTGCGTAAAATTTACGCCTCGACCCATATTTTTTCAACTGCTCGCGTAAATTTTAAGCGTTGACGCGCATATTTACGGGTCGACGCATAAATTTACGCAATCAGTTGAAAATATATGCGTTGACGCATATATTTTATGCGTGCATGCTCTATATAGACTTTTGACCCATTTAGTATGTTATATTTAGACCTAACCCTGATACTCACCCAACATTCCCTACCCCCTCTCCGCTGTTGATGGGAGGGGGTATAAATATCTACACTTTCCAAATAATGTCCAAATTAAACACAATCACAGAAAAATATTTTGACTCGTTCACTAAAAATATTGTTTTAATCGTACAATATCAGTAGTTTTGAACTCATCCATTATTTTTAACTGTCGCAAACTTGACCATGTGCGACAAACTGTGACAAACAACACTGTGCAGAGTTCTGCCGAGGACGCGCCATTGCGGGATCGGCGCGAAAATATTACAGATGGCCCCATAAAAACATGTTGAAGGGGCCGACCGGCGCATTAAAATTCGAACGCCGCTGGTACAAAACATTATTGGGGCGAATCGCCGGGAGTATTGTATTTTATTTTCATCCGGGTGCTTCCACATTTTCTCTCTTGATTATTACGGCGATTCTCATTGGTCTTTATGTTACTGTAAATTGGGTTTCCCAATTATGAGCCAATCTATAGCGTTTTAACTTAAGATCGAGGAAACTTTGCATCAGGTGTCGCTAGTTTCACTTTTATAAATTGCGGTAGCAGAGAAGAAAACTCCCTAAATTAGATTTATTCTCAGTTATTTCGGTCAATCAGAACCGAAAAAGGCACTGACTGGTACAGACCTTTAGGCTTTACTAATCAACCGGGACCTTCAAAAATTTCGGAAGAATCGGCGAGTGAGCAATCAAAATGTTACGAGAAAGGATTCCAAAACAAATGCCATTTCTGAAATGCATTGAAATGGCTTGTAGACTTTTTGTGGTTGTCATACGATTAAAGAAATAACTTAATGAAATGATCTCCGTGTATTAATGTTAACACAAAACATGATTGATTTATCTTTAATTGACCCAAATAAGCGATCTTCTTAGTCATGCCATTGGTGGCCCCATGTTTGGGAAAAGTGGCCCCACATTTTTGGCTTGGATGGGCCAATGGCCCCATAGGATCAAAAGCTTGGCAGAACTCTGCTGTGATGTACTTTAATGATGTTATCTTAAACTCTTTCACAAACAACCAAATTGTCGACCAGTTTAAATTCAAAGCTAAATAGACGACAAAACAAATCCTTCAGCATTTGAAAATTTGTTTAGATTATAGCAAGGAAAATATTGAGGCAGAGGAAGAAAATGCTGGTTATCAGCATTTTCTTCTTTTGCCTCAATGTTTTCCCAAGCCTTTTGTATTAAGGCCGTCAAAACTCAGTCTTGTTTGGGAAAGGGTAAAGATGTTATCTGTAAGTAGATAATAATAATTCACCACCCAGACTTATCATAAAATGACATTTTGAGTTCAGCAAAGTGATGGACATACTAGTAATCCCTGTATATAAGATTTTTAAAAGTCTTTCTTTACCCTTTTCCCTCAATGTTTGTATCCTGTCCTTTGATTATTCCGTTGTCAACTAACCCCTTCTCAAATTTGGATAAGCTAGACAATGATCGTCCTTAACCCTTTCCCAAACAAGACCTGGTTTTGACATCCCTAATAGAAAAGGCTTGGGAAAACATTGAAACAAAAGAAGAAACTGCTGATAACCAGCAGTTTCTCCTTTTGCCTCAATATTTTCTGTGCTATATTCTAAACTAAACCAATCTTTATTTATCTAAATTTTGTCGACTGCTGCAGCTTTCAAATTGGACCACCCTAAAATTTTGTTGATTAGGAAAGGGTTAAACGGGAAAGTGTTTCGTATAATTTGTCCCCGTTTTTGTCACGGCCTAGCGAGGTTCAACACCATGAAAAACAGAGTGTAAATATTGAATTTCACCAGGGGCTATCTCCATGGGACGCATGTCAGACTATTGTAACTACAAATAAAATCCATCTATAGTTACAATTGTTTTGCACTAATCACATCCTCTCTAACAACCATATCCCTCTTCCTGTCAACCTGAGAGGTTAAAACGTCTTAACTAAACTGTAATGATTATAGGATTTAATTCAGTCTTTTGATAATAATTGGGCTAGTTTATGATACACTCCAATATTTGTTTAAACAGTTAATGATTTTCCTTGTCCAATAAACTTAACCCTTTCCAAAAGAAATCCTAGATATTGCGTCATTTGCATGCCTAAAAGTAGGGAAAGATTGGCGAAATATTGCGGGAAAAGAATGAAAATGTTGGATATCAGCATTATCAGATGTTTTTCTCAAAGTTTTCTATCATCTCGAAAACAGCACATAAACTCTTGAATTAAAACCAGTCATTTGTGAACAGATAAGTAGGTCTAATCGTCATGGCTCAGTCATTTTTCTGGCCAATTTGATCTTATACATGTACATGCCCTATACAATAATTTATTCAAATATTTGTGACCCATAACAATAAAAGGGACCTTATAGGAGGTGTGAAAAATATCGACCTTAGTCAGTCTGAGCAGTCCGTGCAGCCAGACTAGGGTCAACACTTTTCACTTTTATGTAATTGTCTAAATCCGGATTGTTTTGTCATCATATGTTCATGTTTCGTATACGGCTGGATCTGGTTGACCTGTGCTGGATCTGACAAGTTTGTCAAAATTTGGATTTTTGGAGTACGGATAAGGTCCCTTTTAGCGTGACGGGTCACATTTGTAAAACATCTGTATGAGAACAGAGGAATTTGAAAGTGCAAACTGTAATTTTGATTAACATTTAGTGAAATCTAACCTTGTCTTGATAACTCATTTAAACATTGTAAGAAAAGGATAAAAGGTATAAATCCAACACAATTTTATCACACAGATTCAAACTCACATTTCACAGAATCCAATACAATTATCTACTATATTAAAGCCTCTCTTACAACCCGTTGTGCGTCTTTTTAAATCATACGTTTTAAAACTCTGCAAAATAGCATGATTTTTAAAGACGCACGACAGGTTGTAAGAGCGCCTCAAAATATGTACATTCAAAGCAGGTCAAAAGTATGAATCTCTTTTGAGAAAAGTATGCATTCTTTGTGAATTTCAGTATATCTTTCCCTGCGTCACACGCACGCCTGTCATACATGCTCCGTACTCCTGTCTTGCATGATCATGGCGTTCTAAAAGACGCAGAATGGTCGTAGCAAAGAATTGTCCGGTCAATTCTTTGATGCGTGCACTCTGTGTCGTGGTTGCGTCCACCAAAATCGTGCATTGCATGTGCGTGCATCGCACGACTAAACATATGTTTTCAACGCAGACCGCACACGTACAGGAGCACGTACCACTGATTATATGAGAGGCTAAACTATCAACATTTTCAAGCTAAAATCCCATTTTAAATCAACCAATCATTCAACCATAACATTATAACTAACCATAAATCCAATAATGAATCGATAATAAACTAACCAACTCGATCAGACTGTAAACTTTAAATGCCCAGCTTCACAGTGTAGGAGCGGAAGTGTGTGAACACTTGTCTTTGAGTGATAACTTGTGTGTCTGTACATCGAGGAAACGCAACTTGGTAAACATCAGCGGTTGACATTGGTAAGAATTTATGGGTTTTTTTCTGGATAAACACAACACTTTTGTCAGAACATTGTACCAATCTCTTTATTTATTATTCACTGTAATATTTTTAGAGCAATCGGAGCTATTAGTTCTAGATTTAAGTCATTTTAGGCCCGATTCACTTGGGCATGAACTAAAACGGATGATTTAGCTGTTACGAATCGCAGTTTTCATTCGAATAGATGCATACTGTAGGGTATTTCGCGACAAAATTTTCATTCGCAGCTCGTGCATAATGTGTGTGTTTAGATTTATATAATTATTTGGTTAGGAAACCGTCTAAAACTTCCCATTTTTGCCGTTTAAAAACTTATTTTTTTGTACAATCGTTTGTCAAGTCCTGTACAATAGCCTGACAAGAGATATTTACTTTTGTACAACGGCTTGAATTGCATATGTGACATATTGATTGCAATAAATGCGTCTTTACCTCTTTTTGCATTATATTCGACTGATATTTTCATGATATTATGCTCGCCCGTAAAGGATACAGAGAAAACATGTCGGGAAAATAAGAAATTTTTGCATGATGGAGAATCACGTGACATAATTTTATAAAATCTTCCATAACTAATCTAATATTTGATTTACACCGACGAAATACTATATTAAAGTATAATTGAAGTCTCAATCTTTGTCAGGCTGTTATTTAAAATCCGGCTTTAACCGATATCAACATTTGACAGGGACCAATTACAATTGGCGCCACATCGTATGGCACGTGTTAATGTGTTGTTTAACGTTCAATTACATTTGAACAAAATATAAACATTGTGCCATACGATGTGGCGCCAACTGTAATAGTCATTATCCATGACCCTGGGAAATCCAAAATAGATTATTTTTACTGCAATCAAACAGATCTCCTGTTTGGATCTCCTGTTATATATAATTTTACAAAACATAATTGTTAACACACGATTTTGAACTGAAATGGGATTTCAACGAGGCATACCGAACGGTTTTAAAAGTGGCGAATGGCACAATCAGATGCGCGTACTGTACACTTTATCCCACCAAATCCGTTGAGTATACACGCGGTATAGTCATGTGACATTTTCCATGGACAGCAAGCTGAGTTAATAGTGTCTTTTGTGGTGAAATATGACAACGACTGTGAATGATAAAAAAAAAATTAGCGAGTCTAAAATGGCAAGGAAAAGAGGGATTTCGATTTATAGAAATATGTGTTTCGAACCTACTATCCTTAAATGAATCGACGTAATACTATCTGTAGACAGCTACTGTACTGTCACGACCACTGCGGACAGCAAATGTGTCATTATTCGCCATCTTTCATCTTTCAGTAAGAATTATGCTTCTCTGCCAATTTACATACAGTCAAACTTCAATTTCTCGAACATCAACGGGACCCCTTAATTTGTTCGAGATATCGGAAGTTCGACTCATCCAAAATTCGACATGACGACGTCGTATAGAAGGGGAAATGTGTTCCGTCCGAAAATAGGTTATATCCGACTTTTGGTACACTTAAACACATATGGAATACTCGCATGACGAATAAAAATGTTTTCACGAGAAGATATCTTTATTTGTGTAACTAAGGACATCTTTAATCACAAAGAATAAATTTTCATATCATTAATCTTTCAAAATAATGTACGAACATGATAAAATAAAAGCAAATTCTCTACAAAACGATCTAGCTGCCTATGTTTGTGAATGCTGTAAGTGCATCTTGGCTAAGCTGTAGTTACGATGTTTTCAAATGTTAAAATCAGAATGAATACCCAATCAATTAACCTTTGGTTGCAATAAAGACCCAATCACGATACAATTAAAACCAATAATTGGTAATTAAAGACGTGTATTTTTCATGACAAGTGATAGTTACGCACAGGTTTAATTGATAAACAAGAAGCTGTCAAAAAGAGATTATGTGGCGATATGTGTGAAAACAAACAATAGAAGCCAGGTAGATTTATTGGAAAACCCTTTGTTCGACTTTATGTGGTGAAATATACAGTAAATCAATGCACGGGACCGGAAAATGTGTTCGAAAGTTCGATCCTGAGGTGTGCGAGTTATCCGCGCTTGAAAATAAGGAATAAAGAACAAATTGTGTTGGGACCGAGATTCTATTTCGAATTTTCTGCGGTGTTCGAAGAGGCCCGTGTCCTAGAGATCGAGGTTTGACATGTATATTGGAATATACAGTAGCCTTTCGTCACGGCACATGGTTCGATGTAGAATAGGGCACAATTATATTTAGTAAACAGTGACATAATTTCGGACAAACAATATTATTTCGAAGGTGTTGTTACAAAATCTCGAAACTACGGCTTGATTCTAGCCGTAGTCAAGAGTTTTCAAAAAGGCGCCGACGGTTTATCAAAACATAACGTTTGGCAAACCAAGTTTACACGTTTAGCACAAAATTCGTTGCTATTATATAAACTCATTCATCACTCTAAAATGAATTTTGAAATAAAGGTAAAGAAAGAAGCCTATCCTGTGGAACATTGGATAACAAATTAAAGAAGATAAACCGAAATGTCGTGTTTGTGCTGATATTGACATTTTGTAATCCGTGTAAAATATAGGCAAGTGACATTACAAACTGCTTGTAAGCGATTGTACAATGAATTCATAAGTGAATTGTCATTAGCCAAACGATTGTACATAAAAACTGTCAAAATGCGGACACTAAAATCGGGACTTTTGTTGAAATGGACATCATTTCGTCTGAATCATGTTCTTAGTGAAAAAATACATACATAAAGGCATTTAATTTTGGGAATAAACAATACGATGAATGTTAAAAAAGCGATAAAAATGGCAATTTTATGTGGTGAAAATCCTGCTCCAATTTCCCCATCCAAATGATCAAGGCATTTTGTATGGTTTAAACAGCTCAGACCGGGCGCATATTAGGACGATGCCTTCCATGTTTATTCAAGATTACGACATTACAACAAAATACAAGATATATGTCGAAATAATTATCAATCATAAACTTTTTCTTACCAATGTCAGCCGCTGATGTTTACCAAGTTGCGTTTCCTCGATGTACAGACACACAAGCTATCACTCAAAGACAAGCTTTCACACACTTCCGCTCCTACACTGTGAGCTTAGTGACATGTAACATTAAACTTTGCATGGTTGACTAGTCCAACTTTAAACACTTTATTTCCTGGCCCCAGATGTTTTAGACCTATCCCAAACCATCATTATTACCTACAAATCAATAATGTTTCGATAAAAGCCAATATGATTAATCAATAAATCCATCAATAAACTATCCATCTTGATTAGACTGTAAACTTAAAATGCCTGTTACAGATGCTTAGCAACTCGAATGTTAAACTATGTATGGTTGACTAGTCCAAACCTAGACACTTTATTTCCTAACCCCAGATGTTTTAGGCCTGTCCAATATAGATAAAACTCGATAATGTGACCATTATCGGGCTCGCTTTATTATTGTAAACAGATTGGACGCCTCGAAACGCAATAGACCATAGCCCAGGTGATCATTGCATAACTTATATAATGTTTTAATTTGTCCTACGTAAGAAGTGGTAAAACTATCGACTGACTGAAAGTACAATTACCGTTAATCTCGAATCCTCTGTGCACCGATATCGTTTTGTTAATTCTGAGAAACTTTTCTTTTAATAGATCGTGCACGGGATGTAACGGATGAGGAGGAAACAGATACGGCCAGCGAGTGCAGCGATTACTCGGAGACAGATAGTATCTAGATTGTTGCCATTTGTTTTGCTGTCGTAGATTTTATTTGTGAAAACGTTTTCAAAATGATGAAAATTTGTACATTACAAAAATGAAATGATGACAAATAAATGATCACTACTAAAAGAGATGAAGAAAAAATAAAAAGAAAAAAGAGAGAAAAAACATTATAAAGCTAAAATAATGATAATAAATCATAATTATTTGGAGTATTGTAATGGGACTAGCAATAAACTATAAATGCTTAAAACAAAACATTCGAAAGTAACCATTAAAAATGTTATGTTCTCCCCAAGCCTCGAACCACTGCCTGCATACCGTGTGAAATGAGTGTGATTCGTAAGCCACTATTGTATCCAATAGACCATTGCGGATATAATACTTTAAATCGGACAATTCAAATTAATGGCTAAACAAGAGTGCCATCGTCACAATATACGCCGCCACTTATAAAACTTGAGACAAAAAAAAAATAGATTGAAGGGGGCATAATTCAGGCAAAAATCAATGAACCATAAAATCCTTACTTCATGCACATCTACCAATTAAGGTAATAACATCCATCAAGTTTCAGCCCCAGAGAATAAGTTTTAAGGGGGCATAACTCTAGAAACAAGAGGGCCAAGATGGCCCTGTATCGCTCCACTGGCTTTTAGACATTTAGACTACTAACTTCTTCAAGGAATACAATAGAGGTCTATTCAAAGAAGATTCATGCTACACCAGAATGAAATCCAATAAGTGATTAAGGAGCAGAAATGTTTTTAAAATTTTCTTAAAATTACACTGTTTCATATAGTGAAAAAAAATCATAGCCCACAACGGCCATGCTTTTCATCCGATCGTGAAGGAATTTGGAAGAGATTCATGCAAGGATTTGATTTTATTGGGGTTTTACGCCGTTTTCAACTACCAGGGTCATATCGCGGCGGCTGGAGCACCTACCCATGGATTCCTGTTGTTTCTCAAACCAGTACTACCACAACACCCTTACCGAGCCTCCAGCTGCTCGCCCACTTAGGTTAACGATTTCAAACCCATTGGTGGGTGACAGATTCATGCAAGGAAGATTCCTGTGAAGTTCAGTTGAAATTGGTCCTGTAGTTTTGAAGAAGAAGTAGAGTTGAACAATTTTTCGAAAATTCAATTTAATTAAATTTATTAAAATTTAAGTTCTTCACAGAAATTATTTTTTTAAAGGAATTTAGAGGAGATAAATGCAAGGAAGATTTGTGTGAAGTTTGGTTAAAATTGGTCCAGTAGTTTTGGAAAAGAAGATTTTTCGAAAATTTGATTAAATTTAATTAATCAAAATTCAAGTTCTACATAGAATTTATTTTTTTTTTACGGAATTAAGAAGAGATTAATGCAAGGAATATTTCTGTAAAATTTGGTTGAAATTGATCCAGTAGTTTTGGAGAAGAAGAATTTTTAAAGATTTTTCGAAAATTTGATTTAATTAAATTAATTAAAATTTAAGTTCTACATAGAATTTATTTTTTTCAAGGAATTAAGAAGAAATTAATGCAAGGAACATTCCTGTAAAGTTTGGTTGAAATTGGTTTAGTTGTTTGTGAGAAGAATTTTTTTTTAAGATTTTTCGAAAATTTAAATCAATTAAATTATTTAAAAATCAAGTTCTGCGCAGATTTTATTCTTTTGAAGGCATTTGGTAGAGATTCATGCAAGGAAGATTTCAGTGAAGTTTGGTTGAAATTGGTCCAGTAGTTTTGGAGAAGAAGAAATATTAAAGATTTTTCGAAAATTTAATAAAATTAAATTAATTAAAATTCAAGTTCTGCATAGATTTTATTCTTTTGAAGGAATTTGGTAGAAATTCATGCGAGGATGATTCGTGTGAAGTTTGGTTGAAATTGGTCCAGTAGTTTTGGAGAAAAGGAATTTTTAAAGATTTTTCGAAAATTTAAATTAATTAAATTAATTAAAATTCAAGTTCTGCGCGGATTTTATTCTTTTGAAGGAATTTGGTAGAGATTCATGCAAAAAAGATTTCTGTGAAGTTTTGTTGAAATTGGTCATGTAGTTTTGGAGAAGAAGAATTTTTAAAGATTTTTCGAAAATTTAATTCAATTAAATTAATTAAAATTCAAGTTCTGCATAGATTTTATTCTTTTGAAGGAATTTGGTAGAGATTCATGCAAGGATGATTCATGTGAAGTTTAATTAAAATTGGTCCAGTAGTTTTGGAGAAGAAGATGTTTAAAGAAAAAGTTGACGCACGGACGGACGGACGCACGGACGGACGGACGCACGGACGGACGACGGACACAGGGCCATGACATAAGCCCCGCTGGCCTTCGGCCAGTGGAGCTAAAAATCAATGAACCATAAAATCTTTCCTACATGCACATCTACCAATTGAGGTGATAACATTGAACAAGTGACATTAAGATCCAGCCAGAAACTTAGGAGGAGTTGGGTTGACAAGACTGCAGTTTCAATAAGCCCCAGAGACTAAGATTGAAGGGGGCATAACTCTAGCAAAAATCAATGAACCATAAAATCCTTCCTTCATGCACATCTACCAATTAAGGTTATAACATTGACCAAGTTTCATTAAGATCCAGCCAGAAACTTAGGAGGAGTTGTGTTGACAAGCCTGCGATTTCAATAAGCCCCAGAGACTAAGTTTTTAAGGGGCATAACTCAGGCAAAAACTGACGAACCATAAAATCCTTCCTTCATGCACATCTACCAATTGAAGTGATAACATTGACCAAGTTTCATTAAGATCCAGCCAGAAACTTAGGAGGAGTTGCGTTGACAAGGCTGCAATTTCAATAAGCCCCAGAGACTAAGTTTTTAAGGGGCATAACTCAGGCAAAAATCGACGAACCATAAAATCCTTCCTTCATGCACATCTACCAATTGAGGTGATAACATTGACCAAGTTTCATTAAGATCCAGCCAGAAACTTAGGAGGAGTTGCGTTGACAAGGCTGCAATTTAAATAAGCCCCAGAGACTAAGTTTTTAAGGGGCATAACTCAGGCAAAAATCGATGAACCATAAAATCCTTCCTTCATGCACATCTACCAATTGAGGTGATAACATTGACCAAGTTTCAAGAAGATCCAGCCAGAAACTTAGGAGGAGTTGCGTTGACAAGAAAAGTGGACGGACGTACGTACGGACGGACGGACGGACGGACGGACGGACGGACGGATGGACGGACGGACAGACGGAGAAGATGACGCCAATATACGTCCGCCTCCGGCGGCGTATAAAAACACATCAATAATTGATCATTAATCTGCCCCTCCTACAGGTAAGTATTGGTTTTTCCAAAAAATGATCGCAATATCGCGTTAGAGTTATACCATCAATATTACCTATAAATCAATAATGAATTAATAAAATCCAATAATTAATCAATAAATCCATCAATAAACTATCCATCTTGATTAGACTGTAAACTTAAAATGCCTGTTACAGATGCTTAGCAACTCGAATGTTAAACTATGTATGGTTGACTAGTCCAACCCTAGACACTTTATTTCCTAGCCCCAGATGTTTTAGGCCTGTCCAATACCATAAATATTACCTATAAATCAATGATGAATCAATATAATCAAATAATTAATCAATAAATCCTATAATAAGTCAATGAATCATCCAACTTGATCAGACTGCAATCTGATTGAAATCTGGTGTTAACTCTCATTTTAAACACCATTACTGCACAGTGACACCTTTTGACTCCCTCACAAGAAATGCTTAGGAAAACATTGTGGAAAAAGAAGAAATTGTTTGTGACAAGCAATTTCTTCATTTTCCACTATGTTTTCTAACCCAAAATGGAAAGAATTTTAGAATTTCATCAACTTGAAATTGTCGGCTGCAACACCTTTCAAATTGGAACAGTCTAAAAGTTTGCCGCCTGGTAATGGGTTAACATCTGACAGGCACTAGTTACTAGGGGTCGTCTCCAATAACCCTGGGTCATCTTCTATGACCCTGGGAAAACCAAAATTGGTTATATTTAGACAACAGGACAAAATAAGAAATTGCTATTCTTGTACTTTTTCCCCTGAGGAGCCTATAAGTGTCTTCCTGGGGAGGGGTGACTGCATTGGCACATGATAAATTCCTAAAACAATCTCTTTAAAAAAGCCTCTTTTGTAACAAATTTGAGGTGGTCCCAGCCTCATTCCATGCATGTTGTACAGAAAAGGGTTAATAAATGGTGATGGCAAAAGGCCTGTAAGAATGGAGTATGTAAATCAAAAGGTCAAAAATAAGAATGCTGATAGTTTACCTTTCCACAAAATCCCAACGTAGTAACATGCAGCATTCCACAGAAAACTCCCATTAATTCGTACAAAAACTTTATCAATAATAGCAACAAATTTAACTGAAGTTCACTTTTGACAATCCTTAATTATATTGAACATAATCATTGATTCGTACTAATTAATTAACATAAAATACAAAATTCAAAATTGAAATACACATATTCAATCATTGATATCAATAAGTTTGCTTACAATAAAAATCGTTAATGCAGCAAAACCTTGCTGATAGTCGTCACAAAATACAAAGCGAGTCTAATTGAAGACAAGATTTCTTCCTTAATGATTGCCAAGCTCCAGCCATGCATACTATTTGACAAAACTCTTAACCCTTTCCGTTCCACAAACTTTTAGACAAGTTGCTGACCACTAAATTATTGATGTCAAAAATGGAAAATAATTATGTTTCTCATTGAAAATACATGTACTGAGAGAATATAGGAAATTGCTGATTACCAGTATTTTTTCCTTCGTTTCTCTCGATGATTTCCCTTAATTATTGTACTAGGGAAATCAATTATGAATGGTCCTGTTCGGTAAAGATTTAAGAGCTACAGATAAAATCAGGTATCAAAATTTTCAAAAGATCAAAATTCTATGTTCTTGGCATTCATTTGGATTGCCTCTTTGAGATGATTCAAATGAGTACCAACATCATAGTTTATCATAGATATTTCCTGAGCCGCGTGCGATTTAGGCCAAAATTGGTCTTCCGGAAGAAGAAGACCATAAATTCTGTTCATTTTAGCTCTTCTGAAATCAGAAGAGTCACGTGACAAGCACTTCCGACTAAATCGAACGGGCATCTTCTATTTCTGGAAGCTATTCTAGCTCTTCCATTTTTGAGCAGAAGACGGAAGACGGAAGATGTCACGTAGTCGGCAACATGAGAGCGTCTTTAGTTACAAAGTACAGATTTTCTCAATTACTGAAAATCGCTTGTTTACAGCTAGTTTGTATTAGTTTTGGGATCAAAACGAGAACAAAACTTGTGCTTTTGAAAAAGAAGTGCCTTTATCAGTACAACGTAGTAGTATCAGGAAGGGTATCCAGTCTACCGAATTGGAGCTGGCCATTCTAATTTCCTCCTTTTTGAAGAGCTTTTCGATAGAAAAGCCACTTCCGTTTTCAAGACATGTTCGATTTATTTTTGGCCTTCTGTCTTCTGCTTGTCTTCTATCACGTGACTTAGTCTCTTCTATGACGTGTTCTTCTGGAAGAGGAAGATGTTATATCACACACGCCTCTGAGATTTCAGTGTTTAGAAATTGAATTACTTCCCTTTACCACTATTGAAATCACTCAACTGTAACAGTTTGCTTGTCAGTCAAAAGTTTACTGGACTGTTGCAATAATTTACTTGTGCAATTCTAATGAGAACCAAAAACATAAAGTTTGACAGACAATCAAATATATGCAAGCATTGTTAAGTCATACTTATGGGCAATGGCACAGTTGGTAGTGCATCAGACTATCACTATTGAGAGGCCCGTGCGATTTGACCGCTTCTTCTTCCAGAAGACCATGTCATAGAAGATGTTTGGTTACGTGATAGAAGACGCGTAGAAGTCGGAAGACTAAAAATAAATCGAACATGTCCTGAAAACGGAAGTGGCTTTTCTATCGAAAAGCTCTTCAAAAAGGAGGAAATAGCGTTCAGTTTTTCGAGTGAATGAAATACGTCATTGTCACGCCTCACTGGTCTAAAAATAGATTGGGAATCCTCTATCGTACAAATATGGGTGTGAATCTCGCAAAGTTTTTCCACGTTCAACTCGCTGAAGATGACGTTCTAAGAGCTTGATTGCTGTAATCATTTGTTGAGAAACATTATAATTCAGAGTTGAGAAGGTTGCTGCACTATCGTATACTATTTATGATAGGTAACTATGAAATAACCAGTTGACAAGTAATATTTACACATACGTTCCTGCCTTAGCTTCGTCGTGCCGCTCGTGCGTACTCGCTTACTCTTTCCAAAACGACAAAATGTCAAGTTGGGCCAAATTGGAAAAAGTCTGCGGATGACTAAACGGATGTGAATACTTTTAGTGTTTTATATCAGAGACAACATCGAGGCAAAAGTAGAATGATCTTCAATATCCAAAGAAGTTTTTCACACTCATTTTGTCTACTGTGCATGTCTTTTCAATTTGGTCGATCATCATTTTCTTCTTTTGCCATAATATTTTCTTAAGAATTTTCTGTTGGGGACGTCAAAACCGGTCTTGTTTGCGAAAGGATTAATCTAGAAAAAAATAGAATTTGTCGCTGAATGTGATTTGATATCCCCACAGGCTTTCACTACAACAGAGGGCAATTATAACTCACAAAATAAGCAAGGTAGAGTTGTGCTCCTTGTACGTTGCACTTCTCCTTGGTGTGATCTATCTACCCGCGAAGTTTCATGATCATAGCTACTTTGCTTTCAGACTTTTCAATGTTTTTTTCTGGTTAAGCTGCTGAGGAATCTCAAGAAAAAACGTTTGTCATTTCTGGTCTCTCTCCATATCTGGAATCAATGTTGCAGGTTGAATATGCGCAATGTTTCGTAGTTTTAGTTCCCGCCTGCATTATCTATGATCGACTAATATCTCGCTTGCAAATAATTATTTTTCGCTAACATTGTTACGAAAAAATGTCTGATTCATGACTGATAAACAAAATATTAGACTGGTACCCGGCAAACATTGTTGATGGATTTCTCATCAGAAATCTATTTTTAGCACACGAGCCCGCGAAAATTGTTCCTTATTAGAATGGCCAGCTCCATTTCGGTAGACTGGGTACCCTTCCAGATACTTACGCTATACTGATAAAGGTACTTCTTCTTCAAAAGCACAAGTTTTGTTCTCGTTTTGATCCCAAAATTAATACAAACTAGCTGTAAACAAGCGATTTTCAGTATTTGAGAAAATCTGTACTTTGTAACTAAAGACGCTCTCATGTTGCCGACCACATGACCTCTTCCGTCTTCTGCTCAAAAATGGAAGAGCTAGAAGAGCTTCCAGAAATAGAAGAGGCCCATTCGATTTAGTCGGCAGTGCTTGTCACGTGACTCTCCTGATTTCAGAAGAGGTAAAACGAACAGAATTTATGGTCTTCCTCTTCAGGAAGACCACTTTTGGCCTAAATCTCACGCGGCTGAGGTCTCAGGTTCTATCCCTGGGTGCGGGTGCTACTGGTATGAGAAATGACTGGAATTGATATGCCCATAGCAGTTGAATATGGCGTTTAACCCATTACCAAACGACAAAGTTTCGACTTGTCCAAATTCAAAGATGTTGCAGACGACAACTAAAAATGAATGAAAAAGTATATTTTTAATCGTTTTGTATGAAAAATATTGAGGGAAATGAAGAAATTGCTTGTCACAAGCAATTTCTTCATTTTCAACAATGTTTTCCCAAGTATTTTTTGTGAGGGAGTCAAAAGGCGTCACTGTGCAGTAATGGGTTAACCCCAGTAAATCAAATCAAGTCATACTTCAACTTATATTCTCTCGTTACCTGCAGCCCGTCACAAAAGTTGTCGAGCGTGACCAAGCGTAGGTCAAGTTACCTGAGCCTAGGTAGAAGTTTCGCTTCACAAGGACAAATAATCTGTCAAAAATTACTGAACCATTAAATATCCAGCCTTATAGTCACCTCCTTTATTGGCTAACATTTACCTTTTGTACAGATTAACCCCCCTTTCCCATTAAAATGAAATATCAAGCCAGGCCCCGATTTCTCGAAAATACTTTAGTACATTGTCATGCTCAAATCTGAGCACCATACTGAAATCACACTAAATCCATGTGCACTTGAACAATCGAATACACTTCAACATTGGAGAGTATTCCATTAAAGTTAAAAATATACTCATGAGTATGTACCAAGTTTTTTCGAGAAATTTTAGTCAATAGCAATAAATTTTGTGCTAAAAATAGACAATGGCTCTACCATTAAAATATTCATAAATTGTCGGTGTTGTTATAAAATCTTGTAACTTTGGCTTCAATCAAGCTGTAGTTGCAACTATAATTCAGATGTACAGAAACCAAATAATATTGCTTGTCCGAAATAACGTCACTGTTTACTGGATAAAATTGATCACCATTTAACCCTTTCGTTTGCAGAATTATTTCCCAGAAATGACTTTTTCCCTATTTCCAAGCACTTCATGTATATACAAATGAATAATAGATAGATTTTACTTGCAGAAAACCCATAAACCTATATATCATTGGAAAGGTTATTCAATTTCCTTTAACAATATGATTAGTAACTGATAGAAAAATTTGCATCTCATCAAAATCTCGACCTCTAGCCCCATGACCCCTGTCAGGCCCCCTGCCATGGCCCCAGACCACCCCCACCCCTACGATTTGGGACTGGATTCGGTTTAGGGTTATCAGAATCACTATCGGGGTCACTATTCGAAGTCTCCGAAACATTTCTAATGTTCAAATCACCTTTTTACACCCAAAAAATCAGTGTAATCGCTATCATCATCGTCCGGCACTGACATGATGATTCGCCGGACCTCTTCTGCAGAATATTGAACCCTCCTGGCCATTGTTACAGCTCATAAAACCCCAAAAACATCGCTTTTCTTCACATTTTATGAGAAGAAAACATTATTGCGCAATATTTCAGCATATATCCGGTGTCATAATAACTTTAACAGTGTAAAAATTGCTTTTAAAAGCCCATGCCCCCCTAAACAGTATAAGCGTTCCTAACCGCGCTTTAAAGCGCGCTTGCAAACGAAAGGGTTAAAGTCCAGATTTTGATTCCATAATAATACAAAAGTTATGGCATTCATAATCACTGAACAGTGCAACATACATTTTTGTCTCATAAAATCTTATCAAATTGCCGAAGGATGTTAAAAATACTTTAAAGTGTCATAAATCTTGTCATTTTAAAAGAGGGGAAATCAAGACCTTTAAAGCCAATAGGTTACCTATTAAGCCATTACCATACATTGACTCTTTTTGACTCCCTACAAGTTAATGGCTTTGGAAAACATTGAGGAAAATGAAGAAATTGCTTGTGACAAGCAATTTCTTCATTTCCCACAATATTTTCCATGCAAAATGATTAAAAAATGAACTTTTTCATTCATTTTAAAGGGTGATGGTAACAGATGGTCTAATTGCAAAAAATGAAATTTTTTGAAAAAATATGCATAACTATTGTGTTGGCCACCTCAGAATGGTTAATAATATGCGATTCAGACAGAGATTGAGCCGAAATTATAAGAGAGATAGCCGAATTTAGGGAGAATCCAAACCAAAATTCAACCCCGTCTCAGATGCGGTTGAATTTATTTTTTAAGTGTCACGCATGCGTATACAGCGCGGACCAAGATTCAAACGAGATTCATGCTTGAATTTCAATATGACGTCATCATGTATGTTGTCATTTAAGAAAGTCGCAGGCCCTACTATTTTTTACCTACTTTCGACATCCCTTCATGAATTCGGTATCAAATTGCGAAAAAATGAGTCGTTGCTTCAATAGTTTGTCGTAATCATTTAATCAGGTCATATAAAGCTTAAAAGGTGTACATTTCGTTTGTTTTGACAAATTTTGGTCCAAAATCTGGGAAATAGTAGCTTTAAGTTGTCCTCTGCAAAATCTTTGAATTTGGAGCAGTCTAAAATTTTGTCGTTTGGTAATGGGTTAAATGTTCATAACTAAATGAGAATCGTTACAGTTGTTTTGATTTATCTCCTTTATTTACTCTCCCAATAAGGAACAATTTTTGGGAAGCAAATTTTGCAAAATTCGCTTCTCTATGCAGCAGCCTCTCTCTGCACTTTACCATTCTCTGCATACCAGCAACATCTTCCGGTCCTCCTCACTATAAATAGTAGTCTGGTTCCCGTACCTGAAATCTACTATGGATTTAAGTACGGTAATAGCTTATATCTGACGGTCACTCAGACGGCCTGGACAGGTGACGCTTTCCATACACCGAGCCGTTTCATTGGTCTATCGATTTTATCGATTGACCAATCAAAGGACAGAATGCAGTACCTGTTCCCAGTCGTAAATTCAGTTATTTACACGAATGGGTACCAGTCTATATAAATAGTTCTATCATAAGCAAAGATTAATGAGGTACCAGTCATTCAAATATTCAATATGTAAGTCTGTAGTTATACATGTAGATATTGAATTGTGTGATTGAAAATGAAACATTCAATTAATCATGTCTCTAAAAGAAGACAAGAGCCGTCATAGACGGATTATGCTCCCCGAATAAGTGTTTGTCACAAAATAAAAATTATCATACATTAAGACCCCTTTTCCCATGACAGCAACATCTCAGGCACATAGTTGGAAGTAGATTTGGAGCGCTTTGGTGATTTCAACCATGTGGCAGAGAATTTGAATTGTTCAAAGTATTTTCAGGCATTTAATTTCATCCTGATTGCATATATTATTACAGTTGTCATTGGTTTTCGTGGTTTAGATATAAGTGACTTTAATGGCATTATTCAAACTGCCTTTAGTAAAGATTTTGGTATATGACATAGTCATATTTGTCTTCACAGCTGAATTCTAAGGACATGTTAGACATAATTTTATAGGGCTAAAGAAATTAAAATTCTGATATTTCAGTGAATTTTTTTTCTTGTTTGAGACTTGTATTTCAGTGAAATTTCAGTGAAATTTTAACGAAATTTCAGTAAAATCCTTTTTACAATCGCAACATCTCGGGCACATAGTTGGAAGTAGATTTGGAGCGCTTTGGTGATTTCAACCATGTGGCAGAGAATTTGAATTGTTCAAAGTATTTTCAGGCATTATTGATGTTTAAGCAAAAGCCAGTGTAAGTATAAACAAAGAATTACATCTTTAGTTTATCTTTGAAGTGTTCTTTTGTGTAATCCATCTAATTTCATCCTGATTGCATATATTATTACAGTTGTCATTGGTTTTCGTGGTTTAGATATAAGTGACTTTAATGGCATTATTCAAACTGCCTTTAGTAAAGATTTTGGTATATGACATAGTCATATTTGTCTTCACAGCTGAATTCTAAGGACATGTTAGACATAATTTTATAGGTCTTACAAAATGATCATGTGTAAACATTAAATTATTAAGATTTTAGTATCATAACAAATCTTTGGGCGCACCTCTGGAATAATGGGCACAATAAATGTTGTGTTTTGTTTTAGACTAATTTATGATGGGGGACTGCTGTCCCACACACCTGCTGCTTGTTTTTCTTGACACCTTGTCAATTCTTTTTACAAGAAATTTGATTTCTATATCTAACCAAATCCATATAAGATAGGGTAGGACAGAAATTGTGCCTGGTAAACCAAAGACTATAATACAAATTTCAAATAGTAACTTGCTAGACTGTGACAACTAGTTCTCGATCTTAGACTGTAGTATTGTTAAAGATATAGGTCATTGTTATCTTAAATAAGATGTTAAATGTGTAAAAAGGTCAATATTGATACTTTTCAACATAATTAATTTCACTGAAATTTTGATGAAATTCACTGTTAATTCATTGAAATTTTGGTGAAAATTCACTGAGATTTTGGTGAAAATTCACTGAGATTTTGGTGAAATTCACTGGGATTTTGGTGAAATACACTGAAATTTTGCCCCTTTCTTTCACTGTTATTTCACTGATATTTCACTATATTTCACTGATATTTCACTATTTTTCACAGAAATTTCACTGAAATTTCAATCCATAATTTCAATTTCAACAGAACCTAGGTGAAATTTTGGTGAAATTTCACTGAAATTCACTGTTAATTCTTTGAAATTTTGGTGAAATTTCACAGAGATTTTGGTGAAATTTCATTGTTATTTTGCCCCTTTCTTTCACTGATATTTCACTGAAATCTCACTGAAATCTCAGTGAAATTTCAATCCATATTTTCTCTGGGGAAGACAATAGAGAAGGGAAAAGCCATTAAGTTCATGCATGGGCACACTTTTTCCACATCATGTATTCAGTATCTTTTATCATCAACAAGGAGACTGGTCATCTCAAAATGCCCAAGAAAATTTAACCATTGTATACCCCTTTCCCAAACAAGACCTTGTTTACCTCCCCAATAGAAAAGGTTTGAGAAAACATTGAAACAAAAGAAGAAACTGCTGATAACCAGCAGTTTCTCCTTTTGTCTCAATATTTTCTGTGCCATATCTTACATAAATTCTATGGTCATCTCAAAATGCCCAAGAAAATTTAACCATTGTATACCCCTTTCCCAAACAAGACCTTGTTTACCTCCCCAATAGAAAAGGTTTGAGAAAACATTGAAACAAAAGAAGAAACTGCTGATAACCAGCAGTTTCTCCTTTTGTCTCAATATTTTCTGTGCCATATCTTACATAAATTCTATCTGTAATAACTTCCATTTTGTCATTTGTGTCAGATTTTGAAGTGGACAAGGTTAAAATTTTGTCGTTTGGGAAAGGGTTAAAATGGTTTGAAGCAGAGAAGGTTGAAAAATTCAGGAATTGGCTGTGTGTAGTTGATCTTTGAAAAATCAACTGATAAAAAGTTATTGATAAATAAATTAAATTTTTGTTTACTTGTCAAGAACATTTTTACCAGCTCATTTTTTTTCTACATCTGCTTCGAACAAAATTTAAATTGGTCGAGTAATTACAAAATAATTCACAATTTTCTGACATTGATAACTGTAATCACAGTAGTTGAAATTTTTGTTGTTTGATAAAACACCCCTTATTTTAACTTCCCTTTTTCAAACAACAAGGCCACAAATATCTCAAACACAAACCTACTTCAAACATCCCCTTTTAGAGTGTTTTTTACTTGGCTATATCTCGTCCCATCTTTACGCCCATTATAAACGTCGTGGATGACCTACAAAACTATTATTTCGCTATCTCCACCATTGTGAACCAGTCATGTATAAAGTCACGGGAAATTAACTCTCTGAATATATTAAAATGTTTCTACTCTCATTTGCATTTTTCTCCTTGTTTCGCTTTATTTTAAACCCTTACCCAAACATGGAGAATTTTTACTGTTCCAAATAAATAGCTGCTAGAGAACAGAATCAGTGTAAATATATTGAATTTGTATGATAGCTTAAACAAAAGAAGAAAATGCTGATTAGATCTACAAGCATTTTGTCACAAGCACTTTCCCTATTTCTAACAATGTTTTCCAAAGCCTTTATCTTATCAAACAGCATCATAAGGCGTCATTATGTGGGAATGGGTTAACTGCCAAACGATAACAGCATAACAATCAACTGACTGAAGAGCCAGACCTTTACTGGGCCTTATAATTTACCCAGATATTGTTGCTTAAGTTCCAAAATGTCCTAAAACATAGCTTAATCATTTGAGCTGTGGTTTCAACATTGGCAAATGATTGAAGAAAATAAAAAGAATAGCGAACAATTTTCGCGCCAATTTGTGCTAAAAATAGATTTCTGATGGGAAAACCCCCAACAACGCTTGCCGGGTACCAGTCTAATATTTTGTTTATCGGTCATGAATCGGACAATTTTTTCGTAACAGTGTTAGCGAAAAATTATCATTTTCAAGCGAGATATTAGTCGATCGTAGATAATGCAGGCGGGAACTAAAACTACGAAACATTGCGCATATTCAACATGCAACATTGATTCCAGATACGGAGACAGACCAGAAATGACAAGCGTTTTTTCTTGAGGTTCCACAGCAGCTTAACCAGAAAAAACATCGAAAAGTGTGAAAGTAAAGTAGCTATGATCATGAAACTTCGCGGGTAGATAGATCTCACCAAGGAGAAGTGCAACGTACAAGGAGCGTAACTCTACTTTGCTTATTTTGTGAGTTATTGCCCTCTGTTATAGTGGAAGCATGTGGGGGTATCATGACAAATCACATTCAGCGACAAATTCTAATTTTTTTTTTCTAGATTAATCATTTCCCAAACAAGACCGGTTTTGTCGTCCCTAACAGAAAATTATTGAATAAACATTGATGCAGAAGAAGAAAATGACGATCGATCAGATTTAAAAGACCTGCACAGCAGACAAAATGAGATTGAATAACTTCTTTGGATATTGATGATCATTTTACTTTTGCCTCGATGTTTTCTCTGTCATAAAACACTAAAAGTATTCACATCCGTTTTGTCGTCTGCAGACTTTTTTCAATTTGGCCCAACATGACATTTTGTCGTTTTGGAAAGGGTAAGCGAGTAGCACGAGCGACACGACGAAGCTAAGGTAGGACCGTATGTGTAAACATTACTTGTCAAATGGTTATTTCATAGTTACCTAGCTTAAAAAGTACATGACAGTGCAGCAACCTTCTCAACTCTGAATTATAATGTTTCTAAACAAATGATTACGGCAATCCAGCTCTTAGAACGTCATCTTCAGCAAGTTGAACCGTGGAAAAACTTCGCGATGTTCACAGCCATATTTGTACGATAGAGGATTCCCAATCTATTTTTAGACCAGTGAGGCGTGACGATGACGTATTTGTTCAACAAAAAAACCGAGTCCTATTAGATCTCCATACCCCTCTTTTGTATGGCAAGATGTAAATCGTTTATGACATTCTAAAGTATTTTTAACATCCTTCAGTAATTTGATAAGATTTTATGAGACAAAAACTTATGTTGCACAGTTCAGTGGTTATGAATGCGTAACTTTTGTATTTTTTATGGAAACAAAATCTGGGCCTTTCCAAAATTTATATAATGGTGACCAAATTTAAACCTCTTCCACAACCAAGTCCTGGCCCCAGTTTCTCGAAAATCCTTAAGTACATACTCATGAGAACATGCTCAACTTAAAAAAATACTCGCCAACACTGAAGCGTATTCAATTGAAGATCACTAGGATTTTGCGCCATTTGAGCACGGTGCTCAGATTTGAGTCTGAGGACGAACTTGAGAAACCAGGCCTGGTAAACTTAAATAAATGAGGTCTTTTATATAAAAGACTGGAGAAAGAATACAGACAAGAGAAGAAAATGCTCAGATAACTTGGGAAAATATCAAAGAAAAGGAAGAATAGATGACCATATACAATTTTCATTCTGAGAGTTGGATGATTTTTGTCGTCCGCAACACCTTTGAAATTTGATCATTCTTGAATTTTAATGTTTTGAAATAAAATGTTAAAACAAGAGGACCATGATGGTCCTATATCGCTCACCTGAACCAAAATGATATAAGCAACACTTTTCTTCATTTCAACAAGAGCTGTCCGAAGACAGCGCGCTCGACTTTCTAAGTTGCTTAGTATAAAGGGGGCATAACTCCAAATAGAGTGGTCCCAGGGTCATGGGCCCTGATAGTAAGGTAGAGGGTGTGATGGTGAATAAGTATTCCAAGTTTGGGTTGAATCCCTTTGATAGTACGGAAGTTATTGATGTTTGATAAAACTTTAACCTTGGTTGCAACGCCAACGCCGACGCCAACGCCAACGCCGACGCCCGGGTGACAGTATAAGCTCTCATTTTCTTCGAAAAGTCGAGCTAAAAAATATTTATGACTTTAAGACTGAAAACGAACTTATGGTCAATAACATTGTGAAAATCGAACTCATCCAAGATTTCATCGTGCCCAACATTGTGTCCAAGATTTGTCTTGTTTGATAAATAATTGTAGATTCTGGAGTATAAACAAGGTCGAAAACAGCCGAAAACAGCAATTTTGTCAAATTCAAGGGCACATAACTCTCGACTTTCTAGTCAGATCAGGCTGAAAATCAAACCCATCCGAGATCTTATGATATCCAACATTGTGTCCAAGATTTGTCTTAATTGATAAATAATAGTAGATTATAGAGTGTAAACAATGTCAAAAACAGCCGAAATCGGCAATTTTATCAAATTCAAGGGCACATAACTCTCCATTTTTTTTATCAGATTGGACTGAAAATCAAACTTATCCAAGATCTTATGGTCTCAAACATTGTGTTCAAGTTTTGTCTTAATTGATAGATAATAGTAGATTATAGAGTGTAAACAATGTCAAAAACAGCCGAAATCGGCAATTTTATCAAATTCAAGGGCACATAACTCTCACCTTTCTGGTCAGATCAGACTGAAAATCAAACTCATATGAGATCTTATGGTCTCCAACCTTGTGTCAAAGATTTGTCTTGATTGGTCAAAAATTGTAGATTCTAGAGTGTAAATAAGGTCAAAAACAGTCAAAAACGGCAATTTTGTCAAATTCAAGGGCTCATAACTCTCATCTTTCTGATCAGATAAGACTGAAAATCAAACTCATCCCAGATCTTATGTTCCCCAATATTGTGTCCTAGTTTTGGATTGATTGATCAATAATTGTAGATTCTAGAGTGTAAACATCGTCGAAAACAGCACAAAATGACAATTTTGTCAAATTCAAGGGCAAGTAACTCTCGACTTTCTGATCAGATCAGACTGAAAATCATACTCATCCGAGATCTCATGGTACCAAACATTGTGTCAAAGTTTTGTCTTGATTGATGAATAATTGTAGATTCTATAGTGTAAACAAGGTCAAAAACAGCCGAAAATGGCAATTTTGTCAAATTCAATGGCACATAACTCTTGTCTTTCTGGTCAGATCAGACTGAAAATCGAACTCATCCGAGATCTTATGGTCTGCAATGTTATGTCCAAGATTTGTCTTGATTGATCAATAATTGTAGATGCTAGAGTGTAAACAGGGGTCGAGATTCCCTCAAGTCCGACGGTCCGAGACCACTTAATTTTCGGTCGGACCTGCTGATAATTTTAACAGCAGACCCGCCTGACCAGTGACCAGTTGATTTTTTTGCATCTAATAACGAAATATTTTGTTTATTAATAGTCATTCTTCACATTATCGGGTGGTCTTCACATCAAAATGTTAAACTAGACATTTAGATCGATACATACTTTCCCAAATACTGGGATACAGGGGCAGTTGCAAAGTGAAAGTAGAAATGTTCAAATCTCGGCAAAAGTGAGAGAACATTGAGAATTAATCGAACATATTTAAACACTATTTCTTATAAGAAACAGATTCCATCATTAATGATCCTAAAATATTGTTACTTGAATAGTAATAAGTATTATTTAATCAGTTAAAACTTATTGTGCCGGTATATTAGTTTTGAATATATAAATAATTGAACTGTTTAACCGCATCATTTCTAAGAACATTATTCTGGTCGTACTTGCCTTACAAAATAAAACATACCATAAATAAAAACAGTAACAGTTGTAATTGGTTTTCGCAGATTTCGATCTTCGATTAAAACGAACCAAAACAGCAAAATTATGAAATAAGTTATAGGCTTTTGAAAATGCTTACATCCCTTATTCCTTCAGCTACACTTGTTTGGTGGGGGATGCCAACTCAGCTAACCTTTATTTTCTTAGTTTCAGTTCATGTTTTAGTTTGAGTGACTTACTGAAGGGTTTGTTGACAGTTCTTAGAAAGGATTACATTGTTTTCGCTGGCAACTGCTACAGAACAAGCCCTTGTTTTAATATTAGGATCTATTTGAAAAGTCTTTGAAAAACATTGAGACAAAGAAGAATCAGCATCAATTATGTTTTGCTGCATTTTTCTTATAAATGCATAGTTTTAATTTTTTCAGCTTGGGAGAGTATGAAATCTTTAAATCATCTAATTATTGCTATCGAAGAATAGAGAGCCTAATTTTATGTCTCACTCTGATGAAACTGTTAATCCATTTTTGAGAAAACAAAGCAGCTCCCCAATTTTGCTTTGTAACATGTATACCCATTCCCCCAAACTATAAGAAAGCACAATGTATGATGAAACTATTCATTTTCGTTTATTTCGGTGGGGTGGGGGTTGGACCTGTTAGGTTTATGGGGGACCTGTTGATTTTCTTAGTTACTGGTCCTGTGGACCAGTAGCATTTCGGAGGGAGTGTAGACCCCTGGTAAACAGTGTCAAAACTAAGTATTTTTCGCATTCAAGGGCAGATAACTCCTGACTTTCTAGTTCGATCTGACCCATAATCGAACTCCTCCGAGATCTTATGGCCATACATGTTTTGACCAAGTTTGGTCAAGATTGGCTTATATTTGTAGATGCTAGAGTGTAAACACGAACTTGTGGACGGACGGACGGACGGACGGACGGACAGACAGACAGACAGACAGACAGACGGACGACGGACAAAAAGTGACCACAATAGCTCACCTTGAGCACTTCGTGCTCAGGTGAGCTAATAAGGAAAGCAATAAAATAAGTTATCCATGACAAAGTGATAATATTACAATTCATAACGTACCCGCATTCCCCATTATATTTCAATTTTCATAGTTTTATGTGACATATCACCATGACGATTTTATCACCGTTTTACTTTTTGCTCCATTTGAGATGAAAATTTTCTGAAATGGGTATAAAACAGCTCTCAATTTATGCTATCAAAGAGAACAGTTTTCTTTTTTTTCTATCTTTTTTCCTTTCAGACCTATATGCATTCAGTTTATCATTGCCTTTTTCTGCTAGTTTGTCATAATTATCTCCCTTCCACCATTCAGAGACTTCTAAGATAATAGAGATAAATTGTGTGCTAAAAATAGTCTGGTTTTCGCATTGCAAAATCATCAGTGTTGACTAGTTTTGACTTTTCTTCTTTCGTCTCAATGTTTTCCCAAGACATTTTAAAAGTGTAAATTTTGTATTCAAGGCATCAGTCTCGAAAGAGTCATTGTTTAAGAAAATGTTTTCTTTCCTAAACAACAAAATTCTAGATATATCCAAATTGAAAGGTGTAGGCCTAAATTGCAGATCTTAAAATGAATGCTACACATTATTCAAAAATTTCAATTGATATGGCCAGAAAGCATTTGGGTAAAAGGAGAAAATGATGGTTATTAGCATAAAATGTTTTTTTAGAACATTGCATTTTGAGTTCATCTGAACCAGACACATTATTTTTTGTCAAAATAAGTTGAAAGATCTCTAGGAGAAATGTATACATTACTGGTGTAATTATAAGCTTAAAGAAATTTACAAAACATATTATCGTCATGGCCCAGCGACAAACAAAGAATGCGCGGAGTCGATTATTGAACAAAGTTAAATAGCGGAACATGGATCATCAATAGGCAGAAAATAAATGGGCCGGGATCTCGAGAAAGGGACCCACGGTTCTCCTTAAAAGGTCGCAGAGTTCTCTACAGAATTTTGAGAAGCTGTGTTTGAAAAGAATCAGTTTAACCTTCATAACAAACTTCAACATTATTGGAAAAGAGGAAATTGCTCTAAATGAGCAATTTCTTCTTTTCTCAAAATGTTTGATTTATCTGTTTTCGGTATGAAATACATGTACCCGGTACCTGAAAACCTCATAATATTTAGTGAAAAATTTAAAACAATTAAATTGTTTAGGGGAATTACACTGCGTTTCCAGATCAGCATTATGGTCAACTGCAGTCCAAAAAGATCCATTCTGCTAACAATTACAGTTGCTACAGCCAATAAAGAAGCAATTAGAGAATTATGCATATGCACAGGCTGATCTTGATCCATGTTGATCTCAAATACCATATGGGACCTTTTTCCAAATCCCGGCTAAAAGTCATTGTGCGACAAAATACATAGCTTGATGTTTTTTGCAGTGTTATACCCCTTGAAATCTATTTAAAACCGGCCAAGCGTAGTTTAAACTGTGAAACTTAACGTCTTAACTCGTTCCAATGGACTACCCACGGACACTAACGACTTGTTCGAGACTTTCACCTCTGACTTGTGATTTTGTTCGAGCGACGTCGCGGAAACTGCTTTTCAATCGAAGCGAAAAATGTGTAGCGACTCGTGTACGACCTCAGTACTTGGAAGATTGGGTTCACTGGCCTTGGACAAAACGGATACTTGTATTCAAGTATTTGATAATTAGTGGGTTAAAAATGTTTGAAACTGTCCCTTCATTGTAACAGAGTTCAATTTAACCCAAACTCTTTCCTAAAGTAATCAACAAAATTTTTAATAGATAGGGACACACTTGAAAGAAGTTGCAAACAAATTAGTGACCTAAAGCTTAGAATTGATATGAAATAATGGCATTTCTGTATAATGAGGAAAAAGGAGAAAATACAGATTGTCAACATTCTTTTCTTTTCACTTAGTCTATTAGCTATTTACTTTTTTATCCCACTAGTCAATAAAAGGAAATTATTGGCAAAAAAGTCAATAATCTATGATTGATTTTGAAACAAGACATTTTTTGAGATCTTTGTAGTATATGTACTGCACTTATGAACATGATGATCTCTTTGTCTATTATCTACCAAAGCGAAACCAATCCCCATGATAAGCAAAAGCTATTGATGCTTTCCCAAACATATAAATTTTCAGCAATTCCAACCATTCAAATGTACTGATACGGATTACAATTCGGAGTGTTTATAATAATCAAACAACTTCTGTACAATAAAGCTCAGAAAATATTTAGGGAAAAGAAGACATTTCTAATAATCAGCAATGTCTTCTTTTCTCTCAATGTTTTCCCAAACTATATTATCTTCTTGGGATTTCAAAAACACTTGTCTTGTTTGGGAAAGAGTTAATTCAAAGTCTGTTCTTTCAATAATGAGTGATAAAGGGATAAAAAAGATTAGAATCTACTGACTTTTGCATGGTCTGCCACCCTTCTATAGATATATACTGAAACAAAAAAGAAACACAACTTCATTTTCAATTCCTTCTTACGCAAAGACATCAAATCAGATGAAAACAAAACTTAATACATTTAAAGCAATAACATTTCACCTTGTAAAGTTCACAAAATCTTGTTGGTAGTCAATTTCATTAGTAAGAAAACACCCAGTTTAAACCGAGCGTCAACACAATACGACAAAAAAAATTGGACGGAGGTCGAAAAAAACAATCTGTTTCGTTCAAGTTTGTCCGATATTTGAATGTTGTAAAGTCCATACGAGTTATTAGCGGTCTCCGTTGCAGTCTTAAACCTATCCCGTAGGTGGGGTTAACGTTATTATTCGGTCCTGTCTTGACGTCATATCTCTTGCACGCCTGCCTCGTGCTCAATCGGTTGTGATCCAATTGAGAGCCAACAACGTAAACAGTCAAAAATGTGTCGATTTTTTGCCCCATCAGTGTCTTGCGACAATATTTTGAACCTTTCCCACCAACAACATCTGAACTGCAGTTAGGCCCTGGTTTTGGCCTAGCATTGCTATGTGTAGCGTAGTGAAGAGTGTGTGTACGCTTTGGCGTCTTCTTTGTCTATGTTCTAGCTTGTGTTTGATGAAAATTTGTTTTGATAGTAGTCATCTAGAAAACACGGCAGGGGATAATCAGTTTTTAACAATTTACCATGTATCACGTGATGAATGTACGACATCTGAAGAAAATGGCACTATATTTATGCGTATGCATGCAGGTATCAAAAATGTACTCAACAGCCATCAAAAACATATTTTGTCGAAAATATTATGAAAAATTGGGGTTGCGTATCTTTTTTGTCCTAGTATAGAATAATTTCTGCATTCTTAATTTATGAGAGTTTACCAGGTTGACCTGCAGATTAGTCTGGTGATATCTTATTCATGAATTTATCTAGGTTCATGCAAAATGTTGTTGTTTTCTGCAGACAGAGAAACTTTTACGGAAATAATGCTATAATACTGACATCCATTTTGGTAATGAGTTAACCCTTTCCCAAACAGCAAAATTATAGGGTGAACCACTTCAAAAATGCCACAAATGACAAAATGGATGTTATTAAAGATAGAATTTGTGTAAAATATGGCACAGGAAATATTGAGGCAAAAGGAGAAACTGCTGGTTATCAGCAGTTTCTTCTTTTGTTTCAATGTTTTCCCAAGCCTTTTCTTTTGGGGACGTCAAAACGAGGTCTTGTTTGGGAAAGGGTTAAACAAAAGCTCATTCTAATAAGCCCCCTTCTCGTGACTATTCTAATATTTCTTGTGATCTTAAATCCTGAACAGGACTTTGACAATGTGTATAAAACGAATACATAACTTATGGTTGAATTTAGGATGAAAAGAAACTCTTTAAAATGTGTGTAAAATTTCATTCAATATCGAAATACAAAACCAAAGTTCTCGATAATTGTAATGAAAGTGAATAAATGATCCAAAATTAATGTTACAACACCATTCTACTTCATAATAAATAGTAACTACTTAATTATACACAAAAAAATTATTTGTAACTTTATTTCAACAACATCCATTATTTAGGGGTAACCCGGACCTGTTAACAAAATCAAAATTTTCAAATTATTAAATTATTAAATCAACATTTTCAAATTATTGAATTATTAAATCAAAATTTTCAAATTATAACATCATAATCAGTTATCAGCAAAATTCTGTGTAGAAAATAAAAGAAAAACACTTTTTAATGGGAATCTGGCAATTTTACCTATGGCAATTTTACCTATGGCAAATTTACCATTTTGGGTATGGCTAATTTACCTATGGCTAATTTACCTATGGCAATTTTGCATATGGCAATTTTACCTCTGGCATTTTTACCGCATACCGTTCAAAACATTATTGGAAGAGACGAAAATGACCACAAAGAAATATCATTCTTAAATTTATCAATTTAATTTTCGATTTATAATGAAATTGAAGATGACTGTGGCGGAGAGATCTTGTTCGCGGGGCGGAAAACCCCGTGGGAACCCATAGCCTTGCTGGCTGCAGCTAACATGATATTAAGCAAGTAGGACCCAAACCACATGTGGCGCCACCACATGCCCCTACTGCACCCCAACACCCATTGGGGTAATGCATTGAGGGAACCCCGGTCCTATGACAATTTTTTCGTGCAAATTCAGTTTTTTTTCCAAGTGTAATTTACTCGACCCCCCCCCCCTCCAAACACAAATGTCCAATAAACTGGGCTGTTTGCTAGAAATAGTCTGTTTTAATATTGATAAAAACCAACCTAATGAACTAACAATTCTATATTAAGAGACTGGGCTTTCTGTCCTATGTTGAGTAGACTTTTGTCCTGTGGGGCTTACCGGTATGTCAGTTTTTGTCTCATTGGGCTTTTGCCCTACACTCTTTCAAATGACAAGATATTGGATGTAAACAAGTTAAAAAGACTTTAAGATGAGCAAATCATTGCTATGTAGCATGCATATTTAGAGCATAATGCTGCATGGGCGGTTCTAGAGGGGGGGGAGGGTCAGCGGGGTCCGGACCGCCCCTAGCATTGACAGAAAATTAAATTTTGACTATATAAATTTAGTGTAATGATACATATTTATTACATTTTAAGCCATAATTTGAGCTTGGACCCCCCCCCTGGAAAAAAATCTTGGGCTTAATTGGACCCCCCCTTGGAAAAAATTCCTGGATCCGCCCTTGTGCTGTACACCATGTCTACAGAAGGTCTTGTTTGGCAAAGGGTTATATCAGTTTCCAGATAATCACAGATAACAGTGAATGGTCACAGGTGGTGATTTCTGTCATTAGCAGCATCCAACGGTTACCATGGTAACGTATATCAATAATTGAAGCGTTACCGTGACAACATGTAAGCTGGTCACACTTCACAGTGGTGCGGTTTCCAGGGGATTGTGCACAACTATAGTAATCAAGGGTTTAGAGCAAAACAGATGTAAGTGCATTAACCCTTCCCAAAACGACAATAGCTTTAACCCTTTCCCAAACAAGACCTGGTTTTGATGTCCCTAATAGAATATGTTTTGGAAAACATTGAGACAAAAGAAGAAACTGCTGATAACCAGCAGTTTCTCCTTTTGTCTCAATATTTTCTATGCCATAATTTACACAAATCATGTCTGTATCATTATCAATTTTGTCATCTGCAGCAGCTTTCAAATTGGATTACCCTAAAATTAGGTCGTTTGGGAAATGATTAATTAATCAAAATTTAGGGAGTTGACTAGGCTACAAAGGCAACCACTTCCCAAACAACTGGAAATTGGACTGCTCTGAAGTTACTGAAGATGACAAAATATGAGTTAATACATAAGATTTGTAAAGATAGGTTTTTTGTACAATCAAGTATAGAAATTTTGACTCAAACAGAGAAAATGATGATTTTCTTCTTCTGCTTCGATGATATCATTAGCCTTTCTTTGAGCCCCAATGTGTGGGAATGGGTTAATTTTGCATGGCTAGCACTGTGCAACTGCTTGGAAAATAGTGGCAATTATCATCTATTTACAACAGTGTTTCACTAGCCGACCCAGGAATTCAACACTTATATGACAGTGATCCGTGATAACCCAAACTGTGAAACAGTGATGGAAAAATCAATGAGTCAGCTGTCACACTATAACAAGAGAGTCATTATGATTACAATGCAGGCACATAGGAACAGGGTTTGGCTAGGGAGACCCTCCCCCCCCCCCCCCCAAGTTGGCCAAAAATGCCAAATTTTCTTTATTTCACACTGAAAATTTAGGGAAAATCCAATTTAGCCCCCTGCCTCCCCCAATATTCAGACTTAGGGGCTTAAATTGAGCCAACCAAATATGAAATTGCTTCCTACAGGCCTGCAATTCTCTACCATATCTAAAAAGTTCATTTTACCCATTACCAAACGGCAAACTTTTAGACTCCTCCAAATTCAAAGATGTTAATGTTGCAGACAACAATTTCAAGTGAATGAAATTTTACAATTTTTGTTCTTTTTGTGTAGAAAATATTGTGAGAAATAAAGAAATTGCTTGTAACAAGCAATTTCTTCATTTTTCACAATGTTTTCCAAAGCCATTATCTTGTGGGGAGTGAAAAAGAGTCGCTGTGTAGTAATGGGTTAATACAATAAGTTGTCTTTTACCAAGACAAATCAGAATCATTTCATCAGCACCAGGTCATAAGTTGGAAGAAGCTTTGAAGGAAAAGGAGAAAATACAGGCTATCACAATCTTCTTCTTTTTCTTTCATCCTTTCAAAACCTGTTTCCATTTAGAATTAAGAAAGAAAGAACATAATGCCGATTAAAAGCATTTCCTCTATTTCCCCAAAATGTTTGAAAGTTTAATTCCATGATGTCATCATCAGCATTCATTGTTTAATCATTTCCCTAATCACGACATTTTCGGCTTTTCGATTCTAAAGGCTACTGAAGACAAAAAATCTTCTTCTTTTGCCTACATGTTTTCCCAAGCCTTTTCTTTTCAGGACATCAAAGCCAGGTCTTAATTGGAAATTATGGCTCATAAAATTTAATTTAATTTTGTCAATTTATCGACAGAACAATATCAAACATGATTGCAGTACTTACTCTTTCAAAATGAACAAAGCACTAGAACAGTCTACAAATTACAACTATTGCATTAAACAATTGAAACAATTGAAACAATATAAAATTATAAAGCATGAAAATAAATCAAACTAAAAAATGGAAATCTTTCTTACCTCTTATTCTTGCCGATAATTGCTAACACAAAGTAGACTAATGCAGACTAATTTGTAATAAACTATCAAACTATTAAGCATGGAAGTTCCCTCGTTCTAACACACTATTGTAGGTTGCCTTAGAGCGTGAAATAAGCACAGCGATAAGTCAGACCCATATAAAATTGCCTGCCGTATTATTGACCGAAAATGTCACGCTCAACGACTCTAAATAAATAGACAAATTGCAAGTAGAATACGGTATCACGGTTAGGGGGATTTAGCCAGATATCATTTTGTTAAAACAAGGGGCGGAAACACAGTATTTTTATCAGTTTATCCTTTCCCAAACAAGAAATGGTTTTGACTTCCCTTCCAGAAATGGATAGGGAAAATAGTGAGACAAAAGATGAAAATGCTGGTTACCAGCATTTTCTTCTTTTGTCTCAATATTTTCTGAGCTATATTGTATACAACTGTTCACATAATCAACATTCATTTTATCATCTGCAGCATCATTGATATTCGAACATTATTAACTTTTGCCATTTGGGAAAGGATTCCCAACTCGGTGACAAAATGATGTAATACATTTTCACTTGATAAGCTGAGCTAAGGCTTTATGCTTTCAATAATAATCAAGTCACTAAAGGTTATCGCCAAGAGTGTGTCGGTGAAAAATTTATTCTGCATGAATAAGAACCTTAGTTCATGCATGCTTTAAAACATGAACTAACACTTAAAAGTTTCGGAGAAGAAACAGTCTTCATCTTACCCAAAGGACAAAACTTCAGGGTGGTCCAATTTGAAAACTTCTTCAGATGACAAAATTTATGCTGATAATGATAGGATTTGTGCAAAATATAGCATAGAAAATTTTGAGACAAAAGGAGAAAATGCTGGTTGTCAGCATTTTCTTTTTTAGACTCAATGTTTTCCCAAGCCTTTTCTAGGAATGTTAAGACAATCATGTTTTTTTTTAATTTTCTGATGTAAAAAAATTTGGAATGTTCTCTTTTCATGCTATGATATCTAAGTATCTTGCATTTTGAAATATTTTTTGGGTCATCTGCAGCAACTTTGAAATTCAACGATTCTTAAATTGTGTCATTTCCGAAAGAAAAATGACAATCCAGTCATCGCTCACTATAATTAACCCATTCGAAAACATTTTTTTCAACTTGTCGAAATTCAAAGAAAGTGCAGATAACAATGTAAAGAGAATGAGATCTTACATTGTTTGTCTTTATGGATAGAAAACATTGTGGGAAATAAAGAAATTGCTTATCACAAGCAGTTTCTTCATTTTCCACCATATTTTCCTAAATCGTTATCTTGCGGGGCATCAAAAAGCATCATTATGCTTGGAAAGGTGAATGAGATTCATAAAGATCTTACCAGTCGAATCAAGCCAGAGTATATCTCTTCAAGACATTCTTTCCACCAAAAGCATAATAATGCAGTCATCTGTAAAACAGAGAAAAAGAAATTATGATTAATTAACCCTTTCCCAAACAACAAAATTTTAGGGTGTTCCAGATCAAAAGCTGATGTACGGTAGACACCAATATTGATATCAAATAGGAAGGAATTTGTGAAGAATATAACGCATAAAACATTGAGACAAAAGGAGAAACTGCTGGTTATCAGCAGTTTCTTCTTTTGATTCAATATTTTCCCAAGCCCTTTCTATTAGGGACGTCAAAACCAGGTCTTGTTTGGGAAAGGGTTAAGGTATAATACCCATAATGTGGCCATTTTGAGATTCATAAAACATCGGATTTTTTGAGCTGTTTTGTTATGTATACAAAACTATTATAGAAATTTCCACGGCTGAATGTTTTGTACATAGCCCGAATAATTCTGTTGTCGCAAATCTCATTGGGTTGGACTACCTTAAGCATTTGACATGTAGAGACGAAAACTTAACCCTTTCCCGAACGACGAATTTTTAGGGGGATCCATTCAAAAGCTGTTGAAGACAACAAAATGAATGTTGATCATGATTTGTGTATGATATAGTATAGAAAACATTGAGACAAAAGGAGAAACTGCTGGTTATCAGCAGTTTCTTCTTTTGTTTCAATGTTTTCCCAAGCCTGTTCTATTAGGGACGTCAAAACCAGGTCTTGTTTGGGAAAGGATTAAACAGAATTTAGAGTCCCTATTTTGCTGGCAAATTATATTTTCTTCTTTTGCTTCAATACTTTCCAAAAGTCTTTCTATTTGGTGTGTATGAAAATGTGTCTTTGGTTGGAAAAGCAATATGGTTTGTTAAGTTATAGTCTACTCAAATTAACCCAGGACATCTTGATTTTTGTCAATTAAGTCCGTTAGTTGAGCGTTGTAAGAAAACATTGCCGAAACGAGGTCATTACATATGCACATTACAGATGTCTCGGGTTAATCTTGCTGGACTATAAGCTATAGTATTCAATTGTGTACTTGTCGTGAGCCGTGTGCGATTTAGGCTGGTAGAGCTCTTCTGGAAGAGAGTGGTTCCCGCCTCTGATACACTATGCTGTAGAAAAAATACTACGTAGTGTGTCAGAGGCGGGAACCAGACTAGCTCTACCTCTTCCAGAAGACCACTTCTGGCCTAAATCGCAAGCGGCTCTTGTTTCGCACAAATCCTTCTATGTATTTTTTTCCTTAGCCTTATTCAGGAAGTGTTTAAAGTGTTGAATTTTATCGAGCCGGAAGGAAATACAAGAGGCCCAGAGGGCCTTATCGGTCACCTGAATCAAATGAGCAGAAACAGTTAAGGAAAATGTTAAAAATTTTAACTAATAGCGCAGCCCCCAGCACCACCATTTCTAGACAGTCTTTTTTCTCTTGTACAAACTTATTTAAAGACTCAAATACCAAATGTGAATTCAATCCAACAATAGAACATTTCTTAATATGTACCCTATTTACCCCCCTTTTGGCCACTTTTGGGGCCCCAAAGGGAGATAACACCATGATTTGTAAAAATCTGAAGCGGCTTCCCAAAGGGAAGCTTCCTGCCAAGTTTGGTAGAAATCTGTCTAATGGTTCTCAAAAAGAAGTAGAAAATGTTCAAAGTTAAGTAATAATGCAAACCCCTCCCATCCCCCATCCCCAGCACGACCATTTATTGACAGATTTTTTTCTCTTGTACAAACTTTGTAGTCCTTGCCCTAAAGACTTTAACTTCCAAATGTGTATCCAATCCAACAGCCGGTTCATGAGAAGAAGATTTTTTTAAGATGTACCTATTTAACCCCTTTTTGGCCATTTATGGGACCCCAAAGGGAGATAACTCCATGATTTGTACAAAATCTGAAGCTGCTTTCTATTTTAGGATGTTTCCTGCCAAGTTTGGTTGAAATCCGTCCAATGGTTCTTCATAAGAAGTCGAATATGTTAAGTTAACTAATAATGCGACCCCCCTCCCATCCCCCATCCCCAGCACGGCCATTTCTGGACGGATTTTTTTCTCTTGTACAAACTTTGTTGACCTTGCCCTAAAGACTCTAAATACCAAATGTGAATCCAATCCAACTGCCGGTTCATGAGAAGAAGATTTTTTAAGATGTACCCTATTTAACCCCTTTTAGGCCCCTTATGGGGCCCCAAAGGGAGATAACTCCATGATTCGTACAAATCTGAAGCGACTTCCCATGGGGATGCTCCCTGCCAAGTTTGGTTGTAATCCGTCCAATGGTTCTCAAGAAGAAGTCGAAAATGTTAAGTTAACTAATAACGCAACCCCCCCTCCCATCCCCCCTTCCCAGCACAGCCATTTCTAGACGGATTTTTTTCTCTTGTACAAACTTTGTTGTCCTTACCCTAAAGACTCTAATTACCAAATGAGAATCCAATCCAACAACCGGTTCATGAGAAGAAGATTTTTTAAGATGTACCCTATTTTACCCCTTTTAAGCCCCTTATGGGGCCCCAAAGGGAGATAACTCCATGATTCGTACAAATCTGAAGCGGCTTCCCATGGGGATGCTCCCTGCCAAGTTTGGTTGTAATCCGTCCAATGGTTCTCAAAAAGAAGTCGAAAATGTTAAAAGTTAACGCACGACGGACGACGACGGACGAAACACGGTCGCAATAGGTCACCATGACCTTCGGTCAGGTGACCTAATAATGGGAACTATAACTCCCACAAAACTCATGTGAATCATTTGTGAAAAAGTCTTTTGAAAACTTTTAAGGGAAGATCATTGTACATTTTGACACAAAAAAATTGAGGGAATAATTTGCCCCAATATACTCCAAATTCTCTGCCAGTTGGATTGTAAAGAATTGATCTTGGTTTGAAAAGGATAATAAGTACCCATTCAGGACAAGCCATAAAGTGTTTTCTCATCCTGAAAAACTCAAAAGTTAAAAATTTGTCAAAAATTTGTCGTGGTCTTATGTAATAACCATCAGCGTAAAATTTACGATCCCGTTCTAATGCATTATAAATGAAGCATAAAATGAACCCAAGTAGAAACATGTCCAAATTTGATCTCGCTCAGCTTGACTTGGGAAAAATTGTCTCAAGTTTAAATTTCAAATTTAAACCCTTCATATCGTTGGCGTTATTGCAAAACCTTGTAACTCCAGCTTTACTCAAGCTGGAAATACAATGTTTTGCAATAACACTGACAATATACTTAGTACTTTCCATAATATTAATAAGCCCTTCCAAAACCAAACCTGGTTTTGACAACTCTAATAGAATTAAAGGCTTGAGTTTCAAGCATTGAGGCAAGAGAAAATGAGATAAAACCTTTTGCCTCAATATTTCTGTGCCACAAATCTTGCACAGACTTTATCTTAATCAATGCTTATTCATTTTCTACAGCAGCTTTCAAACATAAACAGTCCAAAATTTTGTCTTCTGGCAAAGTGTTAACCCATTACTGCACAGTGACGCCTTTTGACTCCCTAACAAGAAAAGGCTTGGGAAAACATTGTGGAAAATGAAGAAATTGCTTGAGACAAGCAATCTCTTCATTTCCCATGTTTTCTAAACAAAAGCAACAGAAAATGTAAAATTCCATGCACTTGAAGTTGTCGTCTGCAACATCTTTGAATTTGGAACTGTAAAAAATTTTGCTGTCTGGTAATGTGTTAAGCTCAATGAACCCTAATTGCCAATCATTTGACTGTATCAACTCTGGTAAATAATTCAATCAATATGCTAATAGTTTAATCAACTGTTTAATTTATGAATGTAAAACCAACCAATTACAACAGTTTATTATTTTGGCAGCCATGTTTTCTGCAGAAAATTCTCGTATCTAAAAATTTCACTTATAGAGACAAAAGCTTTTTCTTCCTTTGTCTAAATGCTTTCAGTAGCTTTATCTTCTATTAGGTATTAAGTATGTCAAAAACAGGACTTGTTTAAGAACATGAACTCCTGATTAACTTAAGTTTCCCAATCAAATTATCTCCCTTGGCTTGGCTATCAGATACATTACTATGCCTGCAAAATTTTGGTCTGATCCATTTTAAAAAGATATTGCTGACGACAATTTCAAGTAACTAAAATTTTATAATAATAGGTCTTATAGCCAAGTTAGCTGCAAAATGCCCTAAGCTTTAGCATAAATTGATAAAAAGGACATTTTTCAGATCCAAATTGTTTGATGCATGAATGTTGCGCAGCTACTGATTAAACCATCAATGTTCTTCCCCATTAACCCTTTCCCAAACAAGACAAGGTTTTGATGTCCCTGGCAGAAAAGGCTTTGGAATATATTGTGACAAAAGAAGGAAATGCTGATAATCAGCATTTCCTCCTTTTGTCTCAATATTTTCTTGGCTATATCTTACATAATTTTTTTATTGATAAACATCCAGTTTGTTGTCAGCAGCTGCTGCTTTTAAATAAAATCTTTCCAAATTTGTGACATTTGGGAAAGGGATAACCAACACCCAGTGTGCCAGTTTCCACAATATTTGGCAAGAACATGAAAGACAAAGGGCCTGTGTAAAGTCAGACATCATTAACAAAGCAATTGTGAAGTCTAATTGATTTATTAACCCAAATCAATGGGCCATAAAATTGATCTCCTGTTGTCCAGAACCAATCGCCTCATTAGACCTGATTTTCTTCTTCAACCAAAATCCTTTTCTCTGAACTGTAAATTTCCTTCGTGCAGTTTAACCCATTACCAACGACAAAATTTTGGACTTGTCCAAACTCAAAGATGCTGCAGACGACAATTTCAAGTGAATGGAATTGCATATTTTTTGGCCTTTATTGGTAGAAAATATTGTGGGAAAAGCAATTTCTTCATTTACCACAATGTTTTCCAAAGCCTTTATCTTGAAGTGCGTCAAAAAGTATCAATATTTGGGAAAGGGTTAACCCTTTCTCAACTGGCAAAATATGATGGTCCGATCAAATTTTATCCCTTTCCTGAACAAGACATTGTTTGGGGTTCCTAGTAAGAACAGGTTGGGAAAACATTGAGGCAAAAGAAGAAAATGCTCCTGATGGTAAAATATTTTGCCTTAAAGTTTTCCAAAGCTTCTTATCCTTTATTTTGGTTCCAAACTTCCAAATTTCGATTCTGTCTATGTTAGTATAATATGATACTAATAGGTCTACCAAAAACTTCCATTTTAAAGCCACCAATTTTAAAAATAATTCTTCTCTTATCAGCAAGCTAATACCAATATGTTCTCAAAATTGAATGAAAATTTCCCCTACATTCATGGGGCATGGACAGAGCTACAGATAAACAGGGTTAAAGGCTTTTTCAAAATGTTAACTTTCCTTAATTTTTCATCAAACTCTATGTTGTGGGTACTCATTGGAATTGTCTCATCGAGACGATTCAAATGAGTACCCACAACATTGGGTTTGGAATTGAAATAAAAAAGTTAGAAGGTCTTTACTTGTTCTAATCTGTAGCACTAAATGGATTTTCGTTCAAATGAAGCATGGTTACACAGGCATGCTCTGTTAGATAAATAAATCTTGAACATCAAACAAAATTATTTACGTCTTGCTGGTTTGAGTTCGGGCTTTGTCCTGTCCAATCCCTCGGGATTAATGATATAAATGCATGAATAGACACAGTAGAACTAGGGAATGGAAAATCGTAGATAAGCAGAAATGAGTTTTAATGAAACTTAGTAATATAAATTGTCCTGTGACGTTGAATCATGACAAAATTTCAACGAAGCTTTTAGTCCAATTGTCAAAATTCAAACATTAAGTTAATTAAACCTTTCCAAAACAAGACCTGGCCCTGGTTCCTTGAAAAAACTGGAGTATGTACTCATGAGTACATGCTCAATTTCAATGGAATACTCTCCAACGTTGAAGGGTATTCGATTAAAGTACACATGGATTTCATGTGATTTGAGTATGGTGGTCAGATCTGAGCCTAAGAATATACTTAAATATTTACGTGAAATCGGGGTCTCAGGTTTTGATGGTGACCCCTTATTAATCTGGGGTAAAGGAGAAAAGGCATCATGTCCCCTTAATTGCAACTTTTACAAGAAAAATGATCTTTAATAACTTGCTTATGATAAAAGATCTACAAATTCAAGTAAGGCAGTGCAGAAAATGATCAGCCTGAACATATTTTATAGTGTAGTTTGATCATTATAGATTAAGGGCCTCGCATTATTCCCTCCAGTAGCAATGAATTTTGTGCTAAAAATAGATTGGGTTTACTGTTATGTTTTGATTAACCGTCAGTGTTGTTTTTAAATCCCGTAACTACAGCTTGAATCAAGCCGTAGTTAAAAGATTTTATAACAACACCCACGAAATACTATTTCTTTGCCCAAAATTACGTCATGGTTAACTGGATAAAATCGTTCCCTATTATGGCATGGCATAAACTTGTATTCATTGAGGCATAGAATTCCTAATTCTGCTATGCTACACTGGTTCCAACGTTGAATCAATAATCCCTGGCATAAAGCCACTGCCAAACTAATTTGTATACAATTTCTGGCTTCTGCTTATAATATGGTTATTGGGTTCATCCAGTTTGAATATAATGCTTCATTAGCCCTTTCCCAAATGACAATATTTTAGGTTAAATTCCGAATTGAAAGACGCTGCAGATAAAAAAAATCAGATTGAAAACCATTGGATTAGTGTAAAATATAGCATAGAAAATATTGAGGCAAAAGAGGAAACAGCTGCTGGTCATCAGCAGTTTCTTCTTTTGCCTCAATGTTTTCCTAAGCCTATTCTATTAGGGACGTCAAAGCCAGTTCTTGTTTGGGAAAAGGTTAAAGAAAAAGTATTCATTCCCTTCTTGCTTTTAATCCTTTCCAAAACTAGCCAGTGCTACATTTTAAATGTGTAAAACAGACAGCATAATAAAGAAAACTTTGAGAGAAAAGAAGAAAATGATGATCAGCAGACCCCGGCTAGATCTAGTATAATTATATATTGATTTTTGGTAAACATTTCCTGCACTGTAAATTACAGTTATAAATTCTGTTTTCTTAATATTTGAAAGCTTTTAAGTCAAATCAGTCTTAACTTTTTCCCAAACAGGACATGGTTTTGATGCGCCTTTTAGAAAAGAATTATAGGAAAATATTGAGGCAAAAGAAGATTATGTTGATGATCACATAAAATTCCAGTAAAGTAAAGGAACTAAGCAGAGCTAAGTATAATACACCAGTGAAGCATTATATATGGTCCAGTTTACAAGTATGGCTGACAGATTAGCAGAATAACAGTTAGACTTACTAACTTCTGCCATGCAACTAGATCTAAATGTACTGTCACTGATATTGAAAATCTACATCTCTATACATGAAAATACAAAAGCAACAAAAATCTTTTACTCACAGAAAATTCCAATAAGGCAGCCGAACCAAAACCAAGACCCAAGGCCGAGTTCTACACAAGTGAAGCGATAAATTTAGCCCTTACACTCCAGTCCAGTGTAGTGAAGTATGGCTGACTGGTTACCGTTATCAGTTGAATGACTCCAGCTGGGTTACAGTTATTTATCAATACTAGAGGCTTCCTATGGGGGGATTTATTTAGGTCCTTATCAAATAAATATAGTTGGTGTTATTCCAAAACCTTGTAAGCAGACGACCAAGTAAAAGATACAGAGCTGAGCACCAAAATTGTATATCATTGTCTCGAAGCATGTAGGAAAAAGGAGAATTTTTTTTTTGTACACCAGTTTGCTGTCCGAAACCCTTTTGATATTGGACTAGCCTAAATTAGGCATGTTGTATGTGAAAGGGCCATCTCAGGTAGTTATCAATGCCAGCTAGCCTAGAGAGGGCTTCTGTGGGGGACTTACTCGCCCCTTATCAAATCAACCCTTCCCCAAATATACCAGGTTTTGCCTTAGGTACCTCATAGAAAAAGCTAGGGTGAACATTGGGGCAAAAGAAGAAATGGTGATAATCAGCACTTTCTCCTTATGCTTCAATACTTTTCTGGGCTAAATTACACACAAATCCTCTGTTTATCAACATCCATTTTGTCATCTGCAACTGAAACAGTCCAAAATTTAAGTTGTTTGGGAAAGGGTTAAACCATACCTTAACTTATCCCTTGTTATCAAAAAGTCAATAAACACCGTGAAACAGGGCTTCATGGGGCGTTCTAGCCCAGTTATTTATGGATTTTGTAAATCAATCAACCAATGCCATCATAAAACAAAGAAAATCACAGAAAACTGCAACAATTAGAATTAACCCTTTCCCAAACTACTATTACTAGCTCTGTTTTTTAATGCGCCCCTCCCCCCTTTTCCTGAGATGTTCAATAGGGATTGATTTTATGAGTAGATTGTGCTGAAATTAGATTGGTTTATAGATCTATAATACAGAAGGAATTTTTGTTATTGTGTTTGTCCGATTCTATGTCACTGTTAACAAATTTTGGCATAGTGACGCCTTTTGACACCATCATAAGAAAAGGTTTGGAAAAAAATTGTGGAAAATGAAGAAATTGCTTGTGACAAGCAATTTCTTCATTTTCCACAATGTTTTCTAATCCAAAATGGAAATATTTTGAAATTTCATCAACTTTAGATTGTCGTCTGCAACATCTTTCAAAATTGGAACAGTCCAAAATTTTGCGGTCTGGTAATGGGCTAACTTGATAAACCTGATGCCTATCAGAAATCTTTGAGAGAGAAGACCTGTCTAATCAGGATCTATGCATCTGTCTGGCTGTTAGTGAATGTGAGTGAATATACACAGGCTGATCTGGATCCATTTTGGTCGCATATGCCAACAAAAAGGGTATTTTCCAGATCCAAACTAAATGTTTCTTGATTGAAAAAGAATTACAAGTAAGGTAGATTGCACAAATTTTCAAAGCATCTAAGGGAGACTATCCTGGAAGATTAGAAGTAAAACACGGGTGATGTACCTTTTTCTTCAAATTCTTCCTATTTTGCAATGGTTCTTTAATTGAAATTCATCAGCGACCATTACTTAAAATAAGTAATTGTTCTTGTCAAATTGTCTCATGCAGTCAACCCAAACATATAATGGAATCAGCAGAAACCATGGTAAGAAAAATATGCATTTACAGTATTTTTGCAATGACATTTTGAAACTTGCTGTTTAATGAAGTACTGGAAATTAAAAATTACTGCTATGAAATTCTGTTCAAAACTTGATAATGAAGGAGGATAAATACAGTGCACTCCGTGTATAACGAGATCACCGGGGCATCGATCGATGTCTCGTTATAGCCATGTCTCGCTAAAGCCGAGTTAGAACAGAATGCGAGAAAAATGTTCATTTCGAGGGCTTGGTGCAAAACTATTGTAACTACATTTTGTAAAATTTTACAGGAGAGGGAAAAAACTTATTGATTTTCTCAAAGTTAAAGAGGAAAAATGTTTTTAAAATTCTAAATATCTTTTTAAGTATACAGAATTGAAACATAATATTAGAACACATGATGTATTCCTTCCTAAAAATTCAGAAAATGCAAAAAAGTGAATTTCTGAAAAATATGTAGTTACAATAGTTTTGCACTGAGCCCTCGATTTGCCCATGTCTACTTTCGCTTTCACAGGAAGTTTACAAAGGAACATTTATAACCTCCTTTTTAGAGAGTATAAAGATAGATAACTCTTGATATTTTAATACACACCACTAAAAGTAAAATACGAACATTACACTGTACAGTTTATATATGCGTTAAAAATAAAAATGTATTTGTCCATCATAAAATATCTATTTGAATAAAAAAAAAAAATAAAAAAAAATAAAAAAACACTGTGATTTTTCATTGTTTTTGAGGTAAATCCCTCTTCTATTCCATTCATGATTTCAAATTTCAACTCTAAGGAAATAGCATTCGACATTTTAGTAGTGTGTCTCGTATTTTCCAAATTGCAAATTATTGACCACATTTCCATGATTAAAGCCCTGAGCACAAACAAACCTTGCAAATCGTCGATGTTAGTACAAATGCTCATAACTCCAGCTGAATTACAGTCTGAGTTACAATGTTTTTCAATAACACATTGACGATTTGACAATAGGTAGATCGGAAGGTGTTAATCTGATAGCCTAATTGATCGATAATAACCTTGAAATGTTATTGCAGACGACACGCTTTAGGACCTAGTAAAGTCGTAAAAAGGTGTGAAAAATACAGCCGGGCTGAGAAATATTTGCAGACGACATGCTTTGTGAGCTGACCTCGTTAACAATGTGTGAAAAATAGAGTCGGGACCAAGGATACATGTACGCTATAGCTGATTTTTCGCTCAAACCAATCTCGTGTTAGCCGATATAAAACAAAAGGAAAATAGAAGGGAAATGACAGGGACTTCATAACATACTCGTTATAGACGGTATCTCGTATTACCCGAACTCGTTATACATGGAGTGCACTGTAAATGGAAGCAGCGCAGTAATTTTGTTTAACCCATTACCACACAGTGACTCCTTTTGACTTCCCACAATGTAATGGCTTTGGAAAACATTATGGAAAATGAAGAAATTGCTTGTGACGTATCACGTGACATGTACAAATATACACGGGTAAAATCGCTCTGTAAATTTTGGAGAAAAAATGAGTTTTTGGACTATTTGAACCGGATTTTTTTAACTGGAAGTGAACATAAGTGTCTCTAGATGCCTCAGAAGAAGTCACAAGAAGGCACGGCGTCTCAGTCGAGTAAAAAGGAGAAGGAAAAACGTAAAGCTACATCGCCATTAGTTGAATTGAACAGTCAGGAGTGCACGGGCAAAACGAGCGACTCGACAGGTCAAAATACAGGACGCGCCAAAAAATCAAAACAAAACAAATCGGATTCGAACCAGACACAAGATAAGGCTCAAGATAAGAACCAAAGCCAAAATAACAATATTGTGAGTACAAACATTGACTCTCCTTTTAATTACAAACAGTATCACACCATGGCGTACCAAAATCAGCCCGCTTATGCAAATCCACATTATGTCCAAAGTCCACCTACGCCGTATACAGTTCCACCTTACGGGTTTCCTCCGCCAACCCCAACAACCCCAGTAGCCCAAGCTTCAACTGCCCCGCCTAGTTGGGCCGTACAGTTGATAAACGATGTTAAACAAATGAAAGATCAGCTGGTAGCAGTTCAAGATCAGATAGGGTCGCTGCAGGAAATCAAAAACACTGTTAACTCTATAAGCTGTAAAATGACAGACCTTGATAACAGAATGAAATCGCTAGACAAAAGAGTCCTTGACACCGAAAAAAGCTGTGAGTTTATTGCAGCGACAAACGACCAGCACTCGAATGAATTGAAACAAATGAAAGAAAATCTAAAGTCGGTGACGTCAATGTGTGATGAATTGGAGAAAACCAATGAAATGTTAAAAAAAGAAAGAGATTTGTCCGAAGAAAAGATACTAGATTTAGAATACAGATCAATGAGGGAAAATTTGATGTTTTATGGGCTAAAAGAATCCGATCACGAGAACTGTGAGGAGCTAGTCAAAACATTGTGTAAAAACGAGCTGGAGATTGATGCTGATAGTATGATATTGGACCGCGTTCACAGAGTTGGTCCAAAACCGGTCCATATTACTAATGCCACTAAACCGCGCCCTATCGTCGCTAAATTTCATTACTTCAGTGAAAGGGAAAAGGTCCGAGAGGTAGCGATTACTAAGAAAGATAGACTAAACCATGAAAACCTTGGAATTGGACCACAAATACCAAAGGATATCCGAGAAGCGCGTAAACCACTTTATAAACCAATGAAAGAGGCACGAGAAAAGGGTAGTAGTGTAAAGTTCGTCGGAAAACGTCTCTATATTGACGGGCTAGAGTACAAAGCACCTAATGTGAGTTAGAGGCGTCACAAAGATCGGGAGATCAGCATCCTATCTTGGAACGTTAATGGACTTAAACGGAAAATCGATGATCCAGACTTTCTAGAATGTATATCAAACTTCGATTTAGTCTTTCTCTGTGAAACATGGTTATCTGGAAAAGACAATTTGAATTATGACTTAAATGGTTATATTTCAGAACATATTTACGGCAATAAAGCACCAAATACCAAAAGAGGCAGATTTAGTGGCGGCCTCAGTTTCTTTTATAAAGATTATCTACGTAACTATGTATCAATAGTAGAAAAATCACAGATTGGTATGATATGGGTTAAATTATCTGCTACTTTGTTTAATTTTGATGAAGATGTATTTATTTGTTTTATATATATCCCGCCCAATAATTCAAAGGTAATCAGAGACCAAGATTTATTCGAAGATTTAGAATTAAGCATTATGAGATACAAGGCTAGAGGACGAGTCTTTATCACTGGTGATTTTAATGGACGCACATCTACATGCGATGATTTCGTCGACAACGACGAAATCACCGATGAAAATGGGCCCATTATTGACTTGCCGCGTCGTTACAACTCTGATCACGTGATAGATGCAAACGGACGTCGTCTGCTCGAATTGTGTCAAGTGTGTAGTTTGTCATTGGTCAATGGTCGTCTGCACGCGGACAGTGGGCGGGGCAAATTTACATTTTGTTCCCACGGTGGTATGAGTACTGTTGATTACGTTTTGACAAATTTTGTTAATTTTCCATTTATTAAGAAATTCGATATATTTGATTTCAATGAACACTCTGATCACGCACCAATTCTTTTTTCTATTCAATCCAACCCAGTTTTGAAAAATAACACTGCCAAAAAAGAACGTGTTGTCAAATCAAGCCCAAAACTGGTTTGGGATGAAAACAAAAAAGATCTATTTTTAGAACAACTTATGAATAATCATGAATGTTTTCAAAAGCTTATCAATGAATCGCAAAATAATGATATGCATAGTTTAGTAGAAAAATTCACGTGTTTCCTCACGGAGAACGCTTTGAAAATTTTTGGTAAAACCCCACGGTCCAAAAATAAACGTGTATCGAAACCTTTATCCAAATGGTTCAATGATAAGTGCTTCGCAGCAAAACTCGCTTTTAAAAGGGCAAGAAACGCTTTCTACAGAGAGAAAAATGATTTGAACAGACACGCATTTAGTCGTGCGCGCGCACATTATAACAATGTTAAAAAAGCAGCAAAGAAAAAATTCAAGTTAACCGAAGGTCACCGCATTAGTAATCTATCCAAAACTGACCCCCGGGGATTTTGGCGCAAGATTAAAGGTACTTATCGTAAACCTGATATTATTCCAGATTCTCTATCTATGGAACAGTTGTTTGACCATTTTAAAGGGATGTTTGAAATACCATTAGAGAATAACACTACGGAAACGGACCAGTCTATACCAAATGTCGACACCGACGAGGTCGACAATGACCTTGATTCTTTTATTTCAGAAGATGAGATTAGAAAAGCTGTTTTTATGCAAAATAATGGTAAAAGCCCTGGTATTGATGATATTCCGTGTGAAATAATAAAATCAGCTTATGAATTCATATCCCCCTTCCTCCTTGTTCTGTATAATCGTATGTTCCAAAACGGCGAGTATCCTGAACAATGGGGAAAGGGTATTATTAGCCCAATTTTGAAAAAAGGTGATCCGAACAATGCAGAAAATTACAGAGGAATCACACTCATTAATATTCTAGCAAAAATTTATTCGCAAATTTTATTGAATAGGCTTATCAAGTGGACCAATGTAAATAGTGTACTTAGTGATAATCAGTATGGTTTTCAAAAGGGGAAATCAATTATAGATTGTATTTTTATTTTGAATTCTGTTGTATCAAAAGTTCTTTCATCTGGTAAAAAACTTTATTGTGTATTTATAGATTATGAAAAATGTTTTGACAGCATAAATAGAAGTTTACTTTGGACAAAATTACTTAAAGAAAATGTTAGTATCCGTTTTATAAATGCACTTAAATCAATGTATTCATCCGTAAAATCATGCGTTCGTTATGATCATGATCTTTCGGAATTCATAGAGTCGAAGGTCGGGTTGAAGCAAGGGGATCCGTCCTCGCCTCTGGTTTTCATGATGTTCGTGAACGATATAGTTGATTGTATTAACTCTGATCTTGAAGATATCTTTACTGTTGAAGAGATGAAGCTTTTTCTCATTTTGTATGCAGATGACCAAGTTGTATTCGCAAAATCTGCAGCCTCCTTACAGTCAATGTTGAATGACATTGAACAGTATTGTAGGCTGTGGGGTTTGCGAATCAACACAAGTAAAACTAAAGCCATGATATTTGAGAGAGGGAGGCACACAAACCATACATTCTTCATAAATAACACCCTGTTAGAGACGGTTTCAAAATTCAAATATTTAGGACTCTTTTTATATAAGAATGGGTCATGGTCACGTACACAGAAAGATATTTCAAAGCAAGCATCATTCTCATTACATAACTTATTTAAAATTTTGATTGAGTTAGAGCTTCCTAATTCAAGAAAATGTAAATTATTCGATAGTTTAGTCGGTTCAGTTCTTCAATTCGGCTCTCAAATATGGGGAAATACTACATCGAAGGATATAGAAAACGTTCACACTAAATTTTTACGCAGAGCTCTTTGTGTTAAAAAATCTACTCCACTCGCAACGCTCTACGGAGAAACAGGAAGAACACCACTATCTGTAACACATCAATTTAATATGGTTAAATATTGGAAACATGTAATTAATCAAAACGAACACTCTATTCTTAAAACAATATACAAAATGTTAAAATCTGATTGTGAAAACGGTAATACATATAGGGGAAGTAATTGGGCTTTTCAAGTTAAATCGTTATTAGAAAATATTGGGTTGTCGTTCATGTGGATTAACCAAGACCAAACAGACATACTCTTGCCCACAGTCAAACAGAGATTACACGACATGTATGTACAGTCATGGTCAACCGAAATCGCCAATTCAAATAAATTAAACTATTATGTACTCTTTAAAGAATCATTAGAACCAGAAAAATATCTAGAAATTGAATATGATGTCAAATTCAAAACCGCACTAACGAAATTTAGAACCTCAGCCCATGAACTTGAAATTGAAAAAGGTAGATATACAAATACACCACGCGAAAACAGACTTTGCACGAACTGTAACATGAAAGCAGTAGAAACAGAATACCATTTCTTACTTATTTGTCCAAAATATTTAGAACTAAGAAAAAGATTCATGAAAAAATACTTCTTTATTTGGCCTACAATTCACAAATTCAAAACTCTTCTGACAATCACCTCAAAAAATACAATAATACAATTATCAAAATACATTTTCTTTGCGAACAAGATGAGAAATTAACTTCAAAATAATTGTGAAATTAAATTGTTGACCATGCCATTATTACTATATGACTTATTTTCTTACTTTTTTCTCCATTTGTTATTTGTTAAGGTCTTTGTAAACCATTGTATATTTGTACTGTTGTATTGTTGGCTAAAAACACAATGTGTGTTTAAAGCCTTTTTGAAATAAATGAATGAAATGAATGAATTTCCCACAATGTTTTTTACACAAAATGACCAAAAAATGTAAAAATTTACTCGTTTTGAATAGTTGTCTGTAACATCTTTGAATTTGGACCGACCCAAAATTTTGTCGTTTGGTAATGGGTTAAGTCAGGGGTAAGGCATATGCCACTTGTTAACAGGAAGTTCCGCATCATGTCACCGAGTACCGACAAAACCCCAGCAAAGGGGTGAAGTGTGACCAACAGTAACTTTCAAGGTAATGTGATGTAACTGAACATTTTGTGAAAATCAGTGGTCAGTCACAAATCAATTACTGACAGGAAGAGCACAGCATGGTCACCACCATAGTTGTGAAGTGTGACCGACCATTGAGTGTTAGATAACATATTTCACACTCGGTCTGACATCTGATAATGATGTCACAAAGGGATGGACATAGACTCTTGTGTTTAGGTTTATTGGGGTTTTATGCCATTTTCAACTGCTAAATAGACTCTTGGGTCACAACTTGGGCCTTATTTGTTCCCTGTCATGTTGAATCAATACCAACGATAACTCGATTGTATTTTAATGTCAACATTTTTTTCAAATTTTTTTGTCTCAATATTTCCCCTAGATTTTTTCTATTAGGTGTGACAAAAAGTGTTAAATTGGTTCATGACATAATTCCAGATAATTAAACCCAAAATTGTCCCAATAAAATATGCAACCAATAAAAAGTCCCAATAAAGGATGGGTTGCAATAAGGGGTCAAAAAATAGATTTTCTTTAAATTTTGTGGATTGATAGAGTTACATAATATCTTTAATTTGTATGTGTAAAAAATCTGGTTTCGGCTTATTTTTCGAGATATGGGTAAATGAAGTGGGTGGGGTAAGATGGACTGAAACACAGTAGGGGTAACTCTAAGTCACTTATCTTTCTTATTTTTAGCCCCAGATGCGTGAAAATTCGTATGCGTGTCTTGTAATATATGCGTTAAACATTTATGGGCTTACATTAAATATTCCATTTATATCTTTTCCGTAATATTCATTCTTCTTTCTTTCGCCAAATTTCGCTATTTTTTAACGACCAACTTTACCAAACTATCTCCACACGTTTTATTTGAAACACGATTTTTATGAAACTTTACAGATGTATTATCCAGATATTAATGTAACTTTGTGTGAAATTTGAAAGAAAAGCGTTGGCCCGTTGTTGAGATATTTGACCTTGACCTTCAAAATAACATCAGATTCGGGAATATCCGTTAAAACTACGCATTGTTGGGAAATGGTTAGGGTTGAATGGCATGTGACAGCCCATTCATAAAAGAATGCATTTCACACACGATTGGGGTTTTTATTGTATGATTTTACCGTTAAAATTAATATAATCAATATAATAAACTTGGTCACCTCTCAGAGTTACCCGGTCATTTCATCTGATGAAATCATTGATAGACAGATATTTGTATTAAAGGCCTGTCTATACATTTAACATTATAATCTTTTTGTTGATATTACATAACGTTATATAAATATTTAGTTAATTAATTGTAAGCACATTTGGTCATTTAGTAAAATCATTCCCAATGCGTCTTCTTTATAACCACATAAGAAATACAATCTGAAAATGGTTAGTTTTCTCCTAGCAAATTGATGATTCTTGTCCATTATCAGAGATGAGTGAATGAATATAAACTCTAAGACAATTCAAGTTGTATATAAAGCTTTGGTAGTTCTAGCAATCTTAACATAATGCTAATATTTAATTTCTCTCACCTGTGGTAGTAATAATAATCGCAGCGCTTTCCGCGTAGACATGTTTCATGTGCAATATTTAGTTTGATAAGAAAACTGAGAAGTAAAAATAATTAATTTTCTTTTCATTCCCATTCTTCCGAATGGGTTGTACGATACAAAAAAGTAAATATTGCTTCGAAACTCATTAGGAACAATAAAAAGAAACCATGTTTCCAATCCTTATGAATAAAGTTGGCGCTTTAACTATCACATTTTGGCATTTCTCGAGTTTTGAAGTCATTTTGAAGGTCAAGGTCAAATATCTCAACAACGGGCCAACGCTTTTCTTTTAAATTTCACACAAAGTTACATTAATATCTGGACGAAATATCTGTAAAGTTTCATAGAAATCAATTTTTAAATAAAACGTGTGGAGATAGTTTGGTAAAGTTGGTCGTTAAAAAATAGCGAAATTCTTCGAAAGAAAGAAGAATGAATATTACGGAAAAGATATAAATGGAATATCAAATATAAGCCCATAAATGTTTAACGCATATATGACAATACATGCATACAAATTTTCACGCATCTTGGGCTAAAAGTAAGAAAGATATGCGACTTAGAATAACCCCTACTGTGTTTCAGTCCATCTTACCCCACCCACTTTATTTACCCATATCTCGAAAAATAAGCCGAAACCAGATTTTTTACACATACAAATTAAAGATATTATGTAACCCTATCAATCCACGAAATTTAAAGAAAATCTATTTTTTGACCCCTTATTGCAACCCATCCTTTGCAACCAATAAAATGTATGTCCCAATAAAAATGCAACTGATAAAATGTCTCAATAAATATTCAACTGATAAAATACATATGCAACTGCATCTTCACAAGCCAAGGATTCTACTTCCACTTTGTTCCTTACGAACCCTTGGCCGCTCGCTTCTATAGAAATCGAAAGTACCGCCGTGCCACCTTTCGGTGATAAAGAGTCGAGGCCCTTTGCAGTTGCTATTTCTGGCCAATTAAACGCCTCGTACTAAAACATGTTAGGCGATGCATCAAATACAGCTATCGATTTTCACATCGGCCGCGTTGTTTTCGCTTTGACAAAGAGGGCTTGTAAAGTGTGTTTTGATTGGATAATGGGAAAGTTATCGCGTCCAATGAAATCGCACGGCGGTACTTTCCATAGAGGCGAGCGGCCAAGGGTTCGTAAGGAACGAAGTGGAGGTAGAACCATTGACTTGCGAAGATGTTTCAACTGATAAAATGTCGCAATGAATATGCAGCTGATAAAATGTCCCAATGAAAATTCAACATATAAAATGTCCCAATTAATATGCAACCAAAACAATTTACCGATAAATATGCAACCAATGAAATGTACCAATAAATATGCAACCAATAAAATGTCCCAATAAATATGCAACCAATAAAATGTACTAATAAAAATGCAACCAATAAATTGTCCCAATAAATGTACAACCGATAAAATGTCCCAGTAAATATGCCTATGCAACTGATAAAATGTACCAAATGAATATGCAACCAATAAAATGTCTCAATAAATATGCAACCAATAAAATGTCTCAATGAATATGCAACCAATAAAAAGTCCGAATGAATATGCAACCAATAAAAAGTCCCAATAAATATGCAACCTATAAGATGTCCCAATAGATATGCAACCTATAAAATTTCCCAATAAATATGCAACCTATAAAATGTCCCAATAAATATGCAACATTTAGAGCATAATACAAAACATTCAAGGAAAGGAAGACCAAGATCTAACTGAACATAGAAGGATGATGATCATTGTCTATAATGACTTCCAAAACAATGAATATTCCACTATCGAAACGTCAAGGCAGTTGTTTTTTCCATCACAAAACCCATTTCACAGTCACGCATCCATACATTTTTACGCCTCCGAGTTTTCTCATTTACCGTTACATCTCAGCACATCAAAAGTCATGAATTTACCAATTCTGTCAAAAATGACTTCCCCATATGCTTGGTAATGGTACCTGTACGTATCAATCCATTTCCAAATAATGAGGAATACTGATGCCCGACATTGGAAAATATTGTGGAAAATGAAGAAATTGCTTATGACAAGCAATTTCTTCATTTCCCATAATGTTTTCTACCTGGAAACTTGCAAAATTTCAAAATTTTATTAACTTGAAAATGTCACTTGCAAGTTCTTTTTGAATTTGGACAACACTACAAGTTTGCTGTCGTGAAATGGATTACAAGCAAACAGAGTGATGATGTCATGGAATACATTATTGGCTATGTTAAAAACGTAAACGCCGTAACTACAGCTTATTGAAGCTGTATTTACAGCATTATTCTTAAACATATACAAATATTGTCATTGTTGTTGCTGTTGTTTTTTTAATTAAAGCTGTTTTAATGCTATATTCAACAATTTGTTCTTAAAAATTGACGAGGCTGGTGCACATTACCAGTTGTTTCTGGCATTGCTTGCAACAAACACAACATTCAATATGAAGCACCAGTCCTGCTGCTTTGATAATGCAACATAAATTTATCTATAGGTAGGTGTTAGAATGAAAGCCTTTTCTACAGTGTCCCAAAAAGATATTGGCTCAATCTGGAGTCGAAGTTTAGATCCTTGGAATTAATAATAGATTTATAAAATATAAGTCTCCTACTGGTTTTTTATAACCAAACTAAATACAAAATCCAATAATTTGCAGATTTTTCCCTTCTATTATGATGTAGTAATTATTTGTTGTGAACTTGAACTGGCTTGCTATTTTATCTTAAATTGCGGAAAGATTAATATACAGTCGAAACTGTCGTATGCAGCCAGCCAAGGGACATACCAAATTGGCTGCATACGACAGTTGGTTGCTTAACACAGAAAATAATATTCTGAAGGCTGGGTGTAAGTGTCTACTTGTATGACTGGCCCTATTAATATGAAGAAAATGCAAGTGTTGTAAAGTAAAAAGGGTAAACTTTAATATGACATTTAACTGTTTATCACACCTTTTCATGGTTTATGCACATGATTAGGCAAATTGCCAGATGTGTTATCAATATTTCACACATTGCCTGCCACCAATTTGTTGTGCATGGCTGCTTAACGGGATAAAGGTAAAGAGCAATTGGGACAATTAAAGCTGGCCACTGACCACATTAGACAGTTTAGTGTTATTCACAGTTACTTTAAAGAGTAAAATTGCTTGGGAGGACCTGGACTGGCTGCATACGACAGTTTGGCTGCTATACACAGGTGGCCGCTAACACAGTTTTGACTGTATTTCACAGAAGCTATATATTCCCCCTATGTACACCAAGCATCACCAGTTTTTTCCCGCACGGCTGACTGAGCATATGGATTTTCTCTCTGAGATAAGAAACAGGACTAACTGATAAACAAACTGGAATAATCTTGTGTCTTTTGCAGACATTTCTCACTTTTTTCATTGACTCCTTTTATCCAAGAAAATATTCTAACATATTTCCACACAGAAGCTATAATATTCACCCCATGTAAACAAATCATCACCAGTTTTTTCCACACGGCTGACTGAGCATATGGATTTTCTCTCTGAGCTAATGGCTGACTGATAAACAAACTGGAATAATCTGGTTTCTTTTGCAGACATTTCTCACTTTTTTCCATTGACTCCTTTCATCCAAGAAAAGATTGTAATATATTTCAGAGAAGCTATAAATTCACCCTATGTACACCAAGCATCACCAGTTTTTCCCCCACACGGCTGACTGAGCATATGGATTTACTCTCTGAGATAAGAAACAAGAATGTCCTGCATGCCTGATAAACAAAGTGGAATAAACCCCAATGAATCAAATCTTTCGCAAATGAAAAAAAAATGCAATAGGCCAATTTGAAGGCTGCTACAGATGACAAAATGGACATAAAGGAGCAAGGTTAAAATCATTTTGGACAATATAGATTAGCAAAGAAAATATTTTAAGACAAAAGAAGAAAATGCTGATGATCAGCATTTTCTTCTTTTGTCTCAATATTTTCCTAAGCTTGTCCAATTGAAGATGTCAAAAGCTTTACTGTTTCGGAAAAGGTTACGTTACACAGACGCTATATGTTCACGCCATGTACACCAAGCATCACCAGTTTTTTCCACACGGCTGACTGAGCATATGGATTTTCTCTCTGAGGTAAGAAACAGGAATGTCTCGCATGACTGACTGATAAACAAAGTGGAATAATCTGGTTTCTTTTGCTGACATTTCTCACATTTTTTTATCGATTTTTTTTATGACCTCTTTGAGTATGATTTAGAAAATAATTCTCCTTTTCCTTCAATACTAGTATGCTAAATATGAAGATTTTTCTAAAAAACATGAGCATTTATATTTTTGTCAGAAGACTCTAACAACCTTCAAATTGTAACAGAATAAGTTTCTGCTGTTAAAGAAAGGGTTTAGAGAAAGCAAAATAATGAGATAATATAACAATGACATGGGCATAACCATATATGCAGTGGCTCACCCCTTTCTTGCCCCCATAACAAATAATAATAATAATAATAATAAAGACTTTATTTAAAGAGGCAACACAGTTGGGATTAACCCAGTCTTCCCTGTGAGCCTCAAAACAGAGTATATCTCAGAAATGTTCTTCTGGATCATGCAGGCTCCAAGCCCATTGATAAGAAAGGTTTAACAGATATCAAAAGTCATGATCTAAGGATGATTTATAGTCAGTTTGTGCATTGACCATGGAGTAATGATGCCATTTTCTCCCCTTTTTCCAGACCAAATCATCCTGAAGTATCGGTAATTGATAAAGCATGTGCCCTCAGAAAGTTTATTACGATAAGTGACTACAGCAAGTGTTTAGATAATAAACTAAATGATAAAATCTCAAGAATATTGAATGATTATGGCATTTTACAATCTTGATTATTGCTGCTTTTCTTGAAAAACCATGTAACTACAACATTTTTTGGTCTTTCTTGGTAGAAAACATTGTGGGAAATTAAGAAATTGCTTGTCACAAGCAATTTCTTCATGTTCCACAATGTTTTCCAAAGCCTATATTTTGTAGGGCGTCCAAAAGTGTCAATGTGTGGGAAAGGGTTAAAACAGTACTGTAGTTTTGGGATTTTTGGAGAAAAAAAGCAGCATTATAATTTTACCATTTACGATTTTTATATTTTGTATCTGTTGTATGGCCCATATGAAAAAATGACAGCTGATTTAAAACTAAATGAAAGAAAAAATTAATGTGCTGGATGTCTTGGTTTGTGTCAAGCTTTTTCAAAAAGTTCTCAAACTCCTTCACAAAGAACAAAATTTTTGCAACGTTTAAAAAATTCAATAGATCTATTATTTTTCAAAGGGACAAAACTCTTTCAGACCCCAAAAAGTATTGATTCCATAGAAACTTAAAAAAAAAAAACTTGCCTCCCTTTTTATATGGCACAAAAATATAATTATGAGGTGTCAAATGGAAACCTGTTCTGTGCTAAAAAGCATGCTATTCACCATAGCTAAAGTGTAAAATAGAAACCAGACTGGCAGCATGTAATAGCTTGTAAACATTAATTTTGTTTTACTCTTCATATAAGGCATGCCAGGAAAAAATAGTAAGCTGCACCAACTCACCGAATAAGCTTCCCTTTTATATGGCATATTGCACAAAAATAGGTGAAGTGTAAAATGGAAACCTGTACTGCTATAGAACAATGCTATTCACCATAGCAATTGTTAACCCTCTCCCAAACGACAAAATTTAGGGGTTTTCCGATTTGAAAGCTGCTGCAGACGACAAAATGGGTGTTTTTTAAAGAAGAATAATGTGTATAAAATACCCCAGAAAATATTGAGGCAAAAGGAGAAACTGCTGTTTATCAGCAGTTTCTTCTTTTGCTTCAATGTTTTCCTAAGCCTTTTCTATTAAGGACGTCAAAACCATGTCTTGTTTGGGAAAGGGTTAATTAATTGATAGCTTATAGCAATTCCGTTATTATCCATTTCCAAGTCAGGAATTCATCTAGTTAACTGAACCGGTTCCATCAAAAAGCCTACTTTATAGATGATATGACTTGGGAAAATAGGTGAAGTGTAAAATGGAAACCTGTTCTGCTCTAGAACCATGCCATTCACCATAGCATGTAATAGCTTATATCCATTCCAGGCACACCTGAGACACGATTCTAAGTAATTACCTGTCGACAAGCCTTTCAGTTGCCATGGAAACCAACTCAAACAATTTTTTTTTCTCCAGTCTAAAAGCCATCAATTTTCTGTGAAGCTTGAGTGGAAATTATTGAACTGAGAATAGCTGGTGAATTTTACAATAATGTGATTCTTATGGTTGACTGCCAGAGCCTGAACGAACAGTATCAGAATTCTAACAGAAATGTAGCGCTAGCTGCCTTTGGCTCTACCTATAGAGCTGTAGTGAGCCTTTTCCTAAAGCTCTATAAACCTTTCCCATAGCCCATTACCAGATTGCAAAATTTTAGACCGATTTGAAACATAAATTGTAGACGACTAGATTTCTATTATGACTATATAAATTTAGATCTAAATGATAGAAATTTTGCATTTCTTTGTTCTAACTGTGGTAGAAAACACTGCAGAAAATGAAGAAATTGTTTGTCTAAAGCAATTTCTTCCTTTTCCACATTATTTTCCATAGCATTTATCTTGTGAGATATGAAAAAGTGTCATAAAATGAGTACTACAATATCCATTCTGTGCCTCCAGCTGCTCATCAAAAATAGGGAAACAATTATTGCACGGTGGATAATCTTGTGAAACAACAATTTCAGAAAATCTTCAATAATTTTGTTAATACTTGACTGATTCAGATTTGGTTTGAAGCAGAGAAGGTTGACATATGTCACACATTAGATGGACGTGATTGGTGTTTGAAAAATCAGCTGATAAAAAAGTAATTGAAGATCAACCAAAATTTTGGTTGATATTCAATAGCTTTTTTAGCAGTTGATTTTTCAAAAATCCACCACGTCCTGCTTATTCCTGGCATATTTCCGCCTTCTCTGCTTCAAACCGATTTCAAATTAGTCAAGTATTAACAAAACTCTTGAAGATTTTCTGAAAGTCTGATTCACATGATTATCCTCAGTTATATTGGTAGGAGACAAGAACATAAAAAAGGATTTTCATCAAAATCAGGGATCAAACCAGTGACTCTTTCATTAAAAGTTCAACCTGCTGCCAACTGCACCATATGGTTGTAGAATGGTAACAATGATATGTTGAAGGTTGAATTAACCCTTTCACTGCCAAATATTTATTTCGGACGTGTTTCTCACTGCTGAATTAATTTGAAGAAATTTCCAAGAATCGATACCCTGTACACAAAAATATGCATAAATTTTTACTCATTCGATGGATTCCTTTCAAATTTTCAGCGCATACAGACAAATTAAGCACCTATATGTGACCAAAATTTAAAGGCAATTTATGAAATGACAATTTTTTTTTCTTTTCTATGTTGTGGGTACTCATATATTTCGCCCCCATAAATTTGTCGACTTAAGTCGTCTATGGCAGGGACCCCTATAGTCGACAAAAGTCGCCTATGGCAGTGAAAGGCTTAAAGATCCAAAAAGCTCACTAAATAGTAATTTGTGTACAATTAATGTGCTCAAGAAAGTATGATAAATTGAGCGAAAATATGAAAATGTTTTTCATCAACATTTTCTTCTTTTTATGATCTAAATTGTCCCCTGAATTATTATCAACTTCTTGTATTATTTGAGATATTCTGTAGGAAAAGACTTTATTAGTAAGAAATGAGAGGGAGTCTGAAAAAAAGGGCCATTCAAAATAGCATTTTAGAACAACATGGATCCTGCTCAGGCTGCGCGTATGTACAGTCTGATATATCACAATCCTGTTTGTTCTCATACAATTCATAACCTTTAGTGTTCGACCTACTTTTTGGACCAATGAAATTGCAGTATATTTTAAAATTTTGCCGCTCTATTTCGCATAAACGGGCTGCCGGCTAGTTTATGTGACGTCTATAGATAGCCACGCCCAGTCTCCAATGAACCGCTAGCAAACACTAAGTCAGATGAATCGCGTAGAATCTACTATACAGGCTCTATCTAATACGTAACACATAATACCAGACAGCAAAATTTTAGACTGTATCAATATGTAAGCTGCTGCAGACGACAATGTTACGTGCCTGAATTAACATTTTTTGGTTTTTCTGAGTAGAAAACATTGTGGCAAATGTAGAAATTGCTTGTGACAAGCAATTTCTTCATTTTCCACTATGTCTTCCCAAGCATAATTTTTGGGAGTCAAAAAACATTACTATATTATAATGGACAAGACAGCAGTATGGATTCTGGTCAGATTTTACTGTGCACTGGCTGATGCAGAAGCAAAAATTGTCCCTTTCTGTAGAAGTTTTTTTTCCCCAGATTCTCACTCAAAAAAATTAATAAAATAATTTGTGCATGACAGAAACAGAAAATAAATTATAATCTAAAGCGGCCCATACACGATCAATATCATTGACAATATTATTGAGCCATAATATTGACAATATTTTTCTAGCCACCCATACACAATCAACATTATTGACAATATTATTTAGAAAACAATCAACCATAGGTTACATAACGTCAATAAAAATATTGAAGAAAATATTTCAGCGATCGCAGATATTCGTCAATAGTATTGACAATCCTTCAATATTCACGGCCAATATTATTGTCAATACCAAATATTGACAATAATATTGTCAATAATATTGATCTTGTATGGGCCGCTTAATAGAATAAACAAAATCTTCTCAAATAGTGTTGAAAATGCTTAGGAAAAAAGGGAGTGAGAAAAGGCAAAATTACTAACATTGTACTCCTCACTTTCAAACAAATTAAGCTGCATGTATTACACATTTCAGAAATACATTCTCTAGATATTATGATATAGGTAACATATTTTTCCTACAATGTATTAATACACCCATTCTCATTTTTTCGGCCAAAAACCACCAGCAAAATTCCAAAATTCCGACTTTACCGAATTGCAATATTTTTATTACAATATGATAGTATAACATCTATACGATAAAAAATAAATAATGGCCACTCCTTTAAAAGTGTCTGTCTTTACCTGCATCAATGATTTGAAGAACCCCCAAAACTACTATTTAATTTTACGTGACACGACTGTATTATACCAAATCTGGTAAAAAAACATTCAAGTAAGTTACAAAGGACGTAATGTTTTGGTAATTCAACAGGCGATATATAGCTGTATATTAGAAATTCAAGTGACTTGCATAAACTCGAGACATGTAAGAACAAGAAGCAAAAACAGTCAATATTTAAAACACTTGCTTCTAGTTCCTCTCGTTACTTATGATGGCAACAAATTAGTTTATAAGACTAATTATTTCTTTAAGCAATATATGTTCTATCAAACTCAAAACAAATTAGCATGTATTTGGTAAAAATAAAAAAATATATGTCGACCTAACGAAATTTGATCCTTTGTCACGTAATATTCAGTGAAAGTAACTGCTTTAGAAACAAGTCCTGTTTTTTAATTGAGTAGTATTATTTGAAAGTAAAATAAGTTGAAAATTAAAAGACAAACATTTGTTTGATTTGAAATACATGCTATTTACACGAAATGAAAATTACCCCTATAATCGATTCAAAATTAAACGAGAATAGTTACCGTTGTTTCGCTTTAATTTTACATAGGTAAAAGTAACTATTCTACCTAAAAATAAACCAAAACAACCGTAACGATTCTCGTTTAATTGTGAATGTATTATACATTGTGGGTTATTGATATTTACATAGAAGTTAAGAAAGAAATCCAATTCAATCTTCTCCTAAAGCATTAAGCCATTTGGATTTCAGTGTGCGATATCGCCTCTTCCTACAATAATATTTCAAATTATCACTATGCAATGAAAACTTACATAATGGTACGGGTTCTCGGTTTTTAAATAGAAACAAAGGCATAGATACCAAGATATAAAGATAAAGATATTTTGTCTGCTACCCGCGTTACTATCGTAAAATTCACTATCACTATTCAAATTCTTAAGGTATAGATCCTTCAGGAGTCTTCTATCTGCATTTGGGTTAATGTATTTAAATTTTGCATGTAGCGTGGACCGCTGGCTCTATCACAGGTCACTGCTAATAGAAATGTGGTTTTGTGACAAACACATATGGTATGGGGGTATACTGCTCGTCTCTGGTGCTTCTTGTGTCTCATTTCTTTCTTTAAAGCTGTCCAAATTCTTATTTTCTATAGATATGTCAAGGAATTCATGGAAAGAATAGTGAAAATTGTTTCAATGTCTGAAAGGTTGAGAAGCGGATGTGTAATTTAACTTGACGAAACAGTGAATATTACGTGACGATCCTGATTGCAGCTAAAGGCCTGTTTAAAGGGATACACATTCAGAACACGCAAGTGTATCAGAGAAATACTATTTTTGAGTCTTAATGCAAACTTTAAATATCACACCTGTCAGAAGATTATGATATTGAACCAGTAATGTACATGGCTGTAAATCCAGCAAAACCTTCCTTCGTATTCGGATTACTGTCGTTGAATTTCAAAATGAATGGAAAAAACCTTAAATTGGACGCCATAGTACAAGTACAGGTCATGAATAATAATTAGGTTGTTGTCAAACGAAGTTAGGGTCACTTTTGTTTTTCAGTGTCACTTTGTATTCAGTCACGTAAAATTAAAACTTACTTTTAAATCAGGATGACTTAACGTGGTTTCAAAATATATTGTCGTACTGTGTGTCAATAGTGTGTATATAGTAAAGGCTTTGATATACTTAAAAAGATTTAGACATGGTCTTTACCATAAATGAAAGATCGCTGTCACGTACATATTCAAGCAAAAAAGTCTGACACTTGGTGGGGCTATTTCAAATGGCGACCATGAAGTTAATACTACCATTATTTGGATACACATGTTCTGGGGCAATAGCTATATGAATAATTGATTTAAAAAAGCGGTAAGTGGTATGAATTTGCTTCTGTTGTTAATTTAGTGCGCATACAAAAAACATAGTCACGTAGAATTCGCCTGAGTTGAGTCAGAGCAAGAAAAGACATTTTTTTCAAAACAGCAAATTTATTTTATGATTCCATGTAATTTTATCATATTCTTATACACCATGTGTTGAATGAAACATATTCTGCGTATATCGCTTTCTGGACAGAGATTTACCAACCTTTTGAAATTCAGAAAATTGGGTTGTGACACTGATTTTTACGGGGGTCGTGTTATATAATCGCTGGTTAAGATCAACCGGAAATTTAGATCGCCGTTGTTTGATATGAATTCATCAGATATATGGTTAAGCAAAAATATGGCATGCAGAACAAGTATATTTTACACTAACAATGTCTCTAATTTCCAATGGTTAGAATGCTTGTGACACGTTTTCGGCCCAAAAAATGAGAATGTGTGAATACATTTCAAAATGATATAAAAAGATAAAATAAATAAAATGTAACTTACAAAGCCTATAGCTAAAAAGATGGAAAAAAGTTAAGGAAAACACAGTCTAAGAACACAGAACTCTACAGGATAATTCAGAGCACCAGTCTATTTTCCAGTGAAGTGTAGAATTATCGTCTGTAAATTAACATTTTCCCAAACAAGATCATGTTTTCAAGTCTCTAATTGTAAAAAAGCTTGGGAAAGCATTGAGGCAAAAGAAGAAAATGCTGATAATCAGCATTTTCATCTTTAGCCTCAATATTTCCTGTGCTATTTTGTACAAAAATATTATTTAGTATATCTACATTCATTTTACAGCCTACGACATGTGAATATAACTTTAGATTATTTTATAGTCCACATTTTTACCATTTGGAATAGTCTTAAAAGTATAGAAAAACAATTAAAAATCTACTTACAAAGCTTGAAAAGCAGGCAAGAATAACTGAAATACTTGATAAAACCCCAAATACTTGATAAAGCCAAGAACAGAATAATTCCGAACACCAGTCTGTTTTCCAGTGAAGTGTAGAATTATAGTCTGTGAAGCAGTCGGATCTAATCAATGTAACAAGTCATGCGGAAGCTCGCTGCCATGGTTTCTGCCAGATTCTTCATGCCTCAAGGAATATCAGAATTTCTGTTACCCTAGTAACCTCTAAAATAATGATGCTTTTCAACAAAAACCTCGTATCTGCAGCTTCAAAACAAGCTGCAGATACGAGGTTTTCGTTGAAAAGCAATAATAAGCTCATGATATTTGTAATTCTATTGGAAAAGCTATAGAGATATATTTGTCATATAATTGTGATATGATGCTATGACTTGACCCTTATTTTGAAAATCTAGCTCATTGTTTTATTTCTAATATTCTAATAAAAAAATCCCGTTTAAAAGTCCTGTAAATTGTTCCAATTTAAAAGTGGCTGCTGATAAAAAATGGATGTTAACCAATGATAAGATTTCTATGCAATAAAGCACAGAAAGAATTGAGACAAAACAGAAAAATAATGATTTCTCAAGCTTTTCTTTTTGACGTCAAAATCAGGGCTTGTCACAATGTTTTCAGGAAAAAGTCAGGGAAGCAATACTATCACCACTTTCTCCAGTTTCTGTAATGTTTTTGCTTGTACATATTATTTTTCTGTTTTTAATATGATTTGATTATAATGTGATGGCAGTAAATTAATAGATCTACTCATGATATTTTTTTCTTAACCCATTACCAAACGACAAACTTTTGGGGTGCAATGTCCAAATTGAAAGATCCTTTAGACGACAATTTCAAGTGAATGATATTTAAAACGTTTTGGTCTTTTGGGATAGAAAACATTGTGGGAAATGAAGAAATTGCTGGTCACAAGCAATTTTTTTCATTTTCCACAATGTTTTTCCAAGTCCTTTGCACTAGGGGAGTCAAAAAGTCACTGTGTGTTTATGGGTTAAAGTGTCTATTTGGGATTTTTTACGCCATTCTACTTATCGTTTGCAACACCATTGAATCTAGACAGGATTTAAATTTTGATGCATAATTGTAAAAGAAAAGCGATTTTGTAGGCTACAGGTGCCTAATGATGCAAATACATGTAAATCTGATTTTTCTGTAGCACAATTATGTTTCTAAGCAATTAACTTGGAACAGAACATAATAGTCCAGTCTTTGTTTGCTGCAAATTGTCCATGATGAAAATTGTTTAACTAGACATTTGAACATCTTTCCAAGTTTCCACTGCATAGGTCTAACACCAAATTTAACAGTTGCTAATGGATGTACATTTGGATCAAATTCAGAAATTGTGTCAGAAAAAAATGTTTGGGAAAATAAGCCAGGTTTCTAAGTACAAGAAGAAGGGTTCGCTAATGCCATCGCTGAAGTGTAGTGAAGCAAGCCTTCCAATATTTATGCTTCACAGAGCACAAATTCCTCATTTATTCTGGGAACTGGTCTTATCATACTTTTGCAACAAAAACCTTGTAACTGCAGCTTATTTTAAGCTGCAGTTACAAGGTTTTCATCAAAAAGTAGCATATATTATTTTACCTGAAATTCTTCTGCTACATGTGCATGAATCTTGTTACATGTAATTTATCAGTTATTTTATTACATTTCTAAATTTTATTTAATGATGGATAAAAACATCTAAACCAGGCCCTGGTTTCTGGAAAAAACTTAAGTACATACTCATGAGCACATGCTCAACTTCAAAGGAATACTCTCCAACGTTGAAGGGTATTCGATTGAAGTTCACATGGATTTCGTGCGATTTGAGCACGGTGCTCAGATTTGAGTCTGCAAGAGAACATACTTAAGTTTTTTTTGAGGAAACCGGGGCCAGGTTTAGTTTTGATGTGACTTTTGCTAGAAATTTTCTCAGTACAAAACAGGGTTCGCCTATGCCATCACTGAAGTGTAGTGAGGCAAGTCTTCCAATATTTACGCTTCATGAAGCACAAATTCCTCATTTATTCTTGGAAATGGTCTCTCTATACAGTGAAAAAACCCTTCTAGCTTTCTGGCTATATACATTGATATTTTAACACATTCTCATACAATATGGTTCCAGTTGTTATTGCTAAAGAAGAAGAGATAAGACTTTGAGAAAGCAACAAAATTATATTCCATGGGAGACCTTTTTGGACATTCTGAGCTCTAGACAGCAGCGTTAATAATATGCAGTAAAAGGGGCCTTTAGCCTTTTCTAAAACAGCGAAAAATGAGGGTTGTCCAATCTGAAAACTCATGCAGGTGAACGGTTGATGTTAATAAAGAAAGATTTTGTGTACAATAAACTTAAAAGCCTTGAAAATATTGAGGCGAAAGGAGACAATGCTGGCTATCAATCAGCATTGTCTTCTTTTGCCTCAATGTTTTCTCAAGCACTTTTTAACAGGTGCGTCAAAACCTGGTCTTATTTGGGAAATGATTAGAAACGATCAATTCTGAGTTATATCTTACCTGTTCATGTTAGCCCCCTTTGAAACAAGACATTTGCAGGACAAGGCTGTAGGTACAACATTTTCGAATGATACCAACGATACACAAATCTCTTTATATCAGTGTTGCATCATAGGTCAGCGAAAACGGGCTTGATCTGAAATACAAGGGCAGATAATTCAAGAATGAATTAACCGCTTCCCAAACGGCAAAATTTTAGGGTCGTCCTCTTCAAAATCTGCCACAAGACTTAGTGACAAAATGGATGTTATTAAAGATAGGATTTCTGTAAAATATGGCACAGAAAATATTGAGACAAAAGGAGAGCTGGTTATCAGCATTGTCTTCTTTTGCCTCAATGTTTTCTCAAGCACTTTTTAACAGGAACGTCAAAACCAAGTCTTGTTTGGAAAATGATTAGAAACGATCAATTCTGAGTTAGATCTTACCTGTTCATGTTACGCCCCTTTGAAACAAGACATTTGCAGGACAAGGCTGTAGGCACAACATTTTCAAATGATGCCAACGATATACAAATCTCATGCATATCAGTGTTGCATCATAGGTCAGTGAAAACGGGCTTGATCTGAAATACAAGGGCAGATAATTCAAGAATGAATGAAGCAATCAAAATATCATTTGAATCAATGAGATTAACCCTTTCCCAAACAACAAAATTTTAGGGTGCCCTAAATTAAAAGGAGCTGCAGAGGTCAAAAGGTGAGCTACTAAAGATAGCATTTGTATATAATGTAGCTGAGAAAATATTGAGACAAAAGGAGAAACTGCTGGTTATCAGCAATTTCTTCTTTTGTCTCAATGTTTCCCCAAGCCTTTTCTACAAGCGACGTCAAAACCCGATCCTTGGTAAAGGGTTAATTGCTTTCTATGTATTACTATTAACATGAGACAGAGAATAAGACTGGTTGATGCATGCATACCACACCTTGATTAGTAGACGCAATCCCAGTTAAAGGGGACAATTGATGTCTCCGGCCTTTAATATGTTCTAGCTGCAAATAGTCAACATTATATAAATGCCCACCACATTTATTTTCACCCAACACCTATAACTAAAAAAATTATCTATAATTTACGTTCGTAAGAACTCCATTTCTTATGAAAATCATGTGACAATCAATCTAGGGGGTACGAAAAACCGATGTCTCCGGTTATAAATTCTAACTTTCAAACCAAAAATGTCAATTTCAACAAGCAATTATCCTAACAGAACCGTCTTTATCTTGTACAGAAAACATAGAGCTCCAAAACGATACCAAGATATATATGAAAAATGTAATCCAAAATTCGTTGAACAGCCTCGAGTCCCTGTCTCCAAAATTCAAAAACGTACGGGACACTTTCTTCAAAGCTTAGAAACACTGACATAAATCTACATTTAATGCATTAATCTAGCGTAATCTACTTTAGTATAAATATATATTATCAAAAGGAAGTCGTATTTCGATATACCTTTGTCAATATTTTTAAAAAATCAACATCTCTCTTAAACAATTTACCGTAATTTTAACCCCGTAACGTACGAGGCACGAACTAAAGTAACTGTAGTTAAAAATGTGTAACTATAAATAGTTTTATTCTTCAAGTAACATCACTATTCGAAGTGTCTTCAAATATGATAAAAAGAATTATGCCGATTACTATAATAGCATTGATACAGCAGGCCAAATAAGGTTGGGTACACATTAAAAAGTTACGTACGAGTCCATAACGTTCGAGGCAATTTTTAGTTTTCAGTTTTTAAATTGCTGAAGTGGAACGTTTCCTGTGCTTTATTTATGTGTTTTGGGTTCCTTAAGGACTCCAGTTTAAGCAAAATAGACTTTTAATGCACATAATAGACTGTACACGTACTCGTACTAGTCTCGAACGTTATGGTATTATAATTACGCTTAATTGATACTATTTTTACAACATTGAGGAAAGTTCCACAAAATATGCCGGTTTTTGTTGATATATATAGGAATATATTCATACACATATAGATTACACTAGATTGATGCATTAAAATAGATTATTTCAGCGTTTCTTACCTTTATAAAAAGTGTCCCGTACGTTTTCGTATATTGGATCCATCAGAAGTAAGGATGTGTAGCAATTTTTTGATAACATTTCACTTAATTAAGAAGTTATTACACATACCTCATGTGTCAAAACAAAACGAACATCTTAACTTTTATAAATTGAAATTAATTTGGCTAGGAAGTTTTAAATTGTAAAACAACACACCCAGATGACTTATAGAGTTGTATTTATTTTCATTTATTCATTTCATTATAATTCTTTTGACAAAGTGTCTGGCAAATGGATATTGCCTGATAATATCATAATTTGATTGAAAAGGTAATAACACTGAGGCTGTGATGTTAAAGAAAAGATATCATATTACGTACGGGACAAGCTCTAGTTACGTTCGGGACAGACCAGTTTTAAAATAATTGTTGATTTGTAATAAGTCATTGACTTTCCATTTCCGTATATCGATTAAGGGAATAACTCATTGCTTTTGTTAAACAATACGAAAGAAAATTAAAGGTTGTTTGGTGTATTTTAGAAGAGTTGGAAGTAGTCAACGTTCTAAAATAAAGGAATTGTACAAGGATGGCCGTAAATGCATTTTCATTCGCATAGGTACAATTCGCCATTTTCACCCATATTGTCAATTGATTCACATTTTTCAAACAAATACTCATCAAAATGTATCGGATTTATTATTCTTTGTGTATTACTTAATGTGAAATTAGACACACATTTCACAAAGGGGTCTACTTAAAATACGTAGTTTTTTATGCACACATTTGATCATTTAACAGTCTATAAATCCAAAACTAGGCAAGCCCAGTTGACAAAACAAGAGAAATTTGCGCAGAAGATGTGATCCATGAAGAAAATGTGTCCAGAATGAGTGAATGGTAAAATGAAAAATTTCGAAAAAAAAATTAGTCAATTGTCCACTTTAACTGGGATTGCGTCAGTAGTGTTATGAATTGCGGCAAGGCCCTTTTCCAGATCCTGCTTCAATTGCCATACGCGGATTTAGAGGGGGGCGGAAGCGGCGCGCGCCCCCCCTAAAATCGCCAGATTTTTTTTTTTTTTTTTTTTTTTTTTTTGAAAGGGAGGCTTTCAAAGAACAATTAAAGTCAAAGTTAGAAATTTCATCGAACTTATAATTATCAATTTATGACAATGACTGATAATGTCGGTGTTTTCCCATTTTCTTTGGCTGATATGTAGTAAGACCGACGCTAGTGTGTGTTAAAAGGGGGGTCTTTTTGTCAAATAGTCAAATAAAAACGACACCATGACCCGGATGTCGCTACTTAAATTGGTTAGTCAGCATCGTATAACCGAGCAATCGGCCGAGACATTGACAAGCGCCTGCATGGAAAAGATAAAATTGCAAAATGTGAACGACACATCTATCAGTATGATACGACGGCATTCAAATGACAGATAATAGTAAAAAACATCAGCGATTTGTACAAAGTGGGTTATATTAATGTGATCCCCGACAAGTAGTCACTGAGGCTTAACCGATTTCTTTTTAAACCAGTAACCACTGGTGGTGAACTCGGCCAAAGCGAGGGACGTTTTTCGCTACAACAAGGTACAGATATTTTGCGTTTAAATGTGAGTTCAAAGATCTGATTGGATAGTTTTTCTAATAACAATGAATTTGTTCTAAAAATAGACCGGGTTTACCGATATGTATTGACAAACCGTCTGTATTGTTAAAAAATCTCGTAACTACGGCTTTATCGAAGCCGTAGTTACGATATTTTATAACAACACCGACAGAATACTATGATCGCGAAAAAACGTCCCACGCTTTGGTCGAGTTCACCACCAGTGAAAACAGTCCTCGAATTTTGGATAATCTTTTAACTTTAAGCAGTTAAAGGCCAACATCCCTTCCCCAGCCGTTCCGCTTTTTTCAACCGATGCGTTGATTAATCGATGACTTATTTCTAACCCTTAGCCCAGATTTCCGCGTTCCGCTTTCATTTGCGGAACAAAATCGGAGATTCTGCGGAAGTCCGCAGATTTTACGCAAATTCTCCGAAAAGTAGTTTCCGCATTATGCGGAAGAAAAAAAATATGTGAAGAAAATGCGGAATAATGTCACTTTGAAACTGAAAGTTTGCGGAATTCCAGACTTTGATTTTTTTACATGGAGAAAATGCGGAAAAATGGCACTTCGATTTGTTTTATGCTGAAAATTGTACTAATAATATTTCTGAATGCAGAAAATTCATACTTTAACTTTTGATTCATTTTAAAAAATAAAATATGAACACACGTAAAATGAAACTTTGTTCACTAATAACAGTTATTTACAATTCATAAACCAATGCTAAACAAATTATTTTGAATAAGGCCCATCGGCTTTAGGAGGAGATGTCGTTTAAAGTTTATTTCTATTTTTTGTTCTGGCGGCCATCTTGTTCAACGGAGCGGAACGATTTTAGCTAGTTTGGTAAAGGTCAATGAGGCAAACATTCTTGTGAAATAATTATTGATTGGCCAATTGGCTTCAGAGGAAATGTTGTTTAAAGGATATTTCTATTTTTAGTTCTGGCAGCCATCTTGTTCAACAGAGCAAAACGATTTTTTGCTATTTTGGTATAGGCCAACGAGGGGAACATTCCTGTGAAATTATTTTTTAATTTGGCCAATTGGCTTAGGAGATGTAGTTTAAAGAGTTTTCTATTTTTAGCTCTGGCGGCCATCTTGTTCAATGGAGCAGAACAATTTAGCTATTTTGGTAGAGGGCAGTGAGGGAAACATTCCTGTGAAGTTTCATGAAAATCTGACCAGGGGTTAATAGGAGGAGATGTCATTTAACTTTTAAAGTTGACGTCACGGACGACCCACGTCAGACAATGAGCTAAAACATGATAGTGATCACTGTGAAAGACAGGGCACTAAAATATGGCACTCATTCTGTTTGAATCTGAGACAAAAATTTTTTAATGTAAGCAAAATGAAAATTGCACTGACATCGATTAACCCTTTCCCACTCAATCCCTTGTTTTTACGGGTTTATAGCAGACAGCTTTTGAAAATATTGTGGTAAAAGGAGAAATTCCACAGAATGTGCAATTTCTCCTTCACTCATAATGTTTTCTACCTCGTCAGAAAACAAGAAGCAATTTTTAACAATCCTTCAATTTGGAAAAGTTCAAAATTTGCCTGAGTGGGTTAATCCAATCATATACAGATCCTAGGCTGTCGAAGTACAAACATTGTAGATCTCCATCAGAGTATCATTTAATGAAAACTTCCAAATACAACTCTTGTTATCCCTCTTTTCGGAGTGAAATCGAAGTTATTTGACAGAACCCCAAAATCAAAGGTTCGAACTAAATTAGGGCCGAAAAGAATGAGTTTATTTTGCGGATCGGGATATAATTATATACAAAAAAATATAGCTACTAATGCACTGTCGTTTGGTCGACAAAAGGTCGATAGCAAGATAACAAATGAACTGAATGGTCAAAGAATAGAATCTCGTGAATGATATTTAATCTTTTATTTAAAATTAAAAGACCGGAACTTTGCGTTTGTAAAGAATGTGTTGGCAAAAGTGCCGTATATTAAACTAACTGAAATCTCGCGAGACTTGAAGCGGAAGGCGGGCTGTTCAAATAATGGTCAAATAATCAACAAATATCGCGAAGTTTTGCTGAATTTTTGAAGATTTACGGCAATAAAAGATGTTAGATCTACAGGCAAAGGATCGAAAGAGGTAAACCATCATCCTAACAAAGAAAGTGAAATAAGTTTTGAGTTTATTTCTGTAAAATCCTTTAGAAACGACATGGATTTTTTAGAAAATCAACAATAGATTTCCTGTTTTTTGACGTCTAAGCTTCAGAAACGGCGAAATCAAAATAAAAGAATGACACCCTGTATTAGTTTCAGACGGTTGTTTAAGACGGTGCCGAACCTAATTATCAGAACATTCGAATTGAATGAAATAACTTGTCAACTTCAAAAAAAAAATTCAAGGGAGATCACTCTAACAGTTTGATTTTGCTTCCATTTTCAAATTTGTGTTTTTACTCATTCTGGATTTTATGGAGTGTTTTCTAAGTCTCACATGGAAGTGTCATGTAAATCTTTTGTGTTGCAAACAGGAATGATTCATTGATTGATTGTTAGCCGTAATTTTTGACAGATTTCAGTTTTCACAGAGAATTTATGTGAGTGCTTTGAGGTAAACAAAGCGTTTTCAGGGTAAATAATTAGGAGAACTCTTGTCCCATTGCTAGTAGATCTACCAATTCAAGACTTGGCAATATGAAAAATCTGGCTAGTTTATGAAACCGTGGAATGATCTCTCATTTTTATAGAATCAGTCGGCATGATGACGTCATAGCCTCACTTTCATTTTTTCATGAAGGGTACTTCTTCGGTTTTTATTGTTACGGCATACCATTTTTGAGTCAGAATATTTTCAAAAATCCATCGTTAAAATTCATAAACAAAACTCTTCCTTTAAAGAATGTGATTAAAACTTTCTTACTACCAACGCATTTTTAATAATCTGGCGTAGTTGTCGAGATATTAATGCTGAAACTACAGAAAGTTGGTAAAGACCGAAGCTTTCACCTCCACGGAATGAGTGCAGGACCGCACTTTTGACAGACTGATGACGTTTTTAATTGGCTTCAAGGGATTGTGCCAGCCAACCGAATCAATATGCTTGAAGGGACGTATTATGTTATCGCCATGCTTGTCCGTCTGTCTGTCTGGATTTTCTTGTGCGGCTTACGCTAACTCCTACAGTTTTACACAGATTCACTTCAAACTTACCACAATGAACCTTTATGATGTGTAGTTAGGCGACTGTGGCCTTTAAAATTTGAATATCTTTCATGGTTCTAAAATTATCTCCCCTTTACTTCGAAAAAATGTGTGCGGCTTCAGGCGTATATGCCACGCCCAGCGTTGCTCTTGTTCAGACTTTCCGGTCTGAGCCTGATTTATAAGTCACAGGGGCACACTTTTTCTTGACAAGAGGACCGGTTTCATATCTGATGCCTGAATCTACAATATTTCTGCATTGATGCAGAAAATTCCTCCGCATGGATGCGAAGAACATCTCCGCATCTATGCGGAGAACACCTCCGCATCTATGCGGAGAAAATCTACGCATCTATGCGTAGTAAATGCGGAAAAAAATTCCGTATTGCATGCGGAATTGTCCGAATTCTCCGATTTCCGCAAAAGTTCCGCTTCCATAAAAATTCCGCATTTTGAATGCGGACTTCCGCGTCCGAATACTCCGCATTTCTTCCGCATTTTTTGCGGAAATATTTTGCGGAGAAAATGCGGATTTCCGCCTTTTTTGCGGAAATCTGGGCCAAGGGCAGTACTAAAACCGTTGTTACCCCATCGACAGCGGATCAGGCGTTTATTAGATACAAGTTCTTTGAAAAATGATGAGGAAGTTTCTTTTAACATATATAACTAAATTATTCACAGTCAAAGTAAATCTATACAAGAAATAGGTCTGCATGTCCCGGAAATTTCGCCATTTTGTCTTTATTTAAAAAAAAGATTCTGACATGGAGGGAGGGGACACCCCTCCCAAACCCTCCCCAACAGGAAAACCAATATGAAACATGGTGAAAAAAATCACACAAAAAACTCAATTGCCTCTGTGAATAAATGTGTATGTTTAGATAATATGGTCTTGCAATATTAGATATATAGGTTAATTTAAGAGGCAAAGAAATGGGTCTGCATGTCCCGGAAATCGCGCCATTTCGTCTTCCTTTTTAGAAAAATTCTAACACGGAGGGAGGGGACTTACTCCTCCATAGGACCACCAATATGAAACATGGTGCAAAAACGCGCAAAAAAGTCCGTTGTCTCTGTTAATTTGTAGGTATCGATAGATAGATAGATATGGTCTTGCAATATTAGATATGAGCTAATTTAAGAGGCAAAGAAATCTGTCTGCATGTCCCGGAAAATGCGCCATTTCGTCTTTCTTTTAAAAAAAAATTCTCACGCACAGGGAGGGGACACCCCTCCCAATCCCTCCCCAACATGCATACCAATATGTATCATGGTGTAAATAACACCCGACAAAAATGGTATCCCCCCTATGATAATTTGTAGGTTTAGATATCGGTTTATGCAATATATGATATATGCCTATTCAAGAGGCGATTAAATAGGTCTGGATGTTCCGGAAATTGCACCATTTCGTCTTTCTTTTTGAAAATTTTTTCACACGATGGGAGGGGATACCCCTCCCAAACCCTCCCCATCACGCACACCAATATAAATCATGTTGCGAAAAAAACGTGGAAATGGAAAAGAACACGTGCTTTTTCATTAATGGAGTTCTGGATATTGCGATTGAGCTTTTTAATTTGATCACAAATTTATATCTACGTGTATATACCTGAAATTATACTATCATTCCTTTATTAAAATATTTTGTCTTTTAAAATATTATGAGAATAGAAATACAACATAATTATCGTAGTTTACGTTTAAAGCTGATGTAAATATAGCTTTGATAATATGTATGTACGGCGTTTTCGGGCGTATCCAACGTTATGATGTTATGCCCCCCCTAACCGAAAATCCTGGATCCGCCCCTGATTGCATTTGTGTGAGCCATCATGCTAAAAGAGACCTTCTAGGAAGACCATTAAACCATATTTTAAGAAACAGACTTAGCAAACATTAACCAGATGTAGCATTTGGAAAATAAACAATACAAGATAAGAAATTCAATCGACTGAACAAGAAAATTAAAAGTTACGATCCTAGTCAGTCTGTGCACATGTCGAAAACTATGCGCGCAGACTGACTAGGGTCATTACTTTTAACAATTCCCAGAAAGTCCCTTTTAGCATGAAGGATACTGGTAACATTTACAAAAGTTGTGTGGCGACCAACAAACAGTAATCGAAATGGAGGCAAAAGAATAAAAACACCAATCAAGCACCATCCTAGTGGAAAATAGTTTTTTGGGAGCAGTGTAGCTAAACCATGAACGACATTAAATGACTCTAGTGAACGACTTCGGCATATCGACTGATTCCGATAATTGAAGCTTTGAGCTTGACTGCCTCCCCATCACGCATCATATGATGCTTAACCAGGAACCAAACTTTGTCTTCCGGATCACTCAAAAGCTCTATTGATTTTTGCACGCTGTAAAATTCTGTCTAATTACTTTTCCTGAGGAATTTTTGTTCACTGTATTACTGGGCATGTCAACTTTTGTTTATTTCTTCCCATTGTTTTAGCAATTCTCATTGAAATGACAATTTTCTCCAACTCTAAATTAAAAGTTGCTCAAGATAATAAAATGAATGCTGCAACTTATGGAAAACAAGGAGTGGGGAAAGGGGAATGAAACTGGTTTACAACATTTTGCTCCTTTTCAACAAATGCTTTTAAAACAAATTTTATAGATATATGAGATATAAAATTGAAGCCATTGCATTTTTTTTCTTAGCCATAACATTATCCAAAAAGGCAAAGTTTGATACTGGTACAAATTCAAAGCTGTTGCTGATGACAATTATTTCAAGTGAATGTGATTGATATGTTTTTCTTTACTTTTTGGATAGAAAACCTTGTGGGAAATGAAGAAATTTACTAATTACAAGCAGTATCTTCATTTTCTATAAAGTTTTCCAAGTCTTTATTATAACTTGTGGGGCATCAAAAAGGATCAATGTGTGGGAATAAGGGTTCAACTGATATCTGACTTTAATCAAAATCTTTTTGGCCGTAGAATATAAGCATCTTTCAATTTTCAAATTGGAACAGTTGAAAATTTAGCCATTTGGCAGAGGGTTAAAGAGTTCAGGTCTTGCTGTTGAGACAAATTATCGTGCCTTCAGGCTGTAATTATCGCGATAATGAAGCGTGAAACCTCCATTCTTTTGTGTCCGTTAATGAGTGGCTCCACTAATTAGAGAAGAATGCTATTGTTACAAAAAGAGCTTAAAAAATAATGCAGGATGGATGCGAGGACTTCCTTTTTAACTCTTAAGCAATATCTTAGACTGTTCCAAATTCAGAGAAAATGCAGACAACAATTTCAAGTGAATGAAGTTTCCCTTTTCTTGGATTTTTTTTGTAGAAAACATAGTTGGTAATGAATATAATGCTTGGCACAAACAATTTCTTCATTTTCCACAATGTTTTCCCAACAAACGTTTTCTTAACCCTTTCCCAAACAAGACCTGGTTTTGACGTCCCAAATAGAAAATGCTTGGGAAAACATTGAAACAAAAGAAGAAACTGCTGATAACCAGCAGTTTCTCCTTTTGTCTCAATATTTTCTATGCCATATTTTACACAAATCCCATCTTTGATAACATCCATTTAGTCAATTGTGGTAGTTTTTGAAGTGGATCACCCTAAAAATTTGCCGTTTGGGAAAGGGTTAAAGGCTTCAAAAAGCATCACTGTGTGCGAATGGGTTAACCTTTTCCCACACAGTAGAATTTTGGACTATTTCAGCTTGATTGAGGCTATATAGACTACAAAATAAATGTTAAGATTAGAAAGATAGGATTTGTGTAAAATAAAGAACAGAACATTTATCAGCAAATTCTTCTTTTGTTTAAAATTCTGGATGTTTCCTGTTAGATGTATCAGAAATTGTAATTGTTTGAAAATTTAACCCTTTCCCAAATAACATGATTAAGGACTGGTCCAAACTGAATTGAGAAGGCAGATAAATAGATCAATGTTACCAGAATTTAAAGGGATTTTTGTATCTTATACCATGGGAATTTTGAGAGAAAATACTTAGTCTACTCATGAGCATTTTCTCCTGTTTCTCAATACTTTTCTTCAAGTAGATCGACATAAAAAAATAGGCGACTGTTTGATTTATGGAACCTTATAAAATGAAATGAAATTGTCTTTCTCAATACTTTCAAAGACAACAGGATTTTAGATCAGAACTAGATTCTACTTTTATATAAAAGTTGTTGCAGACCACAGAAGGGATGTTGATGCAGATAGAGTTTCTGTAGAGCTCTACAAAAGAGACTAAAAACAGTGAGACAAAAGGTGAAAATGCTGCTTATCAGCATTTTCTTCTTTTGTCTCAATGTTTTTCTAACATGTTCTTATAAAGACCACAAAAGCAGGTCTTGTTTTGAAAAGGGTTTAAGTTTGAATACATGTACAGTAAGCCAAGATCAGTCAGTAGATCTATTTTTTCAGAATATTCATGATCACTTGGTCTAAGTACTTACTACGGGGGATAATCAATGCAACACTTAATTGTAATAAAGGAGGAGTTACATCCCTTCATAGATTTTTACCTCACGACGTAGATCTATTAGCAAATTACCCAAACGTTCGAAGTAGGCCTACTGCACGGAAAATAAGGTTGAACTCGTTCAATCTTGACTCATTTGCTAAATAGTATACTATTTCAAAATACAAATACCCTATAAAACTGTTTTCTTGTCTTCCGCGACGCATTCCTCCGTTTGGCGGGAATACCTGCAGACGAAATCATTTTATAGACTAGAAGTAACCGGGAACTATATAGACTGATATGCCTGGCCGTTTTTTCTCCAATACGAGTTATTAATTAGCTTGATCTGCCAATGATTGGTTAGTTTTGGGTAATTTCAAAAATAATGCATCCTTTTTTAAAAACTGGTATACAGTGCAGGTTAAAAGGTTTTTAAATGATTGTCTTACTCCAGAATATGTGTTCTGTTATTGCTAAAATGTGTACAAAATTTTAAGAGAATATCTACTTTCGTTTCAAATTTATAGCATTTATAGTATCCAAAATTGTCCCAAGTGTAACGCTTTAAGCGTGACATTTGTATAAAAATTCAATTTTTAAGTGATTGTCATTAAAACTACAGGATTTGAAAGACCCCACAACATACAATTATACAAAGTGTCGCAACAATACAACAGTTTTTCTAAAGTTGTTTTATTGACAACATATAAATTGTCCATAAACCATGCCCAGAAAATGACACACCCTCAAAAAACATAAAGACATAAAAATACAATACTTTGGACAATCAAGGGTAATTACTTTGCTACAAGACATCTTTCTGTCTCAAAATAGGTATCCTTTGTTAGACAAATATCATTTGTGCAATATTAGTATGATTTTATGCAATAACTTTCATATAATCAAGTCCTCCTGATGACATGTCTTTGCACACCCAAACATGTCCCAAGTGTAACGTTTCGTGTTAGAAAGCCCCTTTTTTTGTAGTGTGATATTGAAACTTGTTCTGATTTCTTTTTTACAGGAGCGCATCAGCCCCATGAAAGATCAGTAGTAGTTAAATTTGAAAAGAATTGTTATTATGAACTTAATCAACCAAAATTCAATGTCCCAAGTGTAACGCTATTTTTGCGATTAAGAGTGATCAAGTAGAAATGCTTAAATATTTAAGTTGCACAGAAAGTTTGATCAAAATATTGCAAAACATGTAGGGTTCTGTCTAAATTTTGTTCAGAAAACAATTATTGTTCAGAAATGATTGAATTATTTTATCAATTAAATTTGTTGTCGGGCTCATACCAATTATCTAGCAGAGATACATATTATTGACTTCTTATGATCTATTTGAATTATTTGAATACCCTAAATCAACATATGCAGTTTAATTCATATAATATCCTTTAAATTTATCTTAAATGTATTTCAAATGTTTGTCCCAAGTGTAACGGTGTAGAAAATTCGGCAAAATCTTTTTCTATGATAGTTTGGAAAGTTTTCTTTCATTTGTGTTTCTTGGAAACCAAGTAAAGTAATCATATATTGGGTTAATGAGCATCTTTCCATTAAAAACGATGTATTTAATATGCCATGGGAAATATTTGAAGCAATGTATTTCACATATAAAATGTGGTGATTACGGTATTGAAACTGTGTGTCTTTGTGAGGAAAACAAAATAATATCAATTCACAATGTTCTAATTTCAGTTTTAACTAATACACCCATTTCGTAACAGCAAAGTCTCTTTCAAAAGAAATTCATATTAATAATTGTTGTTTCAAGAAAAATGTATTTTTTCTTTATCTTTGAAACTAAATCCAAAGCACTTAAAAGTGATATATATTACACGTTTAACAACTCAAATTTTGATTCCCACTTATATCTTGGTAATACCAAATACAAAATGTTGAAAATCATAAATGATTTCAGCAAACAAGAAACTTCTTGGAGTTTTTAAACAAATTTCAGTGATTTATGAAGCTTATTTTGGAAAAAGGCACCCATCAGTATGCATACAACTACTTTTATAATCGCATCCATATGTGTTCTTATCTATATTATCAAAAGCAAACATGCATTGTGACTACAAAAAGGATTTTCTGAGAGCAATTTATGTCATTAGTTTGTCCCAAGTGTAACGGTTTTACTGAAATTTGATTTTTGATGTGTCCTCATCACATATCAAGTTATTGTACCCAAGAAGTTTTTTGTATGCTGGCTGCAGGTACCCTCCTAATGTAAAAGCTTAAGTATTGGCTTTGTATATCATGTATGGAACATTTTATGTAAACTTTCTGAGGTAATTGATAAAAATTTTGACTAAAACATTGCTAAAAATCGCCATAAAGTTGGTATATTCACATAAGGTAGCCATATTATACATCAAATTTTACCTTAACGTTCCTGTAACAATATTAAGTGACATAAGAGATGAAATTTATACATTTAACAGAATTAAAGGAGCAATATAAGGTATACATATTTCTTTACAAATTATTCAATGTTTCAAATAAAACCGTTGAAATTTAATAAAAAAATGTTCAGTATTTATATTTTTGTGCCTGATTTATTAGAATTTGACATATTGGGATGTGCTTTTGATGAATCATATTTCAATATCAACAACTTCATTTTGGACCCCCTATGTCACGTTTTGGATGCATTATTTTTGAAATTACCCTTTTAAAGAACTTCGTAAAGCATCAACCTTTTCTGAAACGACTAGATCTACTTCACTTAAAAAACCCACACAAGGACCCTTTTTGACTCCCCACAAAATAATGGCCATGAAAAAAATTGTGGAAAATGAAGAAATTGCTTGTAACAAGCAATTTCTTCATTTACCACAATGTTTTCCATCAAAATAGACATAGAAACTCCATTCACTTGAAATTGTCGTCTGCGGGATCTTTCAATTTGGACCGCCCTAATTTTTTGTGGTTTGGTAATGGGTTAAATACAAATAACCTAGGTTGATCTATTATAGAAACGTGAACTTCTAATGCATTACAGCAATAGGAATGAAATCTAATATTTCATTAGGCCGAGGCCTTGAGAATATGAAAAATAGAAGATAAATTCTTAATAATAATAATAATTCGTATGTGTTGGTAAAGCAGTACTTAACCGACAAAAAATGGTTTGCTAAAACATTGAAAAAAAGAGATAAAATGCTGATAAGCCTCTCAACACGTATGTTAGGGGGAAAATGAAAATTTTGTTTGAAAATCGCTGTTAGGGCCTACATAGAATCTAACTATGCAAAATAATTAATTCTAAAATAAACTGTTTGAAAATAGATTCGAGAATGTATGGTTTTATTTTATGCAGGGCCTAGACTGAATATGTTTCGATTGATCTATCAAACGGTAAGAAAATAAAATTTGAAACAACAACAACAACAACAACAAAACAACACTTATGACCATTTTCCAAACACGTGACCTGGTTTTCACGTCTTTCACAGAAAGGGCTTGGTAAAATTTAGGCAAAAGAAGATGATCAGCATTTTCTCCTTTTGTCTCAATATTTTACTACTATATTTTACACCCCATTCTGTCGTCTGTGTCAGTTTTTTGCTCTGACCACCCTACAATTTTAAAATCCGTTACCAAGGTTACAGCTCAAGATTTAGAATGCAAACATTGACCAGTCCCCATTGTCGATTGTGAAGTCCTCGAATTTGAAGTCAATAATCGGTTACATTCGAAAATGTCGTAACTACAGCATGAACTAGCTGTAGTTACGACGTTTTTGAGCGAAATGGATTAACCCTTTTTAACCAGACGGCAAAATTTTGAACTGTTCCAAATTGAAAGGTGTTGCACAGACGACAATTTCAAATTGATGAAATCTTAAAAAATCTTTACATTTTGGGTCAGAAAACATTGTGGAAAATGAAGAAATTGCTTGTCACAAGCAATTTCTTTAGTTTCCACAATGTTTTCCATAGCCTTATCTTATGGTAGAGTCAAAAGGTGTCGGTGTGCGGACCTGATTTTGATAGTCTAATAGAAAGGGATCGGGGGGGGGGATTTTGAGACAAAAGAAGAAAATGCTGATAAACAGCATTTTCTCCTTTTTTCTCTATTCTTTCTTGGTCATATTCTACACATATCGCTTTCTTATCAACAATATGTTTTCTTCTTTTTCGAACTGCAGCTTTTGATTTAGATTGCCCTTGTTTGGGAAAGAGTTATCTCGGGTGTAAACTTGACCATTCGTGCCTTAGTTGTCAAGTTTGTACCCTTTGAACACCCTAAAATTTGAGTTGCAAAATAGTTTTAATCTCAAAATCTGTTTATGTTGTTGTGACATTAGGAAGATAGTGCCATTTTTGAGTAAATCATCAAACTATAGGGATTTGGTGAGTGTTATTTATTGTTTTAGAGTTTCATAATTTGTATTGCTAACATTAATTTAACATAATGTAATTTCATAAAAGTGTAGGCCAGCGTCCTAAAATACATTTTAATTAATATGGGTTGTGTTCTTATCGTTCTCGTTTAATTTTTTAGCTCCACTGGCCTTTCAGGCCAGCGGGCTATTGTCATGGCGGTGTGTCCGTCGTGCGTGCGTCCGTCCGGGCTAACGTCCTGGGGTTTATGTGGTTCAATCCGTACATAATTTATATGAAATAAGAACAATTCCACTTAAACCATGCCATTTTATGTGCCACTTTTCTTCATAAAGATCAAAGAAAAAACACTTAATCCTGAAATGTTGGCGTATCCGTGCGTGCGTCCGTCCGTAAACCTTTTCTTTAAAAAATCTCAAAACTACAGGATGGATTTCAACCAAACGTCACAGGAATGATCCTTGGGTTACCCTCTCTCAGATTCCTTCAAAGAATTTGGATTGAACCAGAATAAACTGAGTTATCTGCCCTTGAATGTCAAAAACAGATGGTTTTGACTTTATTTTTACTCTAAAATCTACAAGTATTGACCCATCAAGTTAAAACTTAGACAGAATATATATAAGCATAATATCCTGCCTGGGTGTAATTTTCAGCTTGATCGAAATCTTACATCATGAGTTATGTGCCCTTGAATTTGACAAAATTTCCATTTTCGACTTTGTTTTCACTCTAACAACCACAAATGTTAACCAATCAAGATGATACTTGGAAAGAATCTTGTTGACAACAAGATCTTGTTTATGTGTAATTTTCAGCATGATCGCACTGTTACAATCTGAGTTATGTGCCCTTGAAATTGACAAAACTTCAGTTCTCGACACTTTTTTCACTCTTGCAGCTATTCATATTGACTGAATATAGACAAAACTTAAACAGAATGATGGTGACCATAAGATTTTAATTGAGTTTAATTTTCGGTTTAATTATAAACTCACATACTGAATTATGTGTCCTTGAATTTGGCAAAATTACAGTTTTCAATTTTTATCATCGCTCTAACATCCCTAAAATGTTAGTCAATCATTTACTTTCTTTTTGCATTGACTACGCGATTGCTGCTTTTGACTTTGTTTTTGCTGTAAGAACCACAAGTATTGAAAAATCTAGTCAAAACTTGGATTAAATAGTAAACGAAATTCAGGCATGTGGAGCCACTTAAGACCTTCAGGTCTTTCTAGTTATCACGACCGGGGAATCGTGTGACCCACCATACGTATTCGATAGGCCTATTGTTGAATTATTCTGTTAATAAATTTGCGATTTAAACGAGATTCGAAGAAGAGAAGGTGGGAAAACGCTAATAATTTGCTGAATGTAAAAGGTCATTTAAAAATCAGCTGATGAAAAAAGTTAGAATATTGAAAACCGCATACAAAAAATTGGTTGGTTTTATATAACTTTTTATCAGCCTATTTTTAGCAGATCTATCACGTCCATCTAATCCCTGGAGTCACCGCTTTCTCTGCTTCTAACCATATTTTTTTCTTTCTACCACTCAAACCATTTTCTTCAAATTGGTCACGTATTCTAAAACCCATAACCAGACGGCAAACATTTGGACTATTCCAACTTGAAAGATGTGCAGACGACAATGTCAAATTGATAAAAAAATAAGAAAAACTTTCCATCTTGTGTTAGAAAACAGTGTGAAAAACGAGGGAAATTGCTTGTTACAAGCATTTTTTCATTTTCCACAACGTTTTCATAAACCTCTTTCTTGAGGCGCACCAAAAAGCGTCTCTGTGAAGGGATCGTTTAACCCTTTCCCAAACAACAAAATTTTAGGTCGGTCCTTTTTAAAAGCTGCAGTAGAGGACAATGCAGATGTTAAAAAGGAAAGGATTTGTGTACAATACGGCACAGAAAATATTGAGGCAAAATGAGAAACTGCTGGTTATCAGCAGTTTCTTCTTTTGTCTCGATGTTTTCCGAAGTCGTTTCTAATAGGGGCCTCAAAACAAGGTCTTGTTTGGGAGAGTGTTAACAGAATTATCGACCATTTTCTGCAATTGTTGTTTAACGTGATCATCGGCTGTGAATATCTCGAATTTAGTTAATTCTAGATTTGCTTTTACATTTTAAAAAATGTTTTTCTTTTTTCAGTGGAAGTTCAGGCGAGTTTTAGTTCTCGCGTCTAGAGACAAAAGACGAAGACGACGATAAAAAGACGAGAGGATATTATTACATTTTAACGATTGTCCCTTATTTCTTTTGTATGTTAAGATAAACAGCAGGAACATGCATATCGCGAAACGGAGACTAGAAATGTACCTGCTGCAACTTTTAAAAACATTCGCAAAAAAGACATCCCGCAGATAGCGAAGGAATGAAAATTTATATGGCAAAAGAGGAAGACGAAGACAAAAATGCAGAAGTGGGAGACATTCTGGGGCGCCGTGGTCTAGTGGTATGACGCGGGCTTAGGGATCGAGAGGTCCTGGGTTCAAATCCCACCGAGGTCACGGGAATTTTTCTGAGCAAAAAAGTTACCCCACGTTGCTCCTCTTCACCCAGGTGTATAAATGGGTACACGGGAGAGCTGAAAGCCGAAGCGCTGTGGCTGCCGCAGGCGCCGACTGTAAACAGCCGACTTGAAGCTCGATGATCGTGGAGTAAAGTGTGAAAGTCGCGCGAATATGGACCTAGTTCGTAAATTTAAGACTGATAAACCACCTTTACTTTTACTTTATTACATTTAAAAAGTTGTTCCTTATTTCTCTTGTATGTTAAGATAAACAGGGACATGTATACATAATCGTGAAACAAAGCCTGGAAATGTGCCTGCTGCAACTACATGTAAACTATTCTCTGTGCCCAGGAATTTAAAAATAGACATCACGCAGATATCGGTAAGAATTTAAGTTCATATTTCAAAAGACAGACGAGGAAAAAGAAGGAAAACAGACAGAGGATGAAGATATTACTACATTTTAACCCTTTCCCAAACAGCAAAATTTTAGCAAATGACAAAATGGATGATATTAAAGATAGAATTTGTGTAAAATTTGGCATAGAATCAGTCGGGATGACGTCATAGCCTCACTTTCATTTTTTCATCGAGGGTACAACCTCGGTCTTTATCGTTACGGGATACCATTTTTGAGGCAGAATATTTCCAAAATCTATCGCTAAAATTCACAAACAAAACTCTTTCTCTAAAGAAAGTGATTTAAACTTTCTAACTACCAACGCATTTTTAATAATTTGGCGTAGTCGTCCAGATATTAATGCTGAAAGTTGGTAATGCTTTAAGGAAAAAGACCGAAGCTTTCACCTCCACCGAATGAATGCAGGTCGACTGACGACGTTTTTGATTGGCTGAAGGGATTGTGCCGACCGATTCAATAGAAAATATTGAGACAAAAGGAGAAACTGCTGGTTATCAGCAGTTTCTTCTTTTGTTTCAATGTTTTCCCAAGTAATTTCTATCAGGGGCGTCAAAAGCAGGTCTTGTTTGGGAAAGGATTAAAGGTTGTTCCTTATTTCTTTTGTATGCTAAGATAAACACGAACATAATATACTAAGCAAACCAATTGAAGGATATTCAACTTGTACTATTTGTAATTATTAACAAAGGCATATATTCGTACAAAAATCTATAATTAAATTCATAACAATATCTAATCTTGATAATCAAAAACATAAAGCAGAGTAATCGTTTCCGGTTTCCCTATGATATCCGGTTAAACGCTGGTACCCTACAACCGAAAAGTCACACATCATGAATAACGAATATTTTCACCCCGAAAGTGAACTCAAGCATTGCAAGTACCTCGCAAATTCATCGCAGATTGAATTACCACACGTTGTGGTACAGCATTCCATTCCCGAATACGTGCATGTTAGAATAAGCCGGGTTGGTCGGTTTTTGTTGTCGGTAACGTAGACGTCTACCCAACGTGTTTCAATCGTGCTCGATTGGACAAAGGTTCTGCGAATGGTATGGCAAATTATTGGATTGCAACCGAATCTGTTTAAGATGGTGTTTTACAATAACGACGCCGATTAATGCTACGTTGGCGTCAAGGAACGCGTGTTCATCTCCGTTTTCCTGTTTAAAAGTTACAGAATGTGAGTCAATCACGTGGTCAATGAAGCGTTGGTCAGTCAGTGTCATTTAGCACACAAAGGTGTGTTTCTAAATTACGTAAGATTCCCGTCAAATCCATAACACTCTCGTCAACATATGCGTCACGTGTGGGAACATTGCCCTCGTGTTATCTCTCGTTCTTATATCGAGAAAAACACGAATTCTGCTGTCAACATGCGACGCCGAAACCAACTTTGGTTGGTGATGAGCACTGTACTCCGGTGCTGCTGGTTCCATCTCATATTGGTTCCGGTCCATGCGCCAGTGTTGTCATGTTAAAGCGTTAGCTGTCAACGGCCTGCTGGCATTAATGCCCCTGATTATTTAATCTGGTTATCACAGACTGAATTCTAAGGTCTATCCCTCGTTAGACTCTGGAGAAATTTTGGAAAACGTTGGAGTCCTAGAACGTAACGAGTTCTTGAGAATGTAACTGTCAACAGCCAAGGACGTCTTTTACTTACGTCCCCTGTCACGCCGTTCCATAATTTTCACTGCCCAGTGATACCGTTGGTGTAATCGACTGAATACACATTGCAAAATGCAAAATCTACCAGTGACGTCAACCTGACGTCCCCATTCGTTCAATTGACCAACGGCCTACCAGCACTGCAGATCTGTCAGCCATTAACGTTCAATCCTTTTTAATGAACGGATTATAGGCAAGTACGCTTAGTTTTACTCAATAAAACAGCTCAGAGTGTGCCTTCATGTGAAAAACAGCACGTAAAGAACACGTTAAGTTTGGTAGTTGACCCCTGTTTTGTAAATTGTCCCATTTTGGCATGACAACTGAAGCATAGCTCGATGTGGCAACATAAAATATGAGAGCGAATGTATGTAATAATAAAACGCATTAGTGTTTTATATAATATTGTATCACAGTATCTAAAATAGCTGTAGAATTTTGATATCCTTCAATTGTTTTGCTTAGTATATCTTGCAACGGAGCCTAAAATGTGCCTGGTGCAACTTAATCATTAGTTGTGCTGGGGAATTTAAAGTGACATTTCACATTCATTTCATTTTTTAAAAGTATGTCTTGGTGCAAAGATTGTTTATTCTAATGCGTAGAAATGCTATCAGTTTTTTTAAGTTGTTATTTATAAGCGAAAAAAAAAACGCCTTTAAAGTTGAGACAGAAATGACAAAATCTATATAAATCTGAACTGTTGTCCACAACAATTTGTTTAATTTCACCACAAAAATATATATTTCTCGTAAACGGTTCAATATGTTGACTTGAAATTTTCAGAATTTTCATAAGAAAAGATGCTCTTTCAGATAGAATAAAAGTAAAATTTATGTAAAAATAATTGTGAAATGTCACTTTAACCCTTTCCGAAACAAGACCTGGTTTTGACGTCCCTAATAGAAAAGGCTTGGGAAAACACTGAAACAAAAGAAGAAACTGCTGAGTTTCTCCTTTTTCTCAATATTTTCTGTGCCACATTTTACACAAATTATATCTTTAATAACATCCATTTTGTCATTTGTGGCAGTTTTGGAAGTTGATCACCTTAAAATTTGTCGTTTGGGAAAGCGTTCAAAGCAGACATCCCCTCAGATATCGAAGGAATGTAAGTGTATTTTTCGAAAGACATACGAGGAAGAAGAAGAAGGCAAAAGGACAGAAAGAGAAGACGTAATTACATTTTAATAGTTGTTCCTTATTTCTTTTGTATGTTAAGATACATAAACAGGAACATGCATATCGTGAAACAGGGTCTAGAAATGTGCCTGCTCCAACAAAACCATTCGTTGTGTTCAGGAATTTAAAAAAGACATCACCCATTTAACGAAGAAATCTAAATTTATTCGTCAAAAGACAAACGAGGAAAAACAAGGCAAAAAGACAGAAGAAGAGATTTTTACCTTTTGGCAAAAGGAGAATTGTTGAATTCACCATTTTCTTTTATCTCAATGTTTTCTCTATTTCTTTCATTAGGAACACCAAATCCCGGCCTTGTCTGGAAAAGGTACAAACACATCGTTGGTGGGGAATCAAAACCTGGTAACTACAGCTTGACAAAACTGGAGTTACGAGGTTTTGATACCCACTGGCGACATAATGTACAAATACTTGGGGTAACAAAATTATAAGATAACCACTGCTCATATCATTATAATATCTGTTTATTTTGTATAATCTGTTTATTTTGTAAAAATAATTTTGTATAAAATATAAAATTACAAAATACAAAACTATATTTATTCATTTAATACACTCAACAAAAGATAATTTATTCTTATTCAGTGTAAATTAGGAATTCTCCACACATAGACATTTGCATAGCACAGATACATGTAGTTCAGTTTTTAAAAACATTATGAATTATTTATTTTTATTCCAAGGCCCATGTTGAGTGGGTACTCATGAATAATTGAGATTGGAATCGTCTAATCAACAGAAATGTAATATAAAAATGAGCCAGGATCTGGAAAAAGGTCCCTTATAGCATTTGAGAACAACATGGTTCAAGGTCAGCCTGCGTATACACGCAGTCTGACCAGGAACCACATTGTCCTCCAATAGCTTCCTCCTGGTCTGTAGCAACCATTTGAGAGTAACATGGATGCTGGCTAAACTGCATCTAGGCACAGTCTTGATCTTGAAGCATGGCTGTCTAAAATGCTATAAGGGATGTTTTTCCAGATCCCGGCTCAAATGTTTATAATATCACAATCTTATTTAGACCACCAATTAGCAGGCATGTGACGAGTACTGACTTTTTAATACTCAAATAATACTTGAGTATTTCAGATTTGGTACTTGTACTTATGAGTACTGAGTACTAAACTGGTTACAGTACTTAAGTAGTACTCGAGTAGTACTTAAGTATTCTTGAGTATATTATATATGAGTTCTAGAATGACAGGCAATATACACCGAAATTTTAACAAGGAAAAGTTACATTTTGTGTTTAACATGGTTTATTGCTCAACAAGAAATCCTGCTAAGCAAAATAAATATGTTTATGTAGTACTTAGCAATCACACTGGTGTTGCAAATGAATGCTGATTTGTGCAGTACCAGATTTGATTAAACAGTATTGAATCTTTCTCTCTTTTGTAAGGAATTGCATGAATAAGCTGGGAATAAACTTGAGTTCATTTTCTGGTATTGACCAACTAAAAGGTATACAATTTTAATACAGGTTAGCATCTTTGATAGACTAACAAAATATGTAGCCAAACAATACATAACAAAGGATTAGTTTATCTTAACCCTTTCCCAAACGGCAAAATTTTGGGGTAGTCCAATTTGAAAGAAGTTGCAGACGACATTTCAATGTGATGAAATTTTGAAATTTCATAACTTTAAGGGTAGAAAACATTGTGGGAAATGAAGAAATTGCTTGTCACAAGCAATTTCTTCATTTTCCACAATGTTTTCCAAAGCCATTATATTGTGGGGAGTCAAAAGGAGTCACTGTGTGGTAATGGGTTAATTGCCTAAAGGTGTGAATTGTGTCTTTGATAACCCTTTCCTAAATGGCTAAAGTTGAGGTTGGTCTAATTTGAAAGCTGCTGCAGATGACAAAATGGGTAATGAGAAAGATTGGATTTGTGTGCATTATAGCTTGGAAAAAATTGAGACAAAAGGAGAAAATACTGATAATCAGCATTTTCTTCTTTTTTCTCAATGTTTCCCCAACGTTTTCTTACAGGTATGTCAAAACCAGGTCTTGTTTTGGAAAGGGTTAACACAGGTAAAACTGAAAAATAATGACTGGTACACTGATTGTGGTCCATGCATTTGTATTCTGATTGAATCATTTGTTCTTTTGAAATTTGTTTTCTAATATAAAGTACTCAAAAAGATTCATGAGTACTGAGTACTGAAGGGTCAGTACTTGAGTAAGTATGAGTATGAGTACTCATTTCCCCCATGAGTACTGAGTACCAGTGAGTACAGGGAAAAGTGGTACTTGTACTCATAATACTTGAGTACAAGTATGAGTATCACATGCCTGCCAATTAGACAAGAGCCGTCACACACATAGACATGTTAATATGCTCCAAGAAAAAGTGTTTGTCATACAAAAAAAAGCTATAAACGATTCAAAATCTTTTACTAATGAGGGAATAGACCTATAACGGTTAATAGGGGAGACAGGATGTATTGTATATTTGACTATTTATAGTAACAACTTATACATATTCATACCTGTCCAACCTAAAATAAACCAAAATATTTGTATCGATTCTCGTTTAACGTATATCATATATTTTCCCATGACAGGTTTTTGTAAACACATTATTAATGGAATATGGTCTAGAATATGTCATTTATAGCTTATGGTACATGCAAAATAGCATTAAATTCTGCCTATTACAGTAGATAAAGAGAAATTAGAGAAAAACTATATTTCTTTATTAATGCCCCTTTTCCCATGACGCAGCTCCAAAGTAAGAAAGGGAGCAAACGGTTTCTAGGGATTATCCCAGGTATTTCACATGTGAAGTTTCAATGAATTTGGTCCAAGGGTTATTGAGATCTGGCTGTGGACGGACTGACGGATGGACGGACAGCATGGCGACCATATGCTCCCCCTAATTTTTTTCGGGGAGCATAAAAGTGGTATTTATCAAAAATATTGTTTGTAAACAAAACATTCCGAAAATGAACACAACTGGATATGAACACATAAATATTCTCATTCAAATTATCATTATTCAACAGCCCATGACAGACCTGATAACATACAGTCAACACTCGTGTCAAAGTCAGAGGGATTGTGGAAATACCCCGACATGTCCGGAGTTCGACTCATCCGATTTTGTTTGCATTCGGTGAAATTGACATTTGACCGTTTTTGAAACTCATTAAGTATGATTATTATTGAAATATAGTATGAAAAGGAAAGAAATTGCTCGAGACGAGCAATTTCTATCCTTTTCCTTCTAAATTTCAATGGCTGTATTTATTTCGAAACTATTTTGTAAATATTTGATGTCCATTGATGAGGACGGGACTAGATTTCCACTTCGACTTAAGCGGAACTTCGACTTATCCGATGTCCACATAACGAGTGTTGACTGTAGTTTTTTGCTGGTAAACATTTATAGATCGAGTCAAGACAGAGTCAGCTAAGAATTAGTGGTAACCCTTTATCAAACAACAAACTCTTTGACTAGTCCAATTTGAAAGCTGGTACAGACGACCATGGGAGCTGATGAAGATATTAGATCTATTTGTGTATAAACATACAGCTCTGAAAATATTGAGTCAAAAGGAGAAAATGCTGGTTGTCAGCATTTTCTTCTTTTGCTTCAATATTTTCCCAAGCCTTTTCTATTAGGGAAGTGAAAAGCATGTCTTATTTGGGAGAGGGTTAATCTATAGCCAATAGCTATGAGGTAGTTAGTTTTTGAGGTATGTTTCATCCCTATTTTTGCATAAAATAATCTATCCTGAAAGGAAAAAGAAATGCATAGCTAAATAAATTTACTTGTATTGAGTTCATTTTTGATAAAATTCTCCAAAAATTTATCTATAGTCTGGTCACGATATTATGGCAAATGTTTACAAAATATACCTATGTAAACAACACAATATCAACAAGATGTGTTTGTGAAACATGAATGCCCCCGAAATGGCCATTTTTTTTAAAAAAAAAAAATGTTAAGTTTTTGTGTAAAGGGTTGATAAGGGTTAACAGATGACCTTCAGGAAGGTCATATTGCATGGAATAGATAGATATCATTGAAAGGATGTTACACACCAAATTTGAGCTATGTATGTCAAAAAATTTTTGAGAAAAGGCAAATGTAAAATTTATTAAGTTTTCCGACAGACAGACGGATAGACAGACGGACGGACAGACACACGCAAGTAAAACAATATGCCTCCTATCTTTCGATATGTGGCATAACAAGAGGACCATGATGGTCCTATATCGCTCACCTGAACCAAAATGATATGAGCAACGTTTTTGTTCAATTCAATGAATATTTATGACTTTAAGACTGAAAACGAACTTATGGTCAATTTTAAAGTTGTGAAAATCGAGCTCATCCAAGATCTTATGGTGCTCAACATTGTGTCCAAGATTTGTCTTGTTTGATAAATAATTGTAGATTCTGGAGTATAAACAAGATCGAAAACAGCCGAAAACAGCAATTTTGTCAAATTCAAGGGCACATAACTCTCAACTTTTTTTATCAGATCAGACTGAAAACCAAACTCATCCCAGAACTTATGATCCCCAACATTGTGTCCAAGTTTTGTCTTAATTGATCAATAATTGTAGATTCTAGAGTATAAACAAGGTCGAAAACAGTCGAAAACAGCAATTTTATCAAATTCAAGGGCACATAACTCTCGACTTTGTGGTAAGATCAGGCTGAAATTCAAACTCACCCGAGATCTTATGATTACCAACATTGTGTCCAAGATTTGTCTTGATTGGTCATTAATTGTAGATTCTAGAGTGTAAACAAGTTCGAAAACAGCCGAAAACAGCAATTTTGTCTAATTCAAGGGCACATAACTCTCGACTTTTTAATCAGATGGGACTGAAAATCAAACTCATCCAAGATCTTATGGTCTCAAACATTGTGTCCAAGTTTTGTCTTAATTGATAAATAATTGTAGATTCTAGAGTGTAAACTATGTCAAAAACAGCCGAAAATGGCAATTTTATCAAATTAAAGGGCACATAACTCTCATTTTTCTGGTCAGATCCGACTGAAAATCAAACTCATTTGAGATCTTATGGTCTCCAATATTGTGTCCAAAATTTGTCTTGATTGGGAAAAATTTGTAGATTCTAGAGTGTAAATAAGGTTAAAAACAGTCAAAAACAGCAATTTTATCAAATTCAAGGGCACATAACTCTCGACTTTGTGGTAAAATCAGGCTGAAATTCAAAGTCATCCGAGATCCCATGGTCCCAAACATTGTGTCCAAGTTTTGTCTTGATTGATGAATAATTGTAGATTCTAGAGAGTAAACTAGGTCAAAAACAGCCGAAAATGGCAATTTTGTCAAATTCAAGGGCACATAACTCTCGTCTTTCTGGTCAGATCAGACTGAAAATCGAACTCATCTGAGATCTTATAGTCTGCAACATTATGTCCAAGATTTGTCTTGATTGATCAATAATTGTAGATGCTAGAGTGTAAACAATGTCAAAACTAGGTATTTTTGGCATTCAAGGGCAGATAACTCCTGACTTTCTGGTTCGATCTGACCCATAATCGAACTCATCCGAGATCTTATGGCCATACATGTTTTGACCAAGTTTGGTCAAGATTGGCTTTTATTTGTAGATGCTAGAGTGTAAACACGAAATTGTGGACGGACGGACAGACAGACGGACGGACAGACAGACAGACAGACAGACGGACGACGGACAAAAAGTGATCACAATAGCTCACCTTGAGCACTTTGTGCTCAGGTGAGCTAAAAATCAAACTATTGTAATTTTGCATGTGGCAGATTGAATCTTGCAGTTGTAAAATACCTGACTAATGATGTAAATAGAAAATGTCCAGAAACAATTAAATCATGGTGTGACCCTTATCGTAAAAATATAATATATCAATGTATTTTAGAAGTTAGTAAGATAATAAAGATTAATGTTAAACTTAATGTATTTCGTCTGCTTAAAAATTGATATAATCAATGACCACCAGGTGATATTGCATGTTCCTTTCCAAACTGTACACGCCAGGGTCATTTTGCCAGAGAAAGGCCTTAACCAACTACCAAACACCAAATTCAGAATGTTCCTATTTGAAAGCTTGTGCTAATAACAACATTGAAGTTGATAAGGAGATTTAGTACAGAAAATATTGATGCAAAAGTAGAAGGTTTGGGAAACATTGGACAAAAGGCAAAAACGCTGATAATCAGCATTCTTGCCTTTTGTCTCTATATTTCCTGGGCTGTATTGTATGCAAACTCCCTCTTACTGAACATCCATTTTGTGGTATGCAGGAGTTTTCAAATTGCAACAGTCTATACTTTTGTAATTTGGGAAAGGGTTATACCCATTCCTGCACAGTGACTCCTTTTGACACCTCAAAAGATAGCTGCTCAGGAAAACATTGTGGAAAATGAAGAAATTGCTTGAGACAAGCAATTTCTTCATTTACCACAATGTTTTTTATAACAAAAGACCAGAAATGTGAATTCATCCGCTTGATATTGTCATCTGCAAAATGTTTCTATTTCGTCAAGTCTTAAAATTTGCTGTCTGGTAATGGGTCAAATGGTGCCTCAGTTCATCACGTTGAGCTCTTGTTTCAATACTTGTCCTCAAATGGGTTTCCACCAATAGTACCCTTGAGCTCTTGTACTATATGTGATACAACAGAGTTGTAGGCCTGCAATGAAGAAATTGAATGCTTCTTATTTCTGTAATCCATTCTCAAATACCAGCATTTTAGAGTCGTCCAATAAAAAGCTGATGCAGAAAACAAATTGTTTGTAGATTTCAAATAAATAAAGAATTTGTGATATACAATACAGAAAAGAAATTATCAGGGCGAACAGAGAAAATGCTGAATACTACTCTCTTAAAACAGAGGATAATCTAGGTCTTTAAATAGTCCTCTGCTGAGGGTGGGGCCTTCATCATCACCTCTGGTTGTCATTTGAAAATATTACACAAGAAATGATACAGCATAACTTCCAAACTGATCGAATTGAGTTTGACACTTCCTTTAGCATTTTTGGTTTGTATATCATAGATTGGTGATCTTGCACATCTTACCAATTTGGTCCTGACTCCTGACATTTTCAGACCAGTAGAATCACAAAATTATTATCTATCTACACACTGATCATCCAGCATATATGATTTTAACCCTTGTCCTGCTGACTTTCTTTTTATTAAAACTTTGTTTTAAACAAAAGTACCAATTGAAAACACATTTCATTCAGATAAGCTCCAGTTCATGCCACAACAAGAGCTGTCACTGTAAGATGACAATGCCCCTGACACCGCTTTGATTTTAAATTATGGCCAATCTATGTTCAAGGTCAAGGTCATCCAGGGGTCAAGGTCACCAAAGTATGTGCCTACAGAAAGGTAATGTACCAAGGAGTGTTGTGGTAAAGTATGAAGCGAATATGTTAAGTAATAAGGAAGTTATGGCCAATGTTAAAGTTTTTGGACGGAATGACGGACAGACAGACAGACAGACGGACAGACGGACGGACGGACAAGTCAAATTTATGATGCCTCCCTATCGGGGGCATAATAATGGAGTAGAAAAATCAGGCAGTGTAGCCTATGACTGCACATCTGTGCAGGCTGATCTTAGTCTATACTGCCTGCCATAGCTTTGGTGACAACAGTAAATTCAAATGATAAGCATAGATGTTTTTTAACTTACCTTGATGGACGAAGATGCTAAAAATCTGATGTAGACTCCCTTAATGTTGATACCATCTACATCATAGGATAATGGGCTAACACTACATATAACATCTGGGTCATGTCTTTCACCTGTGAAATAAGATGTGTTTGTGAAACACTAATGCCCCTGAAAATGCTAATGTTACCATAAGTTTTCACAATTAACGATTTCCCAAACAGCAAAATTTTAGGGTGATCCACTTCAAAAACTACCACAAATGACAAAATGGATGTTATTTAAGATAGGATTTGTGTAAAATATGGCATAGAAAATATTGAGACAAAAGGAGAAACTGCTGGTTATCAGCAGTTTCTTCTTTTGTTTCAATATTTTCCCAAGCCTTTTCTATTAGGGACGTCAAAACCAGGTCTTGTTTGGGAAAGGGTTAAGTTTTCAGAATGACAGACAGACAGGAGTAAAACAATATGCCCTCTGTTCTATGGATACGGCGGCATTAAAATTTGATTGAAAGGGATGTAATACCTCTTTTAACTATTATAACATGGTGTAATTGCAGTGACTGGGGCACCTAACCATGCATTTATGTTTTTTTTCTCTCTCCAGTGCTACCAAACTATTCTTACCGTGCCTCCAGCTGATCACCTACATAGGCTTATGATTATTGGTGGGAGAAAGGATACTTGTCGCTGCCTATCCACAAAGTGAACAACAGCTGTCCCAAAAATTGTTGTTTGAGAAAGGTTTATAATGAAACATCTCGAACTTTTAATTTGTAACAAAAACAGCTCATACCTATAGATTTCTTCTTCCCCAGAACTTTATTGAGATTCTCTGAGATGACTTCTAGCTTCTTTCCAAGTATAATACAGGATCCCATAACCTAAAACAATGAAGATGAATTCATGCTACAGATAGCAGTGTATAATCACCTGACTGAATTTCCGATAATCTTCAATAACTTTGTCAATACTAGACCAATTTGAATTTGGTTTGAAGCAGAGAAGGTGGGAAAATGTCAAGAATAACCAGCCCTGCGTTCAGTAGACAAACTGTTAGCTAACGTTACCAACATTTGCAACTTCTTTGACCCAAATTTCACAGAATTGACCGAGTATTCCGAATGAAACGGCTAACTGTTAGCTAACGTTTTGTCTTACTGAACGCAGGGCTGGACGTGGTTGATTAAAAAAAAACAACTGATTAAAAATTCAAATCTGAACAAGAGTGCCATGGTCACAATATACGCCGCCCCAGGGACTAAGTTTTAAGGCATAACTCAGGCAAAAATCAATGAACCATAAAATCCTTCCTTCATGCACATCTACCAATTGAGGTGATAACATTGACCAAGTTTCAAGAAGATCCAGCCAGAAACTTAGGAGGAGTTGCGTTGACAAGAAAAGTGGACGGACATACGGACGGATGGATGGACGGACAGACGGAGAAGATGACGCCAATATACTTCCGCCTCCGGCGGCGTATAAAAACCACACAGAGACTAGGAAAAACGACGCAGTCCTAAATTATAGCCTATTTATCCATTAGAACAGACACAGGATCGACATTTCTCTCAGCATGATAATAGTTACTGTACTAGTGTATAATATCTAATATTGTACAAAAAATTGTACTTTAGATGAATAAAGGTTATGTTAAGTTATTGAAGATAAACCAAAATTTTGGTTTATCTTCAATAACTTTTTTATCAGTTGATTTTTCACAAATCCAACACTTTCATCTAATGTGTGACGTCTGTTCGGCTTCTCTGCTTCAAACCGAATTCAAATCGGTCCCGTATTAACAAAATTATTGAAGATTTTCTGAAATTGTTGCATCATGTGATAATCCACCGTGGATAGGAGGAAGTGAGGGCTTTGCAAGATGCAATATTGCGTTCATCGTTCATCTAACTCCATGTTGTGGGTACTTATTAAAATTGTCTCATCTAGTTTATTCTAATCAGTACCCACAAGATAGGGTTTGGATGTGAAATAACAAATAAAGAACAACCCTATTTATCTGTAGCTCTAGTAGATGAATTGCAAAACTCATATGAGGTATTCACAGATATTGCTGATGACAATTTATAAGTCAAGTAATTTTACATTTTTTGTCTTTTCGGTATAGAAAACATTGTGGTAAATGAAAAAAATAATTTTATTGCTTGTCACAAGCAATTTCTTCATTTTGCACAATGTTTTACAAAGCCGTTATCTTGAAGGCCATCAAAAAGCGTCAATAAGTGGGAATGGGTTAAACTTTTTAGCATCTGGAATTGGATTAAAAATTTATCAACAAAATGTGTTTGTGAAACACCAATGCCCCCGAAATTGCCATTTTCCTAAAATGTTAAATTTTTGTGTAAAAGGTTGATAAGGATTAAGAGACGACGTTGAGGAAAGTCAAATTGCATGGAACATCTAGATATCATTGAAAGGAAGTTGCATATCAAATTTGAGCTTTGTATGTCGAATACTTTTGGAGAAAAGGCCAATGTTAAGTTTTCGGACAGACAGACAGACAGATGGACATGAGTAAAACAATATGCCCACGATCTTTCGATACCGGGGAAAAAAAGACTTGGGTAACTGTATGAAATACCTGAAAATTCTGCATAGACTGCTGTATGGTAACCACAGGGGTTGATTCTAACTGGTATCTATCTCTGAATACTAAACTGTTGTTCACAAACACATCTGTTTGGTTACTGTACCTAACAATACAAAATAACAATTAAACATAAATTGTGAATTGTCCGCATACAACCCAGCTTGCCTATACAGGAGTTTGTCACAAAAACAGCTTTAGGTTTACAGACCCTCATTGAAAATTCCAGTTTCTAGCTATACGAAATGTATCAAATTACACACACTTGTAAATACACTTCACATAAGTTAATTTACTGTGCCAGATTTCAACATTATGCTTCAAGAAGAAAATAATTTACAAATATTTTTATGCCCCCGTATCGAGAGATCGGGGGCATATTGTTTTACTCGTGTCCGTCTGTCTGTCTGTCCGTCCGTCTGTCCGAAAACTTAACCTTGGCCTTTTCTCCAAAAGTATTTGACATACAAAGCTCAAATTTGGTATGCAACTTCCTTTCAGTGATATCTATCGGTTCCAATTTGACCTTCCTCAAGGTCATCCTTTTACCCTTATTAACCCTTTACTCTACGAAAACTTAACCTTCTACTCCGAAAACTTAACCTTTGCATTTTCTCCCAAAGTATTTGACATACAAAGCTAAAATTTGGTATGCAACTTTCTTTCAATGATATCTATCTATTCCATGCAATTTGACCTTCCTGAAGGTCATCCGCTAACCCTTAATAACCCTTTACTCCACGAAAACTTAACCTTTTAATCCGAAAACTTAACCTTTGCCTTTTCTCCAAAAGTATTTGACATACAAAGCTATAATTTGGTATGCAACTTCCTTTCAATGATATCTATCTGTTCCAATCAATTTGACCTTCCTCAAGGTCATCCCTTAACCCTTAAAGTACATAGGAAATGCCATTTTATTTAGTATTATCTGAAAGGCCAAAGGTTTAAATAATTCAAAACTGCAAGTTTCGCCAATAAAAACCTAAAATTGAGTTAGTTATTCACGAAAAACCGTTTTTCTCACCTGTGCTACTTTATCAAACGCGAGCTTTTATCGGGATTAGCGTTGTGACGTCATAAATTGGAGTGGCCATTTAAAGTCTATGCGTTTATTATGTATTTCATTCATTGCCTATTGCACATTGTTGTATCCAAAATATCCGCGAACAGGATCAAAGAAATTTAAGTTCTGTTTTTGCATTCCTGAGATAAAGAAATAAATCACAGCCAATCTAGTCGTGTTTTTATAAGAATCGGTGATTCAAAGGGATAGCGCACGCACGACACTTCGTGGATTATGTCAAATTATTTGACCCTTCGCAGCAAATAACAATTGTTTACAGAAATGAAGTTGGATAATTAATCATCAAGTTTGTAGCTTTAGCATCTGATCCAATTTTTATTACGTACATTTGGTTTCTTGTACAGTTCTAAATGTGAATGGTTATGCACTTTTACATGTTTGTATTATTGTTTGATTTTTTGAATGCAGAATGCATTTACTTTTTTTAGGAATGATTAAAGAAGTGTAAGAAAAGAACCTTAGTTTGATCTTTTCTTCTAAAATTCTACCATCCATTTAGGGAACAATTGAATATCAAAACTTGGTCTAAAAACATGTATTTTATTGCCATCAGAGTTTAAGAACATGAGTAAATTTTACAACAAATTCAAAATCAATAGTTGGCAAAAGGGGCCTCTTCTGGAAATATTAAATCTTAAAACGAGATCTAGTCCAAATTGTAAGCAGTTGAGATCTATGACAAAAAAGGTAAATCGGAACTTGGGCTTGTTTGGAAAAGGGCAAAGTGATCAAGTGGGCATAGGAAAAAGTTTAGGAAAATTAAGAAATGCAATTTCTTCAATACCCCACTATCTTTTTATCCCAAAATACTTCAAAATGTAAATTTTCGTTGCTTGAAAGTGTCGCCCGTGAATTTTTTTAATTTGGACAAAACCAAATTTTTATCATCTTGCAGTGGCTTGGCTTAGTGAGGTGATGATCATTTTCGAAAAAGTAATTTTTAGATTTTTTTGGTTAAACCATTTCACCAAGCATTTCTAAAATTTGAAATCTGCAGAATATAATCAAGTTTCGGTAAACAAAAATAAAATATGCGTAGATCCTTGTTACAGGAGAAAAACATTCCGGGAAAAGAAGAAATGGCTAATATTTAGACTGTTCTACTTTGAAAGCTGTCGCAGACAACAAAATAGATTTTCTTGTGCAATATAGCGCAGAAAATATTTCTTTTCTAGCCGTATTTTCCTTAGAATGTTAAATAGAGCCCAATGAATGTAGAGTTCCGAATCTTTTTTAATTTATTTTTTCGGGATTCGAATGCATAAACGAAAACAGCGACTGGTCTAATAATTTAATCCACCCCAAAAAATGGAATGTACATCCAAAATTCAATCATCGACAGATAACATTTCATATTACCGTAATAGCTTATCTCTGCCAATCAAATATCAAAGAAAACAAAATGAAATTATGCTTTTTAGACAAATCGATCGCTTTTCATACGTGCCGAATCTAGTTAATTCAAATTGCCACGCCAGAGCTTTTTCGCCTATTCCGTAGGGGCCGATATTCGGCCCCATTCCCAAACCAAAACGGCCCCAATTTTTTCCCAATTCAGAAAAAAAATCCCAATCCAAAGTACTGGCATGAACAGTAATGAGTTTCATATGTGGACTGTAATATTGTCGATTATTAGCTGAGAATCCAATATTTAATTGGCCACAGCCCTTTATTCTATCAATTGAAGTAGCCATTTGTCATAAATTACATAATATGCGTGTGTAAAAATACCCAATTGTGTTATGCAGTCATTCAGGTAACTCGCCGATCGTATCTTTGCAGCCGTAGATTGTAAATTAATTAGGGCTCTATATCAAAGAAATCCAAAAAAATCTTCGGTAATTCAGTCAGATCTTATTACCTATTTGATGTTTTATTGTTTAGACTGTTTGAGGCTCTTGGGGAAAACAGATACAGTAATAAAAAACTTAATGTCATGGGTTTTCGCGATATAAACAAAGTATTGATCAAAGTTGATAGGAGGAAAATTAAAGCTGTATACAATCAAAGATCCATATTTTTTCACCTAAATATCCTTGAAAACTTATTTTAAATTTAAACAAAATCATTCTATAGTTTCTAACTAAGAGTTAGATGACATTGGGGGGGGGGGTATTTCAGTTCTGTGGATCATTAGTACTTTCTGTTTCAGTAAATATTTAATCCTTTCCCTGACTACCAAATTTTTACAGTGAACTAATTCTAAAGCTGTAGCAAACAAAAAAAATAAATGTAACTAAAAAAACGTAAAGCTTGTGCAGGGTTTCCAAAAGCTCCATTTTGGGAGTTTTTCACCCCCAAATTGAATCTTGTACCCCCAAATTTTGCAAGCAGCCTTCTATATTTCTTATAGAGGGATTACAAGCATTGTGTAAAATAATGCTTTTTACCCCCAAATTTGAAAGTCAATGGAAACCATGTTGTGAATGATATAGCTCAAAACACAGAGGAGAAAATGCTTATCACTGACCAGCATTCTCTTTCCATGTTTTACCAAGCTTAAGTAAACATGGATGTCAAAACCAAGTCTTGTTTGGGAAAGAATGAAGCAAAATAAAAAAAGATGCAGGATTTCAATTTTCAACATGATTTTCATGGATAAAAGTTTTCAGGCATATGCCTGAAGTTCAGGTTTTTGAGTATTCCAAAATGCCCCATTTTCTCGATTTTTACTATATAAATACAGACTTTTCCAGGTTTTCAGGTTTTTCAAAATTTTCAACTTTTACCCCTGGATTTTCAATTTGTCTTGATGGTGAGAGTTGTGATTCTGGGATATGTTTTAGCTCAGTCGTTTAAAATATTTTAAGTCTTACTAGTTATATATACAAGTTCTAATTTTTCCCAAATTTGGCACTTTGTCGATAAGGTTTTCCCAATTTAGAGCTAGGGGCCCTTTCCCAAAATGCCTGGAAAAAGCCCTGCACGCCCACTTTCACATATAATACCAAATATCCAATCGGAATCTTTCTTAACCATCTGACACGCCCAATCGTCAATTAAACTGGATTATTACAACTTGTCAATATGCGTAATTGCCATTATCATGTGACACGCGTCGATGTGTTAATCTCATTGTAAATGTGATTATTGACGTGTGGAGGTTAAACACGATCGGCTGAATGTTGATTTTCTTTTCTTTAAAAAACGTTTGCCTCTTGACGATTTTTATCGCTATAATTTTGCGATTTTTGTGAGTGGTAATACTAATACAAGTTGTCTTTTTTCCAAAACTACCTCTGTTATTTCGTTCTTATTCGTCTCACAAATCTTTACAAAAAATTCTTGAGCTGAATGGTGTGTCAAATTCTATGTTTTCTTCAAAATAATTAGACGCGGTGTCATAACATGTAAAACCGTGACCATCGGTAGCCATTAGCCATTTTAACTCCATTTGGTGACGTCACACATACCTATCGTAGTTAAGCGACTGTTAGAGGAATTCTGAATATCGGAAAATTTTACAGGTAAATTATCACCACTTTGGGACTTAATTTCTCCAAACTAGGCATCGGAAAACAACCGGAATTGTTTTATTGTTATCTTAAATGTGCAAACTATGTAATTTACACACACACAATTCTCATTTCCTTACTACTTTAATAACCCTTTACTCCACGAAAACGCCTGTACGAAAAATTACGCCCGTAAAAGAGGCGTAAATGAGACGGAAGTATAAGACGGAATCCGTCTCATTTTCCGCTAGTATTTGCTTGTTTAAAGAAATATAAGAATGAGACGGAAACCAAGCGGAAACCAAGCGTAATTTAGAGGCGTAAAATGTTAATTAACCGGAAATTTTAGAGACGGAATATGCAAATGAAGCGGATTTTTTTACAGGCGTAATTGCTAGGAGGCGTAACTAGATAGAATTATGAGGCGGATTCCGCTTGGAATTTTTAAGAAATTACGGGCGTAATCCGCCTCATAATTACGCCTCCTAGATATTTACTACATAATATGTGGGTGGGGAATGGTAAAAATGAACATTTGAATTTGTTTAATTTAGTCAAAATAAGACTCACCAATGTTGCCTCACTTGGTCCTACCATTTAGTGAGCCCCTGAATGGCCTGGATTCATCAATATCAATGTTTGAATTCATATCTCAAACACTTACTTTGCAAAAAGTCAGAGAAGCAAAATTCCCTCCAATTTTCTAAACAGGAAGTAGGAAATGGTCATAGACTGGGAGAAATTAGACTGGGAGCCCTTATTTTCACAAAGTTAATTATATATCTTATGAACCATATATCTCAGGCACTATTTGAGATACAGCCATAATATTTCACACATTGATACTTCCTGCAAATACCTTATATTTGGGACCATGACATTTGGCCTAGTGACCTTGACCTTGTAGTTTGACCTACTTTTAAAAAACTTTAACCTGGCCTATATCTCATGCACTATTATTGATAGAGCCTTGATATTTCACACATGGATACCTCCTGCCAAGACCTTTCATTTGGAATCATGACCTTGTGACCTTGACCTTGAAGTTTGACCTACTTTTATTTTTTTTAACCTGGCCGATATATCATGCTCTTTTACACATACAGCCTTGATATTTCTCACATAGACACCTCCCACCAACACCTTTCACATTTGACCTTGACCTTGGCATTTGACCTACTTTTTTAAAACTTTAACCCAGCCTCTATCTCATGTCCTTTTACACATACATTATTGATATTGCACACATGGACACCTCCTACCAAGACTGTTCACATTTGACCATGACATTGGACCTTGACCTTGGACTTTGACCTACTTTTTAAAAACTTTAATCTGGCCTCTATCTCATGTCCTTTTACATGCACAGCCTTGATATCTCACACATGGACACCTCCTACCATGACCTTTTGCATTTGACCTTGACCTTGGCATTTGACCTACTTTAAAGAACTTTAACCTGGCCTATATTTCATGTGCTTTTACACTTACAGACTTTATATTTCACACATGGACACCTCCTACCAAGACCTTTCACATTTGATCCTGACCTTGGACCTTGTGATCTTGACCTCAACTTTGACCTATATTAAAGGTAGGCCCTTGAGGGGAAATATTATGTTTTACAAGCACTTCTTGTTTAGGTAGAGCCTTGATATTTCACACAAAGATACTACCTGACATTTACTTTCAATCAGGAATTAAGACCTGGTGACCTTGACCTTGAAGTTTGACCTACCGTTTAACCTGGCCTACATCTCATACACTGTAAGATATAGAGCTTTGATATTTCACATAAGGATAGAACTTGTCAAGACCTTTCATTTGGGACCATGTCCCTTGGCATTAGAACCTTTACCTTAAGGCATATACTTTACAAGAAATTTAACTTGGCCTATATACTAATCACTATTACAGATGGAGTCTTGATATTTTACTCTTGCATACCTCATACCAAGACCATCAATCTTGGAACTTGACCTTGTGACCTAGAATTTGGAGTTTGACCTTCTTAACAAAAGCCTTTTCTTTGCTTTTATCTTATGCAGTGCAAAATGAAAATGGCTAGTATATTGGAATCACATCATTAAAAAATTGCTAAGTCCAAAAATTCCGTCTCCCTGGAAAGTTTAAGTTATTTTCTGCTTTAAGAAACAGCTACTCCGCCTTGTTAAAATGGCTAAGTCCAAAAATTATGCCTGCTCAAAAATTAAAGTTTAAAATTACGCCTGTTGTGATAAAATTTCGCCTCCTTTTCATTTTACGCCTTTAATTTCCGTCACTACTATACACAGTGACTGAGGCATAAAGTATAAATCCGCCACTGTTACAAGCGTAAATTGCCATTTACGCCTCATTTACGTCTCATTTACGCCTGTTTTCCAAGCGGAATCCGCCTCTTTTTTTCGTACAGGCTTAACCTTTTACTCCGAAAACTTAACCTTTGCCTTTTCTCCAAAAGTATTTGACATGCAAAGCTATAATTTGGTATGCAACTTCCTTTCAATGATATCTAATTGTTCCAATCAATTTGACCTTCCTCAAGGTCATCCCTTAACCCTTAATAACCCTTTACTCCACGAAAATTTAACATTTTAGAAAAATGGCCATTTCGGGGGCATTTGTGTTTCACAAACACATCTTGTTTTACTCTATATTCATATGCAAGGGAGGTAATTTTGAACATTTTTGTCAACTATTTCCATAAGTATGCATTCATTCAAAATTCTAAACCGTATAAAATGCTTCTGTTTGTATTTGGAATGGAAATGTAATGTCACAGTTTAGGAATTACAGGTACCTTTCAAATTTTGTCTCTGGTTCTTTGGTGCTAATGATGGGTTGGATACCTTAATTCCGTGGTCAAGGTCAGGAGGTCAAATGATAGCTAAGGTCTTGGCAGGAGGTATCAATGTGTGAAATATCAAGGCTTTATCTCTAAAAGTGCATAAAATATAGGCCGCAATAATGTTTTTTTTTTAAAGTAAGTCAACTCCATGGCCAAGTTTACAAGGTCAAAAGTTATGGTCCTAAATGAAAAGTCTTGGCGGAAGTATGCATGTGTGAAACATCAAGGCTGTTTCTCTAATAGTGCCTGAGATATGGACCGGGTTAAAGTTTTTTACATGAAGACCCTAGGCGACAGGCCTGATTAAAGTTTTAGCAGACACCAACACTGATGCAGACCTCAGATAATTATGACAATAGCTTTTCCAAGACATTCGTCACAAGCCAGCTAAAAATAGCATAGAAAATATTGAGGCAAAACAAAAAAATGTTGATTTACAGCATTTTCTTTTTTTCTATTGAAGTTTTCTTTGGCCCTCTCTATTAGGGGCATCAAAACAAGGGTTCCTTTTGGAAAGGAAAAAAGGATTAAGAATATTAGCTACCTTTGTAATGACCATAGTTCTCCTAAAGCCACTCTTCCAGCTAGTAACCAGTCTAAATATACCAGATTACTGCTTCCTGTCATGTGAAATATCTGCAAAAGAAATGAAAATAGTCAATCAACCTTTTACCAAACGGTAATCTTTTAGGTTGGTCCAATTTAAAAGATGCTAAAGATAAAAGTACTAGTGTAAATAAAGATTGAGCTAGTGTACAATATAGCATAGAAAACATCCGGGCAAGGGAGACAAGAACAGTCTCAGAGCAGACTCACTGGTGGTGAACTAAAACAATTTTCGGTATAACAAGGTATAGATATTTTGTAGGGATGGGAACGAGTACTCGATTAATCGAGTACTCGATCGAACGTCCGAGTATCGATTACCAATTTCGCTAATCGAGTAATCGGAAAGAAAAAAATGATATCAGCAGAAAAAATGAAATTCGTTTCTAAACTCAAAATATCGATCGCTCTTTCCATCAATGTACCGTGCAAAGGGTAGATTATGTAACACCTGGTCGTCTGTCGATTATCTAATCCTTCGATATTGTCCTAATTTGCAATCAAGTGCCAACAGCTATTGTCCTCGCTGTCAAAAAATGACATAAAGTTTCGCACCTTCGTCGGCCTTTCTGACTTCGGGCGGTGCATTTTAATTGGACGAACGTACGATTAACCTTTGAGGTTATTGGTCAATCCAATATGCACTCAGCCGACTACTGGATTATTGTTAAGATTTCATTTTATTGTTATTTGTTACCAGAAGGAGGGTCATCTAATTCCCGATTACACCCAAATAAATTCTAGAAAGTCTAACAATACCTCCCGCTAAGTCTATAGTGACGTGTGTACATCTCACAACATGCGTAGATATTACGGACGCATTTGGAAGTAAATAACAACAACTTTGCGGATTTTTTTCATGAGTTTAGCCATGAAATTTTGAAACTTTCTGCAATTCTTATCACATAGATCTATCTAACAATTGTCCTTTTTTCTCAAATAAAGTACTGATGAAATGCCATCTAAAGGGTCATTTTGGCCGAAGATATGCTGCATAAATGGCATATGAACATGTCGGAAAACACTGAGACTAAAACCAAAAGACAACGTTTCTATCCGAGTACTCGAGTACTCGATCGGAAGGATGACCGAGTACTCGATTAGTAAAATTGGTACTCGTTACCATCCCTAATATTTTGCGTTTAAATGTGAGTTTATAGATTTTTTTTCCTAATGACAATGAACTTGTTCTAAAAACAGACCGGGTTTACCGTTTTGTATTGACAAACTGTCGGTGTTGTTATAAAATCTCATAACTATGGCTTCCATGAAGCTGTAATTACTACATTTCATAACAACACTGATGGAATACATTGATAGCGAAAAAACGTCCCTCGCTTTGGCCGAGTTCACCACCAATGAGACTCATACATCCATCTCAAGCCAATCCCCACCCCTAGCGCGGGTCACAAATTCGAAGTAAAATCATCTCCCTTGGTTGGACGCGGAGAGCAGAGAAGTGGCTTAATGCGAATATCCATGCCATCTTGATCGTTCATGCAAATTTAATCAAAATCCTTCCGACCTTCCTTCTTACTCTCACAATAACTGTGGTTGGACAGATAGACAAGATAGAAGATGGATAAATTTAACCCTTTTCCAAACAAGACCGGGTTTTGACGTACCTAATAGGAAAGGCTTGGGAAAACATTGAGACAAAAGAAGAAACTGCTGATAACCAGCAGTTTCTCCTTTTGTCTCAATATTTTCTTTGCTATATTACACAAATTCCTTCCTTTTTGGCATCAATTTTGTCGTCTACTGCAGCTTTTGAATTGGAACACCCTAAAATTTTGTCGTCTGGGAAAGGAATTTGAATTCTTTATACTCCCAAACAAGCAAGCTCCGTGTACACATAAAAGCTTGCAGTCAGAAAATGGTACAGTAAAAACATAGCATTTCATGCCCTTGAACAATTGTACTACTCGGGAATAATGTAAAAACAAACCTGTTTCTGCTCAAAGTTAGCATCTCTGTAACATACAACGGGATCTGACAATATGCATAATAATGCTCCTTCTTCCACAAAACCTCTAACTGTCTGTATAGTTGTCTTATCATCCTCACAATGATAGACCTGTAAGGCAAGATTGAACATAGTGTGTAAAGGAGAAATAAACAATTTGTTTTGGTTTGTAGTTAGCATCTCTGTAACAAACAACTGGATCTGACAATATGCATAATAATGCTCCTTCTTCCACAAAGCCTCTAACTGTCTGTATAGTTGTATTATCATCCTCACAATGATAGACCTGTAAGGCAAGATTGAACATAGTGTGTAAAGGAGAAATAAACAATTTGTTTTGGTTTGTAGTTAGCATCTCTGTAACAAACAACTGGATCTGACAATATGCATAATAATGCTCCTTCTTCCACAAAACCTCTAACTGTCTGTATAGTTGTATTATCATCCTCACAATGATATACCTGTAGAGGAAAAGTGATGATTGAGTGAAAAGGAGATATTAACAATTTGTTTCTGTTCAAAGTTAGCAAAGGGTTAATTAATTGATTAACCTTTTCCCAAAGGACAAAATTTTAGGGTCCCTCAAATTGAAAACTGTTGCAGACGACAAAATGGATGTTGACAAAGAAGGAATTGGTGTATGATATGGCACAGAGATTATTGAGACAAAAGGAGAAAATGCTGATTATCAGCATTTCCTTCTTTTGCCTCAGTGTTAACCAAAGCCATTTCTTTAAGGGACATGAATACCAGGTCTTGTTAACTCTTTTGCTGCCAATGTCGCCAAAAAGAGACCCGTAGGAAGACTGCCAATGTCGCTGATCGGCGAATTTCAAACAATAGCTTAACAAGGTCATTCAAGATCAAGGGCAAGGTCATCTGACCAAACTGCCTGATAAAAAGTATGCTATAAGGCAAAACAATTTATATGCAATGATTTCTGAAAGTTTCTCTTTCTTATGACGTTTCCAAAATTTGGCACTGGAAATAGGACAATTCCAGGAATTTTGGCAGTGAAAGAGTTAAAGGGTTAAAGCTGCAGTTACAAGGTATTTGAAGAAAAGCGGCAGTATGAATTATACCATCTATGCCTAATATTAAGAAAAATATCAAACTAACCTTGGTTGATTCCTGTCCAGTAACTAGAACACTGCAATTCTGTCTGGCCGTAAAGTCCATCTGAATTTCATCCCCACTGACCAATCCACCGCCAAAGTTAACCGGATAGATCCATTTACAATCATTTGTACTGGCATATGAGGGAATAAGGATCTTTAACTGTAATTGGACAACGATAATTAGCTGCATCCTTTTGCAAACAATACAAATTAAGAATAGTTTGAATAGCAAAGTGCCAAAATCCTCTTTTAGGACAGAGTATATATTGATTTAAAACTGTTCAATGTCCTTCCATATGAAGGAATCAAAATCTTCAATTGAAAACACCACAAAAGAAAACATTAATTCCACTGTAATTCCTTGACATTGCTATATTCTTACGTACACACAAATCTTGTCGTTATCAACATCAATTTTCTCTACTACAGTACATACTTATGATAACTTTGTTTCAAATAGAAATAGTCTAAACTTGTGTGGTTTGGGAAGAGGCTATAGCTCACTTACTGGTAGTCTGATTTATAAGCTGTGAGATGACATATCATACAAACTTTCCCATCTTGAATTTTTGACTTTCTGTCACATGCCAAAACAACATCAAAAGCAATCAGTGTTCTCCCCAGCCCAATAAGCTGTATCGGCCCCACTACAGCTTCATGTAAATCAATGTAATGCCCCTACAACTTAAAAACTACCCCACAGCTTAATTTCTTCAAAATGGTCACCTAAGAGAGACACTGAGAGGTGTTTCATGTCAAAAACTGATAAATGGGGCATTCTTTTAAACTAAAAAGTACTAATTTTTGTATAAAAACATTATGGGAAAAGAAGAAATTGCTCAAATTGAGCAATTTCTTCTTTTCCCATTATGTTTTTATTTACAATTATTTGCATGAACATAATGTGTTGCAAGGTTTACCAATGCCACTACGGCTTCAAAATATTCTGCGGAGAACCCTGAGCATAATTATGATAGATCTAGATCAGAGCTACAGATAAAAGGGGGTGATGACATTCTTACTTCGTTAATTCAATTCCAAACCCTATGTTGTGGGTACTTATTTGAATTGTCTCAATGAGATGATTCTAATAAGTACCCAAAACATAAGGTTCAATGAACAACAAATGAAATACTGCATTTTGAAAAGCCAGAAACTCCTCTTATCTATAGCTCTGGTAGACATATACATGTACCGTACATTGTAAAATATTGGGATTGATTTCACACCCGAAAATAGTAAACCCAGGGTATACAATACCTAGAGCTGTATTGTACGCATGAGATAGTTGCGTGAACGCACGGGATTCTCGATTTCCAAAGCAGCCAGATCGATATTGAACGATGCACCAGTTGAACCGTCCAAATATGAATTGCACTCATTTGAACCCTACAAATATCGATTGAACCGTACAAATATGGATTTATACTTTGTAGAACCAGTCTACATTTAGATTCAAATATAGCCTCGTTCTGCAAAGTACTCATCCAATAGAATTCAGTATTGTATAAAGACATGTTAAATAACCTCGTAATATTCTTACTTACAGGGTATGTGTTACTCATGGATGTAACCGAACCTTCAGTAAAACCTTCTATGTCTTCATATTTGTTTTTATCAGAATATACATTTTCTACCACCACCCTGGCATGGCCCTTCACAGGGATCCGTTCATCAGTGATAGGTAAAGACATCACACCCGTCATCTGGAAAACAAATAGAGCTATCTCTAAGTGTGACTGTAGTGTATGAAGTTAATACCAATTGTTGTGCAAAACATGTGTTAGTGCTTCTTTTGGGTTCAAAACTTGGTATGATTGTATATAATTCATATTTTAGGGGCAAACCGAGTTGATTCCGCCTGAAATGCCTTACATTCATGGAATGATAGAGACAATGGCATCTTTCTCGAAGAAAACAGACATTGCTAGGGGTCAAGAAATCATTTGAGATGAGCCTCGACCTAGTCTCATTCCCTATGAAAATACTTCATCGATTCAAATTTTCAATTTTCTTACCATGGTTGTGTCCTGCCTCGGTTTTGCGCCACAAACCGGCGTTATACACCACGCTTTCGGCGTTACGCAAACCACATCCATCAGTAACGATTGGACACGGTGAGTATAAGCTTGTCGATTGTCGATTTTCAGCCATAGGGCCATATATCCTCAGAGCTCCAGATAATTTTTTGAGGCAAGGAGTATTTACCCCTCAAAAATTTTTCCAATGCGCATTTCCAGATATTTTTTTTGAGGCAATGAGTATTTACCCTCTTGTTCGGGAAAGGATTAAAATTAACAGGAGCACCCCACCGGAACGACCTACTTTCATTTTCGAGGACATCTAAGCGTGCTATGTTTCCGACGATCAAGACTTTTCAGCATGTTTTTTCTGAACCAGATTACCATCGTGGGCTATCTTTGTACTGTAGGGCCTCTTCAGAAATAATATCGACCAAAATCGCCTTTACGATGTGCTCGGTCAGAAGTGGATTTACTCGCTTCCCGATTTATAAAGAAAACAAACTTCTTCGAGTAGCAATTTCAGAATTACGAAGTGATGCAATGGCCTGATATTTATTGTCCAATCAAAATTGAGGAAACGATTTGCTCCGTATAAAAAAAATTAACGGAAATCAACGATTGACAGAAATTCGACCAAAATACACCACTCGGCAGCATTCGGTAGATCTGTGGAACAGCCGATTGTCATCTGCATTCGCTCGGCTGGTGACGTAATCAGTATTCCCCAATAATTCACGGTTGTGATTGGCTGAGTCGTATTAGATACGCTATTTTTACAGACCAAAACGTTATTTTTAATCTTTGGAATTTCCTATTCTATGTGTTTCGTCCGGCGCTCTTCGATCTTGATACGCTGACTGACGATTATCAAATGCGCATTCCTTATTATGAATGCGTATCTGTATGCATTTTTATGAAAGTAAATGCGTATTTAGATCAAATCAATGCATATTTTACGCAAATACGCATCCTATCTGGAGCTCTGTATCCTCACAGGTATTTTCGTTCATACAGAGCGGTCACGTGTACATGTCATACTCGCGGTATTAAGGTTGTGCGCATTAATTAGTTTATGTCAGATGTGGCGAAACGACGAGTTTCCACCACAAATGCCTCTAATTCTGATAGGATGACACTTCTCCACGTCTTATGCTCGTCATCCACTTTCGCTCCCAGCAGCAAATTAGTATCCAGGTGGATGATTCCACATCTGCCATGTAAATTCTTCCTCATCGTTTCCCTTTGTCTATCAAATCTGTCGCATTCAATTAAATAGTGGTATATCGTTTCAATATTTCCACATTGGCACAAACAATTTACATTTATGTAGCAGTGTGTCCACTGAAAATTTTGACTGGGGGTTTTTGTACCTCTTGGTGGTTAAAGTTGGGGGTACAAAAAATAAATAGGGGGTACAAGAAAACTAACGCTAAATTTAGACAATTATTCCATTTATTGACTATGTGATGAAGTAGAATTAAACATATTAAACAGTGGAAATACTTTAGACTTCATCATTGTATTTATATGAATTAACATTAATTTTGTTAATATAATTCATTCCCAAATTTACCACATACCACAGCAGGCTACATTTAATTGTTTTGAATGGCAAAGCACCCTGAGTTTGTTTAATCAAATCCAAATTGCATGTTGTTTGTTGCTACTCATTGGATTCCAATCATTACCTACAAAATAGGGTTTGATGAAAATATGAATATATACATTTGCTGATTGTCAGAAGTTTCTCCTGTTTTTCCTCAATGTCATCTTAATCCAAACTAGTTCTTGGTTGGGAAAGGGTTGAGGGGTTTCGTTCTTTCAATTACCCGCAAATCAATCAAATTTGGAATGTTTTCAGAAGCCTAATGCAGTTTTCAACTTAATTACAATACCGTTACTGAAAACTTTTTGAATTTTGAACACAAATATCCATCTTCAATTTTGTGTCTACGATCTCGAAGCTATTTTCAACCGAGCCTCTTATCGGCATTGTTCCCTTTTCTCCGTCTGAACTGGCTGAGCCATGAACTTTGATTTTAGATTCAACAGTGGATGATAGTCCAGACTGAGTGATATTCATTCATTGTTTCCCCCTATTTATTTTGTTGATTTTCTGATTGCGTGCATTTGAAACTAAAAAAAAAAATCCAGTCTGTTGTTTAGATGCCATGATCATGCAGAATTGCAGACGCTTGGAGTAAGGTCACCCAGGCAAGTACTTCCTAGGTCGTAGGGGGCTAAAATAGTTCTTCGAACAAAATTGGCCCCTTTTCTGGTGATGCCTTGCTCTCTGCATGAATGATTTTGAGCTAATATTTCCATTGAATGCTTTTTGTTGACATGTTTTCTCATTTTTGAGCCAGAATCCATGTTTCTTTTCAGGACTATTTGACGTCTCTGGGTGGATGAGTACGTGTGGCCACCATTTCCGGTGACTCAATTTTAGCACTGAAAAATACACGGTACGTATGTTTAACTGAATTTTTTGAAAAATCCACTCCATGATAGTGGGTTCATTTCTGAGAATTCTACAGGTCAAGGGTGGATCTACACCAGTTTAGGCGCAGTTTGACTCTAACTGAGTTGTGGATTGTGTAATAATGCGTTGAAAAATGGGATTTTACATAGAGTTATATAGGAGCTGTTCTAGGTGTACTGCAACCGCTTTATGTTTCAAGCGTTTTGGTTGAATAAAATCGCAAAAACGCAGCATTTTGGTCAAGTATGATTATCGGAAAAAATAGAGAGATCCGAATGACCGAATTTGGCAGTTTCGATTTTATTACTCGGCTAGCAAACTCGTTTTTCTTTCGTTAACAACAGGGAAGATTATCATCTTATTTTTATACATGATAAGGGACTCGTTTTGCGTACGTTCTTGGACGTTTTGGGTGAAAAAGTAGTACGTGATTTTTGTTGATCTTACGTGATTCACGTACATTTGTACGTGATCGGACACCCTGATGTAGATATTCCTTCAGTCCCACATAGCCCGTTCTTAGCTGCGAGATGATTCCCTCTCCTGTCTTGGTTGAAAATTGATGCCTTATTTTGTAGTCCACGAATGGCCTGTGGCTGAAAAGGTGCCTACCTTTTTCAGAAATATCCCATCTCTCCTGCCATTTCTTCTTGACAGACTCTTTTACTGCTGTTTTCACAACATTCAGGGATAATACTGGGGGGGGGGGGGGGGGGGGGGAGATCTTTCATTCCCATCTCTTTTGCCTTTTCAGCTGCTTGAACCTTCTTTTGCAAGCTTGTCTGCTAGTTCATTTCCTTGATATATCTGCATGCCCAGGCGTCCACGAAATTTCAACATTTACTCCTGAAACTTCTAATTTCTGAACACTTCCAGTTTAGCGGTCCCTACCAAAATGGCGCCCATTTACTTTGTCCACTTGAATGTATTTATGGGGGCTACCGCCCCCACACCCCCGCTTAATTTCATTTTAAAATCATTTCAGGGATAAAGATTAGCAGGGGCCCAGTCGCCCATGGCCCCTAGAAATTGGGCTGGGCCCCTGAATATTTAGAGAAAATGCCCATACCCTTAATGTTAAGAATCAAATTTTGCTATTCTGGGCCCCTAAGTTAAAATTGTCAGTCTTTATCCCTGCATTTATGGGGGCTGCCGCCCCCACACCCCCGCTTATTTTCCTTTTCATTGATGGAAAAATACACTATTTCATCCCTTTACCTCTTAATGTGCGGTAACAGAATGGCGGCCATTTTGTCTGGGGACCGCTAAACTGGAATCTACCCCTAAATAATGAACAATCTGGTTGAAGTCCCATTTAACAACTACCTACAGACCAACACTCGTAACACCAGAAGCTCGGCCGCCAACTACATCAGGCAGATTAGTACAAGACAAGATCTCTATAAATACTCATTCCTTCCACGAACAATAGTCACCTGGAACTCACTACTGCCAGACATCCGGAACCAGCCCACTGTCGACAGCCTCCGGCATGCATTACAGACCACAGGGAATTTTAGCGATTTTCATGTAGACTCTTTCTATTAAAGACAAGGGGACCAAGTTTTCATGTACAGAAAATAGTACCCATTCTCGCAAAACACCTGTTACAACGCCAATTTTGAAGATAATTACACGGGATCTTCTTTAATAAGCTCCTTACATGTTTATTTAGCGAAAAATCCAGTGGTCTGTACAGGTAACGATCAGTATTTTTCGTGACAGAGGCCGTTTCTCGACAAAAGGTTCGAAATTGCCATGTACGACACAAGCGTGATGTCAGCGCGTTCGGTTGTAACTCTGGTGAGTGTTCATGTCACAATGTTCCATTTGACTTTCGAACGAAACAGAACGGTTCATTATTCAATTTCACCATAATTGTCCAAAGCAATGCTTTAATTCTCATTTTTTCAAGCTTAATTTAGCATAACTGTCGATGATTTTTTTTAGTTTTCACAATAAAAAGAATTACTTGAGTGAGTGTGCTCAACAGCGAGATGAACTCGCCCTCCATCAGTCATACGCATTCGAATATTCTCGGATCTTATCGTTACTCAAGATCCCCTCGAACGTATTACAGTTACCGGCATGAGCCGATCCTGCCCATATCTCTCCGCAAGCATAACAACGCTAGTCAGGTCAATAACAACGGAAGCAGACCAAACAACCATTTAAATCTACGCCAGAAAAATATTTGAAACAAACAGCGTTCTAAAGTCGACTGTATCCTCATAAATGTGACAAAATTTTACCAGATAAAATAATTGATGTGATTTACCGATTATTGACAGTATATTTCACTTGAATTATAACGTTAGCTAAAGGATTGATTTGTTTTGATGACGTCATTTACGCGCGTCTACTTTCACGTTCAATATGGCGGTCACTGTATTACGCTCGAGATCATGTTGCAACCACGTTCCAACGCGGCAAAAGGTTGCAAACAGTCTCGAGGGTCGCGATTGCAGTCATACGTTCATTATTAATCGAGTAATTCTTTTTCTTGTTAAAAAATAAAATTTGTGTTCAATAAGCGTAAAAAGATACGAATTAAAGCATTGCTTTGGACAATTTTGTTGAAATTTGAAACTGAACCGTTCTGTTTCGTTCGAAAGTCAAGGGGAACATTGTGATAAAAACACTCACCAGAGAGTCCCAAGCGAACGCGCCTAAAATTGCCGAAATCTAAAATCCGTTGAGTCGGCAAAACATTCAACAAATTAAAGCTGAATTCTTTGTGATATTATTCAACAAGGAAGGTTGGTGAAAGATTTTAATTTACTTTATCGTTTTAATGCATGTTTTGGCCACGATCATGCACAAACTAGCAGATTTAGTCCTACAAGCGGGGGTCACACGGTCACGTCGTTCATGGCGTTTTCGAACCTTTCGTCGAGAAACCGGCCTCTGTCACGAAAAACTCTGATCGTTACGAGACCACCGGATTTTTCGCTAAATAAATATATATGGAGTTAATTAGTGAAGATCTCGTGTAATTATCTTCAAATTTGGCGTCGTAATGGGTGTTTTGCGAGAATGGGTACTATTTTCTATACATGAAATCTTGGTCCCCTTGTCTTTAATAGAAAGAGTCTACATGAAAATCGCTAAAATTCCCTGTGTTACAGACCACCAGCATGCCAGGCCTGATCAACAACCACTAACTCTATCACCATTTTTACCGTTTTTAATTGTAAATACTGAGATTTTTAGCTGTTAACCTATCATGCGCCGGAGTAATAACACTCAATTTTGAGTCAACTCCATAAAAGGGAAGAAGAAGAAGTAATTTCTGTATATCTTCTTTAATTTCTTGTATTGTGGCTTTGTGCGAGTTGGCCTCCCATCTCAGAACAAGATGACCAACTGCACACTGACTATCACTGGCTCATTTTCGGAACACATCTAGTATACCGGTCCCTATTTTCTAGGAAGTATTTTTGGGGGCTGCCGCCCCCACACCCCCGCTTTATTTTATTTTGAAATTATTTATGGGGGCTGCTGCCCCCACACCCCCGCTTATTTCTTCTTTATTGATGAAAAATTACTCTATTTTGTCACTTTACTGGCGACCATTTAGTTTGGGGACCGGCTAACTAGAAACTACCCTCATTTTCTTCTAAAAGTCGAGCTAAAAACGGCATGTCACGGGATGGTGATACAGGCTACAGGGCGAGAATGATTGGTCGCCAGCCAGTACAGATATAAGAATAATCAAGAAAGAGGTGGTTTGCAAGAAATAAGACGCTTACCATTGATCCGGAGACCGTAACTTAACCGTAAGTAGAAGTAGAACGCACCCAGGAAGTAAAGTTACCGGTCGGTGTCCGCCATGTTGGATTCATTGACTGCGCATGTCGCTACTGTTGCTAAGAGGTCGCGGAGTCAAAATTTGTTTACGATGGAAAAAATAAGGAACAAAAAACATGACAAAACTGTCTACTATGATGAAGTTTATCAGTTCTATCAGAGGTTAGCAAATGAAAATGTCAGCCCCTTACTGACCGCTGCCTTTCGTGTACTTATTTATGTAAACAATAAATCAAGTGAATTATGGTCATTTCGTACCATAACCATTTCGTACCATAATTGAGGTCATAGAGACAGCGAAAGATTGCCTTTAACCCTTTCCCAAACGAAACAAAGTTAAGGGTAGTCCTATTCCAAATTGGCTGCAGACAACAAAATCAATCTGAATATAAATGGAATTTGTTTATCATAGAATCAGTCGGCATGACGTGATAGCCTCACTTTCATTTTTTCATCGAGGGAACTACCTCGGTCTTTATCGTTACGGGACACCATTTTTGAAGCAGAATATTTCAATAATCCATCGTTAAAATTCACAAACAAAGCTCTTTTTTAAAAGAATGTGATTTAAACTTTCTAACCACCGATGCATTTTTAATAATCGGGCGTAGTCCTCGAGATATTAATGCTGAAAGTTGGTAATGCTTTAAGGAAAAAGACCGAAGCTTTCACCTCCACCGAATGAGTTCAGGTGCGTGCTGTATGACTGATTGGCTGAAGGGATTGTGCCGACCGAATCAATACAGCACAGAAAATATTGAGGCAAATCATGGAGAAAATGATGATAATATCGTCATTTTTCTTCTTTTGTCTCAATGTTTTCCTAGACTATTTCTCAAAGGGACGTCAAAAGCAGGTCTTGTTTGGGAAAGGGTTAAATAGATCAACAACAACAACATAATTGGTCATTTCGTTCCATAGTTTCGGTCATTTCGTTATATAATTTTGGTCATTTCGCACCATAATTTTACCATATCATATATATCCCCTTTTCTCCTATTATCGAGGACATAAGGAGAGTTGCATCTCGCGCTGTCAAGGGAATGGACCTTTTCACAATTCAAATTATTCAAACAAAAAGAGGACAAGGAGTACCTTCTGTGATTTTTTTTTGTCACATTCGAGGAATTTTCAATGTCAAAATTCTTTCCCGGAAGTTGCTTGGTTGACCTACATTGAAATTTGGAAAACTTCCCTATTATCGAGGATTTGCATAATATGACGTCATATAATTATTAGGATTTGGATTTTGAATACTATTCAAAGTTTTTAAAGCTATTATCATTTTGCAGTTGACAAAGTACTGTTGTTGTTTTTAGCTCACCTGAGCACAAAGTGCTCAAGGTGAGCTATTGTGGTCGCTCACCGTCCGTCGTCTGTCCGTCCGTCCGTCCACAATTTCTTCTCCTCCTATACCATTGGGCCAATTTTTACCAAACTTGGCAGAAATGTTCCTTGAGTGACCCTTCTTAAAATTTGTACGCGGATTTTTGATTGGCCTAAAAATGTGGGCGTGGCAGGGTGGAGCTTATAAATCTTAAGAAAATTCTTTAAAAATCAACCATTGGGCCAATTTGAACCAAACTTGGCAGAAGTGTTCTTTTAGTGACTCTTGAAAATTTGTCCACAAATTTTAAGATTTGTCAAAAAATGTGGGTGTGGCAGGGTCAGACTTCCAGAAATCCTAAGAAAATTCTTAAAAAATCTATCAGGTATAATATGGTTAGTGGGAGTCAAAACCTCATAACTACAGCTCGCCAAAGCTGGAGTTACGAGGTTTTGATCCCCCACTGGGGATAGGGCTAATCTCCATAATATCAACAAATACGAGAAATCGACTGCTGAACGCAATACTGTTCTAAGTCATTTTTCATGATTTTTCAGGAGAAGGAAAAAACGTTCCCTTTTTGTCAAAACTGAATTAAATGATCTGAATTTTTGATATTATATAATCTGATAGACAATATTAAATTATATTTATTACATTTTTCATTCAAGTTAATGATAAAAGAGAAATATGATTTTGTTGACTTAGCTTAGTATTGCAGTCAAATATCAGCAGTTTTGAAGTCAAAATTTGAATGCAATACTAGTCCAAGTTGATATAGACTAGTATTGCGTGCAAAAATTGAATACATGAGACAAAATCATTGACTGCAATACTATTCTATGTTTTATTCTCCTTTGATTGCACTAGTTTGTAAACAACATAGATTAGTGTAACCCTTTCCCAAACCACAAAATAGTTTGGTCATTTGATTCGAAAGCTGTGGCAATGACAAAATGGATGTTAGAGAAGAGAAGAATTAAGTACAATAATGCGCAGAAGATATTGAGGCAAAAAAAAGAAACTGCTTATGTCCTTCTTTTACCTTGATGTTTTACCAAACATTTTTAGCATGACTATTCATAGAATATGGGGTTTAGTTTGGTCAACCAAGTGTCGGTGTTGGTGTTTGTATTAGTGTTGGCTTTGGTTATTATAAATGTTTTAACCTGCAAGTGTCATATCTGTTCTTACTCATGCTATTGCTCTGAAACTTTGTACATGCTTCTGTGACCATAATATCAGTCTCTAGGCAAAGATTCATTTCTCAGACAATTAATTTAATGTAATTGTAACCCTTTTCAAACTTAAAAAATAAAGTTTAAGTTTTTATGTGAAACTTGTCGTACATCTGTAATAACTATGTTTCTGATGGAGATATTGCCTTCAAAGTTTGCACATCCTTCTGTGACCATGATATCAGCTTCTAGCTGTAGATCCTACTCTGATATTTAATTAAGTGGATTTTTACCCTTATCAAAAACACTTTCAGAATGTCAATTCCTGGTCTTGTTTGGGAAAGGGTTGAATTATGAAAGAAGAAGAAAATAGAAATAAGCTTATTTCCATTAAGACCCCCAACACACAACAGCCACCGGAAATCGTCCTTCGATGACAATTATATGGCCAATCACCGTTCATTGCCATTGCACATGGGATGCTTTGCTCAGCATTGGGTCAGAGCCTTGATCTGGCATAGAGAAACCGGCTGAAGTGTTGCTATTTTTAGTAACAATTTGGAACCGCGTCTGTGTGTATACAATGTTAATTTCCCATAAACCCATTGTTTGCCACCGGAAGCAGACTAAAACGATAACTGAAAGGGGTCAATTGGGAAATTCAAAACTTTAAAGATAAGCATTTACATAAAATGTGTTGTTCCAATTAATGTAAATGAATTATATTCATATAATCGTTTTTAGTCACCCATTGCCATTGGTACCAGTTGTGAGACAATGTTTGTCCACTTCTGTCTGTTTCTGTCTATCTCTGTTTGTTTACACTTTTTGTGTAGGTCATACATCCTTGAAAGGGTGGGTCATTCATATCATTTTAATACATGAAATTCATATATTATTTCATAACTGCCTGGGATAATATTGAACTGTGTATAATAGTAGGAGGGTATCCATTTTAGCTCTCCTGAGCGCTTAGTGAGCTCAAGGTGAGCTATTGTGGTCAGTCGTTCGTCCGTCAGTGTCCGTCAACAATTTGGTGTTTACCCTCTAGCATCTGCAAATATTATTCAGTCTTGACCAAACTTATAAAAAACAAGTATGGTCATAAGTTCTCGAATAAGTTTGATTATAAGCCGGATCGGACCTGGAAGTCCAGAGTTATGTGCCCTTGAACGTCAAAAATAGCTAGTTTTGACTTTGTTTACAATCTATCATCTACAAAAATTTATCAATCAAGACAAAATTTAGACACAACCAAAATGTTGGTGACCATCAGATATCAAAGGAGATCCATTTACATTTTGATTGGATTAGAAAGTCATGAGTTATCTGCCCTTGAATTTGATAAAATTGCTGTTTTCCACTGTTTTTGACTTGCATCTGCAATTATTGACCAATCAAAACTATAAACTTGGACACAATGTTGTTAATGATATTATCTCAGATATGTTCGACTTTCTAATATTATCTCAGATGTGTTCAACTTTCATTTTGAAGTTATGAGTTATCTGCCCTTGAACTCGACAAAATTGCTATTTTCGACTATATTAACTCTCTAGCATCTTAAATTATTGACCATTCAAGACGAAACTCGGACACAATGTTGTTTTTAAAATGATATTATCTCGGATGTGTTTGACATTCATTTTGAAGTTATGAGTTATGCACCCTTGAATTCAACAAAATTGCTATTTTCGACTATATATTAACTCTCTAGCATCTTAAATTATTGACCATTCAAGACGAAACTTGGACACAATTTTGTTAATGATATTATCTCGGATGTGCTTGACTTTCATTTTGAAGTTATGAGTTATGCGCCCTTGAATTTGACAGTTCTAATTGCTATTTTCAATCTTGCTTACACTCTAGATTCTTCAATTATCAACCAATCAAGACGAAACTTGGACACAACTTTAGTGACAATAAGATGCCAGATGATTTTCAGTTTGATTGGACCAGAAAGTCATGAGTAATGTGGCATTGAATTTTACAAAATTTGCGTTTTTCACTTTGTTTTTACTCTATCAACTACAAATAATGACCAATCAATACAAAACTTGGAAACAATGTTGGTGACTATAACATTTTGGATGACTAAAATTTCAGCATAGTCAGAGTAGAACTTCACAAGTTATCTGCCCTTGAATTTGACAAAATTGCAGTTTTCAACTTTGTTTTCACTCCATCACTCTATCAACCAGAAATATTGACAAATCAAGACGGAACTTTGACAAAATAACATTTTGGATGAATCTGAATTTCAGTATAATCAAAGTAGAAATCGCGAAGTATCATCTTGGTTGAACCATTCAGGTGAGCGATTTAGAACCATCATGGTCCTCTTGTTTATTTATCATTTGACATTTTGCAGATCTTTGCAGCGATAAATTCAGTCTCTTGCTGATATGATGATTTCAGTTATTCAATATTGTAAGTCAGTAAGGAGGATTATTCTGTTTAGATACATACCAGAGTAATTATAGCACTTGGTTAATTTACTCTCATCTCTGTTACTTTAGCTAAATGTGAAAGCCTACAGCTTTATTACTCCTTGCTATTCACTTTTGAGGTTTACTTGGAAATTGTCATATAGCACCTATAAAAACATATTTTGTATGATAATGTTACACTATTTCTTGCATATTTCAAAATGATTTGCCCTTCAAGTAGGAAATATTATTAAGTTTTATGCATATGAAAATGAAAGTGAAAATGTTTTGTTTAACATTGTGACTGCTTTCATAAATTAGTATATATTGTATTTCTTAATAGAACTATAATGTATAAAAAGAGCTGTCTCCGGACAGCCAAACATAACTATCAAAAGCTAGATAGTGAAAAGTTATAAGTTCAAAAAAAGTTAAATCCCGTTAAAATTAAATGCCATAGTAACGAATCTTTGCCTAGAGTCTGATATTTATAATGGTCACAGAAGTATATATAATGTGCAAAGTTTGAAAGCAATTAAAGCTGTTACACAAAATAAGTTTTCACAGATATAATTTTGAATGATGCAGTAAAAACTTAACCAAGATTTTCTAAGTCTGAAAAGTGTAAAACTTGCATTAAATCAAATGCCAGGTTAAAAAATCTTTGCCTAGAGGCTGATCATTATTGTCACAGAAGCATGTACAAAGTTTGAAAGACAGAGGTGATGCGGAAAAAAAGTTATATCACAGATATTATGGAAGTTGCACGTAAAAACTTAACCAAGAATTTCATAAGGGTAAAAATTCAACTAAATTATATGTTAGAGTGATGAATCTTTGCCTAGAGGCTGATATTATGGTCACAGAGTCTTGTACAAAATTTCAGAGTAATAGCATTAGTAGAAACAGAGATTTGAATGAAAACTTAACCAAAGCATTACACTAACGCCAACAGCAATGCCTTGGTGACTGGAATAGCCCCCACCCCCCATTCTACAAAAAGTTGTTCTAAAAAGCATCATGATGATGATACTATGTTATATATCAAAGTTAATAAGTAAATGAACTAGATTTGACTCTGAACAATCAATAAAAATTACAAATTGAGATACATAGATTAGTATTGCATTCAAACTTTGGTAGTGTTTTGTACATTTTTCACTGCAATACTAGTCCAAGTCCAACTTAGACTAGTATTGCTGGGAATGAATTTTAGCAATTGAGATAGACTTTTATGGAATTATTGAATATCTCAAAAACCTTCTTGATTTTAACTCTAAAATTTTGTCAGTATATGCACCTATGATAAACACTAACATTCATGACAAAAACTCATTTTGGCCAAAAAGTGACTTAGACCAGTATTGCGTTCAGTCAGTTAATGTTTACTTTAGACGGACAAATGTTTACACTAGACAGGCCAGAATGGGGAGCTGCATGTTAAAAGGGGTAAATACAATTCTATTTGTTATTTAAACTATCCTTTGTTGTTGGTACTCATTTAAATATACCATGTAAAAAAAGTTTAGCAACACTGACTTTGTTAATTGAAATCATATATTTTCTGTGATATTTATTTCACCACCATTATATATATTTTAGCATAGGCATTCACACACAACATTCAAAGGATGCTTTGTGGAAACGTTAAATACTGTCTGAGAAACAGCGTCTTAACGTAGGTGAGGGTGGTCAAAACAAGAAGTCACAATAAAATTCGATATCGGTTATGAGGTCATTTTTAGCAAGAACAGCATTGAGACGTTTTCTAATCCACTTAAAAAGTTTGTACCCAGTATCAACATTCACTACTTTATCAAGAGACTGAACGTCATTCACGTCATAAGGATCACGTTAACGTCTTCCCCAAATGCGCAATATGAGCTCTATTGGCGATAAATCAAACAGAATAGTGGTAATGGGAGAAAATCAACGTTGTTTACGCTTACAGCATTTAGGACTCTATGCCAGTAAGGTCTGGTACGTTCATGGTGTAGCGTCAGGGAAATTACAACGTATAGTCAACGTCTAGTAACCCTTCGTCTGTGGAGACGATCATGGATGGTAAATGAGGATACTCTATTTTGGTATTACTGTTGAAGCCACTCAAAGCTTTGGTGAGAATAGGGAACATCTTTGCCTTGACGTTACGAAATTATGACGGTCATCGTCTCGTGGCGTTTTTCTTCGACGTCCTTGACCGGGACTATCTCAAACCACAAACATTGGCTCATATAGCATCCTCAAACAGTTACTCATGCTTTGAGATACGTAAACTTTAAAAAGACATCTTTATTGCCGGTTCCGCCACGTAGGAACACATTGGTGATATAACGTCCTTCTAACGTAGGTCCATGACGTAGTCAAACAGCGTTGCAGAAAAGTCTTTTTAGTGGCCTTTTTCATTCTGGACAAAGACAAGCATGTTCACGCCTAAATGTTTTCTAGAATTATGCTCCAAACACGTGAATACCATGGCAGACATGAAAACCGGAAATGCGCACCTGGAGTGCAAGACGCACGCGATGGCGGTATAAAATTCATTTGTTTGTGTTTTCTAGCTATAATCTATCGTGTACACGTTTGATTTTATGTTAAAACAAAAATATTTTGGCTACTAAAGATATTTACATTTTGTTGCTAAACTTATTTTACTATGTATAGTTTTAGTTAGATTACTAGCATTCAAATGAATACCCTCATCACAGGGTTTGATAAACATTGAAAGATATTTTACAATGAGGAAAGCCCTTAACCTCTCTTATTTGATTAAACCCTTTCCTGAAAATGCCTGGTTTGACATCCCTAAATAATTACAAAAGGCTTGGGAAAATATTGAGTCAAATGAAGAAAAGGCTGATAATCAGTAATTTTCTCCCTTTGTCTCAATATATTATCTGCTTTATTGTGCATGAATCCTTTCTTTATCCATATCAATTTTTAGTACTTTTTTAACCCTTTCCCAAACGACAAAAGTTTAATTTTTCCAATTAGAAATCCACTACAGACGTCAAAATGAAAGTCGACAAAGACAGGATTTGTGTAAAATATAGCACATAAAATATTGAGACAAAAGGAGAGTGCTGGTTATCAGCAGTTTCTCTTTTTGTCTCAATCTTTTCCCAAGCATTTTCTATTAGGGACGTCAAAACCAGGTCTTGTTTTGGAAAGGGTTAATTGGAACAGTCTATTTCTTTTCAGTTTGGGAAGGGATTAAGCAGGTTTAGGCTCACTTATTGAAAATGCTGGGAAAATGTTATAGCAAAAGGAGAAAATGCTGATAGCCTATATTTGCATCTTTTGCCTCATCATTTTCTGGCCACTTTTGTACACGAATGCAGTCTTGCTCAGCATTCTGTTTTGTTAATACATGTATGACCATAAGTTCTCGGATGAGTATGATTTTGGGTCAGATTTATCTGCTCTTGAAAAAATACTTTTAACATTGTTTACATTCTACCTTCTACAAATATTGACCAATCAATACAAAACTTGGACGAAAAATTGGTGATTATAAGATATTAGACGATTTGATTTTTGGTCTGATCAGACAAGAAAGTCGGGAGTTATCTACCCTTGAATTTAACAAAATAGCCGTTTTTGACTTTGTGTACACTCAAGCATGTACAATTATACACCAATTAAGGCAAAACTTGGGAACAATGTTGGAGACCATAAATTATTAATATCTTGGATGAGTGTGATTTTCAGATTAATTGGTTTAAAAAGTCATGAGTCATATGTCCTTGAATCTGACAAAATTGTCGTTTTCAACTGATTTCGACTTCGTTTACACTCTAGCATCTACAATTATTGACCAATCAGGACAAAACTTGGCCAAAATGTTAAGGACCATAGTGACCATAAGATCTTGGATGACTTTGAATTTAAGTCTGATTGGATGAGAAAGTTGTGAGTTATATGCCTTTGAATTTGACAAAATTGTTTTCGACTGCTTTTGACTTTGTTAAAACACTAGCATCTACAATTATTGACCAATCAAGACGAAACTTGTACATAATGTTTGTGAACATAAGATATTGGATGACTGTGAATTTCAGTGTGATCGGATGAGAAAGTCTTGAGTTATGTGCCCTTGAATTTGATAAAATTGCTGTTTTCGACTTTCTTTTCACTCTTAACAACCACAAATCATAATGTTGACCAATCAAGACAAAACTTGGGCATAATGTTGATTACCATAAGATCTTGGATGAGTTTGAATGTCAGCACAATTAGAGAAACAGTTGCTGAAAGTTATCTGCCCTTGAATTTGACAAATTTCTCATTTTTAGCTCCACTAGCCTGAGGCCAGCGGAGCTTATGTCATGGCCCTGTGACCGTTGTGTGTCTGTGCGTCTGTTCGTGCGTCGGTAAACAATTTTCAAACATCTTCTTCTCCAAAACTACTGGGCCAATTTCAACCAAACTTCACAGGAATCTTCCTTGCATGAATCTCTATCAAATTCCTTCAAAAGAATAAAATCCGTGTAGAACTTGAATTTTAATTAATTTAAGTGAATTAAATTTTCGAAAAATCTTTAAAAATTCTTCTTCTCCAAAACTACTGGACCAATTTCAACCAAACTTCACAGAAATCTTCCTTGCATAAATCTCTAATAAATTCCTTCAAAAGAATAAAATCTGTGCAGAACTTGAATTTTAACTAATTTAATTGATTTAAATGTTCGAATAATCTTCAAAAATTCTTCTTCTGTGTGTCTGTTGTGCGTCCGTGCGTAAACAATTTTCAAACATCTTCTCCAAAACTACTGGACCAATTTCAACCAAACTTCACAGGAATCTTCCTTGCATGAATCTCTTCTTAATTCCTTCAAACAAAATAACTTATGTGCAGAACTTAAATTTTAATTGAATTAATCAAATTAAATTTTCGAAAAATCTTTAAAAAAATCTCTCCTCAAAAACTGCTGGACCAACTTCAACCAAACTTTAAAGAAATATTTCTTGCATGAATCTCTTCCAAATTCCTTAAAAAAAATGTCGTGCGATACCTGAATTTAAATTAATTTAATTAAATTAAATTTTTGAAAAATCTTCGTTTCCAAAACTACTGGACCAATTTTAACCAAACTTCACGTGAATCTTCCTTGCATGAATCTCCTCTAAGTTCCTTAAAATAGAATCTGTGGAGAACTTAAATTTTAATAAATTTAATTAAATTGTATTTTCGAAAAGTTGTTAAACAATCTTCTTCTCCAAAACTACTGGTCAAATTTTAAACAAACTTCACAGGAATCTTCCTTGCATGAATCTCTTCTAAATTCCTTCACTATCGGATGAAAAACTTGGCTGCTGTGGGCTAGGCTTATTTTTCGCTATATGAAACATAGCGTAATTTTCAGAAAATTTTAGAAACATTTCTCCTCCATAATCACTTATTGGATTTCATTCTTGTGTAGCATGAATCTTCTTTGGATAGACTTCTATTGTATTCCTTGAAGAATTTCGCAGTCTAAATGTCTAAAAGCCAGTGGAGTGATACAGGGTCATCATGGCTCTCTTGTTGACTTTGTTTTCACTCTTCACAACCAGATATATTGACCTATTAAGACAAAACATGGACACAATGTTGGTGACCATAAGTTTGTTCTCAGTCCTAAAGTCACAAATTATATTAATTAATTCAAAGATAACTGTGGTTCATATCATCAGCCATCCCAATATAAAATTGATTCCTATGGGCCTGAGGGCCTGAAATGTGATACCAAAATATGAAAATATGGTACGAAATTATGGTATGAAAAACAGAAATGACCAAACTATTGTATGAAACGACCAAACTATGGCCTGGAATGGCAATTATATCATGGTATGAAATGTTTATGGTGCGAAATGACTGTGGACCAATCAAGTTGGGCTGCAAGTGTTTAACATGTATTTAAACAGGTGGACGCATCTGGAAAAGATTGTTATGAAACAGACTTTGCCAGTTATATCAAAAGCAAACTGATTCAGCTTTATAAGAATGACTGTTATACAACTATTGAAAATGTCGATGGTAAGTTCATAGGGGTCTATAATTTGACTCGTAGCACCTATTAGAACCTTTATTTAGTAAGGTTCTAAAAGGTGCTGGGGGTCAAATTATAGACCCCTATGGGTAAGTTCATAGGGGTCTATAATTTGACCCCCAGCACCTATTGAACCTTAGTGTTACTATGTTAAAGGTTCATTAGGTGCTTGGAGTCAAATTATAGACCCCTATGGGTAGCTTAAGGACATACTCATTTTTCAAAAAAAAAAAAAAAATAACGATTTTTCCAAGAGAACCATACTTGTCAATGATAAATCAAAGCACTGAATGTAGGGAAATAGAGGATTTGAAATACAATAAAAGCTTATTTTTTTTTTTAGATTTGAATTTGAGAAATGAACGTTGAATTCATCAAATATTCTAAATTGTTGTTATCTGATGGTATCATTAAAATGAACCCTTTTACTCTAATTCCCGCATCTATGTAAGCAGTAATGTGATAATATCTAAGTAGACGAAAAAGAAATGGTAAGATTAATACTCCATTACACAGGGTCAGATTTTTATGTTCCCCGAAAAAAATTCGGGGGAGCATATAGTCGCCATGCTGTCCGTCCGTTCGTCCGTCCGGCTGTCCGTCCGTCCGTCCGTCCACAGCCAGATCTCAGCAACCCTTGGACCAAATTCAATGAAACTTCACATGTGAATTCCCTGGGATAATATCTAGGGACCTCTCTCTCCGTTTCTTAATTTGAGGCTGCGTCATGGAAAAAGGGGCCTTAGTTTAAAAATTAGTTTTTCTCTAATTTCTCTTCATCTTATGGGCAGAATTTAATGAAATTTTGTACTTATGTAATAAATAGGATGTTCTAGACCATATTTTATAAATAATGTGTGTACAAAAAGGCTGTCATGGGAAAAGGGGGCTTAATGTACGATATTTTTTATTTTGTGACAAACACTTATTCGGGAAGCATAATCCGTCTGTGACGGCTCTTGTACTTATGTAATAAATAGGATGTTCTAGACCATATTTTATAAATAATGTGTGTACAAAAAGGCTGTCATGGGAAAAGGGGGCTTAATGTATGATAGTTTTTATTTTGTGACAAACACTTATTCGGGGAGCATAATCCGTCTGTGACGGCTCTTGTTTCGTTTGATCATGATGTTGTAAACATTCGGTGGTGGAAAGTGTTGATTTTTTAAACTCGTATACCTCACGATCAATGAAAATGACCCGGCAGAGCAGCCTAGCCTATTGGCTAGCGCTGCTCTGCCTATTAAATTATCGTGAGCTATAACATGTCCGTATAGAACGGGTATGTTACAAATGTTATGATGTTATCAGAAAAGATCAGACGTCGCACAAATCTTATTAGGCATGGATTGCCTTAATGAATTGTCTCGGTTCAGATTGGACTAGAAAGTCGGCATTTTCTCCTTTTGTCTCAAAATTTTCTGAACTATATTGTGCACAAATTCCAACTTTTGATAACATTTTGTTGTCTGCATCGGCTTTTGAATTGAATCACCTTAAAAATTGTCATTTGGGAAAGTGTTACATATTCACAGAAAGTTTCCGTGCACATGTTTTTGCGTTTTGGTGATATTTTGCATCACAGAAGAGGGGACTTCAATTTATTGTTAATTTTAAACAAATTCCTCCATTTATGGATGAATGTGCATGAACTTTGTCCGAGAGTTCCTCATTACGTATGCAACCTTTGTATGAAGTCACGTTTTGGTGCGCTTTCATTTAATCCATTACCATATAATGACTCTTCGACTCCCTAAAGGAAAATGGCTTCGAAAAACAATGTAAAAAATTAAGAAATTGCTTGTGACAAGCAATTTCTTTATTTCCTACAATGTTTTTCATATAAAAAGACAGAAGCATGTAAAAATTTCCATTCAGTTTGAATTGTCGTCTGCAAAATCTTTGAATTTGGACCAGTCTAAAATTCTGTGCTATTGGGTTAAAAATTAATATCAACTCCACGTATATTCACGGATGGATTTGCATGAATATTGCGCAGAATGTTCCCAATTATGTAATCATGATGCAATTTTGTCACAGTTTGGCGATTTTATATTGTGTCAAATATGCTCCCCAAAAGTACTTTCAGTACTTTGATTTTTATGCGTATTGTTTGACTCGTGTCTGTCTGTCCGCATGTCCGTCTGTCATTGAAAGGTTCCGTCTGTCTGTCTGAAAACTTAACATTTTGCCATTTCTCTAAAAAGTATTCGACATACAAAGCAGAAATTTAATATGTAACTTCCGTTCAATGATAATTATCTGTTCCATGCAATATGACCTTCCTCGGGGTCATCTGGTAACCATTATCAACCCTTAACACGAAAACTAAACATTTTAGAAAAATAGCCATTTCGGGGGTATTTGTTTTTCACAAACACATCTTCTCTTTTATGCTTTGATTATCATGTCATGTAAATCACCTTTTGGTTGGAAATTAAAAAATATGAGTCAGGATCTGCAAAAACGTCCCTTATGGCATTTGAGAAAGTCGTGTTTGAAGACCATGCAGTCTGAGTCTAAGTGGAGACTGGCAGATATATAAGCTGCTCTCTCAGGTTTCTACATGCCATGAAGAATCTATTGGAGAACAACATGGTTCCTGATCAGACTGCGTGTATACGCAGGCTGATCTGGAATCATGTTGGGCTCAAAAGCCTTAAAGGACCTTTATCCAGATCCTGGCTCATATTCTATTCTGTTCAATGGTAAGTAGATGTAATAAATCATTGGAAGCCCTTTCCCAAATGCCGAATCTTTAGAGCAGTTATCAGATTACCGCAGCGGCGGATCCAGGATTTCTGTTAGGGGGGTTCGATTTTTATAAAGGGGGGTTCGTTTTCCTAGTATTACACAAATTTGGCTGAATTTCTGCATGAAAATTAAATATTTTGGTTACAGAGGGGGTTCGTTTGAACCCCCGAACCCCCTCTAGCTGGATCCGCCACTGTAAATACCGGTATCTATGCATTCTTTGTGAAAGGGTTAAATGTTTTTATATCTAATCTTCGTATCTGGAAACTGCTGCCACAATCTGTTACATGTACATAATTATTATGAAAAGTGTGTGAATATTTTGGTGTTGTTTTAAACTCTTCTTACTCGAGTAATATCTAAATTTTAACTAATTAGTTGAATTGTGTTCGATATTTCCTTGATTTGTAATGGATTTTGCTTTAAATAATCGTGTTGAATTACTGTCAATGTTTGAGTACAAGTATACAAATATTTTTGTTGCTTATGCTACGGTCACAAATCACTAAATGCCACCGCCCGGCGTGATAACTGCCAGTTTTCGTATAGGAAGTGGCTAGGGATACGGGCCCGTATCTCTAGCCCATGGGGGCTTGAGATACGGGCCCGTATCTCTAGCAAAACCCCCTTATCCATAGCCACTTCCTTTCGTATAAATCCGGCCGATGGAAGCCCGGCGGTAGGCACGATCGCTAGCAGTTGGCATCTAGGACGCTGCTATGTGGCAGTTAGAATTTTGAGAAAAGGTTAGGACGATTTTAAAAAAGCCTCCAGCAAAAATGGTTCAGTTTGAATTAATTGCCAAGTATAAAACAGAATGGGCGGATCAAGTCTTTCTTTCATCTAAATGTCTCAATTATAGAATATTTAAAACTGATTTGGACTTTGAAATATATTTCAAACTATTACCAAGTGATTTGTCCACTGCACTTTGTCATGTTAGATGTCGCAATCATGACTGCCAATTGAGTTTGGCAGGTTCTTGGGTACCGAAAGATAGGATATAGTATATGAGCTCTGCTTTGAGCATGAACTCGGTGACGAGTTTCATTATCTTTTTGTTTGTAGTTATTTCGAGGATTTTCGGCGTTTATGTCTTCCTATGGACCTATCACGACATGTTAGAACTGTTCAGTATAATAATCTATTGAATACAAGACATAAGGGTTCTGTCTAAACTTAGTAAATTTTGCAAAGAAATTCTGAAAACCATTTACTTGTTAAATCCAATTTTACAATAGGTTTCAGCATCGGATCCAGGATTTCTGTGAGGGGGGTTCGAATATTGAAAAGGGGGGTTCGTTTCCTAACTAGTATTACACAATTATAACTGAATTTCTGCATGGAAATGAGATAATCAGGCTACAGAGGGGATTCGTTTGAACCCCCTCTGGACTGGGTTTATTAAGTATCATTAGCTCAGTTCCTTCGAGGTGAACCAGTGATTTTGATCGCAAACAGTAGCCCTCTGATATTCATTATGCTATTCCTTCTTAAACCATTACCACACAGTGACTCCTTTTGACTCACAACAAGATAATGGCTTTTGACAACATCGTTGAAAAGGAAGAAATTACTTATGACGAGCATTTTCTTCATTTCCCACAATGTTTTCTGCGTAAAAAGACCAAAAAAATGCAAAATTTCATTCACTTGAAATTGTCGTCTGCACCATCTTTGAATGTTGACATATCTAAAATTTTGCCGTTTGGTAAAGTCTTAATTTGCAGAGAACGTTGGGAGGGAGAAGTGGAAGCTGATAATCATCACTTCTTTTTCCTCGATATTTTTTTTACCCTTTAGCCGTCATGTGTGTCAAAACCCGGTTTTTAGGGGGTCAATGAATGATCTAGCTTTAAACTGCAAGTTGAAATGGTAGTATGGACGAAGATCAGGCTGCACAATTGACAGGCTTGTTTTTGTCCATGCCACCTCTCAGAACATTAGCAGGTCTACATCATGGCAGGAGTGCCTGTGAGCAGCATCTCCCTTGCCTATTATCTGGGGGCTAAACTACATTTTTTTGTGCATCGCTCATTTTCCTACCTTTTTGTACCTTTTTGTAGATTGGGGAGTTTTCTTTAAACCCTATATGGTTTATCATCCCCCTTGAAGTCTTCTGAGTCGTAGTCTCTGTTTCCGGTGGTGGGGATTGTCGTTAGTTAAATTGAAATATAGTAAGCGTCATTTTGGAGCTTTGAACTTGTTTTGTTAAACCCCGTCTTTGATTAAAAACTTTGAAAACCGTTTAAAGTCTTGATTTATGGTATTCACCGAAACGGTAGTGTTATACAAATCCAGTCTAAAGTAAATAGGGCCTTCCAGACTAATTTCGTACTTTTGCGCATGCGTACAATGACTAGCAACTGTGTCAACACAAATGGCCGACTTGTGAGTGCGACTTGTGAGTATCCGACTTTTGAAGGAGTGCGTTGAAGTCTGTTGCTCGAATATTTAGGAACCATGACGCTGAATCCCTTAGCTAATCCAAAGGGGACAACACTACTTTGTGAGCTCAGCCAGAAACCTGCATTTATTCAGTGCACAAAATGTAGAGTTACTTACTATTGGTAAGCATAGGCATTTTGATTCAGGAATTTTAACAACTTTCAAAAATATAGTCCAGTATAATATAAATAAAGAAAAGGCTGGATAGCCAAAAGTACTCTATACATGCAGGCACTTTTTTGCAATCTTTTTATAAATCATGATAATATAGAAATGTTCTTACCATTCATGGAGATCCATTTCGCTGTTTTCTTGATACAGTCGAGTCCGGTAAGTCTGCGTGTCCGGTAAGTCTACGCACCCATTCAAACCCCTCTATCAAACAACTAGCGTCTCCCTATTATCAACGCAAAAACAATACTCTATCTATGATCTGACTTTTCAAATATTATTAATACCTTTCAAAGAACATTTACAAAATTCCTGATTTAACTGAGTGACACCAGTGTTTATATTTTCCTCATTAATATTTATGTGACCTATTTTAATCGGACCCGCGGCTTCCACAATTTTTCACTTCAAGAAAGACCTAAAAACTAAGTCAGGGCTTTTTCGCCTATTCCGTAGGGGCCGATATTCGGCCCCATTCCCAAACCAAAACGGCCCCAATTTTTTCCCAATTCAGAAAAAAAAATCCCAATCCAAAGTACTGGCATGAACAGTAATGAGTTTCACATCTGGACTGTATGCCGATTATTAGCTCAGAATCCAATATTTAATTGGCCACCGCCCTTTATTCTATCAATTAAAGTAGCCAGATGTCATAAATTACATAATATGCGTGTGTAAAAATACCCAATTGTGTTATGCAGTCATTCAGGTAAATCGCCGATCGTATCTTCGCAGCCGTAGATTGTAAATTAATTAGGGCTCTATATCAAAGAAATCCAAAAAAATCTTCGGTAATTCAGTCAGATCTTGTTACCTATTTGATGTTTTATTGTTTAGACTGTTTGATGCTCTTGGGAAAAACAGATACAGTGATAAAAAACTTAATGTCATGGGTTTTCGCGATGTAAACAAAGTGTTAATCAAAGTTGATAGGAGGAAAATTAAAGCTGTATACAATCAAAGATCCATATTTTTTCAGCTAAATATCTTTGAAAACTGATTTTAAATTTAAACAAAATTATTCTATAGTTTCTAACTAAGAGTTAGATGACATGGGGGGGGGGGGATTTCAGTTCTGTGGATCATTAGTACTTTCTGTTTCAGTAAATATTTAATCCTTTCCCTGACTACCAAATTTTTACAGTGAACTAATTCTAAAGCTGTTGCAAACAACAAAATAAATGTAACTAAAAATGTAAAGCTTGTGAATGATATAGCTCAAAACACAGAGGAGAAAATGCTTATCACTGACCAGCATTCTCTCTCCATGTTTTACCAAGCTTATGTAAACATGGATGTCAAAACCAAGTCTTGTTTGGGAAAGAATGAAGCAAAATAAAAAAAGATGCAGGATTTCAATTTTCAACATGATTTTTTCTTGATGGTGAGAATAATATTGTGATTCTGGGATATGTTTTAGCTCAGTTGTTTTCAATAATTAAAGTCTTACTAGTTATATATATAATATATACAAGTTCTAATTTTTCCCAAATTTGGCACTTTGTCGATAAAATTTTCCCAATTTAGAGCTAGGGGCCCTTTCCCAAAATGCCTGTAAAAAGCCCTGTAAGTAGATCTAATGAAATAAGGCACATAAACTTGAATTTCCCTCAGATAAATTAGGCATAATAAAAAGTCTAACCTCACGATGAAATGCAGAAATTCCACACCTAGAGTAAACAAGACTAAACTTAGTCACATTTTACATAGCAAACATCATCACTTCATCGAATGACATCACTGTGTATATAAACTACACACAGTGACATGCGCAGACTTACCAGACATGAAAATAAACTTCAAAACATGAGGGTAGGTAACTTCAATCTTGATTATTTCAGTTGTCTTGGGAAATTTGCAGAATTTCTAGATTGTCATGTTTTTAATAGATCCGGACAGCACTGTATAGATACTAATTGCAATAAAGTTTCCATGTCACCATGTGTGTGGGGTACTTTTGGTACTTTGATAAAAAATCGCGAGGTACATGGCGCAGGTTTGCACACCAGTCTTTCCGAAACTCGTCAGACAGACAGACATGTCTGGTAAAAACTGTCTCGGTCTGGTATGGATTTGTAGTTCACAGGACCGATTGTCCAAGAAAATATTTTATTCCAGTTCAAGACTAATCCTTTCCATCATCTAAATCGCTTATCATTCCAAAATTAAAGGCATTGCTGAGAACAATTAGATTGTGAAGATAGTTAAAAATTCCATATAAAATCATCAAAAACTTGGAAAGACTTGGAGAAAATTCTAATTTTGCTTCAAGATCAGATGTTAATTTTGTTATTTGTGAAAATTTTCGGTCTTGTAAAATAAAATTGGTCTGGTAAATAATTTATTTTTCCAGACCGAATGTCACACAGGGACTTCCGTTACTTAAGTAAATGGCCGCTGTCCGACCTTTTCTTTATATTATACAGGACTATATTATTTATAAGTTCTTAATATTCCTGAATCCAAGTGCCTATGCTGGTAAGATAAATCTTCAACTAACTTTTTCTTTTGAAACTGGTTCTGCTTTCTTTCACTATTAGCAAAGAACCAATTCAAACCCTATTTCTAAAACAGGTAATGAATTGGGTAGTCTCTGGTTTACCGGACGCAAATTAGGTCCTATCCTCTTTTACATGGTTTGGGTTAGGTTTGTTGTTCATCTACATCGTAACCCAAACAATCAATTTCCGATCATGACTGGTGTTGTTGTTGATTTATTCAACAGGTTGGTAAAATTGCAATCTTACTCGGTCTGGCAAAAGCGAAATTTAAAGAAAAGAGCAAAAAGTCAAATTGCGGTGAAATGTTTCAGTGTCTAATTCATTAATTTTTTAGGAAGATACGGATGCTGGACCTTAAAAAATACTGGGAAATTTCACTTTTCCGTACTGTTTTCTGAACCTTGGCAGGTATTGACACATCTCTAGGGATATACAGTCGACACTTGTTGTGTCGAAGTCGGAGGGGCAGTCAAAATGCCTCGACATATCCGGAGTTCGACTCATCCGATTTTGATTATTTTCGATGAAAATGATATTCAACCATTTTTGATGGGCACCATGTGTCCATGATTGAAATGTAGTAGAAAAAGGAAAGAAATTGCTTGTGTCGAGCAATTTCTATCCTTTTCCTACTAAATTTCAATTGCTTTATTTGTTTCAAAATTATTTTGATTAAACTTTTTGATAATCCATTGTTGAGGACGACCCATGCCTTTCACTTCGACTTAAGCGGAATTTCGACTTATCCGATGTCGACATAACGAGTGTCGACTGTACATGTACATAAAGCAGGTAGGCGACTTTCCCCTACGAAAAAGCTTTGGGGCATTATAGAACAGTTTTTGATCTTAAATGAACTTTTCGCAGGGGTTGTATTCCTTTGCAATACTTGAGAATGTATGTCTTTTTTATAATTGCAGCTGTGTGGAACACCAAAAAGCAGATTGGCTAGGGATACATGAGAAGATATGTCAACTTTTGATACCACTACGACAAAGTGCCCCATTTCTCCCTTCAGAGGAAGAAAGGCAAAACAGGGAGAGGCAACTAAACATGAAGAAGGTAACAAGATAGTCCAATGTGTAGACCTATATAATCATAGAGCTTATTTTATTCTTGTTAAATTTGAGACAAACCATATAGTCATCCTCGGACACCCAGCGGTCATAGCTACACTACATGTAAGGGTAGCTATGACCACTGGGTGTCCGAAGATGTGATTTAGTAAACATTGTAAGAAAGATAAAAAAATGTTATGGAAGTTACATTTATTTATATTTAAAAAAAATCCAGTGATATAGATATATACTTTAGCAGTGATATTGTTACAAATTTATGCGGAAGAGTCCTGGGACACACTTGTTCCCAAAACAATGAGTCCAATATTGAAACATAAGAGTCTATAAAAGACTACGTCGATTACACATTGAAAATGTTAGCATTCTGGGACTCACTGAATATTTTTCAATGAGTCCTGAGAAAAAAATGTGAGTCAGGGACTCGGGACTCGCAGGTAACAAAATCCCTGCTTTAGTAGAAAATTATATTTGTAATCATTCTTATATCTGGTAATAGGTTAATTTGAATTTAACTTGCTAGGGTGGTATTCACCAACCAATGTTATTCCCAGTTTACCTTTGAAATTACACAACTGTCTATCTGATTGGGCCGCGGCCTTAGCGCAGTTGCTGTTGGTAGCGCATCTGCTTCTCATAGGACAGGTCCCAGGTTCGATACCCGGCCACGGCAAAATACCCTTTCTGACAAAATTGTCAACCACCAATGGGTTTGAAATCGTTAACCTAAGTGGGCGAGCAGCTGGAGGCTCGGTAAGGGTGTTGTGTTAGTACTGGTTCGAGAAGCAACAGGAATCCATGGTTAGGTGCTCCAGCCGCCACGATATGACTCTGGCAGTTGAAAACGGCGTAAAACCCCAATAAACTCAAACTATCTGATTGGCTGAGGCATAAGTCTTGTCCACCGAGATAGATTGTATATAAATTGGAATTAGACAAAGGTCGCAAACAGATATGTTGGTGAATACAAACTGTCAGTGCGAAGTCAAAACCTTGTAACTCCAGCTTATTCAAGCTGTAGTTACGAGGTTTTGACTTCGCCGGACGATACCCTATTTTGTGTGTTACAGAGAGCATTGATTGATCTCACGAGAACAACCGGCCAGAAGTGGTTGTTTGAAGGGAAACATGAACTTACCATCCGTACATACCATCGGTGGAAATTCAAAACCTCGTAACTCCAGCTTATTCAAGCTGTAGTTATGAGGTTTTGACTTCCCACCGACCCACTGACTATACCCTATTTTGTGTGTTACAGAGAGCATTGATTGATCTCACGAGAACGACAGGCCAGAAGTGGTTGTTTGAAGGGAAGCATGAACGTACCATCCGTACATACCATCGGTGGAAATTCAAAACCTCGTAACTCCAGCTTATTCAAGCTGTAGTTATGAGGTTTTGACTTCCCATCGAAGATACCCTATTTTGTGTGTTACAGAGAGCATTGATTGATCTCACGAGAACAACTAGCCAGAAGTGGTTGTTTGAAGGGAAACATGACATACCATCCGTACATACCATCGGTGGAAATTCAAAACCTTGTAACTCCAGCTTATTCAAGCTGTAGTTATGAGGTTTTGACTTCCCACCGACCCACTGACTATACCCTATATTGTCTGTTACAGAGAGCATTGACTGATCTCACACGAACAACCGGCCAGAAGTGGTTGTTTGAAGGGAAACACGAGTGTACCATCGGTGGCAAGTCAAAACCTGGTAACTCTAGCTTGAATAAGCTGGAGTTAGGGGGTTTTGACTTCCCATTGACGATACCCTGTTTTGTGTATTACAGAGAGCATTGATTGATCTCACGAGAACGACAGGCCAGAAGTGGTTGTTTGAAGGAAAACATGAACGTGCTGTACCAGCTGCTATGCAGTCACTGCGGTTTTCCATAGATGTGCATGGTCAGGCCAGCATAGAGCTGGTACCTTCATATCTTATGCTTGGAGAGGCAAGCATAGGTGAGAATCACTATAAGACTATCTGCTATCCTTTAAATTTATGACTATGAATAAATAAGTAAATCAACCCTTTTCTAAAAGTTGAAATTTCATACAATTCCGCTTAGAAAGGACCTGCAGAACACAAAATAATTGATATCAAAACCAGAAAAAAATGTATGTTAAAGGAAAGAAAATTTTGGAGAGATTGTTTGTCAAAATTATGTATTCTATTGAGCACTTTCAAAACCAGAGGCATGTTCTTTAGAGGGAGATTTCTTAATACATCTTGAGATTTCTTAAGATATGTTAGGATAAAGCGTTCTTTAGAGCAACATTTTTAAGACGCTGAATGGAAGGCGCATTACTCTATACTTCTTGCGCTCTGTCAACTCTGTAGCAACAATATAAAAGAAAATAGACCGCGTTGTCCCAAGCGCTCCATGATTAAAACAAGCTGCAGTTACGAGGTTTTTTTTGAAAAGCATCGAAATGTCATGTCTTTATTACTTTTCAGGTTTAGGTAAATTAGAACAAGCAGAAGAATATTTAGCCCAGGCACAATGGACAGTGTTAAAAACACCCGAATGTCCAAATGCAATAAAATCGAAGTTATACAGAAATCTGGGCCTTTTGTATGCAGCAAAAGGGCAGTATGATGAAGCCCTCACACAATTAGCAAATGATGTAAGTAAAGTTTTCCCTTTTCAAGATGCATTTTCAAGATGTTTCAAGATGATATTAACCTTTTCCCGATTGATGAAATTTTAGGTTTTTGGTCTTTTTTGGTAGAAAACATCTTTGGAAATGAATAAATTGCATGTCACACACATTTTCTTCATTATCCACAATGTTTTCCAAAGCCTTTATCTTGAAGGGTGTCAACGTTTGGGAATGGGTTATGGGGCAGGGATCTGGATAAAGGGCCCCTGTAGAAATAAAATCCAATTTATTCAGAAATATAGGCTTACTGTAAGCAGCAAAAGGGCAGTATGATGAGGCTCTCGGCAGATTTCACAAGATTATATTAGTGCTAATGTTACATGGACAGAAAGTGTTTAATTGCTTTAAATATTTGATTTGTTTTTAGCTCACCTGAGCACGTAGTGCTCAAGGTGAGGTATTGTGGTCTATCAATGTCCGGCGTCCGTCTGTCCGTCACGGCGTCAACAATTTCTTTAAACGACATCTCCTCCTAAACTACTGGGTCAAAATCAACCAAACTTGGCAGAAATGTTCCTTGGGTGGTCCCTTATAAAAATTGCTAAAATAATTGAAATCCATGAAAAACTCTGGTTGCCGTGGCATCGGAAAATGGGAAATTTCACAAAAGCTCAACAATTTCTTTAAACGACATCTCCTCCTAAACTACTGGGTCAAAATCAACCAAACTTGGCAGAAATGTTCCTTGGGTTGTCCCTTATAAAAATTGATAAAATAATTGAAATCCATGAAAAACTCTGGTTGCCGTGGCATCAGAAAATGGGAAATTTCACAAAAGCTCAACAATTTCTTTAAACGACATCTCCTCCTAAACTACTGGGTCAAAATCAACCAAACTTGGCAGAAATGTTCCTTGGGTGGTCCCTTATAAAAATTGCTAAAATATTTGAAATCCATGAAAAACTCTGGTTGCCGTGGAATCGGAAAATGGGAAATTTCACAAAAGCTCAACAATTTCTTTAAACGACATCTCCTCCTAAACTACTGGATCAAAATCAACCAAACTTGGCAGAAATTGCTAAAATAATTGAAATTCATGAAAAACTCTGGTTGCCGTGGCATCGGAAAATGGGGAATTTCACAAAAGCTCAACAATTTCTTTAAACGACATCTCCTCCTAAACTACTGGGTCAAAATCAACTAAACTTGGCAGAAATGTTCCTTGGGTGGTCCCTTATAAAATTGCTAAAATAATTGAAATCCATGAAAACTCTGGTTGCCGTGGCATCAGAAAATGGGAAATTTCACAAAAGCTCAACAATTTCTTTAAACGACATCTCCTCCTTAACTTCTGGGTCAAAATCAACCAAACTTGGCAGAAATGTTCCTTCAGTAGTCCCTTATAAAAATCGCTTAACCCTTTCCCAAACAAGACCTGGTTTTGACGTCCCTATTAGAAATGGTTTTGGAAAACATTGAGACAAAAGAAGAAACTGCTGATAACCAGCAGTTTCTCCTTTTGCCTCAATATTTTTATACGCCGCCGGAGGCGGACGTATATTGGCGTCATCTTCTCCGTCTGTCCGTCCATCCGTCCATCCGTCCGTCCGTCCGTACGTACGTCCACTTTTCTTGTCAACGCAACTCCTCCTAAGTTTCTGGCTGGATCTTCTTGAAACTTGGTCAATGTTATCACCTCAATTGGTAGATGTGCATGAAGGAAGGATTTTATGGTTCGTTGATTTTTGCCTGAGTTATGCCCCTTAAAAACTTAGTCTCTGGGGCTTATTGAAATTGCAGCCTTGTCAACGCAACTCCTCCTAAGTTTCTGGCTGGATCTTCTTGAAACTTGGTCAATGTTATCACCTCAATTGGTAGATGTGCATGAAGGAAGGATTTTATGGTTCGTCGATTTTTGCCTGAGTTACGCCCCTTAAAAACTTAGTCTCTGGGGCTTATTGAAATTGCAGGCTTGTCAACGCAACTCCTAAGTTTCTGGCTGGATCTTCTTGAAACTTTGTCAATGTTATCACCTCAATTGGTAGATGTGCATGAAGGAAGGATTTTATGGTTCGTCGATTTTTGCCTGAGTTACGCCCCTTAAAAACTTAGTCTCTGGGGCTTATTGAAATTGCAGGCTTGTCAACACAACTCCTCCTAAGTTTCTGACTGGATCTTAATGAAACTTGGTCAATGTTATCACCTCAATTGGTAGATGTGCATGAAGGAAGGATTTTATGGTTCGTTGATTTTTGCCTGAGTTATGCCCCTTAAAAACTTAGTCTCTGGGGCTTATTGAAATTGCAGGCTTGTCAACACAACTCCTCCTAAGTTTCTGGCTGGATCTTAATGAAACTTGGTGGATGTTATCACCTCAATTGGTAGATGTGCATGAAGGAAGGATTTCATGGTTCATTGATTTTTGCCAGAATTATGCCCCCTTCAATCTTAGTCTCTGGGGCTTAATGATATTTCAGCCTCGTGAATGCAATTCCTTCCAGGTTTTTCACTGGATATTTATAAAAACCTTTTTGTGAACACAATTTTTTAAAGGTTTTTCAGTGAATATTTATAAATCCTTGTCAATGTCATTTTTTTGTCTCAAGTTTTATAAGTGGCGGCGTATATTGTGACGATGGCACTCTTGTTCATGTTATATTTCACACAAATTCAACCTTAATCAACATCTATTTTGGCGTCTTTAGTAGCTTTTGAATTTGAACCCCCTAAAATTTTGTCGTTTGGGAATGGGTTAAAGAATTGAAATCCATGAAAAACTCTGGTTGCCGGGGCATCAGAAAATGGGAAATTTCACAAAAGCTCAACAATTTCTTTAAACGACATCTCCTCCTTATCTTCTGGGTCAAAATCAACCAAACTTGGCAGAAATGTTCCTTGGGTAGTCCCTTATAAAATTGCTAAAAGAATTGAAATCCATGAAAAACTCTGGTTGCCGTGGCATCGGAAAATGGTAAATTTAACAAAGCTCAACAATTTCTTTAAACGACATCTCCTCCTTAAATTCTGGGTTAAAATCAACCAAACATGGCAGAGATGTTCCTTGGGTGGTCCCTTATAAAAATTGCTAAAAGAATTGAAATCACTGGAAAACTATGGTTGCCATGGCATCGGAAAATGGGAATTTTCACAAAAGCTCAACAACTTCTTTTAACGACATCTCCTCCTTAACTTCTTGGTCAAAATCAACCAAACTTGACAGTATTGTTCATTGGGTGGTCCCTTATAAAAATTGCTAAAAGAATAGAAATCTATGAAAAACTCTGGTTGCCGTGGCATCAGAAAATGGGAAATGTCATAAAAGCCGATCAATTTCTGTAAACAACATGTCCTCTGAAACTACATGGCCAAATTCTTCCCTGGGACAACAATGCGTAACATATGCAAAGTTATTTGGCATTATTAAAACATAACTCAGGTGAGCGATTTAGGGCCCTCAGGGTCCTCTTGTTATAACTTACTCTTTAAGCTTGAATATGATATCATGTGCAACATTTTATTATATAAATATAGAATTGACAAATAATTATGCCCCCTTTTGAAGAAAATGGGGGTATATTGTTTTGCAAGTGTCGGTCGGTCGGAAGGTCGGTCGGTCGGTCGGTCGGTCGGTCGGTCGGTCGGTCTGTCCGTAGACCAAACCTTGTCCGGAGCATAACTCGAAAAGTATTAAAGGTAGAGTCATGAAACTTCATAGGTGGATAGATCTCATTATGGAGAGGTGCAGTGCACAAGAACCGTAACTCTGCCGATCAAATTTTTTGAGTTATTGCCCTTTGTTGATTTTATAACTTGATTCTTGTCCGGAGCATAACTCAAAAAGTATGTAAGGTACAATCATGAAACTTTACAGGTGGATAGATCTCATTATGGAGAGGTGCAGTGCACAAGAACCGTAACTCTGCTGATCAAATTTTTTGAGTTATTGCCCTTTGTTGATTTTATAACTTGATTCTTGTCCGGAGCATAACTCAAAAACTATGTTAGGTAGAATCATGAAAATTTACAGGTGGATAGATCTCATTATGGAGAGGTGCAGTGCACAAGAACCGTAACTCTGCTGATCCTATTTTTTGGGTTATTGCCCTTTGTTGATTTTCAAACTTGATTATTGTCCGGTGCATAACTCAAAAAGTATGTAAGGTAGAATCATGAAACTTTACAGGTGGATAGATCTTATTATGGAGAGGTGCAGTGCACAAGAACCGTAACTCTGCCGATCAACTTTTGTGAGTTATTGCCTTTTGTTGATTTTATAACTTGATTCTTGTCCGGAGCACAACTCAAAAAATATGTAAGGTAGAATCATGAAACTTTACAGGTGAATAGATTTCATTATGGAAAGGTGCAGTGCACAAGAACCGTAACTCTGCCAATCAAATTCTTGGAGTTATTGCCCTTTGTTGATTTTTACACTTAATTCTTAACCTTGCCTATATCTCGTGTCCTTTTACACATACAGCCTTGATATCTCACACATAGATACCTCCTATCAACATAGTTCACATTTAACCATGACCTTGGACCTTGTGACCTTGACCTTGGAGTTTGACCTACTTTTAAAAAAATTAAACCCGGCATATATCTCATGACCTTTTACAAATACAGCCTTGATATTTCACACATGGACACATCTTACCAAGACCTTTCACAATTGACCATGACCTTGGACTTTGTGACCTTGACCTTGGAGTTTGACCTACTTTTAAAAAAACTTTAACCTGGCCGATATATCATGTCCATTTACACATACAGCCTTGATATTTGACACATGGAAACCTCCGACTTTGACCTATCACATACGACTATGACCTTGGACCATGTGGCCTTGACCTTGGAGTTTGACCTACTTTTAAAAAAAAAACTGGGCCTATATCTTATGTGCTATTACACATACAGCCTTGGTATTTGACACATGGACACATCTTACCAAGACCTTTCACATTTGACCATGACCTTGGACCTTGTGACCTTGACCTTGGACTTTGACCTACTTTAAAAAGAACTTTAACCTAGCCGATATATCATGTCCTTTTACACATACAGCCTTGATATTTGACACATGGACACCTATGACCAAGACCTTTCACATTTGACCATGACCTTGGACCTTGTGACCTTGACCTTGGTGTTTGACCTACTTTTATAATACATTAACCTGGCCTATATTTCATGTCATTTTACATATACAGCCTTGATATTTCACACATGGTCACTTCCAACCAAGATATTTCACTTTGACCATGACCTTGGACCTTGACCTTGGAGTTTGACCTACTTTTAGAAATATCTAACCTAGCCTTTATCGTATGTCCTATTACACCTACAGCCTTGATATTTCACACATAGACACCTCCTACCAAGACCTTTCACATTTGACCATGACCTTGAATATTGCAACCTTGACCTTGGAGTTTGACCTACTTTTAAAAAAACTGAAACCAGGCATATATATCATGTCCTTTTACACCTACAGCCTTGATATTTCACACATGGACACCTCCAACCAAGACCTTTCACATTTGACCTTGACCTTGGCATTTGGCCTTCTTTTAAAAACTTTAACCTGGCCTATGTTTCATTTTACTTTTACATATACAGCTTTAATATTTCACACATTGACACCTCCTACCAAGACCTTTCATATTTGACCATGACCTTGGACCTTGTTAACTTGACCTTGGACTTTGACCTACATCAAATGTAGGCCCTTGAGGGGGCATATATGTTTTACAAACATCTCTTGTTTTGTATTGTTTCGTGTTAAATTCATTGTTGACTGGTAATTATGGACGGAATTTTGGACAGAATTAACTCCCACCCAATCTGAGTGCCTAATTTCAAATTCATATAGAAAAATAAATAATGTATAAAGCTATTTAAATTAGTCGTGCTTATAATCGTAATATATTTACAATTATGAAATGATCATTATTTTATTGTTTTTATATGACATTATTGAAAATAAGCCCTTTCCTTACGACAATGTCCACACTGTTTATTTTCTGTCCTGTAACATTAGCAAGTAACATTAGCAATTTGCAAGCCCTAGTAACTCTATCTTCAGGAGCATATTGGGTATGATATAGTGTAGTAAGTATGTATTGATTATTTATGTGACCCTGTCAACACATACAGTATAAAGTATCTAATCTTTAAGTATTTTTCCATGCTAACGTTATGGAATTCTGTCCTATGTAACACTAGAATGGGACATATTCCGTCCATGTAACATTAGCAATTATGAAATCTGCCTCTCACACAATTAGCAAATGATGTAAGTAAAGGTTTCCTTTTTCAAGATGATATTTACCCATTACCAGATGGCAAAATTATAGACTGTTCCAAATACAGAGGTGATGCAGACAACAATTTCAAGTGCTCAGGGGCCTGTTTCATCAAATTATTTAAGACATACTTTTTACTTACCGACGACTTCCGACAAGTTAAGGGTAAGAAATGAGTATCATAATTCTATCAAAACATGGATTTTGCGATTGTTGTTTTAAGCAATTTTTAGCTCGACTTTTCGAAGAAAATGAGAGCTTATACTGTCACCCGGGCGTTGGCATCGGCGTTGGCTTCGGCGTCGGCGTTGCAACCAAGGTTAAAGAAAGTCGAGCGCGCTGTCTTCGGACAGCTCTTGTTAAGACATTGGTAAGTCAAAAATATGACTTAAATGTTTTGATGAAACAGGCCCCTGAATTTTACATTTTTGGTTGTTCTTGGTAGAAAACATTCTAGCAAATTATGTAAGTAAAGTTTACCCTTTTAAAGATTAACAGACATTCCAATTTTTGGCTTGTCAATATTCAGACATGTTGCAGACGACAATTTTATGTGAATGAAATTTTTAAACCTTCTGTCTCTCTGGGTAGGAAACATGGGAAACGAAAAAATTGCGTTGCTTTTATCGTATGGGGCATATATACACTATAAAGGTCCCTCAAGGCATTTGAGGACAGCTTGGATCCAGATCAGACTGTGCATATGTACAGTCTGATCCAGATCCATATTATTCTCCAATAGCTTGTTTACCACTAGAAGCAATTGTAAGTTAGTTGATTGGATCCATTTTAGAGTACATTTAACCACAGGCTTATCTCAAATTATGATTTTCCAAAATGGTACAAGGGCTCTTTTTCAAGATCTCGGCTGATATTGTTATTCCCGTGTGTTTCAGGTGTACCATGCATCAGTAGAGTTTGGTACCCACGATATCCGGACATCAGGGGGATATTTTCACATGGGTAATGTGTTCTTTAGACAGGGCAGAATGGATGTAGCTGATACACTATACAGACAGGTGGGTAAAAAGTTTCCATTATTTTTGACATGCTTTTTGCTTACAAAAGAGTGTAATTTCATGCCAGTATTTATAAAAGGATTTTGTCGATTAAAACTGTCTTGGAGCATTACATGTTTAGTTGATATGGTTGAAACATTGAAATAATGAAGAATGTGCTGTTCATCAGGCCTTTGAAATGTAATGTTGACTTCGACAACCCCCCACCTACGATGTAGAGGGGGGTATATTGGTTTCACCATGTCTGTCTGTCCGTCCGTAGACTTTTTCGTTTCCGTGCTCTAACTTGAGAACTGTTTGACCTAGGATCATGAAACTTTACACAGTTGTTGCCCATGACCCAAGGAGGTGCCCTATTATTTTTGAGTCATGAAAGTCAAAGGTCAAGGTCACAATCGGACTTTATTTATAATTCTTTTCCGTGCTCTAAGTCAAGAACTGGTTGACCTATAGCACTTCTTCTGTGACAAGGCGCTAGTGGGGTGTATTTGTCCGCTTTGTGACAGTTCTAGTTTCTTCAAGTTGCATTTGAAGCATAAAGATTATTTTCTGCAACAGGCATATCAGAGCTGAAGCATCAAAAAATAAAAATTCAGAAGGGGGGGGGGGGGGCAACTAGAAAGCTGCAGCAGACATCAAAATTGGTGTTGAGAAAGTTCTAATTTATGGACAATCTAGCATAGAAAATATACAGAAGCAAATGGAGAAAATGATTTTCAGCATTTTCGTCTCTTTGCCTCAATTTTTTCCCAAGCTATCTTTATTATCAAAACAAGGTCTTGATTAGGAAAGGGTTAAGTGAACTCTGTTTGGATATCATATGACTGGGAATTTGATTAAAGCTTTAAAGCTTTGTTAACAGTAAACACCTATGTAAACATGAACTTTCCATCCTTTAATGTTCACAGGTATCTATGATGTTCCATGAAGCAGTATCTTGAGAATTTTTTACAGTAGCTTTGGAAACCCTTTAGAATAAGTACAACCTATTGGTCCATTTTGTGTTTTTAGGTTACAGAGATTTGGTTTAGTCACCTATATACCATAGTGAAAGTGAGAATACGAACTCCACCCACTCCAAAAGGTGTTGGGCCTTTAATTGTTGAAAATTTGTGAAAGCTTTACTATTTGTAAACACCATTATAAACATGGAATTTCCCTCGTTTAATGTTTACAGGTTACAGAGATCTAGGCCCCGTTTTACTAACGAACGTACGATTATTTTTTGCGTAATTACTTGTAACAACAAACCTGATTGGCCTAATCGGATTTTTCGTGCAATCAGATGCCTTGTTACACAGTTTACACAAAAATATTATCGTAAGTTTGTTAGTAAAACGGGGCCCTGGTACAGTCGCCTATATACCATAGTAAAAGTGAGAACACGTACCCCACCCACCCCAAAAGGTGTAGGACCTTTAATTACATGGAAGAGGTGCCTTATATGTTTTACATCTTTTATTTGCCATCAGTCACATTATGTTTACAGGTTACGGAGATCTGGTACAGTCACCTATACACCATTGTAAAAGTGAGAACACGCACCCCACCCACCCCAAAAGGTGTTGGACCTTTAATTGTTGAAGAAGTGGATGAAGAAGAGGACAGTCTAGGTAAGAGATGGGACTTTTTAACCTCTTACAAACTAGTCTTAGTTTTGACGTCCTTAAATGAATTGGCTTGGGAAAACATTGAGGCAAAAGAAGTAAATGTAGAACCTTTAATTGTTGAAATGGTGGATGTCTGGATGAAGGAGTGGATAGTCTAGGTAAAAGATTATTTCTTAACTATAACCGGACGCAGCCTTAGCGCAGTTGCCTCTCTCTCAAATGGTCTGAGGTTCAATGCTCAGCCGTGGCAAATATCCTTTCTAATGAAATTGTCACCCATCAATGGTTTGATAATCATGTAGGCGAACAGCTGGAGGCTCAGTAAGGATGTTGTGGTAGTACTGGTATCAGAAATACTGTATACATGTGTACGGTATATATTTTTGAGGAGCGAAATTTTTGCGGAAGGGTCCAATTTTCTAGTTTTACAAATATTCGTGCAACTTTGAATTTGCGGAAAGACGAAATAAGAATTTGTCTGACCATGCCTTTATATCATTGTAGATGAAGCGCAGGAGGCAGAAGCTGTACAAGTTTTAAACTCTATCTACGACATGAGAGAACACCAGTCTAACAGACAACCAGAAGATATGGCCACTGTTTGTCATGCCCTAGCCATGTTGTATTTTGTACTCTCTGATATTTCAAAGGTATGTATGGACCCATGAATGTATGCTGACTTTGTTCCAAACTTTGTAACTACAACTTGTTAAACGCTGTAAATAATGATGTTTTGTAATAAAATTGGCGATTTGTAAAGAGCATCAGCTCATCAGACAACCTCAAGACATTGCCACTGTTTGTTATGCCCTAGCCATGTTGTATTTTGTACTGTCTGATATTTTTAAGGTAGGTTAAAAATGGCATGTAGAGTACAGCTCACTTGGTTTTTTTTTTTGCCTAAAACACTCGCGCACCGTGGACAAAAAAGTTTGGGTTGTAATTTGCGGTAATTTTCCAGTGCAACCACAGCGTTTTTATACGCCGCCGGAGGCGGACGTATATTGGCGTCATCTTCTCCGTCCGTCCGTATGTCCGTCCGTCCGTACGTCCGTCCACTTTATTTGTCAACGCAACTCCTCCTAAGTTTCTGGCTGGATCTTCTTGAAACTTGGTCAATGTTATCACCTCAATTGGTAGATGTGCATGAAGGAAGGATTTTATGGTTCGTCGATTTTTGCCTGAGTTATGCCCCTTAAAAACTTAGTCTCTGGGGCTTATTGAAATTGCAGGCTTGTCAACGCAACTCCTCCTAAGTTTCTGGCTGGATCTTAATGAAACTTCATCAATGTTATCACCTCAATTGGTAGATGTGCATGAAGGAAGGATTTTATGGTTCGTCGATTTTTGCCTGAGTTATGCCCCTTAAAAACTTAGTCTCTGGGGCTTATTGAAATTGCAGGCTTGTCAACGCAACTCCTCCTAAGTTTCTGGCTGGATCTTAATGAAACTTGGTCAATGTTATAACCTCAATTGGTAGATGTGCATGAAGGAAGGATTTTATGGTTCATTGGTTTTTGCCAGAGTTATGCCCCCTTCAATCTTAGTCTCTGGGGCTTATTGAAATTGCAGGCTTGTCAACGCAACTTTTCCTGAGTTTCTGGCTGGATCTTAATGTCACTTGGTCAATGTTATCACCTCAATTAGTAGATGTGCATGTAGGAAGGATTTTATGGTTCATTGATTTTTAGCTCGCCCGGGACGATAGTCTCGGAAGAGCTATTGTCATACCCCCGGATGTCGGCGTCGGCGTCAGCGTCGGCGTCAGCGTCCGCAAAAACTTTAACCTGGCCCATATCTCATCCCCTGTTAGAGATACAGCCTTCATGTTTCACCTGTGGGTGCCTCTAACCAAGGCCTTTAATTTGAGGCCATGACCTTTGACCTTGTGACCTTGACCTTGGAGTTTGACCCACTTTTTGACCGTTTTTAAAAACTTTAACCTGGCCTATATCTCATGCCCTATTACACCTACAGCCTTCATATTTCACATGTGGATACCTCTCACCAAGACCTTTCATTTGCGACCATGACCTTTGACCTTGTGACCTTGACCTTGGAGTTTGACCTACTTTTAAAAAACTTTAACCTGGCCTTAAAAAACTTTAACCTGGCCTATATCTTATGCCCTATTACACATACAGCCTTGATATTTCTCATATGGACACCTCCTACCAACACCGTTTGCATTTGACCATGACCTTGGCCCTCGTAACCTTGACCTTGGAGTTTGACCTACTTTTAAAAAACTTTAACCTGGCCTATATCTTATGCCCTATTACACATACAGCCTTGATATTTCACATATGGACACCTCCTACCAACACCATTCACATTTGACCATGACCTTGGCCCTCGTGACCTTGACCTTGGAGTTTGACCTACTTTTAAAAAACTTTAACCTGGCCTATATCTCATGTCTTTTTACACCTACAGCCTTGATATTTCACACATGGACACCTCCTACCAACACCGTTCACATTTGACCATGACCTTGGACTTCTGACCTTGACCTTGGAGTTTGACCTACTTTTAAAAAACTTTAACCTGGCCTATATCTCATGTCCTTTTACACCTACAGCCTTGATATTTCACATATGGACACCTCCTACCAACACCATTCACATTTGACCATGACCTTGGCCCTCGTGACCTTGACCTTGGAGTTTGACCTACTTTGAAAAACTTTAACCTGGCCTATATTTCATGTCCTTTTACACCTACAGCCTTGATATTTCACACATGGAGACCTCCTACCAACATGGTTCACATTTGACCATGACCTTGAACTTGTTACATTGACCTTGGAGTTTGACCTACTTTTTAAAAACTTTAATCATGACTATATCTCATGTCCTTTTACACCTACAGCCCTGATATTACACATATGGACACCTACCAACACCGTTCACACTTGACCATGACCTTGGATCTGGTGACCTTGACCTTGAAGTTTGACCTGCTTTTAAAAAACTTTAACCTGGCCTTTATCTCATGTCCTTTTACCCATACAGCCTTTATACTCCACACATGGACACCTCCTACCAGCACGGTTCACATTTGTCCATGACCTTTGACCTTGTGACCTTGGAGTTTGACCTACTTTTGAAAAAAATCATTTTGGACCATGACCTTTTTAACCTTGACCTAGGAAATGACTTTTCTTTGTGACAAGCTCTCGTTAGGGCGAGCTTTATTGTCCGCGGACAATTCTTGTTTCCAGTGTTATGCCCCCTTAAAACTTAGTCTCTGGGGCTGATTGAAATTGCAGCCTTGTCAACGCAACTCCTAAGATTCTGACTGGATCCTAATGAAACTTGGTGGATGTTATTACCTTAATTGGTAGATGTGCATGAAGTAAGGATTTTATGGTTCATTGATTTTTGCCTGAATTATGCCCCCTTCAATCTTAGTCTCTGGGGCTTAATGATATTTCAGCCTCGTGAATGCAATTCCTTCCAGGTTTTTCGCTGGATATTTATAAAAACCTTTTTTGTGAACACAATTTTTTACAGGTTTTTCAGTGAGTATTTATAAATCCTTGTCAATGTCAATTTTGTGGCTCAAGTTTTATAAGTGGCGGCGTATATTGTGACCATGTCACTCTTGTTCCACTCTAGTTTTCAGCGTATCACTGCCAAAAGCAGTGGCGGGTGGAAAATTGTGGCAATCACCAGGAATTTGAAATGCCAGGTTTAGTCAAAGCTTGTCCACGCAAATCAGGGTGATATGCGGTGGTCTAGTAGAAAATCGCAGTTAATTCAGGTAGATTTAGGTGGAAAATATGCTCATCGTCGTGTGTTTTTCCACCAAAATCCACCCAGAACGGAATTGCAGTGATGCATAAAGATATGAAAAAAAAATGGCAGAAGCTTAACTGTAACCAGTTTTCTTTCTATCATTTGACAAACGCTGTTTTGGACTACTGCTCCAGACACATATTTATGTTGACAAAGACAGAATTTGTATGTGATATTAGCACAGATAACACCTTGATGAAGTTGATGAAGTACAATATCTCAAGGCTGTTGGCAATTTATTCTGAGTAAATAATTTCATAGATTCAAGGAATTGGCCATTAAAAAAAGTTTACTGCAAGCAGAAAATATAAACATGTATGTGATTTTATGAGAAACCTTGGAAAAGAAAAGAAATGCTTATTATCAAAGTTAGGGGACATCAAAAAAGGTTTTATATTGGAATACTAGTACATTGGAAAGCATTGAGACAAAAGAAAAGAGTGTTTGTTTTCAGCCTTTACTTTTTAGCGCAACAATTATTCAATGGAATTTTGACCCTAAGAAAGCTCTTGTTTAGCAAACCGGGACTTTTGACTGGGAAGCTAATATCACAGCCCTAGTGTTGTCAGTCTGGTGTTAGATTATGTTGACAAAACCTTTACCTTGATCCATATCTCGTGCACTATTAATGTGATTTAATGTGATAAAGCCTTGATATTCAAACATAAAAACTTCCTACCAAGTCCTTTCAATTGGGACTTTGACCTGGTGACTTTGACTTTGGATTTGACCTTCTTTTAAAAAGAAACTTTAACATGGTTTAATCCTTTCCCAAACGATCCAAATTTTAGGGTAGTCCTCTTTGAAAACTACAAAAGAAGACAAAATGAATACTGATAAAGAAAGGATTTGTGTACAAAATAGCTCAGAAAATAATGAAGCGAAAGGAGAAAGTGCTGATTATCAGCACTTTCTTCATTTACCATAATATTTTCCGAAAGCAATTCTATAAGGGTTCTCAAAAGCAGGTCTTGTTTTTGAAAGGGCACTTTTGGAAAAAGAGCCTTGATATTTCACCCATGGATACTTCCCACCAAGAACTTTAATTTTGGATCATGATCATTGACTTTGTAACCTTAGCCTTAGGGTTTGACCTTGGTATGCCCCCATATCGAAAGATTTGTATGATCAAATATTGCCGATTTTCAACAAAAAACTCGTAACTACAGCTTGTTTTAAGCTTCAGTTACGAGATTTTTGTTGAAAAGCAGCAATATACTTTATATTTGTTTAGGATATTAGCCTTTCACCATATGATGAAATTTTGTCATTCCAGGCCAAAGAATTTGGAAGAAAAGCTGTTGTAGCCAGTGAAGGAAATCCAGATGATACTCTGTCAAGGTCCATTATAGAATTTATGAAAACATGTGAACGCATGCCAGTGCAAGCTGTATGATCAAATGTATTTCATGTTTGTTAAGAATATTAAACAAAGAAAATTTTAAAAATGAATTGTCCAAATGCAAAATAACAAGAGATTGAGTCAGGATCTGGAAAAGGGTCCCTTACAGCATTTGAGACAGCCATGTTTCATGATCAGCATTGGTCTTAGAGCAGTCTGGCTGGAAACAATGCTGCTGTCTCACAGTTGCTACAGGTCACAAATAAGCTATTGTAGACCGACATGGTTCATGATCAGACAACGTGTACATGCAGGCTGCTCTTGGAATAAGTTGGGCTCAAAAGCCTTTAGGGACCTTTTTGCAGATCTTGGTTCAATCATATTTATGAAAGAATATGAATTTTGCCATTTGTCTATGATTTATCTTTGATAACGTAATATAAATTTAACCTGTGCAAAATTGTACATTAGTGCAAGATGCATGGACCTATACATAGTGTCGCTTTTCTCCAAAAAACTTGCTGTATAGTAGTTACAAGGTTTTTGATGAAAAAAAAATACATTATTCATTATCTTGCTCTAAAATATCAAACTACATATTGATGTAGCGTTTTGACATCCTCAAAACAAGAACAACAGAGAATGAAATATGATTATTACATTTATTGGTATTATTGCAACACCTCGTAACTCCATCTTTTATCAAGTTAGAGATACAAGATTTTGCAATAGCACTGACAATTTGATAATTGTTGGTACGAATTTCCAAATCACAATGTAACAACAACTAGTATGAGCTTAAGTTACATTTATGACATTTGCAGCAAAGAGAACAACATCGATTTTCTCCAACAATCCTAGCCCTACATCCTGTTTAAAGCTGTACTTACAGGGTTTATGTGGAAATGCAGTGTGATAATCGTGAAGCATTTTGATATTCTTTCAAACTCAAGTATCTGTGATATAGATATTACATTTCGTCCATGTTATTGGAAAACCTCGTAACTACAGTTTGGTTAAAGCTGTAGTTACAAGGTTTTGCAATAACACCAATGATTTATACAATGTATATATAAGAGTATGCTTTAACCCCTTTACCAAACAAGACCTGGTTTTGACGTCCCTAATAGAAAAGGCTTGAGAAAACATTGAAGCAAAAGTAGAAACTGCTGATTATCAGCAGTTTCTCCTTGTTAGCTTGACTTTTATACTGTCACGTCGGTGTTGGCGTCGGCGTTGCAACAAAGGTTAAAGTTTTTTCAATACTATCAAAGCGATCAAAAAAGTCGAGCGCGCTGTCTGCGGACAGCTCTTGTTTTCTCAATAGTTTCTATGTCATTTTTTTGCACAAATTTTATCTTCAATAACTTCCTTTCTGTCATTTGTGACAATTTTTGAAGTGGATCGACCTAAAAATTTGTCGTCTGGTAATGGGTTAATGTATCGTAGTTACTGCCTTTTTTACAATATTTCAGTCGGACGGCGACTGCAGCAGCAAGTTCGTTGGTGGCAGATCAAAACCTCGTAACTACAGCTTGAAAACCTGCAGTTACGAGTTTTTGATATCATCGGCGATTTATGTCTCAATTCAACAGTATGTTGTCCATTTTCTTTAAAAAAAAACATCGTAACTACAGATTGTTTTAAGCTGCAGTTACGAGGTTTTGGAAGAAAAAAAACAGCGATGATTGTTTTTATTGTAAATGCATGGCGTGTCATGGTCGTTCTTAATTGTTATTTACAGTATAATAAAGATATATTAATGTAAAGTGTTTCTTCTTTAATCCATTCCCACACAGTGACTCCTTTTGACTCCCAATAAGATCATGGCTTTGGAAAACATTATGGAAAATGAAGAAATTGCTTGTGACAAGCAATTTCTTCATTTCCCACAATATTTCCTACCATAAAAGAATAAATTTCCTTAATTTTGTTTGCTTCAAATTGTCTTCTGCTATATCTTTCAATTTGGACTAGTCTAGAATTTTACCGTTTGGTAATGCGTTAACCCTTCCTAAAAGGCAAAATTGAAATCTTTTCCAATTTGAAAACTTTTGCAAATGACAAAATGGTTGTTGTCTTGGCAAAGAAAGGGTTCGTGTACAATATGCTTCTGCGGATCCAGGATTTCGGTGAAGGTGGTTCAAACATACACAGAGGGGGTTCGTTTTCTTAGTATTAACCCTTTCCCAAACAAGACCTTTTTTGACGTCCCTAATAGAAAAGGCTTGGGAAAACATTGAGACAAAAGAAGAAAGTGCTGATAACCCGCAGTTTCTCCTTTTGCCTCAATATTTTCAACACCACTTTGTACACGAATCCTATCCTTGCCATCATCTATTTTGTCATCTACAGCAGGTTTCGAATTGAACAAACCTAAAATTTTGTTTGGGAAAGGATTAAACAATTATGACTGAATTTCTGCATGAATATGAAACAATCAGGCTACAGAGGGGAACTCGTTTGAACCTCATGAAGCTCCTATGGATGCGCCACTGATATAACAGAAACATCGAAACAAAAGAAGAAAATGATGTTTCTTCATTTGCTTCGATGTTTTCTCACATCTGGTCTATTTGAGACGTCAAAACCAAGTTTTGGATGGGAAAAGTTTACTCTTTAGTGTAATCCTCTTCCACAAGGCAAACGTGTAGACCAATTCAAATTCGACTGCTGAATCAATGTTACCTTGTGTAGAAATTATCAATGTTACAGCCTGGAGAGTATTAATCCTTTTCCCAAATAAGACCTGATTTTGGCGTCCCTAATTAAATAGGCTTGGGAAAACATTGAGACAAAAGAAGAAACTGCTGATAACATCAGTTTCTCCTTTTGTCTCAATGTTTTCTATGCTATATCACACATAAATTTAATCATAATCAACATCCATTTTGATGTCTTCAGCAGCTTTGAATTCGACCATCCAAAAAATTGTCATTCGGGAAAGGGTTAAGGGAAAAGGATAGAGTTATGATTACCAACATTTTCTCCTTTTCTATCAATTCTTTTCAAAGACTTCTTTGACCAGGGATGCCAAAACCAGCAGATGAAAGTTTTATTCGCCGCCGGAGGTGGTCGTATATTGGCGTCATCTTCTCTGTCCGTCCGTACGTACGGACGTCTACTTTTCTTGTGAGCGCAACTCCCCCTAAGTTTCTGGCTGGATCTTTCTGATACTTGGTCAATATTATCACCTCATTTGGTAGATGTGCATGAAGGATTTTATGGTCCCGAGTTATGTCCCCTTAAAACATAGTCTCTGTGTGTGACGGCGTATATTGTGATCATTGCATTCTTGATGTCTGCATTATATAAAATTAAATGAAAATGTCTAAAATTCTATATTTGGTGAAAGGATTAAGTATGGTACAAACTAATTAACTAAAAAAGTTTTTTTCGTAACAGTTGTAACTATGTCAAGACATGATCAATTTTAATTTACATGCACTGCATGCCTTGTTCTTTTAATCTTGTTAAAAAGTGTGAACCGGGACCTAAAAAGTGGGCCTTATGGCATTCAACCCTTTCAAACACAATGACTCTTTTTGACTCTTAAAAAGATAAGGGGTTTGGAAAACATTGTGAAAAGTGAAGAAATTGCTTGTGCCAAGCAATTTCTTCATTTTCCACAATGTTTTCTACCAAGAAAGATAAAAGATATAGAGTTTCATTCACTTGAAATTGTAATCTACAACATCTTTGAATTTGGATGTCTGAAATTTGGCCGTCTGGTAATGAGTAAAGACTGCCAGCTTGTGCTTGCTTTAGTATGGGCAGCCTAATCTGGTCTCATGGCATTCTTGTACTTATTAATATTATGTACAAGTAATGAAACTTCATTCAGAGAACATCGCGAATTGTGATTAGACTGCGCGTATGTAGGCATATAGGCTGATCTAGATCCACGTTGGTCTCAATCCTCATAAAGACCCGTTCTTCCAGGTCCAGGCTCCATTATCCTTTATTGATTTCGGTGTTCGATTACCCCATCCGAAAGACGGATTGCCCACAAAGACTTGCGTGAGAATTTACGCCAAATTTCTCGTACAAAGAACTGAGAACAAACATCACTTAGCTAATTACTTTTCGTCAAGGCGAAGAAACTGCACGGATACATGCATGTGTGTATACACAGACACATAGATGTACTCGGATATTATTTGTCTCTGGAAAGATATGGACACCCTCTGTCCGTATCTTTTTCATGAGATTTTGGCCCTCATTATCATATGTTGATTTCCCTAAACATTTAATCATATCCATGGTGTCAATACACGATTAAGGTAGGGACACGAGTTTGTAGGCTGTGAAAAAACTGCCTATGTGGCGATGTAGCCTATTATATACAATCTTAGCCAGGAGATTGTCGATGTCATCTCTCGTCAATTTATGTTGCCACGGATGTCGGCGAGGGTATCCGGGTTTTAAATTGCTCATAGCCTACGACCGTCAATTTTCGTTGCTACGGATGACGTCCGAAGATACACGGTGTGTTTGGTATCTAATGATGAATTGAATACCTTAAGTGGATATCTTTTTTATATTATTTAAGTTTCAAAGAAGCTATTGTTCTAAAAGTGAAGTAAACTATTTCACATAATTATTTCGCGGTTTTAATAGAAAATATTTTCGACAAGTTTCGCTTATAAATTGTTTTAGGAATGAAGGCTATTTTACAGAGATATTTTAAAATAGACTAGTATCTGAAAAGGGGGCCTATTGACATTTGAGACCAATGTAAATCCAGATCAGTGTACTCAGTCCACGCAAGGATCCAGGGATGGTCGACTTTTTAAGTGGCTTATCAATGTAATTTTAAGGATTTTTTCATACGCCAATTAATTTGCCCCTTCCACCCCCGGAAAACAAGGGGCCCTTTGATAAAAAAAAATGTCTGGATCCGCGCAAGCAGTCTCGTCATGATCAATGCTGTTCTCGAATTGTTTCATTTGAACCTGTAGCAACTCTCTGAGAGCAATATACAGATCCGTGACAGTTTCTGCTACTAAGGTTTACGAACTGAGAATGAAAACACCACTTTCTAGCCACACGAAATGCATCAAATTACACACACTTGTAAATACACTTCACATAAGTTGATTCACCGTGTCGGCTTTCAAGATAATGCTTCAAGAAGAAAATAATTTACAAATATCTTTTTACACTATATTCATATGCAAGGGAGGTAATTCATAACATTTTTGTCAAATATTTCCATATTTATGCATTAATTCAAAATTCTAAACCGTTCAAAATGCTTATCTTTAAGCGCCTTTGAACATACACCTGTATGATAAAAGCGCTATATAAATATGGTATTTAATAATAATAATAATAATCTTTGTATTTGTAATGGAAATATAACAGTTTAGGATTTACTGGCACTTTTCAAATTTCGCCTCTGGCTCTTTTGTGCTAATGGTGGGTTGTATACGTTTAGCATTTGCTTTGTTATTCCCAAATGTAATAAGGGCCCCCATTTTCAGGCCCCGGCTCAAATATTTAGACAAGAATAGGCTTCGATTTTCCGTGTGAACAAATACGTCATCGTCACGCCTCACTGGTCTAAAAATAGATTGGGAATCCCTTATCGTACAAATATGGCTGTGAATCTCGCGAAGATTTTCCACGTTCAATTTGCCGGAGATAACATTCTAAGAGCTTGATTGCTGTAATCATTTGTTGAGAAACATTCTAATTCCGAGTTGAGAAGGTTGCTGCACTGCCGTGTACTTTTTAAGATCGGTAACTATGAAATAAGCAGTTGACAAGTAATGTTTACACATACGGACATGTCCTGACTTCACCGTGCCGCTCGTGCGTGCTCGCTTACCCTTTCCAAAACGACATAATGTCATGTTGGGCTAAATTGAAAAAAAAAAAGTCTGCAGACGACAAAACGGATGTGAATATCTTTAGTGTTTTATCGCGGAGAAAATATTGAGGCAAAAGAAGGATGATCATCGATATCCAAAGAAGTTATTCACACCCATTTTGTCTGCTGTGCATGCCTTTTCGATTTTATCGATCATCATTTTCTTCTTTTGCCTCAATGTTTTCCCAAGAATTTTCTGTTAGGGACGTCAAAACCGGTCTTGTTTGGGAAAGGGTTAATATAGGAAAAACTAGAATTTGTCGCTGAATGTGATTTGATACCCCATAGGCTTTCACTACAACAATGGGCAATAACTCACAAAATAAGCAAGATAGAGTTATGTTCCTTGTACGTTGCACTTCTCCTTGGTGAGATCTATCTACCAGAGAAGTTTCATGATCATAGCTACTTTACTTTCAGACTTTTCGATGTTTTTACTGTTTAAGCTGCTGAGGAATCTCAAGAAAAAAACGTTTGTCATTTCTGGTCTGTCTCCGTATCTGGAAGCAATGTTGCATGTTGCATATGCGCAATGCTTCGTAGTTTTAGTTACCGCCTGCATTATCTATGATCGACTAATATCGCGCTTGAAAATAATATTTTTTTTTGCCAATACGGTTACGAAAAATTGTCCGATTCATTGACCGATAAACAAAATATTAGACTGGTAACCGGCAAACGTTGTTGGGGTATTCCCATCGGAAATCTATTTTTAGCACGCGAACGCGGGAAACTGTTCGCTATTCGATATAGCGCGTAAGCAAGATAGAATCAAAATGTAACATTATTTTTATTGGCTGTATGTTGGAATATGGTTCGGGGTTCAACCTATATTATACAATATCAGGAAACATGCTCTTTCGAGTTAAACGCACCTCCTTTGATTCTTGTCCGTATTTTTTAGGGACAGCACTTGGTGATCATGTGAGCCATTGTGATCACTTTCGGCTTTTGTGATTTTCGCCTTTGGTTTCACTTCAACAGCCATAACGGTAAACCCATTACCACAGAGTGACTCCTTTTGACTCCCAACACTATAATGGCTTTGGAAAACATCATGGAAAATAAAGAAATTGCTTGTGACAAGCAATTTCATTTCCCACAATGTTTTCTATTTAAGGTAGAATATGTCTAATGGCAACTTTAGAAATTGGGGTGACAAACACTTCTGCCTGATAGTACATTATATTAGACATCTATATGTGCAATATGACAGAAATTCGTCCAGAGGTTTACTAGAAACTTGATTTTCCCTTATCCCACCCCCAACTTGCAAAATTCCAATATGGCGGCCACCACTCAAAGCAAAAAAGTATCTGAATTTTGGACATAAACACATTAAATGTGTTTAGATTTTGGTTTTTATTATAAAAACATGTTTACCCATCGTCTGATATGAAATGATATGACATTTGTGCGCATATGAGAGATATTTTGTTAAATTACTGCGTGCTTATTTAAAAATCAAGCCTCTTTATTTCCTAGTTTGAAATTTATGCCTCTGAAACAAATGTTGACAGTGCCAGAAAAAAAACTCGCGCAGTCTCTAAAACCGATATCAAAATTATTCTTATATGTGTAGGGACACGATAAAATCCACATATGTACATTTTATCCGTCAAAAATTGAAAATATATAAAGGTAATTCTTAGTACCCTCATGCTTTTGAACGCACTGTTTCTTTCCCAAAAGACGTCAATGCCCCAAATGAAGGGTACCGTAGCCCATATCTAATTATATGCTTATAACTAAAACCCAAACGTTGTATTAGTTTCAGAAGTTGGCAAATGATAACATATCAGATGTGATTTCGTATGACTTTCACCATTTTAACCCTTTACCTAGTAACCAATTGAACATCGCTATTTATAAAAAGTAATGCAAATTCTAAAGACAAAATTGTACTTAATCTTTTTATAGTTTATAACAGCTTCCTTATACCACTTCTTCTGGATTGCATATTGAATCTAAGGACTTAAATGGAAAAAGAATCTAAAGAAAGGATCAAATTACGGATCAAACCACGTTACAATTAACTGACAACGAGTTTGCACATTAAATAAGGATCGCCGGCGAAGAAGTGATGAAAATCGAGTGCGAAAGTCTGAACAATGATGATCTGATCCACGCGTCGTTCTCAAACGATAGGCGTTTGATAACCACATCATAGATTTCATTAGATTACATGTATGTGTCTTCTACTGTAGGGTTTCTCGTTATATTGAGCCAGCCAGTATCAAGGGAAGAAACGAGTATTATACTTACTACAATTAGTTTCCTAAATAGGCAGTTGCATTAAAATCAAAGTTTCTAATCACTTACAAACTGATGATATCAATCAAAATCATATGAAATTACACGAAAAATGTTTCTGAAAAAATGCTGTTAAACGGAGAATCATACCAGAAAAAGATATTCGGGGTGTATTCGGGGAATTTCATTTACAAAGGGAAGTAATATCTAGCAATACTGTTACTATATTTAGCAATACTGTTGCTTAAAATAGATACGGAAATTGTCGACATTTGTCGAAAATGTACGACAATAGTAAATATCCATTAGAATTATTCTACCTTAAAGACCAACAAACTTTAAATTTCATTCACTTGAAATTGTCGTCTGCAACATATTTGAACTTGGACCAGTCTAAAATTGTGTTGTTAATGTGTGTGTTGTAATGGGATAAATATTGACCAATGCTTTAGGCTAACAGTTGGACACAATGTTAGAGACTATAAGATCTCAAATGATGTTGATTTCCGGTTTGATAGGACTAGAATGGCACTAAAGGCACGAGTTATGTACCTTTGAATTTGACGAAATCGCCATTTTCGACTATATGTTTTCACTCTAACAACAACAACAATTACATGTATTGACAAATTAAGGCATAATTTGAATATAATGTTGGGGACCACACGATCTCACATGACTGCAATTTTCTTTTTGATCAGACCAAGATGTCTAGAATTATGAGCCTTTGAATCTGACAAAATTGCTGTTCTTGGCATTGTTTTCTCTAACAACCACAACTTTTGGCAAAAAATTGACTTCGTTTTCAGTCTTATAGTCACAAATATAATTAGATTCAAACAAATCTGTGACAAAAACGTGTGTAAGTTGAACAAATTTAATTTTCAGTCTGATTAGAATAGAAAGTACTGAGTTATTTGCCCTTCAATCTGGCAGAATTGTCGTTTATGATATTTCATCTTTGTTCAGGTGAGCGATTTAGGACCATTATGGTCCTCTTCTTTAATTTTGTAGTTTGAGAAACAGTTCTTTTGTCAATACACCATTCTAAAACAATTATCACTGCAAAAGATGAAGGGTTGAAATGAGAAAGCAATAATACGGAGTAAATTATTGGTAATTTTGTTCAATTGCCCGGAGTTTAATCGAACGAGTTTCTTTTCTTTGCAAAAGTTGGAAAACATTGTGGAAATTGAAGAAATTGCTTGCGACAAGTCAAAAACACAATTTCATTCACTTGTACAAAAAGAAACAAAGGTTATTTGCCTTTCAATTTGACAAAAATGCCGTTTATGATATTTCATCTTGGTTCATGCGAGCGACTTAGGACCATCATGGCCCTCTTCTTTAATTTTGTAGTTTGTGAAACAATTCTTTTGTCAATACACCATTCTAAAACAATTATCACTGCAAAAGATGAAGGGTTGAAATGAGATGTTCTAGTGAAAAGCAATAATACGGCGTAAATTGTTGGTAATATTGTTCAATTGTCCAAATCGAACGAGTTTCTTTTCTTTGCATACTTTGGAAACATTGCGGAAAATGAAGAAATTGCTTGCGACAAGTCAAAAGCACATTAATTTCATTCACTTGTACAAAAAGAAACAAATGTTATTTGCCTTTCAATTTGACAAAAATGCCGTTTATGATATTTCATCTTGGTTTATGCGATCGATAAAGGACCACCGTGGCCCTCTTCTTTAATTTTGTAGTTTGTGAAACAATTCTTTTGTCAATACGCCATTCTAAAACAATTATCACTGCAAAAGATGAAGGGTTGAAATGAGATGTTCTGGTGAAAAGCAATAATACGGAGTAAATTGTTGGTAATATTGTTCAATTGCCCCAGAGTTATATCGAACGAGCTTCTTTTCTTTCCAAAATGTGATTAAACTACTAGGAAACTCTCTCGTAATGTTAAACATCAGTCGTGCATTTAACCCTTTGTCAAACACACTTGTATACATTGTTACCATCTTCGCAAACCAAGGATGAAATCTACGACGTAGCCCTTACGTCGTTTCTGTATTCACCATTGGCGTATTTAGTCCGATTTTCTTGGTGTCCATAACAACCAGGCGGCGTACCGCGAAACCAAGAAAATCGGACTAAATCCGACAAGGGTGAATACAAACGTAGATGGGTTCAACCTTGACTAGCGAAGATGACATTGTATTTGCACGTTTAAGAAATAAGTCAAATAAGAACTTGTCCAAAGTTAAAATCATATCCAATTTGAAATTGAACAACTTTACTTTCGACGACGAGAAAAGAGTGGGCTAACAGATAAGATTTGGATAACTAAATGCATTCAAATTCCCATATTTAAAACCCTATGTTATGGGTACTCATGATGAGACGATTCAAATGCATACTACAAACTAGATTTGACGGATTTTTAATGACGTATTGTTCATTAAAATGTCACATCCCCTTCTTGTCTGTAGCCCTGGGTCACGAGACAATCCCTATTTTGATTATGAAAAAAAATGCAAGTGCATCTGCGATTGTTGGAATATCACATACATGGACCAAAGCATATATCCCGCACATATTGAAACAAAAACAAAAATAGAAGAATACTGATTATCAACATTTTCTACATTTGTCCCAAACTTTTATAACCCTTTTATTTTATCTATGTCGTCATGGCTAGGACTTGTTATGGGAATTAGTAGTTTTTAGCTCCACTGACCGAAGGCCAGCGAGCTATTGTCGTGGCATTGTGTCCGTCGTGCGTGCGTCCCTCCGTTATTTTTTTCTTTAAAAATCTTCTCCTCTCAAACCAGTGGGCCAATCTTGACCAAACTTGGCAGGAATGATCCTTGGGTGACCCTTTACTGAATTGTTCAAAGAATTTTGATTGATCGATAAATATGGGCGTGACAGGGTGGGGCTTATCAGACTTAGAAAAATCACAAAATAATTCTTCAAAAATCAACCATTCAGCCAATTTTAACCAAACTTGACAGAAATGTTCCTCGGGTGACTCTGTACTTAAATTGTTCATAGAATTTTGATTGATCCATAATTGTTGGCGTGGCGTATCGGACTTAGAGAAATCACAAAATAATTCTTTAAAAATCAACCATCTGGCTATATTTTGACCAAACTTAGCAGAAATGTACCTTGGGTGACTCTTTACTTATATTGCTTGTGAAATATTGATTTGTCCATAAATATGGGGGTGGCAGGGCGGGGCGTATCAGACTTAGAGAAATCGCAAAATAATTCTTTAAAAATCAGCCATTCAGTCAATTTTGATCAAATTTTGCAGAGATGTTCCTTGGGTGACTCAATACTTAAATTGTTCACAAAATTTTGATTGGTCCATAAGTGTGGGTGTGGCAGGGCGGGGCTTATCAGACTTAGAGAAATCACAAAATAATTCTTTTAAAATCAACCATATGACCAATTTTGACCAAGCTTGGCAGAAATGTACCTTGGGTGACTCTTTACATAAATTGTCAGTGAAATATTGATTGGTCCATAAATGTGGCTGTGGCAGAGTGGGGCTTATCAGAATTGGAGAAATCACAAAATGATTCTCTATAAATCAACCAATGGGCCAATGTAGACCAATTCTGGCAGTAATGTTCACTGGGCAGCCCTTTACTTGATATGTTTATGAAATTTTGATTAGTCCATTAATGTGGGCGTTGCAGGATGGGTCTTATAAGAATTAGACAAACGATGAAATAATTCTTTAAAAATAAACCAAAGGGCTTATTCAGACAAAACTTGGCAGAAATGTTCCTAGGGTGATCCTTTTCAAGATTTGGCAGTGCTAGGCTTAAAGGAAGTCATGAGATAAATCTTTTACTTTAGCCAGTGGAGCGATTCAGGCCCTCTTGGGCCTCTTGTTTCATTTGCCTCAATATTTTTTTATATCATTTCTTTAAGGAACCTAAAAATCAGTCCCTGTTTGGGTAAAGGTTAAGCCCTATTACGTGTTGTATCTGTTGTTCTGTAGAAATGATCTGCAACCAACCTTCATCTAGTTTGATTAATTCCCACCTCTGAGCGCTTGTCGATTGTTTTTATTGATCAGCTAATCAAGATTAAAGAGACCTTGAATTCACGTTAACGTAACATTTTCTGTCAAATTTGGAATTCTGTAGATTTTTTGTTTTCTAATTATTAGAGGTTATACTTCAATAAGAAAAAACTCAAAGTAGCACTTTGTAGGTTTTTAACATTATCCCTAAACAACAAGATTTTAGAATGGTCCAAAATCAAAGGAACATGGGTGATGACAAAGATTTTGGGTATCATTTTAACTATTTCTTAACCCATTACCACACAGTGACTCTTTTTGACTCCCCACAAAATAATGGCTTTGGAAAACATTGGAAAATGAAGAAATTGCTTGTAACAAGCAATTTCTTCATTTCCCACAATGTTTTCTACCAAAAACACCTAAAAATGTTAAATTGCATTCAATTGAAATAGTCGTCTGCAGCATCTTTGAATTCGGACAAGTCTAAAATTTTGCCATCTGGTAACGGGTTAACCAGAACGTTACAATAAAACCTTTTTTCTATATTCTATTTATCAACATCCTCTTTTCATCTGCAGCTCCTTTCAAAGTGGAACAGTCACATTTTTTACCATTTGTACAGAGAAACAGATAAGAGAGGGTAAAGACATTCGTAATTCGTTCCTTAACCCTTTCCCAAACAGTACCTGGTTGTGACGCCCCTGGTGGAAATGGTTTGGGAAAACATTGAGTCAAAAGAAGAAACTGCTGATAACTAGCAGTTCCTCCTTCTGCCTCAACATTTTTTGTGCTATATTGTACAGAAATCCCATCTTTAATTTCATCCAATTTGTTGTCTGCATAATATTTTAAATTGGACCACCCTATTTTTATTTCGTTTGGGAAAGGGTTAAAACCCAAATCCTATTATACGTTGTGGATACTCATTTGGATAGTCTCTGCGAGACGTTCGAGGAGACGTTCCACGGAGTACCCACGAAATATGGTCTGATCAACAATTTAAAATGATTTTTTCTAAAAAAAAATGTTCCCCCACTCTTATATGTAGCTCTGGCTAAGAATTTGTTAACCCATTACCAAACGACACATTTTGGACTGGTCCAAATTCAAAGATGTTGCAGACGCAAATTTAAGGTGTATGATAATATACATTTTTGGTATTTTTGTATAGAAATCATTGTGGGAAATGAAGAAATTTATTCCAGACCATTCCACAATGTTTCCAGAACCATTTTCTTGTGAGGAGTCAAGAAGAGTCACTGTGTGGTAATGGATTAAAGAATGATATAAATATGAAAGTAACAAAATAATTGATTTCATGACTAATTTATCTGAATATAAATATAACAATATACCACAACAATATTAATATCACAAACACGAATATGATAGGCGAGAGTACTTTATACAGTAGGAACACCGCGTATTGTATACCACTACTGTCCCCATCTGAGTTCGTATAGGACGAGACGGCCGCACTCAGGTCACTGTCATTGGCCGGAAGTACCAGGGATAGCAGTCCCAACATGGCGGTACTGGTAAACAACAAAAACAACATAAAACTAGAATTCGTTAAGTTGTATTTGTTGTTGTCGTTGTTGTTGTTGATTGTATTCTCCTCTTCTTGACAGGAGAATCGTTCCAGGCACGTATAAGTAAGTTGTAAGCACTGTTTCTATGGTAACTGAGCAATTGTTTTTGATATTCGTTGTGGTCCAAATGTTGTAAAACTCCTGTGATATCTGATTTGGCCTACTGATTCGCATGATTTTGTGTATAAATATTTTTAGAAGTTAATTTGCATATTTTTCAAGATTGGAATGGTAACGAATGATCGTATTTTGAAACTTCCAAGATCTATACGTTTGCTAAATCGTTTAGGTTTTAGACGCTCGTTTTCATTTCCGTTATTTAGCACATGTTTACGATGTAACTCCATGAATATTTGAACGCAAGGGATTTTCTTTAAGATTTAAACACAAACATGGTCACCGTCACATTCCTATGTACCACACGTGCCCCTTTCATCTGTAACATACGTTTTTAATGTATAACAACATGATAACTGTCACGGCATTTTCACTCAAGTTTTGCAATTCGTTGTATTAGAAGCACACCTTTTTTTATCGCCGCCACTTTTGTTCGTCACCAAGTTTACGAAAGGAACTACACAGAAAAAATCATTTCACATTCCTTTTTTACGACGTACCGAGAAATTAAAATCCTTAGCATATACCGTATATTCCACTAGTTAGTTTTGTTTCTCTAAAAGTACAAATTTCGATATTTAGTAATGAACACTTTAATTACTAATTCAATGTTCACTTTAATATAACATCCTATATATAGGCTGTATTCCACTTTTCTGCTGCCGTTATAAACATCATTTACAACATATTTCCATTTTCAATTCCAACTCATTTACACGAATCCTTCAGCATTTTGATGTTGGTGGTAATTGTCTATCACGAAATGAAATAAATCAGCAGTTTTTCATCGGTATACCATGGCGCTGCTCACAAACTCTCTGAAAATTTAAATGTAGACGTTAGAAATGACTTTATAAAAAGCACCATGTACTGCTCGCCAAAGCCTATGCTGTGGGTATTCATTTGAATGGTCTCACCGAGACGATTCAAATGTATGCCCATAGCATAGACTTTCAAACAAAAATAATAATAATAATAATAAAAAAAAAAAAAAAAAAAAAAAAAAAAAAAAAAAAAAAAAAAAAAAAAAAAAAAAGAAATGAAATCTTACTTCTCCGAACGAAACAAAAATACTCATGAAGTTTTACGTTTTCTATACACTGTCGTTGCACACTAAATCCCAGAAAAGTTATTTGTAGATTGTAAGCGGCAGTGCCAATAATGATCCATTCACATGACTTTACTGAGTAGTACAAAATGACATGTGCTCTGTTAAGGCTGTTATGCAATGACGGGCTCACAGAATTCCCCTTGATTTAACCCTTTCCCCAACGACAAAAGTTTGTATCAAATACAAATCGGTTGTAAATAAATGAAATGAAGTATATGTAGGAAGACAAGTATCATTTATTCTGTGAAACATTGACTGGGAATGGAGAAATGTCGACGATTTTATATGACATAAAACGCATGTCTTGCTTGGAAAATAGTTTGGTTAGTCCTACTTACAGACAAAAAATTCAGATTGGTATAAAATAAAAGAATTTCTTATGTATACAGTGCTTCGATTTTATAGTGATTTCACTTCACTTTGCTTCTCTCGTTTTCAATACATAACCGAGGCATCTAACAAAAATTACAGATTGGTATAAAATGAACGAATTTCTTATGTATACAGTGCTTCGATTTTATAGTGATTTCACTTCACTTTGCTTCTCTCGTTTTCAATACATAACCGAGGCATCTAAAGAGTTTTTTTGGTAGCTTTTTATCATTTTTTTCCAAATGGCTAGATTTTAGACTAAATTTTGGACTGCTCCAAATTCATTGGAGCTTAAGGCAACAAAATAGACGTCAATGAACAAGAGTGTTTAGTTATATACAAAATACCAAGACAATATTGAGACAAATTGTGAAACCAATAGATAGTGAAATTACTTTTTCATCTTTTGCCTCGAAATTTCCGAAGCATTTTCTCTTGGGTGTATTTGGGAAAGGTTTAACATATCCATTTGGAAGTTTCTGTTTTAGAGGACTTATCATTGACCTAAAAATTTTATAAACTGATTACTTATGAACTGATTACTTAACCGCGTATAAATTGGATTTTCATACAAATATATATAGAACTTTATCAAATAGTAAACAAACGTGTAGTTTAATTATTGTTGAATCAATGATTTGCGTCATATGAAAATATTATAAAGATAATAAAGCATAAACAAAGCCACCAATTGTGAAATTCAAGTCATATGTTGTTAAACAAGAACGATTCAGAAAGTCGACCAAAAGTAAGAAGTTCAAATCGCAGAATCACCTCTTCCTAAAAAGTGCAAACTTTTAGTATTTTTAAAGTATTTTTATTTGTGCATATTTGTCACTACTTAATATCAGATGTTGTCCTTTTTATTATTTGGTGGAATGTTCTTTTATGTTGTTGATTTTCTTATAAGACATTGTTACTATAGCTCATACCAACAACTTTTCATAAGCTGCAGTTATAGCTGACGATGAATGACCTGGTAGAGCATCCCATTCGATTTGCATGGGCTGCTCTGTCAGGCCATTTATCGTGAGGTATACAAGGTCGTTAATGCCCACCTTTTGGCAAATAACAAACGTACACTTAACCGTACAGCTAACTCCTCACTTTAGTTTTTTGTATAACTAAGTTATCGCTCAATCAATCGCCTTGATTTTTCATATTTCAGTAGATGACCTATTTTCCATTAATTTTAGTCAAAAATAAATTTAATTTTTCCTATCATTTACCTCGTCCAACGTGCACGTGCGTTTTACGTTTTCGTAACGCATGCACATGCATCTTAACAAAAACCTGAATATGTCACCATGTCTTTATTCAATGTTGTTCGGGGGTAATAAAAAACATAATTTCGACATGTTTTGCCTACGCAATTTTATTTTAACAACGTAACAAAGATAGGTCTAAAACGTCACATGGTCTGTACGTTGGATGAGGTGGAATTTTACATTTGTAAAACAGTTTGCCAGTTAATAAAATCATTGCGTACATTCACAAAGAGCAATGTGAAAACAGGCTTTGAAGAAATCATTTGCTTTACACTATATCGTCACAAAAGTGACGTCAACACTATAAAACTAGGAGCTCGTATGTCCGCTGTTTGCACGGCATCTGGAGCGCAAAAAAAATTTAATTCAATAGACAATGAAAGCATGGGGATAGCATTCTTAGTTGCACTAAAGGGTCTTCCAACTCCTTAAAAGTTTGAGGCTGGCTTACTTAATTCCTCATCCGACGTCCTAGGTCACTTATCCCAAAGGTGCTCAAAGTATTCAGATCCGGGGAATTAGATCACCACGGAAGTTTCCCGCTGCCGCAACCCGTTCAGTGCTTGATCTGAATCGTACCAGGGTACTTCCGTGGTACTCGAAGTCCCCGGATCTGAACACGTGCGAGCACCTTTGGCATAACTTAGGGCGTCGGATAAGAAATTAAGCACGTCAGTCTTGTACATGTAACACATCAGAAGTTGGAAAACGCTTTAGTGCAAGCTTCGAAAGTTATCCATAAACCTTCATTGTCAATTAAATTAATTCTAAGCGCCCCTGTTGCTGTGCATCGAAAAGAGCAAACGGCAGACATACAAGCCCCTAGTTTTATAGTGTGACGTCACTTTTGTGACGTTACAGTGTAAAGCAAACGATTTCTTTAAAGCTTGTTTTCATATTGCTCTTTGTGAATGTAGGAAATGATTTTACTAACTGGCAAACTATTTTGCAAATGTAAAATTCGATCTCACCCAACGCATCGACCATGTGACGTTTTAGACCTGTCTTTGTTATGCTGTTAAAATAAAATTGCGTTAGCAAAACATGTCGAAATGATGTGTTTGATTACTCCCGATCGACACTGAATAAAGACATGGTGATTTATTCAGGTTTTTGTTAAGATGCATGTGCATGCATTTCAAAATCGTAAAACGCACGTGCACGTTGGACGAGGTAATTGACAGGTAAAATTAGATTTATTGTTCTTCAGTATATGTTGTTTTAAGAAAAGATTTCAAATATTTGTCTTGATCTGTTTGTGTTACATACGAGTGCAACAGTCGTCCAGACCACCCTTCTCAATTTAGAAAAAAAATCACAAAATCTGAACTAACCCTTTCACATCACAATACAAAACTGAATGGCATCAGAAATACCGCATAATTCGAAACTGTCTTCCATTTAAAGGGGGAATGGCACTTAAAATAATGCAAATTTTTCGAGAACTTCGTACAAAATAAATATGTATTATGAAAATATGGCCTTTAAATTGCATCTATGCCAAATCTTAGCTTTCTATCTTGTGTATTGGCTAGGATGTCTACGGATTTAAAACCCAATATGTTCCATTATTGTAAATATTATCCCCGGGACAACAAATCACGGGGTTTTAAATCCGTCGACATCTAAGCCAATACACAAGGAAGAAAGCTAAGATTTGGCATATATAGACCATATTTAAATGATATATATTTATTTTTTTGTACGAAGTTCTCTGAAAATTTGCAAGATGTTGAGTGTTATTCTGCCTTTAAATGCGCATTCTTTCTACTTCGAATTTCAACGGAACACTTATTCGCAGGAAGAATAATTATACTTACGTACACAATATTAGCACTGGAAATGATACATTCATATACGTAATTTGAAAATATATAGGTCCTGAGCTGCCAAATAAAATCACAGCAACATGGAAGTAATACGTCGGATTTGAGACTCAGAGATATGTGGTGTTAAATCCAATCAATCTTACTTTTTCGAATTTCAATAAAACACTTATTCAAACAAAAATAATTGTTTACTTACACAATATCAGCACTGGAAATGATACAATCATATAATATTATTTTTGAAATATATTGGAAAGCTGCTAAATAAACCACAACAGCTTGGAAGTCATGAGTCGCACTTTGAGAGTCTAAAAGGAACATTCTAGAGGAGTCCATATGTGTTCTGTATAGTTACTCTCACGCATTTTTGTTTTTCTACTTTTTTGTATTCATGTCTAAGATATGTTGTTCAATCCAGATATTGTAGAAATGTTGTTGTTCTATCATGTATCATGATTGTCATTTCCTTGTCATGTATGTTTATTATTATGTTGTGACTATGAGCCTATGTGCTTAATGTCGTAATAAAGAATGTTCTGTTCTGTTCATATGACCAAAATTCGAGAAGCAGATCTTAATTAGCAGGTGTAAACAGTATGTCGCAGTTTAAATAAAGAAATGAACGAATAGAATTTAGTGAGATTAGAAAACCAATTTAGCTTCAGAAAATTATCTCAGAGTGAAAAGTTTCGGTCCTAGTCAGTCTGCGCGAAATGCACAGACTGACTATGGTCAATACTTTTCAGACTTCGTCGAAGGTTTTTATCCTGACGGGTCACATTTTATTTTCCCGATTTCATACCGGAATAAACTTTATCCTTGTCCATTTCATGTTAAAGCCTGTTGATATGCGGGCCCTTTTGATGTAACTTCATACAGCGTGTTGTTTATTTGACTGGTAAACACATTTCCACGCAGAATTTGTTGGTTCAACGAAGTTTGGGCATTTCTTGGAAGTTCAATAGCAAATGATTTTCAAATGATTACTTTCATTTCAGGTCTTTATTTATTTTCTTTTTTAATATTCCGCTTTATAAAACTGACAAGCGAAAACGGGCCAGGATAGAAAATGGAAACACGCCATTATTCTATTTGGAAAAGGTTCATGTGATTGTTCAAAACGAAAAATATTTCTCGAAAAATGATCTGGCAGAGCCTATCTAACTTATAGCTGGAGATACATGTACTCTGCCAAGTCAGTTATCATGAGTTATATCAGCGAGTTGTATAAATATCAGCGAAATGTCAAGAAGCAAAGAAAAAGAACTTTTACAACAATAATAAAATTTTGATCATCTCGCTATGCGATTTCGTCTGAACTCAAAACCTTTCCTTTCTATTTTTAGAACTGTTCCTATACAAGCAAAATGTCACTTCAAAATAAGAACATATTAACATCAATTCAACGTAAATATTCTTTGCACAAAAACACATTTTGTGATCATTATCACGATCGATTGCAAGCAGCATAATTCTGTTTTACTTTCAGAAGCCCAAAGCAGGCGAAGAACGGTACATAAAATTGCAATATTGCAGTCTGGATGTTTTCTTGTAATATATAATCGTAAATTCTTTGATTATCAGTTATCGAACATTTCTCTGCTTTCACGCTGCGAGCGTCTGACAGATAGCGGGGATAGGCACTGTTGAGTTCACAGATTTCGTGTTTTCTTTTTGATCTCAAGATGCTTTAACCCTTTCCCAAACGACAAACATTAGGGTGATCCACTCAAAAAACTGCCACAAATGACAAAATGGATGTTATTGAAGAAAGGATTTGTGTAAAATATGACACAGAAAATATTGAGACAAAAGGAGAAACTGCTGGTTATCAGCAGTTTCTTCTTTTGTTTCAATGTTTTCCAAAGCCTGTTCTATTAGGGACGTCAAAACCAGGTCTTGTTTGGGAAAGTGTTAAATATTTTTAAATCAGAACAATTATTTTAGAAATATGACATTAAAACATTAATAAACAAATAAAAAAAATGAAGGTATTTTATTTATAGATATATCATTTAATATCTTTAAGTACAGTACACCGACAAAAAACCCTGAATCACAATGTTATTTTTGTTATATATTTTTTTCAAGTTCTTGCAAAAGAAAATATTTGAAGTGCTAATTTGATTTCTCCATATCTCGAATAACTGCTTGTTTCGAAAAGTGCCGTCCATATAATGATTGTCTACGTGAAAGAAAACAGTGGTTGAAATACGAAAATATGATAAGTCGTAAACTTAATCCATATGTGACCTGTCACGCTAAAAGGGACCTTATCCGAACTCCAAAAATCCTAATTTTTACAAACTTGTCAGACTCAGTACAGGTCAACCAGATAATGTATGCAAAAATGAACATAATAGAGCAAGATAGGGAAAACATTCCAGATATAAAAAAGTACATACAAGTGAAAAGTGTCGGCCCTAGTCTGGCTGCGCGGACTGCGCAGACTGACTAGGGTCGATATTTTTCACACACCCGATAAGGTTCCTTTTAGCGCGACGGGTCACATATATCAATTTACTATTCGTACATTCTTTGGGAAAGAGGAACATAATAAAATACCTATTTGATGCAGCAGGTGTCGATATATTGATCTACCGATTGTTATTTGCAGGAATCCCAAAGATTGGCACGTGCATGCACGTGCTGTTCATAATTGACTTTTGATAACAATTTATATAGCAGATTTCCAAGACTATCAGTAGGTATATGTATTTCACTATAATCTGCCTAATCCTTTCCCAAACGGCCAAGTTTTAGGGTGGTCCAATTTGAAAGGAGATACAAATGGCAAAACTGATTTTGATAAAGATAGAAAATTGTGTATTATATGGCACAGAAAATATTTTATCGAGTCCCTTCTATTCGGCGGGTTAAAAGTTGGCCCCGGTTTCTCGAAAAAAACTTAGGTACGTTCTAAGACTCAAATCTGAGTACCGTACCTAGATCACATGAAATCAACGTGAACTTCAATCGAATACCTTTTAACCCTTTCCCAAACGGCAATTTTTTAGGGTGATCGACTTCAAAAACTGCCACAAATGGCAAAATGGAAGTTATTAAAAGATAGGATTTGTGTAAAATATGGCACAGAAAATATTGAGACAAAAGGAGAAACTGCTGGTTATCAGCAGTTACTTCTTTTGTTTCAATGTTTTCACAAGCCATTTCTATTTGGGACGTCAAAACCAGGTCTTGTTGGGGAAAGAGTTAACGTTGGAGAGTATTTCATTTAAGTTGAGCATGTACTGATGAGTATGTACTTTTTTCGAGAAACCATGGTCAGATCTTGTATGAGAAATGGTCAATTTCCAGATATATTGAACTTATATTTTTTTTTTATCAAAATTAGACGTTGTTCAAAGATATGCCACATAATTCTGATCCCTGACGCATTTCCACCTTCTCTGCTTCTAAGCATTTTCCAATCGGTCACATATTAAGATAATTATGGAAGAATTTCTGCAATCCATATGTCACGTGAATCCCTGCCGAACCAGTAGCAAGGGAAAGTATTCTCACCGTCATAAAAAAGTAGCCACTTTTCAAATAGCCCCAATTTTCACGAATCTTTATGTCCTTTTGTTTTTATACATTCATACGCATTCCCAATAACTCCTTTTTATACCACAATGGTTAAATGCTTTCAACCTGCCCGAAAAGATGTTAAGTTGCCACGTGGGTTCAAAACAGTATTTTAGTATACTGACTTCAATTTTGTTCGTTTAAAGCTGTCATTTTCTGCATAAGTTGTCATTGTTGAAACGCAAACAAAAGTCCCATTTCAATTTTACAGACAATCATTCCGTTGAAATGATAGAGATCTGTGAAAATTTAGCAGTACCAGTATAGCATGTCTCAATATCAAATGTTTGATAATAACCGCAAATGCAGTACAGTGGGTGCGTTCAGGGTTCTCCCATCGGTAGCCATTGGTGCTGTTGGTAACCATCGGTAGCCATCGGTAACCGTCGGTATACCGATGGATATTTTGTTGGTAACCAATTGTCCCGAGAGTAGACAAGTCGGGTAGCATCGGTAGCCTCGTTTTCATTACAGTAAGATGGCGGATAACAATCCAACTACGGCGAGCATAATCATATATTTTCTTCAATAGCAAGCGAATCGCATTCTAACGGTTCTTGATAGAATTTATTGTAATAGTTGAAGCAATGGTAACTTTATTTAGCCATTTATTTCTGAAAATATCTTTTTATTCATAATTTTTGAAAACGAACGATCACTCTGCGGGGAGAATACGCTCTTGGTAATTGATTATCTGCCTTTTTTACCGATCGGCACAATTTTCGTTCAGACTTTGTTGGTTGCCGACGGTGCCATCGGCTACCGATGGTACCATCGGTAGCCGACGGTAAATGCTCTCGGTTACCGATGGGAGAACCATGAACGCACCCAGTGTAATTTATATTGTCATGGTCATTTCAACTCATTTGCCTAATTTTAGATTCATTTGAATTTAAGTGAAGCAAAACATTTTCTTAATTTGGAACTTAATAAAGACCAAACAGAAACAAAATTTCAATGAATAGAGCATTTGAGAGGAAATTGGCGGTTGGTTGGGCTAAAACCGGAAACCGCCATTTTGCAAGGGGCTTGTGTGTAATGAAAATCGCTTATTGGTTACTAGGCATTTCGAATAAAAACAGTATCATAAACACATATCCTTATTCATTTTTGCCCCTTTTCTAGCCCTATATATGGCCGCGAATTTCAGTAGTGTTTAACGTATCAGTTACAGATTTCCTGGAACTACCGCCAAGCTACCAAAGCTAATGGGGTAATTCTACTGCTTTCGATACTTTCACGAACGCGTTTTACTTGCCATGCACCAATGTTTTGTATTCATTACGGCGCGTTCATATATTATCCTAAAATTGCCGATCATTTGCATTAGACAAGTGGCTACTTTCTTATGACGGGGAGTATACATGACATTGTGTCAATACGTTCTTTTTATTTAAACATGCCTACTCTAGTATAACTCACCATAAATGACCTGGCAAAGCATCTCAAACTATTAGCTGGAGATGTTCTGCCAGGTCATTTATCGTGAGGTATACATGGTACATGTATGATGTAAGAAGTGCTAAATTTGTTCATTTGGTAATGTGATATCAAAAAAATAATTATGTTTTCTTTCACATACCCTACATACGGATCAATTCATTATCCTCATGTAACAAAGTAATGCGTCGTGTACGAACTATCCATCACTATCCAACCCTTTCAAAAACAAGACCTGGGGCCCGTATTATCAACGATCTTACGACATTTTTGGTTTAATCTGTGTAAGAAGACATCTGATTGCACGAGAAATCAGATTGGACCAATCAGGGTTGTTGTTACAAGTAATTACGCAAAGAGAAATCGTGCGACTTTTGATAATACGGACCCCGTTTTGAAGATCTTGTACAAAAGGCCTTTCTGGAAATAGTTAGGCTAACTCAATACCAGACGGCAAAAAAAAATCACTGCTCCAAATTCAAATATGTTGCTGACGATAATTTCGAGTGAATGAAATTTTACACATTTGGTTCATTATTGGTAGAAAATAATGTAGAAAATGAAGAAATTACTTGTCACAAGCAATTTCTTCACTTTCCACATTGTTTTTCGTAGCCTTTATCTTGTTTGGCGCTAAAAAGCGTCAATATGTGGTAATGGGATTTGAAGGGATATCCGAGAATCTCTGAGAAAGAACCAGATCAATAAGGGGTATATCATTCCAAAGAAATTCTTTTACTCCGGTAGTAATTAATTACGACGAAACTTCGGGTTAAATTTTTTGTTTGATCTTTGTGCTAATTAAACATTTCCCAAGCAGGTTCTGGCTATGACGTCCGGATAGAAATTGTTTTGGAAAATATTGAAACTGTTGGTTTTACATAAGGGTAGTCCGCCCCTAATGAGATTCAGGCGACGTTGGAATTATTCGTTCCACAGCCGAATGTTTACTACGTCGCCTTGATAGTTTCGGATACGTTATGCATTATTAACTATATGGCACAAAATATTCAGACTTCCCGTGAGTCTCACTAGGGAGTGGACTACCTTGAGAGAGATTTACATTGTCTGTTTTCCCTAAACTTGTTAATGACGCCATTACATCAGACGAGGCCGAAAGTTTCTGATGTTTCTAATTTGACTGGTTTACAATTTACCGACAAGGGGTGCCAGAATTTAGACAATACTATGATTACCCGTCTGACTAAGGTGGTGATTTTCTCACTATTTATGCGGTTACCAACATTTCACATTTATTTATTTACTTTAGTTTCTGTAGACAAGTTTTATCTATACTAGAGGAATGAAGAAACGCAACAACTATTTTTATTATTTCTCTTAATTCTTTTATGTTATTGAGTCAAAAATATAACTGATTATTGTAGGGTACTGTATCTTGATATTACTATTTGTGTTTACGTTAGAACCTGTCTTACCTGTGATATAACGTCAAAATAGACGTTTACACGTTTCTCAAGTGCAAACCTTTAAATATCCAGACTTTACATACAACTCTTTTAATTTGTGTAGATGCACGTCGACTCGACAAAATGCAATGATTTTTGTTTTGATTAAATTCCTAATATAGTTTTGCAACCTATTCAAAGACGTCGACCGGTAGCAATGGTGGTGTTTACGAATAGAACATCTCAACCCGCAGTTGCTGCTAAGGTTGGTGTACATCGGTTGACAAAATATTGCTTGAGATAACGTCTCAGAACTAACGGAATAAGTGGTGGTCGCCTGAAAAGCGGTCGTCAACGTCTAACGTCATGGCGTCGGGACCATAACGTGTGTTTTTTTTACCTACGGAAACAAATTCTGTTATCGAGAAAAACTGTTGATGCTATTCATGAACAGTACAGCAATCAAATTTCAGCCAGGTATTATTATAGTCCGTTTGGATTGCGTGCAAGAACGCATTTAACGTTGACGCCCAACCGCTCTTGTTTAAACTCATATTGATGGCACGTACAACCTTTGACATTGATGAAATTTTGACACAAGAAAGACAAATAAATAAGTTTTACTATGCATTGAAAAAAATATGCGAATAATGGCGATTTTGAAAAAAAAAAAAAACCAAAAAAAAAACGCATGGCCAAAATACTTTTTTATTGCGTTTCTTTTTTCCTTTAGTATATATCTATCTCTTGAGACACCTGCAAGATTCAAACAATCACATGCAAAATTACAGTAGATTGGAGATCGATATTGTGTTGTTTACATATTAATTTTGTATACATGGTCCGTAACATCGATGAAGTTTTCCGATGCTTCTAATTTGACTGGTTTACAATTTACCGACAAGGGCTGCCAGAATTTAGACAATACTATGATTACCCGTCTGACTAAGGTGGTGATTTTCTCACTATTTATGTGGTTACCAACATTTCACATTTATTTATTTACTTTAGTTTCTGTAGACAAGTTCTATCTATCTCTATAGTACAGTCACGATAATATTGTACTTGTTTACAAATTTACACAATGTAAACAAAGTAACATGCGGACTCGATTTTCGACACAATTTTGCATGTGTTGGTTCGAATCTTGCAGGTGTCTCACACCTGCAAGATTCGAACAACCACATGCAAAATTACAGCAGATTGGGGTTCAATGTTGCATAGTTTACTTTGGTCAATTTTGTAAACATGAGCCAATAATATCTTGATCTGACTATATATTTCTATTACAAATGTTCATGCCCAATTATTTTTCATAAAATTTGAAAACCTTTAATTATTAAATAGCATATTCCCGTCTTTCCAAAGTGTTTTTGAAATCATTTCACGATTGTTAGCCAAATAAGATTATGCATACAATGTAAGTAAATAAGTGTATTCCGTTTAACGAATCTAAACATCGGAGTAAATGCAAATGTAAATTATAAATTTGTTATGCCAATGTCACACCCTATACCGTGGGTACGATTCAAACGAATACCAACAACATAATGATAATTATGATGAACACTGATAAACATTTAATTAAATATTGCAGTTTGAAACGCCTAAGGGCCGCGGCCTTAGCGCAGCTGGTAGCGCATTTGCCTCTCATTTGAGAGGTCCCGGGTTCGATATCCGGCCGCGTCTAATACCCTTTTTGACAAAATTGTCACCCACCAATGGGTTTGAAATCGTTCAAAACTGATTTCGCTTTTGAAAACTATTTGCAAACAATTCACAATGATAATTTAAGAATAAACTTAACATGCTTTAGACTCAGTTCTCATTCTTTAGAAATAGAATCAGGCAGACACTTTGCATTAGAAAGAAAAGATCGTTTATGTAAAATTTGTAATTTGAAAGTTGTAGAATCCGAATATCATTTCTTTTTATGCTGTCCTAGATATGACGAAATACGCTAAGGAATATATAGGATGTATTAATTGGTCCTCTCTCCAAAATATTTACAATATAATGGCTTCTAAAAACAAAAATACTCAATTCAAAGTAGCCAAATTCATCAACAATGCACTTCTATTTAGAGAAAGTATCACGAAATAGCTCTCTTAGCTCATGTAATCTTTACTTATCCTATACATGTTCTTTTTTCCGATCCTTTCTATCTCCTTAGATTTTGATTTCCTTCGTCTTAATTGTTTTGTTTTCCCATGTTCTTTTGTTTGCATGTTTATATGTTGTATATACACCATGTATATGTGTCCTTGCCATACCTTTATTCTTTTGTAAATGGCCAAAGGCAAAATTTATCGCCTATTGCTAATAAATGTATGTATGTATATGTTAACCTAAGTGGGTGAGCAGCTGGAGGCTCGGTAAGGGTGTTGTGGTAGTACTGGTTTGAGAAACAACAGGAATCCATGGGTATGTACTCCAGCCCCCGCGATATGACCCTGACAGTTGAAAACGGCGTAAAACCCCAATATACTCAAACTTGAAACGCCTTAATTCCCTCTTATTTGTAGCCCTTGTGCTACATCGCCCACAGTTTCACATGTAATAACGCATGAGACTGTTTGACTGGTTTATGATGCAGAGACGCATCCTTTAACAATAAACACTCTAATGAACAATTATCACTGGTGGTGAACTAAAACAATTTTCGCTACAACAAGGTATAGATATTTTGCGTTTAAATATGAGTTTATAGATTTTTTTTCTAATGACAATGAACTTGTTCTAAAAACAGACCGGGTTTACCGTTTTTGTATCGACAAACTGTCGGTGTTGTTATAAAATCTCGTAACTACGGCTTCGATAAAGCCGTAGTTACGGTATTTTATAACAACACCGACGGAATACATTGATCGCGAAAAAAACGTCCCTCGCTTTGGCCGAGTTCACCACCAGTGATTATTAGTGTGCAGGAGTGGTAATGACAAGTCTCGATGAAACGATTTTAATTAGTACCAACAACATAGGGTTTGGTGAACAATAAATTGAATAAACGCATTCTTTCCCTCTTATTTGTAGCTCTGATGCAGCACCGCTCAGTTTTACTTGCAATAAAGCATAAGACTGTTTGACTGGTTTATGATGTAGACACACATTCTTTGACAATAAACACTCTAATGAACAATTATTTAGTGTGCAGGAGTGGTAATGACAATTCTCGATGACACAATTCCAAAAAGCACCGACATCATAGGGTTTGGTGGACAATAAATAAAATATTGTATTTCTAAACGCATTCACCCCCCCCCCCCCCCCACTGTTATCTGTATTTCTGGTGCAGCACCGTTCAGTTTTACATGTAATATAACATCAGACTGTTTGACTGGTTTATGATGTAGACACACATTCTTTGACAATAAACACTCTAATGAACAATCATGAGTGTGCAGGAGTGGTAATGACAAGTCTCGATGAAACGATTTTAATTAGTACCAACAGCATAGGGCTTAGTGAACAATAAATTAAATAGTGTATTTTAAACGCCTTCTTTCCCTCTTATTTGTAGCTCTGGTGTAGCACCGCTCACAGTTTTACTTGCAATAAAGCCTCAGACTTGATGCCTGTTTGACTGGTTTATGATGTCGAGGAACATTCTTTGACAATAAACACTCTATTGAACAATTATTAGTGTGCAGGAGTGGTAATGACGAGTAAAGGAATTATTGCGGCGGGGAATCACATGCAACATCAGCAGCAGCAGCAGCAGCAGCAGCAGCAGCAGCAGCAGCAGCAGCAACAACAACAACAACAACAACGTTTTCCGAAAGTGTTTTGTCAATACATGATCGATTTTAACGTATACAACCCATCATTAGCACTGAAGGGCAAGAGGCGAAATTTGAAAAGTGCCAGTAATTCCTAAACTGTGTTATATTTCAATTCCAAATACAAACATAAGCATTTAGAACGGTTTAGAATTTTGAAATAATGCATACTTATGGAAATATTTGACAAAACTGTTCTAAATTACCTCCCTTGTATATGAATATAGAGTAAAATAATATTTGTATTTTTTTTCTTCTTAAAGCATAATCTTGAAATCCGGCACGGTGAATCAACTTATGTAAAGTGTATTTACAAATGTGTGTAATTTGATGCATTTTCTATGGCTAGAAAGTAGTATTTTTAATGATGGGTCATATACCTTAAGTGGTTTGAAGCAGAGGGGATACACTACATTATGGTGTTTAGAAATGCCGAGGAATAGATTATAGATTGATTGATGTATATTTTAAACTTCATCTGATACAAATGTTATTGACGAACAAACAAAATTTCAAAATTAAAATTGGGGCAGTCCAAACGTTTTACGGCTAAATTTTAACGACATCGCACGAAAAATTCCGACTTCGTGTGAATATTCATAGAATTAGATTACCTTAAGCAACTTCATACTGTCGGTGAAGCCAAGAACTCACAACCAATTAATTAACTTTTCAATTAATTAACTTTTCAATTAAACAATTATAAATTTCATCATCTATAAATCCAGAAATTCTCCTTAAACAATCGTAAAACAATACTGATAATTATAGGCTTATTAAATTGAACTTTTACCGAAAACACATTCCATTCATTTCCAAAAGGTCTACAATAACATGCTACACTTTTGACATAGTGTTATTCATTTCTTAGCCCTTTTCCAAACAAGATTTGATTTTGATGTTCTTTTTGTAAAAGGCTTTGGAAAACATTGAGGCAAAGGAAAACAAATGAGCCAGGATCTGGAAAAACGTCCCTTATAGCTCTTGAGAACAACATGGTTCCAGATCAGCCTGCGTATACACGCAGTCTGACCAGGAACCATGTTGTTCTCCAATAGATTCTTTGTGACCTGTAGTATGTTATAGAGAGAAGCATTGATGTATATTGGGCTGCATTTGACAACAGGCCGATCTTGAATCTCAATTTTTAAAAATGCTTTAAGGGACGTTTTTCCAGATCCCGGCTCAAATGCTTGTAATCAGCATTTGTTCTTTTGTCTCATTTTTTCACCCTCCAAGAATGTCCCTTTTGGCGTGGCGGGTCTTAATTGTGAAAGAAGATTAGCACCAATTTTGGCTTATTATGTAAAAACAATTATCTCAAGAATCACCATTGCGTATCTGTCGACTATAAATAAAACCGAATTAATTATTTTTGGTGAAAATTGAGAAACAGAGAGAAAATGTAAACAATCCGGTTCAAACCTTTTCCTAACATCAACGTTTTTGGTTGTAGGGTAGTAGCAAGTAATTTCCTCATTTTTCTACAATGTTTTCCGAAATCTGGAAAATCTTAAGCTTCATACACGTTCAATTGTCGTCTGCAACACCTTTAATTTTCGACCATTCTAAATGTTTGCCATCTGGTAATGGGTTAATAGATCTCGAGGCGTCAAACCAGGACCCAGTTTCTCAAAAAACTTTGAGTACGTTCTCAGACTCAAATCTTGGAACCGTACTCAAATCACACGAAATCCACGTGAACTTCAATTGAATATCCTTCAACGTTGGAGAGTACCGGTATTCCATTGAAGTTGAGCATGTACTCAAGTGTATGTACTTAAGTTTTTTCGAGAAACCAGGGCCAGGGTCAGGCCCCGGTTTCTCCAAAAAAACTTAAGTACGTTCTCATGTTCAAATCTGAGCATCGTGTTCAAATCGCACGAAATCCACGTGAACTTAAACCGAATACCCTTCAACGTTGGAGAGTATCCCTTTGAAGTTGAGCATGTTCTCATGAGAATATACTTAAGTTTTTTTCTAGAAACCGGGGCCATGTCTTGTTTGAGAAACGATTAAAATAACCATTCCTCACAATCACGAGAAAACATAATTCAAAAGGTTATTCTCCCCATAAAACGCTTCAAAATTCTTTAAGAATTTCGTCATTAAATTGAAAGTTTCTCATTTATAAGTCTGAACGTCAAACATTCATGTTTACTCCGTTTTAACCCTTTCCCAAACAAGACCTGGTTTTGACGTACCTAATAAAAAGAGCTTGTGAAAACATTGAGGCAAAAGAAGAAAGTGCTGATAATCAGCACTTTCTCCTTTTGCCTCAATATTTTCTGAGCTATTTTGTACACATTTTTCTTCTTTAAAAACAACCATTTCGTAGTCTGCAGCAGCTTTGAAATTGGAACACCCTGAAATTTTGTCGTTTGGATAAGGGTTAAAACAATGTTTTAACACCCCCACACAACAATCGTGTCACTTAACCCTTTCCCAAACGGCAAAAAGTTAGGATGGTCCAATTTAAAGCTGTTTCAGAAGACGAAAAAGATCTAAATAAAGATTTTATTTGTGTACAACATAGGGCTTAAAGCACAGAAAATATTGAACCAAAAGGAGAAAATGCTGATCATCAGCATTTTCTTCTATTGCCTCAATGTTTCCCAAAGCATTTTCTATTAGTAGCGTTATAAATGTCATTATGTGTTAGATGTAATGTCTTAGAAATGCTAAATTACCGAAATTTATTGTAAATAAATAAAAAAAAAAAAAAAAAAAAAAAAAAAATCACCTAAGTTATTCTGAACCACTTCCCAAACGACGAATTTTTAGACCAGCCCATATTTAAGGAACTATAGACGATAATTACAAGTTCACTTGATAAAACTTTAGAATTACAAATTATCCCATTTTCTGAATGGAAAACGCCATTTGAAAGGAAAAAATGCTTGCCAATGTGCAGGAAGGGGTTAAAGCATTTCTGAACTGCATTTCATCTAACCCTTTGGTATAAACCGTTTCACGCTGTATTTTGTACGGTGACATTTTCCGTCAGATAACTCTGTCTCGAAAGAGGTAGGGAAAGGCAGTCCAAGTTCAAGACATTTTAATAGAACATACATGCAAAAATTCATCAAAAAATAGGAGAAAGAGCCACATCAGTCTATGGACACCTGTAACCCTTTCCCGAAGAAGTTTTGACGTCTCTAACAAAGATACGTGGGAAAACATGGAGACAAACGATGAAATTGCTATAACTCATTTGCCTCAATATGATTTCTGTATCAAATCACACACAATGCCTCTGTTTTTTCAGCATCTATTTTCTTGTCTGTAGCAGCTTTTAAATTGAATCACCCTAAATTTTGCCGTTGGGCAAAGGGTTAATGTTCACAAGCATTATATTTTATGGGGGAATGCTCCAGTTTCCTATTTTTTCCCAATAATAGAATTTATTTGTATTTTGTATGTTGAAATTACATGTTATTACCGATTGAAAAATCAAATAAATCGTTCAGTCCCGAAAACGGATTTAAAGTAACGTCTTACATTTAATAAGAACAGAAAACCCAAAATAATTATGTGCTATTATAAACGCGTAAATGTTTAAAATAGCATGCTCACGTGTTCGGTAAGATCAACGAACATGTCTTGGTAATAATTAAAAAAGAAAATGTATAGGTCAGCGCACTTATTAGTGAATTATAGCAATTTTAATCAGCTACACATGAATGAAATGACGCAAAACAGTGGTAACTGCTTACACACTTACGACTGTCTTGCTCTAAATGATCGATTTCTATCTTGAGGGAATTAGTTTCGAATAATAAATACACTTTTACCATCGAAAATGGTAAATTGTAATGATGTGTTATGTTATTGAAAATATGGTAGCGAAACATATTGGTACGAAACATTTAATTTACTACAGTAATGACCGAGTGTTCCGAAAAACTGGAGGATTCCCCCTTAGTCCAAGCCAGTCAAATATTAGTAGTCCAGAAAATATTTACAACAATTAATCAGATTTAACCCTTTCCCAAACAAGAGCTGGTTTTGACATCCCTAACTGAATGGGAAGAAGAAAATTTCTCCTTTTCCCTCAATGTTATCTGCGCTTTATTTTACACAAATCTAATATTTATCATCAAACATGGTCTTATCTTTATCGGCATTTATCGGCTTTTATCGGCATTCAACTCACAAAACTCACACAACTTTTCTTACCTCCGAAATATCCACAAGAACCTACTTCTTTCAAATACCTTCCAATGTTTGCTGGTTATCCAATAGTATATCGATCTTATTTATTTTTGTTTATTTCCTGTTGACGATTTCCTCTACAAGTTCTTTCTCAGACACTGATAAGAGGGTCTGAATGAAAACTCGAGACGATTCAAATGAGTAGCTTCAACACACACGCCAGCTCCGTGAGCTCACTCACTAAAATTAAGGTACAATACCCGTAATGTTGCCATTTTGAGATTCATAAAACATCTGGGTTTTTTTTTCGAGCACCGTTGAAACGTATCCGAACTTATTCGGGCGCGGTCGTAAACATTAGGCGGTGGAAAGTTCCACCGCCGAATGTTTTCGACATCGCCCGAATGATTCCGACGTCGCGCGAATCTCATCAGGGCTGGACAACCTTAACCCGCTCACTCATACCCCCTCACGTCCTTTTGTCAATCACACTTTCTCACTTAGCCTACTAACACATTCACCTCCAAACCTAAGCCGCTTGAAAGCATTGTTAGAAAAGAATAGACCAACAATTCTTTCTGCTTTTCTCAAAATGCTTCAAATATTATGATACAGGTAGGCCTATTTGTAACATTATATAACGCACTATCACACATGGACTCCATTTGAATCTCCCTACAAGAAACTGGCTATGCAAAACATGGTGGAAAATGAAGAAATTGCTTGTGACAAAATGATTAATAAATGCACTTTTCATTCATTTTTGGTTGTTGTAAAAAATCATATAAAATGTATGTTTTGTAAATATTTGATATGTTTATGGCAATAAAATATGTCTAAACTAAATAATATGCCAACATTTTTAAAACCAATCAAAGTGCTGAAAGTACTGTTAGTCAGCGAGCTATTAAATAAATGTACTTTCCTGTTTGTTTAACGAGATTTCAAGAAAGAACATAAATAAACAAATAAGTCCAACGTGTAAATTGGTCTAGAGTTCAGATTAGGTACACGATTTTAAGCATTTATAGACGTTGTGGCCGAATTTCAAGACTGCTGAAGCAGTTAGCATAAAATTTTCTGTTCTACACGAAAATATTTCTTGACATCCCGTGACTCGCAATACACCACAAAAAGCCCGAACGAGTAAATACGAAATATGCGAAATAAAAAGAATTTTCATCCTTTTGCCTCAATATTTTCTATGCTACTTTGTATACAAGTCCATACTTTATTATCACCCAGTTCGTCGTCTGCAAGAGCTCTCAAATCGGACCAGCATTAATTATTGACGCGATAGTCAATACATTTTAACTTCCGCGTCTTACCGCGTCTGTCCGCGTCCATAGCACTGTGGGAGCACTGCTTATCGCGTCCATTCTACGGTCATTCTGCGTCCATTCCACTGCCTAACCGCGTCTGTCAGTCTTGGTTTGGTCGTGGTAAAAATTTTGTGCAGTTCAAAAATTTTTAACACGTCCAAAATAATTTCGATTTCATTCTGCGTCCTACCACGTCCACATCACCGCCATAGCACGGCTGTATCACCACGGTGTATAATCATGTGACTCAGATTTTCCGATAATCTTTAAAGTGACATTTCATTCCGATTTCATTTTTTTAAAGTATGTCTCGAGGCCAAGATTGGTTCTTCTAATGAGTATAAATGCTATTAGTTTTTTGAAGTTGTTGCTGATAAGCGAGAAACACGCATTTAAAGATAAGACAGAATCGACAAATTCCATATAAATCCGAACTGTTGTCCACAACAATTTGTTAAATTTTAACACAAAAATATACATTTCTCGTAAACGGCGCAATATTTTGGCTTGAAACTTTCAGAATTCTTATTAGGAAATATGCTCTTCCAGATAACAGTAAAAGTAAAATTTATTACAAAAAATTCTGAAATGTCACTTTAATATCTTTTGTAATCGTAGTTGACCAATTTGAATTCGGTTTGAAGCAGAGGTGGGAAAATGCAAGGAATAAGCTGGACGTGTTGGGTTTTTAAAAAAATCGACTGATAAAAAAGTAATTGAAGATAAACCAAAATTTTGGTTTATCTTCAATTACTTTTTATCAGTTGATTTTTCAAAAATTTAACACGTCCATCTAATGCCTGACGTCTGTCCACATTCTCTGCTTCAAACCGGATTCAAATCGGTTAAGTATTTACAAAATTATTGAAGATTTTCTGAAAATGTTGTATCATGTGATTATCCACCGTGACTGTCACATCGCTCCAAATAGCGTCCATTCCATGAGTGGCTCATTTAATAGCCGTGATATGGACTCGGAACGGTCGCGGAATCGTATGTGACCAACGCATAAGCTCACACTTTTTTTTTAAAAAAAGCAAATTCAATAATTTTTTTTTACCCTGTTCCAGTTTTTGTCAAGATATGAAATTCACGTTAAAGTTGTCCACAAATATACTGATGAATTTGACACTTCGTTTTGGAAATACTGTAAGAAAATGTTTAATATCAGCATCGCCTTCTAATAACTCAATATTTTGTACCGAGATTTCATTGTGATTTAATTTTGTCTTTTGTTATATTTCCTTTTTCTAATTTAGAAAAGCTTGCATTATGCTGTTGGGAAACGAGTTAAAGAGCAGTGGCCCAAGTAAAAAATAGTTTTTCCTGGTATTTTTGAAATTGTGTCCGAAAACAATCACAGCCTAGAAATTTTACCCATCGCATTGATTTTATACCAATTACAATTTTCGGCGCTCGTTTCTTTGAGAAGAGAGGGTCGATTGAGTGCAAAGTATCCCATCAGTCAAATTGACAGGAAGTCTGGCTTGTTGCAAGAAATCTCTGTCTGTGTTCTATTTTTAGTAACTATTTAGCCATTTCCTAAACAAATTCTTATCCTTGACATAAACTTTAGAGGTGGGTTTGGAAAACAATGAGAGAAAAGAAGAAAATGCTCATTAAAAGCATTTTCTCCTTTTCTCTCATTGCTTTTCATTTTAAGCCTCTAAAACATAGAAAAATGCACTCGTTTAGAAACAAATGTTTTTACTCCTATATCGCCATTGGAAATAGACCGTCTAAAATTAAGTTGTTTTAGAAAGGGTTGACAGAAATCGACTGAAGGACACTGACGGATGGCTTTCTTAATATAGAGCCAATAATAGACTTTTAAATGCTTCTGCTGTTAATTTTCGACAAAACGGAAAATAAAATAAACTTAAACTGATTTTTCCTCTCTCACATTCTAGAAAGGACCCCGAAGGCAAATAACACTTTCAAGTTCCAACGCGTCGTTCACGTGCAAAATATTTCCTAACAGCATCATTTCTAAGTTGTTCATTTTAACTTGTACATTTTAGGTAGTCAGCCCTAATGGGATTCGTACGACGTCGTGAATGTTCGTTACATATCCGAATCTATTCTGGCGACGTCGTCAAAATTCGGCAATGAATGGTTTTCATTGCCTATTTTTTACCACGTCGCTTGTTATTCTGACGTCGCTTGTGAAAGACAATGTGTCTGTTTTGTAGTTTAAATTAATTTTCTTACCACGAAGCAGGACTGGAGAGTAAGATAGGGAGGTTGACAAACTAGCTTTTTGTACATGTATGTCACCAGTTTCCTGTTTTTCTCTCGAACGAATTACGAGAAAAAAAAGGAAATAATTCATCTTTAGATTTTGCACCCCTTATCAGTTATAAAAAAATTCTTGCAATTCCGGCTTCAAACTTACAGTTATCCTTTACAATGGAATTTAAAGAGGGTATCCGTATTCGGATGCCATCGTCAATAAGGCCAAAGATGTGCGAAGCGTTTTGTACCTAATGATGGTTGGAATACCTTATATACTCGGCAAAACTGCTAACGCATCACTCAGATCTTTGTTAATATTTTTTTAACGAATCTACAGAATGCGTTCAAAATTTGCACATGCCGACTACCACCATTTGATAAGAAGTCTATGAAATTCCATAGTAAATGCTACAGTTTGTTTTGAAATATTGAACTTTTATTAAAGACACCCTTAATTCTAAAATCCATAAAGTCTGAAAATTGACTGAAATGGGAAATTCACGCATAAATTTCAACCCTTTTGTATTGGCTGAAAGAGCTCCTGTGTAGAAAAGTTACACTTCCTTAAACAATACGACGGTTTAAACACAATTATGGGTGCGTAATTCATTCCCGCACAGGTTATGTTACATCACTAGTGTCGTTGGTGTCATTGTTGGCGTCGATGGCGACGTCGGTTACGTAGACAAAACGTATCGGTCTATATCTTATGAACGGTATAAGATGCAGTCATGATAGTTCACACATAGACAGGTCCCACCAAGACCTTCTACCTGAGACCATAAAATTTGACCTTGTGACCTTGACCTTGAAAAATTGACCTCTTCTTTTAAAAAGGTGCGTCTGTGCGAGCTACGTTGTCCGCAAACAGCCCTTGTTACGTTGGATAAGGAATTATTTTTTTCAGACTTCAATCCCACAATAAACCAGCTTTCAAAATCAATTCAAACACAAATGATTGAAAAAGATCACAAGTTACACCAGCCGAAAAACTGTTTTGGTCCCCTTTTCGAATGACGCGGTCACACAAGAAAGAAAACCTGGAAATAGTCTTATGGATGAGTGTAGAAAATTGTCGGATAAACATATGCCAAATCATAAATCTAAATCTTTGACAATAAAGAAGTTATACAATTTTAAAAAGTGATGCGTTAGCTCTTTTGCTGAGTATATGTGTTTAAAGGAAGGTAACTCGGATAGCAAAGTCAATATTGTTTGCGTGATGCATTCCCTTGCTTGCCAATATTGTATAAGTCTCGATAAATGACCTGGCAGGGCATCTCTAGCTATTAGCTAGAGATGCCCTGCCAGGTCGTTTATCATGATATATAGATTACGTATCCGAACCTATTCCGGCGCGGTCGTAGACATTCGGCTGGCCGATTCGAGAATCATGTGACATCCGCTTATTTCGAGCTACGTCGTAAACTTGAATTACGATTTGTAAATTTGGAACCTTTCCTTGCCGTAAAGTATCCGTATCAACTGATAGGGCCTACACAATTCGAAGCGTTGTGTCGAAGTCGAAGAGAACGTGATACTACTTCGAGATATCCAGAGTTTGACTTATCCGAGTTTGTTATAGTTTCAACAGAAATAGATCTATATTAACAGTTTTGATGTTCATTAGTTAGTTGCATAATTGAAAAATGTAGTTGAAAAGGGAAAGAAAATTGCTCCAAAAGAGTACTTTCCTTTTTTTCTTACCATATTTCAATAATTAGGGGCCTACTCATTCGTGTTCATACAATTCCATCAATTTAACCCTTTCCCAAACAAGACCTGGTTTTGACGTCCCTAATAGAAAAGGCTTGGGAAAACATTGAAACAAAAGAAGAAACTGCTGATAACCAGCAGTTTCTCCTTTTGTCTCAACATTTTCTGCGCCATATTTTACACAAATGCTAGCTTTAATAACATCCATTTTATCATTTTCGGCAGTTTTTGAATATGATAACCCTACAATTTTGTTGTTTGGGAAAAGGTTAACTCATTTCGACACAGTTCCGCTTTTTGACGCGCCTCAAGAAAACGACGTGGAAAAACATTGTGACAAATGAAGAAATTGCTTTTGACAAGCAATTTCTTCATTTCGCACAATGTTTTCTACCCCTAAATACCAAAATCAACTTAAATTTCATTCACTTGGAATTGTCGTCTGGAACATCTTTGAATTTGGACCTGTCTTACATGTAAGTTGTGCCGTCTGGTAACAATTCTTGATCCCTATTGATGGGAACGGAGAGGAAAGCGATTTTCACTTCGACTTAAGGACAGATCCTCCATTTATTTCCCACGGTAAGATTTTTCTTATTTTTTTCTGTACTGATATTTAGATATATGAGAAGTAAAAAAATGACTTAAAAACTATAGGTCACCAAGCGAATTAAAAAGTTATGGGAGTTCAAGGGGGACTACTCTTGTCTAAAATTGCAAAAACGAGGTGTCACTTAAATACCCACTAAAAAGGTGTTCGAAATGACTAGGATTACATATAAGTCTTTATTGTGTTCAATATGTTTTATTATGTCTAAATGAGTTTCAATTTGCGAAAATTTAGTGATGATTCTAAAATGTTCAGTAAAACATTCTTTCAAAAGTTGCTGACATTGCTCTTTTTTCGCAACGTTTCTGATGATAAAAAATATTCCAGCGGTAAGATTTTTTTCTTTTTTGGTATAGACATAGTACTTGGTTATACCTACAAAAACCAAAAAAGAAAAATATATCAAACCAAGCGTTTTTCTTAGTTATAAGTAAAATTGTGGTTTACTTTTTGCAGCTCTGTCCGAAATTTTTTCACAACTTTTTATCCATTTTCTTCCTTATTACCAGCTTTAGATAATAAAAAGTGTCATCTTTAGTGTCCATCTGAAGCGGACTAGCTCATAAAGACACCACTTTGCTTTTGTTGCTCCGTTTCCTATCGCTAACGCCACATGTTGAATGCGTAACAGAAAGCGAAATGTACCATCCGAGTACTATTACACTTTAATTGACCAAACAGAAACAAATGAAATAGCTGAAAAGTGTCTTGCCATTCATCAACCAAACATTAACTAAATGTAAGAAATACATTTGCTGAAAAAGGCCATTTACTGAAACAGCTTTATTTCGTTATTTAGGATATGCGCAGTAAGTTGCGCAGTAACAACTGGAGGATCTGTCCTTAAGCAGTAGTTCGACTAATCGAAATAAACATAATGAGTGTCAATTATATAATAAATAATGTTAGTGAATATGTGAAGAGAAAAAAAATGAGCCGCGCTCTGTGAAAACCGGTATCTTTGACATCGCGATAAATTATTGGAAAAACCCCGATAAAACCCGACGTCTAAAAATAACTCGATAATTTCACTCATTGGTTTTGCAAAATTGGAAAATTCTGTCAATAAAGTTGGCTAATTCGGTTCTTTTTCATACAAGATATAGCACAGAACATCAGCTTGGAGTAACAATGTGTTTTCTGACCGATTTCTAGCGATTTTATGCCCTTTTCTCACACTTTCAGTGTTGTTGTGCCGGCGGGATTTTTCAACTTTCCGAACGGAGAGCAGAAACCTAAAACAGCAAGTTTCACGAGTTTGTCCAACATAAACAAAACAAGTGGCTAATAAGATTTGTTTCTCTTCCTTTTATTAATCTTAGGCTAAGCTTAGAGACACGATTTGTATTCTTAAATCTTATTTATTGGCCGTTGTTTGCGTATTTTATGCCATCTACCCCCACCCACGCCGATGACAAAAACTCGGAAACCGAAGTTTACCGAACATTTAAAAAATCACTAAATATTTGCATAATCTGAAGTTTTTGTTTGAGGAAAATGTGAAGATCAATGAAAATCAATTAAAAGGTGAAAATGGACAGGTTTATCTCCATAAATGAACAATTTATTTCATATAACGCAAGCATATTTGGTTTAAGTAAATTATAATCACGATTAGGTTGTGTGGCCGCGGTGGTCGAGTGGGTTAAGTAGGAGGTTTGAGACTTTTTTTGTAAATTACTTTTAGTTGTCGCGAGTTCGAGTCTACCCTGCGCCAATATTTTTTTCAAATGAATTTTATTTTCTCTTTTTGTTGATAATATCCAAATTAATTATCAAAAAGCACAATAATTTCCCCTCTCAAAACAACATTTGATATCACATCAGATGAGAAAAACAACATCTCTCTAGATCTATCACGAAGATAAACATAAAAAGTTTGTTGTTTCGATTTTTCCCTTGATCAAAAAGGCTTACATAATACCAAATGAGTGTCACAAAATATTTCAGCTAATAGATGTCTCTCGTACCAAAATGTATACATGATGCATGTAGTCGGCTACTGGTAGGCTGTACATAGGCCTAGATCTGTCTGTACTAGTAAAATCGATTCATGTAAAATTATGACTCAAAAATAAGGCATCCCCAATCGTTTTTGCATTCTTAGCTTAAAGTTAATTCTGATAACATTTTTGAGAGCATCAGTAAAATAATGACCATTGCAAAAACAGCACAATGATCAGGCGGATATAGATCGGCAAAGAGATCAATTGGCGTTCGTTCACTTGTAAGATTTTGTCGATCGGCCATTGCTTTTTCCATGTAGCCTAATTTGTGAAAACGATCCAAAATTTGAAAAAAAAATTATCAAATAAACAACAAAGAGAAAATCTTAACATGTATAACTGGTACCAATTTCATTATTCTGGACTGTTTGAACATATCTCAGACTTAGCCTAAATGTCCGGATTCTAGTTTTCTGACTCACCCCAGAGTTCATCCATCATTATTTTGGTGGGTCTAAAAAATCTGGGCTCTCGTGTCTATCATCATAGATCATGTAAATGACGCATTATTTACAGTTTTCTTCCTTGATAAGGGATGTTTTCTGAATTTGGAAATAGCGGACTTTTGGAATAAATAAATAATCATAATAACACAAAACTTCAATTTAAATACTGTACATAGGCCTAAAACATGTATTCCCATAACTGTAAATAACTACTAGTAACTGGCCAAATGATTTTTCTACCATGTGTGCGGGGACTGAACTGCGTTTTTGACCTACATCTAATTGATGATATTTGTTGCAGTTGTTGTTGTTGTTGTTGTTGTTGTTGTTGTTGTTGAATTTCTCTAACTTTTCAATATAATCCCGACAAAGACATCCTCATAATGTCATCTGCATATATATCCAATGTTTCACTGGTGGACAATCGACTGACCCTATTGGTCAATCAATAGGGAAAGATTCTATCAAGTAAGCAGTCTCCTACTTGAAAAAAAAACCTGTATTTCGTCGATGTAATTCTAAAACCTCGTAACTACAACTTGGTTTGAGCTGCAGTTACGAGATATTACAACATCGACGAATTATCAATATAAACAAATAAGCCTAGTTTGTTTAAGCACAAGGTAAGAAAAAGGAGCTGGAATTTTGGCTTACCTGTTATTGATAAATTGAACAACATGACAACAAGCAAAGTTCTGGTGCTTTAAACGTGGACATGCTAGATTGACGAATATACAAATTGTCGTCTGCTGAAATATTTATTTAAGAAATTCCGCATGGATTTGTCATCTTGAATGAGCAGATCATTTTTGCCCAGCCAATATTCGCACCAAGTTTATTCGGTCCTCTGTATCTTTTTACTTACCCGCAACTTTCATTACTAGTAATATTTATAGGAAACTGGCCATCGATTAAAAAAGTGAAAAACCTGTAACCAACGCCAAAATGCATTTTCCTCTATCGATTCCTAGTTAATGCGAAAGGCTGCTAAACGAGAGTAAACTATCCTGACTGTCCCTGTATGGAATATCTACAACGGGCCCTTTAAAAGTAGGGGTTAGTCCTATTTATAAGCACTGCCATATTTTATTCTTTGTCGTAATGTCAGGTCTCATCAGATCTGCCATTTTGTATATAGCACTTCCGCCAGCGGAAAACAGCGGAGGTTTAGCCCTCAAACTACCATCTCTGAAATTGAAAGTTCGATCTAAAAATGGTATGGATAGAATGATAAATCAATTGTTTTCACTTCGGTATAATTTCAAAATAAAATTTTACCTTGTTTCACTTAAATCAAACCAAATTTCCAACAGCCGTTAACAAAAGCAAGATGGCCGACTCGCTTGGCAATGGAAATGAAAATATGTTTCAAATGCATTATTTAGTAGACAAAGCAATATTTTAGTTACATTAAGGTAGTTTTAAACATAATGCATTTATTTTCTTTGCTTATGCCATACTTGAATAGGGACTTAGAATTATTTTACATTTGCTACACAGAGCAGTCGCAACCAGCTTGGAATAGAGTGAGGGTCTGGCGTTTGGTGATAAGTTTTTAGACAGATTTAATCTAGCCAAGGCTTTGATTTCATCTTAAACTCAAAATCAGAGATGTTTCGTATTGTTGAAGTTATTTAGGTTTTACACGTGTATCGTATGAAACACTAATTTAAGAAATAAATCTAAAGTCAGAGTGTCAGTAGATCTCCGCCTGCAGGGTTTTTACGGCAGCCGGCCACTCTATAACCTTTTCGCCCCCTGTATTTCTCGGCAACTATAGACATAATATGGTCAGATGCGATCGACTGTTCATGGGTAGACTCAGTATCATATAAAGGCCTAGGTGTGGACCTCACGCCAAAAGGAACATTCCGTCAAGCGTAAAAAGTATTGATTCTTTTCAGTCGGCGCAAACTGACTAGGATCAAAACTTTTCACTCTGAGATAAATTTCTGAATCTATGCTGTTTTTCTACCCCCACTGTATGTCTATTATCCACATCCGACATATCGTTCACCATAACTGATTCTTATCTGTTTTTTCATGTTTTGGATTTACCGACCTCTAATATGGTCCCTTTAAGCATAACGGGTCACACTTATCAAATTTTAAATAGTATCCATTGAATTTCACGGAGATGTGTTCCTCATGGTATTTGTTTGGTTTAATGAAAAGGCGCTGCAGAGGGACATGTTCACACGAAAACGGAAAATATAGATCTACATTTAATAAACTTTAACAACTTCTTTTACAAATTTTGGCGTTGAATATATCGATTTTAGGACTATCGTGTAAAATACAATTTGCTTAATAGAACTATAAAAGCATTTAATAATCAAGAGGAAATAGATAGTCCACCTACACAAAGTTTCAAAACGACGACGTCATGTATGTAACGTAACGTCATTTCGCATCTCAAAATGAATTATACCTACTGACTTTGAAGGCTCATGAAATAAAAAGTATTCGCGTTATCAAAAAATAATTTACAGCTTTGAGCTCGGAATAAGTTGAAATTTTTCATCGGTCAAAAAAACAAATTTTGAAAATTTTGTCATTATGACCGGTTTTCCCAGAGCGCGGCTCAAATGTAAAATAACTTTACTTTTTCACTTTGAGCTTATTTTGATAAGAATTTACGTATCTTATGTTGACAAAGCAATAATGTCAACAAAAACGGGCTTTAAACTGTAACGCGTTTTTTTTCTAAAAATATAAAATCGTCAATCTCTTTTCCACGCGAAGAAAATATCAAAATGATATAGGGGGGCATATCATGCATATCGAATGTTGTCTTGGTATTTTTGGGATATTCTGATCTGAGTCGATACTGTTTTGTAAATGATGATTGTGGCATTGATAAAGCGATTTGAAGTTACTGCCTTTCTCAAGCGGAAAGTTTAGTGCATTCCAATTTTTAAACTGTTACATGCGTTAACATATGTCGTGATGGAGAAGGGTATGAATTTTATTTCATATACTGAATAAAATATGAAAATATGAAGACAAATGAAGGAAATTTTTTATCATTGATCAACATATTCTTCTTTCATCTCATTTTTAGCACAGACTTTTCTTGTTAAGGACATCTTAATCATTAGTTGTTTGGGCAAGCGTTTAGTGTCCTAATATATCTATTTTGTAATGGATATCTATAAACATTGATGTTTACTTTTAAACGCTTGTAAACGGGTAAACCCTTTTGTCACATTTATTTTCACAAGCTCGACAAAATTAATATTCTCGTTAAAAAAAAATATGGAAAAGAGAAATCCATAGCTCACGGTGGATAATCACGTGATACAACAATTTAAAAAAAATATTCAATGATTATGAATTAGAATTCGGTTTGAAGAAGAGAACGTGGATAAATAATACGTCACACATTAGATTGACGTGGTGGTAATTTTTAAAAGTCACCTGACAAAATTTTTTTTTAAGTCACCCGTTAAAATCTTATTGAAGATCAACCAAATTTTTGGTTTTTGTCAGCTGATCTTTTCAAAACTCCACCACGTACAGCTAATTCCTGGCATTTTCACACATTCTCTGCTTCAAATTTAATTCAAATTGGTTAAGTATTAACAAAAATACTGGCTTTTTGAAATTCTGAGTCACGTGATTATCCAACGCGTTTCTTCTAGCAAAGGATTTTGATGGCATCCTCAAATCGGCAATTTCATACGGTTCCTCTACTGACTATGACAAACAGTTTCTTTGCCTTTCTTAGTACATCTTGTTGTTTGTATGTCTTGTCAGGACCAATTTAAAAGTGTTTTTTTTTTTCATTTGGGTATGGGCTAACCCATTCTCAAATAAGACCCGGTTTTGAGATCGCTAAAAGAAAAGGCTTAGGAAAACATTTAGGCAACAGAAGAAAATGCTGATCATCAGCATTTTCTTCTTTTGTCTCAATATGTTTTATGGGATGTTATACTGTAAAATACAAGTGTACTACAATTGTTGTCTGCAGCTGGTTTCAAATTGGACCAACCTAAAATTTTGTCATTTGGACCGAACGTGACTAATGTAACGAAATTGAATAATAACAACGTAAGTCCAAATATATTTATATTTCAGAAGAGAGTGCGTTTAAAAAGATCTCTAAACTATTTAAGTAATACTTGAGAAACGGGATAGATCGAAGGGCGGTTCGTCTGGACTCCAATCAACCGTAAACACGCTAGTGACTTCCAAAGAACACCTTTTAATCAAATAAAATGCACCCAAAGGGTTATCACAGGCTTGTCTAAAAACACACAAGTATTTGATAAAGTTAAAAAGGGTGTGTGTGCATTATCAAATCTTTCGCCGCTGATAAAGCCTTATCGAACAACTTCAAACATTTTAATGTTGTAAAATATGCGTGAACATTTAATTAAATTATGCAGTCCTTTGTGCAACATACTTTACCTTTTCCGAAATGGCATCATCTTAGGCTTGTCCGAATTCAAAGTTACTTCAAAGTAAAAGTTAGTCGGACTAACACATATCGATGGCTCAGCGCGAAACTGTTGTAACTGCCTATATGTTTATTGGCAGTTACAACCGTTTCGCACTGAGTCATCGGTATAACAACCATAATTTTTACTGTACTACTTATTTTGCTTTTAAAGCCGTTTTATATACGCCAAACAACCACATGTTCGTTGAAAGAGTAACTTTACACGACTCGGGTGTTTCCGGTCAAATATCGGATATTCCCGTGACGCGTAAATGATTTTCATCTCACCAGGTAAAACTAGTTATATTCCAGGAGAGGCATTTGTTGATTGAATACATAATTTTCTGTACACAGTTAAAGCGATCATTTGATCACTTCAGGCTCGTTGGAACCGGGGGTCTAGATGACTAACACCCTTCTCATAAATTGACCAGCTATATTTTGCATTTTATTAAAGGAATAAAACCTAATATTATGTAGATCCATTTTCACTGCAGTACAGAACTATGCACCCAGCATTATCAATGTGGCTTAAAGTTTTTAAAGTTTAGAGAATGAAACATATGTGACCCGTCATGCTAAAAGGGACCTTATCCAAACTCCAAAAATCCAAATTTTGACAAACTTGTCAGACTCGGTACAGGTGAACCGGATCCCGTATGCGACAAATGAACATATAGTAAGATAGGGAAACAATTCCGGATTTAGAAATTTACATAAAAGTGAAAAGTGTCGGCCCTAGTCTGGCTGCGCGGACTGCGCAGACTGACTAGGGTCGACATTTTTCACACACCCGATAAGGTCCCTTTTAGCGCGACGGGTCACATATGAATAGCCTCTGAATTAGGATTGGCAGAATGTTTGTCCTTTTGGAAAGGGTTAATTGTTCTCTCAAAGAACCATGTGATGCATATACCTACGGTTGGTCATACCCGGTGACTGTTAGAAAGAAGATCTAATTATTGTTTGATTTATGAATGGACAAAATCGCCATAAAAGTTGGATTAAGATCGTAAATTATTATCAGATTGATAAAATTGTGATCAGAGTGTTATTATTATAATATAAAATTTGAAGGGTTAAAAACCCGTAAACTTAGGGGTACATTTTGTAAACATTAAGAAATGGGCATTTCACTGTCTCTGTGTGCCTTTAAAGGAATGGCTGTGGAATAAAAGTGTCGGGTTTTGTACGAGTAAATCGTTTTTCTGCCTTTTAACCTTTTCCCAAACGACAAAAATTGGGACTGTTCTCATATGAAAGCTGCTGAAAACGACAAAACAGATTTCAATAAAGGTACAATTGGTAATTGATATAGCACAGAAAGCATTGTGACAAAAGGTGAATATACTGATTATCAGCATTTTCTTCTTTTGCCTCAATGTTAGTTTAACAATGCCTTTTCGTCTAGGGACGTCACACCATGTCTCGTTTTGGAAAAGAATAACTTACAGGAACATATCGTAAACTTGAAGAAACGGGTATTTCACTGTCTAAATGTGCTTCTAAAGGAAGGGTTATGGAATAAAAGTGGTGGATTTTGTACGTGCAATGTGTTATTTTCTGCTTATTAACCCTTTCCCAAACGACAAAATTTTAGGGTGATCCACTTCAAAAACTGTTAAAAATGACTAAATGGATATTATTAAAGATAGGATTTGTGTAAAATATGGCATAGAAAATTTTGAGACAAAAGGAGAAACTGCTGGTTATCAGCAGTTTCTTCTTTTGTTTCAATGTTTTCCCAAGCTTTTTCTATTAGGGACGTCAAAACCAGGTCTTGTTTGGGAAAGGGTTAAGTCGACTTTAGTAATCTCGAAATATGCAAAGATGAATTATTGTTTTATGTCAAAGCCAAAATCTAGTACCGTGGATAACCAACGTGACTTTTAGGAAACGTTCACACCAAAAAGTCGTCTGCTTCAATTTTTTTTGTTGAAAGACGTCACGTTCTTGACATCATGGCAACGTTATTAAAAATGTATACACCAAAAACGACACGACGCTGAATTCGCCGGAACACAGGCTTTGATTTGATAAGAGTTTTATAGAGATACCTTGAAAACAGATGTTTAATGCTTAGTATTGCGAAAGTCCCCTTCGACATTCACCGTACCCGCCTCGGCGCCTGTAAGAGGGTCATTTTCGGTTATAACTCACTCTACACTAAACCCCGCGTATCTTCATAAATTATATTCAAATTGAATACATTCGCTTGAATGTTTGAAGAAACCATGGGATTCGGTGTGGAGTGCCTAATAGAAAAGTCTTCCGAAAACGTTGCGGCAAAAGAAAAAAAAAAACAATTTGCTTAAATATTTTCTACTGTACATTTTACACAAAATACTTAACCCATTGCCACATTGTGAAACCTTTCGACACCCCACAAGAAAAATGCTTTGGAAAACATCGTGGAAAATAAAGAAATTGCTTTTGACAAGCAATCTCTTCATTTTCTGCAATGTTTTCTACCCGGAAAGCAATAGAATATTATTCACTTGAAATTTTCGTCTTCAATATCTTTGAATTTGGAGCACCCTAAATTTATTAATTTTATTATTAAAATTAGGATTAAACCATAAAAAACTGTTGCACTTTTAGTGAAAAGAGAAAGAGTGACAAAAATGGCAAGTGGTCCTTGTAGTAGAACATTATTACTGTACGTCTCAATACTCTCAACATTCTGCCATGCATATGTATCAGCCGACACTGCTGTGGAATTTGTTCCTAGAAATGGCGATACAAACTGTGTCGATCCACCTATAGAGGACAGAGAGCAAGCCGCTGACATTATATTAACAGCCAAAGTTTTGAATTTGTTCGAATTGATTCAAGTAGACGGAATATATTCCGGTGAAATACAAATCAAACGCGTCTATAAGGGAGATAATCTCGTCTCTAAAATGAAGAGTTTATCACGTGCTGCACGTGGGGCTCGCTCGTTTGGTAATTATAATAAAGTGTTGAGAATAACAGGTTTGGGTGATCCAATTATTTGTGTAAATAGTGTTATGTTGAAGGATACGAAGATTTTCTTTCTAAAGTTGGACACTGAATCGGACGATCTCCGCCTGTCTGCTTCTATAATACATATGTCTGGATATACTCTTAAGAAGGTGGATGCCGTCGTCAATAGTAAGTAATCTTTCTCATAGGTACTTGGATCCAGGAATAATAACTACTTACATAATTATAGTCCTGTATAATATAAATATTAGAAGGTCGGACAGTGGCCATTTTGAAGTAACGGAAATTACAGCTGGTTCCTTGTTCATAGCGGATAAAACTATCCTGTGACGGAAACCAGAGGTGCTTGTAACAACATCCGTTACTTGAAACAATGGCCGCTGTCCGACCTTCTCATATTTATATTATACAGGACTATAATTATGTAAGTAGTTATTATTCCTGGATCCAAGTGCCTATGATCTTTCTTTGTCAATGTTAACCCTTTCCAAAACGACAAAATTTTGGGGTGATTCAAACTGCTCAGACGACAAAATTCATGTTAAAAAGGAAAGGGTTTGTGTACAATATGACAAAGAAAATATTGAGGCAAAAAGAGAAACTGCTGGTTATCAGCAGTTTCTTCTTTTGTCTCAATGTTTTCCCAAGACTTTTTGATTAGACCCGTCAAAACCAGGTCTTGTTTGGGAAAGGGTTAAACAATAGATTGGCACTATCACGATGCGGAATGTGCATAATTGGGTGGATAACACTCACGGCCAAATCCGACCCGCTTCAGGTAAGACATTATGCAATTACTTCTTTGTTTCTGCGTCTATTACCTAGCGGATTATTGCATGTACCCGACCTTATTGGACTCCTTCCTCAGATACAGGGATAGTAATTTGAAAACTTCCCATAAAACATGATTACAACTGTCCAGAAAAATGACACCAAATTATTGTCGTTTTTCTGGTCGGTTGGGATCATTTATTTTCTCGAAAAACTAAAACGATTCCACAGATGAGACATACCGTATATATGAGGCAAAAACTTAGCAAGGCAGGGCACGGTGGGTACCTGCAACAAGTTTGAGTTCATTGGGGTTTTACGCCGTTTTCAACTAACAGGGTCATATCGCGGCGGCTGGAGCACCTAACCGTGGGTTTCTGGTATTTCTCGCACCAGTACAACCACAATATCCAAACCGAGCCTCCAGCTGCTCTTTCACATAGATGATTCACACCCATTGGTGAGAGACAAATGACTTTTGTCAAATGTCAAAATGGATACTGGCCGAGCCGGGGGTTCGAACTCGAGACCCCTGGATTGACAGACTCAGACGTAACTGACTGAGCTATCCGGGCTCGGCGGGTACCTGCAACAAAAAGATCAAACCATGTCAAGACAATTGACACAGAAACAAGAAAGTTAGTGCAAAATTTCTTACCTGATGCAGCGGCCAATTTGACCGTAGTTGTTATCCATCCCATGACGCACAATGTCCATCTTGACTATATGCAGTTGATGTACATGATAGTTCAACTGCGACACTTTCATGTAACGGATGTTTTTACAAGTACCCCTGGTTTCCGTCACAGCTATAAATCCAAAAGCGAAAATTGACAGTGACGTACTTTTGTGTTTTAAATTGTTTGCAACCAATCGACCTGTTCATTTATCACGTGCACATTATAAACGGTACAAATGAGAAGAGTTTATTGGTTTGGAAACAGTAAACACAAAACTACGTCACTGTCAATTTTTGCTTGTGGATCTATATACAATGCTTGACTTGTTGGGATATGGAACCAATGGTACTTGTTAACAAACATCCGTTACTAAAACAAAATGATAGCGACACTACCGTATTATATTCATTATAGAGAAATTTAATTATTGATCCCTAATCAGACTGGGAAACCTTCAACCTTAATCACATATGGCTTCTTGTTAAGTTACATTTCTTGTCAAGTTACTTTTCTTGTCATTCTTGTGCATCCATGTATGTTTTGTAAGTCCGTTCCGTCATGATTCTTTTTCAAAGAGTTAGTGTTTAGAAATTGGATAAAACATATTTTACTCCATAAATGGGGGCGTCTATTTGTTGAATTGGTAAATAGTGCAGTGATTTATCTTCCTTTTATTGAATTCGAAATCCTTAAAATACCTAACATAATTATTGACATAAGGAACTACATGGCAATCAATCTTTATCGAAATGTTCGTTTTGGATCGGTAAAAAGCAATCTTTCTCTTAAACTAGCTAATTTCCTATACACGGTGGGTAACCCACGTGACTTTTGGGAAGCGTTAACACAGAAAAAATCGTCCGCTTCAATGTATGTTTTGTTTAATTTTTCAGCTTATACTCTATTGATTTTGATGAGATAAAGCGCACGGAACGTGCCTTTGAGAGGGCTATTCTGGGCTCTAACTCACTCTGCTCCAAATCCAGTGGTTTCTTCAAACATTCGAGCCAAAATGTTTGTAAGTGCAAAACGAAAGTGGGAAGCGTTCACATGCACTGAAGAAAACTTTCGCTTGAATGTTTTTAAGAAACCAAGGTATTCGGGGCAGAGTGAGTTACAAACGGGGATAGCCCTCTCAAATGCGCGTTCCGTGCACTTAAATATCTCGTCAAAATCAACAGAGTATATGCTGAGAAATTAAACAAAACATACCTTGAAGCGGTCGATTTTTTCGGTGTTAACGCTTCCGAAAAGTCACGTGGGTTATCCACCGTGCCATATGTTAATCTTTATCATATTGAATAAACGTTAGTTAACCAAAACAGGTACATGTATTTAAGTATTAGTTAAGGCAACCAAAGTTTATATAACTTGACCATGGAAGTCATTATAACTGTCCAAGTGTCATCGTATTATCCATCTATAGTTCGAACCCTTTCATACAACTGCATAATTATGCTTAATATTCTTAACAAGTTGGTTTTTCGTGGAGGTTTTGTGTGCAGAATTTTTTATAAAATACGTCATATAAAAGAGAGAAATTCCGTTAGTACGTGTCACTTATTTTTAAACTTTAATTTATATTCCTATTGAAAAACAGTGTATAGTTAACCAACATTGACTCGAGATATTTGCATTTGTAATGACCTTATATAGGGAATGCTTTTTACAGACGCTCAACTAGTGGACTTTGTCGACGAAAATTAAATTACCCCTGGTTTAATAATGGTGATCATATGTTTTTTCATTATTGCCTATACTGTAGCGATTGTCAGACAAGGCACACTAAAATTCCTGTGAAAGTACCATATTGCTACCCTGCTTTAATAAGTGTTTAAACGTTTAAGCTATACAAACATATTATATTTTCTTCAATTATTTTGACGTAATCGAAGCAGGTATTATCTCTGTATACAATTTTCCCAGCAAGAATACTTTTATATATTATATATCTAGCATGTCTTTATTATAGCAACTGTGATATGCACTATGTCTACAACCTTTTATCAACCAAACCCTAGTCGAGAAAGTTTACATGTGGGAAAGCCATGAAAAAGGTGGACCGATTTTGTCCATTTCCCCACAATGTTTTATATGATGTTGCAGCTTACACATTTCGATGGTTTGGTAGCAATTATTAAATCGTACGTAACACATTTGAAATTGTAGTTAAAGTAGCAACATTTTCATCCATCCTTAATGATCACTCTAACCAGTCAAAGTACGTTGGTACAGAAGTAGACATTTCTTGCTCGCACTACTCTCCAAAGCCGAGGCCTATTGATTAAACCAGCAAATATGACCTCTAACGTTGTTTTTTTTTTTTTTTTATACAAAAACAGCCTATTTGGTCGTCATAATCTAATCATAGCACATCATTTGAATTATCGAATCAAAATCAATAATTATGCCCCCTTTCGAAGAAAATGGGGTAATATTGTTTTGCAAGTGTCGGTCGGTCGGTCGGTCGGAAGGTCGGTCGGTCGGTCGGTCGGTCCGTAGGTCGGTCGGTCTGTCCGTAGACCAAACCTTGTCCGGAGCATAACTCGAAAAGTATTAAAGGTAGAATCATGAAACTTCATAGGTGGATAGATCTCATTATGGAGAGGTGCAGTGCACAAGAACCGTAACTCTGCTGATAAAATTTTTTTAGTTATTGCCCTTTGTTGATTTTAAAACTTGATTCTTGTCCGGAGCATAACTCAAAAACTATGTAAGGTAGAACCATGAAACTTTACAGGTGAATAGATCTCATTATGGAGAGGTGCAGTGCACAAGAACCGTAACTCTGCCGATCAAATTTTATGAGTTATTGCCCCTTGTTGATTTTATAACTTGATTCTTGTCCAGAGCACTCCTCGAAAAACATGTAAGGGAGAATCATGAAACTTTACAGGTGAATAGATTCTTGTCCGGAGCATAACTCAAAAACTATGTAAGGTAGAACCATGAAACTTTACAGGTGAATAGATCTCATTATGGAGAGGTGCAGTGCACAAGAACCGTAACTCTGCCGATCAAATTTTTTGAGTTATTGCCCTTTGTTGATTTTATAACTTGATTCTTGTCCGGAGCATAACTCAAAAAGTATGTAAGGTAAAATCATGAAACTTTACAGGTGGATAGATCTCATTATGGAGAGGTGCAGTGCACAAGAACCGTAACTCTGCTGATAATTTTTTTTTAGTTATTGCCCTTTGTTGATTTTAAAACTTGATTCTTGTCCAGAGCATAACTCAAAAACTATGTAAGGTAGAACCATGAAACTTTACAGGTGAATAGATCTCATTATGGAGAGGTGCAGTGCACAAGAACCGTAACTCTGCCGATCAAATTTTATGAGTTATTGCCCCTTGTTGATTTTATAACTTGATTCTTGTCCAGAGCACTCCTCAAAAAACATGTAAGGGAGAATCATGAAACTTTACAGGTGAATAGATTTCATTATGGAGAGGTGCAGCGCTTAAGAACCGTAACTCTGCCAATCAAATTCTTGGAGTTATTTCCCTTTGTTGATTTTTACACTTAATTCTTAACCTTGCCTATATCTCATGTCCTTTTTCACATACAGCCTTGATATCTCACACATAGATACCTCCTTTCAACATGGTTCACATTTAACCATGACCTTGGACCTTGTGACCTTGACCTTGGAGTTTGACCTACTTAAAAAAAAAATAAACCCGGAATTGTCGTAAAGCCATGACGAACAGAAACGAATAAGCCATGCGATCGTATAGTTTAATATTTACAAAGTCTATTTTATAATAAAACACATCTTGCAAGTTCAAAGTTTAGCATTCAACTACCACATGGCCCTCCTGTCTATCTCTCTTCCTTTCCAGACATGTCGTCATATATATATACTGCCCAAATAGTAGTTATACAACTGTCCTAATTATAAATACATCAATTAACCATTAACTTTGACAACCAAGCACGAGTTGTACTGGTCACAGGTCATAAGAATGACAATTATGACAAACTCTATGACACCTCCGTAACCTACAACATGTTTGTCCTTATGTAATATGCAATTAGTTATTAATTGAAACATAGAACAATGACACTTACAAACATTGAGTTAACCATTCCAAACAACCATGACTTTCTGAGACATTAATATTTTAATGTGTTAGCAATAAGAACTAGAAGGGTTATCAGAAATGCAATAGGAACAGAATTTTACCAATGAATAAAATCAACCCATTATATAAATCATTATGATAATACAAGTCTTTGAAAATGCGGAACTTAATGAAATCGATTATTATGTTAATAATAGTCTTTGTTAAATATAAGTTGTTCCAATCATAGCATCAGCGTAACATCTGTGGCATCCAGAGTAACGTCTGTGGTATCCGGAGTAACGTCTGTAGGATCCAGTGTAACGTCTGTGGGATCCAGTGTAGCGTCTGTAGTTAGCGTTGATTTTATTCCAATTAATTCGTATACTGGTATGGCACTCCTTAAGAATCCTTCCACCACTTTCTACACATTTTTATTGTGTATCTCTCCGAGTTCTTGACTTTAACTGTTTTCAACAGCATAGTGATGTCGATACTAGTATAATCTCTCAAATAAAAGAGTTTATTCTAAATGTGTTAACATACTGTGAATTTTCATCAGGAGATGTTCATAAGACAGGTATAATAAAGTCTCACTGTCCAGGTTGGTAGTTTGACATCGATACTATTCTCCAATTAATATGCGTTCACTTGACAGGACTTGACAGGTGTGTAATAGACATTTGACATCTGTCCAATAAGTATAGTCTACATGTAATAATTAGTATTGTCCACTCTTGATAAATCCATCTGACGTTTGGAAATAAGAATAGTTCTGCTCAATAGTTCTTGAAATTGTTCTGGAACTGAGTATAGTCCACCTCTGATAATTACACATACTAGGTATTTTGACGTTTGTTCAATATGGTAGATCTGGCTAAATTGTTCTGGAACTGTCCAATGTATAGCTGGTGGTCCGGAATTGGTTAGGACTGGCTCGAAGTGGTAGATCTGGTACTGGTCTGAATTTACACTTCATTCAAATTCTAATAAACAAGGCATAAATCTAAATGAAGTGCAACAAGTAATTCTAGGCAGAAAATTGTCACTGTATGCATTTTGAATTAAATCAACATATTCTGATTTTAATTTTGTGTATGTGAATTTGGGTGAATCAATAATTTGAATATATTCTTTTTCAATGTTTTCAATGTTAATTCTCTTCTATCCTAATCTTATCTGTCCTAAATATACTTTTTGCATTTGAATTGATATAGTTTGGACGTTTGCTTAATTTATTTACAAAAGCGTAACTTTCAATATCTTCTTATTTGAACTATGTACAATGATAAATTGTTCTCTCTTTAAGCTAAAAACTACATCATCTTTGCATAACATTATAAACAAAATAAGCAATTAGTTTGACATGCACTGACAATCGCTGTCAGTAATGCACTGGCAATATTAACATATCTGTAATGATTTCGAGCCTTTCGCTACATCATTTTTGCATTAATATGAGCAATCACTAAATTATGTACTGACAATATTAACGTATCTGTTATGATTTCTAGCCAATCGCTACATTATTTTTGCATTCAACATGAGCAATCACTCAATTATGTACAAACAATATCAACGTATCTGTAATGATTTCTAGCCAATCGCTACGTCATTTTTGCATTTAACATGAGCAATCTTATGTTTCATTGTTTCAAGTTATATTTACAACATATATTTACAAGGAATTTTGCATGAACTCCCTGGGATCATCTGTGGAAATAATTGTCTTACATTTCTCACATTATTCCCTACTCAATTGTTGATCAATCGGTTCGTAAACAATTTGCGAATTCTTAATCTCATCGCCTTTAGAGATGTAATTTACAGTCTGATCTGCATCGTCGATTTGCATGTGACATGAATCACTGTCATTTTCAACCAAATTTTGTACAGACATATTGGACTCTGTGTTATCTGAAGATGATGCTTTAATTTCTGTCTTTATCTCGGACTGGGTTGGATCAAGATCAGAAGAGAACAACTGATTTTCCTCAGTTTTCTGTGTCTGATCTGTATCCCTACCATGTAATCTTTCATAATGCATTCCTCGAAGTCTAGCTTGTAATTCTCGTAAATTGATATTATTTTCTGAATTTTCTGAAGAAGTTGAATTTGAGCTAGTACGACGCGAATCTCTTTCACTTTTTGTATAATATTTCTTATTTCTGGACATGTTTGATTTAGAAGCACTGGACTCGGAACTTGTTCCCGACTGTTGAGATTCGAACCTTTTTATGTATCTGCAGTTTCTTACGGGTCTTGCATTAGTTTCGTTATTTTCTGGGAGTTTCCAGGAAGTTATATTGCATTTTCTTAAATTGTCAATGTGGCATTTCAAAACAGCATTACTGAGCTGGTTTCGAATAATAACATTCTTTGGACCAGTAATACGATATATTACCCAGTATGGAGACCAAGGGGAATCGAATTTTGTGTTCTTTCTCGTGAAGTTTGAATAGAAAACAGCATCTCCTACTTCGAAGTTTGTCTCAGACCTATTTTTATTTGCATGTTTATTCCTTTTTCTTGTTGCATTAATTATACTTTGGTATGCTGAACAGAATACTTCATGGCCACGTTCTAAGAAATGCTTGTAGTTTTCGTCTCCATAATATTTTTGATGCTTTCCTAAAAGGCTGTGGATAGGTAGAATAACTTCCTTTGAAAACAAAATATTGAAGGGGCTGTACTTATTGTCAATTGAAATGGCGAACCGTATACCACCTAAACTTGTTTCTAAGAGTTTGTCCCATTGCAAGGGGTCATTCGCACACAATTTCGTAATAATTTTGTAAATTTGTGCATGGCTACGCTCGTTTTTGCCATTACTCATCGGTCTGTAAGGGCTCGTAGTTACGTGAGCAATATTCATAGAACTTAGGAATTCTTTCATTTGTTTTGAAACAAACACGGATCCATTATCAGTCAGGATTTTTAGTGGACTGCCATAACGCCAAAATATAAGGTCGAAAAATGCTGAAATAATATGTTCTGTTGTAACTTTTTCTGTAGCTATAGCTTCTGGCCAGCCTGATAAGTTGTCCATGAACAAAATGACATATTTCATTTTTGACTCTGATTCCACTAGTGGGCCAAGAACATCTATTGAAACCTCAACAAAAGTTCCCGGGGGCGGAGTCTTGTCAGCAATAGGACTCTTATGACCTTTCAAATTGACAGATTGACAAGCAATACACTGGGAGTTGTAATTAACAATGTCTCGATAAAGATTTGGCCAATAAAAGCTTTGTTTAATAGCAGAAAACATTCTATTATGTCCGTAATGAGAAATTTCATGGAAAGCATTCAGAACAAAATTTCTTAAATGATCAGGCACATATGCTCTTAATCGAGGATTATCACCTTCGGGCTCACTGATGAAGTATAATATATTGTCCTGAATTATGAATCTTCTAGTTTCATTAGGGGACAAAGTATTTGTTTTTACTTTTTCAATGAATTTTGCTAAGTCAACATCCTTTAATTGTTCAGCAGGCATGTCTAATTGATTGATTTTTGGTATTTCAATAGGCGGAAGTGGCTGTGGAGCCTTGGCTGTGCGAATAATCTCAAGGGGTTCAAAGGATGGTGATTGTGAATTAATAATATTGATAACATTTGATGGGGTTTTATCTGTCATTTCACTAGTGCACGTTCTCGATAGGTAATCCGAAATAATGTTCTGACAGCCAGGAATGTACTTGATTTCGCAGTCAAATTGAGATATGTCTAGCGCAATGCGGTCAAGAAGTTTGTTATTGAAAGATGTTTGAAGAAGTTGTGTCAACGGCTTATGATCAGTCATTATTTGGAATTTATTGCCATGCAGATAGAAATCCATTTTCTTCAAAGATTGTCTGATGCACAAAGCTTCTTTCAAAATTGTACTATATTTCCTTTGCGTTCTAGTGAAAGCCTGACTGAAGAAATGTACTGGTTTATCATCTTGAGTGAGCACAGATCCCATCCCAATATCTGACGCATCACAATATAACACAAATTGTTTGTCAAGAGAAGGGTGTGAAAGGGTTGGCAGTTTTGACAGATCTGATATTAGTGTATCATAGGAATTTTGACAGTTCACATCCCAATTGAAATGATTATTTTTACAAATTAATTTGGTCAGTGGTGTAATTTTCTGTGCATAATTAGGAATAAATTTACGATAGTAACCCATCATACCAAGCAATTTTCTAACTTCTCTTACACAAGAAGGAATTTTCATAGATTTCAAAGCCTCTACCTTAGACTCATTAGGTTGAATACCATTTTCCGAAATCGTGTGGCCTAAGTAAGATATTTTGTCTTGAAAGAAGTGACATTTACGTAGTTTTAGTTTAAGGTTGTTAGATCTTAACCTATTGAAAACTAACTCTATGTGTTTGAAATGTTCTTCTTTGGAATTACTGAATATCAATATATCGTCTAGGTAAACAAATGTACAATCATGTAATCCTTTCAGAACATCAGTCATCACAGATTGGAACACCCCACTACTTAAGCTTAAACCCTGAGGGAGACGATTCCAGCAAAATAAATAATTTCCAGGAATTCCAAAGGCAGTCTTGTGCTTGTCTTCATCCCTTATTTCTAATTGAAAGTAACTATTAGCTAAATCTAAGGTTGAATAAAATTTAGAACCACTAAGAGAGCTGAGTATGTCATTGATGTTTGGTAATGGAAATGCAATAGGTTTTATGTGTTTATTCAATTGTCTGAAATCAAGAACTAATCTTTTATCACCCTTATCTTTCTTTGACACAAGCATAGCAGGAGAAAGATAGCTAGATTTACTATATGTAATAATGTTTGCATCTAGTAATTCTTGCAATTTCTGTCTCATTTCAGCACGCTCCGTAAAAGGTATTCTAAACGGACTCATTCTGATAGGTTTAATGTTGTCTGTAGGAATAGGGACCTTATAATGTGGGAACTTCCCTATGTCAAATTCATGACGAGAAAATATGTCCTGGTAATCATTCACCAAACTTTTCATTTTGTCATTATGTTGATCTGGTACTTGCAATTTATCCAAGGAAAAGGAATCTATCGAATTGATTGTACATGATTCTGCTATTCGCTCTTTATGACTTTCAATGTGATAATTTTCTAGTCCTTGTAATTTTCCTACAATTGTGCCCCGGCGCAATTTGAATATTCTATTTGAAGCATTGGTTATTTGAATTGGTAAATTGCGACCCTTGTCTACACGAACAAGCGATGACGAAATTTTTAAGTGTGGTTCAGAATGCATAAAGCCCTTGTCTACTTCAGCAATAAGATGATCTTTGTCAATATCTAAAGATGGGTTTCTCTTAATCTTTGCAGGAACAGTATAGGTCATTTGAGGTTCAAGTGTGACATCCTTTGATAAACGTATAATTTGTGCTATTTCAATATCATGTTGTAAAGGTATGAAATGGTCTTTAATTCTGATAGCATTCAAATCAAAGAAGATTCTACATGAGTTCTTGGCTAGAAAATCTCTTCCAATAATGACATTTCTACTTAAATTATCAGCAACAATAAAATTGTGAGATATTCTTAACTTGTTGATCTTTATAGAAATGTTTGCAGAACCTAACACATTAATCTGGTCTCCTGACGCACTGCTAAGAAATATATTTGAAGGTGTTAATTCTGGTTTTGGATTTAATTTGTTGTAAATGTGTTTATTAATCAAACTGAAAGATGCCCCCGTATCTATTAGACTTCTGACTACCACAGAATTTCCAAGTTTCAAAACACAAGAACATGGTACTTGCTGTTCACTCAAGTGGGAATTGTAAGACATATTTCTCAATTTTAAATCTGATGGTCTGATCCCGCGATCACCAGATTGTGCAAGTTTTTTGAAACATTTTTATTAACATCCAAATTTTCTTTCAAATTTGAGTACTCTTTGCACTCCGAAATAAAATGCCCAAGTTTTCTGCAAAAATGACATTGTGCGTTCTTCTTGAAATTTGCAAATCTGTCTGATCTTAGCCTGTCAAATGAAGTGTGATTTTTATCGTTTTTAATTTGTTCAATTGCACCTATAGCCTTCCTTTGATACGGCGGCCTGTCACGCGGTCGATATTTATTGCGACTATGAAATGGTTTGTCTATTTGACGCATGTCATTGTTTTTGAATGGCAATGAATCAGACAATGTCTGATCACAGTCTGTGTCTAGCCCTATCATTGTATTGTTATCTAATGGCGCTAGATTACATTCTTTTACTTTAGGAATTTCGGCAATTGACGACTCATTTTCTGATCTTGTTCTTAATTTAAATCTAAGTTTTGCATTTTGCTCCCTAACTGCCAAATCTACAGCCGTTTTAAAAGTTTTTGGGTTTTCTGAAATGAGTTTAAATTTTATTTCCTGGTCTAGAATCCCATCAATGAAAAAGCCGATAATTTGGAAATTGACAATATCCGAATTTACATCAAAACCCTCATATACCTCGCATGTTGAAGAAATAATTCTTTCGGCAAAATTTTGAATATTTTCAGATTCATTTTGTTTTAGATTTTTCAATTTTTTAAACAGAAGAAATGTGTCCCTTACTTCGCCAAATCTGTTATGAAGCTCATTCTTAAATTGTTCCCAGCTACAATTTGGATTTTCCGAAATGCACCTCGAAATGTAATTTGAAACATTCCCCTCGCTATATTTATATGCAGTTAATTTTTGGGCCGAAAGAGAAAGATTATTGATAATTGACGCTTTTTCAATGCTTCTTATCCATTCTTCGAATTTTGAAGTTTCACCACAAAATTTTGGCACAGAATTTGCAAGATTTAATTGGGCAATCTGATCATTCAAATTTTGGAAAAGTTGCACAAGATTAGATTTATCCATGCTATTAAGAATGAGAAATCAATGTTAAATTCTAACCTTGTCTGCCTGTCTGCTGTCCATCTTCTCGGTAGACCGGTAAACCATTTCTCCTCCCTAGGTTGTATCCGTGGTCACGAGCACCAAATCAATCGCTCTGTCGTAAAGCCATGACGAACAGAAACGAATAAGCCATGCGATCGTATAGTTTAATATTTACAAAGTCTATTTTATAATAAAACACATCTTGCAAGTTCAAAGTTTAGCATTCAACTACCACATGGCCCTCCTGTCTATCTCTCTTCCTTTCCAGACATGTCGTCATATATATATACTGCCCAAATAGTAGTTATACAACTGTCCTAATTATAAATACATCAATTAACCATTAACTTTGACAACCAAGCACGAGTTGTACTGGTCACAGGTCATAAGAATGACAATTATGACAAACTCTATGACAGAATATATCTCATAACCTTTTACAAAAACAGCCTTGATATTTCACAGATGGACACATCTTACCAAGACCTTTCACAATTGACCATGACCTTGGACTTTGTGACCTTGACCTTGGGGTTTGACCTACTTTTAAAAAAACTTTAACCTGGCCAATATATCATGTCCTTTTACACATACAGCCTTGATATTTGACACATGGAAACCTCCGACCAAGACCTATCACATACGACTATGACCTTGGACCATGTGGCCTTGACCTTGGAGTTTGACCTACTTTAAAAAAAAATAAACTGGGACTATATCTTATGTGCTATTACACATACAGCCTTGGTATTTCACACATGGACACATCTTACCAAGACCTTTCACATTTGACCATGACCTTGGACCTTGTGACCTTGACCTTTGACTTTGACTTACTTTAAAAAAAACTTTAACCTAGCTGATATATCAATTCCTTTTACACATACAGCCTTGATATTTGGCACATGGACACCTACGACCAAGACCTTTCATATTTGACCATGACCTTGGACCATGTGACCTTGACCTTGGTGTTTAACCTACTTTAATGATACATTAACCTGGACTATATTTCATGTCATTTTACATATACAGCCTTGATATTTCACGCATGGTCACTTCCAACCAAGATATTTCCTTTTTGACCATGACCTTGGACCTTGACCTTGGAGTTTGACCTACTTTTAAAAAACTTAAACTGGGCCTATATCTTATGTCCTGTTACCTATACAGTCTCAATATTTCACACATGGACACCTCCTACCAATACATTTCACATTTGACCATGACCTTGGCCTGTGTGACTTTGACCTTTGATTTTTACATACTTTTAGAAATCTTTAACCTAGCCTTTATCTTATGTCCTATTACACCTACAGCCTTGATATTTCACACATAGACACCTCCTACCAAGACCTTTCACATTTGACCATGACATTGAATGTTGCAACCTTGACCTTGGAGTTTGACCTACTTTTAAAAAGACTGAAACCAGGCATAAATATCATGTCCTTTTACACCTACAGCCTTGATAATTCACACATGGACACCTCCAACCAAGACCTTTCACATTTGACCATGACCTTGACCTTGGCATTTGGCCTACTTTTAAAAACTTTAACCTGGCCTATGTTTCATTTTACTTTTACATATACAGCTTTGATATTTCACACATAGATACCTCCTACCAAGACCTTTCATATTTGACCATGACCTTGGACCTTGTTAACTTGACCTTGGACTTTGACCTACATCAAATGTAGGCCTTTGAGGGGGCATATATGTTTTACAAACATCTCTTGTTTTATCTTGTATGATCTACGTACATTACGTCGCTTCTATTTTTGGCTGAAGCCGTTAATATTTGAATTATCGTATCAAAATCATTCTGTTTTATCTTGTATGATTACGTATACATTGCGTCGCTTCTATTTTTGGCTGAAGCCGGTAATTTGAAGCGTCAGCCAATGAAAATTTGTATCAGATTGTTCAAATGATTTGCTTTTTACAGCCAACGTTTGGATACCGAAATTACGCAAGGCCCCGAGATAAGAGGTGAAATGACCCCGTGGGAACAGAGTATCATTTTATCGTAATAGAATGAAGAGATAATGTGCTCTGTTTTAAAAGAGTGGCTCGCACCGGTTGACTACTTATTAGATTGCCAAGAAATAATTAACGTTTATTGGTATCTAACGATAGGTGGAATACATGTTCCTTAATTAAGATACGGGTATGGTCTTGGGCCGCGTTTTACTAACATAGATTTTTGCAAAAACCTTGTAACAACACATCTGATTGAACGAGAAATAATAACAGTAATTATTCGGCCAATCAGATTTGTTGTTGTTTTAAAAATGTTCGTAAGTTTGTTAGTAAAACGGGCCCTTGGTTTATTTAATTGACTGAAGTGGTATTTTAGTAAAAGGAATATGTGGGGTTATAAACCCATTATCAATTAAACTGAAGTGTTACATACTTTCACAAGAGTATGATAACACGCAGACAAGGGTTAATATAAACATGTAAATCTTTGTGCAAACATAACATACATTTTGTAAAGGGGGCAATATATAACACATTCCGTCTGGGTCATCTTCGTACATGAACTGGGTGTAAACTAGCCTGGAATTGAATGGAGTTTTACGTCCCGCTCAACTACTTAGGTCATATGGAGACGGGACCTCGGTTTAAAGTCTCAGTCGAAAGACTAGAGAGGGGGTCGAATCAGAGACCCCCGTGTTTCAAGTCCAGCGCGTTACCAATGCACCAACTCCGCCCCTGTAAACTAGCCTGGCATGTGTTAAGGTAGTCTTCCCCTGATGAGATTCGTGCGACGTCGGAATTATTCGGGCGCGGTCGAAAACATTCGGCAGTGGAACTTCCCACCGCCGAATGTTTACGACCGCGCCCGAATAAGTTCGGATACGTAACGACGATGCTCGAAAAACCCGATGTTTATGAATCTCAAAATGGCCACATTACGGGTATTCTACCTTAAGACTAGTTCTAGAGATTTCTGTTTGCTTCATTTCTACAAGGGTGCATTTCCCGCCTGAAGACTTGTCTCTAAAATCGTAGTTCAATGTATTTATTACTGAACAGAAATACAGTTTCTAGACTAGGATGTCATTTAAAAGGGATATGCCATGCTTAAAATAACCTTAAAAGACACCCATTCCGATTTTACCCTTGTAAAGTAGGCTAAGTATTGGTGAGAATATTGGTTATTTTAATTTATTCTACATAAAAAATACATTACAAATTGGGCCCCTAATATTCTGTCGTTTGGGAAAGCGTTAAAATTTAAAAGAAGGGTCATGTTCCTTTGATCCTGTGCATACACATGAAGCAGGTGTGCATCAACCAAAACAAAAAGCCATGTCATTTGTACAGAATGACGTTATATTGTTTGACCAGATTGAACTGAGACTCCTTGCATATTCCGTTAATTTTCGGGTCTTTCCGTATTTTCTACATCGGGACTATAATCTGTATAAGTGCTGTTATACACTTCGCAATTCTCACCGAATAATAGTGGCCTAGTGTGAAAGGCGACTCTTCTATAAACCATATGTCCATGGTTCGAATCCCAGTGGAGCTTTTGTTTAAATATTTTTACTTTCAATATTTATTTCTTTTTTTTTCGAATGCATGTATACATTTTGTAAACCTCAATCAGTTCACTTGAATCCATTCACTTTAACTAGTTATTCAAAAAAATGTCGAAACCGTTTAGATACAGGTAATATAAAAACGTGTTTGCTGATGTTGCAACTTTCTTAAACAACTGGGGGACCCAGAACCTTTTTCCTCGCTTAACCGTCAGTACAATTGGAGTAAGCAGGGTCAATGTCTTTTTGATTCCACAGAAGCTGCGAGAGACCAACACATCAGCAACGTTCAAGGGAAGATTATAAATGATAAATGAACGGAAAAGATATTTAGTGAACTATGATTATTGTGAAAATTAAAAAAAAGAGTATTTCAACAATCAATAATTAATTCATTAATTAAGTATTCCATTTCATAGGAAAAAAGAAAGAAAAAAAGCTTAACAAAAGTTTCATCAGTAAAATGCTGGGTTCGATCTTGAGTCTCTGTAAATGAAAGTCCAGCTTCTTTCCACTACGCTAGTTCTTTGTTCAATGAGATCATGCAGAAATAAAGTTAACATTTTTCACAGTGCAGGGTATAAACACGCGGAAACTACCGAATACGCCGATGAATGCCGGAATACGCTTACGGAAAACGATGAGTCTCAGGTAAATTTGGTCAAACAATACCATGCACGTGTCCTTTGTAAACTATCTGTATACGTTTGTTTACAATTTGTATAGTAAGATCTTTATCGGACAAATATATTTGATTTGATCTGTCAAATTAGCATAATTGTAACATATAACCGGATTATCTGTACCTTTCTTATGTCGTTACGACTGACAATAGGGAACGATTTTATCCGGGTGACCGTGACGTAATTTCGGACAAACAAATGTATTTCGTGGGTGTTGTTGTAAAATCTCGGAACTACGGCTTGATTTAAGCCGTAGTTACGAGATTTTATAACAACACCGACAGTTTATCAAAACATAACAGTAAACTGAGTCTATTTATAGCACAAAATTTATTGCCATTGATTGTCAGTATTTGCGGACAGAACTGTGACATATTGTTCCCGTATGACGTAACATTCAAGACACTAATTGTGTCATAGTTATAATTACAATTATCGGACAGTATTGAGGACAAAACAAAAATGTACATGGCACAAAAATTGTTGAGGCGTTTTCTACTTTTTCCTCGTTGTTTTCCCAAGCTTTTTTGTGTCAAAATGCGTGATTGATTGAAATAGTTAAAACATCTATGTACGAAGGAGAAGATTTGCGCCGTCTTAAAGTAGTTGGCTTGACACAAACCGAATAGTGCATAGAATGGCAGACAACGGAAAAGCTAGTTATCGTCATTTGCGTCTTTTTTTCTATGATTGCTATTGAAGTGTCATTTACCAGAAGCGTCAAGATCGGGTGTTGTATGGGAAGAGTGCAGCATCTTACAAATACATAATTATATCGATGCCTTTTTGCGACATTTCAACCAAAGTGTCTAAAGCAAAAATAAGAACGTGATTTGTATATAACACCTTGTTTTTGTCATTTACTGAACCCTTACTATATTTGTTGATAACCTTACATATTTGTCATATTTTAACATTGTACTTTGACACCTTAATCTGGAAGTTATTAAACTTCATTCAAATTTTTACATGCATAACCCTTTCCCAAACAAGACCTGGTTTTGACGTCCCTTTTAGAAAATGCTTGGGAAAACATTGAAACAAAAGAAGAAACTGCTGATAACCAGCAGTTTCTCCTTTTGTCTCGATATTTTCTGTGCCATAATTTACACAAATTCTATCTTTGATAACACCCATTTTGTTATTTGTGGGAGATTTTGCTGTGGATCACCCTAAAATTTTGTCGTTTGGGAAAGGGATACTACTGCATGAACGAGTTTTTGTCTTCATGTGAGGTCCTTGAATAACTGCAAGACTTAAGGTAGTATAACCCCTAATTAGATTCACGCGATGTCGGAATTATTCAGGTCCCGCCGTACATGCAAGTTTATCGGCGGTGGAACATTCCACCACCGAATGTTTACATCGTCCTCCGAATAGGTTCGGAAACGTAACGAATGTTTACGATGTCGCACGAAAACAATCAACGTTGCGTGGATCTAATTAGGATGGAATACCTTAATGCATTGCATCGATAGATCGGATGATCCATCCCCGCCTGCCATGACTGTTTGTCTCTGTAATAGATTTTAAACAGTAACTGTAAGTATTATTGCATCCATATTCATATATGTTGTCACATGTCACCTAATAAATGTAGCATGAAAGCATAGCCATTGCGAAATTGAAATAACTAATAGAACTCAGCACTTTATTTTCTATAACGAGCCCCGATAGCTCAATAGGTAACGTCGCGAGTTCGAACCCCGACTTGGCATGTGTCCATCCTGACATTTGTCTCTCACCAAAAGGTATGAATAATCTATGTAGGTGAGCAGCTGGGAGCTGGGCTTAGATATTGTGGTGGTACTGGTGAGAAAAATACCAGGAATCCATAGTTAGGTACTACATCCGCCGCAATATAACCATAGCAGTTGAAAACGGCATCAAACCCCAATAAATCGACTTTATTTTTGTATATATTCAAAATAGTGTACCTTTAAATATCCCAATTACTAAATTGATATCAAATTGCACCCTGTTACATATCTGATCTATTATTGTCAATTAATGTCAAAATCGTGTCAAAATTGGTAAATTAAATAGTCGAGGAATGTGCGTTACCCTTCTACAAAAAATGGTAATTTGGAATAGAATTTTGAAAATATATGAATATTACAAATGTACGTATTAAAGTGAGCCTACAAAAATGACAAACATACTAAACATAATATTATGCTTCAAATAGCATACTACATTAACATGAACAAAATCAAGCCTTTCCAAAATAAGACCGCATTTTGACGACCCAAATAGGAAAATAAATATACGTAAAATTGGAAAAACATTGAGACAATATTGTATGTTTTTGTACGCTGTGTCTTGTTTGGAAAAGGGTCAATTTGTGTAATTTTTATATCACTGTCTGAACCATTTCTTGCTATAATTCTGGATTTATCAAAATATAATAACAATATCAGCTCTACCTGCTACTTCAGATTAACCACAATAAACCTGATCAAATAATCATACTTACTTTCTTTGATAATCATGATAATAAAGAAAGCGTGACGCCGACATTTATGAGAACTAAATGGATGTAACATTCTCTTATCATGTAGGCCCTACTTAACCCTTTCCTAAACATGACCTAGTTTTGACGTCCCTGATAGAAAATCCTTTGAAGTCATTGAACCAAAAGAAGAAATTACTAATAATCAGCCATTAATCAGGCAATTCTCCTTTTGATTCAATCTTTTATATGCATATTACTCACAAAATTTAATATGTATCCCTATAACATATCATTTGTCATCTGCGGCTTTTTCAGATTGGATCATTCCATTATTTGCCGTTTGGGAATAAGTTAACTTCCCTCCAAATAATATATGCCTTTGCTATTTCTAATAGTTGAAGCTTATGAATACATATCAATACAAAAAGAAGAAAACGCATATATTCAGAGGTTTTTGAAACCAATAAACAATTCCGCCTTTGAGGAAAAATAAAAGTTCGACAACCGAGTACATCTTCCCTCTCTTAATTTAAACGTTACTCTCCCTTATCAAAACTTGTGTGCTAAAGAACGGTTGATTCGCCCCTTTGCAGAATAACAATTGGCTTCCGTCTTACTGACAAGCTAACAAACAGTTTTTGCGTAAATCATGTACCTATACTTCTGATTGAAAAGGAATATGCTTCGAGCCAACCCTCGGTGGGGATTGTGCTTTATGGGATGGGTAAACTTACGGCCAAATTAGCACCGCTTCAGGTAAGAAATTGTGTAATAAGTTCTGTCTTATTTGTGCGTCAGCGCCAATTTCGAAGTGGTTAGTTGCATGTACTCCGCCTGGATTCAAGTTGGTTTCAGGTTGTTTAAAACTGTAGTTACGAAGTTGCTGAACAAAAAAATAACTAAATAAGCTCATCGGCCTTGCATAAAGAACCTTCCTCTGTGGAATTTTAAGGTTTACAGACCCTGAAAAAATCTACACTTTCTAGCCATACAAAATGCATCAAATTTCACACACTTGTAAATACACTTCATATAAGTTGATTCACCGTGCCAGATATCAAGATTATGCTTCTAGAAGAAAATATTTTACAAATACTATTTTACTCTACATTCATATGCAAGGGAGGTAATTTTTAACATTTTTGTCAAATATTTCCATAAGTATGCATTAATTCAAAATTCTAAACCGTGCAAAATGCTTATGTTTGTATTTGGAATGGAAATGTAACACAGTTTAGGAATTATTTGCACTTTTCAAATTTCACCTCTGGCTCTTTGGTGCTTTTGAGGGGTTGGATACCTTAAACCATTCCCATAAATTGACGGATTTTGACGCCCCACAAGATGGCTCGGAAACATTCTGTGAAATAAAGAAATTGCTTATCACAAGCAACTTCTCCACTTCTCACATTGTTTTCTACCGGGACAGGCCAAAATAATGTGCAATTTCAAGCACTTGAAATTGTTGTGTGCAGCCCCAAAATGTAAAAATTCCAAGCACTTGACACCTTTGAATTTAGACCAGTCTAGAATTGTGTCTTCTGGTAATGGGTTAACCCTTTCCCAAACAAGACCTGGTTTTGACGTCCCTAGTAGAAAAAGTTTGGGAAATAACAGCAGTTTCTCCTTTTGTCTCAATATTTTCCATGACATATTTTACACAAATTCTTTCTTTTATAACTTCCATTTTGTCATTTTTAGCAGTTTTTAAAGCAGATTACCGCAAAATCTTGCCGCCTGGTAATGGGTTAAGCATACAGAAGCCTCAGTAGACTTCCAATGATGTATACTATTACCAAATTGTATGCAACGGGCTTTTAACTAAATGGATGCTTTTATGTCATTGATTACTACTTATACTAGACTTCCAGTCGTCAATATATTATGTCTTCGTCAATATATTTGTGAACCGTCACGGTTAAATGGGCCATATTGGAAGAGTGAAATGTCTCGACATATCGTCGGTGGGAAGTCAAAACCTCGTAACTCCAGCTTATTCAAGCTGTAGTTACGAGGTTTTGACTCCCCACCAGCGATATGTCAGTCTACACAGTCTGACAGACTGACTAAGTTCGGAAGTTTTTGCTCTGAGATAATTATCTGAATCGGTAATGTTTCTCCCGTCATTCTACGTATATGTTAATCTTATAAATGTGATTTCTGTTTGACCTCTACCGAGGCTTATGCATGTCTCATGTATTGGTTCTGTGGGCTTTAAAGACCGCACCTTTTAGCCTGACCGGTCTTGGATATTTTGGGATATTGTGGCAAATGTTTACAAATGTGTTGCTTTGGAATCAACTGAGCTTCAAACGCAAGATTCTTTGGTAGTAAGAGAACCACATGCATCCTTTTATCATTAGTAGCGACATGCATATTTCAAGTTTGAATACAATATCTACATTACAGTTTGGCATGTTTCGTAAGACTGCAACCATTCTGTGTCGAGTCGTGCGCGTTTTACATACAAAATCTACATTACATTTCAATGACATTAGACTTTCTAATAAGCATGGTATGGTTGGGAGGTTTGATTTCGCATAATCTGTCGTCCTAAATGCATGTTGTCACGCGATGCTATGACAGCGTTATTACGTTGCAAATCTAAAATGTAATGTTCTTACCAAGGAAGGTTACCGAATAATGTGAGAAATAAATACAGGCCCGTAGGAAGCAATTTCATATGGGGGGGGGGGGGGGGCTAAAGCCCTTGTCCTGAATATGGGGGGGGGGGGGGGGCTACTTTGGATTTTCCAAAAATTTTCAGTGTAAAATTAAGAAAATTTGGCATTTTTGGCCAACATTAGGGGGAAGGGGCTTAGCCCCCCTAGCCCCCCCCCCTGTTCCTACGGGCCTGAAATACATGTACAGAAATTCGGCCAAGGACCCCTTGACAATCTTTGAACCTTAAGGCTACTCTTCCTTTCAAAACCAACATTTTCTGTTGTTGTTTTCTTTTCTGTCGGTTCGAGTATTGTATTATGGGTGAAGTTAAAAAAAAATGAAGTCAAAGTGTGACATTGAGGTAAAAAATCAAACAGCCTTGTAGCTGTTTAGTTTTGGTATAAATCATTACTAAAGATGTTGACGTTTCAGAAATTAATAGCGAACACTCTCTGAAAGTATCCATGTTTCTGCAATTCATATGGTTTTGTCATTAATGGCACTTTTTTTCAAAACACAGTACTTCTTTAGCAGAGCACCATAAAGTTGTTACATACACGTTTGATATAAAACATTTGTCAAGTTCAATTGAATATATCTTGGTTCATAATTCTTAAACGTTAATTTCAGCAAATTCCTTGAAAAAATATTTTTTCACCATTTTTTCATACATTTTACATGAAATTCGTTGTTTCTACCCATACCTCGAATACGCCTCAGTAATTTGGAAACCAAAATACAAAAAAGACACAATTACCATTGAAAATGTTCAAAGAAGGGCCACAAGATTGGTGAAATCAATAAAAACACTCTCTTACAGTGAAAGACTTAAAAAACTGGGACTCCCAACTTTAGAGTATAGAAGGGATAGGTCCGATCTTATCCAAGTTTTCAAGCTACTGAACGGTATTGACAAAACTTCTAAACCTATCTTGCAACTAAGAGACGCAACAGGAACCAGGGGAAACAATCTGAAACTTTATAAGAAAAATTTTAGACTAGATGTAAGAAAATTCTGTTTCAGCAATAGAGTTGTAAACCTCTGGAACAACCTGTCGAACGATATAGTGATGGCACCAAATTTGAACATTTTCAAATCAAGGCTTAACAAGTTATGGTCACCAAGAAACAAGTTTGCTGCTGACTGCTATCGTTCTTAATTCAGTAACAGTTTATCTAGGTTAGTGTCCAACGTGTAAATAGTTTTAAAAACTAGTTCAGACAGTGTTCTAGGTTGTAAGTCTGTATAGACACAGATTCATTAATCATAATTTGATTAATTATAATACAATCTAGGAGAGTAAAGTTGTAAAACTTTTTTTCATTTGCAAAATGTCAGTGTATATAGCTGATCTTTAAAAAAAATGATTTTTTTCATTAATAAGAAAGTTTTTCAATGTAATATGATTAACTACATGTGTTATAAGACATTTTGAGATATATCAGAGTGCAAATACCAAATATAATACGTGTAATAACGAAAAAAAAAAAAAAAAAGTGTTGAAAAAACGCGAAATACTAAAGAAGAATTCCGGAAGTGGAAACATACAACGAGGGAAAACAATCAGAAAGGGCCAATAGAAGCTAAGATTAGCTTATGCACCTGGTGCAATAGGCCTCTACCAACTATATGAACTATATAAAAGTTATCCCACTCATTTGATTTTTCCATATATATTACAATCAATATATATTTATTTAACTTCAATACACTCCAAAACAGCTCTGAACATTTTGCAGCGATACAATGATTAAATCTGGTAAAACATGACCTTCAAAAAAGCTGCCATTTTTTCCTTACTGCGTTGCACTTGGGACAAAAATATGTCAATAATGCTTCTTGTAGCAAAACAGAACACTTTTCACTTAATATTTTAGTTCTTATGTGCCATATGTATGTCAAATAACTAATAAATGTAAGAATTTTTTACTTTGAGCATGAAAAATATTTAAACCGGCACACTTTATTCCCTTAGAATTGAATGCTATAGTTTAAATGTATGCTTAACACGCTGGTTGTTTTCCATTGGTTTGAAAATGATAGTAAATCAAAGAAATAAGTCATAATATGAGGTTATTTAACATGTCTTTGTACAATACTGAATTCTATTGGATGAATACTTTGCAGAACGAGGCTATATTTGGACGAGCCGATAGGCGAGTCTAAATATAGACTTGTTCTGCAAAGTATGAATCCAATAGAATTCGGTATTGTACAAAGACATGTTAAATGACTTCTTTATTTCACATCATTTTTTTTCACACAAAACATGACAAAGATTAATTTTGTATAAAATTAAGATCTAGATCTAATTACTTTTAAATAGAATTCCAACGTGAAAAAAGGAAGAAAACAACATAGGCTTGTGTCATGAAAAAATGTAGGCCTCATGTACATTTCTAACGCTGTGAAGTATACATGGCATCTGACATTAAATCTATATTTATCGATTTATGTTTGTCTCAAAAGATTGAATAGACCGTCATAAATTATGGTAGTGTGAAATGTACATGAAATTTGTCATATAAACTATCTATCATGTCATGCGTAAATCAACAATGTAAACATTGACAGAAAAGGAGAAATTGCTGATAAACGGCAAATCTCCTTTTCTCTTAGAACTTTTTTTGTCAAGCCTTTTAATGGACATCAAATCCAGGTCTTGTTTGGGAAAGGGTTAAGTGTGATTTTTATCATTGCTGCAAATTAAATGCGCTACAATTCAGAAATGTTTTGAAATGAAAATAATCTCTTTCGTGATGTTTAAAATCATTTTCTCCTTTTGCCTTAATGTATTGCCAATGTGTTTTTTCAATCACAGAATCAAAGCTATGTCTTGTTTAGGACAGTGAATTCAAAACATCATGTTGAAACAAACATTCAACTCTAATGCACAATTTTGCTTTTGCAAACGAGAACTCTACTAAAGGGAGATTACTCTTCGATGCAAATATGGATATTTTGTACTGCAGCCTCGATTTGGGAAAAAATCCATATTTGTACGGTTCAATCGATATTTGTAGGGTTCAAATAAGTGCAATGCATATTTGGACGGTTCAACCGGTGCATCGTACAATATCGATCTAGCCGCTTTGGAATATCGAGAATCCCGTGCGTCCACGCAATTATCTCGTGCGTGCAATACGGCTCTAGGTGTTGTATACTCACGTGGTACGAATGGGGTGATTTGATTGGTTTACTACTTTCGGGTGTGAAATAATATTGTATATTTGATATTTTCCTTGAACCTCAGACAATCCTAAGACTGGTCACCAACATATCTTTGGTAATAAAATGTTGCACTTGGGACAAAAATCAGATTCTTCGAATTTAAGGTTTCCTGGTTAAAAAAGATCATATTTTTGTTTTATATAAACATGATAATGATTGAGGGTAACACCGTGAGAAATGTAAGGTGTGGAATAATGCCAGTTTAGGTTGACTTTGGTACCATGCAAAGTATTCTTTAAAAACGTTTCTTTGAAGTTTGTGTATTGTAGATATTTTGAAATATCTTGAAATTGAGTTGAAATCGATTTAAAAGCTTTATTTGTCTAGTTTGTTGATAAAAAGTTCTGTAATATTACAGACTTGTAAAAAGGGTGCTCTCTGCACATCAGTCAACGTTTTAACCGATGCCAATCTCGCCTAATCTGGAGATCAGTAAGAGATTTCATTGTCGAGTCATAAGCTGTCAATGGAATAACAATTTAAAGTCTGTTACAGTTTCCTTCTGGGTTTATAAAGCTCATGTGACACCGTTAACTAATAAAAGTAAATTGTTTGAATTGATGAACAAGAAAATTTGATTTCATCCGATGATTATAAATGTTTGGATGTGTGTCACTCAGAGTATGTGATTACCATTGGCGTAGACTTTCATTGGATAACGCCAAGTAATAAACATGACACAGTAATTGACGTCATAATATAGTGAAATAGGACAAATTTGATGACCTGACGACAAAGTTTGAATCAATTGATAAGATTGATAAATTCTGTACTGTAAGTAGTAAAAAGCATAAATATCAATTATGTCCCAAGTGCAACGGTCTAACTGTAGTTTTATTGATCTTCTAAAAAGTAACAACTGTGTTCCTTTGAGATTATCTCTTAGCATCAGAAATACCAAACATAATTTACACCATTTAAAACAAATTCTGCACCATAAATAGACACTTGTTTCATTCTAAGCAGGCACATACCTAAAATGAACCAAATATTTTCTTCATTGGTTCATTTTGTTATTTTATGTCCACTTATTTTCCTTTAAAGGGAAGTTTCACAGTTAGTTTCTTCATTTTCCTTGCATGTCACCTTTCTTTGGAGAAATAAAGATACCTGTATGGATTTTCTTATTTTAGATTTTTTGTCCCAAGTGCAACGTTTCAAGGTTCTTTGTAAAACAGTTACTCAAACATGTCAACGGACAGTAAAGCTTAAGTTATTGTTGCGACTGACAGCTACATTGAATAAGCGATAAATAAAAGCAAAAAAGTTTGTTTAGCAAGATTTGAGTCCTGAAAAAAATCTCCACTGAATACATTTTTCGCCAAAATAAGTCATTCATTTCCAAACAATTTCTCCGTACGGCATACCAAAGTTTTTCCAATGCTGTTACTTGATAGATGTATAGTTTAACAATAAGAGAAACTCAAAGTATGGCAAGTTCAGTTTGTTTTTAAAGTTTCACAATGATCTAAGTTTACTTAGAAAAACGCGTTACACTTGGGACATCACTTTCGGCAACATTTAGGAAGACAGTATGCAAAGAATTGCAAATAATTGCCCGTGAATTATATTTTCTGACTTGCTGATCTAAAAATGAGGAAAAACAACATGTTATGCAAGTAATGCTTCTTTTATGGATCTAAAACTTCAAAGCGTTGCACTTGGGACAAATTCAGGTAGCAGTTTAAAGATGTTATTTTATAACATATCTTGCTCAAGATTAGCTTATTTGCAATTGAAAATTAATCTTAAGACATACTACTATGCCTCGGATACCTTTCAAAGTGTATATTGATGATAGATTATGAAATGTACTTGATCAAATTCTAAATTTGTAATTCGGAAGGATACATTTTTTAGAGGGGGTATCATCATTAATGCTTAAATTTGAACTAGCAAACATGGTGCCACATAACTGAATTACCCTAGAACCTTGAGTTTAATTGATGACTTTCCAATTGCAGGATCTTTTAGGTACATGAAGCATCACACACATTTGGAATTGATGAATGTATCAAAATGTCACGCTTTTTACGTTGCACTTGGGACATTTTTGGGCATATTTTTCGCCGTAACTTTTTTTGGGTGGTCCGATTTTCATGAAATTTTCCATGGTGTTTAACACCATCAAGATCCATAGTTTTAATCCAAAAAGAACATTATTCTAAACAACATATTCATTATTGTATTATAATTATTTAATAAAAATAAAATAAATATAATATTGTTTATATCGTTGAATTTATTTAGCGGCTACAGCAAATCTATTGAAAGCCACGCGATTCGAAGATAAGCGAGTATCCAATCACGTACAAAGTGGGAGGAGCTTAGTAGAATACATACACCTGGAATCAGCATGTGCTATCATAATTCGCTAGAAAGTCTGTTGGGTGATTAAAGGGGGACGGTAACAGATGGTCTAATTGCAAAAAATGAATTTTTTTGAAAAAATATGCAAAACTTTTGTGTTGACCACCTCGGGATGGTTAATAATATGCGATTCAGACAGAGAATGAGCCGAAATTACAAGACAGATAGCTGAATTTAGGGAGAATCCAAGCCTAAATTCAACCCCATCACTGATGGGGTTAGAATTATTTTCAAATTGTTGCACATGCGCATACAGCGCGGACCATGATTCAAACGAGATTCATACTTAAATTTCAATATGACGTCATCATGTATGTTGTGACGTCATTTAAGAAAGTCGCATGTCCTACTGTTTTGACCTACTTTCGACATCGCTTCATAAATTTGGTATCAAATTGCGAAAAAAATGAGTCGTTGCTTCAATAGTTTCTCGTAATCATTTAATCAGGTCATATAAAGCTTAAAAAGTGTACATTTCGTTTGTATTTGACAATTTTTGGGTACAAATCTGGGAAATAGTAGCTTTAAGCTAATACATGTAAACTCAATTATAATATATTGCAATGTACGTGATAAATGATACGCTGTGATACCTCTTTAACTACAATTAGGAATTTCATTACATAAACTGTGAGTGCTAAACATCTAATTACATATTTGAACGGTTGGATTAATACAGTGCAAGATGAGTGGCGTTAAGAGAAAAAACCGAAGTCGGACTTCTGCTAAGGACTCACAAAAAGAATCTGTGACAAGTTCGAGGAAAGAACCATACCCAGTCTTAGACATTGACGATCCAAGGAAATGGACAATAAGTACCATTCGTCAGAAACTATGGACAGATTTGGGTATAGAAGCGCCCACGAAAAATGTCACAAAATCGTTTTTATTGGAATTATATGAAGACAACAAAAACTCGACGTTGTCATCACGATTGGAACCCGGTTCGGGCAACGTAACAACTACAAACCACGATGACACTTCAGTGAACCCCGCTGTCGTTTCAGAACCGTGAAGGGCTTTTGAAACGACAATGTTATCAACATAAACCAGTGTCAACCAATGCTTTCAACTGCTCCAAAACACCGTATCCCAACTGATGTCTCAGAGATCAGAGGCGGCTAGTGTTCCTCAATCCTTTAACTTAGGTACATGGTATAGCAATGATCAAAACCGACCAAGTGAATCCACAAGCAGTGCTAGTGACACAAACCAGGGAATAAGATCGGACTCCATTTCCACCGTTGATCATGTATCGTGTCGCCCACCTTGCAAAAGCAAATCATCGAAGGTAGGGACATTAATTTGGCATCTTTACTTATTACAAAATTCGACTGTCCTCAGTCTCACACATTAGTTGCCGACAATATTGAACTGAGTGTTCTTGGCCGACCCGATCCGCGCCTTAACCGACAACTGTCTATCCAAGAATTTATTCGCGCCTTCGGAAAATATAAACGGGTGATGTGCGCAGCGTTCCCTGCACGACAAAATGAACTTGACATGTATCAGGAAGACATAATCGAAATCCACAATTATTTTGGGTCTAAGTTTTATGATTACCACAAAATGTTTAGCGCTAAAGCGGCAGCGTTGTTGAGAGAAAAACGGGTCAAGGTAGATTGGGGCCAATGTGATAGGGATCTCCTTGCTTTAGTCAGTGCCGGAGCCGAAGTTCGCTCTTGCCAAAATTGCCACATGATTGACCACGCCACGCAATTTTGTCCTTTACAATCTACTAGAAAAGCTTTCTCCGATGCTAAATCTCAGGTCTCCCCCGATGTAGATAGACATGGCCGGACCCGCATTATCTATAATGGCAAAGAAATTTGTAACAACTACAACTCAGAAAATGGTTGTTACAAACAAAATTGTATGCATAGACATATTTGTTCAAAATGTCACGGGTCTCATATTGCTCAATTCTGTAAATCTGGGAAAGGCAATCACGTGCCGGTGCCTGTTACACATATACCGACAAAGAACACGAAAGACGAAAAAAAGACAGATAAATGACTAACCACAGAAAATTCGCACATCTGGAAAGCAACGACGCCAGTTAATATTGGGATCTTAAGACAAGAGTTATCGTCTCATCCGGATAAGAATTTTGTAAATTATTTATGTTCTGGGCTAAAAGATGGTTTCGATACGGGGGTAATCAGTCGTCACATAACCATTTTAGAGTGCAAAAATAATTTTTCTGCTCGGAAAAGACCGTACAGCGTAGACCATCTTTTACAGGAAGAATGTACGAAAGGTTTCATGTACGGCCCTTTTACAACTTTACCTTTCAGCAATTACAGAGTAAGCCCGTTAGGTATCGCCATCGGCAAATATTCCGGAAAGGAAAGGTTAATACTTGACCTATCCGCACCCCACAACGATGAAAATATTAGTGTGAATGACCTCATCGACAAAGATTCTTGTTCTATGTCATATGTAAGAATTGATGATGCTATCAACACGATATTGCACGTGGGACGAGGAGCTTGGTTGTGTAAGTTCGATATTGCCGATGCCTTCAACTCTGTCCGATAAAACCGTGTCAATGGCCTTTGTTTTGTGCGAAGTGGCGGGATCTGTATTATTTCTGGATAAGACTATGTTTTGGCTGTCGGTCAAGTCCTGTAATTTTTGATACACTTTCAAAAGCAATATGCCACATTGCTATGCATAATTATAATGTACAGCACATTCTGCACCTGCTCGATGACTTCCTTACCATTGACTATCCAACAAACGAAGGGGAACGAAATATGGCTATTATGAAAATGATTTTCAAAAAATTGAATGTGCCCTTATCTGAGAATAAAACAACGGGCCCCACCACTTGTCTTGAATTTTTGGGAATTATACTCGACTCGGCACGCATGGAAGCTCGTCTTCCTATGGATAAAGTGAAAAGGATAAGTCAATTTATACAATCGTTTCTGTTGAAACGATTTTGTACAAAACGAGAACTCTTACAGTTGTTAGGTCACCTGAATTTCGCCACGCGCGTTATCCTTCCCGGTCGCTCGTTTGTCTCCTTCCTGATACATTTGTCAACTACCGTGAAAGACTTGCACGACACCGTTTATATAAGTACGGAGTGTAGGACTGAATTACACTTTTGGCAAACATTTCTTAACCAGTGGAATGGTGTGGCTTTATTTCACTATAAAGATTTCATATTAAGTGACAATTTCGAACTTTTCACCGACGCATCGGCGTCTCTAGGTTACGGAGGATACTCTCAGGGAAAGTGGTTTTTCTCCACTTGGTCTAGCGAACTACCTTCGATGGACGACAAAAGTTTGTCTATTGCATATAAAGAGTATATCCAATTGTAGTAGCTGCTATCCTCTGGGGGAAAGAGTGGTCTAAACGACAAATTGTGTTTAGGTGTGACAATGAAGCTACGGTCGCGATCATAAATAAAGGTCGGTCAAAATGCCTTTATATTATGCAGTTAATGAGGAAACTCACTTGGCTAGCTTGTGTACACAACTTTAACTTCAAAAGCAAACATGTGCCTGGCAAATTAAATGATATTAGCGACTCTTTGTCTCGTTTGCAGATTGCTCGCTCCAGGAAGCTAGCACCGAACGCCGAAAGGTACCCACACAAATGCCCCGAACACAAGGAAGTAATTTGGAATTAGACAATACAGTAAGTGATTTGTGGAAACATGCTTTGTCCGCAGGAACTAGGACACTCTATGATACGGGCTACGAACATTTCCAACGATATATGCTGCTGAACGGATATAAATGGACACCCGATACGATGCCCCCTATCTCGGAAGATATTCTAGTGTATTTCGTAGCTCACTGTTTCAAAAATTTAAACCTTAGCTACACGACAATTAAACTCTATTTAGCTGGTATTCGATTTTCATATCTACGAGCCAATGTGTTTTCGCCTTTAGATAATTTACACACTAACCCACAACCTAGGCTCGCGTTGATACTTAAAGCAGTGAAAAGGGTTCAGTGTAACAAACCTCGCCCCAGGTTACCAATTACAAAGGATGTTCTTTATGATATCACAAGTGCCCTGAGAAAAGGTGTGTTTTTCTCAGCCTCAGATTTGGTAATGGAATGTGTATGTGTAATTGCCTTCTTTGGATTTTTACGGTGTGGGGAATTTACCGTACGCTCGAAAGAACATTTTGACCCGAGTCGCCACTTATGCTGTGAGGATGTTATTTTTTATGAAAAACATTTAAGTCTACATCTGAAGGAATCAAAGACAGACCCTTTCAGAAAAGGCTTGCATATTCAGTTGCGTTGCACAAATTCGTTTTTGTGCCCCTTTACTATCATGCAAAAGTACATTGCAAAACGAAAGGAATCAGGCACGTTTAGGACAAGGAACCCACTCTTTATTTCTTGCGATGGTCGACCACTTGACAGACAAACTTTCATTGGAAACTTGAAGCACATTTTAAGTGTTTGTGGGTATAATTCAAACAACTATAATGGTCACTCTTTCCGCATTGGCGCAGCGACAACTGCAGGCCAAAAGGGGATCGAGGATCATATGATAAAGACTTTAGGTCGGTGGAGTTCTGAAAGTTATTGTCGTTACATTCGAACTTCCAATGGTAGCATTCGTGAGGCTCAAATGGTACTTAGCGCATGAATCGGTTAGAAAATGCTGTCAGTGAACATTTCTGTTTTATTTCTTCAATGTTTTCAAAAACCATTCAAAAAACAAACAAGCAACAACAACAAATAATAAAATCCCCTATAATATCAGCAATCTGATTCCTGGCGTTTTGCAACGTACATGTAATAACTTTCGACCCCATTTATTCATGTCCTGTAACACTGTTATTTGCTTGCTAACGTTCCTGCCGTATGCTTATTGACATCGTCCAGAGTGACGTTTATAAACAATTAATAGCTCACACGCCGTGCTTAAAATCTGGCACTATGATGGATTTGACAAGGCCAATTACAGCGCCTAATTAAAATGTGATAAATGAGACATTCGACCGGACCATGTTAAACCTTATCATCCTATGTTCCGCGTTAATGTTTTATTTATCGGTCACGTCAGGACAACGACTTCATGACCAGTCTGCATTTGTTTTGATAATAAACATGTACATCTTTCGAACCCACTTTCCCTTTCCATCTTCCTCTTTAATTTCATACCTTGGGCGTCAACACATCAATGCTTAATTTCATCGCTGTGTTTCTTTTGGCACCTTCCGAATATTTTCATACACTTGTTTATGCCTATCAGTATTCAAATATTTCGAACTTTCAACGTACGAAATTAATAAAACAACCATAATAACTAACCCCTTTTCTATCAATACTTCTTAGTTCTCAGAGAACAGCTCTGTTCTCGACGCGCGCTTCTCGGACATTCGTCCAACCCTCAGAGCATACGCTCAACTCTATTTCGGGCACCCGCCTAGCTATTTTCGTGACATTCGTCCATCCTTTAAAAGAGCCCATGCTCTCCTACATCTACATTTCGGACATGCGTCCAGCTTTAAGAGCCAACGCTCTTCTGCTTTAACTCTCTTTGGGTTAGTTATTGTGTGCTTTCTTTTAAACAATGATAAAGGTTGACTCCCAAGGCCAAACAATTATATTTGTGTAAGAATAGTTTAAGTAGATTTGTATTCCTGTAGATTATAACTTCTTGTAATCATTAAAGATAAGTATAAAAATGTATACATGTTTTTATTTACAACCGAATTGTATTTTAGATGAACAGCAATTTACAAAGATGTATTCTTGTCTAGATCTGTCACTTCATACGACCAGTCTAAAAATATGCTACTTATTTTAAGCAGCCGAATGTCATATTGCACCACCTGTCTATCTAATTAGCCAAATATAGAAAAAGGCCTCTCGACTGATGGATCTGGTATTCCAAGGTCGAATGAAAAAGTATGCATCGTCACAATTCTACGAATGGAGGTATGCTGGTGACGAATAAACGAAAACGAGAAGTATAATAGCATTTTTCTAGGAAAACAAGTCATCTGCTCAAATTATGTGACTGCTCGTTTAATGATATAAATCAGGCTATTATTTTAATAAAAACTTCATTTTTTTGAACTTCACCCTTATTGTTGGTGCAGTTAAGAAAAAAGAATTAACCTACAAAAAAGAAACCAGACTCTGGGGAGCAGCAGCTACTTTAAGTTATTGACATTAATGGATATTAATCACCTTACGTGGCACCAAGCATTATGACCCATATAAAGTATAGCATTATTTACGCCTTAAATGTCAATGGATCAATAAGTATTCCGCGCGTGAATTGATACATTCAACGTAGACGAAAACACATTGTAAATCATAAAAAATGTAAAAAAGTCTGTCTTTTTCTTAATAAAAAAAAATAAAAAAAAAAACCTCATAAACTACATCCCAATGCAATCTGTGGTTACCAGGTTTTCTATGGGAATGCCGCATAATATGTTTACTATGGATACATCTCCTATGAGTAATATCTAACTGCCTTTTTGTGCCATATACATGGCTACAGGCTATCGAGATGATAAAATGACCGCTATGTTCATCTGAGTTTATTTTCCCACAATGTTTTCTATGTAAAACGACAAATAAAAAATCAAAATTTCATTCGCTTGAAATTGTCGGCTGCATCATCTTTGAATTTGGGTCAGTATAAAATTTTGCCGTTTTGGTAATGGGTTATCATAGTGAAATTATACCACGTTACGGAAACTACAGAGACAGAGCCAATGGTTCTGTCGTTCAAATCCTCTGGGGCGCTCCCGGCCATGTGTGGCTCTGTCTCTGGGAGCAGGATTTGTTGACAAAAACAGGTGAATTTGCAACTTTGGTGCTCAATTATTTTCTTTTGGTGCTTAAAAGCGAAAAAACGGGAATGTCATGCTCCCCTAAGACCATTTATCTGTCGGTACTACTTGTGTGGGCTCCAAAGTCGGCATGGTTTTCACAGGATCATTGTCGTCGTGAGTCGACCCTATGTGATTTTTTCTTGTTTACATCATGTATTTATGTACATTCCAACGGTAAACAGCCAATTGCCGCAGCCAAAACATGTTATATACTAATCGAGAAATACTATCGATTAGACATCCCTTTCCCATGTCATAAAACATAAGAAATGACTGGCAAAAAGAAGATTTGAGCAATTTCTATCAGTGGCTCTGTCTCTGGCGGCTGGCTCTGTCTCTGTGTGATAGATTGAAATCTTAATCCATCAGAAAATTCGTGTCGCAGTAATGAACCTAATTTACTCACACTGAATAGATCATATTGCGTATGGCAAATGGTTCTGTCACTGAGTAAACGCTTTCCAAAACTTCGAAATTTCAGTGCTGTTCAATTTCAAACCTACTAAAGGCGACAAACTGGGTGTTGACAAAGAAACAATTAGTGTGCGTTTTGTCACGTAAAAAGCTGCAGCAAACGGAGAAAATATTGGTTATCAGGTCTTTTTATTCTGCATCAATGTAATCCGATATCTTTCCATTTATTTGTTCCCAAACAAGACCTTGTTCTCATGCATTGTGAGAAAAGAATATGGCAGAAAACCAGCATTTTCATCTTTGTTTTCTCGCAGATTTCAATAATAAATATTGCATATTGATACTTCGGAACCATTGACAGATCTGTTCATTTCTCTCTCATTAGGGGCGGACGCCGTTTAGATCCGTGCATGTCTGGACATCATTTCGAATAGGAGCAGTCGGAAACAAGAAATCTATCAGTAAAGGTGATAAAATATGTCCACCACTACATTTGTCCAGACAAGCGTTTTGTCCAAAACAAAGGCAATAACTCACAAAATAAGCAAGGTAGGGTTATGCCCCTTGTACACAGAACTTCTCGTCTGTGAGATCTATCCACCCACGAACTTTCATGATCAAAGCTACTATACTTTTAGAGATAGCGGTATGCTCTGAATAAGTATTTTGTACATACACGGACGGACAAATGGACAGACAGACTGATACCAGTATACCCCTTAAAAAGTCGAGAAACGTCACAACCAGTGACCCGTATTATCAACGTTCGAACGGTTATTTTTTGCGTAATTACTTATAACAATAAACCTGATTGGCCCAATCTAATTTCTCATGCAATCAGATTTCTTCTCACATACTTTACACAAAATCGTGGTTGTAAGATCGTTGATAATACGGGCCCCAGGTCTTGATTGGAATATGATTAAAAGACAAACGAGTTATAAACGTGACTACAAAGTAACGGACAACTTACCGTCTTATGGTGCTGTTACATCACAGCGTATAGAGCCATCGTATGGATGACGTGTGAATAAATTGGACATATTATACTGAAATACGCTTGGGGTACGAATGAATACCGGGTATATTTCAGGCGCGCTTTGGTACGTTGAAGTACGCTGATGTACGCTAACGACCAGAAGATTTTATGAACATGCACATGAACTTTTCAGCACAATCTCGAAAATGATTATCCTATTCAGTCTACAAACAAGAACTGGTTATAGCACCAGAAATATTTAATTTGTGATAGAAACAACGATGTCGCTTAGGAGGTTCCAGAATTGTTTGTTTGTTTGTACATGTATAAGAGTCTCATGCATTTTACCTTCGAAATCATTCACATGCTTCATTTCACATGTTTAATTGAACATAAAGTTTGATATATCTTGCTTGACATGTATACCATGGACAATAAGATGTAACCTTTTAATCAACATTGAACAAGAAAACGAGAGATTCAACTACTTCAGAAACTAGAACACTATGGAATTAGAGGCAAAACAAATACATGTATAGAAGTTTTCCTGGTCAATATTCACAAATAACAAAGATTATAAGTTAAAGATAACGTTTAAGATTTATAGAAAAAGATCACTATTAGGAATGTCCATTAAAATATATGTTTACTAATAAGCTAATAAGTTATGTTATTCACTTCAGGGCATACATAGTTCCGAAGTATCAAATATGAAATATTTATCATTGAAATCTGTGACAAAAATATGAAAATAATGATTATCAGCAATTTTCTATTCTCGCAAAGTATCGAAACAATATCTTGTTTGGGTAAGATTAAATGGAAAGAAAGATATCGGATTACACTGATGCAATATAAAAAAGGCCTGATAATCAGTATTTTCTTCCTTTGCTGCAGCTTTTTATGTGACAAATCGTACAAATCAGTCTGTCGCCTGTGGTAGCTTTGAAATTGAACAACACTGAAATTTCGATGTTTGAGAAAGCATTTACTTAGTGACTGAATCATTCGCCATACGCACTATGATCTATTCAGTGTGTGAGTCAATTAGGTACATTACTTCGACACGAATTTTGTGATGGATTAAAATGTTTAACCTAGCACGCAGAGCCAGAGCCAGCCGCCAGAGACAGAGCCAGCCGCCAGAGACAGAGCCACTGGTAGAAATTGCTCAAATATTATTTTTGCCAATCATTTCTAAGGTTTTGTGACATGGGATAGGGATGTCTAATCGAGCGTATTCCTCGGTTAGTATATAACATGTTTTGGCTGCGGCAATTGGCTGTTTACCGTTGGAATGTACATAAATACATTATGTAAACAAGAAAAAATCACATAGGGTCGACTCACGACGACAATGATCCTGTGAAAAAAACATGCCGACTTTGGAGCCCACACAAGTAGCACCGACAGATAAATGGTCTTAGGGGAGCATAGCATTCCCGTTTTTTCGCATTTAAGCACCAAAAGAAAATAATTGAGCACCAAAGTTGAACATTCACCTGTTTTGTCAAAAAATCCTGCTCCCAGAGACAGAGCCACACATGGCCGGAAGCGCCCCAGAGGATTTGAACGGCAGAGCCATTGGTTCTGTCTCTGTAGTTTCCTAACCGTGTATACTGTGAAATAGACATACCCATTGCTTTCAGCCTACTTCCTAAGATAAATCGGCACAAAACAACTAGAATGAGCAATAAGAAAATAACAATACATAATATTATATTGGTACTTTTTGCCTGTATAATTTAAGTGCACACCGAGCTACTTTGACACATTAAAAGCAGAACATAATTTGCACGTCAATGGCTTAATCAAAAACCTCGAAACTACAGTTTTAAATAAGGGGGTTATACGATGCTCTTAAAGAATGGCGACGCTTTTTTCTTAGAAATTCGCATTTTGCTGTTGAGTTCATATGCAAATCGAGGGATCTGAAAATGAACCAGGAAACATAATTATGCATGAACAATCTCATCTCTATTTGAAGTTTTCTTTGATGTAAAAGAAGACGAGAAAAAGACTTGCTCACCAATGGTACTTTATTACTTTGATATAAAACATGTTGTCACGCAAACATAACACGCAAGGTGTAAAACATACATGTAAACAGCGTGAATGGAACATTCGTGGTACTTTAAAAAGTTACAACAAGAACATTGCAAATCACTTTATTAAGTTTAACTTTGAGACACGACATTCAAATGAGCCAGGATCTGGAAAAAACATCCCTTATAGCCTTTTAAAAAATGAGTTTGAAGATCAGCCTGTTGTCAAATGCATTCCAATATGCATCCATGCTGCTCTCTTTAAGTCAGGAAAAAGCTATTGGAGAACAACGTGGATCCTGGTCAGACTGTGCGTATGCACAGGCTGATCTGGATCTATGTTGGGCTCAAAAGCCTGAAGGGACGTTTTTTCCAGATCCTGGCTCAAATGTTGTCCTTGTAATTTTATGATAATGAAAGTTTAGCGTCTGAGACGTTGAAGATACCATTATAGATCTAATGTTAGATTTATGTCTCATACCCCTATTAGTGCAGGCAATACTGGGTTGCATTACGTATCTCTTTATAGTTCATTATTAACCTGTTATGGTATTATACCCAATAGGTAAAATGTTTATGTAAGTGTTATCATAAAATGTAAAATGATCTCATTGAATTCCAGGAGTGAAGATTTCCCAGGAGCTTTCCTTCTGGCAAACGAAACAACCATTAGTCTATAAACTTACTAAAGTGTTATTTTGTTGTTTATTTTGATATTGTTATTTGATGCCCTTGATAAGAATCATTTACTTGTTACGATGCTCCTGTGTAAACGGAGTTACATCTATGTATGTATGTTCCTATGGAACAAGAATTCTAATAATACATTTTACTTTCTCCCGAAACAGTCACTCCTGTACATTCATCCCATAAAATTGCTAGAAATTGACGTTGTTATGATGACTTACAGAGAGTGCAGTCACTTCACAATCAGTAGCAGTGTATCTGCCTGACAATTACACACGGGTACCAAGATACCCATAGGAATATGGAATATTTGTTTGAACTTGGTTGACTTCATTAGTTAAAATTTCAGAAATGATTAATAAAATACAAAGTTGGTTGTGAAATTTACACAAATTACCTTGCCATGCAGGAACATGAGAAGTAGACTGTGCGAGGGTTGTGCACCAAACATTTCACCAGCTTTAGTAAGTTTGGGGCATTATCTTAAATCTAAATAAATTTATTTTTACAAGCTTTGGTAACTTTGGTGTATTATTCTAAATTTAGATATTTTTTTCCACAGAGGGTTAGAGGCGCATTTGTTGTAGCTCAAGAGCTCCATGCATCCATACAGTAAATTCAGATCTTCAACGTAGTTGATATGCTTCCTATACTTATAAAGGAACATTTCATTCCAATTTCAATTTTTTAAAGTATGTCTAGATGCCAAGATTGGTTATTCTAATGAGTATAGATACTATTAATTTTTTTAAGTTGTTGCCAATAAGCGAGAAACACGCGTTTAAAGTTGAGACATAATCGATAAATTGCATATAAATCTGAACTGTTGTCCACAACAATTTGTTCAATTTTAACACAAAAATATAAATTTCTCGAAAACGGCGCAATATTTTGGCTTGAAATTTTCAGAATTTTCATAAGGGAATATGCTCTTTCAGATAAAAATAAAAGTAAAATTTATGACAAAAAATTCTGAAATGTCTCTTTAAGAAAGCCAATGGTTAAAAGCTACAACATGCAGGTTGAAAAACATTTTTCCGTCGAGTTTCTTTATAATCAAAATGACAAATGTTTTTTCTATATGGACGTGTTCTTTTTTGTCAATTTCATGTATAAATATATTTTAGCGATTTATTTCGCCACCAATGCAAGTTCTGTACTATTGTTGGTGTAGTCGAGGAAATGAAACTTACCTACAATAAATAAACCAAACTCTTGGGAGAACCAGCTACTTTAAGTTATTGACGTTAACGGATATTAATCACCTTACGTGGCACCAAGCATTATGACCCAAAGAAGTATAGCATTATTTACGCCTTAAATGTCAATGGGTCAATAAGTATTGTTATATTGAACATTTTAGGCTACCAAAGCACTTTAACTGCAGTTTAGCAAAGCTTCAGCGACAGCGTTTTTGTAATTGAAGCTGATAATGCCTCTATAAAATGACGGATCGATTTTAATATACATGTAAGTGTACGATAGTTGTCTGACGACTTTTGCCTAGATGAAGCCGATTGCTTATTCGTAAACTTAGCCTAAGAAGCATTTCTCGCTTACTTTTGTTCTTTAATACACTAGATCTAGCATACTGTTGGTCAGTGTGTATTTCGAGTCTTGGATAATACATATTCGCTCGCCATATTGAGTTTACATGTATATGTTGACGTTCTTTTCGGACTATCATCATTTTGTACAGCTTAAAAAACTCGTCTTTAAAACTTAAAACAGACTGTTCATAAAGAGAGGTGGTGATATCATATGTAGGAAACCTATGTGTATGAAGCTTTTATGAAGATAGACGTCTATGGATGGTTTGATAGTCTCTTGGGATATCTAATGATTCAAAATAAAGATTCGCGGGTCAGCAACCAGGAAGAATGTCTAAATCAATCAGACGACGCAAATTTGGGATCTATACTAATGGACAAAAGTCTTGTCCATGTCTAAAAGTGTAAATAATTCTTGTAACCACTTGAGGTAAGTCGATGCATCATGTGCATATACTGCTACACATGACACAGCAAAAATTTCAGTAATTTGTTATCCACTGATTTAACAACCACCGCTGATACTGCGTTGCCCTGTTTAAACGTCTACGCCGATGAGCGTTGGTTAATCGAGGTCCGATATATGGACGTCGGCAACGAAGCCCTGCCGTACGAAGACGACGACTGACGGTTCTAGCACTGATATGAGGGTGCATACGGCCAGGTGTATTAATGGCTGTACGACGGGCAACAGTAAACCGATTACGCAAGTGCGTCAAAATGATATGCCTGTCTTGACGTAACGTCGTCTCTCTGGGACGTCCGGACCTTGGAAGGTCCTCAACGGACCCAGTGGCAGCATATTTAGCACGCATCCCCCTAACAGTACGCATTGAAACGCCTGAACAATTTGATACGTTTGCAACTGTATCTCCCGATAGATGGTTTGTCAGACGACAAAAGAAATTTGAAATCCCCAAACATCCACGCTTTGCACGTGCCAAAACGTGAAAAAACCATATGACAAAGTTTGTTGAGAAAATACTGAAATATTTGCTGTGACATGTGTAGCAGTATATGCACGTAATGCATGTAAATTTTGACCGACTTACCTCAAGTGGTTACCAAATTATTTACAGTTTTAGACATGGACATATATATTGTGGTGAAAAGACGCATATACGACACAGTAGAAGATGCCTAATGCATCTTTTTAAAGGATGTGGGTCCATTTCTATTGAAAATTGCCCCCTCGAGAACACGGATGAAATTTATATGAATGAATGCTACATATGTGTACTTAATCCTCCCGAAATATTTAAGGATTTGGAATAGTCCAAAAGGGTGTATTAGAGCTCTAAAGTATGGTGGTCTGGACTGGCCATAATTGCACATTTGACTTTGTTCTTTAATTTTGTCCCAATTTTTCGATGCATTTTCGTGTAAAAATGTGTGAATATCAAAGAACCAATTACAAAATATATTTTTGAAAGAAAAAATCCTACATATTTCCTCGAAAACTTGTCAAAATCCCATTTATTAGAGCTCTATGGAAAATCCAAAGAATTTTTGATTTATATTTCTGATTTTAAGACGTAGAATTCAATGTGAATGATCAGTTTTCAATTATTTACCCTCCATGGTACCAAGGGCACAGAGTAAGCTGTTGTAGTCACTTTACGACTGTCATCCGCTCGTCTGTCCGTCCGTCCGCATGTCTGACCCTCCTCCCACAATGTAGTGTTTACACTCTGGTATGCACAAATATTTACCGATTTTAATCAAACTTAGCCAAAACATGTATGATCATAAGTTCTTGTGTGAGTATAAAAATGAGCCCGATCAAATTGAAACATCATGAGTTATCTGCCCTTGAATGTCAAAAATGCCTATTTCTGACTATGTTTACATTCTAACATCTACAGTTATCGACCGATCGAGATGAATCTTGTACAAAATGTGGGGCACGATATAATCTCAAAGACTTGCGAATTGCTGTGTGATCCAAATCGCTCATCCTGAATTATGGGTCATTAAAATTCACAAAATCGCTGATTTTTACATTAGTTTTACTGTAACAAAAACGAATATTTACAATTCAAGAAATAGCATAAGCAAGATATTGATGAACAAAAGATCTTGTGCGAATCTAATTTTAAGAATTATTGGCATCGCCAATCAGAAGTTAGGTGCCCTTGAATTTGATGTTGTTTTTGTCTTAGTCGTCATCCTTAAAACCATAAATGATAAATCTGGACAGTTCCAATTCAAAAAAGAATTCTCTAAACGAAATAAATGTTGATTAAGACAATATATTGTGAATAATTCAGAACAATCACAGAACATAATTAAGACAAAAAGAAAAAATGTTGCCTCTCTGCATTTTCTTCTTTTGTCATAGTTTTTTCCCAGGGCTTTTATAGGGAACATCAAAACAGGTCTTATAGGGAAGATGGTTTAATATTTTGAAGAACTACTTACACAGGATACCAAGCCAATCGCACATTTATTGTAATAAATTACAGCCGACGTGTACTGTTGTACAGCAATTCAGAGAGGTTTCCTGTAGAATTCATTACGTGCACATTTTTGGGAAATGACGTCATGACATTTGTCACATAACATAACACACATAACTTAGGATTATTGATGCCAATAATTCTTACAATTAGACTCACACAAGATCTTATGTTCATCTATATCTTTATGCTACATGTATTTCTTAAATTGTTAATACAAGTATTTTTATTTTCACGGAGAAAATAATGTCAAATCAGCGATTTTGTGAAGTTCAAGGGCGCATAATTCAGGATGAGCGATTTGGATCACACTGTAAACCACATGTTTGTAAGATCATATAGTGCCCTACATTTTGTACAAGTTTCATCATGATCGGTCGATAATTGTAGATTTTAGAATGTAAACATAGTCAGAAATAGGCATTTTTGATATTCAAGGGCAGATAACTCATGACGTTTCGATTTGATCATGCTCATTTTTATGCTCACACAAGAACTTATAATCAATTATGTTTTGTCTAAGTTTGATTAAAATCGGTTGATATTTGTGCATATAAGAGTGTAAACACTACATTGTGGGAGGAGAGTCAGACATGCGGACAGACGGACAGACAAGCGGATGACAGTCGTAAAGTGACTACAACAGCTTACTCTAAGCCCTTTGTACCCTGGAGGGTAAATAATCGTAATTCGATCATTAACTTTGAATTCTACGTCTTAAAATCAGAAATATAAATCAAAAATTCTTTGAATTTTCCATAGAACTCTAATAAATGGGATTTTGACAAGTTTTCGAGGAAATATGTAGGATTTTTTCTTTCAAAAATATATTTTGTAATTGGTTCTTTGATATTCATACATCTTTACACGAAAATGCATCGAAAATTGGGACAAAATTAAAGAACAATGTCAAATGTGCAATTATGGCCAGTCCAGACCACCATACTTTAGAGCTCTAATACACCCTTTTGGACTATTCCAAATCCTTAAATATTTCGGGAGGATTAAGTACACATATGTAGCATTCATTCATATAAATTTCATCCGTGTTCTCGAGGGGGCAATTTTCAATAGAAATGGACCCACATCCTTTGTCCGGGGATCGTTGACCACAGAAGACTAACCTTTTCCAAGACGAGACGTCCCTGATATAAACAAAGCAGCATTTACTGAAAACCAGCATTTGTTTCTCTTGCCTAAATAATCTTCTATGCTTGACTGTACACAAATTCAATCTTAACCAATATCCATTTCGTCCACTGCGCAGAACTTCCAAACAATTTGGACAAGTCTATAAAGAAAACGTATTTGGAATAATCAATTTATTTGCACCGACTAAAATAATCACTAAATGTTTAGCACATAGCTTAAGGGAGATAGTTTACTCTCATTAATGAAGTTTCAGATAGTATTTGTCACTCTCTTTGTGTTTTAATGTCACTGTCAAGCCGATACATATACATAGGATATACTCAACATATTTATTTCCTTGCCATTGTTGGTATGCATTAACGAGAAGAAACTTGGCGTAAACGATAAAACGTGTATTATTCAATAAATTCACGTGCCGTTAAATCGGCCTTTTGCTTAAAGTCACAATAGCTGTGAAAAAACCTGCCAATTTGCAAAAAAAGGGTTTACAGTATTAAAGTATGAGCAAAAAGATGCAGAAACGCCGTATTTCAAGCGAGTAACCATGCGCTGTTTACCCACAATAAGCGCATGTATATTGACATTCTAACTTTCCACGGCGCTCAAAAGTTTGCTGGGTGTTTACAATTGTGTCTATATATAGATTTATGTATTACATATTTCGCGTACCTGCAAAAGCCGTAAATATTCGTTTATGGTCGGGTAATCATGTGATACAAAGGTATCTAAAAAAGGTGAAAGGGAATTTACGGGAAGTTCATAAAACACAATTTCGAGAAACGACTCATACTAAGCAGACGTAAACTAGATGTTGCATTTAGAAAATGAACACATAGTAAGATAGGGAAATTATTCGAGGCCCAGAAAATTACCTACGAGTTATGAGTCTCGAATCTTGTCAGTCTGCGCAGTCCGCACAGGCTGGATATTGTCTATACTTTTATACTTTGCAGAAGGTTCCTCATTAGTGCGACGGGTAAAAAATTTGAAACATACCGATTTTCACGGGATTTCTGCACGTGCCTGGTTACGAATAAATGTTCAAATCTTTCCCTAAATGTCAATAAATAAAGTTCTTCTTAATTAAAATCGTTTGAAGACTGCATAACCAATGGCATTGAAAATGTGAATTATTTACGATATGACATAGAAAATATTTAGGTAATAGGAGAGACTGCTAACAATTAGCATTCCTTTCTTTTGTCTCAATGTTTCATGTGTTTTTGCAAAAAGGAAGTCCAAAGCAGGTCTTGTATGGGAAAGGGTTAACCAACTGAAGTTATTTTAATAGTCATGCCTCACACTTTCCCAAACGGCAATAAGTTTGATATTCTATTTTGAAAGTTTTAAACACGACAAACTATGCACGTTAAGATAGGGTTTGTTGAATTAAATAAAACCGAGAAAATATCTAAGCAACTGTAGGGGAAGTTGATTGTTATCAAGATTTTCTCCTATTACCTCAATGTGTTCTCAATCCCTTCTAATGATGACATCAAAGCAAGGTTTTAATTGAGAAAGGGTCGGATTCTGCTTGACACGTCATGCTAAAAGTGTGCTTCTATGAAGTCAACAGAAGACCATATTTCGAGAGACAGGTCACATTTAGCAAGCGCCAACGATATCCGTATTTAGATAATAATATATAGTGTGGTAGGAAATACATGTAAATCCAGAGTATCAACTTAGTGTCAACAGTTCCGATCCTGATCAGTCTGTGCTTTCCTCGCAGACTGTTTAGGGTTGCTACACACTTCCCAAAACGTACCTTTTTAAGAGACATCTCACATTTTTACTGTTTATTTTCTGACGTCATTCCACTCGATTTGAAAATAGATTCCGTAGACGCTCGCTTATAACCGCTCAGGACTCGAATAATTCCGACTCGCCCTTGCAATTGTAAACATGACATACTGACATACATTGCAAGAAAGGGAAAATGTACCAATGTACCATTCTTTCACTGGTTTTATTGGTTTTATGCAGTTGGAATAGGCTTTGTTCATATCATCAGATAATAAGAACTCAGTAACAGAAAAAACTTCAATCGTGAAAGCTATAGCAACTTTAAAAATCCCCGATTTGACTTTCTTAGTAAACAGTAGATAGACATTAAGAAACAAGTTAAAATGCGTTGCAACCATCAGCATTAAAACTTTGCCCAAGGAAAATATAAGAACTCGACTAAGACCGTGCGTATATATTTAAACCTATGTTTTATGTTAGATTTTTTTTATTTTTGGCAAAATCCCATTCATTAAAGACCATACAATGATCAATGATATTTCGACTGACTGAAGATATACTGTGAAATGAAACTGTGGTGGTTAAAGTCTACCCATACAGGAATCGACTACAAAACACATAAATATCCAACAAGAAAATCGTACTACAAATATTGGTATCTTTATATACTTTCGACTGTGTAATTAAAGTTATTGAAGGAAAGCGATGGTACCCTCAATCTTTAGAACATCGTCTTTTTGTCTCGAGTTCATATGCAAATCGGGAATCTGAAAATGAAACAGGAAACATAATTACGCACTAACACAATCTATGTTTTCTTTGATGTAGAAGAAGACGGGAAAAGACCTGCTCGCCACTGGTACATTATTACTTTGATATAAAACATGTTATCACGCAAACTTAACACGCCAGGAGTAAAACATGTCTACAGTCCGCATAAACAAATTCGACACTTTAGAAATTACCAGTTAAACGTATGTCTTGACCTCTACACCTCCGTTCTTTTGATATAAAAATGAAAGGTTAAAACTTTAGTTGGAGGTATGAAACGATTCCCCTTCTAATACTTTGTGTTGAACATTTATAACTGCATTTTTGATTTAGGGTTAACTAGCAATTTTACCTGTCTCGAAATTTGACCTTTGACCTCGATGACCTTGACCTATCCGGGGCTGACCTTTGACCTCGATGACATTGACCTATCCGGGGCTGCACTCCACCTAATCCCGTCCCTTAACCCGTAAGCAATTCCGTCCCGTACCCGTAAAACGATAAATTTGACCCTTGACCTCGATGACCTTGACCTTTCAAAAAATGAACCCCTCAGGCTAATATCCGGGCCGCCCTCCACCTTCCCTCCAAGTTTGGTGAAGATCGGCCCTAGGACCTGGGAGGAGTAGGGGAACAAACAGACAAACAGACAAACGTTGCTCAAATTATAGTATGATTTACGTTATGCGGCCGTTAAAGCCGAGTTCCCATTGCCGACCAAATCAACTCGATCAACTCGATCGCCTAAATTCCCCGATCAAACCGGATTAAACTCGAGTAAATGTATTTACACGACTTCTTCTTTCTTTCTTGTAGATTAATTCCCGATCAATTTTGCTCGATCCTCTAGATCACTTTGCCGACCTAGCTGGATCAGAACTCGATCGCCTGATCGAGTTGATTTGGTCGGCAATGGGAACGCGCCTTAACATTTGCAGATGTATAAGAAATACATAACTGGCCGAGCGCGAATCACGAGGGTTACACTAACGTATTTTCCTGGCCACTGCGAATGAGAAAAGAACGTAAAAAACGCAAATTGGTGCTATTATTTAATAAAATATGACAATTCGGGACGATATGTACAGAAACATGATAAAAATAACGAAATGCGTCGAAAAATATAAACCGACAAAACCCGACAAAGAAATGGATTTTCCCGATCAGGAATTCAGAATCTATTCTTTAACGCATTTAGTAACCCCTTCTTTATCGCTTCAACTGAATTGTTAATATTTTTATCAAGAAATACCTCTGTAGATCGTCGGGAGGACATGAGGTAGGTCTCTTTCAACATTGAACAAAGATAATATTGTATTCAAAATTTGAGCTGTAAAAATTGAAACAATATACACAAGGGCATGATACACATGCACATGTGCCACAATATATTCAATGTTAGATATAATCCTCTCCCCTGTCCTGATTGTATCTCTAAACATTTTTGATTACGAGTGTGTTCCATAGTCGTCCATTATAAACCCTCTGTTTACCGAAAGAATTAGGAGGAAAAGAAGAAGTCCTCATGGATCTGATTAGAATCTGTGTACCGCTGATCTTTGGTTGTTTCTGATAGGCCCACGGCTTTGTTCAAGAAACCTTAACATACTTTACAGTGTTGATTATTACCTCATCACATGATATTAGACTGGGAGAAAATGCTATTTTACTATTTTTGAGGGTGGACATAGGTTTTTTTCAAGAAATTCTATCCCGAAAAATGGAAATGATAAATTTAAGCCTTTCAGGCGTTTCAGTTGTCTTAATCACTAAACACAAATTCCTAATCGATGATATTTGAATGCAGCGCCGGGTGTTACGGTATCACACGCAAATTTATTGAATAATGTACACGTTTTTCTATGTTAACCACCCGGTTTCTGTTTTTCTGTTTTTAGTTGATTGTTAACTCATTCTAGTAATATACACAATGGGTAAAACATTGATGTAAGTTTTCTTATAAAATGTAAAATGATCCCATTGAATTGCAAGAGTAAAGATTTCCCAGGGGTAATTATCCTGGAAAACGACATTCTTTTGTGTTATTTTATTTGTTTATTTTGAATGTTTCTATTGTCGTGATGAAGGTTATAAGCACTATTGACATTCAACGGGACTCTTGTGTATTTTTGTAAACTAAATGAAAATACGGAATAACCTCTCTTCGTTTTGAACAAACATTTTATCTTAAACCATTCAAAATCTTTTACAAATGAGGGGTTAGCCCGATATTTCAATATAGGGATACAATGTATTTGATACGCAGGAAATCTCAAAGACCTCCGTAGCGCTGAGAAAAAGGGCGTTATTTTTTTAACGATGCGAACCTTGGTTCAAACCCGCACAAAATCTTTATTTTTAGATGTTTTTTATTATATCTCATATACTTTTTTGTCTTACATTTTCCAGCATCTTTTAAAGTAGATTTTCTTTTTTTATTTCTATTTTCCTTTCATTTATTTATTTTCATGTCATTTTCTTTGTAACAACACAATTTAACATTTTACAATTTACAATTATTACAATTGAGCGCAAATTATAATTTATCAAATCTCTCATTCACTTGCTGTTTCTGTTTCTTCGTCGCTTGAGGTCAATTTGATAACAAGTGATTCACATTCATCCTCAACATCGATGTCTCTTGCCCAGTATCGTTCTTCTATCCTTTATGCTTGCCGTCAACATGATACCCATTCCTCAAATGTGATATTTTCAATCGCGTCATTTACCAGCTGTTGGACGTCTTTAAACTTCAATGTTGTATTTGTTCTAGATACTCTCCTCGATGGGGTTAAGGTCCGCGTGGTACTGTGGAAGTCGCAATGAGTTGTGTCCATGGGCATGCAACGAGGTATCCACTACAAACTGTGGCTCAGGCTTTTTCTTTTCTTCCACAAGTTCTGCTTTCAGCATGTTGTTTGTGAATGGGATGTCATGTCTTGTAAGCCAGGCTTGGACTTTTGATTTTCTGGTAGACTGAGTGGGTCATCTGTCTTCTTGCACATCGTGGTAGGCAGCCTTATCAAGTACGACAACAGAGTTAGCCGGTAAATTAAGAATTAGTTTCTCGATGAGCCATTTATGTCAAAGTTCATCTCAACGTGCCTTGAGTGTCAATCCAGCTCAATTTATAGAGCCCGTTGAATCCAGCGGGATGAACAAGGTGCTGGCGATCTCCCTTAGAGAATGGAATGTTGACGGAAGCATCTACTGACTGCCATTAGCTGTGTGTCGAATGTGATGAATGTACAAATGTTACGTCACAATATACTATAGGCCGTCCTTGGTCCCGATACTTTTTAACTTGCCGTAGATAGCGTATCCTGGCCAGGTCGACATCTAGTCTCTCCATAAGGACACGTCTGTTCGATTCACACCTCCTCCACTTAAATCCAATCTGTTTTAAGGTGTTCCTGAAGTGATTCTCTCATCTTTGGTAACCAATACTCTTTTGCAGCTGTTGGAGTATATTTCTTGTGGTTGGTGGAATCTTCCGTCTTGTGATAGTATCGTGCACGGTTCTCCGAATGACATGCAAGTCAAAGCTGTCAACCGTTAGTGGTATTGGACCAGAGCGTCTAAGTTTGGCACAGGACGTTACCTCCGGTTCTGCAGCTTTCGTGTAGATTCACCGACTGGCATCCCGGTGTAGTACGAATCCCATTGGACTGCGCTACTGTCTAGGGGCACGGTGTCTGCCACTTTCTCTTCCCCTGCTTTCTGAAAAACAATGAAGGTACATAAGAGGATTGATGGCCTTTCAAAATACAATATGTCATTATCAAACCCTATGTTGTAGGTACTGATTGGGAATCGTCTCCCTGAGATGATTCAAATGAATACCTACAACAAAGGGTTTGTATTACAAATGAAACATTAAGAAAGCTTTCGTCCGATCTTGTCTGTTGTCCTGTGTGTGACAAAAGAGTTTAAAATTCAGATAATTCTCGCTTTTTAAATTATCATTTAAGTAATAGATCATGAATCCTCAATTATCTCCCAACCTCTTAAACATGCTTGATGACAAAATTTCCAATTTCCTTTAAGCTCGCATTCGTCCGACATGATTATGACTTTAGGAATGGGCAGAAAGTATTTCTCTTACATTTACTTACCTGAAATGATCGAAATAATCGTGCAGAAATACAAGTTTCACAAGCAGGACAAGATCATGAAATGGAACCAAGAACTGTTTATTTAAAATTCACAATTTCATTCCTAAAAAAGTTTTGATGATAATTTCTTATTGTGTCTAATGATGCGATCGTGTAATGTTTTGTTATTGCCATTGCTTAGAACACTGAGAAAATGAGGAAAATAAATATAAAAAACGGGGTGTCGAACCCACATCTTCTGGGATAAAATGACTATTGAGCCTACGCCGTAACCGACTGTGTTATCCCGTATTTTGATTACGTTTTACGTTTCTTAATATTTGAGTCCTATTAATAGTTTAGCAATTAACCTGCTCTACCTAACACTAAACCAAAACAAGCATATCTATTCTCGTTTAACTTTAAACGTATATTATTCACCGAAATTAACCCGGGACAACTTAATTTTCGAGTGCAAAGTACGTTAGTTGAGCTTCTTAACGAAACATTGCCGAAGTGGTGTCATTACATATGCAGATGTCTCGGGTTAATCTTTCTGGAAAATAATAACTTCCTTTATTTCTTTGTAACTTGATAGCAAACAAAATATAAAATAAACGTCGTAAATACTCCAGTGGAAAATTCGTTTTAGCTATTTCACGCGACATTTTTTTTACTTTCCATTAGATCACTGAGACTTCTGCGTAAAAAGAACAATTGTAAATAAAAAGTCTTCGTTAAGACCATGTATTTCAACAATTCATTTAAAGATAGATCTTATAATCACACCTTAAAGGTATCTGACGAGTATTTGACGGGTTTGATATGTAATAAGACAACAATCTATAACGCATTTGTTGTTATATGTAGCAATACTCTAAACTTTGAACACTAACGATTTAGGTCCAGTTACATTTTGTGTAACACGGTTAATGTTTATACAAATATTTTCGACGACAAGAAATCTCTAAGGATTCCTAATGATCTCAGTTACAGATCTGGGAAAACAGATTGATTCAATTACTCCTCTGTCTAGAGATATTATTTTCATTTGTTTATTCAGAATGTTTGTCGTCAGTTGGCGTATTGTCTATTTGAATAGTATAGACTTTTAACTCTAGGAAGACATGTGACATTATTCTAGTCTTTAAATACTAATAATGTAGATCTAGATCTGGTACACTTTTTTGTTACACGGTTAATGTGTATACAAATATTTTCGACGACAAGAAATCTCTAAGGATTCCTTATGATCTCAGTTACAGATCTCAGAAAACAGATTGATTCAATTACTCGTCTTTCTGGATATATTATGTCATTTGTTTATTCAGAATGTGTGTCGTCAGATTGCATTTTTTCCTTTTGAATGGTATAGATTTACAACTTTTCGATTGACATTTGACATTATAGAAAATATCTTTCATATGTTATAACTATTCACGCCAAACTAAATACCAACATTCACAACTAGTTGCATAAAAGTGTCTGAACACGGTATAAATCGGCAGCAATGGTCTTGCAACGACAGACCGAAAGCTGTAGGAACATAAAACGAACATTACCACAACATGTTCACTTACCATACTGTTTGTGTTCCTATTGAGTGTGTATTTGTCCTAATATTTATCACATCTAGACATAAATCGTTTGGTGACGAGACTAATGAACATCTTCACGGATCTCAGGTCTTAATCAACCTCATTACCAGAATTATAATGCAGTTATACGTCACAAATTAGAAAACGGAGTTATCGCTCTGATATCTGCTGAAAGAAAGCTTTGGATAACGCATGCGTAAATTGCCACAACATGGGTATCTACCTTATTGTCTGTATGTCTATAAAGCATTTATTTGTCCAACTATCTATCACCTTTGGACATAAATCGGACATGACGATGAGACTAATGGACATCGTGACCGATCTCGGGTCTAAATCAAGCCTCATTACCAGAGGTATAATGCGGTTAAATACGTCACACATTAGGTGGCTGAGTTACCGCTCTAGTATTGGTTGAATAACACATACGAAAGTTGCAACAAATTGTTAAACTATCATACTGTTTGTGCCTTTATTTAGCATTTATCTTAATCAAACCTCATTACAAAAGATATAATGCGGTTATACGTCACAAATTAGGAAGCGAAGTTTTGCTCTGATTTTGCTGATGTTACAACTGATTGGAGCGGGGATCAACTTTATACGTATATAGCGTTGTTATACATGGATGGCCGTTATCTTTTATTTAACATTCCTTTATAAGGCTTTTGAAGTTTTAGACTGTCACTGCCAATAATAAAGCCAAGGGTTGTTTTCCTGATATTATTTGTAAATATTTTTTAACTCGAACTATTTTTTTCATATTTATGACAAATGGTCCATCATACATGTCGTTATATATGGAGCAAATGCGACACATTTAAATATAACGAATGGAAACTAGTCCCGACCTTTTAAGACCTCTGTTGTGGGGGGGGGCTTTGATTGTCGGCTTTAGAATGTTTGACATTTTAAAAACAATCGGTGTTTCAAATTTATTATAAAATACTTAAATAGAACGTTTGAGACAATAATTGATGACATAAAGTGTTTTATAGTTGTTCTATGCCCACTAGGTATAATGTTTATGTAAGTGTTCTCATAAAATGTAAAATGATCTCATTGAATACCAGGAGTGAAGATTTCCCATGAGCTATTCTTCTGGCAAGCGAGACTATAATTGGTCTATAGACTTACCATCGTGTTATTTTGTTCGTTTATTCTCAAAATTGCATGTTTGTGATAAGTATGATAAACAAGTTTGTAAAGAGACTCTTGTGTATTTGTTCGAAAAAATCGAAAAACGTAATAAACATTTTTTACCTTTTCCAAATTCAGGCTTTTGTTGTCTTTTACATCGAAAGTCGTTGATAGTCTCGGGGGAGGAGATGGGGTGGGGATTTCTGAAATCCAGATTTCTTTTCATTTCCCGATACACTATGTTATTGATATATACTAGTTCCCAATGCATTCATTCTGTCGTGTAGTTGAATTTTCAATGGCAATTGCCTTAAATCCTAAATTTCAAAACGATTCAGATTTTTTTCTTCGTTGAATTTTCATACAAATAATCAGAAATAATCAATTGATCATAGATGCTAAAATGAATACATTATCTCTGTTTTCCTGATTGTTATGCCAATATATAGTTTTTGTACTACATGCCTTACCCTACGTCACCTAGCAATATAAGGTGAATATAGAAAAGACAGATTCAGATATTTCAGATCGGAAGAATGATTATTTTGTAGTTAGGTCAAGAAACGATATAATTTAATGTTAATAGCAATATGGTGACGGCATGTTTTTTTGTTACACGGTTAATGTGTATACAAATATTTTCGACGACAAGAAATCTCTAAGGATTCCTAATGATCTCAGTTACAGATCTCAGTAAACAGATTGATTCAATTACTCGTGTGTCTAGAGATATTATTTTCATTTGTTTATTCAGAATGTTAACTTGTCGTCAGTTGGCGTATTGTCTATTTGAATAGTATAGACTTTTAACTCTAGGAAGACATTTGACATTATTCTAGTCTTTAAATACAAATAATGTAGATCTAGATCTGGGTACACTTTTTTGTAACACGGTTAATGTGTATACAAATATTTTCGACGACAAGAAATCTCCAAGGATTCCTAATGATCTCAGTTACAGATCTCGGAAAACAGATTGATTCAATAACTCGTCTGTCTGGATATATTATGTCATTTGTTTATTCTGAATGTATATCGTCAGTTGGCGTATTGTCTGCTTGAAAAGCACAGATGTACATCTCTACGATTGACATTTTTGTGTAACATGGTTAATTTGTATACAAATATTTTCGACGACAAGAAATCTCTAAGGATTCCTAATTATCTCAGTTACAGATCTCGGTAAACAGATTGATTCAATTACTCGTCTGTCTGTGAGATATTATGTCATTTGTTTGTTCAGAATGTTTGTCGTCAGTTGGCGTATTGTCTATTTGAATAGTATTGACTTTTTACACTAGGAAGACATTTGACAATATTCTAGTCTTTAAATACTAATAATGTAGATCTAGATCTGGGTACACTTTTTTGTAACACGGTTAACCCATTACCAAACAGCAAATTTTTAGACTAGTCCAAATTCAAAGATGATGCAGACGATAATTTCAAGTGAATGAAATAATGGATTTTAGGTCTTTTTACGTAGAAAACATTGTGGTAAATGAAGAAATTGCTTGTCAAAAGCAATTTCTTCATTTTCCACGATGTTTTCAATGGCCATTATTTTGTGGGGAGTCAAAAAAGAGTCATTTTGTGGTAATGAGTTAACTCTAGCAAGACATTTGACATTATTCTAGTCTTTAATTACTAATAATGTAGATCTAGATCTAGGTACACTTTTTGTAACACGGTGAAAATGTATACAAGTATTTTCGACGACAAGAAATCTCAAAGGATTCCTAATGATCTCAGTTACAGATCTGGGAAAACAGATTGATTCAATTACTCGTGTGTCTAGAGATATTATGTCATTTGTTTATTCAGAATGTTTGTCATCAGTTGGCGTATTGTCTGTTTGAATCGTATAGACTTTTAACTCTAGGAAGACATTTGACATTATTCTAGTCTTTAACCCTTTTCCAAACGAGAAAATTTTGGGGTAATCCAACTTGAAAGATACCCGAGTCGGTCAAATGGACTTTAATGAAGGTTGGATTTGTGCATAATATAACACAGAAAATATTGAGGCAAAAGGAGAAAGTGCTGATTATCAGCACTTTCTTCTTTTGCCTCAATGTTTTCCCACGCCTTATCTATTAAGGACGTCAAAACCAGGTTTTGTTTGGGAAAGGGTTAAATACTAATAATGTAGATCTAGATCTGGGTACACTTTTTTTGTAACACGGTTAATGTGTATACAAATATTTTCGACGACAGAAAATCTCTAAGGATTCCTAATGATCTCAGTTACAGATCGCGGAAATCAGATTGATTCAATTATTCGTGTGTCTAGAGATATTATGTCATTTGTTTATTCAGAATGTTTGTCGTCAGTTGGCGTATTGTCTATTTGAATAGTATAGACTTTTAACCCATTACCAAACGACAAAATTTTAGGGCGGTCTAAATTGAAAGATCCTGCAGACGACAATTTCAAGTGAATTGAAATTTCAATTTTTATGTCTTTTTGGATGGAAAACATTGTGGGAAATGAAGAAATTGCTTGTCAAAAGCAATTTCTTCATTTTCCACGATGTTTTCAATGGTCATCATTTTGTGGGGAGTCAAAAAAGTCATTGTATGGTAATGAGTTAACTATAGGAAGACATTTGGCATTATTCTAGTCTTTAAATACTAATAATGTAGATCTAGATCTGGGTACACTTTTGTGTAACACGGTTAATGTGTATACAAATATTTTCGACGACAAGAAATCTCTAAGGATTCCTAATGATCTCAGTTACAGATTGGGGAGAACAGATTGATTCAATTACTTGTGTGTCTGGAGATATTGTGTCATTTGTTTATTCTGAATGTTTGTCGTCAGTTGGCGTATTGTCTGATTGAAAAGCACAGATTTATATACATCTCTACGATTGACATTGAAACTGCATCTAGACAATAAATTCATGTTTAGAAAGGATTTACTATATCCCGACACTAAATATCTCTACGATTGACATTGAAACTGCATCTAGACAATAAATTCATATTTAGAAAGGATTTACTACATGTGTATATCCCGACACTAAATACGTTTTAAGACATTACCATGCAGTAACGCTTTGCGACGCCCAACAAGATAAAACATTTGGAAAATGAAGATATAACTTTTGACAAGCACTTTCGTCTTTTCCAACAGCGTTTTCGACAAAGTAGGGAAAAGAAATATTTAATTCTGTTCACTTGAAATTGTCGTTTGTTTATCATTGAATTTGGAGATGTCTAAAATTTTGTCGTCTGGTAATGGATTAAATGACGGTAGATGAGGTGCCAACATTGAGAAATGGTTGCATAGAATTAAAGTTGCTATAGCTGTCATGATTGAAGTTTTTCTGTTACCGAGTTCTTATTATCTGATGATATGAACAAAGCCTATTCCAACTGCATTATTATCTAAATACGGACATCGTTGGCGCTTGCTTCAATGTGATCTGTCTCTCGAAATATGGTCTTCTGTTGACTTCATAGAAGCATTCTTTTAGCATGACGTGTCAAGCAGAATCTGACCCTTTCCCAATTAAAACCTTGTTTTGATGTCATCATTAGAAGGGATTGAGAACACATTGAGGTAATAGGAGAAAATCTTGATAATAAGCAATTCCCACAGTTGCTTAGATATTTTCTCAGTTTTATTTAAGGGGGAATGCTCCAGTTTTCCGGAACATTCGGTCATTACTGTAGTAAATTAAATGTTTCGTACCAATATGCTTCGCTACCATATTTTCAATAATAAAACACATCATTACAATTTACCATTTTCGACGGTAAAAGTGTATTTATTATGCGAAACTGATTTCCTCAAGATGGAAATCGATTATTTAGAGCAAAACAGTCGTAAGCGTGTATGTAGTTACCACTGTTTTGCGTCATTTTATTCATGTGTAGCTGATAAAAATTGCAGTAATTCACTAATAAGTGCGCTGACCTATACATTTTCTTTTTGAATTATTATCAGGACATGTTGCTTAATACAATGAGGGAGTTTTATCAAATTCTATTATGTAGAACTTGAAATATTTCCAAAAATATGCAATTTTTGACATAAAACACTCCAGCTTCGTTGATCTAACCGAACACTTGAGCATGCTGTTTTATACATTTGCGCGTTTATAATAGCGCATATTTTGGGTTTTCTGTTCTAATTAAATGTAAAACGTTACTTTAAATCCGTTTTCGGGACTAAACGATGAATATACGGCATTTTATTAGCATTCTAGTGACCTTGGACAGGTGCAAGAAATTGTGCATTTTTTCAATGTAGGGGTATGTGATACGAATGCCTATAAAATTCAAACAAGATCGCCGACCATCCATTTTTATTTTATTTTTCAATTGGTAATAACATGTTATTTCAAAATACAAATATAAATAAATTCTATTATTGGGAAAGAAATTAGGAAACTGGAGCATTCCCCCTTAATTCAACAAATCCTATCTTAACGTGCATAGTTTGTCGTGTTTAAAACTTTCAAAATATACTACTCAAAATTTGCTAAGGATCACTTTTTTAAATGTTGATATCTTCTGTACAAAACTCCCAACTAACGTGTAAAGTGGTTTGAATGTTAGAGCTATGACCTCTGAGTAAGATTCAATGACGATTGTTTTGTTTCAATTCTAACATCGATAGTTTCGTGGCATAGAAAAGAGGTACCGCTTAAAATGAAAATGTTCGAAGATAGGCCAAGACTAACAAGATTTTACAAAAAATTTAATTTACGAAGTCGTCTGCGGCCTTTAAATGGTCTTTAAGACTTCCTGGGTAATATCTAATTGCTCGCATGGGCACAGAGAACAACTCAAGTTTCAGCACGTCTTAGAGATCATAAATTCTCCATGGTGCATATTGCTGAGATTGAATTTTGACTATTGGTTCATATCGGATGACTCCTATAAGTTTTGAGTCTTAAGCAATGGTATATCGGTAAGTCAAAGTCATAAAATTGGTGATAAGCTCATGTCTGTTTGAAAACCATAATTATCATCATAAATTCTTCCAATGGTAAAGTTTTGGTGGTTTCATACTGTAAAAATACTGAATGAACTCCTTGGAAGATAAAAACATAATTTGTGCCTTTTCCCGACACATGTTTATTCGGCAGCATCCAATAAACGAACACGTGATGAAACTGAACAAAGTCAGTAAATCTTACCACAGCTTTTGTTCACCAACATGTACTGCAATTGCAAAAAGACAAACAGAAATTCATCGAATGCTTCTGGGAAGACTTCTTACACCAATGCATGCAAAGAAACTTGCTGAGAATAGCCGTATCAGACATGAGTAACTTTGGGTCTTTGGCTGTATCTGACTATGGAAAAAGGATGACACACATGCTCTTGGTAACTAAACTTTGATTGATGAACGATATCTAGAATGAGAGCTTAGATACTGAAGAAGAGATTAAGCATTATTTGAAAGTGACTCCATCGTTTTCTATCAACAAAAACGCCGATCTACAAAATTAAGGTACGTCAGTGAATCATTAATGTGACCGATACTACAGGGTGTGGCACTCAAGCTCAATATTTAACCATGAATCGTGTTATCTGTGCTTTAAACGATCCACATGTCAACATTTTAATCCTCTGTGCGAATGCAGGATGCGCTTAACACACTTTGGACAAGGTGGTTAATGGGTTTCCGGAATCTGCCTTACAAGCACAAGGAAATACCGATGAAACATTCCATGTCATTTTAAAGGGTTGAGGGATTGTCACTCGATGTTTTTAAAAAGAAATAGTGGGAAATTCGTGATGTGGACAAAAATCCGAATTTTCGCCATATCTATAGAAACATTCATTTTTATGGGTACCTCTTTTACATGCCTCACGTCTGTTTTATCCAAAGCAACTCAACACGAAGACATACACATTAAAATTCATAAATGGTCATTCTACCATGCTAAGTAATTTACAGGATAATATTTGGAATTGTGTAAGAAATATCAATGTTTCAAAAAGTGATCCTTAGCAAATTTTGAGTAGTATATAATATCAAACTTATTGCCGTTTGGGAAAGAGTGAGGCATGACTATTAAAATGACTTCAGTTGGTTAACCCTTTCCCATACAAGACCTGCTTTGGACTTCCTTTTTGCAAAAACACAGGAAACATTGAGACAAAAGAAAGGAATGCTAATTGTTAGCAGTCTCTCCTATCACCTAAATATTTTCTATGTCATATCGTAAATAATTCACATTTCCAATGTCATTGGTTATGCAGTCTTCAAACGATTTTAATAGAGAAGAGTTTTATTTTTTGTCATTTAGGGAAAGAGTTGAATATTTATTCGTAACCAGGCACGTGCAGAAATCCCGTGAAAATCGGGATGTTTCAAATTTTTTACCCGTCGCACTAAAGAGGAACCTTCTGCAAAGTATAAAAGTATAGACAATATCCAGCCTATGCGGACTGCGCAGACTGACAAGATTCGAGACTCATAACTCGTAGGTAATTTTCAGGGCTTCGAATAATTTCTCTATCTTACTATGTGTTCATTTTCTAAATGCAACATCTAGTTTACGTCTGCTTAGTATGAGTCGTTTATCGAAATTGTGTTGTATGAACTTTCCGTAAATTCCATTTTAGCGTGACGTGTCACTTTTATTAGATACCTTTGTATCACATGATCGCCCGACAATAAACGAATATTTACGGCTTTTGCAGGTACCCAAAATATGTAATATATAAATCTATATATATAGACACAATTGTTAACACCAAGCAAACTTTTGAGCGCCGCAATATCTACCAATAGATGTCGCCACCCGTCGATTATCATCTATCTATGGTGGGCATTCTGGGTTAACTACTTTCAAGATGTCAGCGCCCGTAAAGTGCATGCACGTGATACTTCCTGTCACGCGGCACATTTGCTTCACATGCTTGTATAAAGTAAAATGAATAATCCGATTTGAATTAATCATTTTATTCGATGAAATTGAGACTTTATTTTGCTGCAAATGTTGTTTTTATTTCAATTTTCTGCTTGCTACTTTTTGGCGACAGGATTTTGGAGTTATGCGCACCGCGTAGTGATTTATCCAAAAATGGATAAAGTGATGCGTCAAATTAGTCAGTCCGAAAATAATAAAAAAATAGTCTGGAAATTGTAGACTGGCTACTTAGTCAATGTTGAGCGCCGTGGAAAGTTAGAATGTCAATATATAATAGATTCACAATTAAACGAGAAAATTTTCAGTTGTTTTGATAAAACAATTCAACTGTATTTTTTCTCGTTTAATAGTGAATCGATTATACATGCGCTTATTGTGGGTAAACAGCGCATGGTTACTCGCTTGAAATACGGTGTTTCTGCATCTTTTTCTCATACTTTAATACTATAAACCCCTTTTTTTGGCAAATTGGCGGATTTTTTTGACAGCTATTATGACTTTAAGCTTGAATATAAATAATTCCTTGATTAAACGTTCTGTTTGTGTCTCTACCATTGTCCCACTATCTATCACCTCTAGACATAAATCGGACATGGTGGCCAGACTAATGTACAACATGACAGATCTCGGGTCTTAATCAAACCTCATTACTAGAGGTAAAATGCGGTTGTACGTCACATGTAAGAAAGCGAAGTTTTTCTCTGATATGGGTTGACAAAAAGCTTAGGATAACACATACGACCATTACCACAACTAGTTCATCTACCATCTTGTTTGTGTCTCTTTTAAATATTTATTTGTCCCACTATCTATCAACCCTAGACATAAATCGGACATGGTGACGAGACTAATGCACATCATGACGGATCTCGGGTCTTAATCAAACCTCATTACTAGAGGTATAATGTGGAACTTGTACGTCACAAGTTAGGAAGCGAAGTCTTTCTCTGATATGGGTTGACAAAAAGCTTAGGATAACACATACGACCATTACCACAACTAGTTCATCTACCATCTTGTTTGTGTCTCTTTTAAATATTTATTTGTCCCACTATCTATAACCCCTAGACATAAATCGGACATGGTTGCCAGACTAATGGACATCATGACGGATCTCGGGTCTTAATCAAACCTCATTACTAGAGGTATAATGTGGAACTTGTACGTCACAAGTTAGGAAGCGAAGTTTTTCTCTGATATGGGTTGACAAAAAGCTTTGGATAACACATACGAACATTACCACAACTATAGTCCGGTCAAGATATTATGACACATGTTTACAATTTACCTACGTAAACAATGAGAAAGTATTCCTTAATTTTAGATGTAATTTTGCATGTGTTGGTTCTAATCTTGCAGGTGTGACACACCTGCAAGATTCAAACCATCACATGTAAAATGACAATTGTTTTGAGTTTGATATTGTGTTTTTAACATGTGTAAATTTTGTAAACATGTGCCATAATATCTTGACCGGACTGTAGTTCATCTACCTACGGGTAGCTACCATCTTGTTTGTGTCTCTTTTAACTATTTATTTGTCCCACTATCTATCAACCCTAGACATAAATCGGACATGGTGACGAAACTAATGGACATCATGACGGATCTCGGGTCTTAATCAAACCTCATTACTAGAGGTATAATGCGGTTATACGTCACAAGTTAGGAAGCGAAGTTTTTCTCTGATATGGGTTGACAAAAAGCTTAGGATAACACATACGAACATTATTACAACTAGTTCATCTACCATCTTGTTTTTGTATCTTTTAACTTTTTATTATTTTTTCTTTAATTTTGTTCCACTATCTATCATCCCCAGACATAAATCGGACATGGTGGCCAGACTAATGTACATCATGACGGATCTCGGGTCTTGATCAAACCTCATTACTAGAGGTATAATGTGGTTGTACGTCACAAGTTAGGAAGCGAAGTTTTTCTCTGATATGGGTTGACAAAAAGCTTTGGATAACACATACGAACATTACCACAACTATAGTCCGGTCAAGATATTATGTCACATGTTTACAATTTACCTAGACGTGAACAATGAGAAAATATTCCTTAATTTTAGATGTAATTTTGCATGTGTTGGTTCTAATCTTGCAGGTGTGACACACCTGCAAGATTCAAACCATCACATGTAAAATGACAATTGTTTTGAGTTTGATAGATCTACTGTGTTTTTAACATGTGTAAGTTTTGTAAACATGTGTCATAATATCTTGACCGGACTGTACGAGGGTCATCAAATAATAAGTGAGACTGTTGTCATATCTCAAAAACTGTCCGGCAGAATTTAATGAAACTTGGCACTTACATGGCCCAACATATTAGCTATAGAGAAATTGCACCAAATGTTGTTATCTTATTACGTCACGTTTATGACGTCACTTCCTGTGACCCAAACAATTGTAACGTGGACGCGTTTCATGCGGCTTGGCGGTAGACAAAAATGTGCATGTATAAAAATTGCGTTATTTTAGGGCAATACTAGGACGGAGATATTTCAAATCTAACTAAAAATTATTTTGGACAAAGCTTTGTCATGTACAGCTGTTTTCTGGTGAGTTCCAAAGTTTAAGGACGAAAGGATTTGTGTGCAGAACCAACCCAGGTCTGGTCTGTAAACAGAAGCGAAAGGTGAAGAAAAATATCCATAAATGACAGTTTTTGTCTATGTAAATCAGTGTGTATCATCTGAAAATTGCTCATATCTGGATAAGCAGTTAATGTAGAATATTACTGTATGTTATAATGGCTGTCTTGAGATCTGTCTTTTACGAAAAGCGACCAAAGCTGCACGAACGTACAACTTTTGTTCTGCATGACGTCAAAAGGCAGGTAGAGTGACGTCACTTTTGACGTTCTATGATAGGAATATTTTAGTACAACCTCAAAATTTTCTGTGCATAAGTTCCCTATACTTTGATCATTGTTCTAAGCGAAAAGAATCGTTGCAACATGTGCGTTTTGAGGATTTAAATGCATTGGAATTAGACGTGGCCAGGCTAATGTGGCACACTAACTCTGGTTGCCTAGCAACCGAAATTAGAAGATTTTCCCACTGATTGAATTCTGTCATTAAAAAGGGAAGATCTTATATTGAAGGAATATAGGGACCTTGAAAGCTTATAAGTCAAAATATTTCTGCTTTAGGAACAGTCTCACTATTTATTGGATGACCCACGTAGTTCATCTACCATCTTGTTTGTGTCTCTTTTAACTATTTATTTGTCCCACTATCTATCAACTCTAGACATAAATCGGACATGGTGACGAGACTAATGGACAACATGACGGATCTCGGGTCTTAATAATCAAACCTCATTACTAGGGGTATAATGCGGTTGTACGTCAAAAGTTAGGAAACGAAGTTTTTCTCTGATATGGGTTGACAAAAACCTAAGGATAACACATACGAACATAACCAAAACTAGTTCATCTACCATCTTGTTTTTGTCTCTTTTAACTATTTATTTGTTCCACTCTCTATCACCCATAGACATAAATCGGACATGGTGGCCAGACTAATGGACATCATGACGGATCTCGGGTCTTAATCAAACCTCATTACTAGAGGTATAATGCGGTTGTAAGTCACAATTTAGGAAGCGAAGTTTTTCTCTGATATGGGTTGACAAAAAGCTTTGGATAACACATACGAACATTACCACAACTATTGTCCGGCCAAGATATTATGACACATGTTTACAATTTACCTACGTATACAATGAGAAAATATTCCTTAATTTTAGATGTAATTTTGCATGTGTTGGTTCTTATCTTGCAGGTGTGACACACCTGCAAGATTCAAATCATCACATGTAAAATGACAATTGTTTTGAGTTTGATATTGTGTTTTTAATATGTGTAAATTTTGTAAACATGTGACATTATATCTTGACCGGACTGTAGTTCATCTACCATCTTGTTTGTGTCTCTTTTAACTATTTATTTGTCCTACTACCTATCACTTCTAGACATAACTCGGACATGGTGACGATACTAATGGACAACAAGACGGATCTTAGGTCTTAATCAAACCTCATTACCAGAGGTATAATGCGGTTATACGTCACAAAATAGAAAGCGAGGTATTGCTCTGATATACATGTAGTTGATGTTACATCTTAGTGGTGCGGGGATTAAATTAATACGTAATTTATTCGTATATTGCGTTGTTACTGCAACTATTTGTTATACGTGGTTGGACGTAATGTTTTGTTTTACATTCATTTAGACGAATTTTGAAGCTTTAGAATGTATTTGCTAATAATAAAGTCAAATGTAGTTTTCCTGATATAACTTCGCAAAGGTTTTTAACTCGAACCTTTTTTTCTCTTATGACAAATTGTCCACCATACACGTCTTAACCCTTTCCCAAACGACAAAAGTTTAAGGTTATCCACTTGAAAAACTGCCACAAATGACAAAATGGGTGCTTTTAAAGATGGGATTTGTGTACAACATGGCACAGAAAATACTGAGACAAAAGGAGAAACTGCTGATTATCAGCAGTTTTTTCTTTTGCCTCTATGTTTTCCCAAGCCTTTTCTATTAGAAACGTCAAAACCAGGTCTTGTTTGGGAAAGGGTTAAAAGCGTATGGAGCAAATGCGACACAATTAAATATAACAGATGGAAACTAGTCTCGACGTTTTAAGACCTTTGTTGGGAGGGACTTTGATTGTCGGCTTTAGACGATTTGACATTTTAAAAACAAATGGTGTTTCAAATTTATAATAAAATGCTTATATACAGAGAGTTTGAGACGAAATATCGTTCAGACAATAATGGGTTGCATAAAGTGTTTAAAGTGGTATTATGCCCAATAGGTAAAATGTTTATGTAAGTGTTCTCATAAAATGTAAAATGATCTCATTGAATTCCAAGAGTGAAGATTTCCCATGAGCTATTCTTCTGGCAAACTAAACCATTATTGGTCTATAAACTTACTATTGTGTTATTTTGTTCGTTTATTCTGAATATAGCATTTTTGTGATAAGAATGGTAACTTGTAAATAGACTCGTGTGTATTTGTGTGAAAATAATCGGAGAAACGTAATAGACTTTTGTTCTTTAACCATTTCCAAAATTAGCGTCGTTTAGTTGTCCTTAATATTAAAACCCATTGAAAACGTCGATGAAAGTGAAAAATATTGCTACCCAGGTTTTCATTTTTTACCCATCAACATTTATTATGTAGGCCTAACAGATATATTGTAGTAACATATTTAAATCAACTTGAAACGAATCCAAATTTTTGAGGTGCACTTAAAGAGACATCCATAATTATTTTCTCATAAAATCTTATTTTATTTTTATCTTAACTAACATATTTTATAATGAAATTATGAAAATTTCAAGTCAAATTATTGCCCCGTTTGCACGGAATATATAATGAGCCAGGATCTGGTAAAACGTCCCTTAAGGCTTTTGAGCCCAACATAGATCCAGATCAGCCTGTGCATACGCACAGTCTGATCAGGATCCATATTGTTCTCCAATAGCTTCTTCGTGACCTGTAGTTACTTATACAGAGCAGCATGGATGCATATTGGACTGCATTTGACAACATGCCGATCTTCAAACTCAATTTTTGAAAATGCTATAAGGGACGTTTTTCCAGATCCTGGCTCATATTTCTATTCTTTTAAATTAAATTTGGTGAGGTAAACCACAGTTCACAAGTGTATGGATTTGTTTCATTTCCGACTCAAATTCAAAGCGTTTGTTTGCTTATCACTAACAATTAAAATACGGATAGCATAAACGCATAAGAATCTAGCCAATTTAAAAATGAAACGGTAAATGAAATTTCTCGTTAGCTTCATTATATTTTCATAGCAGTTAAAAGGGCTTGTCATACATGTAAAGGCATAAAGAGAAGTTCAGATATTTCACATCAGGAACACTTGTAGTTAGTGCCAAAAATCATGAATACCATTTTATAGCAACAGTCTAAAATGCATCAGATTCTACACATATTTGGTCTAACTGACGCAGATTGAAGTATATTTTTGTATGACACGGTTAAAATGTATACACATATTTTCGACGACAAGGAGTCCTAATGATCTCAGTTACAGATCTCGGAAAACAGATTGATTCAATTACTCGTGTGTCTGGAGATATGCCATTTGTTTATTATGAATGTTTGTCATCAGTTGGTGGCATTTCTGTGTGAAAAGTATAGAGTAAGACATTTGACATTATTCTAGTCTTTAAATACTAATAATGTAGATCTAGATCTGGGTACACTTTTTTGTAACACGGTTAATTTGTATACAAATATTTTCGACGACAAGAAATCTCTAAGGATTCCTAATGATCTCAGTTACAGATCTTGGAAAACAGATTGATTCAATTACGCGTCTGTCTAGTGATATTATGTCACTTGTTTATTCAGAATGTTTGTCGTCAGCTGGTGTTTTGTCTGTTTGGGTGGTAGAGATTTACCGTTCTAAGATTGACAATTAAGATAACAATAGATTTCTATCAAAATGGCGAAATATTCTTCTAGTTCTGGGATGGTATGCACAAATTATTCTAGTTCCAAGTTTACCTTCAAAATTACACAACGAGCCATCCTATTATCCGAGACGTACGTCTCGTTCAATTAGATGGCTTGTAATGTAATTTTACTTAAGAAAATTAATTTGAACATGTTGGTGAATATCACCTCTGGTGTCATTCACCTTAGAAGCATAATATTTTGTAAAAACCTAGTCAAAATTTGTCGCCAGAACAAATATTTTACGGCGTTCGGGAACTTACGACTTGTTTTGGCTGACAGCTTTCAAGCATTTTTTTCAAGGTTATTGTCGGAAAGATTTTTATTTGGTTGAATAGCATTATGTATACTACACTTATTTTTGGAATTTACATATTACTTCGAAAATATCACCGTTAATTTCTAGAAAGCTTTCGAATATGTTTGACCCTTTCCCAAATACGTTTTAACATCCCTATTAGAGAGGGATTGGTTAACCGTTTGACAAAAAAGAAAATGCTGATAATCGACATTTTCTTTTTTCACCTCTAGTTTTTTGTATCACGTATATTGTACACGCATTCTATTTTCTGCGACCTCCACTTGTCTTCTGGAGAAGCTTCTGAATAAGACCCCACAATTTTGTCGTTTGTCAAAGTTTTGAATAAATAATAACGTTGTGTTAGTGTTATTATACCATTCAATATGGACTTAATCATTTTTTTAAAATAATAATATCTATAATAAATTCAAAATTAATCGAGAATCGTTACAGTTATTTTAGTTTACCTAAAGGTAGGACAGGTTAAACTATCAATGATTTGTCATCTTTATCTACCTACTTTACCTATTTCGGGTTCTCGATCTAGTTCCTCATTAATATAATATCTCTAATCGTTTATACATCTATTTGTATTGCGTTTGTTTCATTATTTAAGTGGTCCTGTTTTAGTCCTCTGCGTTGTAAAGGGTCATTTCGCTCAGAATTAAGACGGATAGATCAACATTTCAGGACCGTCTGTCAATTTTATTCGGTCTGAGCTAATATCCCGAATCCAACCTTTCATTACGGCCCAACAAACATTAAGTATTGGCCGTGTGATTGAAAGATTCTCTAATGCTATAAGACAGATGACCTCATTTTGAGAAGAACATTTCAACTTCATTCCTGATACATTGTCATGATACAGAAGAATAACGCTGCTTTTCTTCGAAAACCTCGTATCTGCAGCTTAAAACAAGCTGCAGATATGAGGTTTTCGTAGAAAAGCGACGATAAAATAAAAAGTATTTGATTTAAAGAAGGCAAAACGTACGATTTCAGTGTTCAAAACATTCACTACTTATTAGACTATACACTATTTATGAACAATACGTTACCTCCTTGTCAATTTAACTGTAAGAAGAACTAGCGAACTTTATGTGCTGTTTATTCATATCTTTACACTTTTCTTTCCCTTTTATTTAAAAGAAATCATATTTGTATTTTGACAAGTGGAATAAAGTTTGAATTGATGTATTGAAGTAATGAAAACATGAATATTTATTCAAATTTCAAATTTGCAACGAAGCAAATGTCTTGTGCTTCTAGGTAAAATAATGAAAACTAGGAATCGAAAAACAATAACTTTAAGAAAAGGCATCATTGAGGAATAGATGCTTAGAATTTTTAAAAGTCGTTCAAGCAACAATGATATATAGGTACACACAAAATACAGATATTTTACAAAAATATTTGTTACTTAGTTTGAGCTTTACTAAGAATTCAGCTTCCTTCTAATGTACTGTAAACCATGCATTTAAGTGCAAGCCAAATATTGTGAAACGCAGAGCAACAAATAAGAGGGAGTAGTTAATACATTATTTCTTCCAAATCAAACACCATGTCATGACGACTCGTTTGAATTATATCGGGGAAACGATTACAATGAGTACCAACGACATTGTGTTTGATAAGTAATAAACTACATTACAAGGAATTCGTAATTTTGTAATGTTCGCAAGGAAACGTTCTATGAGCAATTGAACGCTTGATATAATTCATCACACTGGTCTACAACAACCTATAAGTTTGCAGTTTTATTACCCTATAAATATATTGAATTTTCCTCGAATCTACCGAGTCTCGACGTAAAACGGACATCGTCGATACGGCTAATGGACATTGGGACATATCCTAGAGTCACATCCAATCTCATTATTGGACACTCCGTGGTCAAACAACGGAAAATATTTGTGAGGGGGCCACTTTCGTAGAAATTCAATTTAAGATAAGAAGGACGATCAGAAAATATCCGGACTTTTGACTTGTTCTCGAAAACCGTTCAACATTTAAATAAAAAATGTTCTACATTGTTTCAAAGTATTATTCATCGTCATCTGTGCACTTTTGCCATCTTCATGTTTTAGGTACTGCGTAACATCCGATATCAAAGTCGCCTTGGTCTAATATATCTTTCCATGTGTATTTTGTCAGTTCTGGAAACAAAAAAGTCATGTGAGGCGAGGTCTGGGCCATAAAGAGGGTGAAACAACATTTGTAATTTGAAATAATTGATAGGCTCCATTGTAGTAGCGACAGTAAAGCAGATGACGTAATCGCGAAGAAGGGGGTGTTTTTCTGTGCTAACATTTTGCGCATTTACTTCAATATTTCTGTCACATATTTTTTAGAATTACTTCAGAAAAGTACTTGGGGTGGTGACAGTTTGACCCTTTGGCATGAAATAAGTAACTTACAATCCTCGTGAATCCAAAAAGGTAACAAACATAACCGTCAGCCAAATGAAACGGCTTAATCCTTGCAGGGAAGGAGAACCAGTTTTTACTGCTTTGTCTGAGCTAAATTATCTTGGGTTCGAAATAATGTACCCACATCTTATCTCCAAAGATGGTAAAACAAATGACAAAATAATATCATCTTCCAGCAAAATGCGCATTTAAAATTTTCTTCTATGCAGCCTTCCATGGAAATAGAATTAATTTGCCATTCTGTACGATAGGAATTGAATGTCTAGTGTCCCATCAAAAGTAAATAAAGACGAATGTTGCTGTCATTGATATTTGGTTGTCGTGATAATTAAGTGAGCCACTATTGGATAGTTATCATGGTGTATAAACATGAAAGACATTTCTCAGTTACATGTCTGACAGGGCACACCAAACATTCACTTATTGGACAAGTTATTGGAATTTATTGTGTTTACTTGTGAACCGTATTCTAATTCTAATTCTAATTGGAAATATACATAAAAAAGTATTAAAGTTATAGATCCTGTCATGAGTTTCTTTAATATTATATGACATCAAAATTGCAAGCATAAATTATGTTTGGATCAATAATGATATTTTTCTATAGCTAGATAGAAACTAAACGCCCTGACGAACTAAAGATTTCCTGTATATTATGATATTATTTTTTATAAAGGAGAATAATGTTTTCAAAGAAAAATGCATTTCTTAATTTTTTTACAAGGACAGACAGGCTTCCATGGAAATAGAAAATATTTTCCATCGTGTACGATAAGAATTCAGTATCTAGTGTCCCATTAAATGTAAATAAAGATGGCTGTTGCTGTCATTGATATTTGGTTATCGCAATAGTTAAGTGAGCCACTATTGGATAGTTATCATGGTGTATAAACATGAAAGACGTTACTCTGTTACATGGCTGACAGGGCACACTAAACATTCACTTACTAGACGAGTTATTGGAATTTATTGTGTTTACTTGTGAACCGAATTCTAATTGGATTAATTGGCTTTGATCATCGTAAATAAAAATGCAATTGAGTCCGGATCTGGAAAAATGTCCCTTATGGCATTAGAGACCAACATGGTTCCAGATTAGCCTGTGCATAGGTACAGTCTATTCAAGAACCATGTTATTCTTTAATAGCTTCTTCATTAGCTAATGCAGATATTTTCCACCGTGTACAATCGGAATAGAATGTTTTAGTGTCCAATTAAATGAGCCGCGACGCGAGATTTCCAACAATGTGGCAAAAATGACGTCATCGGGAAAACGTGATTTTACGTCGACGTTATTTATAGCGCACTTGCTTTAACCAATTGATAATCGAATGCATAATTTGAACATTGCCTAATGTGAGTGTTGCTAGGCGCGATTTGTAAACAAGAATAAACGATAGCTGTCAAAGGTAGCGACAAATATTTTGTGCAGTTTTACATTTTAGAATATATAGCACAATAATCATCGGAAACCCCCGACTTAAACCCGACGTCTAAAAATAACTCCACGCATTGATTAAGCAACATTCGGAGGTTTTGTCAATAAAGATGGTCAATTCAGTATCTTTTTCACACAAGCGATGGAACAAAAGATCAGTTTGAAGTTTCAATGTGTTATCTGATCGATTTTTAGTGATTTTATCCCTTTTTTCCTCACTTTCAATGTTGTTGTGCCAGCGGGATTTTTCAACTTTACATAGGCCTTGTGGAAAACAGAAACATGAATAAAACATGTTTCACGAGTTTGTCAGACATATGGATGATAAAATATGTTTCTTATACTAATATTAACGTTAGAGACATGATTTGTATCGCCAAATCATATTTATTTGCCATTGTTTGCGTTTATTATCATATATAGGCCTACACCCCACCCACGCCGATGACAAAAAAAAATCGGAAACCGAAGTTTTCCGAACATTTAAAAATCACTGAATACTTGCATAATCTGAAGTATTTATTTGAAAAAAGGGTGAATAGGGAAAATATATTTACAGATTAAGCTAGTCAGGTTTATCTCCGAAAACAACAATTTATTTCCTACGACGCAATGGTAATAGGTGTAAATAGATTATTCTATAGAGCCAATCCACGAACTGAGAATCATTGGAGTGAACACAACAGCCAGTCACGTGGTCAACCTCAGAACACGTTTGCTTTCGTAGTGGTCAAGCTCGTGGGAAATATTTCCATACGGATTTGGATTTAATCAAGTCTTCATAGTGACATAAGAGGGATAAAATGTGTTCATTTTGTTTTGAGAATGTTAATTGTACATAGACAAAAAGTGGTTGAGTTCCGGAATATTACATAATTGCGTATATTAGAGAATTCCTGAATTTCCTTTGTCTGGGCTTCCCGCGTCTGGTAGCCAGTACAGAGTCATGGGGATCTCTAAGGAACGACCATATAGGGAAACAAGCAGAGCGGAGTTGCTATGACCAAATGGACAACAATCAGCCAATGCATCTTTTACCACTGCACCAGATGCAACCACTCTTCAGATTTTAAATCGGTCTCAGACCGCTGGAGTGGAAAATGAATTTCTCCGGGTTGGTGGTTGCCCCTTCGAGGGCCCCCGTAATTCCCTTCACTCTTCAGGTTTTATATCGGTCTCAGACCGCTGGAGTGAGAGAATTTCCAACAGCTATATTGGGGTTGCCCCTTCGAGGGCCTCCAGAAAGGACTGCAAGGGGAAAACGACAAGGACAGTGCTCTTTCAGATCACCAATGACAATATATCGAAAGAACCTGTCAAGGGAATATTCGTCCGTAGAAATTCAGCTGCAACACAAAGTCGTCAGCGAGAAAGGCAAGGGTTCCGTGCACTGATGAAAAAGACTGATAACGGGTTTCAGGTCAACTCGAAATCAGATTCCCGAGCCCACTTATGTGTAGCAGAATAAATAGTACACATGGCGGTCCTTTACCTAACAGAACGAAGTTCATGGTATTTAACACAATTTCAGACTAGAGTACTAAAAACCCATCATATTATCTAGGACCAAGTCGTTCATGGAAAACGGATTGAATGATGCGATGTTTTGTAAAATTACAGCATCTTTATCAAGCAGAAGTTCGCCTAGAGGGTTAGATTTACAAGGCTGTGAGGATTTTTGTCCTCGTTAAAATCATTAATTCTGAAAAGTTTAACTTCCAGAAAAGACTGTTTCTTTGCTTATACCTCTTACAAAGATAAAGACTTATTTCTTTGTTATAAATACTTTGGTTTTATACCAGTAAATGTGATGGATTGTCTATTAAAACACATCCAGTATAGTAAATTGAGCTTACCGTAAACGGGGAAAAATCAGAGTTGGCTCACATATGATAGTAATCACACTATCTAGAGGTTCAAAATTCTAACAAGAACTTAGATTCTGTTACAATACACCCTTTATTTACTAATATTGGGGACAATTTGGAGCATAAGCTCAAATTACTACATAATAGTGGTTTATTGCCGTTTGTTCATAAACAGGCACTTTGAGACGAATAAATTGAGCCCGGAACTATGTAATAGCAACAAGGACCCACAACATTGATCATACCAAACAGAACAGATCACATAAAATCAGTAACAGAAACAGTATTTAAAAGAAAATATAGATTTACATATTGAGGCGAAATTCGAAATTATATCAACATATCAGGGTAAAAACAAACATTAAGAAATACTGAAGAAATTAACAAATAACCAGTTAGTCATACAGAAGATATCTGAAAAGAGTCACTTTTAAATAGTGATTACTATTATTCACTGTGTAAAAGCGTACAGTCGCGTGTATCGGAAGTTGCATCTAACTGTACGCAAAATATCACTAGTGCTGATAAACAAGTTGATAATTTGGCTTTTTAAAAGTATATAAGTAAAAATCGGAACAATCTTTTTTATGCGATTTTCAACGTTGTGGGGTAGGCTAAATGTACTTTCATTTCAGCAGTTACGATTTCTCGATCGGTGTCTATTTTGTTTATAAAATTGGATTTTACCTGTCAAATCACTGGTTTGTGCTGTTTTTCATCGTGCTAACTCGTGCAATTTTGACTGCAATCGCGTGATCTACACAATAATATACGCTTAAACTTATACCTGGTAATAGCTAAACCTCTCTGCTATTGTGTCCATCGGTTGAATGCACGTATGCACATTGTTTCACAAACATATTGGCTTTTGAATAAGACTGGTGTATTTCTTCCGCCTGTACGCCTAGTGCAAACTGTACAGCATCATTAGTGCAGTTTGGGGAACATGTATCTGTACGCCTAGTGCCGTTATGTCATTCCGTATATGTTGTAATCGATTGGAAAAATGGAATCAATTTTCGTTTGAAAAGCTTTGAGATGACATTTGATAAACCACTCATTGCTTTATTCAAAGATAGAACATTTGCAATGCGTGTTTATTCAAAATTACTACATGTGATTACATTAAAACGATCTGGTCTCAAACAAGTCGACAGCAAATATGACCACGAATTGCTAGAAAACAATTGTCCAAACACGCGTAAAAGCGACAGACGTAGGCGTAGACGCAGTAGATGTACTGTAGACGAGTTCAGAGAAGTTGTTGGAAGTGATTGAGCACCCCGTTTAATACTACTGCAGTTACTATGCGTTAGTTTATACAAAGCCATGTGTTCCATGCAATTCTCTCAACAGCACAAAAGCAACATCCCAAACCTTATGTACCACCAGCTAAACATCCTACCTAGCCGACTCGTCCTATGGCGAGACAATCATTCTAGTCAAAATGACGAAAGGATATTGATAGAGTCGGGATTCAAACCCTTGGATCAAGATCCTTCAATGATTTATTGGATCAAGCGACAGATGGTAGCTAGTCTGGTAGCGTATGTCAAAAAAGTATAGATAATTTTCATTTTTATTGCCCATTTGAGTCTGGATTTTAACGCTCTAGAACAAAAGTTTGAAATCCCGATGCTATGGTATATGTACGCCATCGATGGTATTCGTCTATTGGTATTATCTCGGTCTGTCCATACGGCGTAAGGTCACCCAGAGTAGTCATTCCGGTTTGTGGGGTGCTAAAATATAGTTCTTGACTCCTTTTCTGGTGATGCATTGCTCTCTTCGTGAATGATTTTAGCTACGGTTTGCATTGATGCTTTTGGATGACATGTTTTCTCATTTTTGAGCCAGAATTCATCCTTCTTTTCAGGACTGTTGTGTGTGTTTTGGTACAGGGAGACACGTGGCCCCCATTTCGGGTGTGTCCATTTTGGCGCGAAAAAATACACTTTACACATGTTTGAACGAAAATTGTGAAAAAAACGAATTACATGAGGTGGGTCCATTTTGTGAAAAAAAATACAAGGCAAGGATGGATCTATGCCATTTTACGTGCAGTTTTGCTCATTGGGATGTTGGAAAAAGGTGTAAAAATGTGTTGTAATAGGATTTTACATAGAGTTATATAGGAGCCAATCTGAGTGACCTGTCACCATACGTCCTTATGTAAAATTCATTTACACACCTACATTTATGGACGTTTTTTAGCAGAACGTTCCTAGTTACTTGACGATACGTATATTGGCAGGTTTTGCCAAATTACACTCCATCATCTCCTACATTTATTAAAGAGACATCCTATTTCATTTTTTTTCTAATATATACATGTATTTTGATGCCAAGATTGATTATTCTAAATCATTTAAATGATATTAGACCTTTTAAGTTGTTGCTGATAAGCCCAAAAACTCTTTGAAAGCTGAGATGAAAATGGCATATTCCAAAGGCCCGTAGTAAACAATTTTATATGGGCGGGCTGAAGCCCCAGTGTCTGAAGATAGGGGGGGGGCTAATTTAATTTTCCCTATATTTTCACCGTGAAAAGGGAAAATTCAGCACATTTGGCCCACTCAGGGGGTTAGCCCGCCGTTCTTACGGGCCTGTTCCATTAACATATGTTCTGTGATTTTCAGATCCTGGTAAACAGCGCAATACTTACTTTGGCTTAGAATGTTTAGAATTTTCATAAAAATATATGTTCTTTCAAATAAAAAGAAGTATATTTCGTGAGAAGATATCTACGGGATGTCTCTTTAACGGCTTTTGATGAGAAAATCACAGGACAGGAAAGTCAGTGATTCCAATGAAAATAAATGACTCAAGAGACCAATGGTATCTGGAAATACATGTAATTCATTTTAATCAGTAACAAGCTGGGCTGTGGTAACACTTCAACGGTCATTTTGGACTTCAAGTTTTGTCCTGCTCAAGAGAAATATCCTTGTCAAACTCATCGAGTAGCGAACTCGACTAAGATTTGGAAGTGGTAATAGTCCGTCGGATGAAATCAAATAAGGGGGCTATTTAAGGAGTTCGCTGCACCCCCCTAGGTACCAAGGTTGTTATATACCATTTTAAAGCTTGAAATATGCTGGATACGATGCACAATGCTGTCAAGTTGTAAACCTGTGCAGCTCCCGTGGAAACACACAAGTATGTGGGTGGGGTAAGATAACATTTAAATTATTTGAAATACATTTGTAAAATAAAAGTCGTTTAAAACCCAAAAACCTTGTAATGTACCCATTCGAATTCATACAATAGTTATTGAATAAACCAGAAGAGACATACAAAACACATTTCAACCGATTATACGTAGAAGTAAGGCTCAGATATTTGGTCAATTTGCATATGGTGGGTGGGGTAATTTTCACACAGTAAAACACTTGGTCACAAAAACAAATTATCGCATTATTGTCCCATGAAACGCTGTACAACCGTTTTTAGATTAAATACAACTTATTTGGATCTTAGTAAAACACATTTACCAAATATCTAATCGGATATTCACAAGAAACGGTTCTAGGCTTATCTTGAAAGTACCACCTATTTCCCAGTAAATTACAACATCGTCCGTCAAATGATTTCAAATAAGGCGGATTTGTATGGAGATCGTTGCACCCCTAATCCCAAATGTACCAAGACTGTTATATGCCATTTTAAAGCTTGAAATATGTTGGATACAATGTACGATGTTGTCAAGTTGTAAACTCGTGCAGGTCCCGTGTAAACAAATACATATGTGGGTGGGGTAAAATAACATATGATATATTTGAAATACATTTGTCATATAAAAATCGTTTTAAACCCAACAACTTAGGAATGTATTCATTCAAATTCATAAAATTATTATGGAATAATGCAGAAGAGACATGCAAAACACATTTCAACCTATTATACGAGGTAATAAAGCTCAGATATCTCGTCAAATTGCATGTGTTGGGTGGGGGTAATTTATACATAGTAAAACACTTTGTCACACGAACAAATAATCGCTTTATTGTTCCGTGAAACGTTCGTACAACCGTTTTTAGATTGAAAACAACTTATTTGGATCTTAGTTAAACATCTACACACAATACTTTATCAGTTATAAACAATATATAGTTCTAGGCTTTTCTTGAAAGTGCCTCCTACTTCCCTGATATTACAACAACGTCGGATTTCAAATAAGGGGGGGGGGGATTAAGGAGAACTCTACACCCCTTATCCCCGATGCACCAAGGTTGTTATATACCATTTTAAAGCTTGGAATATGCTGAATACAATATACGATGTTGTCAAGTTGTAAACCTGTGCAGGTCTCGTGTAAACAAATACATATGTGGGTGGGGTAAAATAACATAAATTATTTGAAATACATTTGTCAAATCAAAATTGTCTTAAACTCAACCACTTAGTAATTAGCACATTCGAATTCATAACATTATCATTGATATAACCTGAAGGGATATACACAAAACGTTTCAATTGATTGTAGGCAGAAATAATGCTCAGATATTTCGTAAAAAATGCATATGACGGGGGTGTTTTATACACAGTTTTACACGTAGCTACACAAACAAATTATCGCAATTCTGTGAAACGTCAGTCCAACCATTTACAGATGAAATGCGAACTTATTTGGATCTTAGTCATCCACCTTCACCCAATATGTTATCAGATATATACAAGACAGAGTTGCAGACTGCGCTTGAAAATCTCCCACCCACCCGCTGTTACTTACAAAATCTTTTAGTTAATATCTCGCAAGGCGACTATTACAGGAGTTGCTAATTCCGACCTTGATGTACCCATGCTGTTATATACCATTTTAAAGCTTGAAATAGGCTGGATACGATGCACAATGTTGTCAAGTTGTAAACAAGTGGAGGTCCCGTGTAAGCATACAAATATATGGGTGGGGTAAGATAACTTTTTTTTGAAAAGCAAGTGTCAAATATAAATCGTCTTAAACTCACAAGAAATGTTCTCACTCTTCAAATGCATGAAATTATTATTGAAATGACCGGAGGCGATATACAAAACACATTTCAATCGGTTATACGCAGAAATAGTTCCAGATAGTTAGTCAATTTGCATACGGTTGGTGTGTGTGTGTGTGTTTGTGTGTGTGTGTGTGGGGGGGTAATTTATACACAGTTAAATACTTAGCCACACAAACAAATAATCCTTTTATTATTCCGTGAAACGTTTGTACACAATTTATAGATTAAATACAAATTATTTGGAGATTAGTACAACATCTTCACCCAATTGAACAGATATATAAACAAGACATAATAATTCTTAGCTGCTCTCATATGTTCGATATTTACCTCTAACTTACAATAATCTCTGTTTTAACTATCCATAGTCATATAGCAATAATACATATTGTATGGACAGTTCGTCTGAGCAAGAACATCTTTTAAAAATATTTTAGCATTTTTAAATAAGATTAATTGATTTGTGAATGAAAAATATGTTACTGTAGTATCTTTGGACAACACACTAATAACATGATGGCGTCCAAGATGACGACCAACAGCAGAGTTACACATGGAATAGGCGCATACAACATTCGTTTTGTTTCTAAATTGAAGTGGAAAAGTAATACAAATAATTCTAAGGACAGCAAAGATTCATAAAAAGATGTATATGTCAACTTGAAATCGATAATATAGTCCGGTAATGATTAATACGGGGACGTATTTTATTTGAAACTTTTGGGAGTAAAATACTTCCGCGGGCTCTTTTAGAGAATGGTTTTGTTGGGTTCATGTTTCCCTTTATTTTGTTCATTTTTTGATATTTTTCTATTTTTATTAATCAATTAAAATGAGAAACGAGGGACACAATTCAGCTATCTGGACTTGCAATTTAACAATTCTTTTTGCACTTCCGAATAAATCAGACCATTGTATCAAGAGTTAACTGTCCTCAAAAAATGCTTAAAGGCTTTTTTGTCTTAACTTACACAGTTATGTTTTTACCCAACTTTGGAGACTTACACATTACAATCAGTTTAATAGCTGTTACATGGTTGATGTCCGTGGTTATCATAATCACTGCAGTCATCACGATTGTAAGCTGTCATTGTGCGATTATGTGCACCGGTAGCACATCTGTGGTGTTAATCACCACAAAAAGAATATCTGCAATATTTTTCTGATCACAATCTACTCGTTATTATCCAATTATTGTGTGAAAATTCCAAATGAGCACCCAGATTTCCCCAAGATAAGGCAATATCTTCATTTGCAAACCTTTTGAAAACAGTTTTGATGAATGTTCTTAAACAAGAGTATTTACAAGTGTATTTTACATGCATACAGTCTAATTGATAGCTGTCATACATGTTTTAGTTTTTCCCAATTTACGACAAAACGTCGCTATTTGCCCATTTCCCCCGGCCCAGGGCCAAAACAGAAATTTGGAACAAGACCTCAGGACACTGACATCACTTTTTTATTTAATAGAAGTTAATTTAGTTGATTTTTCCAATTGTTCAGGGCGAATATTGAAGAAAAATGGATTCATTTAGAAGAAATCCTGGATCCGCCGTAGCCTTTTTCTTGGCGTCATCGAATGAAATGTTTTTAGTAGATCTCTTCAGGTAATTTCAATTATAATTCCATGCATTTGAATGAGCACATTTCTAAAAGGGTGGGTATAAGACGATGTATATTTGACAAATGCATTGGAAAAAATGTTTATCTTACCCCACCCACATATTTATGTTTTTACAATGGACCTCCATGGGTTTACAACTTAACGACATCGTGCATTGTATCCAGCATATATCAAGCTTTAAAGTGGTATGTAACAGATTTGGTAAATTGTGGTCGGATGCAGCAACTCCTTCAATAGCCCACATGAGTGATATCATCTAAATGACTATGTTGTAAGTTACATGGGCATTTTCAAGTACAGTCTAAAACCCTGCCTTGTGTATATCTGTTAAGATATTAGGTGAATGTGTTTTACTAAGACCCAAAAAGTTTGTATTTAATCTATAAACGGTTGGACTGACGTTTCACAGAACAAAAATGATGTTTTTGTTTGTGTGGCTACGTATATTACTGTGTATAAAACACCCTACCCGCCATGAGCAATTCTACGAAATATATGAGCATTATTTCTGCCTATAATAAATTGAAACGTTTTCTGTATATCCCTTCAGGTTTATTCAATAATAAAATCATGAATTCGAATTCGCTAAGCCCTAAGTTGTTGGGTTTAAGACAATTTCAATTTGAAAAAATGTATTTCATATAATTTGTTTCTTGTCTTACACCATCCACATAATTATGTGTTTACATGGGACCTACACAGGTTTAGAACTTGACAACATCGTGCATTGTATCCAACATTTTCCAATCTTTAAACTGGTATATAACAACCTTGGTACATCAGGAGTTAGGGGTGCAGAGATCTCCTTAAAAACCTCCTTATTTAAAATCATTTGACGGACGATGTTGTAATTTACAGGGAAATTGGATCGCTTTCAAGATAAACCTAGAACTATATCTTGTTTATATCTGATACGATATTAAGTAAAGATTATTTACTAAGATCCAAATAAGTTGTATCCAATCTAAAGACGACTGTACAACTGTTTCACGGAACAATAAAGCGATTATTTGTTTGTGTGACCAAGTGTTTTACTGCGTTAAATTACCCCCACCCATCATATGCAATCAGACGAGATATTTTAGCCTCATTACCTCGTATAATCGGTTGAAATGTGTTTTGCATGTCTCTTCTGCATTATTCCATAATGATTTTATAAATTTGAATGAGTATATTCCTAAGTTGTTGGGTTTAAAACGATTTTTATAAGACAAATGTATTTCAAATATATTATATATTATCTTACCCAACCCACATATGTAAGTGTTTACATGGGACCTGCACAGGTTTACAACTTGACAACATCGTACATTGTATCCAGCATATATCAAGCTTTAAAATGGTATATAACATCCTTGGTACATCGGGGGTTAGGGGTGCAGCCATCTCCATACAAATCCGCCTTATTTGAAATCATTTGACGGACGATGTTGTAGTTTACTGGGAAATAGGGGGTGCTTTCAAGATAAGCCTAGAACCGTTTCTTGTGTATATACGAAAAGATTTTTGGTGAATGTGTTCAGCTAAGATCCAAATAAGTTGTATTCAATCTAAAAACGATTGTACAAACGTTTCTCGGAACAATAAAGCGATTATTTGCTTTTGTGGCCAAGTGTTTTACTGTGTCAAAATTACCCCACTCACCATGTGCAAATTGACGATATATCTGAGCCTTATTTCTACGCATAATCGGTTGAAATGTGTTTTGTATGTTTCTTCTGGTTTATTCCATAATAGTTTTATGAATATGAAGGTGTGAATTCTTAAGTTGTTGGGTTTAAGACGATTTATACTTGACAAATGTATTTCAAATAATTCATATGTTATCTTACCCCACCCACATATTTGTGCGTTTCCACGGGATCTGCACAGGTTTACAACTTGACAACATTGTGCATCGTATCCAGCATATTTCAAGCTTTAAAATGGTATATAACAACCTTGGTACCTAGGGGGGTGCAGCGAAATCATTTTTTACCTGGGTCATCAGACGGACTATAAGTCGTAAGTGCCGGTTACATGTATCAGTATAATCACAACACTCATATTCACGAAAGCAAACTTTATTGTTCAAATTTATATACTTAGCAAAAGTTCTAACGCGTCACTTTTTAAAATTACATAACTTCTTCATTGTCAAAGATCTAGATTCAGAAATTGGCATTTGTTTATCAGATGTTTCTGCACACATCCATAAAACTATTGTAAGTTTTCTCTCTTATTTGACCGCGTCATACAAATCATTTTTTGAAAGAATTCATTTTGAAAGCTGGTTGATTGTGTTATTGAAGTTTGAAAAAAAAAAAAAAAAAAAAAAAAAAACGTAGCTCGCATAGACGCACCTTTTTTTAATGCAAGACAATCTATCAAGGTCATGGTCACAAACTCAAATGTAACGGTCTCAAATGGAAGATCTTGGTGGCATCTATTGTATATGTGTAAAATACATGTATGTATCACGATTACATCTTAGACAGCTCGTAAGATATAAACAGTTAAGTTTCTGTCTACGTAACCGACGTTGCCGTCGCCTCCAACACTGACAACCAACGACGCTAGTGATGTAACATTGCCTCCACATCCATGAAGTACGAGGTCTCATAAGCGTTAGAGCGGTCGATTTGTTTAAGGAACATAACTTTTATACACAAGAACTCTTTCAGCAAAGTTTGAACCTATTCTGTAGATTCGTTGAAAAAAATACTAACAGTACTAATACTCTGCAAGATTTGAGTGATGCGTTGGCAGTTTTGCGAGTATATTATAACTCTCATATTCATGAAAGCAAACTTGAACAGCGTGTCACAATGGCATTTAAAGATGGAGCTAAATACGTCAGTTACCGCGGTAACAACAAGAAAGCAAGAACGACAAACTATATAAGTCAACACTAACACGAAAGTATATGGCGTATCAAATGGGTCAAAAGTCTTCTTTTAGCGTGCACCCATAAAATTTTACGCGTCGACGCGTAAATTTATGCGTCGACGCATAAATTTTATGACTGCACGCTTAAATAGGACTTTTGACCCATTCGGTACGGCATAAAAGTATGTGATACAGCCGCATTCACAAGCTATGCGTACTATCACATACACAAACAACCACGTGCACGTAAGCAAACACGCACGCACATACACACAATTGAACGCATGCAAAAGTACATTAAGTATCGCGCAAGGAATCAAGGTTTATAGTAGCCTCGCATGATAAGCCTTTACTTTATTGTAGTTGTCCGTAATTATTGTTTACCAATGCAAATTAATCTACGTTCATTTGGGAATAGAAATGAACTTTGTTCTAAAATGAGACTGATTAGTGACTATATTGATAAATTATCGATGTAGTTAAAACACCTTGTAACTACAACTTTAATCACGCTGTAGTTACGAGGTTTTAGAATTATACCGACGAAATTCTATTGTATATCCGAAATTACGTTACGGGTTACTTGATAAAATCGTTCCCTATTGGTGTTCCTTTATTTAAATGTAGTTGGGCTATGTCCACAAGACCAGTTACTTTTTAATCTCTATAGATATTCATTGTGGACAGACAAATAAATTCGACCGCTATATTCGTGCAGCATACAGAAGTTTTGCGTATATTTGAAGTGAGCGTAACCCTTTAAGTGATCTAATGAACTAATCAAGTGCACCCTGATGCATTGTGTATGTGTAGCAAAAGTAGTAATTGACATTTTCTGAACAGAGATTTTGCCACAACAGGTCATGTAAAATCGCCATTAGGCGTACAGAACACAATTTGTCATTTAGCACTAGGCGTACAGTCGGAAAAAATATACCAGTCTCATTCAAAAGCCGATATCTTTGTGTAACATAACATATTTTGTGTAAACAACTGTTGCAAATCATAGCAGATAGGTTTAGCTACTAGATGATGCAAATTTAGGCTTTCAATATTGTGTAGATCGCGAGATTTTAGCCCATATTGTGCCAGTAAGCAGGACGAAAAACAGCAAAAAACAGTGATTCGACATTTTGATACGAATTTACACACAAAATCCGTTGACATACTAGAAATCGTAACTACTTTAGGTAATGCATATCTAATTCTCTCTTCAAATTTGAAAACCCCGTCAAGATTGATTGTTCCGATTTTTACTTATTTGCTTTTAAAAATCCAAACCATCAGCTTGTTTACAACCACTTGTGATATTTTGCGTACAGTTAGATGCAACTTCCGATACACGCGACTGTACGCTTTTACACAGTGTTATTTATGACACAGTCATTATACATTGTAACTAGTGGGCTTGAATTCGAATGTGTCAGTCACTGTTATCACATAACATTCACATGGCGAAAATATGAATATGTACCGTACCTACTAGTAATCGGAATTAATTACGTGAATACGAATTGCCAATTCACATTTGAATGATATAACCGTTAAAGGCAGGTTTGAAAATAATCAGAGAATAAAAACATTGCAGGTCTGTCTATGGTTCCAAACGAAACGCAAAAGAAAAATATTTGAAGGTATCAAGGTCAGATTGAACTTCCCTTCGGTTCATGAATCATTTCACCAACAACATTACCATTACGTATTGTACGGTTGGAATAAGCTCGTGAAGCATAGCAGAGGAAGACACGACAAGAGCGAGATTTACAGGTAAACAAGTTGAAGTCAACACTACAAAACAATTACGGCATATTTCTTTCAATTTAAAACTTGATATTCATCTGTCAACATTACACTTCAGTTCTATACAGGGTTTTAATGAGTATAAATTTCGCTGAATGTTATTGAATTAATTGTATTATCAAACCAAATAGTGAAGAAGTATATATCGACATATCCAAATGAGCGCTGTAAATACTTTACGTTTATAAACACCTCCACTTGCAAGGGATTTGGAACAGCGTGTGGTTTCTTACACATACCATGTTTGTAATACGAGTTGTAGCAAATACTCGTAATTATCTCAATAGACTTTACGTAGCAATGATAAATCCATTGTCTTATATCAGTAATTTATCAAATTGTACAATTTCAATATTAAATCAATAAGCTGACACCCTTGACAGAGTGACCTTGCTGACCTTGAGTCAACTACTCACTTCTGTCCACTAATAACTATTGCATACGCAGAGAAGGGTGTTTACTTCGGGCAAAAAATGTCATTAATAAATTCCAAAATCTTCATTCCCTTGATTCCACATGTCTGTACGTTAAACACATGTACGAAAAACACATTCAAGGCTCTGGAAAGGTCGACTTCCTAAGGTTGATGAAGGTTGAACAGAATTTCAGCTTTTATTTAAAAACAAATGATAATCGATACATGCATAAATAAGTAAAATAAATAGACGAAAAAGAATCACAGCCAAAGACATTGGTAAAATACAGTTACATCATCATGATGTATACAGAAATTACTTCTTAGTTGACTAAACAAACAAACAAGAACATAGCATGCAGAAATTAACAACATTTGCCTTTGTTACATATTCATTTACATATTACCTTTTCACTCGAATTGCTGAGAAATGCTATAAAATCGGTTTCCCGAAAATAACATGGTTTTGCTTTATAGAAAACTTGTAATGGACAGTTTACTGTCCGGATACTGGGTCTATTGTGTTACACATGAGACATAATAATTACATGAGAAGTACAGACGGACGTAAAGAACAAACATGTAGGCCTAATTTAGTCATGCATGATTTATAACTCAAAGTAACCATGCAAACGTACTAGAAACTACACCGAGTACACGTACATTTCGTACATTTCAATAATAGTTTCACAAATGAAATCTTGACGAAAAAGAGAAATATTCAGACTCTTAATTGCGTTTGCTGTTGGCCAAAGGTATAAGAAGATGATTATCATCTAAGGATGTATTGCTGGTAAAGTTAAGTATGGGGAACGAAATAAGTGGATTAATATGGGTTTACTGGAAGGCCACTTGCGAATGTTGACTTTATTCAACCATTAACTGGCTGTACATGCAGCGTTAAGCTGTTGTCATAGTGCAAATACCCGACTGTCGGTTTGACTTGATACTAATACCGACCTCAAGGGTTCAATAAGCTGCACCAAAGTAATTAAATGCAATAGGAATATGTTTCGTGATAATTAAAAATATCAAAAGGTGGGAGGAAAAAGAGCCGCCTCTATGTTTACAAAACAGCCTTCGTTCCCACAGATTCCAAAGATGATAAGCGGCAAGTGGTTACACACTGCCCATACTGGACATAATCCTGTCCCTTAACATCATAAAGCAAAGAAAATGCGATGAACCCAACAAAAGTAAATGATAATGACAAGGCACGTCGGATTTACTTCTGTGATAAATTACATCATGTGATGAATTAAGAAAAAGGAGGGGGAAAGTGAGGACCTTAATTCCGCATAACCATACTAGTAGAATTAACTATGGTTCGCAATTCCATGATATTTGACGAAATTTCAGGTTTAAACATTAAATGTACCTACTTGACAGTAACAGATCATCTGTTTTGAACGTGCTTTGAATGCAACGGTATTCTTGAATATCAATTAATTTCCGATACCTTACATATTTTTTACAAAATACTTTCTCCGCAATCGCAATATAACGGAGATGTGAGGATAAGCGACTATCATCAATTGAAATATGGAAACAACCATAATGATATAGAATTGAATACAATTGTTCTTCAAAACACATGAAACCAGTGATGGTTTGATAATAGGCCTACAGTCCGTAGAAGAATTAGATAAAAGAAGTCGAGTACGTGATTGTATAAAAATGATAGGCTAAGATTTGAAATTATCTAGCAATGGGCCATATTTGGTTACCTGGTGGTGAGCTGCACAGTTAATAATGTGTCATACTTGTACTGTTTGACACTGGCGACATGGACGAGAATGTGAAAATGTGTCCACAATATTTCTCTAACGATTTCAATACTTGTGTGATTCCATTGGTAAATGGTTAAAATGCCATGCTTCAAATGTATTATATGGTAATTAAGTGCTGGGAAACAGTAATAAGACCGATCGTTGATCTAAGGGTGGTTATCTTACGCGTAGATAATATATCTGTGATATAATGCAAATACTGCATATAGATAAGAATAGCAACTGTGGGTGCAATAATTACATTTAGCTACTATTTCGAAAAAAAAAAAAACATTTACACCCACGGCATCAGTAGTTGTCATAATTTAGCTTTAGTAATTTCCAGTAACTTGGGCTCTAAAAACTCCAATGATTCTCAGTTCGTGGATTGGCTCTATAGAATTGATAAATTAAACGAGGCTTACCTGTAAGGTGATGTTTGATTTCAATTCTGTAGAGCCAATCCACTGAGAATCATAGGCCCACCCTAAGTCATAAATACCCGCCCGAAATATTGATTTGAAAAAAGTTACCAAGTTACTGAAAATTCCCCCTCTAAATGTCTGAGGTTGACCACGTGACTGGCTGTTGTGTTCACTCCTATGATTCTCAGTGGATTGGCTCTACAGAATTGAAATCAAACATCACCTTACAGGTAAGCCTCGTTTAATTTATCAATTATAACCGCACTTAAGAAGTTAGCCCGGTGGTCGAGTGGTTAGGGAGTTGGGCTTGTGATCCATTATCTTTTGTGGTTATAGTTTTCGCGTGTTCGAATCCTCCCAACACCAAAATTTTTCAAACTTTTTTTTAAATAATCTTTTCTTCTTTTGTCCGTAACATCTATATTAGCTAATAAAAGCCACCATAATTTCCTCCAGAAAACAAGTTTAAATATCACATCAGACGCCGAAAAGCAACATACTAGGCTATATCGATCGTGTTCAGATAAAGGCATAGACAATTTGTTGTTCCGATTTTTTTCTTTATCAAAAAAGTCTTACAGAATACCAAATGGGTGTTACAAAATCGTCTCGGCTTATAGATTTTTTCGAACCAAAAATGGTCGGCTACAGGTAGGCCTACATGTAGGCTGTATCAGTAGTAAAATCGATTCATGTCCTATACATGTGACTCAAAAGCAAGGCTTCAAAATCGTTTTGCACCGTGAACATCTTAGCTTTTAAGACAATTAATTTTGATAGCAGTTTAGAGCACCTGTAAAAGTATTGGCCGTCGCAAAATCAACACAAAATCGGACGGATTATCCTTGGCGGATCCAGAGGGGGTTCGGGGGGTTCGAACGAACCCCCTCTGTATCCAGATTATTTTATTTTCATGCAGAGATTCAGTCACAATTATGTAATACTAGGAAAACGACCCCCACTTATTTGTACATTCGAATCCCCTCACAGAAATCCTCGATCCGCCGCAGGAATATAGATCGACAGAGATTAATTGGCGACCTTTCACTTGTAGGATATTGCCGATTGGCCTTGGAATTTTCAAGGTAATTTCCAAAATTTGGTAAACTTCATCGAATAAACCATGTAAACGACAAAAAGAAAAGCTTAAAAATTATGTTATATATGTATAACTTGATAACAATATTTCTATTGACGACTGCTTGAACATATCCAAGACTTAGTCTAAACATCCAGCTTCTAGTTTTCTTATTCATTCCATAGTTTATTCATCATTGTTTTTGGTGGGTCTAGAAAACTATACTCTCAGTCATATGTCATCATAGTTCATGTAGGCCTAACTGACGAATTTTCTACAGTTGATTAAAGTTTCCTTTCTTTGGTTAGGATGATTTCTGACTTGGGGAAAATAACGGCCTTTTCGGACAAACAAATAGCCATAATAACGCAAAACTTCAATTTTAATACTTAGATCTACATTGTCTGTCCATAAATGTGAATTACTACTAGTAACTGGTCAAACGATTTCTCTACCGTGTATGACTTTTTAATTTAGATCTAATTGGCGATTTTGTTGCGGTTGTTGTTGCTTCTTTATTCATTCAATTTGTTGAATTGTGTTCTTTGTTTTTTTGCTATTTCTTTCTCAAAAAGACTAGTGTTTCGGTCGTTCCATTAAAGTGAAATTTCACAGGATGTTTTTCATAACTTCTATTTCTATTCTTATTTGAAAGAGCAAATTTTCTTATGAAAATTCTGAAAATTTCAAGCCAAAATATTGTGCTGTTTACGAGAAATATAGCCGATATTTTTGTGCTAAAATATTAGCCATAGAACTCTCCCAAATATCGACACCTACTGAAATAAAAGTGTTTGGAAAAAAGTCTGAGGCTTTGGTTTTCTTAGACTACATGAACATCTGGTAATTTGTATTGTAAATCTTTGAATTGGAAGGTCTTTTGATCATCTGATAGCCTACGATCTGGCCACCACCGTAACGTTGAAAAGAAGAAGCACACTTGGGCGCCCCTTAATCCAATTTGTCATTTTTCATCAAAAACTTCTACTGCAGGTTATTTCAAGCTGCAGTTACGAGGGCTTACAGCATGTAATTTATGTAATTTATGCCATATAGGCCTACATGTACAGCCGCTTTATAGATTGGCTGCAACAGTTTGGAAGTCTCCACCCATCCATGATTGACATAATTGATTGACAGATAAGTCACCGCGCTGATTTCACATTTCTTTTGTCGGAATAAAATGACGTCATACAATCGTCATACCACGGACTATTTTGGAAACTTTATGAACATCAAACAAAGCCGCCAACACCTGCCATTCAATGTTTTACGCTGTGTACACAGAATACACACACTGGGACAAATTTTAGAGGCACACTTGTTTAATTCTCACAGTGTACAGATAAAGTTTTAATTGAATAAGGCTGTGGGTAAATGCAATCATCATTTGGATTGATTTAGTGACAAGGTATCACATTTAATTTATATTTACAAAACTTTCAAAATGTTTTTTTTTCATTTTCCTGGGCCGATCACGGTGAATAGTCTATTAGCCTACGTAGATGCCCATGGTTTTGAAAGAAAATCACTAAAACGGTTGAATAATTTATCCTTTTTGCACGGCGATTTCATAAGTTGTCTCGGTACTGTCGTACTTGCGTCTTTTTCACAAATGCGTAAGCTTGCTTTTCTCCACGTTTCGCATGTTTCATTTTATTTGCAAACTATTGAACACCCTTTCCAAAACATCACGGTTTTAGAGTACTCGAATTGAATGGTGTCGCAGACGAATAATAATTATAATCAATGTCACAAATGGAAGAAGCGAATTATGTGGAGAAAGAAAAGATAATTTAACGATTATCAACAATTCCTTCTTTTCTCTAAATGTTTTCTAAAGCAAATTTAGGTAGGAATGTCACAGCCGGGTTTTGCTTGGGAAAGGATTACATGAATCAACCATAGTCTTTATTTCAAAGAAATAAATTGGGTGTCGATAATAGGGAGGGAGGCTATATCGTAGCAACAAACTTGATGATGGGTACTCAAGGGCGGACCCAGGATTTTTTTCCAGGGGGGGTCCAAGCCTAAAAAAATTTCCAGGGGGGGTCCAAGCCCAAATTATGGCTTAAAATGTAGTAAATATGTAACATTGCACTAAATTTATATAGTCAAAATTCAATTTTCGGCCAATGCCAGGGGGGTCCGGACCCCCCCCCCCCCCCCGACCCCCCCTCTAGATCCGCCCATGGGTACTAGTTTTGAAACCCAGATCAAGATTCAGAAAGGTTTCGGTTACATTATTGAAACTATGAGGGAGGGTGTCGATAAAGGCGCAATATTGAAATTCTTACTGTTTCACCACCTAATTTATAATCACGTATTTGATCGGCTGCTAAATGCAAAATACTAAATTGACAAATGAAAAGTGCGGTTACACGAATTTTGCAAGAAATCAAATGAACGATACCTACGAGTCATAATAACATACATGAAAGCTTAAGGTGTCGATAACAAGCGAACTGATTATATACAATTTGACCAGAAAATCGTATTAAAAGCATGACCGCTCAAAGTGAAATATAAGAGACTGACAAAGTTTTTTTACGTCGCTCTTTCAAAGCTACTTTCGATTAAGTTTAGTTGTTCTCTTTATTTCAGAAGTTGACAGGCCGTATGAACGTAATTAACGTCGCAGATTTGTTTCATGACGTCGTTAACAGTTTTCATAACGTCATCATTATAAAAGGGGTATAAACTTCATCGGGTCTTTTGAACAGGTTCTAGTCAAGATATTTAGACAAAATTTGTAGCATTCTAATCATGAAATGCCATAGATTTTATAAATGTAAAAAAGTCAAAATGTCATTTTTGACCACATTGTTGGAAATCTCGTGTCGCGGCTCATTAATGTAAATACAGAGGACTGTTGCTGTCATTAATATTTGGTTATCGTGATAGTTAAGTGAGCCACTATTGGATAGTTATCATGGTGTATAAACATGAAAGACGTTACTCTGTTACATGTTGGACAGGGCACGTTAAACATTCACTTATTGGACAAGTTATTGGAATTAAATATATTTACTTGTGAACCGAGTTCCAATTGGACTAATAAAATTTGATAATTGCAGATACAAAATGATCTGGAAAAGGGTATTTTATGGCAAAAAAGACCAACATGGTTCCTAATCAGCCTGTGCGTATCAAGAATCATGTTCTTCTCTAATAGCTTCTTCATGCGCTGTAACAAAAATGTTTCTAACCGTAAACAATAAGAATTCGCTGTCTAGTGTCCCATTAAATGTAAATAAAGACGACTCTTGCTGTCATTGACATTTGGTTATCGTGATATTGTCCAGCAAGATTAACCCGAGACATCTGCATATGTAATGACCCCACTTCGGCTTTGTTTTGTTAAGACGCTCAACTAACGGACTTTGCGCACGAAAATTAAGTTGTCCCGGGTTAACCTTGCTGGACAATAGTTAAGTGAACCACTATTGGATAATTATCAATGTGTATAAACATGATATACATTTCTCTGATACATGTCAGACAGGACATAGTAAACATACACTTATTTGACAAGTTATTTGAATTTATTGTGTTTACTTGTGAACCGTATTCTAATTCTAATTGGACATATACATAAAAAAGAAAAGTTACAGGTCCTGCCATGAGTTTCTTTAATATTATATTACATCAAAATTGCAAGTATAAATTATGTTTGGATCAATAATGATATTTTTCTATAGCTAGATAGAAACTAAACGCCCTGACCAACTAAAGATATACTGTATATTATGATATTATTTTTAATAAAGGAGAATAATATTTTCAAAGAAAAATGCATTTCTTAAATTTTTACAAGGTCAGACAGGCTTCCATGGAAATAGAAAATATTTTCCATCGTGTACGATAATAATTCAGTGTCTAGTGTCCCATTAAATGTAAATAAAGATGGCTGTTGCTGTCAATGATATTTGGCTATCGTGATAGTTAAGTGGACCACTATTGGATAGTTATCATTGTGTATAAACATGAAAGACGTTACTCTGTTACATGTCTGACAGGGCACACTAAACATTCACTTATTAGACGAGTTATTGGAATTCATTGTGTTTACTTGTAAACCGAATTCTAATTGGATTAATAAACGTTGATGATCATAGCAATAAGTTTCAGCAACATTGTAGCCATGGTATAGGCCTAGTTCCCGATAAATGACCCTGGCAAAGCAATAGCTAGAGATGCTCCGACAGTTCATTTATCGTCAGCTATACAATAAGAAGAGAATGTCTAGTGTCCCATTAAATGTAAATAAAGATGGCTGTTGCTGTCATTGATATTTGGTTATCGTGATGGTTAAGTGAGCCACTATTGGATAGTTATCATTGTGTATAAACATGAAAGACATTACTCTGTTACATGTTCGACAGGGCACGTTAAACATTCACTTATTGGACACGTTATTGGAATTTATTGTGTTTACCTATGAACCAAATTCTAATTGGATTAATTGGTTTTGATCATCGCGGATAAAAATACAATTGAGCTCGGACTTGGAATAAAGGGGCCCCTTATGACATTAGAGACCAACATGGTTTCAGATCAGCCTGTGCATACTCATATGCTGATCAATAACCATATTGGTCTCTAATAACTTCTTCGTTATCTGTAACAGTTATACTTGCCACCGCATACAAATAAGAATAAAAGGTCTAGTGTCCCATTAAATGTAAATAAAGACGACTGATGCTGTCATTGATCTTTTGACATTACCTTATTGCACAAGTTATTGGAATTTAATGTGTTTACTTGTGAACCGAATTCTAATTGGATTAATAACCTTTGATCATGGCGGATTAAATTCATTGATTGATTAATTGATTGATTGATTGGAGTTCATGGCCTGTTTCAACTACTAGCGGTTTAAATACGTTACAATTATAGTAGCAACATTAACATTGCGCATCTGATCAAAAAGTGTTCCTTTCTTACAATAAATCAAGAAAGTTTGAAGCATGTGATATTAAGTGGCATATATTTTATTAAATTCCAAATACACAGAGTATAAGGACTTACTAATACATTTTTTGACAATTGTTGATAAATCTATCCTTATAATATAACCCTATATTGAGTCAGATACATTCGAAAATGTCGTAAATGCCCCTCATTCAAGACGTAGTACACGGCATTTTCGAACGTGTGCGACCAATTGCTTATTATCAATTCTCTAAACGTGAGAAACATCGTCGATTTTCGTCAAAAACCTCATAACCGAAGCTTGCTCAAAACTGCAGTTACGAGGCTTTAGATGAAAACCGACGAAATGTTTCTAGTAGAAATATTTATTTATTACGTCAAGTGCACGTACACATGACGTCAGAGGATATGCGGCGGTGTTGTAAACACAACAAACTAGCATTAATGGTGGTTGGATTCGGGATGTTTTGGTGTGCAGTGGCATCCATGATGATTCTCATATATACACGAATGATGGCCGAGGAAGGTAAACACACCTCTGTTTCAGAAGGGATTGAAATCTTAATTTCATTTATACACTATTTTTGTTCCGTTTGATAAGATTTTTTAATTATTTCTTCAAATGTGTCAGTATCTATGCTCGTAATTATGATGATTTTCTTTAAATGAAAAAAGTGAGCTTATCATTAACTGCTTATTAACTACGTAAGAATACATTATGTATGATTTAGAATAATAATAATAATAACAATAATAATAATAATAATAATAATAATAATAATAACTTTATTTAGAGAAGGTAGCATATTAAGACATATATAATTCAATAATATTGAATTTATCTTATTCACAATATGGCCTTCTAACAACAACACTCATACTAACACAAGTAAACGAACACACTTCCGCCTTATTCTCACCTTATCTCCCTTCTCTGTTACTCACACACACATACACACACACACACACACACACACACACACACACACACACACACACACACAAACATTCATAAACTATAACGTTCAATCAAATCAAAATTGATTAAGTTAATATTAATTTTATTGATTAGCTATCTATTAACCCTTTCCCGAGAGACAAAATTTTGGGGTGTTTAATTTGAATGTTTAAGCAAATGTCAAAATGGATTTTACTTCAAGAAAATAAATTTGAATAATTTAGGTCAAGAAACATTGAGGATAGAGGAGAAAAAAACTGATTTTCAGCATTTTCTCCTTTAGACACAATGCTTTCCCATGTCATTTCTAATTGGGTATGTCAAAGCCAGATCTTTCTGGGAAAGGGTTAACTTAATTTATTTTCAGTCAAGAATTTCTTTACTCTGACAGATACTCATCTTCACATTATTGTTTATACGTTAGATAATAATTTCTTATTTTTTGCTTGAAATTAGCAAGTTTTGCCTCCGATCTTAAGCTTACAGGAAGGTCGTTCCAGATGTCAACGCTTTTATAATTTAGACTATTTTGATAAATATTTGTTTTTGGTTGTTTGTTTAATGTGAGTTGATTCTGAGTTTCAGAGCGTAAATTATACAAATCATTTCTAGAAACTTTTATTAAATTCATCATGTAATCAGGAGCGTTGTAGTTTAGCGTTTTATAAACTAGAACTGCAATGTGATAATTACATCGGTTTGAGAATGTCAACCAAGAAAGTTCTTTGAACAATTCTTCTGAAGATGACTTCATTGGCTTACAAAGGATTAATTTTGCTAGTCTTTTCTGAAGAGAATATATTTTATTTGTATAGCGCTTGTCAGTTTTACCCCATATGGCACAGCAATAGTCAAAAACAAGTAAAATGTATGCGTTGTAAAATAGGATTTTCATTTCTTTCGTCAAGTAAAACGATATATTCTTAAAAAGAGATATTTTCCTTTTGAGTCCAGAGCAAACATAATCAATGTGCGTGTGCCAATTTAGGTGATTATCAATGTAGACGCCTAGAACTTTTTGAGTGTGTACATTTTCAAGTCGCACTCCATTAACATTTAATATAAGCTCATCTTGGTGTAAAAGTTTATGTTTGGACCCGATTAGCATGCATTTAGTTTTTGTGGGGTGTATAGACATATTGTTTAATGAACACCATTCCTGTACGGAGGAAATGCTTTCTTGGAGTTTATTTTGTATAGTGACTAGGTCATAACCTGCTTTATACATTGTGGAGTCGTCTGCATATAGATCAATTTCCACATCAGAACATGTTAACGATATGTCATTAATGTACAAGAGAAATAAAATAGGCCCGAGGATCGAGCCTTGAGGAACCCCAGACTGTATCAGAAGAGAGTCAGATTGAAATTTTCCGACTTTTATTAACTGCTTCCTGTTGGATAAATAAGACTTTATTAGAAGCAGGGTATTTTCTGAAAAGTGGTACAGTTTAAGCTTATGTAGTAGGATTTCGTGATCAACAAGATCAAACGCTTTCCTCAAATCCAAGAAAACAGAACCAATCAATTTGCCATCATCAATATCTTTAAGCCATGTATCGATCAATTTTGATAAAGCAGTTACACAAGAATGATTTTCTCTAAACCCAGACTGAGAATTATTCAATACATCCGTTCGCACAAGGTATTTCTGTAGCTGCGTGACAATAGATCTATATTGTAATTCCGTCAGCTGGGTAAATTACTCTTAATATTTGCTGTTTTTATGTCCCGTGGACACCATTGGTGTTTCAACCGGTGCAACAAATCCCAGGAACATCAGTCCAGGCAATATAGCATACAAGTACTGCATCCAACTCAATTCAATCTATCCCTTATCTTGGGGTGGAAGTGAATAATTCATTTTCGTCATATTCTTCCTTTTGCACATGTACCGTAACTACAAATATACGATTTCCATCATTCTGAAATACACAATTTTTATCAACAATTCAATTCAAAAAGATTCAAGAAGAGTTTGTAAAAGATCATCAAAATATTGTATGGAAATTTACAGTCTGCACTGGGACTATATTATTACTAAACTATGGCCAATTGATATGGCTGCACACTTTGCGTGCTTATTTCCCAATAGTCTCATCATCGGCTGCTCTATTAAATGATCAAACATATTGATGTTTTTCGGCTTTGCATCTAATGGTGGTATGTTGTTTAATTAGTGCTCTCGCCATTTTATCACAAAAAGTATGAAACTATCCAGACCTATGGTAACCTTAACATAGAATAATCCTTGATATAGTATTAGGAAATACTTCAGTAGACCGACATTTAGACCTTCTATTTCAATGGTTCTTAAAATATCCCGCGCCATGATAAGTTACGTCACTTAATTTAGGTTCGCAGGTATATTAGCACATCGTATATCTTCATACTTTCTACATTGCCAAACAATTTTCATTTTTATCCCCCGCCGAAAAAATTTTTCGGGGGGGATATTGTTTTTGCCATGTCCGTCCGTCCTTCCGTCCGTCCGTCCGTCCGTCCGTCCGTCCGTCCGTCCGTCCGACATTCGTTTCCGCGCTATTTCTTGGAAACTATAGACCGGATTTCGATGAAACTTGGCACACAGCTTCACTACAAAGAGGACATGCGCATATCGTCGGGGTTACCCGGTTCGACCATTGAATTCAGAGTTACTGCCCCTGACTGTTTAAGCCATATACATACAGAGTGATATTCGTTTCCGCGCTATTTCTTGGAAACTATAGACCGGATTTCGATGAAACTTGGCACACAGCTTCACTACAAAGAGGACATGCGCATATCGTCGGGGTTACCCGGTTCGACCGCCGAATTTAGAGTTACTGCCCCTGACTGTTTAAGCCATATACATACAGAGTGATATTCGTTTCCGCGCTATTTCTTGAAAACTGTAGACCCGATTTCGATGAAACTTGGCACACAGCTTTACTACAAAGTGGACATGCGCATATCGTCGGGGTTACCCGGTTCCACCGCCGAATTTAGAGTTACTGCCCCTGACTGTTTTAGCCATATACATACAGTGATATTCGTTTCCGCGCTATTTCTTGAAAACTATACACCGGATTTCGATGAAACTTGGCACACAGCTTTACTACAAAGTGGACATGCGCATATCGTCGGGGTTACCCGGTTCGACTGTCGAATTTAGAGTTACTGCCCCTGACTGTTTTAGCCATATACATACAGTGATATTCGTTTCCGCGCTATTTCTTGAAAACTATACACCGGATTTCGATGAAACTTGGCACACAGCTTTACTACAATGAGGACATGCGCATATCATCGGGGTTACCCGGTTCGACCGCCGAATTTAGAGTTACTGCCCCTGACTGTTTTAGCCATATACATACAGTGATATTCGTTTCCGCGCTATTTCTTGGAAGCTATAGACCGGATTTCGATGAAACTTGGCACACAGCTTCACTACAAAGTGGACATGCGCATATCGTCGGGGTTACCCGGTTCCACCGCCGAATTTAGAGTTACTGCCCCTGACTGTTTTAGCCATATACATACAGAGTGATATTCGTTTCCGCGCTATTTCTTGAAAACTATAAACCGGATTTTAATGAAACTTGGCACACTGCTTTACTACAATGAGGACATGCGCATATCGTCGGGGTTACCCGGTTCGACCGTCGAATTCAGAGTTACTGCCCCTGACTGTTTAAGCCATATACATACAGAGTGATATTCGTTTCCGGGCTATTTCTTGAAAACTGTAGACCGGATTTCGATGAAACTTGGCACACAGCTTCACTACAAAATGGACATGCGCATATCGTCATGATTACCCGGTTCGATTGCGGAATTTAGAGTTACTGCCCCTGACTGTTTTAGCCATACACATACAGAGTGATATTCGTTTCCGCGCTATTTCTTGAAAACTATAGACTGGATTTCAATGAAACTTGGGTCACAGCTTCACTACAATGAGGACATGCGCATATCGTCGGGGTTACCCGGTTCGACCGTCGAATTCAGAGTTACTGCCCCTGACTGTTTAAGCCATATACATACAGAGTGATATATGTTTCCGCGCTATTTCTTGAAAACTATAGACCGGATTTCAATGAAACTTGGCACACAGCTTTACTACAATGAGGACATGCGCATATCATTGGGGTTACCCGGTTCAACCGCCAAATTAAGAGTTACTGCCCCTGACTGTTTTAGCCATATACATACATAGTGATATTCGTTCTGTTGAAGCCATATACATACAGAGTGATATTCGTTCTGTTGAAGCCATATACATACAGAGTTATATTTGTTTCCGCGCTACTTTATTGACAATGAAAATATGTTCGGCGGGGGATATCAATTCAACGAATTTGCTTGTTTTCCCAAGACAAGCCCTAGTCTTGGTACCTTTTGTGTGACCACAACTGAAAAAGAACGAAGGAAAACACAAAAAATGACAACAAACATTTGATTGTCGTTAATTTTCATGAGAAAAGATCGCATACTAATCGACATTAGAACTGAAAAAGAGGTCATGGTCTTGTCAAATCGTTATTTATTAGAAGTATTAAGGTACAGGTAAACATTTTTGAAAAGGACATGGGCCCTTATTATCAACGGTCGCGCGATTATTTTTTGCGTAATTACTTGTAACAACAAACCTGATTGGCCCAATTTGATTTCTCATACAACCAGATGTCTTCTTACAGCTGCCATGTGTCTTCCTACACAGTTTACATAGAAACGTGGTCGAACGATCATTGATAATACGGTCACGGCCCACTGGTTTTCTTTTCGATAATAAACACATTTTAGGGAAATGCAGAGGCAAAACAGACAATATTGTTAAAAGAATTTTCATCTTCGTAATATGCAGAGAACTATGTATTCAAGAAATTCACTACAAAGTCTTTTATAGCATCTTTATGGTATACTTTAGTTTTAACGTCATATATAGAAACTGTGTTTCTATTTGCAGACTTTCAGCATTATTGAAGGCACATACACAATTTAATTCAGGTTCCACTAAAGGCTCCCTAGGCGGTCTATTGTTTAAACTAGCTCTCATATTAAAAGGTCTTGCATTATTTAATGCAACATAGCGCCAGACGTTGTTTTACACTAATTTCGTCTAGTTTAAACAAAAATGTCCTTTTGACGAATATGAAATTCATTTGCATGGCTTATGTCGCATTCATGATCACTCTAAAAGTAAACTAGAATTATGTAGATATCTCATTTCCTCAATTTTAGACTGCAGATACATTTGCAAAATTTAATTATACACAATACAATGCGAACAATTTTGTTAACAAAGGGTTTTGAAATTTACAACCCACTTCCAGTATTTATTCAAGCTACCCATTTTTAAAGTTGGACATTTTCTCTTATTAAGCCTGTCGTCATATCATAACTTAAATATCATTTTTACTTTCAAATCCTTTTAATTTCGTTTTTGTGTCAATTTTGGTTTATTCTTAAGTTATAACAACATTATATTCAATTCCTTTCCCCATATGTTATCTTTTTCAAACAAATTGACCATTGATAAGATTCATACTACTTCTTTTTCAACAGTGTCTCCGCCGACATAACATCACGTGTTTAAAATGTAATTGACGAGAAATTTAAAACCATGTGTTATTTTATCAATAAACATTGATTAGAAACTAGTTCCAAATGGGATTGGAGCGTTTCTTTGTTATAAAAAAAGATTCTGTTGGATTTGATGGTTGCATCGGGCATTTGTGTGTCCTGAACAAGGTAACTTTTAAAGATGACCCGCCAGCAAAATGCTAGAAAAGGTGTAACCTAAATGTGATAAATCCGCAATATGAAGTGGCATGTGATTCCGTATGTGAACTTTAAATGCTCGTGAATTGCAAATATGTTGATATCGAAGGATGTGCGACGATGTATAAGAAACAACAAGTTGGTGCTCTTAGTGCTTGTATTTGGAATATTCTGGTGTGCCGTTGCTTCACTGATGATCATGATATATACACGGATGGTCACACAAACAGGTAAATGATAATGGCGGTATTCGCTGTCACGCTTTCAGAACGGGGAGCCGTAGCCAGTTTCTTCCCCTAACTTCCCCTAACTTCTCTCTTGAGAATAATCTTAATAATCGGTCTCCTTGGATTTTACTACAGGCTTCTCTGCACAACCAACCCATAGAATAAAGAAACAATCATATCTATCCCTGTGCAGAATTTAATTTATAGGTTCATTATGTTTTCCTTGTTTGAACTCAAATTAAAGAAAGATTCATTTTTATAACCAAAACCTTTAAAACCAAAATCCCAATTTCCCGATAGAGAGTAAGGGTAAACACAAATGTAATTTGGGAAAAGCCAGTTGAATGTGCAGTGTTCCTCCATATTTTTCCTTGAGACGGTAACTGGCTACGGTTCCCCATTAAACGAGTTACCGTTATTCTGATAAATTTTAAAAGCACCATAGCCAAAACTTATTTATTCACTTATTCTAAAACTAAACAATAATTATTATGATTGGCCGAGACAAACGTCGCGTTTAGTAGAATACACCATTGAAAGTTGTTTTGTATATCTTCAAACCTTTCTAATCAAACCCTGATTGTGTCGTCTTTACATTTGTATAGGATTATTCCAGGAAAAAATGGATTAGTACAAAAGTCCCATCTTAACTTTATCAACATAAAATTTGTCGTCTTCAGCAGCATCCACGTTGTATTATTCTAAACAAAGGAATGTTTGGGACAGAGTAAAAGCTGTTAATCGGTGTAGTTTGAATTGCAAAAAAAATCACATTGTCGAGTTGTACCTAAACGTGTCCACAGAAAAGTTTGCTCGTTTTATTCTGATAATGTATTTGCCAAGTTCACGAGTCTTATGCAGTCCTGGAATTTGAATTACATGTATGTTTTTAGCTAATTAACAAATATTGATTAATTCATGTAAATATCGTCTTATCCACTCTTTCTTTAACTGTTTAATCCTTTCCCAAAATAAGACCTGGTTTTGACGTCCCTAATAGATATGGCTTGGGAAAACATTGAGACAAAAGAAGAAACTGCTGATAGCCAGCAGTTTCTCCTTTTGTCTCAATATTTTCTGTGCTTTATCTTATACATATTTTGCCTTTATCAACACCCATTTTGACATCTGCAGCGGCTTTCTAAGTGGAAAAGTCCAAATAGTCGTTGTTTCGGGAAGGGTTCAAGCTATAGTGTGCGTAGTAACATTAGATGCTGATGCTGCAGTCTGTTTACTTCATTCTAAATTCCGACCATACGGAGCATATTCTTACATCAAAGCAACTTGCAAGTTTATTTTTTTTTTCTTTAAAAGATCATACTTGGTTGCTTTCATGATAAATGTGTGCGTATAATGACGACATGATTTTTCCAAATTTGTAATCAAAATATACTTAACCTCGAAAATAATGACGCGCTCTTGGTACCTCCATTTTAAAGAATCATCGAAGAGTTACGGAGTTGAATTGAGTGTACAATTCACAGTAAATACAATTGTATATGCGTTTGCTGCACGCTAGTTTTTACGTGTCAACAAACATATCTTATAATGGATATTTTATCACTGTTTCTCACGACAAACAGTAATTGTCACGGTAATTTACAAGAGATATCTCTTCTAAAGTGAATGAGCTCTACGTTTGAACGAGGGTCTCTTTGCTTGATTAATTTAGTATAAGCCCCTACTATTGTTGTATTCATAAAATTATGGTGACTTTCTATCCAAGTTGATTTTATGGTAATAAAGCCCTGGTTTTATTACCTTTACAGAGTAAGCTTATTTTCACATGTCAACACACCTATGTTGTGATTGATATTTTATCACTGTCTCTTGTGATATTCTAGGGATCATTGCAAAATTATGGCATTAAAATGAGCATACAATTCAAAGCAGACACAATTACAACTATGTTCGCTGTACGCAACTTTTCACTTGTCAATTAACATGTCTTACGATGGTACTACATATCTTATCACTGTTTCTCACGAAATTTCACGGTTTTTCACGGTTACTTACAAGGAATACAAGCCAAGACCTTGCGAAAAGGCCGTGATGGCATTTGAAATAATGAAAAAAATAAAAGCAATAGGAGAATAGCTTAAAGCCTGATCAAGATCCTGGTCTTTTTTTAGCGAGCCGGGGCTTTATGTCCGGGGAGCTAATGTCACAGCCCTAGTGTCGGCGTCGCGTACCGTCCCGTCCCGTCCTGTCCCGTCCCGTCGCGTCTTCACTTGAAAAACTTTAGCCTGGTCTATATCTCAGGCACTATTAGGGATACAGCCTTGATATTTCATACATAGATACATCTTGACAAGACCTTTCATTTGAGACCATGACCTTTGACCTAATGACTTTGACCTTGGAGTTTGACCTACTTTTGAAAAACTTTAACCTGGCCTATATCTCAGGCACTATTAGAGATACAGCCTTGATATTTCATACATAGATACATCTCGACAAGACCTTTCATTTGAGACCATGACCTTTGACCTAGTGACCTTGACCTTGGAGTTTGACCTACTTTTGAAAAACTTTAACCTGGCCTATATCTTAGGCACTATTAGAGATACAGCCTTGATATTTCATATATAGATACATCTCGACAATACCTTTCCTTTGGGACCATTGCCCTTGACCTTGTGACCTTGACCTTGGAGTTTGACCTACTTTTAAAAAATTTGCTGTTTTTGTGACAAGCTCCCGTATAGGTGAGCTACGTTGTCCGCGGACAACTCTTGTTAAAAGCTACATTAGCAATTGTAAGAAAGCAGCATGTATCCCCTTCAGATTCCACATAAACCAGTAAATATAATGGCTGAATGTAGGCCTCAAATACGTCAATAGCCATTTTGTCGGATCGGGGCTCACACACACATATAAATACACTAAAATGAATTAGCTCAAACCTTCTACGTAAAGCTCTTTGCTTGATTACTTTAACTGCGTAGAAAAAATATTTTCCTTCCAAGGCATTGTTACTGTTGAGTAAATTGACAATAAAAATGTTGTTACATCGTGACAAATTGTCGTTAGTATAGTTACATCTAGGACATTTTGGCCACCAGCGAAAGTATCGAACAGGGGGAATCTTATAACCACACCAAGTTTACCAAACTGTTCGAACGATACATTCTTGAGGTTCAAACACCGTCTGCGATTGTAAATGTAATAACAACAAAAAGAATACTAAAAAGATTTCAAATATTTACATCCTTAAGCATTAATTAACAATAATCCAAAATATATCATACTACTGCTACGCGTAATCCATGTATCACATTATTTACATGATGTCAGAGGTTAGCCATGACTTGTAACGACAAAACAATATTTTCAAAAATGTGGGCGATTTGAAATTTATATCAGTAAGGATTTTATAGTTTAAATAGCTTGCCTTAAGAGAAAATTCAATTGTATTCCGCACACTTTATTACCCATGTTTTGTATCAAACGAGCTATAAATTCTACACACGAAATCTGGAAGCTATCAATGTCATGTCGTTGCTCTTCCTTATTCATTAGTGAGATTCAATTTAGTAATAAAACTGATATAGACTATATTTCAGGTTGTCGATATACACCATGCAAGATCATGTTCTCTTTAAATAAAATATTGCTTTATAACTAAAATGTGACCCGTTGCGCTAAAAGAGACATTCCTGGAATTGTAAGAAAAATATATTTTAGTCAGTCTGCACAGTTCTAACCTACCTTAGTGTTCGTCCTAGTTTTTTGGACCAATGAAATTGCAGTATATTTGAAAATATCGGCGCTATATTTTACATAAACGCGCTGCCGGTCAGTTTATGTCACGGATATACATAGCCACGCCCCCGCTTCCTGTGTAGTTGTGAAAAAACGATGTAAATTTTGGGAAAATGATGTAATTTTGGGGGAAATGATGTATTTCCAGCAAGATCCGCTTGATAGTAGCTCCGGTCGGACGCGTGGTTTGAAGAATGACAGTAGAAGCGTATGTTTTCATTGGTTGACGAACACTAAGTCAGATAGAGTCTGTATAGTAGATTCTACGCGATATAAACTTTCAAAGGCTGTGCCTTTTGAACGTTTATGTCGCGTAGAATCTACTATACAGCCTCTATCTAATACATATTTACATGCCAAAAGCAATATCTGGTCGACGTCTGCACAAGTCTGACCCGTTTCTCACACTTGGGAATTAAAGACATCCCAGAACGTCAATGAAAGCGTGGCTGATCGAATTTTAAGCGGGATCGCTCATATATCATTGGAATATTGGAGTTTTTTGTCAAAATATAATTTAGTATACCATCATGGTCGAATGGACCAAAGAATTCCGGCTTACGAAAGTATTCTGTAATGCCAATCAAAATCTAGATTTTTTTTTAGAATTTTCTGATTTAAATGGGCACCAAAACATATGGTTTCTCGGATATATATATTTCAATTGACATGGCGTATTATCTAGATTCCTATATAGCAATATCAAATCGCGAATATTTCCAATCAAACTCTTTTTGTTTCTCAAAGATTTGTTGGAAGATCTCTGTATGAAATTCTGTCATTTCTCAATAATTGAAATTTTGTTTGTGACAAGCAATTTATGTGAAATTGATTAAGCAATCTTCTTTCTTAGATAGGTAATCTGTCATGCTAAAATGGGTCTTCTGGAAAGTCCATGAAATAAAGTTTTCAGAAACAGGTCAAACTTAGCAGGCGTCAACAAGATATCGCATTAAAACAACAAACATATAGATAGCCCCTACATGAATTGACATAGGCTTTTAGAATTATTTTTGAAAATAAAAAAACAACATAATTATTAATTCGTTTATTGGCTTTAAGGTTTTTTTGTAGGTAAGCCTCTGTCTTACTCCTTGTTTTAGGCACTAGACTTGTATTCAAAATCATGAAAGTTGCAAGTGGTTGGTTTGAGTCCCATTCGAACTTCTGGCCGTATGGGGTTTGTCCTTGGGTACGGTATACCAGACATCAAGCATTGTGTTGGTGATTCTAGAGACTTCAAGTTAAAAATGAGCTTTGTTGTGATATTACTAATATCGTATTGCTCAAACAATTTCGAAATCCTGAAACAAGTAAACATAAGTTAATATATAAATTGTACTGTAAGAAACATGTTGTCAGTCGAAATAATCAACTTGTATTTAAAAAGGCAAACAAACAACGCAATAAGATAAAGTTGTTTAGTAGCATGTATATGATAGTTTTCTGTTACTGGACCATTCTAAGGAAAGAATATTGGCCTCGGCGTACTGTGAATGTTAAATGCAGACTTCAGTGATATAAAAGCAAGACAAATTGTCCATCCATTATTATAGACACTTGTCTCGAATAGTTAACGTACATATTCAATCATTCCGTAATTAAGCCCATGTAACTGCATTATGTCAGCCCTGATTTTATTGTTAACCTTTATATGAAAAGTCACGGCTTTTGTGTGTGCATAGTTATTGTCTTTATTTTATTTTTTTTTCTAATTTTGAATGAATCCGAAGAACCTGAGGTCGTTGTGTAATCATTTTCAAAATGGAAAAAAATCCTAAAATTGAGATTTTTATTCCTACTTCCGGGACAATCGTTAAACTTAACCCACAGATTAGTACTGGTGATACATACAAAAGTGTATAGATAAAAGGATGTGTCGTGTTGTTACTGGCAATCTGTTCAAAGTGACGTTAACCCATTACCAAACGGCAAAATTTTAGGGTGATCCACTTCAAAAACTGCCACAAATGACAAAATGGAAGTAATTAAAGATATAATTTGTGTAAATAATGACATAGAAAAAATATTGAGACAAAAGGAGAAACTGCTGGTTATCAGCAGTTTCTTCTTTTGTTTCAATGTTTTCCCAAGCCTTTTCTAATAGGGGCGTCAAAACCAGGTCCTGTTTGGGAAAGGCTTAATCCAGATACCAAACACGTTTAGTCGCTTTTCTTAAAAGGAATATTTTATGTGCATAGTTTTGTTAAGAAGCCAGGGATATGCAAAATCACTGCGCCGTATATTTTACGATTGACTAAAAAACAAGGCACAAATTGATATTGATGACTTTTAAGCTTTGATCTCAGTTTCACTGCGTCTTTTCCGTAGACACAGAACCTATTCATTAATCTTGATAAAACTTATCTACCGCATCTTACCACAATTACTTCAATTTGGTGTCTGCCTTTGAAAGTTCGACTATACTGCTGAGTCAATTGGATGAGGCGATAGCGCACAGTATTTTGCTATGAAAACAGCTTCCTCATTCTCTCAGTCCTTTCGGTCGGATCATTTTTAATATCGACAGAACAATATTCCAATGAATAGAAATATTTACAAAGGTGTATGTACCTGTACCCTGTATCACTATTAAACAATATCGTAAAATAAAATAGTTTTTTTTCACTTGTATTCAAAGTTGAATGAAGTTCAAGAGAGAGATATTGTTTCCATGCATACTAAACTGTTAAGTGAGCCTAATAAATATTACTGCGATCACAGCAATTATGCATTTATATTCTTCTGCTCTTTGTTAGATTTTAGTTCTAGACATTTTGAGTATAAATGAGCATTATGTAACGGTCACAGTAATTTTGTCAACGTTGTTTTGTATTTTTTCTGTGATCTAGCAATAAACAAGCTGCGTGAATTAAAAAAAGAAACACCTTTGATTACAAATTCATATTTCCATGGGTATTATGAGACAATATAACTTAATTTGGTTCGCATTTAAAACTCCTTTAGATAAATCAAAAACATACATTTTCTGTGAAATTTTGTCAGCAACTTTCCCCTCTTGAAACCCTAAAACAAAATTTCATTTCTTGAAAATAATATCCCTTTAACGATTAATTAATTCAAATGATTAATATTTAATCGCTTAATGTTATGATTAATGGCCACTCTTAATGAGAATAACACGCAAAAAATTGTTAACTACGTCGCATGAATCTTATAATGGATGGACTTACATTTAATGTCGAAGCATTTGTGACCCGTCACGCTAAAAGGGACCTTATCCGACTTCCCAAAATCCAAATTTTGACAAACTTGTACGACTCACCACTGGTCAACCAGGCCCCGATTTCTCGAAAAAACTTAAGTACGTTCTCATGCTCAAATCTGAGCACCGTGCTCAAATCGCACGAAATCCACGTGAACGTCAATCGAATACCCTTCAACATTGGAGAGTATTCCTTTGAAGTTGAGCATGTTCTCATGAGTATGTACTAAAGTTTTTTCGAGGAACAGTGGCCAGATCTAGTATGCGAAAAATGAACATATAGTAAGACAGGGAAAACATTCCGGATTTAGAAAATTACGTAAAAGTGAAAAGTGTCGGCCCTAGTCTGGCTGCGCGGACTGCGCAGACTGACTATGGTCGATATTTTTCACACATCCGATAAGGTCCCTTTTAGCGTGATGGGTCACATTTATGACTCCTTTCCTTTGGCTCTGTAAAAAAGGATATTTGGTAAAGTTGTTTCTAGCATTTTATTGTCTTTTGTTGTCAACTCGGATACACACAAATAAACAAGATAATTGAATTCATCAACGAGGTCCATAAATGCATCACAATATCGACCTCTTAGTTTAGTTTTTGCATGGAAGAGACTAGCAGCATATATGTCTCTTTGGATGCAAACAAAGATGACGTAATCGCCGCCATCTTGTTACCTTATATGGCAAACTCATTTACATATAAGGTGTTTTCTATTTTTAGAACAGCGGCCATATTGGATGACCTACTTTATTGATTTTGTTTTGAATAAATATGGGTTTCTATTTTTAGACTAGCGTCCATTTTTTTATTTTGTATATAGTTATATTTTAATCCTGGTAACGTCTTAAGAGTACATGTGTCTATAAATGATTCAAAAGTGCGCATGCGTCGATTCGTGTTGAGACCCGTTCGATTCTGGGGTCAATCGCTCATTGTTAACGTGCCAGATGGCACCAGATGGTTTAACAATAGGGCGTTCTATTTTTAGCTTTAGAACAATAGGGCAGTATTGATTTTTTAGGACGACGACCCGATCTGAGAACAATAGGTCTTTGTTAACGTGCCAGATGGCTCAACAATAGGGCGATCTATTTTTAGCTTTAGAACAATAGGGCAGTATTGATTTTTTAGGGCAACGACCCGATCTGAGAACAATAGGTCTTTGTTAACGTGCCAGATGGCTCAACAATAGGGCGTTCTATTTTTAGCTTTAGAACAATAGGACAGTATTGATTTTTAGGACGACGACCCGATCTGAGAACAATAGGTCTTTATTAACGTGCCAGATGGCATCAGATGGTCTAACAATAGGGCGTTCTATTTTTAGCTTTAGAACAATAGGGCAGTATTGATTTTTTAGGACGGCGACCCGATCTGAGAACAATAGCTCCAGATGGCACCAAATGGTTCAACAATAGGGCGATCTATTTTTAGCTTTAGAACAATAGGGTAGTATTGATTTGTTGTTACATGCAGTATATGAATTTGTTAGAAACTGTATTTGAAAATAAAATGACTTACCACGTGTTTTGTGTTTATATCCATTTATATATTCACACAATTTTTTTACTAGCACACAAATACATTTTACCGGGACATTATAATTTAGATTCAACGTTGAACATGTGATAGATAATATTAAAGTATTCTGTCTAAGTTATTCCTTCTATAAATACTAAGGTTTCAATCTGAGCGCCATTGATAAATGCGAGAATTGGTCTTGTACATTTTGAGCTGTTGCCTCTAAGCCAGCCTCGTTCTGATATTGACCAATCAAATGAAAGAAAAAGGTGATGTAGTTTCTAGATATAGATACGTTTCTAAAAATATGTTTTTTAGTGTAAAATTCGTCTGCAACACTTTTCGATATTACCCTCAACAGTTCTGCCAAACTGCTTCGAAATTGAATCAGGGTTCTCATTGTTTGCCGTTTTCAACATAATTTAACCATAATATCGATTTTCTTTATTTTTGAACCAATCCGTTTACAATCCTTATTATTCGAAAGATCATGACGCGCTGATTCTAAAAATACTTACTTTGGTGGGTGTATGTCTTACCGTTTTCGAGTTATTAAGCTTCGAAGAATGTCAAGTGGCCCAAAAAAAGGCGCCAAATTCAAAATATCGATTTTTTAAAACTTTATGCCTATCCCTTTGAAATGACTACAAATCGAAAGATCCCGACAAGCTGATTCTAAAAATGTTTACTTTGATGGATGTACGTCTTGCCGTTTTCGAGTTATTAGTGTTGGAAGAATGACACGTGACCCGAAAATTGGCGCCAAATTCGAAATATCGATTTGCTTCAACTTTATGCCAATCCCTTTGAAAAATAATACCAATGAAAAGATCTCGACGAGCTGATTCTAAAAAGGTTTATTTTGACGGGTCTGCGTCTTACTATTTTGGAGATAATGACATTTGAAAATGTCACGTGACCCCAAAATGGCGCCAAAATCTACTGTTTAAGCGCAAATTCTATTTATGTTAATATCTCAGTCATTTGCCAACCGATTTTAATGATTCAGGTATCGATCGAAAGCTACGTTTGTAAACTATACGATCAAATTCATACACCGGAAGTTAATTTTTTTTAAAACCGGAAATGACGTCATACAAATAAAAATAACCTATTTCTCCCTTGTAGATCTACCTGTTTAGGATTAGTTTTGAAAGGGTCAGATATATACCTATCGACAGTTTCACAGAGCGCTTGAAATGAACACTTTCTATCATTGATGTTGGAATAAAACGGAACAAATCAGTGTATATATAGGTGGCACACCAGTGCAAAGTTTACGAGTCATAAAAAACAAAGACAGTGTCCTTTTTTACATATTTATTTCAATTAATAATACAGTTCGTTTACTAAATTGGTGACATATTCACCATTCCATGGTCTATTATACACATTCAAAGGATTTAAAATGTCTTTAAAAGTCATCCCTGTACTACGAGTCACGACATAATACACACAATAGAGTCCACAGACACCACCACCACCACCACCGCCACCACCACCACCACCACCACCACCGCCGCCACCACCACCACCACCACCACAACCACCACCACCACCACCACCACCACCACCACCACCACCACCACCACCACCACCACCACCACCACCATCAACACCACCACCACCACCACCGCCACCACCACCACCACCACCACCACCGCCACCACCGCCACCACCACCACCACCACCAACACCACCACCACCACCATACCACCACCATACCACCACCACCACCACCACCACCACCACCGCCACCGCCACCACCACACAGCAACCACTACACCACCACCACCACACCACCACCGCCACCATCAACAAACCACCACCACCAACAACACCACACTGCCACCACCACCACCACCACCACCGCCACCGACACCGCCACCACCACTCTGCAACCACTACACCACCACCACCACACTGCCACCACCACACCACCACCGCCACCATCACCACCACCACCACCACCACACTGCCACCACCACCGCCACCGCCACCACCACACTGCAACCACTACACCACCACCACCACCACCACCCTGCCATCACCACAACACCACCGCAACCATCAACACCACCACCACCACCACCACCGCACTGCCACCACCACCACCACCACCACCGCCACCGCCACCACCACACTGCAATCACTACACCACCACCATCACCACACTGCCACCACCACACCACCACCGCCACCATCAACACCACCACCACCACCACCACCACACTGCCACCACCACCACCACCACCACCACCGCCACCGCCACCACCACACTGCAACCACTACACCACCACCACACTGCCAGCACCACACCACCACCGCCACCATCAACACCACCACCACCGCCACCACCACCACCATCACAACACTACCAACACCGCAACCACCACCACCACCAACAAACTGTCACCACCACCACTCAGCCACTGCCATCACGACACTGCCACTACCACATTAACCACCACCACCATCTCACTGCTACCACCACCACCACCACCACTACCAACCTCAAAATTACCACCACCACCAACACACTACCATACCCTACCATCTCACTGCTACCACAACCACCACCACCAACACACTGCCGCCAACACCACTACACTACCACCGTCATCACCACCACACTACAACCATCACTTCCACCACCACCACACCACCACTACTACAACACCACCACCGCAAGCGCCACCCCACATTAACCACCGCCATATTAACCATAACCTTCACACTATCAGCACCACCACATTAACCAACACCACACTGCCACCACCACTATCATACTGCACCACAATAACCACTCACCCAACCACCACCGCTACCACATTAACCGCCACCACGCCGCAATCACAACAACAACCTTCACCTCCTCATCTCTTCTCACACTCCGAAGAACGTAAGAATGAATGAAGTACGCGTAAGAATTATAGAGACACGCAGCTTCATACAAAATGATTACTTGTCCCATTTGTCATATATCATTCTCGAGGCTTGATAGTATGCAAAGACACCAACGTAACAAACACGGAGGGGGTGATAAGACTCAAGTTTCGTCCAATACTTCCGAAAAAATGACGTTTCAGCACCCATTTACGATGGTAGTAACCGGACCGATTGGTAGTGGCAAAACTGAATGGACTAGAAAAATGCTCCTTTCCAATATGATCAAAGAACCTGTCGAGCGAATCATATGGTGTTTCGGACAGTGGCAACACCTTTACGACGAAATCCAACGCAGAATACCTTGGATAGAATTTAGCCCCGGTATCCCCGATTTCTTAAGTAGCAGGGATTATTTTGATGCCAAGAAAAAGAATCTCATTATTTTTGACGATCTGATGACAGAAGCTAAATGTGACCAGCGTATCGCCGATCTTTTTACCAAAGGAAGTCACCATAGAAATCTCTCAGTCATCTACCTAACCCTGAACCTATTCCCACAGGGTAAAGCCTGCAGAGATATCGCTTTAAACACACAATACCTGGTCCTATTCAATAATCCTATCGACAGACAGCAAGTAGCTACATTAGCCAAGAGAATATACCCCTCGAATAGCGGGATATTCATGAAAGTATTTGAACAAGCGACGGCTAAACCCCATGGCTACTTGGTAGTAGATCTTAAACCAACTACGCCAGAACAAGATCGTTTTCGCACTGACATATTTGAACAGAACAGACCGCGTGAGGCAGAATTTGGTCGCAGTTCAGATACCGATAGCGATACAGAATCAATTTATGGCGACGAAGAACTAAACAGGAGGCGCACTTTAATGGATCTCCCGAGAAAACGACATAGAGAGGCTGATAGCGATACGGAATCAATTGAAGGCGACCAGGAAATTAAGAAAGTGCGACCTTTAATGGGACCCCCTGGTAAGCGATATAACGTGGACTTGCGAGAACGTGGTATACGTAAAGAAATATGGAACATCCGGTTTCAAGAGCCTCTGAGAAAGGCTATTCGGGAACAGTACATTGCAAAAATTAACGAATATATGGATGAGGGTCATACACGTAGCGGTGCTATCGCCAGAAGCGCGAATGACATTTTACCGAATCTGCGTAAACAGCTTAGGCTAGAGTACGCAGATTTTCTTATTGATTATCACCGCTTAGAAGAAGGATCCGTACAACCCCAAATTTTACAATCGGCCAAGACTCTCAGAAGGGAGCACGGGATGGATGTTGCCGAATCTATCAGACAAGCGATTAAACTCAGAAAGGATTTATTTACAGAAATATGGCCAAACCATAGTGTGAAAGACGCTGACGATAGTCAAGATGACAATGACGAGGATGAAACCGGCGATAGTCAAGATGACAATGAAGACGATGAAAATGACGATAGTAAAGATAACGGGCAGGACGAGAATGCGTAAGAATGAGGGCCAAAGTACACTTAAATGACCTAGATTGTAAGAAGGCATTACTATTGCGAAAAAGAGGAAATTTCATCTTTATCTCAACTGTAGTGATTCCTAGAACGTACGTTAGAACAACAACCCGGCAGACTTTTATCTGCAATTTACCGGCCTGTGTTGAAAGAACGGTGGACTTAAGCTGTGACAGTAATTGCTCTCAATTGTGATTTACGACTAGAAGCATAAGACTATCTGTGTTGCGATCTAAAACAATAAAATTACATAAAAAATCAGATATTCAGATTTGCCGAGATAGGAGAGAGGTACAAAAAACGACACTGAAAAGGGGCGTACAGAGTACATACCAGTGTCTGAAGAGTACTACAAATCGATATATGTGTAATTCAGAGACGAAGATTTAACCCCGATCGAATTACGGTCCAACGATTTTCACAACATTTCAAGAAAGGATGGGCTCCATAGAGGTGTATGACTATAAACAACAGAAATGGGTTCCTTATAAAGAGGATCCAGAGAAATGGTATCAACATTTCAAGGACTTGAGGGACGGTTACGTTAAGCCCGATCATAGAGGCCGATATATCGTAGGTAGTGCTAGCCATCTCAGAAAACTAGCGGAAATGAAACAGCAACCTTCATTGAAGCTGGTAACACCCGTAGCCCAAGCGGTTGAAATGGCGAAATCGGAAGTTGAACGTAAGAAGGCCGAAGAAGGCGAAATGGTTCAGAAGCGACCAAGAAAACGTAAAAATACTTCAGTCCACATCTACAAGTCACCTAAACGACGAAAGCCCAAATTTGTCGACCCGGATTTTCAATACTAGACATGGCAGACAAAAAATGATCATTGATCTTGACACTTAGTATGTTTGCCCGAGGCACTAGATATCAAACGAGATAGTGAAATAGAAATGAATAATTTGGAAATAGAAGAAATATTGCGAGGCTATCCAGTAACGGTTTGTGCGGCCGATCAAATCCGCGTGAAGAGAGGGCAGTTTGTAATCACCAACACGGATACGAGCGACGGACCGGGAAAACATTGGGTGACGTTTTACTTTCCAAATGATGGACCGTTCGAGTTTTTCGATTCCCTCGGCAGAAGACCGATTGACTACAACTTCGAATTAAAGAAAGAGTATTGGATGGTATGCGAGCCCCTTCAAGATTCTAAATCCGATGTCTGTGGACTCTATTGCGTGTATTATGTCGTGACTCGTGGTACAGGGATGACTTTTAAAGACATTTTAAATCCTTTGAATGTGTATAATAGACCATGGAATGATGAATATGTCACCAATTTTGTAAACGAACTGTATTATTAATAGAAATAAATATGTAAAAAAAAGTCACTGTCTTTGTTTTTATGACTCGTAAACTTTGCACTGGTGTGCCACCTATATATACGCTGATTTGTTCCGTTTTATTCCAACATCAATGATAGAAAGTGTTCATTTCAAGCGCTCTGTGAAACTGTCGATAGGTATATATCTGACCCTTTCAAAACTAATCCTAAACAGGTAGATCTACAAGGGAGAAATAGGTTATTTTTATTTGTATGACGTCATTTCCGGTTTTAAAAAAAAAATTAACTTCCGGTGTATGAATTTGATCGTATAGTTTACAAACGTAGCTTTCGATCGATACCTGAATCATTAAAATCGGTTGGCAAATGACTGAGATATTAACATAAATAGAATTTGCGCTTAAACAGTAGATTTTGGCGCCATTTTGGGGTCACGTGACATTTTCAAATGTCATTATCTCCAAAATAGTAAGACGCAGACCCGTCAAAATAAACCTTTTTAGAATCAGCTCGTCGAGATCTTTTCATTGGTATTATTTTTCAAAGGGATTGGCATAAAGTTGAAGCAAATCGATATTTCGAATTTGGCGCCAATTTTCGGGTCACGTGTCATTCTTCCAACACTAATAACTCGAAAACGGCAAGACGTACATCCATCAAAGTAAACATTTTTAGAATCAGCTTGTCGGGATCTTTCGATTTGTAGTCATTTCAAAGGGATAGGCATAAAGTTTTAAAAAATCGATATTTTGAATTTGGCGCCTTTTTTGGGCCACTTGACATTCTTCGAAGCTTAATAACTCGAAAACGGTAAGACATACACCCACCAAAGTAAGTATTTTTAGAATCAGCGCGTCATGATCTTTCGAATAATAAGGATTGTAAACGGATTGGTTCAAAAATAAAGAAAATCGATATTATGGTTAAATTATGTTGAAAACGGCAAACAATGAGAACCCTGATTCAATTTCGAAGCAGTTTGGCAGAACTGTTGAGGGTAATATCGAAAAGTGTTGCAGACGAATTTTACACTAAAAAACATATTTTTAGAAACGTATCTATATCTAGAAACTACATCACCTTTTTCTTTCATTTGATTGGTCAATATCAGAACGAGGCTGGCTTAGAGACAACAGCTCAAAATGTACAAGACCAATTCTCGCATTTATCAATGGCGCTCAGATTGAAACCTTAGTATTTATAGAAGGAATAACTTAGACAGAATACTTTAATATTATCTATCACATGTTCAACGTTGAATCTAAATTATAATGTCCCGGTAAAATGTATTTGTGTGCTAGTAAAAAAAATTGTGTGAATATATAAATGGATATAAACACAAAACACGTGGTAAGTCATTTTATTTTCAAATACAGTTTCTAACAAATTCATATACTGCATGTAACAACAAATCAATACTACCCTATTGTTCTAAAGCTAAAAATAGATCGCCCTATTGTTGAACCATTTGGTGCCATCTGGAGCTATTGTTCTCAGATCGGGTCGCCGTCCTAAAAAATCAATACTGCCCTATTGTTCTAAAGCTAAAAATAGAACGCCCTATTGTTAGACCATCTGATGCCATCTGGCACGTTAACAAAGACCTATTGTTCTCAGATCGGGTCGTCGTCCTAAAAATCAATACTGTCCTATTGTTCTAAAGCTAAAAATAGAACGCCCTATTGTTGAGCCATCTGGCACGTTAACAAAGACCTATTGTTCTCAGATCGGGTCGTTGCCATAAAAAATCAATACTGCCCTATTGTTCTAAAGCTAAAAATAGATCGCCCTATTGTTGAGCCATCTGGCACGTTAACAAAGACCTATTGTTCTCAGATCGGGTCGTCGTCCTAAAAAATCAATACTGCCCTATTGTTCTAAAGCTAAAAATAGAACGCCCTATTGTTAAACCATCTGGTGCCATCTGGCACGTTAACAATGAGCGATTGACCCCAGAATCGAACGGGTCTCAACACGAATCGACGCATGCGCACTTTTGAATCATTTATAGACACATGTACTCTTAAGACGTTACCAGGATTAAAATATAACTATATACAAAATAAAAAAATGGACGCTAGTCTAAAAATAGAAACCCATATTTATTCAAAACAAAATCAATAAAGTAGGTCATCCAATATGGCCGCTGTTCTAAAAATAGAAAACACCTTATATGTAAATGAGTTTTCCATATAAGGTAACAAGATGGCGGCGATTACGTCATCTTTGTTTGCATCCAAAGAGACATATATGCTGCTGAGACTTTCTGAGATTGAAAACAGAGCGCAGTTCCACAAAATAAGAGGTATGTGATAAAGAAAAGAATCAAGGGACATAATTATTCGTCAGCCTGATGACTTTTGCAAAAATTTTACGCATACTTTTAGACTAAAACTGATGCTGAATCATTATGTTCTTACACACCACACAGTATTTGATATTATTTAAAAGTATAACCAATTGCGGACAAAATCTTCATATAACCTTTTTTAAACAGTTCAGAGACATGTTTGCTAGGCAACTAAAGAAAATAGGTAAAAATTCTGACCAGCCTCCATAACATCGTTGCCATGGTAACATAACTTTCGCTACAGATATGATTTAATGATAAATCGCTCTGTAATAGATGAATTATTTAACTATACTGAACAAAAGTGAAAACAATACACTGCAAGATTTCTTATTTATAGAAAAGTATCATACTAATAGCATGAAATATATTTTGACGTTATTTTCCAGGCTTTCAGCAATCGTTTTGTCAAAATTTCATTGCCATATCTCCTTTAATGTTACATCCCTTAATGCGTTTAAAGCTAATGTCATCTAATGCCGCATATGCGCATGCGCAGAAAACTCTTCATCATTTTTTCGGAATCGGTCATATCCGGGTTGCCAAAAAACACTAAAAATCTCACTTATCTCTCGTAGCAAGCTCTAAAATCAAGGTTTAATATGCCAATTTTGCGAATTATCTCCCTTTGACATAAACAAATAGGGAATTTAAAATGTTTAGTTTTCACAAATTTATCATGGTTTTCGATTGGATGTTAAGGCAACATCATGCAGGCCTTACAGGGGATTTTTGAACCCTTTCTTCGACTAAGATTGTTCCCGGATGTCCATGCAATAGCGATTTCAATTTCCTATGGAGATTTCATTGTAAAATGTTTAAGCTTTGGAACATAATGAAACTTCGGCTTTTCAAACATCATTTTCTAAACGCTGAAACAATATTATACAAGCTTCTTTACATTTCCTGACTGGTAATTTGTCAGACTACCACTCCGTGCAGTCCGGCATGGTTTGCATTCTTCTCCTTGGATTTCTGAAGATTTAAATTGTGTAAAATTTCCGAACAAATTGTACATCTGAAAAACGGACCCCTGTCACAATAAAAGTGTCCGTTTTTCAACCCAGTAATCAAGATCCGCAAAACGTTTAGTGCTTGGCACAACCAAGTCAATGAACAATGGGAAACACTTTCATTTGATTTTTTACTTGTTGTATATAGAAGAAATATGACCAGCAAAGTAGCTGTAGTGTTTTCACTTTTGTTAAGTATATTATGTTTGTTGCAATATCCATAAAGTTTTCTTTGAGAAACAAATGTTTGAAATTTTATTTTCGTTGCAAAAATACCAAAAATGCAAAATTAACGTAGGAGTGAATGGAGCATTGCGTTTTTCTGTGGTAACATGGTCAATTGAAATCGCAGTACTTTGTAATTAGACATCCAATTTCATTACCAATTTGTCACTATTTTATCTAGTATGTTGTGCATATTTTCATTTGCTCAATTATAAAAAAAGTCACTATCTGTTGCCATGGCAACGGTTTTACGGATGATTGCCAGAAATTTGCACTACTTTTCTTATGTTGCCTAGCAAACGTGTCCTTGAGACATTCTAAAAGAAATTTCATGCAGACTTTATCCGGTAATGTTTATACTTTTTAGACATATCTATGTTTTTCTGCTAAGTTAAAGAATAAAGGTTCTGTGACAGTTCTTGTCCCAAAAATCACTCAATTTGTCTATGAAAAATAGGTGGGTGGCGAATAATTATGTCCCTTTAGTGTATATGCCCCAGATTCTGGAAAAAAACGTGCCTTATGGCACCTGATAACACCATGGATCCAGGTCAGCCTGTGCATACGCATACGTCTTTTATTTTTTGTCAACCTCTATAAGAAATGTCATGGTGTTTGTGTGCGCATTGTCCTAACTATATTTACTACTTTTAAATAAATACAAAAAACTTGAGATCGTAATAAAATCATTTCAAAAATAAAACATTCGACGACCGAATGTTTACGATATCGCCTGAATAGGTTCGGATACATGTGTAACGAATATTTATGACGTCGCACAAACGATTCTGGCGTCGCGTGATTCTCTATATGGATGGACTTCCTCGATTAAACTTTTGCTGATAGAATAAACATAACATGTTTTGGCCTTGATATCGTGAAATGCATTTCACTGCTCTTCTTTAAAAACTTTGTAACTAGTAGAAGTTGTTTAATAGCGGTGGCGTGTGACGATTTGGTACCTTATAATTACTTATTCATCGGTGATCGACCTAAAGCTAGAACCCACTTATGGGTGGATACTCAGCGGGCATGTACGGCAAAGTATGCATATTTGTGTCCTTAAATGAAGAAAGTTTGCTATTTTATCTCTAATTTCAGTTTTTATGTATTTTTCTTCATTTAAGGTCACAAACAGGCATATTATGGCGTGCTGGCCACCTATGGGTCGATAAGTTGTACTAACATACACGATTAAGTCGAAGTATGTAAAAATAAAGCGGGGCTTATAAGTAGGACAAGTGTTCAGTAGTTGTTAAATGAAGACGAATATTTGAAGATGAAATATTTAGATCCAATTTCTTTTGCTATATTTTGTAATTGTAAGCTTCGACTTCAAATTTTGGAACATTTTGCCTGATTAACAAAATCGAACTCGATTTTGTGAAACTGCATTTCTACTGCATTTCGCATGCAGTGCACAATTGAGTTGTGTTACATGGTTTTCACACTTTATTTGATAAGATCTGAAAACAGACACATGCCCTTTTCAGTCATTAAACAAGTTTGGTATTAATTCAGATATTCTGCCTGTTGATGGATATTTTTGAATGATTTTTTTTTCATTTTTTAGAAATCGGTTTTATTTGGAATCACGCATGAAGTAATGCAGAGCAATAGAGAGTTCCGGCTTGATATATGCTCCCTCTACGAAAATTCCGTAAAACTAATTTCTTAGTAATTTTCAAAGTCCAGTATACGAAATGATTAATGAATCAGAACGAAACTAAAACTTGATCTGTAACTCATACATGTGGTATCACATACCAAAAGTCAGCGAAATAACTTCTACATGTACCATTTAGAAAAAAAGTCCGAAAAACAGTTATTTCACAGTAATAATATCCGTATCTTCCCAAATAATCAACGGTACAGTGTAGTAACATGTACAGTGATGTTAAAAAATAAATGATGTAATAATAGAATAGTTTAACCCTTTCCCAAACAAGACCCAATTGAAAAGGCTAGGGGAAAAATTGAGACAAAGGAAGAAACTGCTGTTAATCAGCAGTTTCTCTTTTTGTCTCAATATTTTCTGTGACAAATTTTACACAAATCCTATCCTTAATAACATCCATTTTGTCATTTGTGGTAGTTTTTGAAGTGGATCACCCCGAAATTTTGTCGTTTGGGAAAGGGTTAACAAGGATAGCATCTTACAAAGATTGACCACAGCTTGTGAGAATGAGGGATATTCTCAGGCTTGTCTTCGTTCAATTTAATTATTATCTAGGCCATTTTTCCAGGTCCAAGCTCATATGTAATAGACAGCTTCAAATAAAATTTATCTGATCTTATAAAGAATCACTACACTTTGAAGAAGTCTGGATATCTATGCCATATGCGAAATTATTACAACATTTTTTTAAGAGTGATTTTAAAACGAGGCACAAATTGTTATTGATGACTATTTAGCTTTGATCTCTGATTCACTGAGTCTTTTTCGTAGACACAGGAACTAGTCATTAATCTTGATAAAACTTATGTACCGCATTGAAACCACAATTACTGCAATTTGATGTCTATCTTTGAATGTTCGATCCAATTGAGTGAGGCGTTAGCGTACAGTACTTTGCAATCAAACGGTCCGCTTTTTCAATCTCCCATTTTATTTGTCCTTTTGATAGGTTTTTATAATGTAGACAAAAACAGAATCCGAATGTACAGAAACCATTGTCAAAAGTAACTATACATGCACTTTGCATCAGCAATGAACATTATGAGCATATAAAGTTTCTCATTTTGTTTGCATATATATTTGCAATATTCAACCATTATATGTAATATCTAGATTAATGATTAAAGTGAATGCAATTTATTGCTAAATAATGTATGACAAAAAAAGGCAATCGACGTTTCTAGCGTTTTTATTTGTTTTCCTAAGTGAAGAAATTTCTAGGCTTGCTTCATGTTCCAGATGCCGTAGCACTAGCACTATCTAGTAATCATCTAAAATAACGAGATCTGTGTAAAAAATATTCAACAAACATGCCCGTTTCTATACATTTATTTTTGGTATCGTCTACTTCCTTTATCGCTTAATATAGACCAATGGAAATATTCTTTACGATCGATGACATTTTAATCGACAATATTCAGTAATCTAAATCAATCGAAAATGCAGAATTGTAGGGTTTTGTTCGTCCCTGAAAAAGTCAATTTGAAAGAAAAATATTTTCTATAATTGTATCGACAAATATTAGCATGTCGCAATAGCGTTATTTGCGCTAGTAATCAATGTTGAATAAAGCAGATATTGTATTAAAGGACGAGATCGCGTGGATTTTGTTCCCATGCATACTAAACAGTAAAGTGAGCCTCATAAATAACACTGTGATTACAACGATGAGATGCCTTAGTCTTCTTCCGATTTCTTTTGATTATTGTCGCTTGTCTTCTAAAAGTGTAGTTGCGAGTTTTTGGACGGAGAACAACTAGATACATGTAGCGAGTTATTGTTGATTAAAGGCATGCAATTTGTTGACATCGTGTAGATTAGAAACTGATTTTTACTGAATTTATTTGCTAAAAAGCAATACTTTGGAATGTCAAATGTCTATTTTCATTCCTATTCAACTGCTCTGTAAATAAGCACATGTGATAAGATTTTACTGGTGTTTTATAGACATGTCCTGTCAGCTTGGATACATATAAATAAACACGGTAATTGAATTCATTAACTAGGCTCATAAATGCATCACCAGAGACACAAATGAGAGACAGCGGTGGCTTTTGGCAAATGAAATATTTCACTACAAACTCATCTAAACCTATGTTGTTGGTACGAAATAGAATTGTCTCGTCAAAACGAGACGATTCAAATGAGTACCCACAACATATGGTTTGGATTTGCAATAAAAACAATCGAATGTCTTTATCCCCTATTAGTTCCTCTCCAGTATAATAACGACCTCCTTAATAAGACTTTAGCCTTGAATTGTTCTCTTATATTGTCAGGCATAAAGAAAAGGGAGGAAGTTCTGGAACACGACAGGTATAACATAGACCTATTAAGGATTTGACGTGTTTAAGATACTTGATATTTCGATCACCTTAGTTTTATTGGATCAGAAGCACACGTTTCCTTAGAGTATCCCAGTGCAAATGCCTCGACTTCTTTTTGTGTGTGTTTTTCCCAATTTCTGCGATAGTTTCATCAACGTAAATTCAATTAGTGACAACGATATTTGCATATAATACGATAATCGTATTTTCATTGTCTAAATTTCCAGGGACTTTCTTGATGCCAGAACAATATTGGGAATGTTTATGAAATTTAAACAGCCGTTTTGTCATTGATACATAATTATAAGGAATTGTGCCTAATTAGAAGTATATTGAAGGAAGATTGATTGCATATCTTTAGAAGCTAGATACATTTTGTTACGAAACTATTGCGATGCATATTTTATGACTGACTTGAAAACGAGGCTCAGTTGTTATGATGACTATTTAGCTTTGATCTCGGCTTCACTGCGTCTTTTTCGTAGACCCAGAACCCAGTCATTACTCTTGATTAAACTTATCTACCGCATCAAACTACAATTACTGCAATTTTGTGTCTGCCTTTGAAATTTCGACTATCCCATGGAGTCAATTGGATGAAGCGGAAACGCGCAATATTTTGTAATCAAAGAGCTGCTTTCTCAATCTCTAATTCTCTCACATGTCAAATCGCCACACATGTCGATTTCCTTTTCTATCATACATCATTTCGCATTTACTTGCATTCATTTTAATACCATTAATCTAGATTTTCATAACATGCATGCAAACACAATGATCAATTTCATTTTCTGATATCGATCATTGGTGATACAAAGTACATTTATCTGGAAAAGGGTTCACATCGTGTAGGTTAGAAAGTAATTGATACTCAATTTATTTGCTGAAAAGCAACACTTTGGAATGTCAAAGCTATTTTCATTCCTATTCCACGGCTTCGTAAGAAAGGACACGCGATAAAGATTTTACTGGTGTTTTATAGACATGTCCTGTCAACTTGGATACATATAAATAAACAAGGTAATTGAATTCATTAACTAGGTTCATTGATACATCACCAGAGCTACAGATAAAAGGCAGTGGTTGCTTTCAAAAATGTCGAAGTATTTATGACTCCTTTCCCTTAGCTCTGTAAATAATGAAATGTGGTGAAGTTGGTACTGAAATTTTATTGTCTTCTGTTGTAAACTCGGATGCACACAAATAAACAAGATAATTGAATTCATTAACGAGGACCATAAATACATCCCAATATCGATCTCTGAGTTTAGTGTTACACGGAAGAGATTTTTTGAGATTGCAGACAGACTGTATTTCTACAAAATGGGGGGGGGGGGTATGTGATAAAGGAAAGAATATGAATAATAACAAAGACAGAATATGATACCATGTTCAGTCAATGCATTTCATGTTTTACATTATGGTCACATTTGGTGTGACGTTTTGAAGACCGCATGTTTAGCTCAATGTTTATAACTCTAGACTTGTATACAAACACTATTCAAACAAATATATAATTTTAACAGTTACCAAACCATTTGCCGTGAGCCAAACGAGCGAATTAATGTCATAACTTGTTTATTTTCGAAAGAGAAAGTGTTTGTGTTGGGTCATTTTGAACAACAAGAAGTACGGTTTATTTATACAAGTCTAGAGTTATAAACGTGGAGTTATGATTACACCAAAGTAAATAAAACACACGTGCGATTAATCCAAATAATTTCTTAGGTGACTTTGTACAAAGGGAAACTATCTACCGTTACATATTATAGTAGGGTATGTGGTCATTGTCCTCATATTGAGATAAATATTAGCTGATCAGAATTTATATTGCTCTCAAATGTCGTATTATAAGGGTTATTTCAGATAACTGCTCATAGAATTTTCAAGGTTTCGGTACGTTCATCGATTGTTTCTTTCAAACAAATAAACACCGTATGAATGACATATTTCTTAGAAGCGGAAACATTTGAGACGTTTCCGCGTCAATCAACTGCATTGTACATACGTGTCGATTTCAGTGTAACAGCATTTGTAATGCAAATATAGATTACGATTGATCACGTATCACACCATTACGCTATGTTTTGAAATTGTTTCGAAATCCTGCATATTTCCGAATCTAAATTGTGAATCGATTGATAAATCCACAAACAAGGTCTGATTGTATTCTGAAAAAGGTACATGTACATGCAATTGCTTCTGTTTTCGAGTCTCCGTCTTTTACTAATGAGATCTTTAATTGTCAAAAAATTGAAGCAAAAGTTGAAGCAAAAATGAGTTTTGTCCAAAACCATCACATACTTGATCTTTTATGGAAATAATTGCACCTTTATCTGGACTTAATAATATTTAGGGCTCTCATAGATAAGCAGAGATGTAGTTACTCTTGCACTTGATACAAATCCTTAAGAAGTTACAAACGAAAAAAATTGGCCTTTATCAGACTATGATGTAAACCAAGTTTTTTCACCTGTTCTCAACTCCTAAGAGGTCTCTTTCCAACGTCTGGCTTATAAGCTTATTAACAACGTCTTTGTTTTCCAACCAAGCCATTAACGTGTCTTGGCTTAATTTTTCTATAGATACCGTTGTTGAAATTATTGCCAATACATTTAGTCCTCAAATTAATGGACAAATTGTTTTCTCTTGGACTACTAGGGGCCAATATTTCTAGCGATTTCTCTATCTTAATTTACATATAATACTAGGACCGTTTGATTAATTGGCCATGCCAGATCGTATATCACGGCCTGACATTTATTAGCCTTAGACTGGGTTAATTACATCACAGATTGCATTACGTTGTTTTGACAATCAAATATATAGGATGGTAGCTCAACTCTAAAATGTAGAGACGAGAGGCTTAATTTCGGTGTATCGTATTCAAGAGATTTTTCATAGCCATTTTAGAGTCCTTATTGGCAGAGACTTCATAAAAAAAACTATAACAGAAAAAGATATTCGTGTTTTGCCAAATTTGAAATTGCATACGTTCTTTTGCTCCTGATTAAGGTGATTATCAGTGTTCTTTATGGTCAAAATGCTGTAATGTTACCAAATAATGATCTTAAATCACGAAGACAGTTTATAAATATTTGATCCTTACTGCGTTTGTAACTTGGCAAATACAGAAACTCAAGAATTCCAAAACACTTCTTTCTTTTTCCTTACACGTCTATATTTACATGTGTATAATAAGACTATACTTTAGATATATCTTAAATTAGTTTCCATGTACTTTATAAAATATCATAGTATTAAGCCAGTCCTTAAGTTAATTAAAGCAAGAATTTACTATTTGTAGTTCTGTAATTTCCTTGGAATTTTCGGTCTCTGGAAACCATAAAACAAAACTTCATTTCTTGAAACAAAACACCTTAAAATGTCGAAACAATTATCACTGCTATTTCCTCGTCTATGTAAACAGGGGAACGTGTCGAAGTTGTTATACTAGAATTTTATTGTCTGGTCCTGTAAACTCTGATACGCACGCATAAACTGGATAATTGAATTCATTAACTAGGCCCATCAATACATCACATTTATGGATCGTAAAGCTTTAGTGTAAGATGTAGGCGAGCCTTATGATTGAAATAAATGTTATCCTAGGAGGAGAAATAATTGAAATAAGTCCTCGCCTATTCGATATATTACGCTGGGTTCGGATAGCTCGGTCGGTAGCGTCGTGACCTATCATTTTCAGGGGTCGTGAATTCAAACGCTCGGCCACGCTCAGTCAATATCGTGTTTGGCAAAAGTAATTTGATTCTCATAGATGAATGCATTGTCACATCCTCGGAAACCCAGCGGTCAAAGCTACGCTACATGACGTCATGTAGCGTAGCTATGACCACTGGGTTTTCGATGATGGCGTTGTCAGGGCTCATCAAATTAGATTGATAAGTTGGAAGCTTGGGCAATGTGCAAAAGATGCATTTCGTGCAATAGAGGCATGGAATCTTTTGACTGACTACATGTCTTAACGACAAACGTACTGTAAGAATTCATTCAACAGATGTTCATAAATGATTTTTTTTCTTAACCGTGACATGCGTGATACTCTTTGAAATATTAATAGATTAAGTTCATAACATTCATGTTGAAGTTATACAAATTGAATGTAAAATTGTGATATTGTCCAGCAAGATTAACCCGGGACATCTGCATATGCAATGACCCTACCTCGGCAATGTTTTGTTAAGACGCTCAACTAACGGACGTAAAGCACGAAAATTAAGTTGTCCCTGGTTAATTTGGGTGGACAATAACTTCAGGATAATCCCCCCAAACAATAACAAAAATTGTGGTTTCAAACTATTGCCAAGACATACAATTTCATGTCTCGAAATAATGGATGACTGTTTATTGGTTTGGACTGCTTAAGGCCAATATTCTTAGGTTTCTCTTCCCGTTCGTTTGCCGAGCCCGGATAGCTCAGTCGGTTACGTCGGAGTCTGTCAATCCAGGGGTCTCGAGTTCGAACCCCGGCTCGGCCAGTATCCATTCTGACATTTGACAAAAGTCATTTGTCTCTCACCAATGGGTGTGAATCATCTATGTGAGAGAGCAGCTGGAGGCTCGGTTTGGATATTGTGGTTGTACTGGTGTGAGAAATACCAGGAACCCACGGTTAGGTGCTCCAGCCGCCGCGATATGACCCTGGTAGTTGAAAAACGGCGTAAAACCCCAATAAACTCAAACTCAATTCTCTTCCCGTTCATTTGATATCAAAACCAATTGATTAACCCATTACCAGACGGCAAAATTTTGAACTCTTCCAATTTCAAAGATGTTACAGACAACAATTTCAAATGTATGAAATTTGACATTTTTTGGTCGTTCTGGGTAGAAAACATTGTGGGAAATGGAGAAATTGCTTGTCACAAGCAATTTCTTCATTTTCCTCAATGTTTTCCCAAGCCTATTCTTGTGAGGGAGCCAAAAGGCGTAACTGTGCAGTAATGGATTAATTGACTACACCAGAACTTTTATCATGGTCTGACATTTTCATTTCCTCAATTGGGTCTTTTATGTCACAGTTTGAATTTCGGTGTGTTGCCAGTAAAGATATAATAGTTTCGAATAATTTTGAAATAATGCAAGTCAAAATACGAAAGCCGAGAAGTACATATAGATATAGATGTGTATATTTCAGCTTTTCTAAGTACATGTATATTTATTTGCATCTCAGTTGTCAATGTAAACGTGTTTCCCTTGTATCCGGTCTAAGGTTGTAGACAACCACATGGATATAGATGCTTTTCAAAAAAAACTTGTTACTGCAGCTTGTACCGCGGTTACGAGATTTTCTTGAACCTCGACGATATACTTATTTACATACTAAAATATGTGAATGTTTGAGAACTTAAGCGCAGGAAATATGGAAACAAAGCAGAAATTGATGGTTTTTTTCGCTTCTCTTGCGTTTTTATAGTTTTCTCCTACTGAATTAAAGCCCAAAAAAAAAAAAAACAAAAACAAAAAAACTAAGATTTACAGAGCCGTGTTGTCATACACGTGTATTAGAGATGGCAGCCTAATTAAGAGTGTTTCCCCAAAAGGGAAATATTATACATTGAGGTTTTCTGGGAAAATCCCTTTACAAAACGATTAAAACGCATATTTTACAGCTGGTTATTCAAGATGATCTAGTGTAGATCGGAGCTTGAATACACTAGTCTACCACAGCACATATACAATCTTTGTATTTTGCTGTCTACCCTTGTAATCTGTACATTCGGTTCAAGTAATTGTGCTGTTTCGATCTCAGAACTCGTCGTTGATATTGTGGAGATTTTTACCGCTTTTTAGCTCACCTGAGCACAAAGTGCTCGAGGTGAGCTATTGTGGTCACTCACCGTCCGTCGTCCGTCTGTCCGTCTGTCTGTCTGTCCGTCCGTCCGTCCGTCAACAATTTCTTCAAACATCTTCTTCTCCAAAACCAACAGGCCAATTTTGACCAAACTTGGCAGGAATGTTCCTTGAGTGACCCTCCTCAAAACTTGTTCGCAGATTTTTGATTCGTCCAAAAATGTGGGCGTGGCAGGGCGGGGCTTTTCGGACTTAGAGAAATCCTAAGAAAATTCTTTAAAAATCAGCCATTGGGCCAATTTCAACCAAACTTGGCAGAATTGTTCCTTGAGTGACCCTTCTCAAACTTGTAAGCAGATTTTTGATTTGTCAAAAACGTGGCTGTGGCAGGGAGAAAGGGGCTTATCAGACTTAGAGAAATCATAAGAAAATTCTTTAAAAATCAATCATTGGGCCAATTTGAACCAAACTTGACAGAATTGTTCCTTGAGTGACCCTTTTCAAATCTTGTTCGCAGATTTTTAATTCGTCAAAAAACGTGGTCTGGCAGGGAGAAAGGGGCTTATCAGACTTAGGGAAATCATAAGAAAATTCTTTAAAAATCAACCATTGGGCCAATTTGAACCAGACTTTTTAGGGATGTGCCTTAATCCATTCTTTTTAAAATTTGTTCACAAATATTTTCATTTTTAAAGAATTGTGGCCGTGGCAGGGAGAAAGGGGCTTATCAGACTTAGAGAAATCATAAGAAAATTCTTTAGAAATTAACCATTGGGCCAATTTGAAACAGACTTTGCAGGAATGTTCTTTGAGTCCCTCTTTTCAAAATTGATTCACAAGTTTTTACATTTGTCAAAAAATGAGGGCGTGGCAGGGAGGAAGGGGCTTTTCGGCCTTAGAGAAATCCTAAGAAAATTCTTTAAAAATCAACCAATGGGCCAATTTGAACCAATTAAAATTTCGTCAAAAAATGTGGGTGTGGCAGGGCAGGGCGTATCTAACCAAGAGAAATTGTTAAAAAAATCTTCAAAAATCTTCTCCTTAACCATTGGGCCAATTAGAACCAAATTTGGCAGGAATGTTCCTTAGGTGACCCTTCTTAAGGTTTGTTCGCGGATTTTTTATTCGTCCAAAATTGTGGGCATGGCAGGTCAGCACTTATCGGACTTGGAGAAATCATAAGAAAATTCTTTAAAAATCAATCATTGGCCCAATTTTAACCAAACTTGGCAGAAATGTTCCCTTGGTGACTCTTAAAAAAAATGTGAATTTTTGTTTCGTCTGAAAAAGTGGGCGTGGCAGGGCGTGACTTATCGGACTTAGAAAAATTCTAAGAAAATTCTTTAAAAATCAACATTGGCCCAATTTGAACCACACTTGGCAGAAATGTTCCTTGGGTGACTCTTTTCAAAGTTTGTTCTCAAATTTTTATTCGTCAGAAAAAGTGGGCGTAGCTTATCGGACTTACAGTGTTGGCAAATTTTGTATTGGACAAAAAAAGTGGCCATGGCAGGGCATGGCTTATCAGACTTAGAGAAATCATAAGAAAATTCTTTAAAAATCAAGCATTGGGGCAATTTCAATCAAATTTGGCAACAATGTTCCTTAAGTGACCCTTTTCAAAATTTGTTTGCAAATTTTTGATTCGTCAAAAAAGTGGGCGTGTCTTTAAACTTCTTTCAGGTGAGCGATATAGGGCCATTCTGGCCCTCTTGTTTCAGTTATTATTATGCTCCCCGAAGGGAGAGCATATAGTCGCCGCTTTGTCTGTTCGTCCGTTCGTCCGTCCGTCCGTCCGGTCCGTCCGTCATTCCGTCCGTCCGTCCGTCCGTCCGTCCGAAGTGATTTCTCCATAACCCTTGGGCCAAATCAAATGAAACTTACCATGTGAACTCCCTATGACATAATGCCGATGTACTTTTTCCGGTTTTTGGATTTGAGGCCTCGTCATGGGAAAAGGGGACTTAAGGTCAAATACAGTTTTTCTCTAATTTCTCCTAGTCTAATGGTCAGAATTTGATGAAATTTCATATTTGAGTAGTAAATCAGATGCCCTTGACAATAAACTATGTGAAATTTGGGTATAAAAATTATGTCATGCAAAAAGGGGCTTAACATTTGTTAGCTTTATGTTAGCTCTGCATGGCATACATTTATTGTGACAATGCCATATTCGGGGAGCATTGTCCGTCTCTGACGGCTCTTGTTGCTTCTGCGCATCCTTCTGTGCCTGAATATTTTTTCTTTAACTTAAATATCCTGATTAATATGTGAACAAAACAAGAACAAAACTTTATCAATTAAGACTAAGACAGATATGTTCATCATCGTAACTACAAAAATACACACATACAATAAATTTTATACAATGTACATGTAACATACATGTAATGTACGTGTATGCGTAAATATTTCTTGGTTGATCGTTTTTACCACGATTTTTATTCGCGTGGCACAATAGATTATCTACGAAAGACGACTTCCCGAGTAAATTATTCAATGGGTGCCATAACTCAGAACGAGGTTATAAACATACACCACCACAGAACATGCTTTATTTTTATTCTAACATGGAAAGAAACAAAAACTGCAATTAAGTCACTGTGGAATTGTGCATCATGGGATGGATAACGACTACGGACAAAATAATTTCGATTCTGGTAAGATAATTCTTATTGCTGTGTCAAATTTCAAAAGGTTTGTACCCCGCCTTTTAACCCTTCACAGAATGTATGCCATATTAGAAGAATATTCGTACTTTTCCCAAAATATTGTTCCAACCGACCAGAAAAAGCAAAATGATAACTACGACCAAATTAGCCCCGCTTTAGGTAAGAATTTCTGCAATAACTTTATTGATTCTGTGTCAATCCTCAAGCGGTTTGGTGCATGTAGACTCCTTACTGAGCTCTTTCTTCAGATTATTTCTTATTTGGCAATTCCTTGTACTTTTTTTTTAAAAAAGGGTACCAACAGACCAGAAAAACGGATTTGTTGTCGCTTTTCTGGTCGGTTGGGATCAACTTTTGGAAAAAGTACATTGACTCCACAAACAAGTCATATCTCATGAAAGAGCTCAATCATGCAGGGTACATGCAACCAACCCCTGGAAAATTGACTTCGTTACGTCATTAGTACAAAGTGACGTCGCATTTTATTGTGCTAAACACGCGTAGAGTACCATATGAGATGCCATGCTTGCGAAGAAGTTTAACAATACAATAAACTATACTAGTGATATTTGAAATATGTAGAATAATTAGATATTGTAATTTCATTATTTCCTGATTCTGCCTATCGATTCTCCCAATTAGTAATTTTATGGATTTGTATGCTCGAAATACCGTATGCTTGTCCATTAATTATGTAAGATATCAAGAGCAACGCATAAATAATTCAAACAACATGCTTTTTATCTGCGCATTAAGCTAACTGTTTTACACTCAAAGGAGCCATTGGAGATATACTATCTGTACGTACGAACGTGCCTACTATGTCGTTGTATATCAAGTTGTGAGAATTTATAACTGTTGACATGGGCGGATCTAGAGGGGGTCAGGTGGGTCCGGACCCCCTGGCATTGGCCGAAAATTAAATTTTGACTAAATAAATTTAGTAAAATTTACATATTGAACTACATTTTAAACCATTATTTGGGCTTGGACCCCCTGGAAAAAATCTTGGGCTTGGACCCCTCCCCCCACCTGGAAAAAATCTTGGATCCGCCCTTGTGTTGAGATAACTATAGTTTTTCGTGGTAGACCTAGATATAGATAGTTTCAAATCCGAGCATAATAACATACTAGTTTTATAGATAATTATGAAGTGTCTGTATGACTATATTTCATAGCATTTATCTTTACAGTAAGTTTGTAGGAATGTTAGAAATATGAAACATGGCATTGGTATTAACTTAATGTACTCATGGAACGCCAGATAAAAACATGACATAAGCAAATTCTTGACTAGAAATGGCGTTTTCAATGGCGTTGCGTTAGAAAAGGCATATTCGTGGAAACAAACGTCTCTATTCGTAACTGTATCTAAGGGTTTGTCCTACAGAAATATTAGCATGTCACAAAAAAAATCACCATTTGCTCTAGTATTCAATGTTGAACAAAGCAGATATTGTATTCAAGGAAGAGATCGCGTGGATTTTGTTTCCATGCATACTAAACAGTAAAGTGAGCCTCATAAATAATACTGTGATTACAACAATGAGATGTATTTGTCTTCTTTCGATTTCTTTTGTTTATTGTCGCTTGTCTTCTAAAAATGTATTTGAGAGTTTTTGGACGGAGACCAACTAGATATACAGCGAGCTATTGTTGATTAACCCATTACCAAACAATGACACTTTTTGACGCCCCACAAGAAAAAGGCTTTAGAAAACATCGTGGGAAATGAAGAAATTGCTTGTGACAAGCAATTTCTTCATTTCCCACAACAAGCAATTTCTTCATTTCCCACGATGTTTTCTGTGTAAAAAGAAAAATAAATTTAAAATTCCATTCCTTTGAAATTGTCGTCTGCATCATCTTTGAATTTAGATCACCCTAAAATTTTGTTGTCTGGTAATGGGTGAAAGGCATGCCATTTGTTGACATTTGTTGTAGATTAGAAACTGATTTATACTGAATGTATTTGCTGAATGTCGAAGCTATTTTCATTCCTATTATACGGGGAGCGGAGTGGTACAGTGGTAACGCACTGGACTTGAAACACAGGGGTCTCTGGTTCGAACCCCCGCTTCTCCAGTCTTTCGGATTAGACTTCAAACCGAGGTCCCGTCTCAATATGACCTTAGTAGTTGAGTTGAACGTAAAACTCCATTCACTCCAATCCTATTCCACGGCTCTGTTAATAAGGACATGTGATTAAGATTTTACTGGTGTTTTATAGACTTGTCCTGTCAACTCCGTTACAAACAAATAAACCAGATAATTGAATTCATTAACTAGACAAATAAATACAACATCACAGTTACGGATAAGAGAGAGTGGTTGCCGTTTTAAATGAAATATTTTACTGATTATTCATCAAACCATATGTGATGTGTACTTATTAGAATCGACTCGTCGAGACGATTCAAATAAGTACCCACAACATAGGGTTTGGATTTGAAATAAAGAAATTAGAATATCTCATACATTCTTACCTGTTACCCTGCAGCACTTTATCTATCTTCACAGTAATAATAGACTTTAGTCGCATATTAGTAGCAGGATGATTCTGGTGTAGTGTCAGTCATTGGAGAAAGGGGAACCAGTTCTGGAAAAGGACAGGTATAACATATGCATTTTAATGATTTGATGTATTTTATATACGTGACGTTTCCATCACTTTAGTTTTATAGGATCGGTGGTACGGATTTCCTTAAAATATCCAAGTGCAAAAGCCATCAATTGTTTTTGATGATTTTTTTCCATTTTCTGTGATATTGGTATCTATGTTATTTCATCCAGTGACTTCAAAATTTGTATAAACCATATGCATTTGCAAGGTTTTCTGCAACTTCCTTCGAGTCAGAAGAATATTTGGAATGTTTATGAAATTTAAGCAATCGTTTTGACACTCACATAATTATAAGAATATGTGTTTAATTAGAAGTATTATAAAGGAAGATTAATTGAAAATCTCAAGAAGTTAGGCAAAATTAGTTATGAAACTATTGCGACGTATATTCTTTGAATGACGAGAAAACGAGGCACAAATTGTTATTGATGACAATTAGGCTTTGACTGCGTCTTTTTCGTAGTCACAGAACCTAGTCATCAATCTTGATAAAACTTATCTACCGCATCAAACCACAATTACTGCAATTTGATGTCGGCCTTTGAAAGTTCGACCATCCCGCGGAGCCAATTGTTGTTCAGAATACCGTTGCATTACTATCCAGCAATGATCTAAAATGACGAGATCGTTGTTCAAATCATTCAACCAAAATGCGTGTCAGTACATGTATTCTTTGGATGCCTTCTACTTCGTTTTACGCTCAAAATGGTCATAGGAATATTCTTCATAATTGACTTCATTAAGAAATCCAAAGTGAAACGGTAATGCCGAGTTGCAATGTTTTGTTTGTGTATACAGTATACAAGTAAAAAATTGCTGTAATGTACAGCAAAATGAATTGTATCGCGCTTAAAAAAATATACCAAAGTAGTGAATAAAATGGTACAAGTGTCTGGTTAATTTAGCATGCAGTGAAAACCGAAATAGGATTGCATGTCTCCATATGCTGGTACTAGTCTATAATTTCCATTTTTGTGTGTTCAGCCAGATTATACATTAATTAAACAACATAGGAGGGGGTGTAAGCAAATACAAAAGTGTTAAAAAGGTTTGTTTATTATAGTGTCACCCCTATATAAAGGGCCAGCCAGTTTTGGCTTATGAGACACCCTCTTTCTCAATACGCAGTACCTCCCGATTCCCCACTCATGATGCCGGGCGTCTGGCAGAGATGGGTCTACGGTAACCATTAACCCATTACCATACATTAACTCTTTTTGACTCCCCATAAGTTAATGGCTTTGGAAAACATTGTGGAAAATGAAGAAATTGCTTGTGACAAGCAATTTCATCATTTCCCACAATGTTTTCTACACAAAAATACCAAAAAAGATTAAATTTCATTCAGTTTAAATTGTCGTCCTCAACATCTTTGAAATTGGACCAGTCTAAAATATTGGCGTTTGGTAATGGGCTAATTTAACTAGCTGGCGGCTCACCAACCGGTCACATCATTTCTAATCCGGCAGGCCGGCTTCCACCGGGATTTGAACCTTCGACCTCCCGCTTCCAAGGCGGACGTCCTAACCACTAAGCCACGCAAGCGGTTAAATGTTGCGGTTGATTAAATGGCGATTAAAAAAACTTAAACAAGAAAGGAAACCGAATATTTCAGCAAGGAATTAGGGCCAATATGGTATGGTACTGAATCGTTTCTCCGTGAAATTATTTTTTGGAAAAAAAAAAGAAGGAAAAAAAGACACACACCAAAAAAAATGAAATTTCACCATAGTAACCACAGTTCACTATGAAATTATTTTTCGAAAAAATAAAAAAACAAAACAAAAACAAAAGAAAACAAAAACAATTCGAAATGCTCCATGCAAGGAAGATTCCTGTTAGATTCCTATGTTAGAAGATTCCAGTTTGAATTTTGATTGAAACTGGCCTAGTAATTTTGGAGATGTTTTCACATGAACGCACGCCGGAAACAGGACCGTGGCATAAGCCCCGCTAGCCTTTGGTCAGAATATATAAAAATACTTTAATTAAATAGAAAAAAGTACTTGTTTATCCATTAGCCTTCTGAATATAAAAATCGTATCAAGTAAATTTTCCAAACCGGAACATTTTGACCACTATAGCTTATTTGTTCGTATGATCATTCAATAGAGAACAGACTGTGTTGAATAGATCAGAGTGCATGCTAATCTTAGTCTATGGAATCTAAAAATGTTTTGATAGCAGCAGGAATAGGAAACGTTTATGATAACAGACATAGATGAACGAACGCACAACAGCCACAATCCATCCAGTCAAAAACTGTTGAGACATAAAAATTGAGTTGTTCCTTTATGTGAAAACCCCTAACAGTTTGTAATTTTTAGAAAAAAAGTTTGAGAAAACCTATTTGTTCTACTAGTTATACACATGCCTATTTAGTTCAGACGATCCCTTGAAATTATGGAATCTAATCATCCAAAATTGTACATGCAGTGTTCATTCAATACTAAAGTCTTCATCGTGCTTTGATTTCTTAGGAAGCGATGCAGCGAATCGGATAGGCCATTGGCAAACCGAAAGTAGGAATTCACATTGTAATACAATTTTGAAAAACGCTTGAGAAAACCCATGTGTTCTACTAGCAATACACATATCTAGTCAGATAAGACGATCCCTTGTAACAATGCAAGTTGACCAGTCCAAATTGAACATGTAGTGGTCATTCAATAGTAAGGTACTTCTCGTTCTTTGATTTCTTATTGCGATTCGAAATGGTATGCATAAATGCGTTGCATTTAAACGGATAGGAAAAATACATGTCCACCATGGGCAAACCGGATGTAGGGACTTTCCATTGCTATGCAAAGTATAAAACTATTCTAGAATTTTGTTTACACGAATTTTCAGCGTGGTCTGAGATTAAACGAACTTCAATGTATACTTATAGTACTGCTTGAAAAATTATACCGTGTAAACAGTTTATGTGTAGGACATATACACGACTTTCAAGTACAAATAATCATCCCTCATGACGTAATTTCTAAATTTAGAATATGTATACCACATATGTATCGCGCATGGCGCGATACAATTAAACTGAGTTGGAAGAAAAATATCTTTTCCATAATTGTATCGAGAAATATCAGCATGTCACAATAGCGTTATTTTCTCTCGTATTCAAAGTTGAATAAAGCAGATACTGTATTAAGGGAAGAGATACTGTGGAATTTGTTTCCGTTCTTCGTTTAATTTTAGCTCTAAACGTGTTGAGTACGAGTGAGCTTTGTGTAACGTTCACAGTAATGTTTGTCAACGTTATTTGGTATATTTTTCTCTGATTTGGCAATTAATAAGCTGGTTGACTTAGAAAAAAAACACATTTGATTACAAATTCATATTTACATGGGTATTAAGAGACAACATAGCTTAAATAGGCGTGTATTTAGCTAGTCCTTTAGATAAATCAAGAATTTACTTTTTGTTAGAATCTTTCGCCTCTTGAGACTCTAAAACAAAACTTCATTTCTTGAAACAAATCACTTTAAGGTAGACCACCACTAATGAGATTTACACGAGGAATATGTTCGGATACACAACGATCGTTAACGACGTCGGATGAATCTTATTATTGATGGACTACCTTAAAATGTCGAAGCATGTATGACTCCTTTCCATTGGCTCTGTAAATAAGGAAATGTGGTGAAATTGTTACTGACATTTAATTGTTTAATTTTGTCAACCCAGAAGCACAAAAATAAACAAGATAACTGAATTCATTAACTGGGCCCATAAATACATCACAATATTTACCTCTGAGTTAAGTTTTACACGGAAGAGATTTTCTGACATTGACAAGAGGGCCATGATGGCCCTAGATCGCTCACCTGAAATTTCTTGCCTTGTTGAAATAAACATTTTGACCTGTATAGCAGCAAATTAAGAATTTTGCAATAAAGCCCCTTTTCCTTAGTTTTTCAAAAGAATGAAACAAAATTCAGCCTTTTCAAAAGTGTTTGTTCTTTTACCCTTTTTCTGATGCCACTGCACTAAGAGCTTAGATATTAATCAAATTCTTATAACAACTTTGAAAGCCCTTCACCCAAAGATCATTCATGTGAATATTGGCCCACTACATGTAGTAAGCAAGAAGATTTTTAAAAGATTTGGCTATTTTCCCCTTTTCTCATGCCGCAGAAGTCAAAGGCTTTGATGGAATCAAAGTCTCTCAAAAACTTTGAAAGCCCTTCACCAAAGGATCATTCATGGGAAGTTTCAAGAATATTGGCCAACTAGTTGAAGGCAGAAGATTTTTACAAGATTTGGCTATTTTCCCCTTTTCTCATGCCGCGGCAGCCAGAGTCTTTGATGGAATCAAATTCTTTTAACAACTTTGAAAGCCCTTCACCCAAGGATCATTCATGTGAAGTTTCCAGAATATTGGCTTGCTAATTAGGCAGAAGATTTTTAAAATATTTGGTTATTTTCCCCTTTTCTCATGCCGCGGCAGCCAGAGTCTTTCATGGAATGAAATTCTATTAACAACTTTGAAAGCCCTACACTCAAGGATCATTCATGTGAAATTTCAAGAATATTGGCTGACTGGTTAGGCAGAAGAAGATTTTTAAAAGATTTGGCTATTTTCCCCTTTTCTCATGCCGCGGCAGCCAGAGTCTTTGATGGAATCAAATTCTTTTAACAATTTTGAAAGCCCTTCACTCAAGGATCATTCATGTGAAGTTTCAAGAATATTGGCCCACTGGTTAGGCAGAAGAAGATTTTTAAAAGAGTTGGCTATTTTCCCCTTTTCTCATGCCGCGGCAGCCAGAGTCTTTGATGGAATCAAATTCTTTTAACAACTTTGAAAGCCCTTCACCCAAGGATCATTCCAGCCAAGTTTCAAGAAAATTGGTCTACTGGTTTGGGAGAAGAAGATCTTTAAAGAAATTGTGGACGGACGGACGGCCGGCCGGACGGACGGACGGACGACGGACAACGACCGATCACAATACCTCACCTTGAGCACTTTGTGCTCAGGTGAGCTAAAAACAGACCGCAGTTCTACAAAGATGAGAGGTATGTGATAAAGGAAAGAATATATATGAGCCAGGATCTGGAAAACGTCGCGTGAATCCTATAATGGATGGACTACCTTACGATGTCGAGACAGTTATGACTCCTTTCCATCATCTCTGTAAATAAGGAAATGTTGTGAAGTTGTCACTGACATTTTATTGTCTACTGTTGGTTACTCGGATGCACACAAATAAACAAGATAATTGAATTCATTAACTAGGTCCATAAATACATCACAATATCGACCTCTGAGTTTAGTGTAACACTGAAGAGATTTTCCGAGATTGAAAACGGAGCGCAATTATACAAAATGTGAGGTATGTGATAAAGAAAAGAATATGAATATTAACAAAGATAGAATATGAAACAATGTTCAGTCAATGCATTTCATGTTTTGCAATATGAATACATTTGGTGTGACGTTTGTGTGGGATGCATCAACGTAAATTTAACACTCAAAATAATTTATTAAGTGAATTTGTAAAAAGGACAACTATCTACCGTTACATATAGAAGTGTGTGCGGTCATTGTCCTCATTTTGAGATAAATGTTAGCTGATCAGAATCCATATTGCTCTCAAAGGTCGTATTATAATGTGTTTTTAAGACACCTACTCATATAATTTACAAAGTTTCGGTATTTCCATCAATTGTTTCTTTTAAACAAATAAACACCGTATGAATGACATGTCTCCAAGAAGCGGAAGCATTTGAGACGGTTCCACGTCAATCAACTGCATTGTACATACGTTTTGATTTCAGTGTAGCAGCATTTGAAATGCAAATGTAGAGTACTATCGATCCATCTTGCTCAATATTACGCTATGTTTTGAAAATGTTTCGAGAACCTTTATATTTCTAAATATAAACTGTGAAATCTACAAATTAGGTATAATTTTATTCTAAAAAAGATACATGTACATGCAATTGATTCTGTTTTGGAGTCTCCGGCTTTTACTAAGTGGATCTTTAATGTCCAAAAAATTAACATCAGCTTGTAAGGAATCAAAAGTTGAAGCAAAAATGAGTTTCGTCCAAAACCATATACTTTATCTTATTGGAAATAATTGAACCCTTATCGGACTTTATAGCATTTAGGGTCCTCGTGGACAAGCAACAATGTAGTTACTCTTGCACTTGATACAAGTCCTAAAGAAACTAGAACTGTCACAGAATGTGACTTGATACCCCCGCACAAGCTTTCACTGCTACAAAGGGCAATAAGTGTGCCAAGTTGCTATCAGTTATGGTTTAGAAGGTCCAGACAAAATGCAAGGGTACAAAAAACAAAGGGCAATTATTCTAAAAGTGGGCGTGGCAGAGTAACAGTTCTTTTACAAGACACTTTCCCACAATGAGATCTATAAGTGTACCCAGTTTGAAGTTGCTAGCACTTATGGTTTAGAAGATATGGTCGGACAAAACTGCAAGGATACAAACAACAAAGGGTAATAACTCTAAAAGAGGGCGTGGCAGAGTGACAGTTCTTGTACATGACACTTTCCCACAATGAGATCCATAAGTGTACACAGTTTGAAGATGCTACCTTTTAGGGTTTAGAAGACATGGTCTGGACAAAAATGCAAGGGTACAAACAACAAAGGGCAATAACTCATAAAGTGGGCGTGGTAGAGTAACGGTTCTTTTACGAGACACTTTCCCACAATAAGATCTATAAGTGTACCAAGTTTGAAGTTGTTAGCACATATGGTTTAGAAGATATGCTCTGGTGAAGTATTTTGTCCACAGACAGACATACATACAGACAGACATTCAGACAGACATGTTGATTCCAGTATACCCCCTAAAACATTCGATTTGTGGGAGTATAATTACAAAAGAACAAAGTGGACCTTTATCAGACTATATGTAAACCAGGGCTTTTTGTCCAACTATTCTCAAGTAAAAGGTCCCTTTCAAATGTATGGCTTATAAGCTTATGAACAACGTCTTTACTTTCCAAATCAAGCCATCAACGTGTCTTGGCTAATTCTTTCTATATATCGTCGCTTTTCTGCAAAAACCTCGTATCTGCAGCTTGTTTTAAGCTGCAGATATGAGGTTTTTGAAGACAAGCAGCGATATACAATTGTTGAAATTATTGCCAATACATTTAGTCCTCAGATTAATGGACAAATTGTTTTCTCTTGGACTACTAGAGGCCAATATTTCTAGTGGTTTCTCTATCTTAATTTACATATAATACCAGGACCATTTGATTAATTGACCATGCCAGATCGTATATCACGGCCTGACATTTATTAGCCCTAGACTGGGTTAATTACATCACAGATTGCATTACGTTGTTTTGACAATCAAATATATAGGATGGTAGCTCAACTCTAAAAAGGAGAGACGAGAGGCTTAATTGCGGTGTATCCTAGTCAAGAGATTTTCATAGCCATTTTAGAGTCCTTAGTGACAGAGACTTCATAAAAAACTATAACAGAAAAAGAAATTCGTGTTTTGGTGATTTTGAAATTGCATACGTTCTTTTGCTCCTGATTAAGGTGATTATCAGTGTTCTTTATTGTCAAAATGCTGTAATGTTACCAAATAATGATTTTAAATCACGAGGACAGTTTATAAATATTTGATTCTTACTGCGTTTGTAACTTGGCAAATACACAAGAATTCCAAAACACCTCTTTCTTTTTCATTACACATCTATATTTACATGTGTATAATAAGTCTATTATACTTTAGATATATCTTAAATTAGTTTCCGTTTACTTTCTAAAATATCGTGGTATTAAGCGAGTCCTTAAGTTAAAACAAGAATTTACTATTTGCAGTTCTGTAATTTCCTTGGAATTTTCGGTCTCTGGAGACCATAAAACAAAACTTCATTTCTTGAAACAAAACACCTTAAAATGTCGAAACAATTATCACTGCTATTTCCTCGTCTATGTAAACAAGGGAACGTGTCGAAGTTGTTAAACTAGAATTTTATTGTCTGGTCCTGTAAATTCTGATACGCACAAATAAATTGGATAATTGAATTCATTAACCAGGCCCATCAATACATCACATTTATGGACCGTAAAACTTTAGTGTTAGATGTAGGCGAGCCTTATGGTTGAAAAAAATGTTATCCTAGAAGGAGAAATGATCGAAATAAGTCGTCGCCTATTCGATATATTACGCTGGGTTCGGATGAGGGTCGGTACCGTCGTGACCTATTATTTCAGGGGTCGTGAATTCAAACGCTCGCCCACGCTCAGTCAATATCGTGTTTGGCAAAAGTAATTTGATTCTCAAAGATTAATGCATTGTTAGGACTCATCAAATTAGATTGATAAGTTGGAGGCTCGGGCAATGTGCATTAGGTGCATTTCGTGCAATAGATGCATGTAATCTTTTGACTGACTACCTGTCTGAACGAAAAACGTACTGTACGAATTCATTCATTAGATGTTCATAAATGATTTGTTTTTTTTTTCTTTTTAACCGTAACATGCGTGATACTCTTCGAAATATTAATAGATTAAGTTCATAACATTCATGTTGAAGTTATACAATGTAAAATTGTCATGACTTCAGGATAATCCCCCAAACAATAACAAAAATTATGGTTTCAAACAATTGCCAAGATATACAATTTCAGGTCTCGAAATAATGAATGACTGTTTAGGTTGAGGACTGCTAAAGGCCAATATTCTTAGGTTTCTCTTCCCGTTCATTTGATGCAAAAACCAATTGATTAATTGATTACAGCAGAACTTTTGTCATGGTCTGACATTTTCATTTCCTCGATTGGGTCAATTATGTCATAGTTTGAATTTCGGTGTGATGACAGAAAAATATATAGTTTCGAATTATTTTGAAGTAATGCAAGTCGAAATACGAAAGCCGAGAAGAACACGTAGATATACAGTAGATGTGTATATTTCAGTTTTTCTAAGTACATGTATATTTATTTACATCTCAGTTATCAATGTATACATGTTTCCCTTGTATCCAGTCTAAGGTTGTAGACAACCAAGTGGATATAGATGCTTTTCAACAAAAACCTTGTTACTGCAGCTTGTTTTAATCCGCAGTTTTCTTGAACCACGACGATATACTTATTTACGTACTAAAAATATGTGAATGTTTGAGAACTAAAGAGCAGGAAATATGGAAACAAAGCAGAAAATGATGGGGTTTTTTTGTCGCTTCTCTTGCGTTTTCATAGTTCTTTCTCCTACTGAATTAGAGTCAAAAACTATTTTTTAATTTAAAGAGCCGTTTTGTCATACACGTGTATTAGAGATGACAGCCTAGTTAAGAGTGTTTCCCGAAAAGAGAAATTTTATGCATTGAAGTTTTCTGGGAAAATCCCTTTACAAAACGATTAAGACGCATATTTTACGACTGGTTATTCAAGATGATTTAGTGTAGATCGGAGCTTGAGTACACTAGTCTACCACTGCACATATACAATCTTTGTATTTTGTTGTCTACCCTTGTAATCTGTACATTCGGTTCAAGCGATTGTGCTGTTTCGATCTCAGAACTCGTCGTTGATATTGTGGAGATTTATACCGCTTTTTTCAGTTATTGCTTCTGCGCATCCTTCTGTGCCTGAATATTTTTTTTCTTTAACTTAAATATCCTGATTAATACGTGAACAAAAACAGGAACAAAACTTTATCATTCATCACTAAGACAGATATGTTCATCGTCGTAAATACAAAACTACATACACACAACTAATTAAACCCATTACCACTCAGTAGCTCTTTTTAACGCCTAGGTTTTGAACAAACAAAAACTCTTTTAACTCCAAATATTTTCAACCTCAATCAGCCTGACAATCCTTTAAAACTTAAACGTTTCTTTTTAGGATTAGTTATTTTGATTTATTACCTTTTAAAGTGACATTTCACAATAATTTTTACATCAATTTTACTTTTATTTTATCTAAAAATGGGTTAATACAATGTAAATGTAACATAATGTACTTGTATACGTAAATATTTCTTATTTCAATAATACAGGATGTGTACCTTGGTACATGTAAAGGCTTTAATAATTTGTTTTTGATTCAATGCGCCATATTTACGCAAGAAATAAGCCATACTCTTGCATAGTTGATCGTTTTTACCACTGTTTTTATTCTCGTGACCCAATAAATAATCTACGAAAGACGACATCCAGAGTAAAATATTCAATGAGTGCCACAACTCAGATACGAGGTTAAAAAAATACACCATCACAGAACATGGTTTAATTGTATTGTGACATGAAAAAAAAGAAAGAGGAAGTCACGGTGCATCATGGGATGGATAACGATTACGGACAAACTAATTTCGATTATGGTAAGATATTTTGCAATAACTTTCTTTTTGGCTATGTCAAATAAAAAAAGTTTGTTGCATGTACCCCGCCTTTGTAGCCCTTTTATCGGATGTGTGACACATCAGAAAAGTCTTGTTGCTTTTCCCAAAATATTGTTCCATCCGAACAAAAAAGCGAAACGATAAAAACTACCAAATTAGCCCCACTTCGGGTAAAGATTACTGCGCTATTTTTTTTAATTCTGTGGCAATCGTCAAGCGGTTTTGTGGAGGTAACGCCTTACTGAGCTCCTTACTCAGATGTACGTGGTATAGTCAAAAAGTTCCCGGACTGCCTTTGAATTGTATTGTTTCCGACGTATTTGATTCAAGTCTTTATTCAATAAGTAATTTCGAAATGTCAACTACCACTTTGATAAGTTTTTGTGGTTTTAAATTGTTAAAAATCAATATTTTCTAAGGCGTTAGACCATAGTGTTCAAGAGTACGGATCACTTTGAAATAACGCTTGCTCCAAATATTCTTACTATTATTCAAAGGACCATATCTTAAAAATTATAGGGGCTTTTACATGCAACCTCGATATGACATCACATCAACATATTTTCTGAGCAATTTCAAAATTTTAACGTCGTGGCATAAAAATTCTGCGTTGCATACATATTTCTCCTAGCAATGGATGAAAGTCAACTGAAATAAAGGTGACGCCATCACAGCGCACGGAACAATCTGCGCTATTAACGTCTATGTGAAGGTCGGAATGACGCCTACGGAAATTTAGAAGTTCTTTAATGCAAAAAGCAGCTTCACTGCATATTCTAGGACACCTTTGTTTAATTGACACATGTAATTTAGGATTTACCGCGCGAAAATAAGCGATGATCTTAGCAATGAGCGGCCTAAAACGTAATCATTTAGACATTAATACCGACATTCTCACGGACCGATGGAAATCATTTGACAATGTAATTAATATTGTTGGAATTTGTCGTGGTGCAATTCATAAAACGATTTCGATAGAATAAAATACGTCTAAACTGTACACAGGATGGGAGGCACGGCTCTAGACGGACGATGAGCAAAAGGCCCACGTCGTGCACACAATGTCTTTTCTTTGAAGAAGCGTGTGAACGCTGATTTTACAAGGATAATATACCTTACCAACCTAATGCATCCATCGTACCGATATAAAAAAAGGAACCACTTAATTATGTTCAAAGCTACGAAAGACTGTCCCGCACGCAATACAGCCCGGACTCAGTAAAATGTCATTTCAGCATTTCCCTCGTTTATTGAAATGTCCTCGATGCTGCAGGTTTTAGTCAAACGAAGAGCTTTGGCCTGCGACCAGGTCAACTATGAAATGTTATGACACCGATTTCATTCGTTTCTCAATATGTGTATCGCGATGGGAAGTATCTAGATCATTCTGATTAATAATCTGAAAAGTTGTAAACTAACCCTAAATCATTGATTTTGGCTCTGTAAAATACGACGTTATATAGACGTCGCTGTGCGACGTCAAAGTGATCCGTACATTGTTTATGTATGTTTATGCGACTGTAAAATATTCTGTTATATGTATTGTATCAATATAAATGATATATGTACTTATCGGACACGATTTCCTCTTTTTAGGTATATAAGTTTTAGAAAAATTCGAATGCATATAATTTACGTGCGAAGGCAGTCCGGGAACTTTCTGACTGTACCTCGTATTTCTTTTTTTTTTTTTTGGCAATTCCTTGTACGTTTCGAACAATGATTCCAATCGACCAGAAAAAAGAATTAATTTTTGTTTTTCGCTTTTCTTATCGGTTTGAACCAACTTTTGGAAAAAGTACATTGGCTCCACAAACATATCATATATCTGAGGAAATGGCTCATTCATGCGGGGTACACGCAACACACCACTGGAAAATTGATGTAGAAATAAGAAAGTTATTGCAAATTTCGTACCTGAAGCGGGGGAAATTTGTCCGTATTCGGTATCCATCCCACGATGCACAATTTTCACCATGTAAGTTTGCATTGGGGAATACGGATTAACTTGTTTCACTAAAATCTAAAGCATCGTGTGATTATAATCTGTGTTTGAAAAATATTGTTTCCTCGAGTAAAGTAGAAATAATTTCTACTTTACTCGAGGAAACAATATTTTTTCTTTCTTACAGAGAATGAAACCGTGTTCACTTTTGGTAAAATGAGTGTATTAACACTTAAAGACATTTCTAACGCAACACTTACCTATTTGGAAATAACTCCAATTTTAATGAACCATTTTTATACGCCGCCGGAGGCGGACGTATATTGGCGTCATCTTCTCCGTCTGTCCGTCCGTCCATCCGTCCATCCGTCCATCCGTCCATCCGTCCATCCGTCCGTCCGTACGTACGTCCACTTTTCTTGTCAACGCAACTCCTCCTAAGTTTCTGGCTGGATCTTCTTGAAACTTGGTCAATGTTATCACCTCAATTGGTAGATGTGCATGAAGGAAGGATTTTATGGTTCGTTGATGTTTGCCTGAGTTATGCCCCTTAAAAACTTAGTCTCTGGGGCTTATTGAAATTGCAGCCTTGTCAACGCAACTCCTCCTAAGTTTCTGGCTGGATCTTCTTGAAACTTGGTCAATGTTATCACCTCAATTGGTAGATGTGCATGAAGGAAGGATTTTATGGTTCGTCGATTTTTGCCTGAGTTACGCCCCTTAAAAACTTAGTCTCTGGGGCTTATTGAAATTGCAGGCTTGTCAACGCAACTCCTCCTAAGTTTCTGGCTGGATCTTCTTGAAACTTGGTCAATGTTATCACCTCAATTGGTAGATGTGCATGAAGGAAGGATTATATGGTTCGTCGAATTTTGCCTGAGTTACGCCCCTTAAAAACTTAGTCTCTGGGGCTTATTGAAATTGCAGGCTTGTCAACGCAACTCCTCCTAAGTTTCTGGCTGGATCTTAATGAAACTTGGTGGATGTTATCACCTCAATTGGTAGATGTGCATGAAGGAAGGATTTCATGGTTCATTGATTTTTGCCAGAATTATGCCCCCTTCAATCTTAGTCTCTGGGGCTTAATGATATTTCAGCCTCGTGAATGCAATTCCTTCCAGGTTTTTCACTGGATATTTATAAAAACCTTTTTGTGAACACAATTTTTTAAAGGTTTTTCAGTGAATATTTATAAATCCTTGTCAATGTCATTTTTTTTGTCTCAAGTTTTATAAGTGGCGGCGTATATTGTGACGATGGCACTCTTGTTCGTCAAGTTTTCAACAAATTTAATTCATTTACATTGGCTAAATATCTGTAATTTCAATAAAGGAATATAAATGATTTAATTTGCAGTTTACATAATATGACTAGATCTAGCAACAAAAAGTCATGCGCGAGTTGATTACGTATATTCAAGTTATTCATGTGACAACAATAAAGTTTATGACAGTCAGCTACCATAGTGTGTCCGTCATCTTTCTCACTGAAAAAAAAATATGATGAATCTTTACAAGTGGGAAAGTTTTTTACTTGTTCCTAATGGTCTGTTCCAGTTGTTGAAAATTTCTTGGAGATAAAAGATGGAAAACTAATCTCTATGGTAACAAATTTAATGATTTCGTTGAATGCAGACACGTGCAAAACATTATTTCTTAAACAAAATAGGTGCAACTGAATTCTAGTATTGGTTCTCGCGTGAAAGCATTTTATCAAACCTTTTAAAGTAAGGTTTCGAGATATGAGCATGGACATGTGACGCTGCTATGATGATATTGAATTTTTCAATCGCGTGGCGGTTTGTGGCTTTTCAAATTCGAGGCTTGGTAAATAACTTCCATATTTTTTATGTTTAGATCGACCACTTTTGATAAATTGACAGAAAAGATATAAACGTTATTGATTATTATTTATTGAAAATTTCATAAAATACACTGCATTTTTTTTAATTAGATCTATGACGAAAAACGTAGGTGTTGCGTTAGAAGTGTCTTTAAGTGTAGTCTCCAAATTGTAAAAGCACGAACTGTCACGAAACTATTTACCTGAGTTTGAGTTTATTGGGCTTTTACGCCGTTTTCAACTACCAGGGTCATATCGCGGCGGCTGGAGCACCTAACCGTGGGTTTCTGGTATTTCTCGCACCAGTACAACCACAATATCCAAACCGAGCCTCCAGCTGCTCTCTCACATAGATGATTCACACCCATTGGTGAGAGACAAATGACTTTTGTCAAATGTCAGAATGGATACTGGCCGAGCCGGGGTTCGAACTCGAGACCCCTGGATTGACAGACTCCGACGTAACCGACTGAGCTATCCGGGTTCGGCTAACTATTTACCTGAATACCGTAGTATGTGCATGACTCTTTTTATAAAAGAAAATGAAAATAGTGTGTACATTAGCAAACATATGCATTTATTGATACCCTAGAAACGTGTCATGAAAATACCTATCCCCTGTCTTATTCATGTAAAATGATACACCTTATCTAAAATGGCGATTTGTACGATCAAATGTCGAGCATGTTCGAAGGCGCTCGGATGTTTTCGCGAGATGTACTCGGATAATAAGTGTTAAAAGTTAATCGAACGAGATTTCCCTCTTAAGGGACACTACACTGAATTATCCGAGCTTACAACAAAAGAATGTTATCACTTTGTGATGTCATCATTACATAGTGACGTCGCATTTTATTGGGCTAAACACACTTAGATTACCATATAAGATGTCATGCTAGAGTAGAATTTTAACAATAAACTAGACTAGTAATAATTGAAATATGTAGAATAATTAAAGATTGTAATTTTATTATTTCCCGATACTGCCTATCGATTCTCCCAATTAGTAATTTTCTGGATTTGTATGCTCGATACGCTGTATTCTTATCCATTAATTATGTAAGATATCAAGAGCAACGCATAAATAATTCAAGCAACATGCTTTTTATCTGTGCATTAAGCTAACTGTTTTACATTCAAAGGAGCCATTGGAGATATGTTATCGTTAAATACGTTGTATATCAAGTTGTGTGAATTGATAACTGTTGAGACAATTATTATTTTTCGTGGAAGAACTAGATCTAGATAGTTTCAGTTCCGAGCATAATAAGATAGGGGGCCTACTAGTTTTATTGATAATTATCACGAGTCTGTATGACAATATTTCATAACCTTTTACTATACAATAGTTTTGTAGGAATGGTAAAATATGAAACATGACACTGGTTTTAACTTAATTTAATCATGGAATGCCAGATAAAAAACATGACATTAGCAAATTCTTGAGTTGACATAAAATCCTGAAAATGGCCTTTTCAATAGCGTTGCGGTAGAAAAGGCGTATTTGTGGAAACAAACGTCTCTATTTGTAAGTGTATCAAAGGGTTGTCCTATAGAAATATTAGCATGTCACAATAGCATTATTTGCACTAGTAATCAAAGTTAAAAAAACGATACTTTATTCAAGGAAGAGATCATGTGGATTCCGTTCCCATACATACTAAGTAGTACAATGAGCCTCACAAATAATGTTGTGATTACCTAAATGACATGCCTTTGTCTTCGTTGTTCCCTTATCAGCCCGACATCTTTCAACTTTCGTCTCTTGTCTTCTAAACCTTACAAATACAGCTTGTTCTAACTCATTACCACAGAGTGACGCCTTTTGACTCCCAATAAAAATAGCTTTGGAGAACAAAGTGGAAAATGAAGAAATCGCTTGTGACAAGCGATTTCTCCATATCCCACAATGTTTCCAACCCAGAAAGACCAAAAAAGTTGAATTCCATTCACTTGATATTTTCGTTTGCAACATCTTTGAATTTGGACCAGACTTTAGCGTTTGGAAAAGGGTTAAGCTGTTTTTGTTAGTTTTATGACGACAAGCAGAGCTAGCTATATACAATCATTGTTAAAGTTACATTTCACATTTATTTCATTTTTAAAAAGTGTGTCTTGATGCAAAGATTGTTTATTTTAATGCGTAGAAATGCCATCAGTTTTTTTAAGTTGTTGTTTATAAGCGAAAAATGCGCATTTACAGTTGAGACAGAAATGACAAATGCTATATAAATCTGAACTGTTGTCCACAACAAATTGTTTAATTTTAGCACAAAAATATATATTTCTCGTGAACGGTCCAATATTTTGGCTTTAAGTTTTCAGAATTTTCATAAGAAAACATGCTCTTTCAGATAGAATGAAAATAAAAATTTATGTAAAAATAATTGTGAAATGTCACTTTAAAGTCATGTTACCAATGCCATTGTATTATTGTTTTCAATTTGTTGACATCGAGCAATGTAGAAATAACAAAAATCAAGAAAACACCAAACCTATATAATTGCGTATGAACTTTCATTTACGCATTATGACTAAATGATTTCTAAATGTGTCTACATATCTTTTCGATTTATTTTTTTTAATTTATTCGTTATATTTCCTTAAAACGAGAATTCATTTGCTGGACAACAACACGTTGGAATGTCAAAAATCTTTAGATTAGTATTTCACGGCTCTGCCAAATCGGAAATAAAGATTTTTCTGGAGTTTTATAGACTTATCCTGTCAACTCGGATACACTCGTATAAACAAGATAATTGAATTCATTAACTACACAAATAAATGCATCATTATATCGACCTTCTTGGTAATTAGAGTTTCGTATTAGGAAATAGGAACAGGGGTCGGTTCTAGAAAAGAGTAGGTATAACATAAGCCTATTCATGTTTTGATGTATTTTAGATACATGCCTTTTCAATCACTTTAGTTTTATGGAATCAGCAGCATACATATCCTTATTTTTTCCATTTTCTCTGTGTTATTTATTTTTCAAAAAAAGTAATTTTAATTAATAGCAATAACATTTGTTTAAAATTCATTCTCAAAACAAATGAATATTTAATCCAACTGCATTGGTACCAAAATAATAAAGGAATGTTTATGGATTTTAAACAGCCATTTTGTCATTGACATACAATTATGAGAAAATGTGTTTAATTAGGAGTATTTTGAAGGAAGATTGATTGCATATCTTCAGTAGCTAGACATATTTTGTAACGAAACTACAGCGACTTCAATTTTATGATTGACTAAATAACTAGGCACAAATTGTTATTGATGACTATAAGGCTTCGACTTCTTTTTTCGTAGACACAGAACCTATTCATTAATCTTGATAAAACTTATCTACCGCATCAAACCACAATTACTGCAATTTGGTGTCTGCCTTTGAAAGTTCGACTATCCCGTGGAGCTAGTTGGAACGAATTTATATAGGTAATCGTGACGTTATTTCGGACAAACAATATTATACTGTAGGTGTTGTTATAAAATCTCGTAACTACGGCTTGATCCAAGCCGTAGTTACGAGTTTTTATAACAACTTTGACGGTTTATCGATTCAAAACGGTAAACCTAGTCTAGTTTTAGCACAAAATTAATTACTTTTGGAATAGGCGGTAGCGCACATCCATAAGACCCAAACCAGAAAGGTTGGTATTTGGCATGTGAAAGATAACAAGTAGTAATTATGTAAAATAACGAGAGCAGTGCATAAATTATTCAACCGACATGCTTTTTTCCTGGTACATTAAGGTTTTATCTTGCACTTCGTTTACGCTTAAAATAGCAGTCGAATATACTTTAGATGTAGTTTTTTTTTTCAAAAACTTTGTTACAACAATATATTTAAAGCTGTGATCACGTTGCTTTGGAAGACTAAAAGAAACATATTTAACCAACTTTATACAAAGATCCAAGATCAAAATATACGTAAAATGCGTACAATTTCTAGTTGTAGAACAGGTATAAAATAGTTAGTTACAAAATATAGACATACAAGTTCTGCCTATGGCTGATTGATGAACACCCACAATATATTGACAGGCACTGCTACGATTCTGTACAATGTCAAATAATTATGTCGAGTTAGATTAATTAACCCTTTCCCAAATAAGACATGGTTTTGACATCCCATTGAGATTAGTCTTTGGGACAAGGTAAGATAAATTGCTTCTAGTATTTTGTCACTCTCTTGCACACGGTTCATTCATTACATTCACCTCTGTAGTTGCCTCAGAGAGTATTGCGTCATCATCTGCTAGATTACGTCATTTTATATCACATCAAAATGGCAATCACAAATGTTTTTTTTTCCGAAGTCCAAAATATATCAAACCCCACGTTCCTTAAAATTTGATATTATTTTCCAACGATAATAATTTAAAAAATTGACATTTATGTCATTCATTCAAGGGCGCGGTAACTTTTCTGTACGCTTCATTGTGATAGGGAACGATTTTATCCAGCTAACCGTGACGTAATTTCGGACAAACAGTAGTATTTCGTAAGTGTTGTTATAAAATCTCGCAACTAGGGCTTGATTCAAGCCGAAGATACGAGATTTTGTAACAAAGCCGACGGTTTATCAAAACAAAACAATAAATCGAGTCTATTTTTAGCACAAAATTCATTGAGATTGGTAAAGAGGCTTGAGAAAATAGTTCCATTGTATATGGGTAAATTCATCAGTTATAATGCCTTTCAAATATACCCGGAATCATAATTTCTTTGTCCACTTTATTATGTAACACATGAAACAGTTAAACAGTAATAATACACATTTTCCTCGGTTGTCAAACATGGCGTCAGCCCGTTGCAGAGATGTATGTGAGAGTAACGAACGACAACTCTGCTCGGAGATTGGTATTTTGTAGTAAATTAAGATCAAGCCACAGGTATTTGACACTATATGTCTATATTCAATATATGTCTATAGAACACTATAATAGAGTAAAGGTAAATAACGGAGGGTCAACAGGCATGCTAAACAATCAACTCAAACTAAAGTAAAAGTCGACCAGATCGAGAATTTCTCTTTGCAGTCGCAAAGTCAAATGGTTTTTCTATCAGATAAAACTTTTTATTTGAAGGAAATCCGTCAGATAACCGAAATATGGCTCCCGATTTCCAAAATTTCAACAATAAAATTCACCGTTGCAGTTTTGGACGTCCATTAGAAAGACACTTATCAGAGGCCTAACCTGGTCGGTTTCCACATAAATAACCGTTTACCAACCTAAACATCAATAGCTATCGATAGACATGGTTGTTTTCTTTTCCTCTGCGAGACTTTTTGTCCACAGAGTTGCCCTACAACGATCACATCCGTCAAATTTCACCGCTACGATTCTGTTTTGAAATGTCAAACCACCATTTTGAAGGAAAATGAAGAAACGGAATGCAGCCACCTCATTGGTTGAAAATCAAACTGTGTCATTATTACGAAAATACGCTCTGAACGCTATTTTTACATACAACTTAATATTTTTTGAGTTTGGATTTTTACAAAACTTTATTGCTTATTCGGTTAATTTTCTAACTAAGTAAACGAAATTAAAGCGGCGAGGGGTGTACAACAGGTTTCCCGCCATCTGTCATTAAATTGACTCAGGATAAAATCCGAGGTTCCGAATGATCTATCAGCCAATCAATAAGCAGGGAAATATCCAGTGCGTAATCAATGGACGTCGAAATCTACATCGGTAAAAAAGGGGGTAGATTTTTTGAAATGGAGAGCCATATTTCAGTCATTTGACGGATTTCCTTCAAGTAAAAATTTTTTTTCTGCTAGAAAAAACACTTGACTTTGCGACTGCAAAGGGAAATTCTGGATCTGATCGACTTTTACTTTAGTTTGAGTTGATTGTTTAGCATGCCTGTTGACCCCCCGTTATTTGCCTTTACTCTATTATAGTGTTCTATATAGACATATAGTGAATATAGGCATATATAGTGTCAAATACCTGTGGATCAGGTCTTTATTTTGTACCGAGTCTGCCACTTTATATAGTAAAGAATGACTGCCTCATAGGATTCCCCATCTTCGCAAGCCAAGGGTTACTACCTCCACTTTGTTCCTTACGAACCCTTGGCCGCTCGCTTCTATTGAAATCGAAAGTACCACCATGCCACCTTTCGGCGATAAAGAGTCGCGGCCCTTTGCAGTTGCTATTTCTGGCCAATCAAAAGCCTCGTACTAAAACGTGTTAGGCGATGCATCAAATACGGATATCGATTTTCACGTCAGCCGTGACGTTTTCGTTTTGACAAAGACGGCTTGTTTAGTGTGTTTTGATTGGATAATGGGAAAGTTATCGCGTCCAATGAAATCGCACGGTGGTACTTTCGATTTCCATAGAGGCGAGCGGCCAAGGGTTCGTAAGGAACAAAGTGGAGGGAGTAACCCTTGGCTTGCGAAGATGAGGATTCCCATCGGGTAATCAGAATTATGAATGCAACGATGCGCAGTGCTTTTTAATTTACTTTGTTTTAAATATTCACAGAATATTCACAGAAAATTCTGTTGATCGTTAATGAAATCATTCTCTGTTTTCAGTTACATTTATCTAACGTTTACACCTCTTTCAAATTTGGGACAGTCAGTATCTTGTCATTTTGAAAAGTGTTAAATACATTTAGACTACAAACAAATCACCATAGATTTTATATTATCAAAGTATATGAAACTCTTTGAAATAGAAAGAAATGTTCTGAAAACGATTCACACATCTTGCAGTCTCATGCCTGATTGACAGTCAAAACTTCAGAATTTAACATCGATTTTTTCTCTTACACAAATACTTTATGAATGACAGGTAGCCTAGGGACGGAAACATTTAAAATGGCTCCATGTCAATCAAATACCTAATGTTTCAGTGTCGATTCTAACGCTATTTCATTCGTTTATGTCAATACAGAAAATTGATACAGAAAGCAGTATCCCAACATTTCGTCGCTTTCCAACAAAAATCTCGTAACTGCAGCTTGTTTTAAGCTGCAGTTACGAGGTGCTTGTTGAAAAGAAGTTATTTGCAGTAGAGAGAGAGAGAGATCTTCTGAAAACGATTCATACAATTTGCAGTATCTTTCTTGATTGACAGACAAAAACCCGGTACATGTATTTTTAACATCGAATATTTCTCTCGCACGATCAATTTATGAATGACAGGTAGTGCAGTGACGGAAACATTTAAAACGGTTCTTTGTCAATCATATATACTAAAGGAAAAAAGAAACACAACAAAAAATTAATTTGGTCATGCGTTTTGTTTTTGTTTTTTCGCAAAATCATCATAATTCACATACTTTTTGAAATGCATTGTAAAACTTAATCTTTTGACTTACTTGTGTCAAAATTTCATCAATGTCACAGGTTGTGCGTGCCATCAATATGCATTTAAACGAGAGCGGTTTGGCGTCAACGTTAAATGTGTTCTTGCACGCAATCCAAACGGATTATAACGATACCTGGCTGAAATTTGATTGTTGTACTGTTCATGAATAGCATCAACAGTTTTTTCCCGATAACAGAATTTGTTTCCGTAGGTAAAATAAACGCACGTTATGGTCCTGACGTCATGACGTTAGACGTTGACGGCCGCTTTTCGGGACACCACCAGTTGTTCCGTTAGTTCTGAGACGTTATCTCAAGCAATTTTTGTAAACCGATGTACACCAAAGTCAGCAGCAACTGCGGGTTGAGATGTTCCATTCGTAAACATCACGATTGCTACCGGACGACGTCTTTGAATGGGTTGAAAAACGATATTAGGGATTTAATCAAAACAAAAACCATTGCATTTTGTCGAGTCGACGTGCATCTACACAAATTAAAAGAGTTCTATGTAAAGTTTGGATATTTAAAGGTTTGCACGTGAGAAACGTGTAAACGTCTATTTTGACGTTATCTCATAGGTAAGCACACAGATTGATATCAAGATACAGTACCCTGTAATAATCACTTACATTTTTGACTCAGTAACATAAAAGAATTAAGAGAAATAACAAAAAATAGTTGTTGCGTTACTTCTTTCCTCTAGTACATAATTAAATGCGTAGTTGTCGATTTCAACGCTGTTTCGTATGTTTATGTCATTAAAGAAAATTGATATGCAAAGAAGTATCACAACACTAGAAGCAGAAATACATGTTCTGAAAACGACCCACGCATCTTGCAACGTCTTCCCTGATTGGCAGACAAAATATTTAACACCGATTATTTCTCTCCCAAAAGTACTTAATGAATGACAGGTAGCCCAACGAAGGAAGCATTTAATAAAAGTATTTTATGCCAATCACATACATGATATATATGTGTCGATTTCAGCGTTCTTTCATTTGTGTTCTATGTCATTGAAATTAATATACAAAGTAGTATCACAACATGTGAAACAGAAAGTTTGGTAAACGATTCGCCCATCTTGCAGTCGTTTTAATATTGTTGGTAGACAAAACTTCGGTAGTTAACATCGACTATTTCTCTCTAACAAATACTTTATGAATGACAGGTAGACCAGAGACGGAAACATTTAAGATGGTTTCATGTCAATCATATATCGTCGTTGTAAATGCAAAACCTCGTATCTCGTTTTTGAAAAGTTTTAAAGGGGATGGGGGAAAAGTGTAATAACTTTTGCCAAACTGAAATGTTTTACTTGAAAATTGGATATATTGTTCACAAATAGTGTGTCAATAATACTGGCCGGTAAAATATCTCAAAACCTGCGAGAATTGTCTAAACTGCGCACAAGTTTGTACTTTGAAATTCGCAACAATCGACATACGAGGTTTTGCATTTACACCGACGATATATATAATGTATGCGTGTCGATTTCCACGTTGTTATACTTGGATCCAAATATTCTTAAAGCGAATCTGGCACCGTGAAGCCGTTAAGCCATTTTACCATGTAGTTGGTAGACCAAACTTCAGTAATTAAAGACAGGTTATTTCATTTGTTTATGTCAATAAATACAATTGATATACAAAGCAGAATCACAACATTTGAAACAGAAAGAGATGCTCTGAAACGATTGAAACATTTTGCAGTCTTATTCCGGATTGATGGACAAAACTTCAGTATGCAACATCGATTTTTCTCTCACAAATACGAGTACTTTATGAACGACAGGTAGGTAGACAAGGGACGGAAGCATTCAAAATGGTTCCATGTCAATCATATACATAATGTATAAGTGTCGATTTTAATGTTATTTCATTCGTTTATGTCAAGGAAGAAAGTTTATGTTCGAAAAAGTATCACAATATTGTGTCTTTTTACTGATTGACAGACAAAACTTCAGAACTGAACATCGATTATTTCTCTCTCACAAATTCTTTATGAATGACAGGTAGCCCAGAAACGGAAACATTTTAACCCTTTCCCAAACAAGACCTGGTTTTGACGTCCCTAATAGAAAAGGCTTGGGAAACATTGAAACAAAAGAAGAAACTGCTGATAACCAGCAGTTTCTCCTTTTGTCTCAATATTTTCTATGCCATATTTTACACAAATCCTATCTCTAATAACATCCATTTTGTCATTTGTGGCAGTTTTTGAAGTGGATCTCCCTAAAATTCTGTCGTTTGGGAAAGGGTTAAAAGGTTTCATGTCAATCATATACAACATGTGTAAGTGTCAATTTCAACACTGTTTCGTATGTTTATGCCAATAAAAAATTGATATTTGCAAAGCAGTATAGGACTTTTTGAATCAGAAAGTTTTCAAAACAATTCACCCATCTCGCAGTTTCTTTTCTGATTGATATATACAACATTTCAGAACTAAACATTGATTATTTCTCTCCCAAAATTATTTTATGAATGACAGGTAGCCCAAGGACGGAAACTTTTTAAATCACGGTGGGTAACCCACTTTTTGGAAGCGCTCACACCGAAAAAACGTCTGCTTCAAGTATGTTTTGTCAAATTTCTCTCCTAATACTCGACGGATTTTTACGAGATAAAGTGCACCGTAGGTGCCTTTGATGGTGTTATTCCCGGTTCTAACTCACTCCGCACAAAACTGCATGATTTCTTCAACCATTCAAGCGAAAGCATTGATTTTGAATGTTAAAAAACCACATGATTGGGTGCGGAGTAAGTAAATGGTACCATGTAAATCATAGATATATTTATTGGTTTTTTTGTTGTTGTTTTTATTTCATTTGTTTATATGAAAAAAGAAAATTGATATACAAAGCAGTATCACAGCATTTGAAGAAATAAATGTTCCGAAAACGATTCACAACTCTTTCATTCTTTTTCCTGATTGAGATACAAAATTTCAATATTTCAGATCGACTATTTCTCTCCCAAATAAGTTATGAATGACAGGTAGTTCAGGGACAGAAACATTATCACAACATGTAAAGCAGAAACACATGTCCTGAGAACGATTCACGCATCTTGCAGTCTCTTTCTTTAAAGACAGACACAACTTCGTTATTTAAAGTCGACAATTTCTCTCTCACAAACACTTTATAAATGACAAGTAGAACAGGGACGGAAGCATTTAAATGGTTTCGTTTCAACCAAATACATAATGTTTACGTACATATTTCAACGTTTTTTCAGCTTTATGTTAAAGAAGAAAATTGATATACAAATCAGTATTACACAATTTGAAGCAGAAAGTTCTCAAAACGATTTCTTCGATTATATCTTTCACACAAATACGTTGTTACATTTGTTTATGTAAATAAAGAAAGTTGATATATACAAAGCTTTGTCGCAACATTTAAGCATAAAAATTTTCTGAAAACAATTCACCAATCTTGGAGTCTCGTGCATCATTGTACACAAGAATTCAGTATTAAACATCGATTATTTTTCTCTTTCATAATTATACTTTGTGAATGATAGGTAGACCAAGGACGGAAAACTTTAGAAAGGTTCAATGCCAATCATATACATAATGCATAAGTGTCGATTTCTACGTTATTACTCTTGTTACGTAATGGAAGTTTAAGATCGATATGCATTGCGTGTCTTCAAGGGTCCGATGTAGGGTTGCCCAACATACAAACTGGTAAAACTATTTCCAGTGAATATCGCATTGCTTGGTCAACTTGTAGAAGAAAATCATTTATGTCCAGGGAAATTTATATATAAAGTTCATTTAATCATTCTGAATCAAAATTTGTATCTAACTTTCCGCAGAGGTAACTTCTATCGCGAACCAACTTCCCACAATCGTTGCTACATGTAGCAAAAAACTTAGGACTGGTTAACCCATTACCTCATAGCGACTCCTTTTGACTCCCCATAAGATGATGGCTTTGGAAAACATTGTGGAAAATGAAGAAATTGCTTGTGATTGCTCATTTCCCTCAATGCTTTCTTCCCCAAAAGACAAATTAATGTAGAATTTCATGCACTTGGTTTTGTCGTCTGCAACATCTTTGAATTTGGACCAGTCTAAAATTTTGTCGTCGGGTAATGGGTTAAAAAGATACTTGAATTAGGCCAAAATCAAACTGATGCCATATCTTCGGCTGGAATGGTTGGTTAATTTATGAAATGTTTCTATAGTGTATTCTACTTGATTGCTTTTTTACATTAACAAGCATTCTGAAGTATTGCAAAACAATACCAAGTCCCCTACCGGCTTTACGATGTATGCGTTTAGAAAAAGAAGCCCGAAAATTGTAAGTCCAGCATCCGTATCTTCCTCAAAAATCACTGAACCGGAACGAAACTCAAACTTGTTCTGTAACTCATCAATGCGAGTCTACATACCAAAAATCAGCTCAAAAGCTGCCAGCTTATAGAAAAAAAGTCTGGAAAACTGTGATTTCCCAGAAATTTTCTACGTCCAGCATACGTATCTTCCTCAAAAACCACTGGACCGGAACGAAACTCAAACATGCTCTGTATCTCATCAATATGTGTTTATATACCAAAAATCAGCTCAATAGCTGCCAGCGTTTAGAAAAAAAGTCCGGAAAACTGTAATTTCCCAGTAATTTTCTAAGTCCAGCATCTGTATCTTCCTCAAAAATCATTGGACCGGAACGAAACTCAAACTTGTTCTGTAACTCATCGATGCAAGTCTACATATCAAAAATCAGCTCAATAGCTGCCAGCATTTAGAAAAAAGTCTGGAAAACTGTGATTTCCCAGAAATTTTCTAAGTCCAGCATCCATATCTTCCTCAAAAATCATTGGACCGGAACGAAACTCAAACTTGTTCTGTAACTCATCGATGCAAGTCTACATACCAAAAATCAGCTCAATAGCTGTCAGCATTTAGAAAAAAAGTCTGGAAAACTGATTTCCCAGAAATTTTCTAAGTCCAGCATCCGTATCTTCCTCAAAAATCATTGGACCGGAACGAAACTCAAACTTGTTCTGTAACCCATCAATGCGGGTCTATATACCAAAAATCAGCTCAATAGCTACCCCCGTTTAGAAAAAAAGTCTGGAAAACTAATTCACCGGACTGACGGACGGACGGACAGACGGACGGACGGACGGACAGACGGACGGACGGACGGACGGACGGACAGACGGACTGACGGACAGAGTGCAAACCTAAAGTCCCCTTCGGCTTCGCCGGTAGGGGACTAATAAGCATAGTTTTTTACAAGTCTGAAGTATTTGAAACGGTTCTACGTCAATCCACTGCATAGTTAAGTGGGAATTTCGGGACAGCACTTGTCATGTAGCAGAATAAGAAATTTGTTATGCATTTCGTGTCTTAAAACTATTTGAAGAAATTCAGGGGAAATCGTTTTTATTTCTATATTCATTTTTGAAGGATTTCAGCGAAGAGAAAAACACATTTTGGCATTAAAACACTGCACTCTTAATCAATAAAATGAGGATTTAAACAGATTATGAGTCGATATGTCGCTTAAAACCAATTGTAGTTGCGAGGATTTTCTTTTTGTAAAAAAGAGACGATTCGTTATTTTTTTGTTTTTATTTAAATTCGTGACAGTGGCATATTCAATCCCCTTGAAACACTTTCAATATCATTACATTCCAAACGATGCCATAAAAGTGACGCGTCATTCGGACTGATCTCTCTGTTTTGTTTTGACAATTTTGTTTCTAAGTAATATTTTGTCAAGAAATTCAAATTCTATTCCTTATGAGATATGGTTATTTGTTTTTAGCTCCACTGGCCGAAGGCCAGCGGGGCTTATGTCATGGCCCTGTGTCCGTCGTGCGTCCGTGCGTCCGTCCGTGCGTGCGTCAACTTTTTCTTTAAACATCTTCTTCTCCAAAACTACTGGACCAATTTCAACCAAACTTCACAGAAACCTTCCTTGCATGAATTTCTACCAAATTCTTTCAAAAGAATAAAATCTGTGCAGAACTTGAATTTTGATTAATTTAATTGATTTAAATTTTCGAAAAATCTTTAAAAATTCTTCTTCTCCAAAACTAATGGATCAATTTCAACCAAACTTCACAGAAATCTGCCTTGCATGAATCTCTACCAAATTCCTTCAAAGAACAAATTCGGTGCAGAACTTGAATTTTAAATAATTTAATTGATTTATATTTTCAAAAATCTTTAAAAATTCTTCTTCTCCAAATTACTGGACCAATTTCAACCAAACTTCACAGAAATCTTCCTTGCATAAATCTCTTCTTAATTCCTTCAAAAAAAATAAATTCTGTGTAGAACTTAAATTTTAATTGATTTTATTTAATTAAATTTTCGAAAAATCTTAAAAAATTCTTCTTCTCCAAAAGTGCTGGACCAATTTCAACCAAACTTCACAGAAATCTTCCTTGCATGTATCTCTTCTTAATTCATTCAAAAAAATAAATTCTGTGTAGAACTTAAATTTGGATTCATTAAATTAAATTAAATTTTCGAAAAATCTTTTAAAAAAATCTTCTCCTCCAAAACTACTGCACCAATTCCAACCAAACTTCACAGGAATCTTCCTTGCATGAATCTCTTCCAAATTCCTTCACGATCAGATGAAAAACTTGGCTGCTGTTGGCTACGCTTATTTTTCGCTATATGAAACATAGTGTAATTTTAAGAAAATTTTAAAAACATTTTTCCTCCATAATCACTAATTTGATTTCATTCTGGTGTAGCATGAATCTTCTTTGGATAGACCTCTAATGTATTCTTTGAAGAATTTCGTAGTCTAAATGTCTAAAAGCCAGTGGAGCGATACAGGGCCATCATGGCCCTCTTGTCTTTTGAAGTGCTTTAGCTCTTGCAATACAATTCACGCAAATAAAAAGCTATTTTCGGATAGAGTTTTTGGTAGTGCTTAAACATTCATTTACTACTGCTTAAAATAATTACAAGATCAATTGCATTAAATTCCAGACGCTAATTGGCCGTATATTGCCATCGGCAACCATATTTTTATCTTATCCATTGAATAATGCTTTAAAAATTACTTAAGCTGGAAAACAAATCAAGACTGTACGTGCCCCCATCCCATGTTTCTATGATTTCTCTCACGGCCTTGCATTCATCATTCATAGACTGGCTTAATCACAGACTGCATTACGTTTCTATGATAGTCAAATATATAGCGTGGTAACTTTACTCTGGCAGTGAGAGAGTCGATGGCTTAACGACAACGACCCTTTGAAAAAGGACGGGTACATGCACGGCGTTTTTAACAGAATCAATATATAAGAAAATCTCAATCTTGATGTCAAACGTATCGAAGCACCTTAACTTGACTTATTTTAATACGATACAAGAGTTTGAGTTTATTGGGGTTTTACGCCGTTTTCAACTACCAGGGTCATATCGCGGCGGCTGGAGCACCTATCCATGGATTCCTGTTGTTTTCTCAAACCAGTACTACCACAACACCCTTACCGAGCCTACAGCTGCTCGCCCACTTAGGTTAACGATTTCAAACCCATTGGTGGGTGACAAGTTTGTCAGAAAGGGTATTACCTCTCGAATGAGGGTCAGATGCGCTACCAACTGCGCTAAGGCCGCGGCCAAAACGATGCAAGAACTAATTGATTAGTTGACCACTTCAGATCCTAAATCACAGTTTGGCATTTATTATTCCACCGATACTCGACTGGATTAACTGTGACCCATCACGCTTAAAGGGACCTTGTGTTTTTGTGAAAAATATCCACCCTAGTCAGTCTGCGCAGTCCGCTCAGCCAGACTAGGGCCGACAATTTTCACTTGTATGTAATTTTCTGAATTCGGAATATTTTCCCTATCTTAATATATGTTCATTTTTCGCATACGGGATCTGGTTGACTTGTGCTGAGTCTGACAATTTTGTAAAAAATTGGATTTTTGTAGTACTGATAAGCCCCTTTTAGTGTCACATTTATATCACAGACTGCATTGCGTTCGTTATATTAGTGTAGCAATTTAGTTTCGTCTGAGAGTTGTTCATGTCCATGCGGTCCTTAGTTTGGTCTTATAAAAGCTCTTCTCAAAGCTATCCCAAGGTGCCAGGAATTCTTTTTTGCTCTAAAGATTTTCTATGTCACAGTAAACAAGAATTCTATTTCGGCATTATTCCTAACTTGTATCTATTCATACTTTAAATGCAGCGTCGTCTCCGTTTTATCCTGCCTTAAGAAACAGACAGGAAGATATGCCAGCACACGATATTTATTCATCAATCAGTCATCGACTTGTCTTCTTCTCGCGTAAAACCCATTCACAAATAATAAATAAAAAAGAACGGATGACCGAAATTGATAGCTGTTGTAGGCAACAAAATGGGTAGACCATAAGTACTTATAACTTTGAAATGTTTGCTCGCTATGTCATAGAAGATATTTTAACAAGCGAAGAAAATGCTTGTAATATCAGCACTTTCTTCGTTTGTCAAATTGTTCTCACGCTTTCACTTATAATTATGGTTGTTAAATGCGTAAAACCCATTCACAAATTATGAATAAAAAAAGATCGGATAGCCGAAATTTAGAGTTGTTGTAAGCAACAAAATGGGTATGCTATAAGTACTTATAAATAACTTTGAAATGTTTGCGCGCCATGGCATAGAAGATATTTCAACAAGCGAAGAAAATGCTTGTCATTTCAGGAACTTTCTTCGTTTGTCTCATTGATCTCACGCTTTCACTTATAATTATGGTTGTTAAATGAGGATCTTGGTTATGAATATGTAAAACTAAAGTCTAAAACTTACATCTGTATTTTGAATACAAAATATATCTACGTCAGGAGTATGCCAACACACGATATCTATTTATCACTCAATTGTCGAACTGTCTTCATGGAAGTGTCTAATGTACTGCCTTTTTGTAATCCACGTGCTGAATTTTTCAAGAAACGTCAACAGTTTTTGAAGTGTTTTGTTAGTATTTCGGTTACATATCAAATAACACAAACAAAATCTAAAACTTGCATCTGTATTTTGAATACAAAATGAGATAGGGGATATGCCGACACACGATATCTATTCATCACTTAATCGTCGAGCTGTCTTCTTAGAACTGTCTAAGTCGCGTTCTTTAGAGCGAGATTTCTTGAGATATCTTGAGATTTCTTAAGATGTTTAAAAATAAAGTGCTCTTTTGAGCAAGATTTTTAAGACGATCACTGGGAGCCGCCATTGCTCTATACTTCTTTCGGAATCCCTCGGTGAATTCTGTAGAATCTATATGGGATAGAATTGACCGAGTTGTTCCGAATGCTCCATGATTGATAAACCGTGGAGTTCAGAATGCTCCATACTTCATACAAATGAAGTCATGATGACGTCATTTGTTTGAAGTATGGAACATTCGGAACACCTCGCTTAAAATTTCGGTCTCAAAAATGCTGTACCAAAAACACCTAAAGAAATCTTAAAAAAAAATCTCGCTCTAAAGAACGCGGCGTCTTCTTAGAGCTGTCTACTGTACTGCATTTTCTGTAGCTGACACGATCCATTTCTCAACAAACGTCAACAGTTTTTGAAGTGTTTTAGTGTTTCGGTTACATATCAAACAACACAAACAAAATCTAAAACTTGCATCTGTATTTTGAATACAAAATGAGATAGGAGATATGTCAACACACGATAGAGCTGTCTTCTTGTCTTCTTAGAACTGTCTAATGCGCTTCCTTTTCTGTACCTGACGTGATACATGTTTCAACGAATGTCAACTATTTTTGAAGTCTTCAGGGGCACATATCACTTTGCACTAAACGTTAACTTTGTGCTTTAACAAAGTAAATATAAATAAACATTATTTCCAAGTCATTTATAAAGTGTTAAGGAAACATAACAGATATTTTAAAGGGACATTTCATTCCAATTTCAATTTTTTAAAGAATGTCTTGATGCCAAGATTGGCTATTCTAATGAGTATGAATACTATTAGTTTTTTTTAATTTGTTGGCAATAAGCGAGACACACGCATTTAAAGTTGAGACATAATCGATAAATTGCATATAAATCCGAACTGTTGTGCACAACAATTTGTTCAATTTCAACAGAAAGATATAAATTTCTCGTAAACGGCGCAATATTTTGGCCTGAAATTTTCAGAATTTTCATAAGGAAATATGCTCAACCAGATAAGAATAAAAGTAAAATTTATGACAAAAAATTCCGAAATGTCACTTTAACAGATATGCCTACCACAAAAGAAAATCATGTTTGAACAAACAAAATATAGATGAACCAGGTTTTCTTTTATTTTTATGTCGTTGTTGTTGTTATTGTTTATGTGTGTTGCTTTTGTTGTTGTTATGTTGTTGTTGTTGTCGTCGTCGTCGTTAGTAATAATATCTAAATATTGACCTTTTTTGGAAAACACATGCAAAACTTGTTTGACATTTGTTTTCAGAAATATATAGAGAAATATGGATAAATAAATGTATGTATTCAGAGAAAATGGATAAATACATTTGTATCATTTTCGTCCTGTTTCCCAAAATTTTCTTAATCTATCTCTACTAACAACAATCCTACATATAAATATTGTTATGACCCTTGGCTTTAATAATTTTACAAAGCCAATAGGCTAGTAAATATACACTTTGACCTGGACAAAATTAGAACAGAAATGAAACCTATGCTATTGTACTCGGGAAGTACCCACCTTTTCACAGAAAAAAATATACTTTGATCCCTCCGTTGCGATTTGAGTAATTTTGGGTCAAAAAATGGGATTTTTGGCGAAAAATGTGAAAAATTGGAATTTAATTTTTTTTCACGAATTGTTGATTCTTATTCAGTTTTTAGATGAGAAAATGGTAGAGAATATGAATTAGATGGGTACAAAAGGAAGATTCAGCCAAAAAATCGTAAAAACTGATTTTTTATGATTTTTTTTAGTCAAGGGGGGGGGGGGCAAATAGCCGGCCGGGGGGTGGGGGGCTGGGGGGGAGTATTGATATAACATAGCACTGAATTCTTTGAATGGATAATTCCTATTTTAGGTTATTATAATGAAAAAACTGAATTAGAGGTATGAAATAAAGTAAAAGAATCCCTCTGATGCGATTTCTGTAATTTTGTAGCAAAAAATTGGTATTTTGGTGAAAAATGGGAAAAAATAGAATTTTCTATTGTTTTCAGAAATTGTTGGATTTCTATGCAGTTTTTAACGAAGAAAATGTTAGCATATATGGATTAGATGGATACAAAAGTAACATTCAGCAAAAAATCATAAAAACTTTTTTTTACGATTTTGTTTAGTCGAGAGGATGGGGGATAGCTAGACTGGTCGTGGTACAGGCTTATATAGAAATGAACTTGATTTTTTCATTGGATAGTATTCCTATTTTAAATTATCATAATGAAATGAATCCGATTTGGAAAAAGAAAAAAAGTAAAAGAATCCCTCTGGTGCGATTCATTTAATCTTGAAGCAAAAAATTGGCATTTTGGTGAAAAATGGGAAATTTGGAGTTTTCTATTTTTTTCTCAATATTTTCAATCTTTATTCAAAATTTTTATGTAGTTTTATACATGTGAGAAAATTTTAGCAAATAAATTAGATGGAAACAAAAGTAAAATTCAATAAAACAAAAATCATAAAAACTAAATTTTCACGATTTTGTTATTCCACAGGCGTGTGCTGAAGGGGACAGATTTGCTAGTAGTATAGGGGTATTGATTTGAACATGCTACATGTAAACCTGTTTCTATAGGGGTTTCTACCCTTTTTTTTTTATTTCTCCCTACATGCAATCAGTCTGCTGACAAACGGACATTGTTTTAAAGACTCTTTTGCCTAATAAAATGTGTTTTATAAAGTAGGCTACCAATAGTATAAGGCAATGTTGTTAGATATACAAGTTGGAAGCTTAGAACAGAAATTTGTGTGATTTGTATTACTTTGCTTACATATTTACGTTAGACGATTTTAGTGAGTCTTGTAAGGGTCCCGGTTTTAAGATTCTAGAATAGCTTTCCCTCTGGCATGTTATTAAAGGCATTGGGAATACGAAATCGTAAGTGATCAACCATTGCTTTTTTGTAACATTGGTTTTACTGCAGACAACAATGGCTCTGGTAAAAATCTTGATTTGAATAAGCTATGGAATAGGATCAGCTTTTCTTGGTGAGATGCCCTCGGGTTCAAACAGGATTGGGATAAAGACGCGGTAAAGAAGATGCATCATGACTGATTTACATTTATCCTCGTGGATTTTTTACTGTCACATAATCTCATTGTTTGTGGCACTATATTACCTACGTCCATTTTTAACAAGACTGTCTATATGCCGAACCACAAAAGATGTTGATTCTTCCAATCCCATCCAGTCTTTGAATTGTATGAGCATTACTCTCAGGTGCGTAGGAAGCAATTTCATATTGTGGAGTAGGAGCTGAAGCACCTATCCGGGCCAGTGTCTTAATTTTGGGGGAGGGAGCTAAATTGAATTTTCTCTAAATTTTCAGTGTTAAATAAGGAAAATTAGGCATTTTGACCAACTTGTTGCTTATCCCCCAACCTTATATAGCCCCCTGTTCCTACGAGCCTGAACATCTAAGCCATGTCCATTAAAATGGATGTTCCTTGATGGTCTTTACATGACCAGGAGTGGTATACATTTTACCTGATGATTGCATGGCCCAATGACAAGGGCAGGGTCAACCAAACTTGACAGCATTTTGTAATCGAGCTTCTGTGGAGAAATAGTGCATTAATTAACAACCCCAACCACCCCAAACAAACATCGTTTGTATCAATACGCCCTAGTATTACACTCTAATTACCCGTCCCAGTAATTTTCACATGATCAGGTGCAACTAATGTTACAAGATGACTGAGAATTTGCTGAACACAGCATTTAATCATTGAGTGAATGTTACTTTTTAGACTTTTTAGCCAAATTTCGTTTTTTTTATATTATGTTGTTTAACACGTTTTCATAGAACATGTAGCCTACTCATCTAAATACTTCATAAAAATTAAAACTTAAAAAACCAGAAAATTGAAAAAAAAATCATCAAATTTCATTTTAATTTTAGCAAAATGGCAATGAATCTTGTGCGAAACATAAGCTGGATTTACCATTATCTTTTTATAAATTGTCGATGTTGTTATAAAATCTCGTAACTACAGCTACAATCAAACTGTAGTTGTGACATTTTAGATTTACACCGATAGAATAATATTGTTTGTCCGAAATTTCGTCAACGTTTACTTGATAAAATTGATCCCTATTACAGAAATCGCAGGAGGGATTCTTTCACTTGTTTTAAATTGTTTACCTTTTTTCCCTTATATGTTAAATTCTATTCATTTGGTTAAAACAATCTGACATAGGAAGTATCTCAATAAAAAATGCAGTGCTATGTTAATATCAATCCCCCGACACCCCCCCCCTTATTTGATGCACCACCACCCCCTTTTCGACTAAAAAAATCACTAAAATTTAGCTTTTATGATTTTTTTAATTACAAATATTTTTCCATCTGATTTATAGGTATATGCTTACATTGCCTCACCTAAAAACATCATAAAAATCAACAAATACTGAATATATAGACAATTCCAGCTTTTTGCCATTTTTCATCAAAATACCATTTTTTTGCCTCAAAATTACAACATAAATCGCAAAAGAGGGATTTTGTTTTTGTTTACTATTTTCTTACCACTAATCAAGTCAATTGTCAATTTCATTATAATACATCTAAAATAGGAATTATCCCATGAAGAATGCTGCATCAACATTCTACACCCCATACCCCCCCCCCCCCCCATTTACTATAAAAAAAAGTTTTTACGATTTTTTGCTGAATCTTCCTTTTTTATCCATCTAATTCATATTTGCCACCATTTTCTCACCTGAAAATTGCATGAAAATCAACAATTCATGAAAAAATTAAAAATTCCAATTTTTCACATTTTTCGCCAAAAAACCCATTTTTTGACCCAAAATTACTCAAATCGCAACGGAGGGATCGAAGTATATTTTTTTCTGTGAAAAGGTGGGTACTTCCCGAGTACAATAGTATAGGTTTCATTTCTGTTCTAATTTTGTCCAGGTTACCGCTGTTTCAGTTTTAGTTTGACTAGACTACAATGCCTGAATGGTGTTTTCTTTTTTTTAAAAGCAGACACAATCTCTCATTAGAAGGCCACACTCATCATTGAAACCGTTTCCCCCAAAAGATCTATGTAAAAGGCGTTACAGACGACTAAATAACTATTACCAAAAGAAAACATGTGTGTTACAGGCCTACCATAACAACATGTTGACAGAAATTAATCGGTAGTTTCTTCTTTTGTCTCAACATTTATCATCGTTTTCCCAAAACTTGATCTATTACGGACGCCGTATTGTTTAACCGAAGTAACCTTGCGCTCATTATTATCAATATTGCAGACGATAACGTTTGTTTATAAATATTCACAGCGCACGGTCACTTCGGTTTAACAATAACATTTGTTTGAAAAAGGGTCAATAAAACTGTTTTGTCACATTGATTAATTAGGCGCATTGAAGTTTTCGTTACAGTGCTGTTCTATAAATCATATCTTACCCACCTCGATCAATCAAATCTAGCCCGCTCTATTAGGCTAGTGACAACATTCCGAGTAAATTTTCATTACCGGAAGGCCATTTCAACCTTTTTAACCCTTTCCCAAACGACACAATTTTAGGTTGATCGATTTCAAAAACTGCCACAAATGACAAAATGGATGTTATTAAAGAAAGGATTTGTGTAAAATATGGCATGGAAAATATTGAGACAAAAGGAGAAACTGCTGGTTTTCAGCAGTTTCTTCTTTTGTTTCAATGTTTTCCCAAGCCTTTCCTTCTAGGGACGTCAAGGCCAGGTCTTGTTTGGGAGAGGGTTAATATAACGTCGGTGTTTTTCCAAAACCTCGTAACTCCGGCTTGATTAAAGCTGGAGTTACGATGTTTTACAATAACACCGACGATGAGTTGTGAACTGACTAATTACCAGTTGCAGACTACGCTTAATACCGTTTGATAAAGAATGCCAAAAAAAATGTAACGCCCTGATGGTGGTAGATTTTATAAACTGTTTGCGAAATTGGTGAGTAGAGGGGGTCTGCGATGAATTGTATGCAGTCTGGTTCTTACATGTGTATCTTACATGTATCATCCAATTATTCTGTCAATTTCTGTCTGTTGGAAGAGTTAAAATAACTACATTTCCATTTGCAAAATTATGTAAGGCATTTATATTTGATTGGTAGAGACGTACTTGCGATTTGGTACTATGAAACAATTTGAAAATACTGCAATCTGAAAATAGTATGATTTTTTCGAAACTATCATTGCTATAGTTTTATCATTATATTTCTCCTAACAGTTCCATTTTACAAAAAAGAACTCCTTTTATTTAATTCTTTACGTTGACGTTTAAACATATTTAAATTTTTGAAAAATCCATTTTTTGATGGCTTAAGGACAGATCCTCCATTTATTTCCTACGGTAAGATTTTTTTTTATTTTTTCTGTACTGATATTTGAATATACGAGAAGTAAAAAAATGACTTAAAAACTATAGGTCACCAAGCGAATTAAAAAGTTAATGGATTTCAAGGGAGACTACTCTTGCCAAAAATTGCAAAAATGAGGTGTCTCTTAAATACCCACAAAAATGTATTCGAAATGACTAGGATTACATAAATAAGTCTTTATTGTGTTCAATATGTTTTATTCTGTCTAAATGAGTATCAATTTGGGAATATTTAGTGATGATTTTGAAATTTTTAGTAAAACATTCTTTCAAAAGTAGCTGAAATTGCTCTTTTTTGCAACGTTTCTGATAATAAAAAATATTCCAGCGGTAAGAATTTTTTATACGCCGCCGGAGGCGGACGTATATTGGCGTCATCTTCTCCGTCTGTCCGTCCGTCCATCCGTCCATCCGTCCATCCGTCCATCCGTCCGTCCGTCCGTACGTACGTCCACTTTTCTTGTCAACGCAACTCCTCCTAAGTTTCTGGCTGGATCTTCTTGAAACTTGGTCAATGTTATCACCTCAATTGGTAGATGTGCATGAAGGAAGGATTTTATGGTTCATTGATTTTTGCCTGAGTTATGCCCCCTTAAAACTTAGTCTCTGGGGCGGCGTATATTGTGACCATGGCACTCTTGTTCTTTTTTGGTATAGACATAGTGCTTGGTCATACCTACAAAAACAAAAAAAGAAAAATGTATCAAACCAAGCGTTTTTCTAAGTTATAAGAAAAAAATGCTTTACTTTTTGCAGCTCTGTCCGAAATTGTTTCACTACTTTTATCCATTTTCTTCCTTATTACCAGCTTTAGATAATAAAAAGTGTCGTCTTTTGTTTCCATCTGAAGCGGACTAGCTCATAAAGACACCACCTTACTTTTGTTGCTCCGTTTCCTATCGCTTACGCCACATATTGAACGCGCAACAGAAAGCGAAATGTACCGTCCGAGTACTATTACACTTTAATTGACCAAACAGAGAAAATTGAAATAACCGAAAAGGGTCTTGTCATTTTTCAACCAAACATTAACGAAATGCAAAAAAATACATTTGCTAAAGAGGCCAATTACTGAAACAGCTTTATTTCGTTATTTAGGATATGCGCAGTAAGTTGCGCAGTAACAACTGGAGGATCTGTCCTTAAAACGTTTAAAGCGCCTAGACCCCAACAGGGACCAATGTTGTTATCCATTATATTGTTAAATGCTGCTTGACTGTCTACAGCAAGGAAAGTATACTGGTTCGTGCATTTATATAACGCAACATCTGTAATATAAAAAACATATTTTAGCTGATCTCTTTAGACAGACAGACAGACAGACAGACAGACTAACCTGGCCTACTAAATCTTTGAACACCTATAACTCTGTCGCTGATGTAATGAACTATATACGGAACAATGATAATTTCATTTAAAAATGTCTCGTTACAAAGGCAATGTAAAATCTCGAAACAACATTTCATCGGTGTTATTGTAAAATCTCGTAACTATAGCTTGTTAAAGCTGCCGTTACGAGGTTTATGTTGAAAAGTATCGATATATAAAATTATTTCTGCATTAAAAACTGTTATAGACAGTATTAATATCCAAAAATAATGATGGTACATTGACAGACACCCACAGGGACTATGTTGTCCTACTTTATTTTGTTTAATTGTGTGTTCAGTCTGCACTAAGAAAAATATTCACCATAATTTTTATGCTCCCCGAAAAAATTTCGGGGGAGCATATAGTCGCCACGCTTTCCGTCCGTACGTCCGTCCGTCCGTGTGTCCGTGTGTCCGTCCGTCCGTCCGTCCGTCCACAGCCATATCTCAGCAACCCTTGGACCAAATTCAATGAAACTTCACATGTGAACTCCCTGGGTCAATACCTAGGGACCTTTTTCTCCGTTTGTAAATTTAAGGCTGCGTCATGGAAAAAGGGGCCTTAGTGTAAAAATTAGTTTTTCTCTTATTTCTCTTCATCTAATGGGCAGAATTTAATGAAATTTTGTGCTCATTTAATAAATAGGATGTTCTAGACCATATTCTATAAATAATGTGTGTACAAAAAAGCTGTCATGGGAAAAGGGGGCTTAATGTATGATAGTTTTTATTTTGTGACAAACACTTATTCGGGGAGCATAATCCGTCTGTGACGGCTCTTGTTTGATCTGCAGCTATCTTACGCCTTTTGCAGATGGCAACATTTTAGAAAGCTCCAATTTAAAAGCTGTTGCAGACGACAAAATGCTGAGCATTTTTTTCTTTGTCTCAATGTTTTCCCATGCCTATTTTCCTATGGACATAAAATCGGGTCTTAAATAAGAAAGGGTTATGTAAAACCATAAAAAGTTGAGCTTATTGGGGTTTTACCCCGTTTTCAACTACCAGGGTCATATCGCGGCGGCTGGAGCACCTACCCATGGATTCCTGTTGTTTCTCAAACCAGTACTACCACAACACCCTTACCGAGCCTCCAGCTGCTCGCCCACTTAGGTTAACGATTTCTAACCCATTGGTGGGTGACAATTTTGTCAGAAAGGGTATTGGCCGCGGCCGGGTATCGAACCCGGGACCTCTCGAATGAGGGTCATATGCGCTACCAACTGCGCTAAGGCCGCGGCCCGCACCATAAAAAGTAGCCTAGATATTGTTTGACCAGATTGAACTGAGACTCCATGCATATTCCGTTAATATTCGGGTCTTTCCGTATCTTCTACATCGGGACTATAATCTGTATAAGTACTGTTATACACTTCGCAATATCCATCCAATGACAGTGGTCTAGTGTGTAGGGCGACTTCTCTGTAAACAGTAAGTCCGTGGTTCGAATCCCAGTAGCGCTTTTGTTTAGATATTTTTACTTTCAACGTTTATTTCTTTTTTTTCTTTTTTTTCAAATGCATGCATACATTTTGTAAACCTCAATCAGTTCACTTGAATCCTTTCGCTTTAAGTAGTCATTCCAGAAATATCGGAACCGTTTAGATACAGGTAATATAAAAACGTGTTTGCTGATGTTGCAACTTTTTTAGACAACTGGGAGACCCAGAACCTTTTTCCTCGCTTAACCATCAATACAATTGGAGTAAGCAGGGTCAATGTCTTTTTGATTCGAGAAAAGCTGCGGGAGACCAACACATCAGCAACGTTCAAGGGTAGATTATAAATGATTTATGAACGAATAAACATTTTGATAAAAAGGGAAAAGATTTTTAGTGAACTATAATTATTGTGAAAATTAAAAAAAATGAGTATTTCATCAACCAATAAATTAATACATTAATTAAGTATTCCATTTCATAGGAAAAAAGAAAGAAAAAAAAACTTAACAAAAGTTTCATCAGTAAAATGCTGGGTTCGATCTTGAGTCTCTGTAGGTGAAAGTCCAGCGTCTTTCCACTACGCTAGTTCTTTGTTCAATGAGATCTTGCAGAAATAAAGTTAACATTTTTCACAGCGCAGGGTATAAACACTCGGAAACTATCGAGAATACGCCGATGAATGCCGGAATACGCTTACGGAAAACGATGAGTCTCAGGTAAATTTGGTCAAACAATACAAGTTATTCATCCATTGTTATTGTATATATCTAAACCATGTCACACCATTAGCTGACAACACAGTCATTTGCCTTCATCTTGGAATTATATACTAAACCCTTTCCCAAACGGCAAAATTTAAGGATGATGCACTTCAAAAACTGCCCAAAATGACAAAATAGATGTTATTAAAGATAGAATTTGTGTAAAATGTGGCATAGAAAATATTGAGACAATGTTTTCCCAAGCCTTTTCTATCAGGGACGTCAAAACCAGGTCTTGTTTGGGAATGGGTTAAATAGAATATTTCACAGCAGCATTTTGGATTGATTTAACTTAAAAACTGCTGCACACGACATTTATAAATAAATATGTATATAAAAGCGCATAGAGTATATACTGCCAGACGCCCGCTGGGACCATGTTGTCGTTCTTCGTTAGGTTAAATGTTGTGGGGCTTTCTTTTGTAAGCACTAATGTTCACACTTATTGAAACGCTTATTTGGATGATAGTAACCGTTACAACATAAAACATTTTTTCCCAAAAGACAAATTATTTGGATGGTCCTATTCAAAAATTGTGGCACATGCCAATATTGATATTGTTAAAGATAGAATTAATGTGGAATATAGCTCAGAAAATATTGAGACAAAAGGAGAAACTGCTGGTTATCAGCAGTTTCTTCTTTTGTTTCGATGTTTTTCCAAGCCTTTTCTATCAGGGACGTCAAAACCAGGTCTTGTTTGGGAAAGGGTTAAGTTTTTGTCCTGCCACCCCGAAAAAAAATCGACAGGGTTTTGACGTCCCTCATAAAAGAGGCTTGGGAAAACACTCAAAGCAAGAAAAGGAAATGCTGGTCGCCAGCATTTATTTTTCTTTAACTCAATAATTTCTGTGTTGTATTGTATTCAAGCCATATCGTTACCAATGGTTGTTTTGTTATCTGCAGCGGCTTTCGAATTTGAGCAAGAGAAGGAAATGCTGGTCGCCAGCATTTATTTTTTCTTTGACTCAATAATTTCAGTGTTGTATTGCATTCAAGCCGTTGTTTTGTCATCTGCAGCAGCTTTCGAATTTGAGCACACTATAATTTTGGCATGTTGAAAAGGGTTAATGTTTCGGTTCATACAGAGCTCGAAATGAATACTCCAACATAATAGAGATGATATGGATTTTCAAAAAGTTCAATATCTTCCCATCTTCACCAAACCCAACGTTTTGGGTCCAGACGATTTAACCCTTTGCCGAACAAGACATGGGTTTGACGTACCTAATAGAATATGCTTGGGAAAACATTGAAACAAAAGAAGAAACTGCTGATAACCAGCAGTTTCTCCTTTTGTCTCAATATTTTCTGTGCCATTTTTTACACAAATCTTATTGTCAATAACACCCCTTTTGTCATTTGTGGCAGTTTCTGAAGTGGATCACCCTAAAATTGTACCGTTCGGGAAAGGGTTAAATGAGTATCTACAAAACAGGATTTGGATTTGAAATATATAACAAACTTAGAATTTCCTTACGCCCTCTTGTCTCTTGGTCTTCTTCCATAAAAAATGTGACCCGTCACGCTAAAAGGGACCTTATCCGAATACCAAAAATCAAAACTTTGACAAACTTTTCAGACTCAGCATAGGTCAACCAGATACTGTATTCGAAAACTGAAAGTAAAATAAGCTATGGAAAACATTCAAGATATAAAAAAAATACTTACAAGTGAAAAGTGTCGGCCCTAGTCTGGCTGCGCGGATTGCGCAGACTGACTAGGGTCGATATTTTTCACACACCCGATAAGGTCCCTTTTAATATCAAACGGCTCGTATACATTTTGAGAAGCACACAGGGACCCATGATGCCATTCTTTGTTATGATAAAGTGTTTGTAGTTGCCTGCAAGACGACCCAAATGAGTATACACACAACCTAGGGTTTGAATTTGTAACAAACTTAGAATATTATGCCCTTACACCCTCTTATTTGTTGATCTGCTCCAATAATAAAAAATATCAGACGTATCAGATGCATTTCGTCGGTGTTATTGAAAATCCTCGTATCTACAGCTTTAATCAAGATTTAGATACGAGGTTTATCAATAACACCGACAATTTAAGAAGCCCACAGGGGCCCTTGTTGCCAGTCTTTGTTATGATAAAGGGTTTGCTGCAGTTGCCTGCTGCAGGGACAATATTCACACTTATTTAACCCTTTTTTACTTTACAGTGACGCCCTTTTCAGGCAAGAGACATGACCGAGATGTGCCATCATCTGCCTCTATATAAATGTTTCCTTGCGGCAACAAATTGATGCTTGTGGTCGGGCCTTAGTCCCGGGCTGTTTTACCCTTTCAGAAGAAAGCCTCGAGAAAGCATTTTGGAAAATAAGTAGGCCCAACCACAACATAGGGTTTTTTGTTGAAATAACAAATTGAGAATGTATTTACACTCTCTTACATAATGTACCTGCTGCGACAAAAAATATCAAACAGCTCAGATCGTACGTTTGGAGAAGCCTACAGGGACCAAAGATGCCAGTCTTTGTTATGATAAAGTGTTTGCAGTTGTCTGCTACAGGGACAATACTAGTATTTAAATTAACCCTACAACATTTTAGGCTGGTCTTACATCACTGCTAAGTCGACGAAACAAAAATATATACCTTTGAGGCAAAGTAGCTGTCCCAATGTTTTCCTTCACGTTTTCTCTTAGGTACACCAAAATCCTCAGAAAGGAGACATACAACAGTATTTTGCATTTCTTGTCATAAGGCAAATGACGTCTCTTTGTTGTGTGTCTACATCTGAGAGTAGCATTTTAATAACTTTTTGAAAACGCTTTTAAGGTCCCATTGCGTATTGAATTTGCGGTCTATACCGACAATTTCTTTCAAATACTTTATTTCCTCCAACGTAAAGTCTTGTCAGACGATACTCGTCACCTCAATGGCTCAGCGCAAAACGGATGTTACTGCCTATAAACATATAGGCAGTTATATAGGCAGTTACATTGTTTCGCGCTGAGCCATCGACAAATTACAAATCGAGAAAAGTGCACAGCTTGACGCCTGGCTAGACAACATTGTCACTGTTCATTTGTAAGTTATTTTGGGTTGTCTGCATCGATGGATTCGAAAAAAAAATAATATCATTCTCTATCCGCACTTAAATTATCATATACAATCGTAGCATATTGTCACAAATTAACTTCACCATTTTCCACATTACTTTCAAAAGCCGTTGTCTAGTGGGGTCAAAAAGAGTCATTATGTAGGAACGGGTTAAAGGTATCCTGTTCGGACATCATGCGTGTTGATCAGAGTCCCAGAAAAGGTGCGATGTGACCGTGACAGGATTTCCCTTCAAATGTGTTTTTGTACCCTTATATGGAACAGCGTTTTACTTACTTACTTACTCCTCTTCACTCCCCGTGGAGCATAGGGCCGTCACCAGATCTCTCCATCTTGCTCTGTCCTGTGCTGTAGCTTTTTGGAACAGCGTACTTCGAGTTTTTACAAACAGTCGTCTCATGTCCCTTATACGAAATGCTACAATCATGCTGTGGATAGCTGGCTTTACACCCCCTCAGCCACCGCCCCGATTTGTAGCAATAGTGGACAGACTGCGACGAAAGCGCAGTGATAAATCAACTTTGTCGTGATATGACCAGGGTGGTATTCAACAACCAATCTAAATTCAATAATATCTTTAATATCACATAATTAATCTATCTGATTGGTCGAGACATATGTCTCGTACGTCTCAGTTAGCTTGTATTGTAGTTTTCCTTTGGACAATCGATTTAGAAATGTTGACGATACGGCCAACGATTCCATGCTCAACTACATTCGTGTGAATAATCCACCAGAAACTTCCATCCAGTATTATTCAGACTTGCTTCCCTTTACTTGTGTGACTTTTGACTGTGTTTTTAGTAACTCTGTTTACAGACGCTTTAGGACCGGGTGAATTTAAAACAATTAAAACGTGAAAATGAGTGAATAAAAAACTGCATAACATAATAACACATTCATGGATAACACATATGTTAGTATGGTAGTCGACTCCTAAGGAGATTAACGCGACGTTTGAATCATTTTGGAGCCGCGGTAAACATTCGGCGGTGGAACATTCTTTGACATCGCTGAACGTTTACGACGTCATCCAAACACGCTCGGATACGTAACAAATGTTAATGATGTCACTGGAAACATTTTTTTCTCGTGAATCTCATTATGGATGCATTATATTAAATGAAACACAACACACCTTGCTGTTGGAATACTTTACAGGACTTCCTATAACTTGAAAAATTAATAGGCTACATGTACACGAACATACTGATTTTCTATATGTAAAACTTAGAAGTCAAAAGATAACCATAATTTAATGATTCGACTGTCCTGATATGCGTTAATATGCCATGAACACACAGACATGTGCACGTACTAACCGCTTTTAATTTGTTTAATATGTTGAAAAGTCTTAGACACAGCATCGAAACCTATTCAATTAATCAAAGCATTCTACTGAAATCAAATAGTCCCATTTTACACTTATCTGTCCTTTGCTTTCTGACCCTTTCCCAAACGGCAAAATTTGAGATAATTTAATTTGAAAGGTATTGCAGACGTAGAAACTGATGCTGACAAAGAAATGGTGTTAATAAAAGAGAGAAAATATTGAAGCCAAAGAAGAAAATGACGCTTATCAGCATCTTCTTCTTTTGCTGCAATGTTTTTCCAAACCATTTGTACTATGTTTTATTTTGGAAAGTGTTAATGCTGCTTTGATTCATTGTACACAATCTGAAAGTGGAAGGTAATTTAAGCCTTTCCTGCACAACAATTACATTTCTACACTGGTCCAAATTTCCACGAGCCACAGACGACAAAAGTGGGGGAGGGGGTAGAAACCTATAAAATATCACAGCACAGACATATATATTGTGGCAAAAGAAAAAAAATATGGTAATCCGCATTTTATTCTCTTGACTCATTGTTTTCCCAAGCCTGTTCTACCTGTGACATTAGAAGCATGACCGGCTTGTTTAAGAGATTCTTTGCAATTGTTTTGTCATGTAATTCGCCACCTCAAGAAGCGATGACACATAGTCGGTTTGCTCCTGACTTCGAAATATTCGACAAATTCATACTTTGTAAAATTGCGCTTGAAATTGATATTTTAAAAAACGTAACATTGTGGATTCGTTCATTAGTTGTCACAGAAATGACAAAAAATCTAAAATTTAATAAAAGTTTATAACAGTTCCTTAACCCTTTCGTTTCCCAAACTGCAGAAAGGTGGACAATTTCAATTTTCAAGCTGCTCTTGATGACAAAATAAATGTTCATGATCATACAATTTCTGCCCACTATTATCTCAAAAAATGTTGAGACAAAAAGAATATAAAGGTCATATTAGAGATTTACGGAGTAGTACGAAATGGAATACGAAATGGAAATGAAATCAGGGGGATGTATCAGGATACTTGGAATATGGTGGCAGGTCACTCATATTTGCCTCCTCTATGTAATTCTATGTAAAATCGAGTTTTTCATACAGTGTCAAACTTTGAATTGGAAAAAAAACCCAAAACTGGATTTGACGCCCCTAATAGAAAACACATGGAACATAATTAGGACAAGATAATGAAATGCTGATAACCACAAGAAAGACATGACTTAGAGGTCCCTAATAGAAAACGCATGGAAAAACATCGGGACGAAAGAATAAAATGCTGATAACCACAAATCATATCTCTATCAATACCAAATTTGTTGTCTGTATCAGCTTTCATTATAGACGGCCCAAATATTGAAAAATAGGGTAAGTATTTGAAAAAATGAAATGCATTTATATCATTTTAAGGAGTACTGTAGTAGCAATGGTCTGAGAACAGTGCATGAAATAAATCTGTCCGTAGGTCATCTAAACTGACACGATTTAAAAACGCAAAAAGTATTTTTTTTAGATTGTTTCTACTAGATCTGCATAACGGATGCATAGTTATGTATTAATATATATGTAACAATTGTGAACATATCAGGAAAGAAAATGACCCCAAAAATTGCATACGAAAATTATCTATAGTTGTCGTGTGTTTTCAATGAGTAAATCAATTAGGCAGTTTGCACACAAAAACCTAGTGATTTTGCACGTGGTCTGAATGTACCAGGCACTAGAGCATTTTGTGATGGGAGGTTTAGATGTCCGGTAAGTTTACAGAAGACACTGAAAAATCACTGGGTTGTGAGGGGTATACATTGTCTTATGCATGTCCCTAAATTATGGTGCCGACCGAGGCTGCAGGAAAAGAATTATTAATAAAGATGTCTTTAGCTTTTTTAAATCGTGTCAGTTTACAATAAAGAGAGTAACATAGCCACGAGGAGGAATAATTATACCCTCCAACACACACACATACGAAACAGAGAGTGGTATATTGATCTCGCAATATTTGTCCGTCCGTCCGTAGACCCATTTTTATTTCCGTGTGCTAACTCAAGAATCGTTTGACCTATGTCCATGAAACTTTACGACGTTGTTATAATTGTCCAAAGGAAAAGCCATATAGCTTTTGATCACATAGCACTTTTTCAGTAACAAAGCACAGCAGGGGCGCAAATGTCCGATTGGCGACAGTTTTAGCGTAGTCCGAATCAAAAGGTGTTTCATAAAACTTAAAAATTATTGCCAAATTTTATTCTTCTAAGAAAAGTACCTATGCACGCCTAAATTAATATGACATTAACTTGTTAATTTTTGCCATGCTTCACTGATTTCCGGAGTCGGTGTTCAAATCCATTAATTTGATGCAGCAACTGCAACTCGAACTCATTGCCTACTACCGATAAGAATCGGCGTTACCAACAAGTTTACAAGATGTATACTCGGTAAGATTTTAGACAAGATGAATATTTTAGAGATTTTTACTCGAATTGCCTAAATTTGGTATACAAGCAAGATGATTGGTCTTTGAAACGGCCAAAGTTGTGGTGTCATTTGCTGCCGTAGTCCGTAGTTTTAGCGCGGTTTGTCAACCATGTATAGATTACACAATGTATGACAAAAAATCTGCTAAGTAACGCTTCTAAAACGTCTTTTTTACCAGCAACAAATTCGGATTAATCTATATCAAAACTTGCCCTTTTCCGTCAGACATGCACGAGTTATTCCCTTTCTCAGAGCGATTGGCATTTTTCGCCGCATCCATAGTGGGTAACTACTCAGGCTCGGGAACCTCTCATCTCTCTCGGAACGGATCATTTTCAGCAACATAAATGGCAACCGTAATAACCGGGAAATGTTACTGTCCAATCAGTGTTCAGACTGACTTCGGTAGCGGAGATTAGACAGCTAAAACGAGTTAAGTGTATCAAATACGAACGAAAAATGTCCCACTATAGTTTCGGTCTTAGATTTTTCACATTGACATATTTCGGTTTTACTATCAATTGACTACTTGAATTTAATAAATATTTAAAACATGACTTAAGTGTTTCTAATTTTGCGACATTTAATGAATCAAATACTTTATGGAACGAAAAATGGCGTAACGTAATTCACAGACACGTAATTCACAATTTTGAACATACAATAAAATTCCACAGGTAATAATTCTGAAGAGAAATGTTCTTCTTGGTTTATGTAATCTACACATGTGTAGGTACATGCCAAACTATGTATTTAACTTAAGCGTTGATTGTGTGAAATTTTAAAAAGCATTAACGTAATTCACATTTACTGCTCCTTGAGCGGGGTAGCTTCCTTCATTGCAAAGTGTGACTTACTATAATCTACTGCTACTTTCTAGAGTAATACAATGTGTTTGCACATGCTGTTGACTATTTATAAATGATATTTAATATCATGTATTCAAAACATGGTTTCGTTTTAGGATGTGTGTAAAACTAAATAACGTAATTCACACCAAAGCATGGGACATATGCATAATTGTTTGCAGAAAAATGCATTTATCTTAAATTTCTTTATTTCACCACTAAAACAATTTGGAAAAGCTACTGGTTGGGATACTAGGTATACTGTATATGTATTATATATGTACTCTCCGTACAAAAGTGATGAACTGGACCACCCCCGAGGTGGGACAGCTGTTTTTTACCCATTTTCCGACTTATCGAGACATTACTCTCACATATTTCATCAGATATATGGGGTTTTGTTATTATTTCTAATTGACCACCCCTATGACATTATGTTAAAGACGATTCATCAATATAATTGTACAAACATAGCTTCTTAGGTCCATGGGACAGGTATTTCTCGTATTTGATACACTTAACTCGTTTTAGCTGTAGAGTCGGTGATATACTAGACACAGACATAGTCAGATCTTCGGTAAAGTACATCGAGGATGGTTGAACCCGCCAGTAGACGGATTTGTTCAGCGACGAATCACGCTTCACACCTTAAAAAATCAAAAGACGGACACGAATCGGTCAGAGCTCTACCCTGGCGTTATCGAAGTCGACACTTTTCTGTCAATGGTCGGTCATGGTTTAGGGCAGGATCAAACATCATGAAAGGCACAACTCGTCGTGTTTTCGTAATTGACACATGAGTTCGTTATCCTTCTTCTGATGTTAATTTGTTTTAAAAGACACCCTTCTTTGACGTGAGGTTTAGCTCTTCTTCTGTGAATGATATTTTTCTGTACAGATGCCATCTGCAGTTTGTATATGATCCAATTATTGGCTGCTCAAATTTCGTTTCTTTCGATGAAATAATTAATAAATGTGATATACAAAATTAAACAAATATTTGCATTTGAAGTGTATTTTAGCGCATATATTTCAATGCTATCTATTATCAAAAGGGAATACCGGTACATAAAAAGAAAAAAAGAGAAAAGACAACGTAGGATTTGAACCCACCACCTCCGAATTTAGATACGGCCTGTCAACACAGAAATAGGGGAACCATCATCACGTATGCTGAGATGCTCCCTCCCCCCCTACAATTTATCTCGGTTTCGTATTCGTATTCCATTTCGTACTAATTCGTAAATCTCTAATATTACCACGCAATTGACCAAACGCCAATCGACAGATCGCTCCGCCCAACATAGAATTTAAGGCAAACAATGGACATGTGTTCGTTTATAGGGAACGATTGTATCCAGTTAATCGTGAAGTATAACTCATCGGCTATAAAAGTAGAGTTGTATACAAACACTAAAAACCAAATACATAGTTTTAACATTTACCAAACCATTTACCGTAAGCTATACGAGCGAATTAATGTCCTTATTATTTTATTCCCAAACGAGGAAGTGTTTGTGTTGGGCCATTTATCAACAACGAGAAGTAAAGTGTTTGTATACAAGTCTACAGTTATAGCCGATGAGTTATAAATTCGGACAAACAAAATAGTATTTCGTAGGTGTTGTTATAAAATTTCGTAACTACGGCTTAATTTAAGCCGTGGTTACGAGATTTTATAACAATGCCGACAGTTTATCAAAACATACGGTAAACCTAGTCTATTGTTAGCACAAAATTCTTTGCAATTGGTATGTCGATTGTTTTGATTGTCAGTCGATAAATCGATACAATAACACGTGCAACGAAGAACAATTGGGGCATGACATTTTTCGGATCGCCGATTGGCTAATCGATGTTTTTGATTGACAGTCGGCGTTTGGTCAATTATCTGCCATAAACGATCGTTTGTCTAGCAGATTCTCTTTCTGTCTATTAAAAACCTCGTAACTGTAGCTTAATACAAGCTGCAGTTGCGACGATTTTGTCGAAAAGCTACGTTTTCTTTAATTTTGCCCAAGAAATACGATAACAACATCTGTGATTATAAATCTTCATTAATTCTAGGTTCAACGATTCCAAATTAGGATTAACCCTTTCCCAAACAAGACCTGGTTTTGACGTCCCTAATAGAACAGGCTTGGGAAAACATTGAAACAAAAGAAGAAACTGCTGATAACCAGCAGTTTCTCCTTTTGTCTCAATATTTTCTGTGCCATATTTTACACAAATAATATCTTAGATAACATCTATTTTATCATTTGTGGCAGTTTTTCAAGTGGATCGCCCTTAAATTTTGTCGTTTGAGAAAGGGTTAATCTTTATTTCCATCCTCATATTTGGAATATCGATGCCTTTCAACGAAAACATCGTAACTGCAGCTTAACCCTTTCCCAAACAAGACCGGGTTTTGACGTCCCAAATAGAAATGGCTTGAGAAAACATTGAAGCAAAAGAAGAAAATGCTGATAACCAGCATTTTCTCCTTTTGCCTCAAAATTTTCCTTGCTATATTGTACACAAATATAGTCTTTATCACTACCAATTTTGTCATCTGCAGAAACTCTCAAATTGAAAAGAACCGAATTTTTGCTGTTTGGGAAGGGTTAAAAACGCGACGATATCTACCTTACACATAGAAAAGTAGGAGAGACACAGAAATGCAGGTGTAGTTTACAAGAGGGAAATAGCGACTCTGAGCAAATTGTTTATGTGGCACGGTCAGATCATAATTGAAATGGACAATTATTTTTTTTATTTAAAAAAATATTGTATATTATAATTTGTATAACAGCTAACATCTAGCTAACAGCTATGGATGCTCCGTCAGGTCATAAACTATGGATGCTCTGTCAGGTCATTTTTCGTGAGCAATGACTACTAAAGTTTTGCCTTATATTTCTCTATTGTAATAAAATGCTGAAGGTTCATACAGCATTCCAGAATGTCATGGGAAATTAAACGTATCATCAAATTCAAAATTGCATTTTTAGCTTCTAAATCTTCTCATGTAAGAATCAAACTAAACCGCATTTGGCTGTGATTTTTCGTTGAATTTACAAAGGTTCCGAATTAGGCTTTCGCCGTCATGGTTTATTCTATACTGAGCAAAAGTGAAAACGCTACACCTACTTTGCTTGTCATATTTCGTCTACATACAACAAGTAAAAAAATCAAATGAAAGTGTAACGCATTGTTCATTCACTTGGCTAAACCAAACACTAAAAGTTTTGTGGATTTTAATTACGAGGATGAAATACGGACACTTTTAATGTGACAGGGGTCCGTTTTTCAGGTGTACAATTTGAACGCAAATTTAACACAATTTCAACCTTCAGGAAATCCAAGCAGAAGAATGCAAACCATGCCGGACTGCACGGAATGGTAGTCTGACGAGTTACCAGTCAGGAAATGTAAAGAAGCTTGCATAAAAGTGTTTCAGCGTTTAAAAAATGGTGTTTGAAAAGCAGAATTTTCATCATGATCCAAGGCTTGAAAAGTTTACAATGCAATCCCCATAGGAAATTCAAATCGCTATTGCATGGACATCTGGGACCCAAACCTAGTCGAAGAAAGGTTTCAAAAATCTTCTGTAAGACCTGCATGATGTTGCAAAAACCCAATCGAAAACCGTGATAAATTTGTGAATAACAAACATTTTAAATTCCCTATTTGTTTATGTAAAAGGGAGGTAATTCGCAAAATCGACAGATTAGACATTGATTTAAGAGTTTGCGACAAGAAATAAGTGAGATTTTAAGTGTTTTTTGGCAACCTGGGCATGACCAATTTCGAAAAAATAATGAAGAGTTTTCTGCGCATGCGCATATGCGGCATTTGATGAAATTTGCTCTAAACACATTAAGGGCTGTAACTCTGACATTAAAGGAGACAAGGCAATGAAATTTCGACTAAACGATTGCTGAAAGCCTGGGAAATAACGTTAACATATAATTCATGCTATTAATTCGATACTTTTCCAGAAATAAGAAATCTTGCAGTGTAGCGTTTTCACTTTTGTTCAGTATATATGTCGACTAGCTCGGAACCGTGGTAAAATCAACAACGACAGAACATTGTTTATCTCTTGAAACGATAATTTATAGCAATCATAATAATTATATGAACAAGAAGCAGATGACAAAAACAACTAAAATGAATTTTTAAATTCAATTGGGTTTATTTTGAACGATGATGTTGAAGGTATATTTGCAGGAACGGATTCCGAGCATACTTTTGAGACATTCGTCGCTTTTCAACAAAAAACCTCGTAACTGCAGCTTATTTTGAGCTGCAGCTACGAGGTTTATCTTGAAAAGTAGTGATATATGGAAACGAAGCGGATGACAAAACAAAAGAAATGGAATCTTAAATCAAATAGGCATATTTGGAACGATGATGCTGAATGTATATTTGCAGGACCGGATTCCGAGCATACTTTTCGAGACATTCGTCGCTTTTCAACGAAAACCCCATAACTGAAGCTTGTTCTATACCACAGTACGAGGTTTTTGTTGAAAAGTAGTGAAACATGGAAACGAAGCAGAATACAGAAATGGAATTGTAAATTCAATGGTGACGATAATGTTGAAGGGACAATCGTAGGCTTCGGGTTCCGAGCATACTTTTCAAGACAGTCGTCGCTTTTCAACAAAAAACACTCGTAACTTCAGCTTGTTTTAAGCTGCAGTTACGAGGTTTTTGTTGAAAAGCAGCACAATTTTAAGCTCTGGCATCGCGTGTTTTGTACAATTAGTACAGCGGAAAAGTAGCCTAATAAATTATTTACAGGGGTTATCGGTACTTCAATAGGATAGGATCATTAATCACATTTCATTGTGGAAACAGTATTGTGTGGCCCACGCTTAAAGACACAATTTGGATTCCGGTTTTTTTTTTTTTTTTTTTTTTTTTTTTTTTTTTTTTTTTTTTTTTTTTTTCAGAACATAAGAAAAAAAACTTGGGTTTATTTATGAGAACATAAGAAAATACTGAAAACATATTTTTTCATAATAGGCCTACCTTTAAAGTAGTCCACTATGATAAGATTCAACCGATGTCGGATTTTTTCGGGCAACGTCGTTAATGTTCCACCGCCGATTGTTATCGACGTCGCACGAAAAATTACAACGTCGCATGAATCTCATTAGGTGTTGGACTACCCTAACGTGCAGACGTTGAACCTATTCGATATAATGATATATAAAATGTGTTATGGGTGTCAGCTGGTTTCGAACCCAGCTAGACCAGAGGAAATGACACGAACGGAGCTTCCCAACGGGCCATGGGAACATCTAGCCATATATTTTGTTACCAGTACCTTTTGTATATATGTATTTTGCACAGAACGGACGGTCTGAAAAGTTGGGGTTTCTTTTTATTGAAACTTTTTAACCCTTTGATAAACAAGACATGGTTTCGGCGTCATTGATAAAATAGCCTTGGAAAAACATTGAGGCAAAAGAAGAAAATGCTGATTATCAGCATTTTCTCCTTTTGTCTTAATATTTTTGTGCTAACTTATACTCATTTTCACCTTTTAATTACAATGAATTATCCTGTTGTATGCAACCCATTTCAATTTGTGTCAACTTAAAATTTTGCTGTTTAGAAAAGGGTTTATTTCTTACAGAAATGTCCAGAATGCCTCCACAGTGATTGATCGCCCGGTACAAAACAATTACCTTCGGTAAGTTGAGACAAGTCTAAAGTCACATAGAAAACGACAGTTAAGCCTTCCCCAAACGGCAAAATTTTAGGTTGGTCCACTTCAAAAATTGCTACAAATGACAAAATGGATGTTATTAAAGATAAAATTTGTGTAAAATATGGCATAAAAAATATTGAGACAAAAGGAGAAACTGCCGGTTATCAGCAGTTTCTTCTTTTGTTTCAATGTTTTCCCAAGCATTTTCTATCAAGGACGTCAAAACCAGGTCTTGTTTGGGAAAGGGTTAACTGATTATTTTGTGTAAAAATGTTAAATCCAATTACTTGTACAAGCGAATACAGAAGGGTAATGCTAGAAAAATGTCTAATGAAAAAATATTATGTGTATATAAACGTCGTACGTTCGTGCGTCTTGTCGAAAATCGGCTCAATGATGGCGAAGAAAAACTTTGCCGGAAGCTTGTTTGTATTCAAGGTAATTTTTAATCCGAGTTTTCTCTAATGAAAATTAACTCTTTGATATCTGGATGTCGCTATTTAACGAGCATCAACAAATGAGCGACATCAACATATTGAAACAGAGAAAACTTTCGTAAAGGTGATTTGTTTTATCAAAGGGAGATAAACGTTTGAATACAAGAATTCAGAGCCTCGTTGGTTACCTTCGATAATGTCCAAACTTTAACTTGCATAAAGCGCAGTTATGGCGTTTTCCAACGTAACCCAAATGCTGGATATTTAACAGGACATCGGTGTCTTTTGTAAAAATGAATAGAGATCTTCCCAAACTCATTTCTAGAAATCATGACGTTAACCCTTTTCCGAACAACAAACAATTTGATTGTTACAATTTTAAAAACTCATGCAGATGACAAAATGGATGACACAGGGGGTAAAATGTGGGAGTTATGTAGCATAGAAAACATTGAGGCAAAAAGGAGAAAATGCTGATTATCAGTATTTTCTCCTTTTTGCCTTAATGTTTTTCAAGTCCATTCTCTTAATTAGGGGGACCACATTCAGGTCTTATTTGTGAAAGGGTTATATGAACAAATGCTATAAATGCTTTATTTCATTGAGAAATAAAAAACGAAATGTAAAGAATACATAACAAAGAAATTGAAGAAAATCCGATAGAGCATTTCGATATTATAACGTACTATATTTAATATTGACAGCAAATGAGCATCAGCATTTGCGTCTCTTCTTTCAATGTCTTTATCCAAACTTTTTCCCTTTGAACAAAATTTGCTTTGAATTGTTTGAGGAACAGTTGACAAATTATCAAACTATTCAATATTACTCAATGAGAATTTCGATATTTCCACAACGAAAACATTTAAGCCATTACCACACGATTACTCTTTTTGACTCCCCTCAAAATAATTGACACGAAAATCATTGTGGAAAATGAAGAAATTGCTTGTTACAGGCAATTTCTTCATTTCCCCAATGTTTTCCATCCAAAAAGACCTAGAAATAAAAAGTCCCATTCCTTTGAAATTGTCGTCTGCAGGATCTTCCAATTTGGATCACCCTAAAATTTTGTTGTTTGGTAATGGGTTGAATTGTCGCTTTCCTAAACAAGACATTGTTTTGAGTGTGGAAGACATTTCGGCCAAAGCCGAAATTTTCATGTCTTACGTTGTCAGATTCTCATTATAAATGAAAGACAAATAGGGGATATGTTTAAAAATAACAGCGAGACCTAGAATCTATGTTGACCCCGGGCAGAAACTTTGTCTTTATTCCTAGTATTTTTTTTTCTTTTTTTTTTTTTTTTTTTCCAATTTCTGTGCTAAAATGAACACAGAACTTCACTTTATAGGAAGATTTGAAAACTTCAAAATAATAAAAACTCTCCCTGACTCGCCATTCTTGGGGTTTATTGTTGTTTTGATTTCCCTCGTAAAAAGATCGAGTGTGGAACAAAAACTTACGCATTTTGACGCATGGCAAAATAAATGATTCTGATAAAGATTGTGGCAAATGCAGGAATTGTTTGTGGCGAGTACTTTCTTCATTTACCACATTGTTTTCTAATCAGACAGACCGAACATTTTAAAAAAAATTCACTTGAAATTGTCGTCTGCAACATCTTTGAATTTGCACAAGTCTAGAACTTTGCTGTATGGTTATGCGTTATGCACTGTTCTAGAAAAAATCCACATCAGATGCATTACGATGGCTCAGCGCGAAACGGTTGTAACTGCCTATATTATAGGCAGTTACAACCGTTTCGCGCTGAGCCATCGATTAGGAAAAATTCTTAGCAGTACCGAGACCTTTGGTGATCAGTGGCACAGACAAGTCAGTCAATAGTATCCTAAGATTGAAAGAAATCGAATGTTTCTGGGTTTAGACAAATGATTCTACTCTAGGCTGTATAATCTCAATTCGTAAACACACAACCCGTTAATTAATGAAGATTTACTCGCGAGAAAGTCACTTGTATTTCGGGGAAAACTTAGAAAAACTGGCGGTTGTAAATTACGCGGCGGAAAAAACTAGAAACCTCCTCAATACGACTTTATACGGCTGCATCTACATACATACCATGCCCATACAGTGACGCCTTTTGACGCAGCCCAAGAAAACTGGGAACACATTATGGAAAATGAAGAAATTACTTGTAACAAATTTGAATTTGTTAAATTTGGCCTGATTTTGAATAGACCTATCCATTACCAGACGGCAAACATTTAGAGTTTTCCAAAGTCAAGAATGTTGCAGTTCATATAAATCAGAGTTTACTGTTTTTTCGTGTTTCTGTGTACTTAAAGAAAGCATTGTTGGAAAAGAAGAAATTGCTTGTCACATACAATCACTACATTTTCACAATGTTTTCCAAAACATTTATCTTTGTGGATGCCAAAGGCGTCCTCATGTGGTAATGGGTTAAACGAACCATGTAAGGTTTAGGACGTGTGGTCCTTCAATATTAATTAGCCTGGAGACATTTTCGCAGACCTAGATGTCTGAAGCAGAGATTTATGGACAAGAATCCAGTCTAGGAAATGTCATTTTACCACCGATCTTGGTAACATGACCTGTGTTATATATGAAGGTAGTCCACTAAAATGAGATTCACGCGACGTCGAAATGACTCGGACGACGTCGTAAACATTTGGCGGTGGAACGTTCCAACGTTCCACCGCTGAATGTTTACGACGTCTCACGAATAAGATCCCGGCATTAATTTCAATTTAGAATCGTACAGAATCAATTTAAAATCGTAAAGATTTTAACATTAATCTAACAAATCAAATTGAATTTCTTCGTGTGCTTGCATCGAGGTTTACGCTGCGTTTCATAACATTTTCCCGTTATATGTCAAGAACGGTTACGTATCTATATGTGTGCCTTGGTAGCATTGGTACTACGCTAATATTCGTAATACTTTCTGTTACATGTCTCCAGTTTTGTAAAACGTTGAAGCACCGAATGAAATTGCCGAAAGTCCTTTCCCTATCAAATATCAAGTCTAAAACCGTGTCTGTTGTAAGCAATACTTGTTTTGGCCAATGACAAGCAAAATCCTATGAAAGGTTAGGTTATGTGGGGGATTCTATTAAACATTCTCTACTTTTTCTATACCGTATGAGTATTGCTATATAGAAAATATTGAGGAAAAAGCAGAAATGTTTGTTAATTTTTATTATTTTCTATCGATGTTTTGCAAACTATTTCAACTAGGGACGTCGAAATCAGATATACTTGGGAAGACATAGTCTACTTTGGGTAACAAATGATTAGTGTGTGATATTGCAAAATCATGCTGGATAGCATTGGTATTATTTGGTAAAGGATAAGAAAGAGCCCAGGTGCTGCAGTGAACAAATCTGTGAACCAATACAGTGAAAAGTGTCGAAAATAACTCATTTAGATCTATCATCATTTTTCCAATGGAAGCATCATTCTATTTTTGGTGTTTTCTTCTGATGTCACCTTTGTAGGAACGCAAAATATAGATAACTTTACATGGGCGGATCTAGAGGGGGGGTCGGGGGGGGGGGGGGGGGGGTCCGGACCCCCCCTGGCATTGGCCGAAAATTGAAATTTGACTATATGAATTTAGCGTAACATTACATATTTACTACATTTTAAGCCATAACTTGGGCTTGGACCCCCCCCCCTGGAAAAATTTTTGGGCTTGGACCCCCCTGGAAACAAATCCTGGATCCGCCCTTGACTTTAGACTAATTATTTGTCTAGAAATGTTAAAGCAGACGAATTTGCTATCAAGTCAACGCATTGATCTCGTTTGGTCAACGCTTGGTGTTAGGACGACTTTTGGAATTTTGGAAGCTTGATTGGAAATTAGTTTGGTCACATTACATGGAATTAGTCTCGTAGAACTGTGGAATTTAATTGAAATGAAATAATCTCGGTGGTAGTGATTTCAATAGGGTAGGAATTGTTGTTTAATTCTGTCCCAAACACGAGTGGTTTTGACGTCTTTGATCGAAAAGACTTGTGAAAACATTGAGACAAAAGAAGAAAATGCTAATAATCAGCATTTTCTCCTTTTGTCTCAATATTTTCTGTAGCATATAAAATATGATATTTGCCTCTGTTATCATTCATTTCGTCATCTGTAACATCTCAACGATTGAAACACGTGTAAACATGAAATTTGGTTATGGGTTAGAAGGGACCCAGGTGCTGCGATAAACAAATCTGTGAAAGCATTCATCCAAAAGTGTCGAAAATAACTGGTATAGATATATCATCATTTTTCCGATGGAAGCATCATTCTATTTTTGGTGTTTTCTTCTAATGGTAACTTTGCAGGAAGACAATATATAGATACATGTAACTTTGGACTAATTATTTGCCAAGAAACGTTAAAGCAGACGAATTTGCTATCATGTCAATGCATTGATCTCGTTTGGTCAACGCTTGGTGTTCGGACGACTTTTGGAATTTTGGAAGCTTGATTGGAAATAAGTTTGGTCACATTTCCTGGAATTAGTCTCGTAGAATTTTGGAATTTAATTGAAATGAAGTAATTTCGGTATTTGTGATTTCACTATGGTAGGAACAGTTGATTACATTAGAAATATTTTGGATACATGTTGTGTTACTTTCGAGGTTTCTTCCAATGTAAAGTGTCGTAAATGAAAGTTTATAGATCTATCATCAATTTCCTAATGGATGCCGGATTTATTTGGGGCGGTCGGTGGGGCGCAAGGTATAGTTATAAGGAGACAATGTATTGATAAATGTGGACTTAATATTTGTTAAGAAACATTAAAACCCACTCCTACTAGCTGTTACAAGCAATTTCTGTATTTCCACATTGTTTTCTAATCAAAAATAGAAAGATTTTGGAAATTTAACAACTGCAGCACCTTTCGAATTGGAACAGTCCAACACTTTGCGGTCTGGTAATGGGTTAAAGCAGACAATTCTGTTGTCATTTTCGACATGATCTCGTTCGGTCAAAGCTCTTGAAGTTTGGAAGAATTCATGGATTATGGACGCTCGATAGAAATTAGGGCCTACTTTGGTCACATTTCCTGAAATTAGTCTCGTAGAGTCGTGCAATTTAATTGAAATGAAGTAATCTCGTCGTTAGTGATTTCATTATTTTGGGGATGGTTAATTAGAATTCTGGAATTTTGTAGTTGTTACAATTTTGAAGCTAATACATTGTGCATGTGGTATGATTTATGTATGCAAAAGAAAAGATAACATTGGGTGAATAGAAGAAACTATTGTCACTTTTCAACGAAAACCTCGTAACTGCAGCTTGGTTTAAGCTGCAGTTACAAGATTTTCGTTAAAAAGCAGCGATATTGCCTATCAGTGTCACAATCCTTTCTAACAGTTGAGTCAAAACCAGATTTCTTCTGTTGAATTTAGTTGAAACGAAACAATCGCAGTGACAGTGCCTGTAATTTCATTTTACGATACTTAATTGATTATATTTAGGATATTTTGGATACGTGGGGTGTACTTTTCCTGGTAGTGCTTGTCAGTGCTTGGCTCTTTCTCATATATTTAGGAAACTTAAGACCATCGAAATAAATTCGACTCATCCGATGTCGAGATAACGAATGTCAACTGTATACGACAATCCGAAAACATGATATGAGTATTATAACAAAGGTGATTGAAAAAAAAGGTCTGAACAGAAATAATACAGCAGTATATCATCCCTTTTCAAAAAGACCTCGCAACAGCAGCTTAAAACAACCTGCAGTTACGAGCTTTTTGTTACAAAAGCATCGATATACGATCATCTTTCGAAAGAATGTATGATGTCCGTGCGTTCGTGTGTCTGTGTGTCCGTGCGTCCGTATGTCCGTGTGTGACGTAACTATCCGGTAATGTGTAGCGATGGATCAGTGAAGCTATGTGGCCGATCAGCCGTTCGTAATAAGTTGTGTCTAGTTGTGTGTGGACATTTGACCATTTTTCATGCTCGTCAAGTAGGTTCACAATTAAAATAGAGTAGAAAATGGAATAAAATTGCTCGAAACAAAGTCAATATATATTACAATCCGAAGACAAAATACATGATGTCCTTGCGTGACTTGCGTCTGTACGTTTGTATGTCCGTGCGTGACGTAACTATCCGGTAATGTGTGGCGATGAATCAGTGAAGCTATGTGGCCGATCAACCGGTCGTAATAAGTTGTGTCTAGTTGTGAGTGGACTGGGATTCTTCTGGATCTGTGTAGCAGCCTGGATGATCATAGTCTACACTTACATACTAGATAAAGATAAAGGTAATTAGTGCATTGTCAGATGGCAACATTTTAGATCTATGCAAATCCCAATCAGATACTGTTATATACTAGATAAAGATAACGTTAACTTATTGAAACTTTTTTCAGTTGACAACATTATAAGCGAATCCATATTCCTTTACTTAAGTATTCCATCTACCATTGGATACTAGACACTTGGTGCGACTTCACGCGTCACCCGTTGCAACGGAAATTGACGAGGGATACTCTCGTCAATTTCCGTTGCCATGGATGACGCCCGAATTTGCACGAAGCGTTTGGTGTATATTGATTGTTGTTGGAATACCTTAGAGACTTTCAAATAAACGCATCTGATATCTTTCTAGAACTTTTGATTCCATTCGCCAAAATCAGGTTTTGTATGCCTAAAATAAAGTCCTGGTTGGAAAGTAAGCACTCTTCTTATATGTAATGTAGCCTACATTTAGTATCATACAATGTCTTATTGCCTGCATAATTTCAGTCTGTTAGAAAATTCAATTAGTGATAAAAAAGAAAGACAAAAAACAGGGATCGAAATCTACATCTTTATTAGATTGGTACCTGTATAGCACTGTACAGCATGATACCTATGGCGCGCGAAAAGGGTCTAAAGTCAATATAGCGCTAGACCAATAATTAAAATAGGGGTAGACCGGTAAAAATAGCGGTCTACCCTTAAATTTTTATCGGTCTACCGATAAAATTATCGGTCTACCCATAAAATAAGGGTAGACCGCTATTTCAATTAACGGTCTAGCGATAAAATTACCGGTAGACCGCTATTTTTATCGGTAGACCCCTATTTTTTCGATAGCCAATCACAGAGTTTGTACCATACAGATATCGCTTATTTCCGATGTGTTGAAGATGTAACGAGCCATTTGATTGGCTAATGAGTTTTCGAGCAGAAGGGTCAAAATAATTATCGGTCTACCGGTAATTCATCGCTAGACCGTTAATTGAAATAGCGGTCTACCCTTATTTTATGGGTAGACCGATATTTTTATCGGTAGACCGATAAAAATATAAGGGTAGACCGCTATTTTTAGCGGTCTGCCCCTATTTTAATTATAGGTCTAGCGCTATATTGACTTTAGACCCTATTCGCGCGCCATAGATACCCGCATAAACCCGTATCTTCTGGAAAAGCACTGCACTCGTTTTTTTCTCCAATTTTAATTGTTTGTATTTTTTGTATTACTTTTTTCGTGGCAAGGGTCGTCACCCTAACCTTGCGCTGAAGTCATTGTTACACTGACCCAAATTGAAAGAGTTTACACGTGACAAATATATAACTTTCGTCTCATTGTCAACGTTCTAAGTGTTTTGAACTACATGTAGGAAGAAGGTTGAACATATAAAATATGATTCATCTTGTCCTAATCCGAGTCTTCTCTGATGTAAATACGCTCTTTGATCAATATTTTGATTTTTCGCTATTCAAATAGCGAAAAATCAAAATATCAAAGAGCGTATTTACATCAGAGAAGACTCGGATTAATCTTGTCTGTGAAATGGTTGACACACCGATGGGTAAAAATGACCTATCTCAGAATTGACGTTTTGTCAGATTAACCCATTACCACACACTGACTCTTTTTGACTCCCCACGAGAAATTGCCATGAAAAAACATTGTGAAAATGAAGAAATTGCTTGTGACTAGCAATTCCTTCATTTCCCAAACAGAACATCAAAAACTGTAAAAATTCCATGTACTTGATATTGTCGTCTGGAACATCTTTGAATTTGGACAAGTCGAAAATTCTGCCGTTTGGTAATGGGTTAACCCGTTACCAAACAGCAAAACTTTAGACTTGTCCAAATTCAAAGATGTTACCCGTTACCAAACGGCAAAATTTTCGACTTGTCCAAATTCAAAGATGTTCCAGACGAAAATAGAATCATTGTGGGAAAATGGAGAAATTGCAAGCAATTTCCCCATTTCCACAATGTTTTTCAAAACTGTTATCCTTCGGGGAATAAAAAGAGTAAATGTGTCGGAATGGATTCAGGTATAATTATACGAGGTTTGTTAAAACTTGTTCCGGCAAGGGATGACAACCCGATGGATAAAAAAGACATATCTCAGAATTGACGTTTTGTCAGATTAAGGTAGAATTTTATGACTTTTCCCTCAATAAAACATAGTCTACGTCAATTGCTGGAAAGTCTGTCGATGAAATTTATTACTTTTTTTTCCACAAATAAAGATGTACAATGTAACGTCTTTACCCTTTACGATGAGTCGATACCAATGAACACGCACAGCATACGGTTTAATGGACATTGCTGACATACCGATAGGCAAAAAAGACTTATCTCAAAATTGACGTTTTGTCAGATTTGGTAGAATTTTACGACGTTTGTCTCAATAAAACATAGACTTCGTCAATAGCAGGAAAGTCTGTGTATGGAATTTATTACTTTTTCTACGAATAAAGATGTACAACGCAACTGTTTTTATCATTTTTTGCCCTTTTCGATGAGACAATTCCAATTAGTACCCACAACATAGGGTTTAATGAACACTGAAAGATATTTCATATTCAGAAAAGCTGTCACGCCCTCTTATCTTAAGTGTTCGACCTTTTTCTTTTTTGAACCAATGAAATTGCAGTATATCCTAAAATTTTGCCGCTATATTTCGCATTTAACGAGACTGGGCTAGTTTATGTGACGTCTATATATAGCCACGCCCCCGTCTCCAATGAACCGCTAACTAACACTAAGTCATAATATATAAGTAGATTCTATGTGATATTATAAACATTCAATGCACTGCTCTAATACGTAGATCTTATAACCAACTATGTCCACACAGACACAATTGTATTGATAGGGCGATTGGTAATATTTTGTCAATAGATAGCCAGACTTTGTGTCAACAAACTTGACGTAGGCTAAACTATTTTTGATGACCCGTGGTATCTACATGAAACAGACCCATAGGGACATGGGGGTTGGGGCTAGTGGGGCTAAGCCTCGCCCCTCAAAAATTTGCAAAAAATGCTGATTTTCCTTATGTTACACTGAGAATTTATGGATAATCAAATTTAGCCCCTCAAATATTCAGACACTGGTCCGGACAGGGACTTTAGCTCCACCTATAAATTTGCTTCCTACGAGCCTAATAGATCTAATAGATCTACAGTCGCTTGTTTCAAAAACTTCCTAGATTCTAGATATGGTCTGTCTAAAGCTGTAAACGTTTTGGAAGATAAGCAGTGAGATATAGATAATTAAAGAACATTAATTTTGTATAACTAAGGCGACAGAATTAATTTTGTTGACACTACGTCTGGCTATCTATAGACACAAAACTACGGATCTTCTGATCAATTGTATCTGGCATTGGTCTAATATATAGAGCAATACGCAAACCCGAAATACAACCTTTACATCAAATCGATGCTTTCAACAAAAACCCTCGTTACTGTAACTTGCTTAAATTTACAGTTACGAGGTTTTTGTCGAAAAGCGACGAAATATGTTTGTGGTGGATGGAAAGTTTTTTTTTTTTTTCACAGACACGTATATTACGAGGGCTTCTGTACATAACAAAGGCGATGGAGATTGTTGACACAACGTCTGTGTATGAAGACAAAACTCCGCCGATCCTTCGATCAATTGTATCTGGATGTGATATAATATATATATATCATGATCTTGAGGGGTCTTAATAGTCCCTCTATATATGAATTGAGCCATGCATACTTTCTTCATAGTAGGCACACACAGCCCATTACTTTTGTCTTGGAGGGGGTATCATTTATTCTAAGCGAAATTGCCAAGACATGGCAACTGTCGCTTTTATGTTATCTTATTTGTGTATTTAGTTTTATTAGTGCTTTTAAAGTTTCCCATTGAGTGACATTATAATCAACGTGCAAAGCAAAGCATCAACGGTCAAATAAAACCAGAAACGGGGACCACAACTCAGAAGACCACAAGGGGGATGATGAACCATTTTTAGCTCGACTTTTCGAAGAAAAAGAGAGCTTATACTGTCACCCGGGCGTCGGCGTTGGCGTTGGCGTCGGCGTCGGCGTTGCAACAAAGGCTAAAGTTTTTTCAAACATCAATGACTTCCATACTATCAAAGGGATTCAACCCAAACTTAGAATACGTATTCACCATCACATCCTCTACCTTACTACCAGGGCCCATGACCCTGGCTCCACTATATTTGGAGTTATGCCCCCTTTATACTAAGCAACTTAGAAAGTCGAGCGCGCTGTCTTTCGACAGCTCTTGTTGGTTTAAAGAAAACACACCAGTCTACAAAAAGGTACGAAAAGGTAGATGGTGCATTATTCTATTTCAAACATATACTAATGAAACTCATATATAATGTTTCCTTTTGCTAGACATAACCTTCATATTCTATGCATGAAAAGAGGTCATTGGGTAGCATGTAGCTGCTTGTGTAGGCAAAACTTAAAAAGGACTGCTTAGCTTTCGAAACTTGGTAAGGCCGTGCTGATTTGATATATAGATACAATTTAAATAAATAGACAAAATCAGAGGGAGGTGCATAAATGCACGACAAAAAAGCTTTATACCACTTATGATAGACTGATGTCAGTCTGTTTAGAATAACATCATTTGTATTGAGAAATATGAAAATAAGGTACATAGCAAATTGTTGCTCTGTGTCGTTGTTAAGAACGACACAGAGCAACAATTTTCTATGTACCTTATTTTCATATCTTTCAATACAAATGATGTTATTCTTAACAGACTGACATCAGTCTACACTTATGAGTACGTACAAGCGATTGATAATTGCTGGCATCGGTGTAGTGTAAAAAGGGGAATGTGGTTGTCTGAGAACGGATTGCCTGCATTCCCTGCAGGGCGAGCAGAGTGATTGATAAATTACCTCCAATAAATTTCTTGAAACATCGACATTGGCTTCGTAATAAGCGGTGTTGAGTTTGACGTCTTAATGGACGGTAATGACTATATTATATCATCAACGTCTGTTAGTCTGTTATTAAATTGAAGGATTGCTCAAAATATTTTTGAGTCTGCGACATCGTAGACTAACGGCGAGCAGTGACACTGGTGGGGAACTCGGACAAAGCGTCGGACGTTTTTTCGCGAATACAGTGTATTCAGTCGATGTTGTTATAAAATCTCGTAACTACGGCTTTATCGAAGCCGTAGTTACGAGATTTTATAACAACACCGACAGTTTGTCAATACAAAACGGTAAGCCCGGTCTGTTCATTGTCATTAGATAAAAAAATCTATAAACTCATATTTAATCGCAAAATATCTATACCTTGTAGTCGCGAAAATTGTTTTAGTTCACCACCAGTGAGTGAGTAATCACACATTTTATCAAGCAGAAATTTTTAACAATGACTTTAATAGAAAAGGACACAGCTTTCATATTTCACAGACAGAGCATTTATTGGGACAAGAAATTTCATGTACTTCAAAGGCCAACATGTAGCATTTAAATTTGAAAAACACATCTTATTTCCTATTATACATTTCTTGTCATTTACTCCTTTCATCTAAATATGAACCGATTTAAACGGACTCCCGTCTGGTTGCCTGTATTGCCTAGTACATGTACATGTATTAATTTCTGACCACTACGTTAAGATGGACTATCTGAGTAATTACACAGCCGTACTCCAGACGCAGTTCTGTAATTATGTTCCGGACTGCTAGCGGCGAGTAATCGAATAAAAAAGTGTGGAAGTCATGGCTGACTTTATCACGGGTGGTAAACAGAGAAACTAGCTCCAAAAAGAGTCCATGGTATTTTGTTTCCTCGTGACATCCGGCCACTACCGAGGTAGTTGCATAGAGCGAAATTCTGTAAACAAAGGTAGGTCACGAACACATTTTTCTACAATTATTTCTTTTACAGCGAATTTTTGAAAAAATCTGGCGATGCTGTAATATGAAGAAATGGTCGAAGCTTGTTTTGCACGAGAATATTCGGTGTTATTAAGCAGAGTTTGAATACAATCGTTGAAAAACATTTCAAAATCGAAAGTAAAACATTTTTTACAACCCTGCTACTAATACCGTATACTCCCATGCACAACAAACTTCGATCATTTCTTCATATTACAGCATCGCCGGATTTCTCAAAAACTCGCTTTAAAAGAAATATCTTAGAAAATGTGTTCGTGACCTACAAATTTTCGCTCTATGCAACTACCTCTTTTTGGAGCTAGTTTCTCTGTTTACCACCCGTGTTTATTGTCTGTAATGGTCACTCAGAATGGTGGTAAAACGGAAACCCATTCCGCCGGATATAACTGAATACTCCACTAATTTTGGGTAATCTTTCGTTTATCCCCATGAAAATCTTGTCACGCAGTACTTTAATTGCGTCTTGATTGTGCATTAGATCTCCTTTTTGTGAATGTTTTAAAAATCTTTCTGTATTGTGACAGATATAACACGGTGAATATAGTCTAATAAATCTATTCATAGACAGAACTAACATAGCTCTTCAAGAAAATATTTTCCCTGTGGAAACTCTTACTTGCAATTTTAAATCTGATTATCTAATTAGAAAGTGATAATTATGCGAGGAGTTTCAATTATATTTGTCATTTAGGAAACTAGAACGGGTAATGGATCATATTGTAGCTTGTCTTCACAAACCCCTTATCTACAGCTTGTGTAAAGCAGTACTTACGATTTGTTTAAAGAGACATTTCACAACTATTTTTACATAAATTTTACTTTTATTCTATCTGAAAGAGCATCTTTTCGTATCATAATTCTGAAAGTTTCAAGCCAAAATATTGAACCGTTTACGAGAAATATATATTTTTGTGCTAAAATTAAAAAATTGTTGTGGACAACAGTTCAGATTTATATAGAAGTTGTCATTTCTGTCTCAACTTTAAAGGCGTATTTCTCGCTTATAAATGACAACTTCTAAAAACTGATAGCATTTCTACCCATTAGAATAAACAATCTTTGCATCAATACATACTTCTAAAAATGAAATAAATGTGAAATGTCACTTTAAGAAAAACAGCACTGATGATGTGCTACTTCCTCTTCTGCGAACGACATTTATCAATACTGAAGCCGGGTTGTGAAGAAAATAGCTCATGTAGCATACGATACACTGTAGTTATACCAACATGTTCCAGTTTGCATTTGAGCATGCTGTTTCTCATCTTAGTTGTTTTAACAAACAGCTTTATATTGACAAAGATTTCAGAAAATTGTGTCTCAATTCTATCCAATTGTTTAATTATCTATGATCGATACAGCGTTCTATTTTTTAGCTCACCTGAGCACGATAGTGCTCATGGTGAGGTATTGTGATACCGCTGTGTCCGTCGTCCGTCGTCCGTTGTGCGTCGTCCGTCGTGCGTCCTGCGTCAACCTTTGGCTTGTGTGCACTCTAGAGGCCACATTTTTTGCCCAATCAACCTGAAATTTGCTCAGAATGATTGTCTTGGTGAAATCTCGGACAAGTGTGAAATTGGGTCATCTGGGGTCAAAAACTAGGTCACGAGGTCAAATCTTAAAATAAAAACCTTGTGTGCACTCTAGAGGCCACATTTTTTGCACAATCAACCTGAAATATGCTCAGAATTATTGTCTTGATAAAATCTCGGACAATTTTGACATTGGGTCAACTGGGGTCAAAAACTAGGTCACAGGGCCAAATCTTAGAAAAACCTTGTGTGCACTGTAGAGGCCACATTTTTTGCCCAATCACCTGAAATTTGCTCAAAATTATTGTCTTGATAAAATCTCGGACACGTTCGAAATTGGGTCATCTTGGGTCCAAAACTAGGTCACGGGACAAATCTTAGAAAAACTGTGTGTGCACTCTAGAGGCGATAGTTTTTGCCCAATCAACCTGAAATTTGCTCAGAATGATTGTTTGATAAAATCTTGGACAAATTTGAAACTGGGTCATCTGGGGTCCAAAACCAGGTCATGGAGTCCAATCTTAGAAAAAATGTGTGTGCACTCTAGAGGCCACATTTTTGCCCAATCACACCTGAAATTTGCTCAGAATGATTGTCTTGATAAAATCATGGACAAGTTTGAAATTGGGTCATCTGGGGTCAAAAACTAGGTCACGGGGTCAAATCTTAGAAAAACCTTGTGTGCACTCTAGAGGCCACAGTTTTGCCCAATCAACCTGAAATTTGCTCAGAATGATTGTCTTGATCTCAAACAAGTTTGAAATTGGGTCATCTGGGGTCAAAAACTAGGTCACGGGGTCAAATCTTAGAAAAGCCTTGTGTGCACTCTAGAGGCCACATTTTTTGCCCAATCTACCTGAAATTTGCTCAGAATGATTGTCTTGATCAATTCTCGGACAAGTTTGAAATTTGGTCATCTGGGGTCAAAAACGAGGTCATGGGGTCAAATCTTAGAAAAACCTTGTGTGCACTCTAGAGGCCACATTTTTTGCCAAATCAACCTGGAATTTGCTCAGAATGATTGTCTTGATAAAATCTGTAAAAACTTTGAAATTGGGTCATCTGGGGTCAAAAACTAGGTCACGGGGTCAAATCTTAGAAAAGCCGTGTGTGCACTCTAGAGGCCACATTTTTTGCCATATCAACCTGAAAATTGCTCAGAATGATTGTCTTGATAAAATCTCGGACAAGTTTGAAACTGGGTTATCTTGGGTCAAAAACTAGGTCATGGGGTCAAATCTTAGAAAAACCTTGTGTGCACTCTAGAGGCCACAGTTTTTGCCTAATCAACCTGAAATTTGATCAGAATGATTGTCTTGATCAATTCTCGAAAAAGTTCGAAATTGGGTCATCTGGGGTCATAAACTAGGTCATGAGGTAAAATCTTTGTAAAACCTTGTGTGCACTCTAGAGGCCTCATTTTTTGCCCAATCAACCTGAAAATTTATCAGAATGTTTGTCTTGATCAATTCTAGGTCACGAGGTCAAATCTTAGTTTAACCTTGTGTGCACCCTAGAGTTCACATTTTTGTCCAATCAACCTGAAAATTGGTATACAAAAAGTTATTATATCAGGTGAGCGCTTCAGGGCCAATGGTCCTCTTGTTTAATATAATAAAAATCAATATTGAAAACCATCACATATTTTACATATTTGTTGTCAGGTAGGCCTATTTTTCAAGCTACTTGATCGTGACTTTCATGTACTTTATCATATCCGGTGTTGCACATCCACGTAATCAAGTCTATTAAAATATTCCAAGACTTAAAGGGACATAACATTCCAATTTAATTTTTGAAAAGTATGCCTTGATGCAAAGATTGGCTATTCTAATGCGTAGAAATTCTATCAATTTTTAGCGAGCCGGGACTTTATGTCCGGGGAGCTAATGTCACAGCCCTAGTGTCGGCGTCGCGTCCCGTCTCGTCACGTTGCGTCTTCACTTGAAAAACTTTAACCTGGTCTATATTTTAGGCACTATTAAAGATACAGCTTTGATATTTCACACATAGGTACTTTTTGACAAGACCTTTCATTTGGGACAATGACCTTTGACCTAGTGACCTTGACCTTGGAGTTTGACCTACTTTTGGAAAACTTTAACCTGGCCTATATCTCATGCACTATTAAAGATAGAGCCTTGATATTTCACACATGGATACCTCCTGTCAAGACCTTTCATTTGAGACCATGACCCTTGACCTTGTGACCTTGACCTTGAAGTATGACCTACTTTTGAAAAATAAGCTGGTTTTAGCTCGACTTTTCGAAGAAAATGAGAGCTTATACTGTCACCCGGGCGTCGGCGTCGGCGTCGGCGTTGCAACAAAGGTTAAAGTTTTTTTCATTCATCAATAACTTCCATACTATCAAAGGGATTCAACCCAAACTTGGAGTACTTATTCACCATCACACCATCTACCTTACCATCAGGGCCCATAACCCTGGGTCCACTATATTTGGAGTTATGTCCCCTTTATATTAAGCAATTTAGAAAGTCGAGCGCGCTGTCTTCGGACAGCTCTTGTTGTGACAAGCTCCCGTATAGGCGAGCTACGTTGTCCGCGGACATATCTTGTTTGAAGTTGTGATTTATGAGAGGAAAATACGCCTTTAAAGTTGAGACAGAAATGACAAAGTCCTTATAAAACTGAACTGTGTCCACATCAGTTTGTTTGATTTTAACACTAAAATATATTTTTCGTAAACGGTGCAACATTTTGGCTTGAAATTTTCAGAATTTTCATAAGATAATAAGCTCCTCAATATAAAGATAAATTAAAATTTATAAAAAAGTGAAATGTCATTTTAATGCAGGGTATACTCCGTAAATATTGACCTGAACCTGTTGAATATGTAATGAGTAACTGTGATGCGAAATAATCACTCTCCGACGTATATTGACACGGGGAGCACGTGCAGAATACAAAGTCCCATTGTTATGGAAATTATCGACTCTGCTCGATAGTGAAGAGTGCTGGCATGCATTCATTATTCCGTGTCAAAATTACTCATTGCATATTCGTCGGGTTCAGGTTAATGTTTACAGATTATAGTGTGTTTGTACTTGTTAAATGGGTTCACTGTACAAGAAGATACACGTGCATGAATAACCGCCTCAATCAAGAGAAAGCCCCTCAATTTTGTGGGAAATGCACCGATCTTAATGTAATTTAAATTCTTATTGGGGGACGATAAAACGAAATAGAGTGCTTCTGAAGTTGATTTGTCCTGATTATTGGAGCTTTTTTGTGTGGGATTTTTTGTGCTTTCTCTCTTAGACTCATTTAGCCTCGTCTTAATGATCGGTATTAGTGGTACATGTATAGACGGGTCAATCACGGGAAAACAACTTATATTTGGTGCAAATATGCACCGACGGATTTTGGAATTGTGATTGCCTGGTAGAAATTTGTTTGGTCACATTCCCCGGAATTAGTCTCGTGGACAACTATGACCCCGTCACGCTAAAGGGGACCTAAATGGGAACATAATAATCCAAAACTTGCAGAGATAGACCAGACTCAGCAGAGGTAAACCGGGTGTCGTATTTTTTGAAATGAATATTTGGCAAGATAGGGGATAGGGGAAACATTCTACATTCAGATAATTATATAAGAGTGAAACGTTTTGATCTTAGTCAGGCTAGAGTAGGGCGCTATGTAATTCCGTGTGCTTTTGATGATACAGCTTGTCAACAATATCCATTACGAAGTACATACACCTAAGGTGAAGAAACAACATCTTGACATCCGTGTACACGCGGGAGATTTTTGTGACGTTACGTTAAAATGACGTCCGGAAAAGGACTTTTAAAAATAAAAGACGTAAATGATAAAATATGTGATGAATATGCTTTTATTTGTTCATAGTACATTTATCTTAACGTAGAAAAACCTATTTTGTGTACTGTGTTTAACCCTAAACGCCATTTCTGACGTCACGACCCAATTTAAACGTTGTTAATAAACAAGCAGACGTGGGTATTTTTTTTTTTTTTTTTTGGTATATTAACAGTTCATGTTTACAATCACTCATTAAACAATTTTAAAAAATATGAAAGTCGATTTTTATACCACCGTGAGTACGCAAAATAAACGTAATTGAAACCCGGTAACGTCACTTTAGTATATTTCTTTAAGGAATACCCATAGCAATTAATCTAATTCAATACTGTCCGATCTAAATCGAATATGTTTACCATAAAAAAACATTTAATGAGCACAAGTAGATAGGAATAGGTATAAAATTGTAGTTGGCGTTGATATATACCACCCTTTCTTGTTTGCACACCCTTTGAAATTGATATAACGGTATTCATGGTATAGTATGTAGTATCAACACGTATATACTTATATACATTTCTGAGAAATATAGAAAGCTTACAGTACGTTTATATAAACACTTGCTTAAAAGGTTCCCAGTTTTGACGTTATCGCAAGTATGTCCAATTACATCTATTACACCTGTTTTAAAACATATAATACGACGTTAAAGAATGTAAAAACGGGATGAAATTAGATAAAATTCAATATAACTTGCACTTACTGGATCTACTGGCTGGTATACATCCTGATCCTTTATCCGACCAAAGATTTCAGGATCTGGAATGGGAGGACAAGGGACCATGTCAAAGTTCCAAATTATGCATTGGAACGCTGCGCGCTTCACAGTTTCCTCAAATACCGCGTTTGTAGGTGGCAATCTTTCATCCGTATTGCATCCTACGAAATAGCCACCACCGACGAGCTTCCAGTCCTGTGATCTCTGTTCCAGGCTGATACAACTGGCAAACAAACTTTTCAAGAGACGTTAATGTTATTCCAGTTATGGCATGCCCGGCAGAGATGGCTTTAAAAGTTCAAATGCCTTCCAAAACAGATTTTCGCCTTTCCAGTGAAGGACCCTGTGTTATCAGCGCCTGAAAATGCATGTACGACTGGTAAAACTTCGGCTGCTTCATTTCCTATGGCATCACCTATTGCTTTCAAAGGTACAATGCATTTTGTATCGCCATTTCCTGAAACAAACACGTTGTCTTGAGGTAAAAAATTTGGAATTCGCCTCAAGCATAGCCAAAATACATCTGTGTCTGGCGAGTAAATATGAATGGGTGCGTTCAGAGTTCTCCCATCGTTAGCCATCGGTACCGTTGGTAACCATCGGTAGCCATTGGTAACCATCGGTATACCGATGGATATTTTGTTGGTCACCAATTGTCCCGCGACTAGACAAGTCGAGTAGCGTTGGAAGCCTTGTTTTGATTACAAAAGATGGCAGATAACAACCCATCTACGGCGGTCCCAAACATATATTTTTTTTTTCATTAACAAGAGCATCGTCCTCTAACCATTCTTGAAAGAATTTATTGTAATAGTTGAAGCAACCTTTATTCTATTTAGCCATTTATTTCTGAAAATATTGGTGGTTGGTTATCCGCCATGTTCTTTTTACCGATCGGCACAATATTCGTTCATAGTTTGTTGGTTGCCGACGGTGCCATCGGCTACCGATGGTACCATCAGTAGCCGATGGTAAAAACACTCGGTTACCGATGGGAGAACCCTGAACGCACCCAATGAAAATGAATCCACGTTTGAAGCAGTCAGTTGCATGGAGCTGAATTTTCTGTATCGGCCTCTTCCTCTGAACTGGAAAGATATGACATATCACCTTTCGTTGAACCGTTGAACGTACAGTGTTACGGTATGCTAAAGCGAAACAACATTGTCTTTCTTTGAGTTTTGTGATGACCTTCTCTGCGAGGTAAACAGTGAGCACGTCTTTAGTAGAAGACGGGGAGACAAGAATTGCCGTCGACACATTTTCGAGCGGTGTACTGTCTGTGATGTGATACGATACCGCTTGTTTCTTGCCGAGTCGTTTCAGGCGTGTTGCGGTTTTCAGAGAAGATGGTCGATCATAGGGATCGAAGATAAGATGCACTTCATAATAGAAAAATACAGACCACGCCCCTCTTGTAATTACAGATTCGACAGATTAAAACGTGGTTGTTATTGCGATGGCATCAATGAAGGTGCTGTACTTTTGCCTCTCAAGCCTAATAGGTTATATAGGTTTAGATGTATATACTGAGAGACAAAAGAAAGTATACACATTTTATTTCTCAATATCTCTCTTAATCTTCATGATAACGACTCGAAATTTTGAACAAAACCATTTTACTCTTAAAGCATTTATACACGGTTGAAAGATGTCACCTGGATTCAATCGATTTTCCATACTCGTGCTACATGTCGGTTTTGCAAAATGTGCATGTGTGACTTCGTGTAGAATGGGATATTGCTGTTGATTATGATTTGTTTTCTCTGTTCTTTACCAAAACATATCAAAATATTGTTTTTCTATTACATTAAAACACAGTATTGATGGCGGGGAGAAATTGATCAATATGCCAGCTTTTTTAATTACGTCCCATTTTTCTATGATGCAGCATTACATGAAAAAATACGTGACAATATACACATAGTCATGTGGATAGGAACACTTTTGGTATTCATTTTCAAAATCCGCAAATAAATTTTAAGGAATTATATCAAAGAACATTTTTGCATCAAGTCCTGTTTTCCCATGACGCAGCATAAAATGGTACAAACATCAACAGAATGTACATGGTCAGGTAATTAGAAACATTCTGTTAAATTTTGATCCAAATCCGTTTATAAATGTAGGCAGGCCCGTAGGAACAGGGGGGGGGGGGGGGGGGGGGCTAGGGGGGCCTAAGCCCCCCCCCCCCCCAAAGTTGTCCAAAAATGCCGAATTTTCTTAATTTTACACTGAAATTTTTGGGAAAATCCAAATTAGCCCCCCCCCCCCCCCCCAATATTCAGGATAATGGCTTTAGCCCCTCCAATATGAAATTGCTTCCTACGGGCCTGGTAGGAGTTATATCAACTAGAATGTTTGCATTGAATTTGTGACGTATTTAAGCAACCTGGAAATGGCCGAATTCTGGGAAAATACCGCCTCTCCCGAAATGTCAAGAAACGGATATCGATAATAGGAACATACGTATGTGATTACAAAAATGCATGTTAGCACCCTGTATCATCAAAAGCACACGGGAGCCAATTTCGTTACATAGCGCCCTACTCTAGGCTGCGCGGACTGTACAGACTGACTAGGTCGATGCTTTTCCCACGTTTCATAAGGTCCTGTTTAGCCTAACGGGCCATAAATATGATAAGGTTGTTGACACAGTGTCTGGTTATATGTCGACAGAATACCACCAATCCCCAAATAGATTTTGTTTGTGTGACCATAGTTGGTCATGATATTTCTTTTTCTCAAAATAAATAAATGGGCGGGAATACGGAAAAAGGCACAGTGTCATTTGAGAGAAAAAAAATGGTGCTGGTCAGCCTGTACATACTCGCGGTCTTAAGGGTCCATTCTTTTTAGCTCACCTGAGCACGAAGTGCACAAGGTGAGCTATTGTGGTCACTTTTTGTCCGTCGTCCGTCTGTCCGTCCGTCTGTCCGTCTGTCCGTCCGTCCGTCCGTCCACAATTTCGTGTTTACACTCTAGCATCTACAAATATAAGCCAATCTTGACCAAACTTTATCAAAACATGTATGGCCATAAGATCTCGGATGAGTTCGATTATGGGTCAGATCGAACTAGAAATGCAGGAGTTATCTGCCCTTGAATGCGAAAAATACTTAGTTTTGACATTGTTTACACTCTAGCATCTACAATTATTAATCAATCAAGACAAATCTTGGACATAACATTGCAGACCATAAGATCTCGGATGAGTATGATTTTCAGTTTGATCTGACCAGAAAGACGAAAGTTATGCGCCCTTGAATTTGACAAAATTGCCATTTTCGGCTGTTTTTGACCTTGTTTACACTCTAGAATCTACAATTATTCATCAATCAAGACAAAACGTTGACACAATATTTGGGACCATGAGATCTCGGATGAGAATGATTTTCAGTCTAATCTGATTAGAAGTTGAGAGTTACTTGCCCTTGAATGTGACAAAATTGTCATTTTTGGTTGTTTTCGACGATGTTTACACTCTAGAATCTACAATTATTGATCAATCAATCCAAAACTTGTACACAATATTGGGGATCATAAGATCTGGGATGAGTTTGATTTTCAGTCTTATCTGATCATAAAGTTGAGAGTTATAAGCCCTTGAATTTGACAAAATTGACGTTTTTGACTGTTTTCGACCTTATTTACACTCTAGAATCTACAATTTTTGACCAATCATGACAAGTCTTGGACACAAGGTTGGAGACCATAAGATCTCAGATGAGTTTGATTTTCAGTTTGATCTGACCAGAAATATTAGAGTTATGTGCCCTTGAATTTGATAAAATTGCCGATTTCGGCTGTTTTTGACATTGTTTACACTCTATAATCTACTATTATTTATCAATTAAGACAAAACTTGAACACAATGTTTGAGACCATAAGATCTTGGACAAGTTTGATTTTCAGTCCGATCTGATCAAAAAGTGGAGAGTTATGTGCCCTTGAATTTGATCAAATTTCCGTTTTCGGCTGCTTTAGACCTTGTTCACACTCTAGAATCTACAATTATTGACCAATCAAGACAATTCTTGGACACAATGTTGGATATCATAAGATATCGGATGAGTATGATTTTCAGCCTGATCTGACAAGAAAGTCGAGAGTTATGTGCCCTTGAATTTGACAAAATTGCTGTTTTCAGCTGTTTTTCGACCTTGTTTATACTCCAGAATCTACAATTATTTATCAAACAAGACAAATCTTGAACACAATGTTGGGCACGATGAAAACTTGGATGAGTTCGATTTTCACAATGTTGTTGACCATAAGTTCGTTTTCAGTCTTAAAGTCATAAGTATTTTTTGAATTGAAGAAAAGTGTTGCTTATATCATTTTGGTTCAGGTGAGCGATATAGGACCATCATGGTCCTCTTGTCTCAAATAGTTTCTTTTTTACCTGTAGCGACTTTGAGAGAGCAACATAGATCATTCTAGGACTGCATTTAGACTGTTCTTCAAACGTGTTTGTCTCAAATGCTACGACGGACATGTGTTATACTACAAAAGTCTCACATAAATCCTCAGAACAATTGTATGGTTCTTCTAGATTAAATCAGGACATCTGCATCATGTAATGACCCCACGTCGGCAATGTTTTCTTAATGCACTCAACTAACGAACTCTACCGACGAAAATAAAGTTGTCTCGGGTTAGTACTGGTGCTCTATATCTTGCTATAGTAGACCACTTTTATGAAAAGCGGGATGTGTTGACACAACGTCTGGCTATCTGTATACAAAGCACCACCAATCCTGCAATCAATTTATCAGGCCGTGGTCTAATATATCAAGACTTCACAGCCCTCTCCGGCCATACATATATCAACTTAAGCTATCATATTTCCTTCTTACTTCAGGACTTTCTACACTCTATATGTATTAGCTCTTTCACTCCTATCTTTCTTCTTTCTTGAAACTCTAATCAGGCTCGTGTTGATTATGCTGTATATATTTTCAGTTTCAATAACGAATGGCAAAAATCAAAGAAACACATAATTAATACCTTTAAATATACATACAGCATGAAATACTTAAACATATGATGGGAGTTGCTTGCATAATCGGAAACCACGGGATCTCGACATCGACGCCATAACCTGCGAGGTACCCTGAGGTTTCTAAGTATGTACTGTTTGTAGTACTATCACTAAATTTCGTGAAAGGGTTCGATATGAATCGTTGCATTTGTAAAATGGAGAATAAATTACTCTCGTAAAATTTCGAGCAATATCAACATTTGCTTCTTAATAAGGTATTAACTCAGACGTCTTAATGGACGGTAATGGCGGTGTTATATCATCAATATCAGTTGGGTTGTTATCAGGATGAAGGATTGGGTACAAATTTTGAGTCTGCGATATTGCAGATCAACGGTGAACCGTAGGTAATCAAGCATTTTATCAAGACAAATCTTAAACGTTGGTCTTACCCACATATGACACGGCTATCATATTTCACATATTATTTATAGCGACAATAATTGTCCTGTGCTTTAAAGACCAACGTCAAGCAGTTAAATATCAAAAGCACATCTTAGTTCCTATTATACACTTTCGTCATTTACTACTTTCATCTTAATGTGAACCAATTTAACTGGAATACCGTCCGTCAGGTTGCAAAGTAGGAGCCTACATGTATTAATTTCTGACCACTACACTACGATGGACTGTATGAGTAATTTACACAGCCGTCCTCCCAGCGCAGTCCGGTAATTATGTTCCGGACTACTATCGGAGAGTAATCGAATAAAAAGTGTGTGGATGTCTTGGCCAAATTTATTGTCTGTAACAGTCGGAATGATGGGAAAACGGAGACCCAGTCCGGACATAACTGAATACTTCATAATGTAGTTTTGGACGATCTTTTGGTTATCCAACGCAGCGACATGTCCCGGATTTTCCATGATCTACCCAAAATCATAACTCTAGACTTACTGTATAAAGCCTTCCCCATTTCAGCCTGTTACTGATTAACACCAATTAACTACAACTCGTATATCATCATGTAGAATTCATCACGCAGCACTTTAAGGTAAAAAGGGCCTAATTAGCACCAAAGAGCCCGCGGCGAAATTTGAAAAGTGCAAGTAATTCCTAAAGTGTGTTACATTTCTATTCCAAATATAATCATAAGCATTTTGTACGGTTTAGAATTTTGAATTAATGCATATTTATGGAAATATTAGACAAAAATGTTCCAAATTACCCCCCTTTTATATGAATATAGAGTAAAATAATATTTGTAAATTCACTGGTGGTGAACTCGGACAAAGCGAGGAACATTTTTCATGAACACAAGGTACAGATACTTCATTGCACATCCGCATTTTTGTAAACAATACACGTGGCATTTTGTTTTACTTCTCTTTCCGTCTTTTTTTTAAAGGATGCACTCAAATGGAAGTTACTAAGGTATGTAGATATGATTTATAATACACACGAAAATATCAGTTTTATCGATCATTATTTTCAAATGGTATAAACGGATTGCAAGTGCGCAAAGCGCATATTGAGATCATGTGGGTTGATCTTAATCGCCCGAACGAAATGGTACGATATCACTGTTTATGTTTATCTATTTGCATTGCACGTAAACAAAAAGACATATAAATGTACAAATAAAGGCTGTAAATGGCAGTTTTCGGTGTCATGTCATTGAAAATCATTGTGCGGTTTCTTCGTGACAAAGTTACAGCATGTTTGCGATGTTATCTTTTCCAGCTACGGTGTTTCATGAGCACATGTTTGATAAATTAATCGATTGCACTGGACTTAACGGCACATTTAAACATTTATTCGGTAATATCGCACTAATTTGAGCATCTAACCATCATCATCATCATCATCATCATCATCATCATCATCATCATCATCATCATCATTTTTATCGTTACCTTGGAGTTTCACCGGTAAGATTTTCGTTATGCCTTCTTAAATTTGGTACAGGTGGAGAATAAGCTATTAAATGAGAACAAGATGGATCTTGATCAGACAGTGCACATGCAAAGTCTGATCTTGATCCATGTTGGTCGCAAAAGCCTAAATGAACGTTTCCAGATCTATACTGTAATGTTTGTCATTACCATTATCACCATTTATTCTAAGGAGGATCCACTGTTTCACACATCCCAGGCCCGTACGAACATGGGGACTCTGGAGCCAATCCCTCCCCCCTCATAGTTGGCAAAAATTCCGAATTTTCATCATTTCACATTTAAAACTTATTGCAAATCTTATTTAGTCCCCCCCCCCCCCCCCCCCCCCCAAATATTAGACACTGGCCTAGACAGGGCCCATATGGAATTGCTTTCTACGGGCATGCATTCTAAAGTATACTAACGGGAAAAGTTAACAGTGCGCATTTCCTTTTTAATTAACACATTGACTGCATACGGTACATGAATAAAATTTTACAAATGCACATTTAATCTTTTACTTTCAATAATTGTCAATTTATTACTATACTTGTTATTACCGTAACAATTCCTGAATGTGGATAAGGATAAGATTCACGTTTACAAGACATTTTCGAGTGTGAACACCGTTAAAGGGGGACGAGCTAGGCTGTCGAAAATGCAAATGGCACAATAATTACAAACCAGAAATAACATATGAATTTACCAACCTGAATGGGTAGATCATTTATGTCCATTGTTAGCGCTCCACGAGCTTTATTAAGTATTAAAATCCAAGTCAATTAATAACATGCTGGCGTCCTTGTTTTTGTTTTGTAACGGCTACATATGCCCAACCTTCAAAAATCAATTACGTCAGAGATACGTCATCTGTTCTCAGCGAGATTTAACACACCGTACAACAGGCTGCATCGAAAGTCAGCGAAGACAGATTCGGCATCTGATGCCATGTGCATGGTAGTAACGGTAGGTCAAATGAATTTACTTTTATAAATAAACGAAAGGATCTTTGGTATTCTATAGTTGATAAATACGCGTATAAATGTTCCGTGCTTGTACAAAATAAACCTTTTCACGTATTCCTCGCAAATAAGGTCACAGTCATCGACACAGCCGGTTGTACGGTGTGTCAATACCGCGGAGGTGTGTCTCGTTGACCTTGACCTTGTCTTGTTTTGAAGTAAAAATAGAATGTGTAAACACGCTTGTAAAGGATTGATCTATAGCAAAGGAAAGATGGTTATTCGCCGAGATTGAGGTTTATATGCATTGCTAATTGTTTTTCCGTGCACAAATACGAGTTCCCGAACAGTTCGCAGGCATAGAAACATAGAATGAGCCCCTTTAATTCATGCTTTGCAATTGTCCTTAGAAAACAATAGATGCTGTCTAACCCACTGAAGGTAATGTTGTCAATAAAATTGTAGCAAGACTATGGGTATCGCAAGCCGTCTGAAACGGACGGTCTAATCCGTTAATCAGCCTCTTCTGCTGATAGAACTCAACCCAGGAAGCAATCTATCTGTAACGTTTGCCTTTTTCTGTCGATTTCACAGGTAGTCGTCCCGATAATGGTTGTCTTGTCGGAATGACGTCACGTGTAGACGTTGGATGTGTTGAAATCGTCTCAAAATTGTAGCATGGCAAGAAAATCGAAAACAGTCTAATTAATGGGGTAATTCGACTGTTTTCGATTTACTTGCCATGCTTCAATATCTTGTATTTATTTCAGTACATTTATGAATAATCCTAAAATTGGCGACCATTTGCATTAGACAAGTGGCTACTTTCTTATGACGGGGAGTATATTTGTGTTACTATGATTAAATCCATTTGTTTCGATATTTTAGATTTCTTAAAGATAAACTGTTAAAAAAGACGTTTCACTACATTTCTCCTGAAACAAAAGTTTACGTTCATGATCTGTTTTCATGACTTTATAACAATGCCGCCAAACAATACGACGTCGTTCACACGTTTTGTGTAATTGGCGTTGAAGAACGTATAGCTTATTATCATACAACTTCTACATTTTCAATTTTCAGTTTAACCTCTTAACAATACAATGTCCAATAGGATATACAAACTAAAATCAAAATTAAAATTAGCATGTTTTTGTGTATATTATTATACGCATGGGGCATGTTTCCATGGTGATTTCTTTAATTTAGGACGGTGGAACTTTCCTATTTCTATATATTTAATTCTTATACCTATGTATATATATTTTTTAAGTTCTGCTTCGAAAGGCCACACTAATACTTAATGTACAATGACTTTGTAAATATGACAGTCCAAAAAACTTCCAGACAGTTTTCAAGAGAATTTCCGTCGCTATGCATTCCGACTTTTGTATTTTTCCCAATATTATTGTTGACAGATTACGTCAAAATCATTGTTTGGGAAAGGGTTAAAATGTTTCACTCATGGGAAAGGATAATGATACTTTTCCTTTTAAGGCACCTATCAATAGGAAGAACACATGAATAAGAGATATCGGTTATGGCGATCAATTGTGTGCTAAAATAGACTTGGTTACTGTTCTGTTTTTATAAACCGTTGGTATTGGTATAAAATGCCGTAACTACAGCTTCAAACAAGCTCTAGTTGTGACGTTTTACATTTACATTTACGGAATGCCATCGTAGTCCGAAATTAATCGCTGCTTTCTCAATAAAATTGATCCATATTCAAAGACGAAGCAATGAAATACATTATGTACATGTATTTCCGAAACAGTTCCCCCCATTTAGAAAGGTTTGGAAAAACATTGAATCAAAAGAAGAATAGATCTATACTGAAAATAATTTGGCTCCTTTTTCCTTAATATTTTGTTTCATATTTTCTTATTTAGTTCACACATTTTAACTTCTCAACATATAAAATTAATGTATTTTGACATCTAGAGCAGTCAGCTAGACAAATTGGCGGACGGGTAGAAAAACGGACGGATGGGCAAACGAAGCACTATCTATATGGTGGTCATTACTGAAAGCCTTCTAATTGGGGGCTGCAATACCAGATAGGCCTATTGTTTTGGAAATGATTATTGTATACCATTAATTCGTCTTTGAAAAAGAATAAATTTTATCTACTATATATAGACCTAGTGACGTTTTTTTCGGACAAACACTAGTGCTTCGTCGGTGTAAATCTTAAACGTCACAAACTCTACTTTATTGAAGCTGTAGTTACGGGATTTTATAACAACACCTACGATTTATCCATATTTAACCGAAAACCCATTCTATTGTTAGGACAAAAGTCATTGCAATTCGAACAGCCATTGAAAATGTTCACGGTATCACAAATAAACCGTACAAGTCCCCTTCAAAAAACGTTAACTACGATTTTCACATCGGAAAAAAACTTCTACTCCAAGAATTGTAATACCAACTTCAGAATCAGTCAGAGAAATGAAATAACAAAATTTACAATAGCCTCTAAGTGTCTCTCCGATTCGTCCATATTGTTTTGGGCGGATAAACACGTGCAAATCGTTGTGTACATGCTCAAACTAGTAAAACTGGTTTTTAAACGCGCATTTAAACATGAAGTATCTGTACCTTGTGTTCATGAAAAATGTTCCTCGCTTTGTCCGAGTTCACCACCAGTGAAATTACTTTCTCCTTGAAGCATTATCTTGAAATCCGGCACGGTGAATCAACTTATGTGAAGTGTATTTACAAGTGTGTGTAATCTGATGCATTTCGTATGGCTAGAAAGTAGTGTTTTTAATTAGGCACTTCATACCTTAATAGTGTCCTCATTGTACCTTATCTCCTTTTTCGTGAATGCTTTTAAAATATTCCATGATGGTATCGGTGTTAAAGCAAAATCTCTTCGCATCTATTTTGTTTTCCTCTGAATCTCTCTCGCCTTCCTTAACCCTTTCCCAAACAAGGCCTGGATTTGACGTCCCTGATAGAAACGGCTTGGGAAAACATTGAAACAAAAGAAGAAACTGCTGATAACCAGCAGTTTCTCCTTTTGTCTCAATATTTTCCATGCCATATTTTACACAAATGCTATCTTTAATAACTTAATAACATAATTATATCTTCATTGGGATTGCGAGTTTTATCTACTTTCTTATATATGGCGATGTGTAACCATTTCATTAAACATATCAACATATTCAAACAGTTAATATATTATATATCTCACTTTTCAAATGGACTCTCTGAAGCTGAATGTCTTTTTGCGGTACAAGTCATTCACAAGAAAAGCCCCACGATTTGTGGGAAATGCACCGACCTTAATGTAGCTATAGTTCTGGTTAGGGGACAATAAAACGTAATAGAGCGCTTCTGAAGTTGATTTGTTCTGATTATGGGGAGCGTTTTTGTTTGGGATCCTCCTCTTTCTCTATGAGTCTCTCTTAGACTGTGATCGATACTCGTGGAATAGCAGGTGTTCATCTTCTCTAATCCTTTCTTGGAAAATTCATCAAAAGACGAATAAGTACCAGAGGCTATTTGTATATATTGTATTGATAAGTAAATACGACTAATATACGTAATTCAGTTGGCAACATGGATTCATATAACAAAATTATAAATTTTGTTTTAAAGGACGAAAATTATTGGCATGCACGTGTACCAGAGTACTCGTCTTCGTAAAGACTTTTCAGGATAATGGTTATAAATAAGCCTGGACCCAGACCTTAAACTTTTACAAAATCTGTGTTTCTGGACGGTTTTTGTGGCCATTGATAATAAAATGATGTCCGATTTAAGAGGAATACGAAAAACCCTCTACATATTAACCCAAATGTTACCAGACAGCAAAGTTTTTGACTTGTATTAGATGTTGCAGACGAATACAATAGTTGGTCTTTCTTGGTAGATAACATGTTTGTAATTGTGTGAAATAAAGAAATCGGTTGTCACATGAATTTTTCCATAAGTTTTTTCCAATGCCTTTGTTTTGTTTGGAGCATCAGAATGCGATATTATGTTGGAATTATGTTGAAATGTTAACTTCTCTACTTTCAGATATTCCTTTTGATGTGCCTCCGCCTGTTCAATGTAAGTAACGATTTCCTTGCATACATAAATGGCATACCCATCTTTTTCTTTTATCACGATGGTTGATGTTTGCTTGTCCATATGGGCCTGTAAGTAAGTTAACTCCCAGCATCTACATGCAATGAACCTTTATTAAGTACTAAATAAAGGTTCATTACGTGCTTTGAGTTAACTTACATGTCCCTATGTTCTTGTCCATAACAACCATTTGCACCACAATTACCCTTATTGACCTGCACTCTCCTGATTTCAGAGAGTTCTCCTATACAAAGAAAGTGTCGCAGCAACAGCATTGGTAGATACCGTAATTGCATACGACAGGAAACGTCTTGAAAAGGTCACCTTTCACGGCACTCTCACCGCAGAGTGATCGTTGGTTGCTCTTCACATATCATCTCTGCAAATGGCTACCTCGGCTAGAGTGCACGAATCGTGGTCTACCGAAGGATAAAGTCTTAGTTACTTTGTAACTGTTTCATTTCCCGTATTATACATTAGAGAAAGAAATATTATTCTGTTTGCATCGGAAGAGCTCTCAAGTTTAAGTATTGATCTATTTAAAATGGGACTATTTTTCATACGCTGACGAAATGGAAGAGTCTGTGAAAGAGAACTTGTTTTCACGGATGGTGTCAGCTTTGACAAGGAAATATGGAAACTTCTTGGTACCAAACTTTTTAAGAAAATCGGAGAGTGAGGTGGATCCTTAGATAGATTCATTCAATGTGGAATAAAGCATTTTACTAAGCGTGTAAATGAATAAAAGTTGAGTAAATAAATCATTACAACATGAATTCAAAAAGAGAAATCACGCTTTTTCCCGTGAAGTCAATTATCATTTCCGAAAAAAGTATGCTAGAGGGTCAAAGTTTGCTCTTTTCAAATCTGTGTCAGGGATCGTTGTTCCAAAATAGGATTGAGCCAGGATCTGGAAAAAGGGCCCTTGTAGCATTGTAGAAAACTAAGTTTCCAGAATAGTATGTGGCCAACTGCAGAATGATAAGGACCCATATTGCTAACTTACAGTTGCAACGGGTAATGGAGAAGTTGTTAGAGAACAAAATGGATCTTGATCAGACTGTGCGTATGCACAGGCTGATCAGGATACATGATGTTCTCAAATGCCACAAGGAACCTTTTTCCAGATCCTGACTCAATTGTTCTGTTAATGAACTGACTAACAATATGGATCTTGATCAGACTGTGCGTATACACAGGCTGATCCGGATACATGCTGTTCTCAAATGCCACAAGGAACGTACCTTTTTCCAGATCCTGGCTCAATAATTGTTCTGTTAATGAACGGACTATTCTTAGAATTGAGAAAGATGCCTAGGGCGACCGTCAAGTTTGGTGATTGTTTTCGCAGATAATCCATCATTACCCTGGTGTCGTAATGTTCAGAGGTACTGAGCGAACGGAATAACCCCGATATATTGAATATTAGCATTACATATAGATATTTCCTTAATAAAGAATATACATGTATAAAAACACTGCTTCCAATTGAAATCCATTTAAAGAGACATCACATTTCCATTTCATTTCTTAAAAGTATGTCTTGATGCCAATGTTGGTTATCCTAATGGGTTTAAATGATATCAGTTTTTAATTGGACGTCCGAAAGGACGTACAATTCTTATAACCACTTTTGGACAGGCGAAATGGGTTTTCATTACCAAAAAACCCTTTCTCAGACTCAATTGCCAGTTGACCAAAATTCAAAATAGATTTTGCGACCATACAGGAAAACTGTCGTATCTTTTCCTACTTTCTATGTGTTCTCTAACAAATACTATAAGATTCATTGGCCGATTCAATTCATGCCGCGTCTTAACCAACTTTACGATCTTTTTTCGATTTAATCATTTTCTTGTAGTTTTTTGACTTTCGTAATATTTATTGTGTAAAGGGTAAGATCTTTAGAAAGCGATACATGCATACACTATGGTTATAATGTAAACAGACACCCTATATCATCAGCAGCAGCGATAGCTCAAACGGGAAAGGATTACCCTCGCAACCTTTTTTCAGTTTGAAATTTGGAACGCCGTTGGTTCAAAACCAGTTCGGATTATTTCTTCTGTAAAACGTTTGTTTTTCTTGATGTGTTTACTGAAAACACACATTTTAGAATGATTACCCAAATTAATGCTCGTATTGTGTATGATAGGTTCCTTTTCTTTGATCATTGTTGTTTAAGTCTTTGACCTAATATTTAAAGGAACGGGGTTTCCACGAGACGTACTTTGGAACCAGGGTTTTGAAATTGATTATCGGGGAGTGAGTTCATTTCGCAACTCGGGTTCGACTCGATGACAAATCGGGGTTCCATCTGAACAGCCTCAGATGAGACACTAGTGGAATCCACCTATTCAGAAAAATAGTTGCTCTTACGAGTTTTTTTTTTTCTCCAGCATCTGTATCACTGATACTCGACAGTATCATGACCTATTTACATACTGATCAATGGTCATGACAACAATGATTATCACTAGTATAAGACTAAGTGACAGCGATCTGTATTTATTTCGTTTAAGCGACCCGTTTACGTGTATTGAGCTAAGAAGATGAAGCAATGGGTCTGCAACAGATGGTACCTGGATGATCGTATGAATATGTTTACAGATAGGGACATTGCTATTCTCAAATTTTCGTTGATAATGATATGAACATTTAAATTGCTTATTGTACTCCACTGCCATTTTCCCGACGGCACGTTCCCAATTTCTTCTTTTTATGCACATCTTTACATGTAAGGATGCTGCGGTAGTACTTGTATGAGGAATCCATGGTTGGGTGCTCCAATTCATCTGGTATTTTGTTTCAGGAAAAGTATGCATTGAATTTGTTTTGTAACCACAACCAGGGAAAACTGCTACCGTGTTTTTTTTCTTTTTTTACTCTAAACAGGAATAAAAATCAAAGTGCTTGGAGCACTATATTTAGACGCCTCTCATTGATTGAGCGGAATTGTATGTAAATGATCGGCGTTTCATTACTTTATTTCGTTGAATTCGTGTTAAGATCGATTCTAAATCACTGCGGTCGTTTTTTCGCCAACGATAGTGGAGATAGAAGTCGAACAAGAGTGCCATGGTCACAATATACGCCGCCACTTATAAAACTTGAGACAAAAAAATGACATTGACAAGGATTTATAAATATTCACACAAAAACCTGTAAAAAGTTGTATTCACAAAAAAGTTTTTATAAATATCCAGTCAAAAACCTGGAAGGAATTGCGTTCACGATACTGAAATATCATTAAGCCATAGAGACTAAGATTGAAGGGGGCATAACTCAGGCAAAAATCAATGAACCATAAAATCCTTACTTCATGCACATCTACCAATTAAGGTAATAACATCCACCAAGTTTCATAAGGATCCAGTCAGAATCTTAGAAGAAGTTGCGTTGACAAGGCTGCAATTTCAATCAGCCCCAGAGACTAAGTTTTAAGGGGGCATAACTCTGGCAAAAATCAATGAACAATAAAATTCTTCCTTCATGCAAATCTACCAATTGAGGTGATTGACCAAGTGTCATTAATATCCAGCCATAAACGTAGGAGGACTTGCGTTGACAAGGCTGCAATTTCAATCAGCCCCCACAGACTAAGTTTTAAGGGGGCATAACTCTGGCAAAAATTCATGCACATCTACCAATTGAGGTGATAACATTGACCAAGTTTCATTAAGATCTAGCCAGAAACTTAGGAGGAGTTGTGTTGACAAGGCTGCAATTTCAATCAGCCCCAGAGTCTAAGTTTTTTAAGGGGCATAACTCAGGCAAAAATCAACGAACCATAAAATCCTTCCTTCATGCACATCTACCAATTGAGGTGATAACATTGACCAAGTTTCATTAAGATCCAGCTAGAAACTTAGGAGTAGTTGCGTTGACAAGGCTGCAATTTCAATAAGCCCCAGAGACTAAGTTTTTAAGGGGCATAACTCTGGCAAAAATCAACGAACCATAAAATCCTTCCTTCATGCACATCTACCAATTGAGGTGATAACATTGACCAAGTTTCAAGAAGATCCAGCTAGAAACTTAGGAGGAGTTGCGTTGACAAGAAAAGTGGACGGACGTACGGACGGATGGACGGACGGATGGACGGACGGACAGACGGAGAAGATGACGCCAATATACGTCCGCCTCCGGCGGCGTATAAAAAAAGATGATTAAAAAGAACAATGTCTGAGTAGAATTCGAACCCAGGGCCTTCCGGATATAACATGTGTAAAGAGTACAAGGTGAGTGCTCTGCTAAGTGAGCTATCGTGGCTTTCATTTATGTAGCGCGTTGGCTTACATTTTGAATAAATTGCTTTGTAGCGTACTTTTTAAAATCAATGAAAAGTATAACTGACGACAATACTCATAGTAAACCGAAACAAGAAGACAAAAGTGCTAATCGCATGGCCTTAATTGAATTTGGTAATCAAATTAATAGTGATTATTCATAGCGACAAATCAGTTGTCTTGAAACGGCAATCAAATCAATTTGAAGCCTGAGAAGGGTTTTCTGGTATTAAAGCCGATTTCGTATGTCCGAAACCGATCTTATAGAATTAAACACAGAAGAATGAATAAAATATCTTTCGTTCATGTACAATCCCGCTCAATCAATCAGAGACGTCCAATTACAGTGCTCTCAGCACTTTGATTGACATTGTTGCTGATAAGCAAAAAACGCATTTAAAGTTGAGGCTGAAATGGCGAATTCCATTCACATTAATTTAGAATTGTTGTTTACCGCAATTAACTTAATTTAAAGACACAATTCCACGCAAAAGGCGCAATATTATGGCCTGAAATTTTCAGAACTTTCGAAAAAATATGCTCTTTCAGATAAAATAAAAGTAAAATATATAAGTAATATCTATGAAATCTCTTTTTAAAAGAGAACATGTACGTACAAATTATTTCAAATTTGAAAAGTGTGGTAACCATGATTTACTTTTTATAATATTCAATGTTTCATAATGCATTCTGGGTTTTATCCAAAACGAGGGACTTTTGACAAGGACAGAATACACATTCCCTGGTACATAGACGCCTCATAATAGGAAAACCTTCTCCAAAGGAAAAGAAATCACATAATAAAAGAATAAAAATGTAGAATGTGCAAAGCAGCATAGTTTGTCCCTCAACTATATATGACAAGACATAAAGATTGGTCAGACTTTAACAATACTAACTTGTGGATAATCACGTGACTCAGAATTTTTAATAATCTTCAATATCTTTTTAAATATTTGACCAATTTCAATTCGGTTTGAAGCAGAGAAGGTGGAAAAATGCCAGGAATAGGCCAAAATTTTGGTTTATCAACAATAACTTTTTAATCAGTTGCCTTTTCAAAAATCAACCACGTCCATCTAATGCGTGACGTCTGTCCACACCCTCTGCTTCAAACCGAATTGAAATCGGTCCAGTATTTACAAAATTATTGAAGAATTTCTGAAAATATTGTATCACGTGGTTAATCATCTTGATTATGCATTATCTTTACATGTGGACCTCGGCGAAATTTAGAAAATGATTGATAACAAAAGTTACTGTGCAGTGATAATGCCCTGATATTAAAGATTTATGTTTCGTGAAATGAATTAGGCTACATTTAAGAGGCAATTTCTCTAATTCGCCAGATATAACCCCCATTTTTCATCTGAACAATTTAATGATTAACGCTTCAACATTTTTCCAAAACGGCAAAATTTTAGGGTTGTCCATCATGAAAGTAGCTGCGGACAACAAAACAGATGACAATGAAGATAGTATTTATGGGCAAAATAAATGGGCAAATGGACAAAATGAACCATGTTGGGCTCAAAAGCCTAAAGGACCCATTTTCAAAATTTCGGCTCTGTCATTATCGGAATGCGCCAACCATTCTAATAATGTGTAATTAAGAAGTGTAGGGGTGATGCAACCATGCTGGGCTCAATAGCCTTAAGGGCACATTAATTACCCTGATTCTGGCTCAATTTATCTGAATGCGAACACCATACTGAAAATGTGTAATTAAGATTTGTAGGTGTGATGCAACCATGTTGGTCCCAAATACCCAGATTCTGGCTTATATTTTCCAAGGCAAACACCATTCTGGGACTGTAGTCCTATAATTAAGATTTGTGGGCGTTATGTAATCTGATACTGTAGTAAATAACATTGATTTTGGCGAGGTTTCTGGAAGCCTACAGACTAATTAGAAAAATAACATGTCCTTTCTTTCTTAAATTATTGTGTTGAGTTTGGGCTTAACGTCGGCGTCAACAATTTTCCTTTTTGACGTTTGACAAAAGTAATTTTTCTCTCTCACCAATGGATTTGCAACGTAACTCCATCATGGATTCCTGTACTCTCCAAAGCCGAGGTCTAATTTTTAAACCATCAAATATGACTATATCATATATATCATTCTATCGAAATGGAATGAAGAGATAATGTGCCCTGTTTTAACCCTTTCCCAAACAAGACCTGGTTTTCACGTCCCTAATAGAAAAGGTTTGGGAACACATTGAAACAAAAGAAGAAACTGCTGATAACCAGCAGTTTCTCCTTTTGTCTCAATATTTTCTGTGCCATATTTTACACAAATCCCATCTTTAATACCAGCCATTTTGTCTTTTGTGGCAGTTTTTGAAGCGGGTCGCCCTAAAATTTTGTCGTTTGGGAAAGGGTTAAGAGAGTAGGATTCCTGGTATATTTCTTACAGTACCACCACCATTATCCAATCTGAGCATTGAGCTGCTCTGAGTCAAGTTGCAAATCCATTGGTGACAGAAAAAATACTTTTATTTTGTCAAATACCAGAAAGGAATTTGGTCCAGCCGGTGTTCGAACTCACAACCAGAACCCAAGTTCTAGAAGTGCCATTTAACGTTCTAGAACGTTCTTGGACTTACATGAACTTTTTCGCAGGGAAGCTGAGTAGGGTCGTGAAATTGATTCACATTTGGGGAATGGTAAAGATTTGTGGATGTGATATAATTCGATACTGTACTAAATAACCATTGTCAGGATGTCCGCAGATTAATTAGGCAAATCTTCGGTATAGTTGCTAAACCTCGTAACTATATAGCTTGATTAAAGTTATAGTTACGAGGTTACGCAATAACACCGACGAAATGCCTTGTACGCTAATTCTCAAATGATTGTATTGAATTTGGCGTTTTGACGCCTTCAGCATTTTTTCAGCCGAACCATAGAAAGTGTGTGGGGCATTTTTTTGTGTCCTTTGTCCCTCCCCTCTCAACACGGTTGATAATCACGTGATGTAACAATTTCATAAAATCTTCAATAATTTCATTAATACGGGACCGATTTCAATTCGGCTTGAAGCAGCGAAGGTAGACAGACGTCGCGCATTAGATGAACGTGTTGGATTTTTGAAAAATGAACTTATAAAAAAAGTTTTAGAAGATAAAGCAAAATGTTGGTTTATCTTCAATAACTTTTTCATCAGTTGATTTTTCAAAAATCTACCAAGTACGGCTTATTTCTGACATGTTCCCAACTTCTCTGCTTCAAACCGAATTCAAATTGGTCAAGTATCGACAAAGTTATTGAAGATTATCTGAAAATCTAAATCACGTGATTATACACCGTGCTCAAGTAAAATACCGGTATCTGACTCCGCACATGATTCTTTGAATGTCCAATAACGATATACATTTATAAGGGGGTATAATGTAATTATATACAGTCGACACTCGTTGTGTCGAAGTCGGAGGGCCGTCAAAATACCTCGACATATCGGGAGTTTGACTCATCCGATTTTGTTCGGCTTCAATAAAGTTGATATTTGACCGTTTTTGAAAGTAATCAAGTACGATTATTATTGAAAATATTGTAAGAAAAGGAAAGAAATTGCTCTTTTCGAGCAATTTCTATCCTTTTTCTACTATATTTTGAATAGCTATAATGAGTTCAAAATAATTTTGTTTAAAAAAAAAATGTCCATTGATGAGGACGGGACCAGAACTGAACTTCGACTTAAGCGAAATTCGACTTATCCGATGTCGACATAACGAGTGTCGACTGTACTATATAACCATTTATTTTGTGGAGTCTTCAGAGCGTCTACAGACTAATTAGAAACGACTAGTATCCTGTAATCTTGTCCTTGAATTATTGCTCCCCTATTGTGGCACACGACACATTTCCTCGCTTTTCAACAACTAAAAAGCCCTGAAGGGCTTGAGTCGCTCAACAGGCCTAAATTTCCTATAATATCAAATCGAGGTTTTGACCAGATTTTTCAATAGGCCTACTTGTGGTTCTTATTTAGCAAAAACAAAGTCAAAAGCAGCCATTATGTGGTCCACGCAAAAAGAAAATAAATGATTGACTAATTTTGGGGGTATGTTAGGGTGATAATAAAGTTGAAAACTGTAATTTTGCCTAATTCAAGGGCACATAATTCAGTATGTGATTTATATTCAATCTGAAAATTAAACCCATGCAAAATCTTATAGTCACGGTCACCATCATTCTGTCCAAATTATTTCTATATTAGTCTGTATTAGAGGTCACAACAGTGAAAAAAGTGTCGAAAACTGAAATTTTGTCAATTACACATAACTCAGATTGTAAGAGTGTGATCATGTTGAAAATTACTCATAAGCAAGATCTAGTTGTCAACAGGATTCTCTCCGAGTATCATCTTGGTTGGTTACCATTTATGCTTGTTAGAGTGAAAACCAAGTCGAAAATGGTAATTTTGTCAAATTCAAGGACACGTAACTCATGATGTAAGATTTCGATCAAGCTGAAAGTTACACCCAGATAGGACATTATTATCATATTAATTCTGTCCAAGTTTGTCTCGATTGGTCAATACCTGTAGTTTTCAGAGTAAAAGCAAAGTCAAAACCAGCTATTTTGAAATTCAAGGGCGGATAACTCACATTATTCTGGTTCAGTCCAAATTCTTTGAAGGAATCTAAGAGAGGGTCACCCAAGGATCATTCCTATGAAGTTTGGTTGAAATCCATTCAATAGTTTTTGAGAAGAAGATTTTAAAAGAAAAATCTTACGTACGTACGGACGCACGCACGCACGACGGACACACCGCCATGACCATAGCCCGCTGGCATGAAAGGCCAGTGGAGCTAAAGACCTCGTAACTGCAGCTTGCTTTAAGCTTCAGTTATGAGATTTTCGTTGAAAAGAAGCGATTGGTAGTTCGTACATGTCACATACTAAGAAGGATTGATTTGTCTAATAGCAATGAATTGTGTTCTAAAATTAGACTAAGTTTACCGTTATGATTTGATAAACCGTCGGTGTTGTTAAAAAATCTCGTAACTACGGCTTTAATTTTGCCATAACATGTAGTCCAGAGCACAGAGGTTTTTGTTGCGCAATAAAGACCGCTTAACTTGTTATTATGTCCATTATAACACTCAAAATAACAAAACCCACATTTGAAATGTGTTATTTTGTGGAAATTCTGCATGAACTAGTTTTCGGCGTAGGAAACGCATTGGCGGTCAAGTGACGTCATTGATGACGTCATTTGACGTTACCTTGACGTTACGTGACGTTTTGGCGCATACACAAAGCATAATTACATAGAGTCATTATTGGTCAAATAAAACCCGATGCAGTTCTTCTTTCGCTATGTATGCATTTTACGGAAACGTGTTATAATATACCTTCGACAATTCGACCAAAAAAGCAGCTAACTTTTACATAATCCGCATGACATATGACGCGAAAGACAACGCGCGTTAATGACGTCATCAATAATGGACGTAAACAACCAGCAGAACAACCGCTAGGCGGCGCTTCGCGATTTCAAGAAAATCGGACTAAATCCGCCAAGGGTGAATACAAACGTAGACCTGTGGGTTCAACCTTGGCTAGCGAAGATGGTATTCTACCCGAGTCACAAGATTAGTTTTGCTGTCTTCAAATATATATTAATCTGGGACATGTCTCAAACTTTGTCTGTTGAGAAAGGGTACAAAAGGACATTTCCATATATCAAATTAGTTGTCTGAACATATAAAGTCGCCAATTCTTTCAGTGTACCGAAATAAGGGCTGATAATCTGTACAAGTGATTCATGAAATGAGGAAAATGTGGCTTTTTCTTATGAATAGTCTGCACATCTTTAAACAAGAAGGTAGAATTCTAGACTTTTTAAAATTGAAAGATGTTGTAGTCGACAATTTCAAGTGAATGAAAACTAGTTGGGTTTTTTTTTTCTCTTTGGGTAGAAAACAGTGTTGGAATGAAGGAATTGCTTGTCACAGCCATTTTTTTTTTCATTTTTACTGTTTTCTCAAGCATTCTCTGAACTTTTCGTGGACTATTCATTTTCGAACTCTTTATTCTAAAACCACCTGACCTAGAAGGCTAGGACCATGAAATAAATATTGTTGACATTGACCCAAGGAACTTTGTTTAAAATCCGTATCCGTGCTCTAACTCAAAAACCGTTTTACCTAGGACCAAAAACTTTACAGAACTGGTGACAATTTAATCCCGGGCCTTGCCTCGGCATTCGTCTTTGCAAACCAAATCGATTCAAATGGGTACCAAGAAGAATGAGTTTAAGGTTTGCAACCCATCATTAGCAGTAGATGCCAGTGGCGAAATTTTAAAAGTGCCAGTAATTCCTAAACTGTGTTACATTTCCATTCCAAATATAAACATAAGCATAATATTAAGAATTTTGAACGGTTTAGAATTTTGAAATTATGCTTACCTATGAAAATATTTGACAAAAATGTTCAAAATTACCTCCCTTGCTTATGAAAATACAATAATAAAAAAATTATAAAGAATATATAAAATAATATTTGTAAATAATTTTCTTCTTGAAGCATAATCTTGAAATCCGGTAGGGCGAATCAGATAATGTGAAGTGTATTTACAAGTGTGTGTAATTTGATGCATTTCATATGGCTAGAAAGTGGTGTTTTAAGGAATACGACCCATCATTAGCTCTAAATGATTCGTGTTATGTCGTCTGTTTCCGCAACAACGGAAATAATCGAGCATGTTCGGAATTACGGAGATTTTTTAAAATATTTTTGTAAAGAGACTTCTACATTAAATTTGAATTTGTACGAACAGTTTCTACAACGAATCCCAGCCGATGAATTTATAAAAACGTCAAATGAAACGACAAAAGACGAAAAAATCAAAATATTTTGGCATTTAGAATGACCTCCCTTTGCAACAACAGCAACTACAGCGCACCCAGTGATCTCCCCTGAATCCGAATTACGTACCTCTGACGTAATATCAATCTCCGAGCAGAGTTGTCGTTCGTTACTCTCACATACATCTCTGCAACGGGCTGGGCGGCTGAATGACAAGAATCTTGTCAAACCGAGGAAAACGTGTATTATTACTGTTTAACTGTTTCATGTGTAACATAATAAAGTAGACAAAGAAATAATTATTCTGGTTACATTTGAAAGGCACTATAACTGATGAAATAACCCATATACAATGGAACTCTTTTGTCAAGCCTCCTTACCAATGGCAGGAATTTTGTGCTAACAATAGACTAGGTTTAATGTTTTGTTTTGATAAATCGTCGGTGTTGTTATATAATATCGTATCTACGGCTTGAATCAATACAGAAAATTTGAATGAATGACATCAATCTAAAAAAATTGAATTATTTTCGTAGGAAAATGATATTAAATTTTAAGCAACGTGAAGTATGACATATTTTGGAAAAGAAAAATTATTTGTTATTGCCGTTTTTATGTGATAGAAAGTGACGTAATCTAGCAGATGATGACGCAATACTCTCTGAGGCAACTACAGAGATGTATTGAATGTAATGAATGAACCGTGTGCAAGAGAGTGACGTAATATGTCACTGTTTGGAGGTTGATTCGCACCATAAATATTTCGTTCCATAACTGGTCACTTTGTTTACCGTAATTTGGGCCTTTTCTTTGGGAAAAGGTAAGCTTGACCTTTGCCATTTCTTTCTGTTTAACCCTTTCCCAAACAACTAGACACAAGATAAGACCAACTGATGCTTTCTCTACGCTAGGTTTGCGTGAAAAAAGAAACCAATGAGAGAAAAGAAGCAAATATTGATACTTGTAAGCAGTTGTATTCATTTTCTCTGTAGAATTTCTATTTGATAATATATTTTTGTGTTTCTGTCTCGTCTTTTTCCACCTCTTTAGCTACTAATAAGGCAGCATACATGATTCAAACATGACATCAGAAAACTGATATTCAAAAGTTGCTTGTTCACCCAACCCTTTCCCAAACAAGACCTAGTTTTGGCAGAGACATAGGCCTATCTTTCTACAACATTCCGGGCTTTATTTTTTTTCAAAATGTTTCTTGTGATGATAATACCGTCCTCAACTCACACTCAGACACACACATTTCTGGGGCATTTTAACAATTTGTCGAAAAGACATGTTTGGCTAATGATTTACATGCAGATAATGTACTTGTAACAATTCTATTTCTACCATTGTTAAAGTATTGAAACTTTGCACACATGCTTGTGGTCAGACATGTATATATTCCTTATTAGGGGAGATTCGGGATTTCTCGGACATGTGGGTAATCTCGGACAGCCAGACGTTTGTCTTTATAAATAAAGAGTCTTTATTAAATATTTCCCAAAATCAGCTGTATTTATAGGTATGACGCGTCATCAATCGAATGCGCCTGAATAGATGACACCTCGTGACATGTATCGTGACGTGTGGGGGAGTTTACTCATTTCTGTGCCGTAGTGTCCGACTTTACCCGGCGTAAAATCGAATTTAGCTATTTTAAACTCGGACACTAAAGTTTTCTCCATGTTTTCTCCGATTTTCATGCGCGAATTAGCAACGTAAATGATGTCGACTGTAATAGCTTTCAAATTAGAGCAGTGTGCAAAACTTTACCCTTTGGAATGTGTTAAAACAACAGGTGCGTCCGAGATTCCTCGGTGCATGTCCGAGTTTACCTTACTCTGATAGTATACTTTATTTCGTAAAATTATCTGCCTTTGCTTTATTTTAACTGTTTTAGCCAATGAAATTAGTGTAGAATTGGAATACTTTATTGTTTTCGTTGTTGATTGAGAAGCTTGTCTGTCCGAGAGAGTGAGATATCCATAGTGTCCTGACAGAGACTACGTTTTGTGTCCGAGTTATACCGAATCTCCCCTAAGGATAAAGACTGGGTAAAGATTCATTACCCTTTCAAATTTCTATTTGGGTAGACTTTTTATTCTTTTCATCCTATAAAATTTCATAATCCAACACTTTTTCGTTGAGCTATCCTGTCCACTGACAACTCTTGTTTTATAAACATTTTTATTTATATATATATGTTTTTTTTAATAGTTGCATTTACTATTATATAAATATTCCAATACAAACAATAAAAAAACCCTGTAAAATTCGTATGGAACAATTTATTTAAGTATAATGAAAAAAGAGTGCCATTTTCCTTAAGAAATTGGGCGGTGGTAAAAAAGGAGGTGTCCCATAATATGTGTTACAATTTTAAACATCTATAAAATTGACAAATGTTGTCATCGAGTAAAATGAATAACATGTGTATGAAGGGGACATGATAAAATTTTGTTTGACATATAGAACATCCATATTTTCCTTTCCTAATATAATTCAACAACACACTTCGTGAATTTTACCTTTGTTTAACTTATTTGTCAAATGACGTCATCGACGTCACTTTCAAAAATACAATGTATCTTTCTCACATTCTGTACTGATTGAATAATTTGTGTTCTTATTATTCTATCACTTTATAAGACATAGTGAAGGTCTTACTTCTTTAAAGATTAATGACAAATGTTGGGTTAGAAATGAAAAAAAAAGTTAACGGTAGCCCTTCCTCTAGTTCTTTCTGAATCATAATTCACCGGTAATGTCTACTACTGCATCATTGATGGTGTGAAATGTTTGGATTTTTTAAAAGATAAACTGTAAATTATACCATTTTATGACACCACTTGCAAGGGTCTCTTGTGCATGAATAGGAATCATACTTTCAATACTTTTTCACTAGATGTAATTGCCTTGCGCAAATGTTTTTCTCTGCAAAAATGCCACCCCTCCCCTTCGAAGCACCATTTGCCATCATCCAAACATCAAGTGAAACAACAACTGTCCTCATTTCGAAATCTGTTTTTTGTGATTCATGTTACCCCTTCAAATTTTAATGATGCTAAAGTATCTACTGCATCTATTTAAGCTATAATAGTTATGGAAGACAAAATTAAACGATCAATTTGAGCATCTTTGCATGGAAAAGAAAATTTGTCAAATTAAAAATATGACGTCGTTGACGTCACTTGGCAAACAAAGTTAAAAAGTGGCATATTTCATAAAACGTGATGTAGAATAAATTTTAAAAGTAAGTATAGATGTTCTATACATCAAACAAAACTTTATCATGTCCCCTTCACACCCCTGTAATTGATTTTACTTGATGGCAACATTTCTCAATTTTATAGATATTTAAAATGGTAACACATATTATGGGACACCCTGTATAAGTCAAAGTGATTTTTTTAAATTTGTGTACGGCGAAACTGTTTATTTTTTACTTTATTTGAAAGAATATACACATAGGAAAATTATGATTTTCCTTTTGTGCCATGCATTTTGATATATCATTGAAATTAATGTTATTTAAAATTGACTATTGTTTCAGATTCGTCCGAAAAGCCTGTCGAAAGTATGGTAGCCGTGTATTACAAAAGCAAAAAAAAAAAAAAAAAAAAAAATTTGTTGCTGGTTATTATTTATTTACTTGTTAGTCCATTGTTGGGGATAATATAAGCTATGGATTAGATGCAGACACTTGTGTTTATTGCTTTTAATCATGCTGTTTTTGTGTTTAAAAGCTCACTTGGGGTGTTTGGCATTTCATGATTTTGTATGACCCTGATGCAAGATATAAAATTATCAAAATTTCACTAACGAAACGATCAAAGTTGATAAAAATTGGCAATTAGATGCGGGATACCATGCTGATTTTGAATATATATAGTAACTTATGTATCTTTATGATTCTATTGATGGGTCGTATACCTTAATGATGGGTTGTATACCTTAAGTCTAAATGTACTTGACAAATATGCAATGTGCAATTAACATCTTTCCATTATCGTTTTAGTCCGTACCCGCAGACCACTTCCGGTGGCAAACAATGGGTTTATGAGAAAGTAACATTCATTAGATCCATAAGGAATCGAAATGGTTTTAAATTGCATTGTTTATCAATGCAAGAATCGGAAGATAAATGACGGAAGTAAAGAGAATCTTCACTTTTATCCGATTTCCACAAGATCAACGCAAGTGCAGAGCATGGATAAAGGCAGTGAACAGGGATGAGTCAGTTGGAGAAAGGACATCTCATAAATAGGGGCCTAACATACGGGACGAGGTTGTTGAACCGATTTTGGTGTTGTCCTCACACGATTTAGAGCGACCGTCTCTTTACAAACATGCATTCAGAAATATTCGCAATACAGTTATGCTACATACCAATTCGTTGTTTAGCCGGTAATATGGCTATTCTATTGGATTTACAGTCGATCATTCTCCGTTTAATAATTTCTTTTGCCTCTAAGGACGACTTCCGGTGGCCATTGTGTATTGGGGGATCTTAGTGGAAATAGGCTAATAAGATGTACACGTAGATCTATATTTAGACCAAAACTAATGAGTTTTATCTTATACTGAATCTCAAAAATAAAGCACCGCTGATATTTTCCACTATATCTATTTTATTATGTTACTTTTTTCAAATTGTAAAACTACAACGCAAACTGATATCAGTTTATTCTATTCTGGTCAAAAAATTGTTTCCCTACATTAAAGCAATCAGGTGTGACGAGCTCGCAAACGTGACTACCCTCCAAAGTGAAAGTCACAAAATCAGTACTGCATGTGACCACTTTGCAGAGCAATGCAGTCTGTGCTTCGTCGACACATGGAACTGATAGCATTTTGGACTCTGGCCTTTGGCGTGACTCTCCGCTCTTCCTTTATCACTGCACTTTAACATGTTTTACTGTCTTGAGCTGAAGTTTGGACCTTTCACGCTCCCCTTCCCAGGCAGTCCAGCACTGTGATGAAACCCCATCAAGTGACGTCATCACTGGCTGCATCATCCAAATACACGATTACATTCGTCAGTTGAAAGACTTGGCATTGTACGCATCGAAAACTTTCCAACCGATTAATTTTTTGGGTGCTTTCTTACTGTGACCGACTGCATGTACCCTATGAACCCATTAGCTGGTTTGTGCACGAGATAAATACTGCGGCACATGCAGAAAACATGTTTACCAAGTTTGGACGGCTATCGCCACGGATGACTGAGTTTCGTGCTTATGAGTAATTTATTTAGTTTATTTACGTCTCATCTTTGATTTACAATACAAACAAATACATATAAAAACAAGTAAAAAAAGATCAAAAACACTCTTAAATAGAGTTATAAGAGACAGAGTAATTTTAGCTCGACTTTTCGAAGAAAACGAGAGCTTATACTGTCACCCGGGCGTCGGCGTCGGCGTTGCAACAAAGGTTAAAGTTTTTTCAAACATCAATGACTTCCATACTATCGAAGGGATTCAACCCAAATTTGGAATACTTATTCACCATCACACCCTCTACCTTACTACCAGGGCCCATGACCTTGGCTCGACTATATTTGGAGTTATGCCCCCTTTATACTAAGCAACTTTGAAAGTCTTCGGACAGCTCTTATTTTAACAAATTAAGTCTATAAAGTCTATATGAGTGTATTATGTGCATAGGCCCTACCTAGCGTCCGGCGGATACCGAATAATACTGTGTCAACAAATTTAAACAAGATGTGTTTGTGAAACACAAATGCCCCCGAAATGGCCATTTTTCTAAAATGTTAAGTTTTCGTAGAGTAAAGGGTAAATAAGGGTTAACAGATGACCTTGAGGAAGGTCAAATTGCTTGGAACAGATAGATATCTTTGAAAGGAAGTTGCATACCAAATTTGAGCTTTGTATGTCAAGCAGTTTTGGAGAAAAGGCAAAGGTTAAGTTTTCAGGTTAAGTTTTCGGACAGACGGACGGACAGACAGACAGACAGACAGACGGACAGACGGACAGACAGACAGACAGACGGACATGAGTAAAACAATATGCCCCCGATCTCTCGATACGGGGGCATAAAAATGGTTTTATTGACAAAATATAAAACAAGAAAAAGTGTTGCGTTATTTCTGAGGTTCGGTATAGAATACCCATTCTCGCAGTATTCTCAATTACGAAGGGAGGCTAATTCAGCAAAATAAATTATTCGTTCAGGAGTGTTGCACCTTTGAAATGCACTTCCAAGATCTAACATGGGAAACAAAACTGGTATAGTCTAAACACTATATTTGCCTACAAGCAAATAGGACTACAATAATTATGTACTCTGCTATTGAATCATTCTCCGCGCAAGAACGCGCTGACATGGAGTGATAGATTACCATACAGAAGATACTAAACTTGTAATTAGTAAAAATTTGTACTTTTATCTCTAAAGTGTTGGGGTACAAAATTTGGTTCAAATGCTGCATGCACTAATATGTATACAAGAAATGGACGATTGTTCGATTGGATGTAATTAGATTTTTGTGCACTCTTTCTATGAAGTATTCTTCAAGTAAGAACAAACTGACTCGGTGTGATAGATTACCGTATAATTGTTACACCAGAAGATGCTAAAACTGTAATTAGTTACGGATAATTTGTACTTTTGTATTGGAAGTTTTATGCGAGATTGTTTGGTTCTTAGACCTAATATGTAGCCTACTAAAATAGGAGGAATCAATGTTTGCATTATCAAAGCATGACTTGTAACTTAATGTTAAAATCGAAACTCCTTTTTGAAGATGGGTAGCACAGAACTATAGACTTAATTTCTCTCTTGTTTTAAGAATCTCCGTAACTTCAGCTTGTTTTAAAAAACTACGTAGTTATGAGTTGTTTTTTTTTTTTTAGAAAAGCGACGTCTATTAAAATGTAGCCTAATCTTGATTATATGAACATGCTTGCACATACAATTATTTGGCTAATACACTTTCTCTATGAATTATTCAAGTAAGAACAGAATGACATGGTGTGAAAGATTACCGTATTATAGATCTAATTGCAACATGAGAAAATAGTAGGCTAAAATCTATCAAGAAACAGATAATTCAGGGATCATGATAGACTACGAGTACTTTGATTTGATAACTGCCCTCTAGGACTCAGACAAAAGTTTAGACTGCGACATTTTTTTGAAAAATTGAGGAATGGAATTTTAGCGCTGGCAGATCTAGATCTACAAGGTTTCTGACTTTTTATGAATATCAACCACCATTTAAACGTCAACTATCAGATAGGCATCTACAAGCGGGAAGGTAAAATATTACTGAATCGAAGTATTAAAGAGATACAACCAGCTAAACCGGGCCGGAGACTGCGAGAAACCTGTATAGAGGGGAATAACAGACCTAAGGGGTCTACGAAGTTTCCCTACAGAACCAGGTAGAACCAGGTAGAAGTAGATCTAGTTTAGATCCACAGGTTAAAGACGCGGTGATTGCGTCGGTGGGCTAAGTTTCTCCTTTTACCTAAATGTTTTCTAGATCTATGCCATATTTTACACAAATCCAGTCTTTTTCCACATCAATTTTGATGGCTGCATTAGCTTATTAAATGGATTACCCTAATATTTTTCCGTTTGGAAAAGTGTTAAAGTCAGGACTCCATCAAACAGCTTTTTTAGCTCAAGGTCATTTCAAGGACATGGTTCTGTTCTTACCATTTGTGATCTAGATCTAGAATTATTAATCTAAATCTACTACGATCTTAAATGTCACATAGATCTAGCTACTTTTGCAAAAATGTTAGATCTAGATCTCACGGGCGGATCCAGGGGGAGGGGGGGGGGGGTGTCCAAGCCTTCCAGGATTTTTCCAGTGGGATCCAAGCCCAAAGGGTGGCTTTGAATGTGTTAAATTTTTAACGTTATACTAGATCTAACATTGTATGTCAAAATATGATTTTTGGCCAATGCCTGGGGTGGGTGGGTGGGGGGGGGGTCCAGACCCGCTGACCCCTCGTCTAGATCCGCGTATGGATCTTAATAAAATAAATCTAGTCAAATATTTTACAAGGGCGTATCAAGGGGTCATGAATTAGATCTAGCAGAAAATGGAATTTTTATTAGAGCTAAATCTTATCTAGATTATATATAACCTTAGTTTAATGTTACATGTTTAACACATTTAAGTTGTCCTTTGGTCTTGGTAGCCAGCAGTTTCTCCTTTGGTCTCAATGATTTCTGTGCTATATTGTAAAGCAATGCTATCTTTCTTAATATCCAGAATCCACTTTGTAGTCTGTAACAGCTTTCAATTTGCACCACCCTGAAATTTTGTCATTTGGGAAAGTGTTAACTAAAAGATCAATGAAGGGACCTATAATGTTATTTATTTATGAATATCGTTTCAGCCCCATGTTTAACCGTCTTCTGCTCATTCTACGGAACCTGTTTACTGAATGCCTCAACCAATGAACCCTTCTGTAAATGTTTGCTGAACTGTAACGAGGCCAACGCCACACCCATCTGTGGATCAGATGGAAAATCCTACAAGAATGAATGTGAACTACAGTCCATTAGTTGTAATAGGCAGCGCAGAATTGTTGTGCGGCATCAAGGAGAATGTGACAGTGAGTAGATTCTATTTTCTTCTTTTCTCTCAATGTTTTTCCAAAGAATTAAATTTTCAAGTTATGGGCATAAAAACAAAATCCTACATAAACCAGTGTGAGTAAAGTCTTTTAGTTGTAACAAAGTTAGCTCATAAAGGCGTTAATCAGTATTTTGTTGATTTTCAACAAAAACCTTGTAACTGCAGCTTGTTTTAAGCTGCAGTTACAAGGTTTTTGTTGAAAAGTAGTGGTTTTCTTCATCTCTCTGAATGTTTTCTAAAACAAATCTGTTTTTGAGTTATGTGCATAATTATAAATCCTGCAAGAATGAATGTGAGCTACAGTCTATCAGTTGTAACAGACAGCGCAGGATTGTGGTGCGGCATCAAGGGGAATGTGATGGTCAATACACTCTACTTTCATTAAGTTTTTCTTCTTTTCTTTCAATGTTTTCAAATACAACTCATAGTAAGTGTGAGCTACAGTGTGTTAGTTGTAACAGACAGCGGTCTTAATTTTCAGATCTTGTAATCAGTATTTTGTCGCTTTTCAACAAAAACCTTGTAACTGCAGCTTGTTTTAAGCTGCAGTTACGAGTTTTTCATTGAAAAGCGACAATGTAAAGGTTAATAGCCTAGCTTTAAATAGCCATAACCTTTTTCAAACTGGATTGTCTTTTTTTCTTTCAATCTTTCAGTAATGTAGTAAGACAGCTCATTCTGTTGGGGTGATCTTTACTTTCTCTTTTTCCATATGTGGTAATCATGTTTCTCTTTTCCCCAAATATTTTTGAAAGCTTTGCCAAAAATGACCAGCAAACCAAGGGAATGAATTTGAAGAGGATGACAACCAAATTGCTTCTTTTTTCTCAAACTTTCCTTACAACCCACAATCTTTCCTATAAGGTTTTAGAATTCTTTCCTTTTTAGCTCACCTGAGCACGAAGTGCTCAAGGTGAGCTATTGTGGTCGCTTTTTGTCTGTCGTCCATCCGTCTGTCCGTCTGTCCGTCTGTTCACATTTTGTTGTTACCACTCTAGCATCCACAAATATTGACCAATCTTAATCAAACTTGGTCAAAACATGTATGACCATAAGTTCTCGGACAAGTTCGATTTTGGTTCAGATCGGACCAGGAAGTCCGGAGTTATGTGCCCCTAAATATCAAAAATAGCTAGTTTTGACTTTGTTACCACTCTAGCATCTACAAATATTTACCAATCTTAACCAAACTTGGTCAAAACATGTTTGACCATAAGTTCTTGGACAAGTTCGATTTTGGGTCAGATCGGACTAGCAAGTCCGGAGTTATGTGCCCTTGAACGTCAAAAATGGCTAGTTTTGACTTTGTTACCACTCTAGCATCAACAAATATTGACCAATCAAGACAAAACTTTGCCACAATATTGTTAACTATAAGATCTTGGATGAGTTAGATTTTCAGTGTGATAGGAGCAGGAAGTCTGGATTTATGTGCCCTTGAATTTGACAAAATTGCTAGTTTTGACTTTGTTACCACTCTAGCATCTACAAATATTGACCCATGAAAACAAAACTTGGCTATAAAGTTAGTAACTTTAATATCTTTGATGAGTTTGAGTTTCAGTTTCATCGGAGCAGGAAGTCCGGAGTTATGTGCCCTTGAACGTCAAAAATGGCTAGTTTTAACTTTGTTACCACTCTAGTATCTACAAATATTTACCAATCTTAACCAAACTTGGTCAAAATATGTATGACCATAAGTTCTCGACTGAGTTTGATTTTGAGTCAGATTGAACTAGCAAGTCCGGAGTTATGTGCCCTTGAACGTCAAAAATGGCTAGTTTTGACTTTGTTGCTACTCTAGCATCTACAAATATTGACCAATCAAGACAAAACTTTGCCACAATGTTGGTAACTATAAGATCTTGGATGAGTTTGATTTTCAGTGTGATAGGAGCAGGAAGTCTGGAGTTATGTGCCCTTGAATTTGACAAAATTGCTAGTTTTGACTTTGTTACCACTCTAGCATCTACAAATATTGACCAATGACAACAAAACTTGGCCATAAAGTTAGTAACCTTAAGATCTTAGATGAGTTCAATTTTCAGTGTCATCAGAGCAGGAAGTCTGGAGTTATGTGCCCTTGAACGTCAAAAATGGCTAGTTTTGACTTTGTTACCTCTCTAGTATCTACAAATATTTACCAATCTTAAGCAAACTTGGTCAAAATATGTATGACTATAAAATCTCGACTGAGTTTGATTTTGAGTCAGATCGGACTATGAAGTCCGGAGTTATGTGCCCTTGAACGTCAAAAATGGCTAGTTTTGACTTTGTTACCAAACTAGCATCCACAAATATTGACCAATTAAGACAAAACTTTGCCACAATGTTGCTAACTATAAGATCTTGGATGAGTTTGATTTTCAGTGTGATAGGAGCAGGAAGTCTGGAGTTATGTGCCCTTGAATTTGACAAAATTGCTGTTTCCGACTTTGTTTACACTGTAGCATGACCAATCAAGACAAAACTTGGCCACAATGTTGGTGACCATAAGATCCTTGATGAGTTCAATTTTCAGCTGGATTTGATCAGAAAAACAAGAGTTATTGGCCCTTGAATTTCACAAAGTTACTGTTTTCGACTTTATTTTCACTCTTACAAACACAAATATGGACCAATCAAGACAAAATTTGGTTGCAATGTTGGTGACCATAAGATCTTAAATGTTTTAATTTGTCAGATTGACCGGACAAAAAAATCCAGAGTTGTGTGCCCTTGATGGTGACAAAATTGTCGTTTTTGACTTTGTTTTCTCTCAAACAGCAATAAATATTAACCTATGGAAAAAAAACTTGGACATAATGTTAATGAGAATATCTTTATCAGAACATAGTTACGTGCCCTTGACTTTGACAAAATTGTTGTTTTCTTCCACTTTGTTTTTACTGTAACAGCTACAAACATTGATCATTCAAGATTATGAAAGCAGTTTTCAGCTGGATCATAATATTGCATCTTTAATTATGTGCTCTTGAAGTTGACAAAATTGGGACTTTCATTCTATCTAGGTGCAGGTGAGCGATTAAGGACCATCATGGTCCTCTTGTAATTTATTATTTTAGGTTGTTTGTTAAAATTAGAACATATTTATGATGTACATGAATAATTATTGAACTAGAATTTCCTCTTTTGCCACACTAGTTTTGGGTGTTTCTCTTCTGGAGACTGTTTTGAAAGGATGATTATGTGAACATCTTTGAAGGGAAATAACTACATATATCTCATACTGAGGAAATACAGAGTACATTCCCTTTGACTAAAATTTTTTGTAAGGCCAATGGAATTATACAATCTCCTTTGCTTCCCAACCCTTCCCAAACGAAACCTGGTTTTGATGTCCCGTTCAGAAAAGACTTTTGTCTCAATGATATCTGTTATAATGTAGACAACTAGTCAACTACTTAAGTTGATCAACATCCATTTTATCATTTGCAGAAGCTTTCAAATTGGGAAAGTCTAAAATTTTGCCACTTGGGAAAGGGTCCATGAATAGATTGGAACATGTTGTGCAGTTCCATTACATTACCAATGATCAACTATTAAGTAATGATAAAAAAGCAGCTAAATATTTTGGACAGTCTTTTAGACAAAAACATTCATCGTGTATACAGTCAGAATGAACACATACTTATCTTTACAGATTTGTGAAAGGTTTGAAAATAATGAGGATAAAGGAAAATTGGTAATCAGCATTTTCTTCCTTTTCTTCAATATTTTCCTAATCTTTAAAACCTAATATATACATCAAAATGCACAATAATTTTTTAGGAAAGGCAAAAAAAAAAGATAACATTCAGTCTTTTTTCTTCATTGTGGATGAGAGTTTGGCAACAAAAACAACATTACATTCACTATACTAGGAATAAGACAAAAATCAACAACTAGAATGCCATGACAAATATTTTGTTCAGGCATTCTATTCTGTTTATAAATCAATAACCAGAATGCTATGACAAATATTTTGTGCAGGCATTATATTCTGTTTACAAATCAATAACCAGAATGCCATGACAAATATTTTGTTCAGGCATTATATTCTGTTTACAGTCATATTGAAGCTTCACAAATCAAGTTTTTCCCTGACAGTCTGACAGTAATGCTTCATTAATATTGCATGCCAGTCTTTCATTTGAAGATGGATAAATTGTTGTTTGAGTGGTCCAAACCTGTCTACAGCTTTAGATAATATTATGTCTGCCTGTGTAGGATTTTTATTTCCTTTCAGAGATAGACTGTTTGTTTTTGTGCAGAATTATCTAATGTCATGTACCCAGAAATCATGAATTTAAGTCCTGGTAGGGGTTCTTATATACCGGTAGCTCTTTTTTCCAATATGGCAATATTTTGAACAATCAAAATTAAGAAGTTTTGAAGATGACAAAATTAATTTGACTTTCAGTATAAAAACTCTTTTTAGCACTCTTTCTTCAATATTTTTCATACATATTCCACTTTTACGTTTTTAAAGATAGGAATTTGTTTGAAAATATGAGTAAATGTGAACTTTTTTATCCTTATGTATGAAAGCTTGCCAACAAAAACAACATTACATTCAATAAAACACATGAGTAGACAGAAATCAATAACCAGAATGCTATGACAAATATTTTGTTCAGGCATTATATCCTGTTTACAAATCAATAACTAGAATGCAGTGACAAATATTTTGTTGAGGCATTATATCCCGTTTACAAATCAATATCTAGAATGCCATGACAAATATTTAGTTCAGGCATTATATTCTGTTTACAGTCAGATTGAAGCTTCACAAATCAAGTTTTTCCCTGACAGTGTGACAGTAATGCCTCATTAATATTGCATGTCAGCCTTTCATTTGAAGATGGATAATGGTGTTTGAGTGGTCCAAACCTGTCTACAGCTTTAGATAATATCATGTCTGCCCCGGAGGATTTTTGTGTCCTTTTAGAGATAGACAGCTTGTTTTTGTACAGAATTATCTAACAATGTGTACCCAAAAATTCATGAATTATTAAAAGTCCTGGTTGTGGCTCTTAATATATAACTTTTCATCCCAATATTGCAATATTTTGAACAATCAAAATTAAAAAGTTTTGAAGATGACAAAATTAAGTAAAGTTATAGATTATTTTTTTGGGGGTGAATATTTGAAAATATTGAGGAAAAGGCAGAAAATGCTGATAATCAGCATTTTCTTCCTTTTCTTCAATATTTTCCAAATTCTTAACACTTAGGTGTATCAAAGCCTGAAATAATTGTTTTGACATGTTCAGGCTTAGAAAGTTAACCTAATTTTTTTTCATCATTAAGGATGAAGGCTTTGATTACTACTATAAAACATTACATTCAATAAAGCATGAGTAGACAGACATCAATGACAATAATGCCATGACAAATATTTAGTTCAGGCATTATATTTTGTTTACAGTCAGATTGAAGCTTCACAAATCAAGTTTTTCCCTGACAGTCTGACAGTAATGCTTCATTAATATTGCATGCTAGCCTTTCATTTGAAGATGGATAATGGTGTTTGAGTGGTCCAAACCTGTCTACAGCTTTTAGATAATATCATGTCTGCCCTGTAGGATTTTTATGTTTCTGTTGCATTTAGACTGCTCAAACTGAGCTGAATTTGTCTAATATTATCTAGATATAATGAGTTTGAGCCTTTGTTTTTGGGTCCTTGGCCCTTTTGCAAATATGACAATATTTTGAACAAGAGGGCCATTGGCCCTGAAGCGCTCACCTGATATAATATAACTTTTTGTATACCTCTAGGGTGCACACAAGGTTTAACTAAGATTTGACCTCGTGACCTAGAATTGATCAAGACAATCATTCTGATCAATTTTCAGGTTGATTGCCAAATGATTGGGCAAAAATGTGGCCTCTAGAGTGCACACAAGGTTTTACAAAGATTTTACCTCATGACCTAGTTTATGACCCCCAGATGACCCAATTTCGATCTTGTCAGAGAATTGATCAAGACAATCATTCTGATCAATTTTCAGGTTGATTGGGCAAAAAATGTGGCCTCTAGAGTGCACAAACAAGGTTTTTCTAAGATTTGACCCTGTGACCTAGTTTTTGACCCCAGATGACCCAATTTCAAAGTTGTTCGAGATTTCAACAAAACAATCATTCTGAGCAAATTTCAGGTTGATTGGGCAAAAAATGTGGTCTCTAGAGTGCACACAAGGTTTTTCTAAGATTAGACCCTGTGACCTAGTTTTTGACCCCAGATGACCTAATTTCAAACTTGTCCGAAGTTCTATCAAGACAATCATTCTGAGCAAATTTCAGGTTGATTGGGCAAAAAATGTGGCCTCTAGAGTGCACACAAGGTTTTTTTAAGATTTGACCCTGTGACCTAGTTTTTGACCCCAGATGACCCAATTTCAAACTTGTCCGAGATTTTATCAAGACAATCATTCTGAGCAAATTTCAGGTTGATTGGGCAAAAAATGTGGTCTCTAGAGTGCACACAAGGTTTTTCTAAGATTTGACCCCGTGACCTAGTTTTTGACCCCAGATTACCCAATTTCTAACTTGTCTGAGATTTCATCAAGATAATGATTCTGAGCAAATTTCAGGTTGATTGGGCAAAAAATGTGGCCTCTACAATGCACACAAGCCAAAGGTTGACGCACGACGGACGCCGGACGACGGACACAGCGGTATCACAATACCTCACCATGAGCACTATCGTGCTCAGGTGAGCTAAAAATCCTAATCGAAAAAAAAAAATGAAGATGACAAAATTAAGTTGATTAATTATAATCAAGGATATTCTCTTTAACATGATCATAAATATTGAGGAAAAGAAGAAAATGCTGGTGACCAGCATTTTCTTAATTTTCTTCAATATTTTCCGAATCATTCATAAAGCTAATTAAATTTTATGCATCAAAATGTATAATAATCTTGAGAAAAGGCTGAAAAAGTTGAATGTAAAAATTGTCTTTTTTCATTATGGATGAAAGTTTGCTTTAACATTACATTCAATAAAACATTAATTTAGTAGAGAGAAATCAATAACTAGAATGCCATAACAAATATTTAGTTCAGGCATTATATTATGTTTACAGTCAGATTGAAGCTTCACAAATCAAGTTTTTCCCTGACAGTCTGACAGTAATGCTTCATTAATATTGCATGCCAGCCTTTCATTTGAAGATGGATAATGGTGTTTGAGTGGTCCAGACCTGTCTACAACTTTAGATAATATTCAAGTCTGCTCTATAGGATTTACAGCTAAAACGAGTTAAGTGTATCAAATACGAACGAAAAATGTCCCACTATAGTTTCGGTCTTAGATTTTTCACATTGACATATTTCGGTTTTACTATCAATTGACTACTTGAATTTAATAAATATTTAAAACATGACTTAAGTGTTTCTATTTTTGCGACATTTAATGAATAAAATATCTTATGGAACGAAAAATGGCGTAACGTAATTCACAGACACGTAATTCACAATTTTGAACATACAATAAAATTCCACAGGTAATAATTCTGAAGAGAAATGTTCTTCTTGGTTTATGTAATCTACACATGTGTAGGTACATGCCAAACTATGTATTTAACTTAAGCGTTGATTGTGTGAAATTTTAAAAAGCATTAACGTAATTCACATTTACTGCTCCTTGAGCGGGGTAGCTTCCTTCATTGCAAAGTGTGACTTACTATAATCTACTGCTACTTTCAAGAGTAATACAATGTGTTTGCACATGCTGATGACTATTTATAAATGATATTTAATATCATGTATTCAAAACATGGTTTCGTTTTAGGATGTGTGTAAAACTAAATAACGTAATTCACACCAGACCATGGGACATATGCATAATTGTTTGCAGAAAAATGCAATTATCTTAAATTTCTTTATTTCACCACTAAAACAATTTGGAAAAGCTACTGGTTGGGATACTAGGTATACTGTATATGTATTATATATGTACTCTCCGTACAAAAGTGATGAACTGGACCACCCCCGAGGTGGGACAGCTGTTTTTTACCCATTTTCCGACTTATCGAGACATTACTCTCACATATTTCATCAGATATATGGGGTTTTGTTATTATTTCTAATTGACCACCCCTATGGCATTATGTTAAAGACGATTCATCAATATAATTGTACAAACATAGCTTCTTAGGTCCATGGGACAGGTATTTCTCGTATTTGATACACTTAACTCGTTTTAGCTGTTAATGTCTCTATTGCATTTAGATTGATTGTCTATGAGTGGAATTTGTCTAATGATCTATCAGTATCATGAGTTGAAGCCCAGTTTGGGACCCTTATTATCTTTCCGTAATGACTATTTTGAACGGTTCAACATAAAAAAGTTTGAAAATGACACAATAATGTTAATTTACAGCATGGAAATTCTTTTGAGCTCAGTTAAAAATATTGAGGAAAAGGAAGATAATGCTGGTGACCAGCATTTTCTTCCTTTTCTTCAATATTTTCCAAATCTTAAAAACCTAAAATAATTACATCAAAATGCATTATCATTTTGAGAAAAATCTCACAGAGCTAAATGCTAAGTTTTTTATTGAAACTTAATTATCTTACGAGTGATAACTTTCCAACAACATCAACATTACATTCAATTATTATTAATCAAAGTACTGACAGTACTGTTTGGAAGCAAATTTTTCAAAAATGTAGGCCTGTCCAGGCCCCAGTTTCTCGAAAAAAAACTTAAGTATATTCTCATGAGAACATGCTCAACATCAAAGGGATACTCTCCAACGTTGAAGGGTATTCCATTGAAGTTCACGTGGATTTCATGCAATTTGAGCACTGTGCTCAGATTTGAGAACATACTTAAGTTTTTTCGAGAAACCGGGGCCAGAAATAGAGTAGTTTGATTAGGTACTTTGATTATCCATTTGAATACCTTGAATACTTTGATTCGTAGAGTATTTTGATTAAGTACTTTGATTATCCAGAATACCTTGCATACTTTGATTTCATGATGGAGTTGTATTTATTTTTAGCACAACTTCATGCATATTAATCGTTTGTGTAAGCTGAATATATTTCATAGTTCAGTAAACTCGACTGACCCATTTACAAGGAAGGCCATTGGACTGATTCTTTGAACCATAATAAAGCAAATTACTACGTGGATCTTTTCATCTCTCAGAGACATGATTAATTGAATGTTTCATTTTCAGTCACACAATTCAATATCTACACATAACTTCAGACTTACATATTGAATATTCGAATGACTGTTACCTCATTGATCTTTGCTTTTGATAGAACTATTTATAGTGAGGAAGACCGGAAGATGTTGTGTGGTATGCAGAGAATGGTAAAGTGCAGAGACGCATGGCTGCTAAGAGAAGCAAATTTGGAAAATTTGCTTCCAAAAACACATCAGTGGACAGAAATCAATAACTAGAATGCCATGACAAACATTTTGTTCAGGCATTATATTCTGTTTACAGTCAGATTGAAGCTTCACAAATCAAGTTTTTCCCTGACAGTCTGACAGTAATGCTTCATTAATATTGCATGCCAGCCTTTCATTTGAAGATGGATAATGGTGTTTGAGTGGTCCAGACCTGTCTACAGCTTTAGATAAAATCATGTCTGCCCCATAGAATTTTTATGTCCCTTCTGCAATGTTGTGTGTAATGTAATTCTTAGAAAAAATGTCTGGATCCATGCATTGCATGTATGCATTCAAAATAAGAGGCAAAGGACTAAAATTCTGACTATGCAGTTTGCTCGTTACATGTACATTAAAAAATGTATTTAAAGAAATATATCACATATCTATAGATAATAAGGAATCACTTTCAAAAACAGTTCCAGAGGATGTTAAGAAAGGATAGGTGATAGGTTTTTTCACTTTGGTATGTATTCCTAATGACACCTTTATAGACCTCAATGATAAAATGTTTTCAATATGCCCGGAAACATGTTGGGTTGCAATGTGGGCTTTAAAACAGTATTTTGATATAAAACGTGAAATTTTGTTCACTTTTAGCTGTCATTTTCTGCGCGAGTTTACACTATTAAAACACAAACAAAAGTCTCATTTTAATTTTGCAGATATTCATTCTGTTGGAATGTTAGAGATCTATGAAAAATTACCACTTCCAGTTTTGCATGTCACAATATCAAACATTTGATAAAAACCTGAAGTGGTTGAGGGGTAAAGTGAAGGAAGTCATTTTTAGCTCGACTTTTCGAAGAAAATGTGAGCTTATACTGTCACCCGGGCGTCGGCGTTGGCGTTGGCGTTGCAACAAAGGTTAAAGTTTTTTCAAACATCAATGACTTCCATACTATCAAAGGGATTCAACCCAAACATTGAATACTTATTCGCCATCACACCCTCTACCTTACTACCAGGGCCCATGACCTTGGCTCCACTATATTTGGGGTTATGCCCCCTTTATACTAAGCAACTTAGAAAGTTGCTAAAGACCAACCAAGAACAAAATTTCAATGAATAGAGCATCTTGGAAGAAAATGGAGTTGGTTGGCCTAAAACCAGAAATTGTCATTTAGCAAGTGTCTTTGGGTGTAATGGAAAGCACTTTTCAGTCACTAAGCATCTCAAATAGAAACAGCATTATGAACACTCATTCTTATTCATTTTGCCCCTTTGCTAGCCCTGTATACAGCCGTGAATTTTAGTTCATTTTAGTTTAGTGAATTGTTCAGTATCAGTTACGGATTTCCTGGAACTACCAAAAAGCTACCATAGCTAATGAGGCATTTTGATTGTTTTTGATACTTCCAGTGAAGTATGTTTACTTATCATGCTGGAATGTTTTGTATTTATTTTGGTTTGTTTTTTAATAATCCTAGAATTGCCAACTATTGGCATAAGATAGGTGGCTACTTTTTTATGACGGGGAGTATACATTGTATAAGGGGCTGCTTCTTAAAAGAATAGTTAGTAACTATAGCTATATATAAATTTGAAATTTCTGACTAAATATTTGTAAAAATAAGTCTGAACAGTGAAGCATTAAAGTCTTCTCGTTCCTCTTTTATTTGATGGCCTGTCTGGTGTCTTTGACAGAATCATTGATTAAATGCCCCGGGCTATCTTCAGGACAAAAATTCCCCCAATAATTGTTGGTTAATTGGTAGGTAAATGGTGAATTATGGTACTGTAATTATGGTGTGGTACTCAGATACTTTTTTGCTGTTCTTTACTCTCTCTGCCAAACAAAAACATTTAATGCTACTTCAGTTTGAAAGCAGTTTCAGATGTTACTTAAAAACGCTACTGAAAACAGAAGTTATATATAAATTTTAGCCTAAAAATCCATGAAGGAACAGCATGTTCTTCTCTTAGTGAAAGGATTTTTTAAAGTAACATCAAGAAAACCTGACTGCCTTTTTTGGCAAGGGTTAATTACAGTGTGGTACTCCCTACTTAAAGGGACATTTCATTCCAATTTCAATTTTTTAAACTGTGCCTTGATGCCAAGATTGGTTATTCTAATGAGTATAAATACTATTAGTTTTTTGAAGTTGTTGCCAATAAGCGAGAAACACGCATTTAAAGTTGAGACATAATCGATAAATTGCATATAAATCCGAACTGTTGTCCACAACAGTTTGTTCAATTTTAACACAAAAATATAAATTTCTCGTAAACGGCGCAATATTTTGGCTTGAAATTTTCAGAATTTTCATTAGGAAATATGCTCTTTCAGATAAATATAAAAGCAAAATTTATGACAAAAAATTCTGAAATGTCACTTTAAGGACTGTTCCTTAGTATGTATAGCTTGTTTAAACTACTGATAGAATGGATTTAACATTTTAAAACGCCTTATAAAAGTCTTGCCATCAGGATTTTACTACTTCCAACCCAGAAAATATTGAACAAACAGTGGGAAAGGTTGGTAACTTATTCTCACAATGGGCATAGGAACCAGACATTATTTCGGAAAATATATTAATATCAATATGCCATGCTGATTTCTATGTCTGCTTGGTCTAGCTATTGCTGCCTTTCATTGGAAACATCGTAACTGCAGCTTAAAACAAGCTGCAGTTACGAGGTTTTCGATGAAAAGCAAGGATATTCTTGACTTTCAGTACAGGACTATGTAAATTACTATATTGCGGACAAGAAGAGAATTGTCAGCAATAGTCGCCCAATAATTACAGTTCCGTTAGGAAGAATCATTTATTAATGTTATCCAGGAATGGCAGACAGCTAAATGGTGGTCACATATGGAAGTGTTCTCCCCATATTGTCCCTGGTGGCTTGCTATCTGAATAGTTTATGATTGTATTTATATTTTTGTCTGAAGTCAGAATTATTGTAAAAATACCTGAAGGTACATGTATTCCATCCATCATTAGATACCCAATTTTTTGTGCAAATTCAGGCATCATCCGTAGCAAGGAAGGAGTGACCCTTGTCAACTTCCATTGCCATGCGCCCCTAGCCCAGATTTACGAAAATAAGGTGGAATTCCACATTTTCTCCACAAAATATTTACGCAATAAATGTGGAAGAAATGCGGAGTATTCATCTGTGGAAGTCTGCATTCAACATGCGGAATTTTTATGGAAGCGGAATTTTTTTGGAAATCAGAGTATTCGGTCAATTCCACAAGCAATAGGGAATGTTTTTTCGCATTTAATGCGGACATTTCTACATACTGCTGCGGAGATGTTCTCCACATAGATGCGGAGATGTTCTCAGCATAGATGCGGAGATGTTCTCCGCACAGATGCGGAGATGTTCACTACACAATGTGTGGATGGGGAATAAAACTTTTAGATTTGTTAAATTTAGTCAGAAAAACACTCACCAAAGTTGTCTTAGATCTCTACTTGGTTTTACCATTTTAGTAAGTCCTTTAATGTCATCACAATTCATCAATTTGAATGTGGAAATACTGCTCATAAACATTTTCTTTGAAAAATGTCAGACAAGTAAAATTCCCTCCAATTTTCAAAAGAGGAAGTGACATCATAAATAGACTGAACCTGAACTGGAATTAGACTGGAAGGTCTATCCCAGGTTTTGTTTTATTTGTTTAACATTGGTTAAATTATGAATTGTAAATAACAGCTGCTGTTATAAGTGAACAAAGTTTCATTTTATGTGTGTTCATATTTTATTTTTTAAAATGAATCAAAAGTTGAAGTATGAATTTTCTGCATTCAGAAATATTAAAAGTACAATTTTCTGCAGAAAACAAATCAAAGTGCCATTTTTCCTTATTTTCTCCATGTAAAAAAAATCGAAGTCTGGAATTCCGCAAACTTTCAGTTTCAAAGTGTCATTATTCCGCATTTTCTCCACATTTTTTCCCCTTTGCTTATGCGGAAACTGCATTTTGGAGAATTAGCGGAGAATCTGCGGACTTCCACAGAATTTCCTATTTTGTTTTGCAAATCAAAGCGGAAAGCGGAAATCTGGGCTAAGGCGGATGGAGTCTGGAAATTGACGATGGTATCACTCGTTTATTTTCATTATAACGGAGAACAGCAAAGGATTTCTTCAGAATCAGTCTAATATTATTGTGGAACTCCGAGCAGATCTCAGTTAATGGAAGCGCTCTCTCTCAGATATTCTGATGTTTGTCTGAATTTTTTCTGTATTAGACAGGGTTATATTCAAGCAACCCCTCTTGTTTTAATGACACTAGAAGACCTGAAGGTCTTGAGTCGCTCCACAGGCCTGAGTTTCATGTAATATTTAATCCAAGATTAGATTAGATTGTTCAATGCTTGTGTTTCATAGAGCAAAAAGAAAGTTACAAAACTAGATTGTTCAAAATGTTTGGTTCTTGAAGCAAAGAAAGTAAAACTATATGTTTGCCATTTGAGAAAGGGTAAAAGGAAATGGTAGAACATTCCAGCTTAGGATGATACTAGCAATTAAAATTTTCTATCTTCCAAACAGATCTAAATTAACAGACCATTGATTACTCCAAAATATTTCATATTTCTAAAAATAGATTTAGAGCTAAAAATAGATTTGGGGAAATACCATATTCCAAAATTAATGCAAATGGGTGGTGAAACCTGAATTTCTTGTCATATCAAGTCCAAGTTTTGACTAAATTTTTCAAAACTTGTTGCTCTTAAAGCAATAACAAAGTAACTAGAAAGCTGAAAACACATTCGTATAAGATCAATTGGTTACCAAGCTTTGTCTTTAATAGAGTGAGTTTAATTGGCTGTTAGAGTGAAAACAAAGTCAAAATTAGCAATTTTGTCAAATTGAAAGGCATATAACTGAGGATTTTATATTCCTATCTAGCAAAGAATCTCACTAAAGAAAGATCTTAACTTCACCTACATCTTGTTCAAGTTTTGACTTGATTGTTCAATATTTGTGGATGTAAAGAGTGTAAAATCAAAGTCGAAAACAGCAATTTTGTCAAATTCAAGGGCAGAAAAATCATGATTTAAGATTCCTATGAAACTGAAAATTACACACATGCAAGATCTTATGGCCAGTAAGATTACATGAAAGTTTCGTGTTGATTGGTGGATATTTATGGTTGTTTGAGTAAAAATAAGGTCAAAAATAGTATTTTTTGCCAATTTCAAGGGCACATAACTCAAGACATAATATTCAGATCAAGCTGAAAATTGCACTCAGGCAAGATCTTATCAGCACCAACATTCTGACCAAGTTTTGTCTTGATTGATAAATATTTGTAGTGGCTAGAGTGAAAACAAAGTCAAAACAGCCATTTTTTAATTCAAGGGCAGATAACTCCAGACTTTCTAATTCAATCAGAATTAAATTTAGGAATCTGATAGAGGGTCACCTAGGGATCATTCCTGTGAAGTTTGATTGAAATCCATCAAGTGGTTTCTGAGGAGAAGATTTTTAAAGAAAAAGTTGACGACCGGACGGATGGACGCACGCACGCACGGACGCACGCACGACGGACACAGCACCATGACAATAGCCCGCTGGCCTGAAGGCCAGTGGAGCTAAAAACTATAATTAATAAAGCCTTTTTGACCTTAGAGTACAATAAAGAACAATAGAGAACAATAGATCGGTGAATGGCAAAGGATCGCTTCAGAATCAGTCAATATTTTAATATTATCGTGGGACTACGAGCAGATCTCATTTAATTGAAGTGGTCTCTCAGAATTATTCTGATATTTGTTTGAATTTTTGCTGTATAAGACAGTGTTAAATTCAAGCAACCTTTCTCATTTAAAAGACAGAACAATAATTCATAATGCCTTTTTGACCTTAAAGAGTATAATAAAAAACAATAGAGAACAATAGATCGGTGAACGGCAAAGGATTGCCTCAGAATCAGTCAATATTATAATATTATCGTGGGACTCCGAGCAGATCTCAGTTAATGGAAGCGCTCTCTCAGATATTCTGATATTTGTTTGGAGTCTGCAGGAGCCCCGCAGTATCTTATTGATGATCGTAGAATATTCCAGCGGTGATGTCGGGACAAAAAATGGGATAGATTCTAACTTGTGGGTTTAATGTGATAGAATTTGTGTACAATTGTGTTTTATTGCTTTCAGCTTTGTGTTGAGAGAATAACATCATTTTTTTAACAAAAATCTTGTAACTGATGCCTGAAAAAAGCTGCAGCAAGCTGTTGCAAGTTTTTTGTTTGAAAGCATCAATATGAAGTGTAAAAATTTGTCAGACTGAAACTTTATGATGATTGTGAAGTATTACAGTACGTAAATTTGAAACTTGAGATCTTTTTGCCTTATAAGATTGTGTATCATAACAGCTTTATAATAAGTATCTTTTGACATTTGACAAAATTCATTTGTCTCTCACCAATGGGTGTGAATCATCTATATAGATGTGAGAGAGCAGCTGGAGGCTCGGTTTGGATATTGTGGTTGTATTGGTGCGAGAAATACCAGGAACCCACGGTTAGGTGCTCCAGCCACCGTGATATGACCATAGAAGTTGAAAACGGCGTAAAACCCCAATAAAATCAAATTAATAAGTATCTTTAATGGAAAGCTGCTAACTTGTTTGTTACTTGTGATTGGCTTTGCATGGAATTGTGTTTAGAATTGGTAGAATCATGAAATATTGGCCAACCAAGTTTATAAATGGTGTTGCAACATGTCCCAAGCTCTTTCCAAAATAAATCTTGGTTTTGGCAACCCTGTTAGAGAAGACATATTGGAAGATTTTGAGTTGTACCATGGCTTATTTTCACTAAGATACAAATGCTGAAATGTTCAAATTTATTTAAAGTCTGAATCAAATGGAGTATGAGAGTTACATGCTAGATTTCAAGACAATGACTCGGCTATATTTTAACAAAAGAATTATGAGTTCACTTCATGTGAAGACTTCATAAAACTTTAAAACTTAAGTTTTCCATTAGATCTGTGGAGCATTTTATGACTTTCACTCCGCTTTTCCTTATCCCCAACAAGTATGGAAAATATGTATGTAACGAAGGTGAAAATAAGGTTTTTGTAAAAAATAATGAAGACAGTCGTTATTGGCCATTTCAGTCATTGACATTAACTGAATGCCTTCTTTTGCCACCATGTAATCTCAAGTTTTTTCTTTAAAACCTTTCCCAAATGACCAAATTTTTTGATAGTCAAATTTGAAAGCTGCTGCAGACATCAAAATAGTTATCTATTGAGAGAAGATTTGTGTATAATATAGTGAAAAAAATATTGTAGCAAAAGGAGAAAATGCTGTTCATCAGCATTTTCTTCATTTGCCTCATTGTTTGCTGACGTTTTTTCTCTTTTGGATGTCAAATCCAAGTCTTGTCTGGAAAAGGGTTAAGGTTGTTAAAACTATGGGCAGGTCTTCTTTGAAAAAGGTTAAAGAAGGAAAAGATCATGACTGTGAGCTTGCATGCTAGGGAAAAAGTGATCAATTATGTATCAAGTTAAACCATTGGTCCAGAAAATGTGGGAATACTCGATTGGAAGAGTTTCATATCTATTCCATGAGACACATATTTTAACCCTTTCCCAAACGGCAATTTTTCAAAATACATTTCAAATGCTGCTGCAATCGACAAATGGACCTTGTTTAACCCATTACTGCACGGTGACACCTTTTGACTCCTTCACAAGAAAGGACTCGGGAAAACATTGTGGAGAATGAACAATTTGCTTGTGACAAGCAATTTCTTCATTTTCTGCAATGTTTTCTAATTCAAAATGGAAAAATTCTTGAAATTTCATCAACTTCAAATTGTCGTCTGCAACACCTTTCAAATTGAAACAGTCCGAAATTTTGTCGTCTGGTAATGGGTTAAGAGAGATTTTATGTACAATATTGCAAGGAAAATATTGAGACAAAAGGAGAAACTGCTAATTATCAGCAGTTTCTTCTTTTGTCTCAATATTTTTCCAAGCAATTTCTATAAAGGACGTCAAAACCAGGTCTTGTTTGGGAAATGGTTAAAGAAGGTTCGCTCAATTTTGGGTCAAGTTGTAAATCCATTGGTGACAGAAAAATTACTTTTGTCAAATGTCGGAAAGGATATTGGCCCAACCGGTGTTCAAACTCACAACCAGTTCTAGAAGTGCTATTTAAAGTTCTAGAATGTTTTACAAGAATTATTGAACTTTTTCGCAGGGGTAGTGTCAAACAGGGATCCATAATGTTCTCTCACTGTTGTTACAGGTAACGAATATAGAAGAAGCTATTTGAAAACAACATGGTTCAAGATCAGACTGCGTATGCAGCCTGATCGTGAATCATGTTTGGCTCAAGAGCCTTAAGGGACCCTTTTCCACTGATCTCGACTTATTTGAATTAAAATCATTTTGAGTTGTCAAGCAAGGGCTTCTTTGGGGAAGCATTAAAAGAATTTTTATGATGCATTGAGAAAGATCTGAAAGTCTATCTTCCACAAGAAATTGAAGTGGAAGCATGTTTGTATTCAAAAGTGAGACTGGTCGATATTGATTCATTGTTTCTCCTGAAATTTTTCCTTGTGTGGGGCATGAATAAGTCTCTTTGTTTATTTCTTACTTAGGTAATTGGGTTTTGACTTTCTAGCTTGATTTCCTTCCATTAGTAGTTCTTTCAAATAAGACATTTCCCGATAAAAGAGTTATAAGCCTACAATCTTAATAAACTGAGAAAAAGTCATTTGGATCTTGGCAAATTATTTACTGTAATTATTCTTATAAACGCCCATATTCTAATAAACGCCCTTCCCCCAAATCTCTGCTGAAAATCTGCTTATTTTAAGCCCTATTTTAGCGAGAAAGGGTGATTCTAAAGAACACCCATCCCTCGATTCCAAAAAACAAAAATGTATTTCTTAAACAAAGATCAATTCCAAAAGCAATAAAAAAGAAGATTTCCAGCCCTCAAACTGTATACAGAATTTTTGCAATGAAGGAATTTCAATGAAAAATTGTATTTTGAAATCCTTTTAACAAAACTTTCAGAAATTCCACATTTACTGAACTCTGAGTCCATGAATTGACTCTTGATTCACAAAGTTTTGACTAACAAAATTAGAATACCTCTAATAAAAGCGCACCTACTACTTTTCCATCAACAATGTTTCTAATAAAGGCCCGAGCGTGTATTAGAATAATTATGGTACTTTTCTTATTGTTGCAAACTTAATTCTGTGTATGTCAGATACTACCCATAGGTATCATGTAAGTTAACCTGTCTACATTGACATACTCTCTTATGAACAGAGCACATTATCTCTTCATTCTATTTCGACAAAATGAGCTCTGTTCTCAGGGGGTCATTTCACGTCTAATCTCAGGGCCTTGGCGGGATTTCGGTATCCAATCGTTGCCAATACACTGCAAAACAATCGAAATTTCTGATACAAGTTTTCATTGGCTGACGCTTCAAATTACCGGCTTCAGCCAAAAATAGAAGCGACGTAATGTATACGTAATCAAACAAGATAAAACTGAATGATTTTGATTCGATAATTCAAATGTTACCGGCTTCAGCCAAAAATAGAAGCGACGTACATGTATACGTAATGATCATGCAAGATTAAACTGACTGATTTTGATTCGATGATTCAAATGATGTGCTATAATTAGATTAATACGACCAAATAGGCTGTTGGAGTATCAAAAACGGCAGAGGTCACATTTGATGGTTAATCAATAGACCTCGGCTTTGGAGAGTAATATTGACACGGATTACAATAAAACTGCTTCGCATTTCATAGACCTACCTGTGCTGACATATTGAAAGCAGTTCAAAGTAAAACTAGCATTAAGACCCATACAAACCAGGTAGTCATTTTTGTAAAGCCAGCTATATGAGCATGGTTTTCATGTCCAGCCATTTTGGTTACATCATAAACTGTGTTGTGTCCATAAATTAATGAATTTTATGACATTTTCTATATTGTTAATTTTCTATTCAGTGTTAAATTTGTGGATTATTCTACTAACCACTGAAAATACTTTTTTCCTTTCTTATATAGTAAAGGATTAAATGCAAGTTACATTTCTCAAAAGTCAAAGACGTAACGTTGGACACTGCGTTAGAAATGCTTCAAAAACTCCTGATGAAGAACATTATTTTATTTTGTTATGCAAAATTTATCTTTGTTTTGTGCAAAAGCTGTAATTTTGAGCACTTTTTATCATGTTGGATGTAGTAGGAATTAACTTTTCCCTAAAAAGTTTGCAAGACGTAACAGGATGTAAACAGACACAAAAAAAGTGTTTACCAGGGAATTTGTCTGCATTTTTTCTAAACATTTTATTGATAGTTTCTTTAAGTTTTGACATTTTCAATGTGAAAACTGTTATGTTCTGATTTGGTAGCCATTGGCACAAATCTAAATATTCCATTTTGGATTTTAAATCTATTGCACATAAAAAAAAGCTAAAATCGTATAATGAAGTAACTTGGAAACAATTTTCACAGCTTCTCTGTCCATGTTCGTCTCTACGATCTATTTACTATATCACCGACTTTCTCGCGATGTTTTGTGCCGAAGAAAATCGAACAAGTTTAAATACCTGAAATCTCCGGTAATGTCATATCATAGGGAATAAATGGTACATCGTTGGTCGTTCCACTCAAATTTCAAAAAGACGTAACGAAGACCACTTGTATTTCGTTTGATCTTGAAAAGACGTAACTATTTTGCCTGTACTCTTTTGACATTTCACATCGCCCGCCATGTTTGTGACTCATGCCGTTTATGTCATTCAAAATGTCGCTTATATCTTATACGAATATTTTCGCTCAAACAATTCTTTAATTTGATTACAATTATTTTGTAAATATCGATCTTTCATGGGAGTTAATGACGTAACTTTTTTACAAAATTTCTAGGCAAAAAAAGTCGAAGATAAATTGCAAAAGATCGCCGCCCCGGAAAGTCGCGATTTCGTACCCTATTAATCTCGTACCAATCAAACGTCACCCACGAACTATGTGCGTGATATATCAAGGTCATTAACATTTAAAAAATAGCACAAATATAAGACGTAACTTTTTTGAATCGAAAGTTGCATCATCTTTTTTTGCTAATTATTTCATCAAAATTAAAGGAAGCCTATGAAATAAAAATACGATTTTCAGTATTGATTAAGCTTTAATTTGTAGTTGAACAAACAAAATATTTCCAGTCATAGTAGGTGCGATATTTTTTTGCATATTATGCATTTTCCATAAAGGCCCTTCTGAAAATATGGGATATTTTCGACCATTTTGTCCATTATTTGAGCATAAATAGAACATTTTTGTTCATTCTTTTACAATCAAACTTTTAATTGTGTACCTATGCAGGTTCGAATGTACATGACTTTTAAAGGAAATAAGTGCATTTTTTACCTTCATTTAAAGAAAATACACTTAAATTAAGATTTACTCAGACGTAACCGAAATTGGCTGGACACGAAAACCAAGCTCATATACTAAAATAATGCTTTGATCGGTCAATCACTTTTGGAATGACAACAGCGGTTAAAGAATTTCTTCATGCATGTCTTTGTCTTCGTTAAAATAATTTGTGCCTGATAATAACTTGAAAATCAATATTTTGCTTTCTCAGAAATTGTCAAGCTTGAATAGCTAAAAATGATTTCTAATTGGTTTCTGCTTATCTTGTACCTGTAAATATTGTTGATCAATCAGTATCAATCAACATTTCTGCAACATAAGGCATTGTCTAATTGATCAGTAGTTATTCAGAATCATATGACCTTTCATTTACATGATTTCTAAATGATTTTACTTTCCCAAGGATTGTACAAGTCCATATTGAAAGGTACTGCAAATGGTACTGCAGAAGAGATACTGAAAACCATGCTGTTATTGGTAAAACAATACTAAATTTGGAAAGGAATATTTTTAATTTTCCTTCAAGTATTTTTAAGCCTTTGATATGGTCATCATAATCAGGATATATTTGGGAAAAAATTTTAACATTCATAGTCATTTAAAAGTATATCAAGAATTATGTCAACTTGATAAACTGTACATGTTTTATCAAATCTCATTACTTATAGATACAAAGAAGCAATGTTCTAAAAAAAGGGAAGTAATTTGATTGCGCCAGTATGGAATCAATGACAAGTTCTATTGAAACTGTGATGTGTAACAATAAATACAACAAATATGAAAGGAACAAATGCCTTAGAAGGAAACAATTGACTTTCAAAATGAGTGATATAAATCATGATTCACTAAAATATGCAACAAGAACAGTGACTGATAGTACAAAGTTATTTCCCTTGTTACTATTAATAGTAACATTGATATTATTACAAAATATACAATCAAGCCATGCATGCTATGTGTTCCCACCTGGTAAAACAAACCCCTGTGATGGAGTGACTTGTAATATAGGGGCCATTTGTGTCCCCTCGATGGAGGGTGACCATCGGTGCCAGTGTCCCCAGGAATGCAATGATTATGGGGACAGCGAGGGCAGTATGCCCATCTGTGGGAATAATGGAAAAGACTATAGAAATTGGTGTGAGCTTCAGAGGGAATCTTGTCATACTTTGAAGGAAATTAAGATCAAATATTATGGAAAGTGTGGTAAGTTGCTGAATAATTTTAAATTGCATTGTTTTGTTTTTTGTTCCTTCCTTGTAAAATTAGTCCTACCTCTGACTTTAGAAGTATAAAAAATCTTGGGGAAATGTTGAGGCAAAAAAAGAAAAAACAATGCTAATGACATATGGCTGGGGAAAACATTGAGGTAAAAGAAGAAAATGCTGATAATCAGCATTTTCTCCTTTTGTCTCAATATTTTGTTGGGTTTTATGTGCACAAATCCTTTCTTTGAAAATGTCCATTTTATTGCTGAGCCCTGATAGCTCAGTCGGTAATGTCAGACTCTGTTAATCCAGAGGTTTGCAAGTTTAAACCCTGACTTGGCCAGTATCCATTCTGACAAGTCTGTCAATCCAGGGATTTGCCAGTTCAAATCCCGGCTCTGCCAGTATACATTCTGACATTTGAAAAAAGTCATTTGTCTCTCACCAATGGGTGTGAATCATCTATGTGAGAGAGTAGCTGGAGGCTCAGTTTGGATATATAGTGGTGGTGCCAGTGTCCCCAGGAATGCAATGATTATGGGGACAGCGAGGGCAGTATGCCCATCTGTGGGAATAATGGAAAAGACTATAGAAACTGGTGTGAGCTTCAGAGAGAGTCCTGTCATACTTTGAAGGAAATTAAGATCAAATATTATGGAAAGTGTGGTATTTAGTTGCCAAACAATTCTGATATCGCGAATTTTAAATTTGGTTTTTTTATGGAATTGTGCAATGTACTGCACCACAAGCCGATTTAAATCTGCTAATAAAATCATAAGAGATATGCAGGTAAGTATATCTTTTTAGAAAAGAATGACAAGTGATAATATGATTTCAGGATTCATAATTTGATATAGAACTATGTTCCCCAATTGTATACCTCGCTGAAAATGAAATTGTTAGTTTTTAGCTCACCTGAGCACGAAGTGCTCAAGGTGAGCTATTGTGGTCGCTTTTTGTCCGTCGGTGTCCGTCTGTCTGTCTGTCTGTCCGTCTGTCTGTCCGTCTGTCTGTTCACATTTTGTTGTTACCACTCTAGCACCCACAAATATTGACCAATCTTAACCAAACTTGGTCAAAACATGTATGACCATAAGTTCTCGGATGAGTTCGATTTTGAGTCCGATCGGACCAGGAAGTCTGGAGTTATGTGCCCTTGAACGTCAAAAATGGCTAGTTTTGACTTTGTTACCACTCTAGCATCTACAAATATTGACCAATCTTAATGAAACTTGGTCAAAATATGTATGACTATAAGTTCTCGGATGAGTTCGATTTTGAGTCAGATCGGACCAGGAAGTCTGGAGTTATAAGCCCTTGAACGTCAAAAATGGCTAGTTTTGACTTTGTTACCACTCTAGCATCTACAAATATTGACCAATCTTAAGCAAACTTTGTCAAAATATGTATGACCATAGGTTCTCAGATGAGTTTAATTTTGAGTCAGATCGGACCAGGATGTCTGGAGTTATATGCCCTTGAACATCAAAAATGGCTAGTTTTGACTTTGTTACCACTCTAGCATCTACAAATATTGACCGATCAAAAGAAAACTTTGCAACAATGTTGGTAACTATAAGTTCTCCAATGAGTTCAATTTTTTGTAAGATCGGACATGGAAATCTGGAGTTATGTGCCCTTGAACGTCAAAAATGGCTAGTTTTGACTTTGTTACCACTCTAGCATCTACAAATATTGACCGATCAAAACAAAACTTTGCCACAATGTTGATAACCATAAGATCTTGGATGACTTCGATTTTCAGTGTGATTGAAGTAGGAAGTCTTGAGTTATGTGCCCTTGAATTTGACAAAATTGCTGTTTTCTACTTTGTTTGCACTGTAGCATCTACATTTATTGACTAATCAAGATAAAACTTGGCCACAATGTTGGTGGCCATAAGATCCTGGATGAGTAAAACTTTCAGCTTGATTTGACTAGAAAAACTAGAGTTATTGGCCCTTGAATTTCACAAAATTACAGTTTTCGACTTTATTTTCACTCTAACAATATATTGACCAATCAAAAAAAATTGGACATAATGTTGATGAGAATACTTTTTAGGTCACCTGACCGAAGGTCATGGTGACCTATTGCGACCGTGTTTCGTCCGTCGTCGTGCGTCGTCCGTCGTCCGTCGTCCGTCGTCCGTCGTGCGTTAACTTTTAACATTTTCGACTTCTTCTTGAGAACCATTGGACGGATTACAACCAAACTTGGCAGGGAGCATCCCCATGGGAAGCCGCTTCAGATTTGTACAAATCATGGAGTTATCTCCCTTTTGGGCTCCATAAGGGGCCAAAAAGGGGTTAAATAGGGTACATCTTAAAAAATCTTCTTCTCATGAACCGGCTGTTGGATTTGATTCACATTTGGTATTTAGAGTCTTTAGGGCAAGGACAACAAAGTTTGTACAAGAGAAAAAAATCCGTCCTGAAATGGCCGTGCTGGGGATGGGGGATGGGAGGGGGGGTCATGTTATTAGTTAACTTAACATTTTCGACTTCTTATTAAGGACCATTGGACGGATTACAACCAAACTTGGCAGGAAGCATCCTAATAGGAAGCTGCTTCAGATTTGTACGAATCATGGAGTTATCTCCCTTTTGGGCTCCATAAGGGGCCAAAAAGGGGTTGAATAGGGTACATCTTAAAAAATCTTCTTCTTATGAACCGACTGTTGGATTTGATTCACATTTGGTATTTAGAGTCTTTAGGGCAAGGACAACAAAGTTTGTACAAGAGAAAAAAATCCGTCCAGAAATGGCTGTGCTGGGGATGGGGGATGGGAGGGGGGTCGCGTTATTAGTTAACTTAACATTTTCGACTTCTTATTAAGGACCATTGGACGGATTTCAACCAAACTTGGCAGGAAGCTTCCTAATAGGAAGCCGCTTCAGATTTTGTACAAATCATGGAGTTATCCTCCTTTGGGGTCCCATAAAGGGCAAAAAAGGGGGTAACTTGGGTACATCTTAAAAAATCTTCTACTCATGAGCTGTACACATTTGAAAGTTAAAGTCTTTTGGGCAAGGACTACAAAGTTTGTACAAGAGAAAAAAATCCGTCAATAAATGGCCGTGCTGCGGATGGGGGATGGGAGGGGTTCGCGTTATTACTTAACTTTGAACATTTTCTACTTCTTTTTGAGAACCACTGGACAGATTTCTACAAGACTTGGTAGGAAGCATTCCAAAAGGAAGCCGCTTCAGATTTTTAACAAATCATGGAGTTATCTCCCTTTGGGGCCCCAAAAGGTGCCAAAAGGGGGTAAATAGGGTACATATTAAGAAATGTTCTATTGTTAGATTGAATTCACATTTGCTATTTGAGTCTTTAAATAAGTTTGTACAAGAGAAAAAAAGACTGTCAAGAAATTGTGGTGCTGGGGGGTTGCGCTTTTATTTAACTTTTAACATTTTCCTTACCTGTTTTTGCTTATTTGATTCAGGTGACCGATAAGGCCCTCTGGGCCTCTTGTATTAGAACAGAGTTATGTGCCGTTGACTGTGTTGTTTTCTTCCACTTTGTTTTCACTGTAACATCCACAAATATTGATCATTCAAGATTATGAAAGCAGTTTTCAGCTGGATCATAATCTCACATCTTAAATTATGTGCTCTTAAACTTGACAACATTGTGACTTTCTTTCTATCTAGGTTCAGGTGAGCGATTAAGGACCATCATGGTCCTCTTGTTCATAATATCTCACCAGGCCTTCATCTTGCTGATAGTCAAAAAGCATTGTTATGAAGGAGTGGGTTAACCCTTTCCCAAACAAGACCTGGTTTTGACGTCCCTAATAGAAAAGGCTTGGGAAAACATTCAGACAAAAGAAGAAACTGCTGATAACCAGCAGTTTCTCCTTTTGTCTCAATATTTTCTATGCCATCTTTTACAAAAATTATATCTTTTATAACTTCCATTTTGTCATTTGTGGCAGTTTTTGAAGTGGATCACCCTAAAATTTTGCCGTTTGGGAAAGGGTTAAAGATGAAAATAAAAGAAGAATCTCTTACAAAAGATTGAAGCACCTGTTATAAGTGATTGGATTCCTTCTAGAGTCAGTGATTCTATTGTGCATTCCTACACTCTCTCAGAGAAAACCATAGCCAGGAAAAATCCATTATAGTTGACAGTTAATCAATAGCAACAGGATGCTTTAAAATTGTGATACAACGTTCCTAGAGTCTCATAGAGCATTCTGCATGGATGTAATCCTTTTCCAATCTAATCTTTTAGTAAATGTCCCTAAAAGAAAAAGCTTGGTAAAATTGTGGTGTAAAAGAAGAAAATCCATTATGGCTGACAGTTAATCAATAGCAACAGGATGCTGTTAAAATTGTGATACAAGATTTCTAGAGTCTCATAGAGCATTCTGCATGGATGAAATCCTTTTCCAACTGATCATTTAGTAAATGTCCCTGAAAGAAAAAGATTGGTAAAATATTTAGGTAAAAGGAGAAAATGTATTTTGGGTGACAGTAATGCATTATAGCGACAGGATGCTTTAAAATTGTGATACAAGGTTCCTAGAGACTCATAGGGCATTCTGGATGGATGTAATCCCTTTCCAAACTAATCATTTAGTAAATGTCCCTGAAAGAAAGCTTGATAAAAAATTTCATGAGGCAAAAGAAGAAAATCCAGTAAATCGATAGCAACAGGATGCTTTAAATTGTAATACATAGAAGGTTCTGAGAGACTCATAGAGCATTCTGGTTTTGACAGCAATCTGCAGTTATGAGGTTTTTGTTGAAAAGCTTTGAAATGTCATGATTAGGTGCCCCAACAGCCACGATTATAATGATAGCAGTAGAAAGAGTCATTTAACCCCAATCAATTATTAAGAAACTTTAATATATTATCAGATCCGTGTGATGGGGTAGTATGTGACGATCAGCAAGTCTGTCAGCTGAACAATGAAATTGTTCGTAACTTTTATTAACTCACAATTCTGTCTGCTTCATCTTTGAATTTAGACATATCCAAAAATTAAAAAAGATGCAGACAACAATTTCAAGCGAATTAAATTTTAAATTTTTTGGTCTTTCAGGGTCTAGAAAACAATGCGGGAAATAAAGAAATTGCACAAGCAATTTCTTCATTTCCCACAAAGTTTTCTTAAGTCGTTGCCATGTGGGGCGTCAAAGGTTTATTGTGTGGTAATAGGTTTATAGTCAATGTCATGTTTTTTCAGATCCGTGTGATGGGGTAGTATGTGAAGATCAGCAGGTCTGCCAGCTGAACAATGAGATTGATCGTAAACCTGTATGTCAGTGCGAGACCTCATGCGAGCCCATCCAGGCACCTGTGTGTGGCAGTGATGGTAACTCATACAGTAACGAGTGTATGCTTCGGCAAGTGGCATGCCAGACCAAGAAAGAAATAACAGTGCTATACTCCGGAGAGTGTAAAGGTTGGTCACCTTTTTCTCTCCCTTTTTATCCTAGGTGGTTTTCAATATTTATATTTTTCTAAGATGAATCCACTATGAGCTTTTTATACTTAACCCTTTCCCAAACGACAAAATTTAAGGGTGATCCACTTCAAAAACTGCCACAAATGACAAAATGGATGTTACTAAAGATAGAATTTGTGTTAAATATGGGATAGAAAATATTGAGACAAAAGGAGAAACTGCTGGTTATCAGCAGTATCTTCTTTTGTTTCAATGTTTTCCCAAGCCTTTTCTATTGGAGACGTCAAAACCAGGTCTTGTTTGGGAAAGGGTTAATTAACCCAGTGTTACACTGGGACGCCTTTGACAACCACTTCTAATTGAACACAGACACCTCTGGACGCTCTTGAATTAAATTTAATTATACATTCATTTTACATGTATTTTTGATGTTATACAGATGAAAGATCTAAAAGAAAAAATGTAAAAAGATATAATCTAGGACCTTTGATTAAAAGCAGATAGTTACAGAAAAATGCATGAAAGAGAAGTGAAACATAAAGGTTTCCCTGTCAACTGAATTGATTAAGTGTCAGTCGAATATGAAAACTTAATATTCTTTGCAAAGAGACAAAAGATCAATGGGTACTAATCATAGTATGAAGTATTGGATTTGTTTTTAGAAATTGAGACTTTTGATGCTTAAACCCCTTTCCCAAATAAAACCTGGTTTTGCCGAAATATTGCTTATCAGAAGAAATTTCTGTGTAAAAATTTGCATTTCTAGGTCTTTTTTAGCAGAAAAAATTGTGGGAAATTAAAATATTGTTTATCAGAAGCAATTTCTTCAATTTCCATGATGTTTTCCAAAGCCTTTCTCTTATGGGGCATCAGAAAGCCTCACTGTTTGGGAATGGGTGAGGCTCATATGGGCAGCTGTGTAACAAGTTATCCAGAGAAAAAGGATCTAGTAGGCCTTCTTTTTGTAATGGAAGATAGAGCCATATTCTCTTAGTGTCCCAGACAACAAAATTTAGGCCCATTATCAAATCTGGCAGTCTCGCTGGAAACAAGAAAGTGCTGGTTGCCATGGTTACACAACATTAACAGGCTGTCTTACACTTTTATATTGTCACTTTTCAACAAAAACCTTGTAACTGCAGCTTGTTTAAAAGCTGCAGTTACGAGGTTTTTTTTGAAAAGCAGCGTTATGCAATATGGATCCCAGCTCTAGATAAGAGGAATGACAACATTTTAACCAACTTCCGGACGGCATAATATATTAGACTGTTCCAATTTTAAAGGTGTTGCAGATGACAATTTCAAGTTGATAATATTTGAAAAATATTTTCATTTTTGGTCGGAAAATTTGTCTGGAAAATGATGAAATTTCTTGTCACAAGCAATTTCTTCATTTCCACAATATTTTGCCAAACCTTTTCTTAGACAAAGACAAAGGGCGTCACTGCACAGTAATGGGTAAAACAACATTTTTGTATGCCTAATCTATCAAGACCAATCCTATGTTGTGGGTGCTCACTAGAATTATCTAAAATTCTAATGGGCTAAAGGAGATATTTGTTGCTATTTAACATGTTTCCGCATGTTTGCATTTTGGACATAATTTGATTTCTGTATTCTGATTAAAGAGGATTCTGTAGATTTTTTTCTTCAAACTTCACATCATTATCTTTGATTTTTCTTCGAGAAATCAACGATAATTTGTGTGTCTGTCTTTTACTCTTTTTGTCCGTCTGTTTAAATCTGAAATTCTTTTCAAGAAATCCTAATAAAAGTAACTTGTAACTATAAGGCAGTGTTAGATTCTTCTATACAATGTAATTATTTTTATGTAACTGTTTTCAACAGGCAATGTAATCCATGAATCTGGTATCCTTGGTAACCGAAATTATTTTGGAATTTTTGTGATTAGGGCAGGGAATGCAAGACACATTTTATATTGGAAGCAAACAAAAATACAATAACTGTATTTGTTTCTTTTGCAAGTGTTGAACACTTTCTTAAAGACAATCATCTTGAATTTAAAACAGGAAGCAGGGGAAAGAATATATTGTCAATATTGTTGTTGGAGCAAAGCAGCAGCTGGTTTGATGCTAGGACCATGGACAGTTGGAGATTTTGCTATAAATGAGCTTGTTACTTTTTTAGGACACTTGGCCAAGCATGTAACCAGTTCTTTCAAATGTACTAGTTATCAAACACTTATAGTTTTCGTGCATATATAATAGAAATCAAAATATCTATAATGCTTCCAATTTTAATGTGCCTGTTAGATTATTCTTTTCTGTGTGCAGTACGTACATTGCAGACCTTGACAGTGACATGTATGATTTGTGTGAAAAAACAGGTTGTGACTTCTCTGTTTTATGTTCCCATCCGATTCTGTTGCCAAGGTGACAATGAGTTTTTTCAGTAAATTGTCTTCTATTGCCTGTTTTGCATTTGAGACCCATCATGCTTAAAAGTAACTTCTAGGAAGTCCACAAAACCGAATTTCAAGAGACGTATCAGACTCAACAGAGGTCTATCAGGCCCCGGTTTCTCGATAAAACTGAAGTACATTCTTATGCTCAAATCAGAGCACCGTGCTCAAATCGCACAAAGTCCATGTGAACTTCAATCGAATACCTTTCAACGTTGGAGAGTATCCCTTTGAAGTTGAGCATGTTCTCATGAGAATATACTTAATTTTTTTGCAAGAAACTGGGGCCAGGTGTCATATGTGGAAAATGAACATATAATAAGATATCGTAAATGTCTTAGATTTAGAAAATAATGTTAGTATGAGAAGTAATGTCCCTAGTCAGGCTAAGCGCACTACGCAGACTGGCTAGGGTTGGTGTCTTTCACACTTACTATAAGGTCCCTTTTAGCATGATGGGTCATATTTCTATGAAAATTGTCTGTTGATTGACTTTGGGTTAACATGGAATGGGTGTGCGAGTTTGATGGCATTGTTTGATGAATTTGATGTTTTCTTCTCATTTTATTAACCCTTTCCCAAACGACAAAAAATTAGGGTCGTCCAATTGGAAAGCTGCTGTTGATGTCAAAATCGATATTAAAATAGAAGATATTTGTGTACAATAAAGCAGAGAAAATATTGAGACAAAAGAAGAAACTGCTGGTTATCAGCAGTTTCTTCTTTTGTTTCAATGTTTTCCCAACCCTTTTCTGTTAGGGACGTCAAAACCAGGTCTTGTTTGGGAAAGGGTTAAACATGGTTGATTTCAGATTTTACCTTACAGTCGATGACCTGATTTTGTCTAAGTTTAATTCTCATGATCACCAAATGTACAAGGAACATTTAACTCTTCATATGACATGACTAGGATAATTTTTTTGAGCAATTTTGTCCGTTTTCCTGAAAAAGAAAACATGAATTTGATATCAGAAATAGAAATATAAATAAAAATGGTTAGCACATCCTTTTAAACCTTTATACCAAGAACTTGTGTGCATTCAAAAAAATCTTTAAAAAATTAGATACATACACGCTATATCGAATCTGAATTATCCTAATTATTTTGAATGGGGTTTTTTAATCTAGAATTGGAAGTTTTAGCCCTAAAATCAACAACTTTCTAGGGCCTCTAACGATTATTCCCAAAACTCATTTATAGAGATTGTAAAGTCAGTTGTTAGTGAGAAAACTTAATTAAATGAAATGGAGAAAATACAAGATTTTCCTTGTTTTAATTTTGGTGAACATGATTGTTTTTCTGTACTATTTTGATTAAGTTTGCTACCAGAGAGTCAACTTCCATGTAACAGTCTCCTGCTTTTCATATTTATGGAGAGTAACCTTATTCTTGGTAACAAGAAAGACTTTTTAGCTTATTCTATGCTATATTAGGACAAACATTTAGTAAAGACGTTGATCAAAATCTATAGATTTAAAATATTGAAGCAAAAGAAGAAAATTTGTAATTTTGTTTAATGAAAGAAAGGATTCTTTTTGAAATTTATTTAGATCTTGACATTTTTCAATTGAAGGAATGATTTTTCATACCATGAATTTAAAAAAAATACTGGAACTACCTTATCATGTTAACAAAAAAATCTAAGAATGACATTTTAACACTTATAAGCAATTTATTGGTCCTTTCTGGTAGCATTGAAATAACTGTACTATTGTCATGAACAAGAATGTTTCTTGATTTTATTGCAGAATGAAGTGAAGAGCGTTATGATCTGTTATATTTTCTCGGTGTCTGCAACTTGTTTGAACAAAATGTTAGTTGTCACTGTTTTAGTTCATCTAGTTGACCATTTATTTGCCGAGCATCATGATAATGTCATTGGGTATTTTAGATGTGACTCCATTGTTCCCATTGTTACCATCCCACATTCAATTAATAAGACATAATTTGTTACATATCAAAAAAGTTTAGTACTAAAACATCTCGATTTTTTGTTGTGAAGGGGATTGCATATTAATTGTTCTGTATTGATATGCTCTCTGAGTTTTATAGTCTCAAAACTTCACAGAACCACACATAAACTAAGACAATACTGAAGAAACTGAATGTTAGGGTATTTTTTTCCCCTTAAAAATTAAGCAAATCCTAACACTATACATCAACAGTATAATTATGGTTTATACAGATTACAAGAAACTAGCAATTTTACCCGTCTCGAAATTTGACCTTTGACATCGATGACCTTGACCTAACCGGGGCTGACCTTTGACCTCGATGACCTTGACCTATCCGGGGCTGCACTCCACCTAATCCCGTCCCGTAACCCGTAAGCAATCCCGTCCCGTAACTAAGCAATCCCGTCCTGTAACCCGTAAAAACGATAAATTTGACCTTTGACCTCGATGACCTTGACCTTTCAAAAAATGAACCCCTCAAGCTAATATCCGGGGCCGCCCTCCACCTTCCCTCCAAGTTTGGTGAAGATCGGCCCAAGGACCTGGGAGGAGTAGGGGAATAAACAGACAAACAGACAAACAGACAAACATTGCTCAAATTATAGTATGATGCATACAAAATATCAAACAAACAACAAAAAGGGCTGACTATTTTGAAAAAAAAATCCCCAAAAACATGACTGATAATCATGCTGGCCCCCCGGCTTCACTACAAAAGAAAAATTAAATAGGAAAAAAAAAACATTGTTTCTTATTGAAAAAAATACCAAAAGTTTTGCGGATAAATGCGATACAGCTACTAGTAGACATTTCCATCAAACATTTTAGGTTGGTAGACTCATACTACTTTGATGAATTTGACTGTATTGTTTAAGTTATAAATATTGGATATATAGTCTGTCGGTTATAACTGTAGACTTGTACACAAACACTAAAAAACAAATACATAGTTTTAACATTTACCAAACCATTTATCGTGAGCTATACGAGCCAATTAATGTCCTAATTCTTTTATTCCCAAAAGAGGAAGTGTTTGTGTTGGGCCATTTATCAACAACAAGGGATAAAGTGTTTGTATACAAGTCTACAGTTATAGCTGATGAGTTATACATAGATTTATAACTGGGTTGCACTGATGCCTAATTGAGCATGCAGGAAAAAGTGATCCGAGATTGTAGTAAAAGCCCTTGCTTCGGTTGATTACTTGATTTATTTATAAATTGAGAGAAAAAATTGACTGAATAGATCTGCATTAAGTATATACAGAACATACTGTAAGCTGAATCAATTTGAGAGCGAGCAAGTTCTTTAAGCATTGTTGAAATTGTTTATGAGCAACCTTTAAAATGCTTACAGTTCCAAAGATGCTTACAACATAATTATAGATTTAATATGGTGATTCCTTATGGATGTTTGTTCAAGACATTTTTTCCAGATAAGCTATGACTGATTTTAGATTAATTTCAATAATCATATTAACTCTGATAACATTGTAGAAATGGATAAAATCACAACCATGATATCTTTACCATTTTAGTGCATGATATATTGTTTTAACATGAAATGCTTTTTTGCGGTAGGACTTTTGAATAACAGCATGAATGTCAAATTTTCTAATTTTATTATCTTTTTATATGTAAATATGAAGTAGATTAATTATTTGCTATCATATATTGGAATTCTTTGTCAAGTCATTTTGAAATTGATATTGACTTTTGTCTGTTCATCCATCTGTCATTCATTGCTGATTAACAAACACATTTTGTTTTGTTTTTCAATATGAAAATAATTTGTAAAAACTTATGAAGAACTCAGAAAATACAGATAAATATATTAGGCTTGTTATTTAACCTAAATTTTCTCTTGTACCAGAATTTTTCAGTACAATATTTAAAAAAAAAACATGTTTTGTTTTTGTTAATGAGGTCAAAAATTAGAAATTTGTATTCATGCTTAAAGATTTGTTGAATTGATACTTTACTAGAAGTGATAATTGTTAGCATGAGCTTTTGTACAAGTTGCATGAAGAGAACAATATTGAAAAATCACCATTTCAGATAAAAAAAAGAGCTTAACAGCAAAATATTAGATTGCCATAAATGAAATGCTGCTTCAAGACGACAAATTTGATGTTGTTAAAGATAGTATTTGTGTACAATGAATCCTAGAAAATTCTGTGGCAAAGAAGAATATGCAGGGTAATGGCATATTCTTCTTTTGCAGCTATGTTTTCTCAACAAGTCTTTTGTATTGGGGATGTTGAAACCAGGGCTTGTTTGGGAAACACACCCTACTAAAAATCTATCCTGTACATGTCATGTAAGATGTATTGCTCATTTTGCAAACTTAAAAATCAAATCGTTTTTAGCTCCACTGGCCGAAGGCCAGCGAGCTATTGTCATGGCGTTGTGTCCGTCGTGCGTCCGTGCGTGCCGACGCCCGTGTGTCCGTCTGTCCGTTAACTTTTTCTTTAAAAGTCTTCTTTAAAACAAGTGGGCCAATTTTGACCTAAATTTGCAGGAATGCTCCTTGGGTGACCCTTTACTTAAATTGTTCGAAGAATTTTGATTGGTCAATAAATGTGGGCGTGGCAGGGCGGGGCTTATCAGACTTAGAGAAATCACAAAATAATTCCTTAAAAATCAACCATTTGGCCGATTCTGACCAAACTTGGCAGAAATGTACCTTGGCGACTCCTTACTTAAATTGTCCATTAAATTTTAATTGGTCCATAAATATGGGTGTGGCAGGGCGGGGCTTTTCAGACTTAGAGAAATCACAAAATAATTCTTTATAAATCTTCATCTCTCAAACCAGCAGGCCAATTTTGACCAAATTTTGCAGGAATGTTCCTTGAGTGACCCTTTACTTAAATTGTTCAAAGAATTTTGATTGGTCCATAAATGTGGGCGTGGCAGGGCGAGGCTTATCAGACTTAGAGAAATCACAAAATAATTCTTTAAAAATCAACCATGGGGCCAATTTTGACCAAACTTGGCAGAATTGTACCTTGGATGACCCTTTACTTGAATTGTCTGTGAAATTTTGATTGGTCCATAAATGTGGGCGTGGCAGGGCGGGGCTTATCAAACTTTGAGAAATCACAAAATAATCCTTTAAAAATCAACCATTGGGCAAATTTTTACCAAACTTGGCAGAAATGTACCTTGGTTGACTCTTTACTTAACTTGTCCATGAAACTTTGAATGGTCTATAAATGGGGGCCTGGCAGGGTGGGGCTTATTTGACTTAGAGAAATCACAAGATAATTCTTTTAAAATCAACTGTAGGGCCAATTTCAATTAAACTTGGCAGAAATGCACCTTAAGTGACCCTATACTTAAATTGTCTGTGAAATTTTGATTGGTCCCTAAATGTGCGCATGTCTGGGGGGAGGGGCTTATCAGAATGGCAGAAATCACAAAAAAAACATTAAAAAATCAACCACACGGCCAATTTTGACCAAACACGGTAGAAATGTTCCTTGGGTGTCCAATAACTCCAATTGGTAGTAAAATTTTGATTGGTCCATAAATATGGGCAATGCAGGACGGGGCTTATCAGAATGGGAGAAATCAAGAATGGGAGAAATCATGAAATAATTCTTTACAATCAACCATTGGGTCAATTTAGTATAAACTTGTCAGAAATGTTCCTTGGGTAAAACTTTGTCAGTGAAATTTTGATTGGTCTATAAATGTAGGTTTGGCCAGGCAGGGCTTATCAGAATTGGATAAACCATGAAATAATTCTTTAAAAATAAATCAATGGGCCAATTCAGACTAAACTTGGCAGAAATGTTTCATGGGTGATCCTTTTCAAGATTTGGCAGTGCGAGGCTTACAAGAAATCATGACATAATTCTTTTGCTTTAGCCAGAGGAGCGATTCAGGCCCTCTTGGGCCTCTTGTTTAAAGAAGAACTGATATTGAAATTCCTTTTAGGAATGTTTAGAGAAAATATTGAAACAAACAAAGATGTTGATAACCAGAACTATAATGTTTTTGTCTCACTTTTTTCAGTACAAAAATCCTGTCCTTAATTACCAACACCTATTAAAGATTTGTCATCTGCTGTCACTTTCAAATCAGTCGGAACTGTCGATTTTTCTTTTCGGTAAAAGCAAATAGGAACACATCATACTCAGAATCCAACCTAGTAAAGGTCATTTAAGATGTATTGTTCTTTCTGTGATGTAGATTTAATGGCCACCAAGTGCAATACAATCTGATTAAGTTGAGGCGTTAATTACTTTGACTTACATAAAAGGATGTCTAAACTATATAAAAGGATGTCTAAACTATTAATTTTGTATTACTTAACTTTAAGGTTTCTGAGAAATATTGACTTTCTGCGTAGGATCTTTTTCTAACTATTCTAAGTAGTAATGATGTCTCTTGCTTTACAAATTGCTTATTCAATGGACAAATTGTTTTTGTACAAGTCATGACAAATAAAAGTGCTGTAAGAACAAAAAGCTAAAATCTTTGTCAAAAATAGTTACAGTATCTCCAGATGTCAAACAGTTAAGAGCCACAGATTTCAATGCCAATGGCAAAAAAAATGATATAAAAGAATTGGAAACTTCTGGGAAGAAGCATAGGCAATTTTATAGGCAATTTGTTCATGGACTAAAATAATTTTTGTGACCCTGTATCAAAAGATAGGGGACACATTGTTTTACTCTTGTCCTTCTGTCTGTCCATGTGTCTGTCTGTCCATCCATCTGTCCCTATGTATGTTTGTTGGAAAACTTGAAATTGGCCATTTTGGGGGCATTTGTGTTTCATAAACACATCTTGTTGTCTGAGTCCACAATTTATCAATCTACAGTGAAAAATAAGGAAACGTTTACATGTAGCAGGCATTTGTCATGGCTTGTGTTCTTTTGACAGCTAGAGATAATCCTTGTAAAGAGCTAAACTGTGGACCTAGTCAGGATTGCGTTGTGAACCGTATGGGTCAAGCGGCCTGCATTTGTCCAGCCCCATGCTGGCAGGTGGTCAATCAAGTGTGTGGGAATGATGGTGTCACTTATGACAATGCTTGTGAGCTGCGGAGACAGTCTTGTCTCAAATCTACACTTGTAACGCTAGCTCACGAAGGACCCTGTGGTACGGATAATTTACAGTTACCTACAAAAGTCTTTGCTCAGTATTAGGCTTGGTCACATACAATTTTGTGTCCACATCATATCCAAAATTATGCTGTATGGGTCCATGCTTAAGATGTGCTCTGGCCATGATGTGGACACGGAATGGTATGTGAGATCTGGCCTATTGTTTGAATAAAGGGATAAGCACGAAAAGTGATTTTAAATGGATAGACATGTACATGTAACATATTATATGTCTTACGTTAGGAGAAGGTCCTCATTGTTAAACCCTTTAAGAATGATGGAGTGTAGCAGTTGTCAAAATTAACATTTGTTGCGGAAGACATAAACAATCAGTATGATCGAAATCAACAAGTTTTTAACAAACTATTTAGGAGGGTTGTTTGATAAATTCGCGGAATTATTCTGTAACTCAGTATTGTGATTGAATATCAAAATTAAATCTGTTTCGTGATAAACCTTAACTATTCGTTAGTGAGAATGCAAAATATCATTATCATACGCTTACAAATAATTTCTACAGATACCATTGAATAGGGTCATGTCTTGCCAGTTGCCTTTGCCAGAGCGTCACGTAACGTCACACCGCCATAATTGACGTCAGGTCTGTGAAAATCGAAACTGAATGACCCATTGACTCTTTCAATATAATCTCCAGCAGCAGCTTTAAAATTCCTGTGTATGCGGTTTAACTCTGATTAAATGTGCCCTTAACTCAGTCACTGATGAATGATAAATGACATGATAAACTTCTAGCGATTTTCTTTAGTTCGTCTGAAGTTTCGATATGCTGGACAATGAATTATGATATTAGTTCCGTACTGTTTAGGGACGGAGTGTACCTAGAGTTTTACATACATATACAATTTTCTTTCTTTGTTTCGGGATCATAGTAACAAAACCGCATTTCGCTAGTCGTTTCAATTTTATCCAAGGAATTGTGGCAACCAGAGTAATACCGCATTAGAAAATCACAAGAAGAGTTAGAAGACCGAACATGATTCTGCTGGTTGACGTCTCGTAGAAAACGAAAAGCCAAACTACCGTAAACCTTTGACATGCTTATTCATCTCCTGTAAAACTATGATAAACAACTTAATTAATTCGAAAGAGACATCTTCACAGCAACAGACAGTACAGTCAAGCATATATCAGCCCAGACAAGCTGTCCTTCATAAGCACCTGTACTCTGACTGATCGAATGGTTTGGTCTACCTGGACAGTCATCATCATGTACCGATGTTTTGTCTGTCTTTAAGCGCCCGTACCACTTGAATGCAAATGCATTTCCATATATCGACAAATTCATCGACTTTCCCATTTCTCTCAATGTATTCTGTAGGCGATAACTCTAACCAAACACAAAACATCACGACGGCGCGCTATCAGGTTATAAGATGACGTCAGTTTTCTTTGATGCACGGTTATGGTGCACCGGCACGATTTTCATCTTCACAATTGTTTCAAAACTGACCAAAGGCAACGTATATGGGCGTATATGGGTTGCTATGGAGACCGAAAAGAGTGCATAAGAGTGGGTAAAATTTATTGTCGCTAAAGCAAATGTATGACATGATTTTCTATATGTGTGTGTAATTTCATAATTTTTGAATACGAAATAAAGAAATGAGAAACAAATTCCACGAATTTATCAAACAACCCTTGTAGAAATGGTGAAGCAAAAAGTAGATGATTGCATTTTCCTTTTGCCATCAAGAGTTCCTAAACTATTGCCCTGTAAGGTAATTATAACCAAAGCTTGTTTGGTAAAGCGGTAATGCTAAGGTCAGACGGACAGATACGTGCAATACGCATGTCTGCGGATGTGCATCCGTAAAAATCCGTAGAAATCCGCAGCAATCCGTATCATGCGTATCATCCGTAAGTGCATCCGTAAAAATCCGTCGAAGTGCGCAGGAATCAGGGTCTTCCGCGAAAAAGTTTTGAAAATTTCAAAATTATTTTAAATTTCCTGCGCAAGGTCCTTTGCACAGAATTTAGGTAGAATGTGCGTATTCTTCCGCATCATGCGTATTGATCCGTATCTTTGCGTATTTTATGCGTAAAACGTCTGTATTTATCCGTAAAATTTAGGTAAAAGTGCGCAGGTATTCGATTTTTTAATGCCATTCATTTCAATACACTTGATACGTATATGTTACGCATGAATACGGGATAGATACGCAATACTTACGGAGGATACGGTACATTTTGCGGACAATTACGGATATTTACAGACTTCTGCGGAAGATATGGAAGGATAGGGATTTTGGGGGATTGTCGATTTCATGGAATCAGGTGTCAAGCGGTGTCAAGTGGTCTACACTGGGTCTGCAACCCAGATATATAGGGCAGAGGCTAGTGAGGTGATCTTCATTCTGTTCCTAACTCTCGACGGAGACTGTTCTATAGTACATCTGCTGCTGACTTGAAAATGGATCGTGGATATATGAAACTGCTGAACCTGGCACTGGAACTAAAGAAGGCCAACATGCGACTGGCTGTGCTGGTGGACCGCGACCTGAAGATGACAAGGAAGAGGAAGACGAGAACAGTGTGGGTGTGCCACTGGATTACTCTGAGGCCACATCAAGGTGCCTACGCCAACCTCATGACGATCCTGAGGGCGGAAGACGTGGAATCCTTCAAGAACTTCACCAGCGTGTCATATGTTTGCAGACATGGTGCACAGACTCACTCCCCGTCTGCAGAAGTACAACACCTGGTACAGAGAACCTCTGTCAGTTGGTCTCAAGATGGCGATCACTCTCCGCTACATGGCTACAGGAGACAACAAACGTTCTCTCATGTTTCTCTTCTACGTGCCCCACAACACCATCTCCGTGTTGGTGAAGGAGACGTGCCAGGCCATATGTGATAAGTACTCTGAGCTGGTGAAAAACACTACCACAGCAGGCGGATGGAAGGAGATTGCTGATATCTACTCCCGCAGATGGAACTTCAACCATGTCCTTGGTGCCCTCAATGGGAAGCACATCGGCATCAAGACTCCACCCGATGCTGGCAGCACCTACTACAACTACAAGGGGTTCAATTCCATCGTCCTTCTTGCCCTTGTCGATGGTTACTACAAGTTCCGTTGGGTGTAGCTGGGAGCCCCTGGGTCCTGCTCCGATTCTCAGCTCTGGCTGGAGAGTTCTCTGCGCCAAGCAGTCATTGACAACAACCTCGACCTCCCACAACCAAAACCACACCAGAACGACGACCCGGACATGCCGTATTACATCGTGGCAACCAACGCCTTTGCGCTGTCAAGCCATTTTCTGCGAAGCCACTGACTGATGAAGAGCACATCTTCAACTACAGGGTGTCCCGTGCCAGACGCTGTGTGGTGAATGCCTTTGGTATTCTAGCGAACCTCTTCAGATGCCTCTTGGGTGCCATGATGCAGAAAACCGAGACCGTGAAGACCATCGTCATGGCTTGCATCTGCATCAATAACGCGCTGCGGATACTGGCTCCAGGTGACCAGAACGCTCTTCTCGACAGAGAGGATGACGACCACAACATCATCCCTGGAAGGTGGAGAGACGATGCACACATGGACGACATGGAGGAGCGGCTTGTTGGCAACCACACCACCAGAGCAGCCAAGATGCAGAGGCTCTACCTCAAGCACTTCTACAACAGCCCAGCCGGGTCTGTTCCTTGGCAAGAGAGAATGGCCTTGAACTGAATAATGTATGTTTGATTTTGTTTGTTTGCTTTAAATGCTTTAAACTTGTATGCTATATAATAAAAGTACTATATTTTTGCCTTTCACTAGGTACTGTTTCTTTTTTTTTTTTTTTTTTTTTTGGGGGGGGGGGGGGGGCGGAAAAGTCGGTGACTTTATAATACTTGGCATAGTTAAAAAAAACAAAATCAGTATTTTCTACTATTGTCTCAATATTTTCTATGCTATTCAATATCTTTACAAAGATTGAATCGCAACCGAAGTCGGTTAGTGTACCAGGTATATCAGATCATAGCATTGTTATCACTGACATGGAAATAAAACTGCACTATCAAACTACTAAGCCGAGAAAATGCTACATCTATTCAAAAGCCAAATGGAACCTACTACAGCAAGCCATTTCCACCATCACAGAAAACCTCAAACAAATGATCCAAAAACAAAACTCAATCCACACCACCTGGGATTACTTTAAAAAGTCACTACATGAAAGCATGGACAAATACATACCATCAAAGGAAATAAAATCCAAACATTTGGTACCATGGATCAAGCACAAAGAACGGAAAATGATAAAGAAAAAGAGCAGACTTTACCTACAGGCCAGAAAAACAAACAATTGGAACAACTACAGACATTTTCAGAAAGAATGTAAAAGACACTTCAGGAGAGCAGAGTGGGAATACATTAAAAACAACATAACTGAAGGATTCAAAGAAAACAATTCTAAACATTTCTGGAAATACATTAAATCAAAAAGACGGGACTCTTTTGGCATTGCTCCACTGAAATCAGGCAACAAAATGACTACAGACAGTAAAGAAAAAGCGGAATTACTAAACAAACAATTTCAATCAGTATTTACTCAAGAAACAGATGATACTCTACCACCTTTGAGCAGAAAATCAAAAAGCAGAACCAACATCAGAGAAACCAAAATAAACGAAAAAGGAGTGGAAAAACTACTTAAAAATACAAGCCCAAACAAAGTATCTGGACCAGACAATATACCAAACAGAATCCTACAAGAATGTGCTGAGGAGCTGGCGCCATGTTTCGCAGACTTGTTCCAACTTTCACTTGACTCTGGGGAACTACCAGAAGACTGGAGAAATGCAAATATCTCGTGCATCTTCAGGAAAGGGGACAAACATCTTGCAGAAAACTATCACCCAGTATCACTTACCTCGGTCCCATGCAAATTACTAGAGCACATCATATGCCGACACATGCTCAAACACCTAGAATCCAACAAAATTCTGACAACACTAAACCATGGATTCCGCTCGGGCTACTCCTGCAAGACTCAACTGATTACAACAATGAACAACTTCCTCCTACAATATGACAACTGTAGACTCTGGAGTCCCGCAAGGAACAGTACTTGGTCCTCTACTGTTTCTCTGCCACATAAACGATCTGCCAGAAGCTGTGACATCCAAAGTTAGACTGTTTGCTGATGACTGCCTCCTATAGTGCACTATAAACTCCTTCAAACATCAACTCGAACTACAAAAAGACCTTGAAAATTTGGAAACTTGGGCTAAAAATTGGGGAAAGAGATTCAATGCAAAAAAATGTTACATAATGAGCATAAGGAAACAAATACCAAAATTCTACTCGCTTGACAACCACATACTCGAAGAAGTAAATGACAACACTTACGTCTTAGGCCTACAAATATCATCTGACATGAAATGGACAACCCACATCAACAAAGTGGTGAAAAAAGGCAAATTCAACACTTGGTTTCTTGAGGAGGAATCTAAAGCCTCTCTTACAACCGGTCGTGCGTCTTTTGAAATCGTACGTTTTCGGAGAGTTTTAAGACATAGAGTTGTCGCACGGTTTTAATCAAATTTGAGGGAACGTCATCTTCGCAAGCCAAGGGTTACTACCTCCACTTTGTTCCTTACGAACGTAAGGAACAAAGTGGAGGTAGTAACCCTTGGCTTGCGAAGATGAGGGAATGTACGCTGCACATACTTTATAAGTAAGTGTGTCGTACGTTACTTGCACATGGTAAGTACGATTTTAGAAGTAAGGAGCATGTGCGACTTGTTTTTAAGTCGCACGATAAACGTACGTGTTTCGCAAGTGTAACGTACGATTTCAAAAATCGTACCAACAAAGTAAAAGCAATGTACGACGCACGTAAGTGGTAAGTACGACAATCTTGCGTGGATCGTACGGATTTTCAAATTAAAATGAAATGGTACATTGATTCTCTACATCATTCAGTGTTTTGCTTCCAATATTGCACTGCCAAGAAGGATGCGACATCGGCTTCTACACCTATTGATGCTAGAGAAAGCCGAAGATCATGATGCTATGCTGTTAGCAGTTGCTCGGGATCGAATGCAAGACAATGGAGTTGAGTTTATTGGGGTTTTACGCCGTTTTCAACTACCAGGGTCATATCGCGGCGGCTGGAGCACCTACCCATGGATTCCTGTTGTTTCTCAAATCAGTACTACCACAACACCCTTACTGAGCCCCCTGCTGCTCGCCCACTTAGGTTAACGATTTCAAACCCATTTGTGGGTGACAAATTTGTCAGAAAGGGTATTAGCCGCGGCCGGGTATCGAACCCAGGACCTCTCGAATGAGGGTCAGATGCGCTACCAAAATGCACTAAGGTCGCGGCCCTCAAGACAATCGAAGAAGGCAGCACTATTGGATCAAATCATGGCTGACAAAAAGACGATTATTGGGCCAGTACGAGACATTGTTCCAGGAGCTTGACCAACAGTCTGCTGGAGACTACTTTTCGTTTATTCGTATGGACAGGGACATGTTTGCTGGGTTGCTTCGGCGTGCAGTATTGCTTTTTATGATATAGTCCAGCAAGATTAACCCGGGACATCTGCATATGCAATGACCCCAGTTCGGCAATGTTTTGTTAAGACGCTCAATTCACGGACTTTGCACGTGGAATTTAAGCTGTCCTGGTTTATTTTGGTGGACTATATATACTAAGCACAACAATATAGGGATAATGAAACTCAATGATAAATAGAAATTAAAATTCTAAGGTTATTGGAAGCTGTTATACTTTTTTTGCTAAAATTATTATTACTTAAAAAATTGCTTTGTGTAAAATATTGTGCAGTCACAGGTCGTTGATTTCGTAACACAGGCATATACTCTAAAGAGGGGTTAGCATTGAAAAATCACAAATGGGCCAATTTTTTGCATACACATGCGACTTCCGCATTTCTTGATGAAAACTAAACAGTACATATTCGCAAACAAGTCCTTGAGCTGTGAAAAGATAGTTCAACGTTGTCGTCTATCCGACCGCCAACACTGGCAGATGTAGGAAAGCTCGAGCTTGCAGTTTACCAAACTAGTGTTGTATTGAAGATTGCTGTGTCACAAAGCGTATAATTGTACGGTTGCATTGACCAAGCAACCGATCGGCGCGTTATTCCGTTCTTTCGCAATGTTACAGGTTTTAAGTTCACTGATTGAAAATAACCGGCATCTGAACACACTGGAATCTTTCAGGGCCACTTTAAACATGCAGGCATCCAAATACACGGATAAAATCAAGAAACACAGATTTGGAACCTACAAGTCATATACGCAGTATTGACACTATTATGCGATTTTCGAAACAGACGGTACTGCTACATACGCCCGAGGATTAACCAGTCTATAGTAGTGCGACCGAAAACCTTTTGAATTTTTGTTCTTTAAGATTTTAAGAAACAAGTTTATTGAAGAAATTTGAGTAAATTTTGGAAATTTCGTGGTAAAATACTAAACCAATTCCGATATCCCTATATTGTTGTGCTTAGTATATATATTATTATGATGTATATAAATGATATACTGACTGACTTAAAAACGCATCACTAAAGTTCATCCGGCAATAATATGCAAAATACATAATCAACTTTGTAATACTATACATTTAATAACAGCTTGACATCTTCCCAACAAATTCAGACAAAAACTCGATTAAATACTGAGATATAGCCATCTACAGAGAGGTGGTGTGAGGAATTTGACAATTTTCTCTACATGTATTTAATAACAAGTAATTCCGCTCTGAGTATGAAAAACGTTCCACAATCGTGACCTCGTTGTCCCTTGAGTTTAAACAAAATCTTTATTCTTTTGGGCTTGAATTATCTACCATATATTGCTGGAGAGTATCCAAAAGTTTTGGTGTCCGTTTTTATACGCCGCCGGAGGCGGACGTATATTGGCGTCATCTTCTCCGTCTGTCCGTCCGTCCGTCCATCCGTCCGTCCATCCGTCCATCCGTCCGTCCGTCTGTACGTCCGTCCACTTTTCTTGTCAACGCAACTCCTCCTAAGTTTCTGGCTGGATCTTCTTGAAACTTGGTCAATGTTATCACCTCAATTGGTAGATGTGCATGAAGGAAGGATGTTATGGTTCGTCGATTTTTGCCTGAGTTATGCCCCTTAAAAACTTAGTCTCTGGGGCTTATTGAAATTGCAGCCTTGTCAACGCAACTCCACCTAAGTTTCTGGCTGGATCTTAATGAAACTTAGTCAATGTTATCACCTCAATTGGTAGATGTGCATGAAGGAAGGATTTTATGGTTCATTGATTTTTGCCTGAGTTATGCCCCTTAAAAACTTAGTCTCTGGGGCTTATTGAAATTGCAGGCTTGTCAACACAACTCCTCCTAAGTTTCTGGCTGGATCTTAATGAAACTTGGTCAATGCTATTACCTCAATTGGTAGATGTGCATGAAGGAAGGATTTTATGGTTCATTGATTTTTGCCAGAGTTATGCCCCCTTCAATCTTAGTCTCTGGTGCTTATTGAAATTGCAGCCTTGTCAACGCAACTCCTCTTAAGTTTCTGGCTGGATCTTAATGTCACTTGGTCAATGTTATCACATCAAATAGTAGATGTGCATGTAGGAAGGATTTTATGGTTCATTGATTTTTTCCAGAGTTATGCCCCCTTAAAACTTAGTCTCTGGTGCTTATTGAAATTGCAGCCTCGTGAACGCAATTCCTTCCAGGTTTTTCACTGGATATTTATAAAAACCTTTTTGTGAACACAATTTTTTACAGGTTTTTCAATGAATATTTATAAATCCTTGTCAATGTCATTTTTTTTGTCTCAAGTTTTATAAGTGGCGGCGTATATTGTGACCATGGCACTCTTGTTCATCATGTCTAGGTCCAACGCACCCTGATCTGATGTTGACTGTCTGTAAGTATCTGTCAAGGGCATAATCACCAGTAGTGAAAACCACAATACCTTATTCGTTAATTCACTGTTATGGCAAGAGTTTGTCAGTAGCAACATTTTTGTATTACAATTTGCAGTTGAAAACGTTGTTGTAAACCAATTACGTAGTTGACGTTGACGTATGTTATTATATTGGCGTAAGCTCGTTTTAAACGGTTGATCAGGACGCTGATGCTCAGCAGCAATCCCTGTAGATTGGCTACGTTAATGAAAGTGATAAATCGTCGATTGGTTTACATTTAAACGTCTCGCCCTTTCTCGTTGACAAACACCCGCTTAGAATAATTAAAAAAAAATGTGTGTGTTCAACGAACTTTGGTCTCTTGGCTTTATTTTTGTTTAATCAAATTGATCAAGAAATAAAAGTAACCCCTGACCATTTATGGAATATGAAAACAAAAATCCAGTTGGTTACCTGAGGTGTAGTTACGTAAACGTTATCCATATTTTGCACGTTGACGTCTTGCGAAATAACGCGGTAACTGACTGCAATAAATTTTATTTGATATTGTGTCTTATTGGTTGAAATATATATCAAAGGTACAAATTTGATCCTGTTGACTTTAACTACGAAACTATTTTGAAAAATAAGTGATGCGTTTTTAAAGTCAGTCAGTATATATGTGACCCACCACGCTAAAACGAACATTATGGGAATTGTGAAAATATCGACCCTAGTCAGTCTTCGTAATCCGCGCAGACTGACTAGGATTGAAACTTTTCACTCAGATAGTATAATCTTTTACGTGTAGAATGCCCCCCTTATCTTGCAACTGGTTGACCTCTGCTGAGTCAGATCCATTTCTGCAAATTAACCCTTTCCCAAATACAAAATTTTAGGGTGATCCACTTCAAAAAGAGCCAGAAATGACCAAGTGAAAGTACTCAAAGCTAGAATTTGTGTAAAATATGGCATAGAAAATATTGAGACAAAAGGAGAATGTTTTCCAATTCGATTACAGTTGAAACTGTAAGAGGGGTTGCGCACACAAGAATATTGGTATTTTTTTATTCAAGGGCAGATAATTCAAGACAGAAAATAAGTTATCTAGATTCCGTAGAAGTGTGCACAAAAAGAAACCATGCAGATTCGTTGTGAAAAGTTTGATCAAATTCTGATCAAAACTGTAGTAGGAGTTCCGCACAAAAAAATGCTAACGGACGGACAGACATACGGCCGGACGGCCGGTTGGGGCCATAACATAATACGGACTTCCGGCCGTATAAAAAGGCTTATCAAAGTGATTTAAAAGGATTATTTGTTTCATGTTCAATTACAGCCCCCCCCCCCCCCCCCCTCACGGAAACCATGGCCTATTCCTGGGGAAACGTTTGGATCCGCGCATGTTCATGGTCTAGGTATGACGTTATAACAAGTCAATGTTCTTCTCAAGGACCGTACTTGTCATTGGCACACAAAAGGTATTGCGCTCTGACCTTCTTTTGGTCACATGTACATTGAAAGCAGGTCAAAAGTATGAATCTCTCTCGAGGAAAGAACGCATTCTTTGTGTTTTTTGGTATTTCTGTATAATTTTCCGTGCGTCACACGCACGTCTGTCGTACGTACAAAGTACTTCTGTCTTGCGTGCTCCTTGCGTTCTGAAAGACGCAGAATGGTCGTAGCAAAGAATTGTCCAGTCAATTCTTTGCTGCGTGCAGTCTGCGTCGTGGTTGCGTCCACCAAAATCGTACGTTGCACGTGCGTGCATCGCACGACTTTAGACGCAGACCGCACGCAGACCGCACGCAGGAGCACGTACGACCGGTTGTAAGAGAGGCTTAAGGCACTGTACTGAAAGCTGCAGAAAAACAGCCTATGTCTCCATGGTGAGATCCCTGATGGACTACGGATCAATCATATGGGACCCGTATCTACAAAAAGATATCGACAGACTAGAAAGAGTCCAACGAAAAGCTGCCAGATTCATCCAACAGGACTACAGAACTCAACAAGACGGATTCATTAAAAATACTCTGGAAACACTCGAACTACAACCACTCGCCACAAGAAGAAAAAGCCTTAGACTGATAATGCTGTATAAGGTGGTTGAGGGGTTGGTGCCAGGGCTGCCAGCAGACGAATTTCTAAAACGATCAAGACCAAGGAGAACAGTGAGAGCCAGAGAATTCAAAGACTGTGAATCAATAAACATTGTCAAAAACCAAATAAAAAACCATTCCAAGTGCTTCGATACAATACACGCAAAGTCTGTCCAATATAAACAATCCTTCTTTCTGAAAATAATAACAGAGTGGACCAAATTGCCAGAAGAAGCAGTTAGTGCCAAATCAGTGGGGGCATTCAAATCCGCCCTAGACACTTTAATTCACCAAATCTAATCGCGCACTCCCCCCGTCGCGTTAAAACCAGAAGTGGGATCTGCGACAGAGAGATACAGATACAGATACAGAAGTGATGCGCCAAAAGTCGCGGTATATATGCGGATGTTGCGGGCAAGGAGAAAACAGACATCCGTGTGACATACATGCGTATCGTGCGCAGGACTTCCGTATCTTCCGCAGAACATCCGTATCTAAGTCCGCAGCTTGCGTATCGCTTGCGCAGAACTTAAGTGACACTAGCATGGCACATCCGCCAAAGGGGTGTCTTCCACAGAACATCCGCAGAATTTGCGTAACTCATGCGTATTGCATCCATATCTCATGCGTATCAACCGTGGTGTTTTGGCTTTTTGGGCAGATTTTCAACAATTTCTGCGGATGAAATTATTTTTTTTACGGATGGATCCGCAGACATCCGTACAATGTCCGTCTGACCTAAGCATTATTCCCAACAGACTACTGTGGATGAGAGATACCATTTATAGATTTTGATGCCGTTTCCTGGGAGACCTGATGAAACTCAAAATGAGTTATCCTGAAAATTGTGTTTGTTCTAAAAACATATTATTTGTCCTATTGTATTATGATGGCAACAACTTCTTGCTTAGAAATTCAAGAAGTCAAGGCTAAACAAAACTCAATCATTATGTCTCATTCATGGCCGGAGAAGGACTTCATTTTCTAAAAATACAAACAAACAGGGGATACAACAAGTCAAGACCAGACAAACCACATTATGTCTCATTTATGCCAGGAATGGGGCCCTATTCTCTAATCTACAAAAATAAATCCCAACTGAATACTATTGATGAGAGATACCATTTACATTATTTTGATGTCATTTTCTGGGAAACCTAATGATCGTGGGAATGAGTTATCTGGTAGATTTATCTTATTCTAAAATCATATGATTTTGTATTTGATTAAAGGACTCTTAATTCAATACTTTGGCTAATTTGCCCTTTTCGAAAAAAACTTTTTCACACTTTGATATGACTTTGGTAAATATTGCAAAGTTACTGACAAAAATTGGTTTCTCATCCAGCTAGGTTTTAAAATGGTTTTCAGCATTGTGTTCTGAAATATGGCAACACAATTTGACTTTGTTATGATAGTATTTATGTCAGTTGCAAACTTGGAATTGAGCAGTTTTAAGACCGCTTAAATGTTACTGAACTGATTTTTAGCTATCTTGAAATTCCTCAAAATAGAACATATAAATAAATTTTGTTATTTCGATTTTGAGCCATGTATAGCGGACGAGAATTGACCTGGCAGAGCATTCCGTTCAATTAGCATGGGCTGCACTGCCAGGTCAATTCTCGCCCGCTATACTCTCTATGAAGAACACATCTCTAAATAAATTTTGTTATTTCGATTTTGAGCCATGTACTCTCTATGAAGAACACATCTTTAAAATCTGATTTATACATGTATATCAATAAATCAATGAAAAAATCAACTAAATGGATCTGCATTACCTACAGTTATGCTACGGTCACAAATCACTAAATGCCACCACCCGGCGTGATAACTGCCAGTTTTCATATGAATTCAGCCGGTGGCAACCCTGCGGCCGCACTGCGGCAGGCAACATCGGCAGGTGGCCGTTGGCATTTAGGACGCCACTAGGTGGCAGTTAGCATTTTAACAAAAATTTAAAATTCTAACTGCCACCGCCCGATTTTTTCCAATTTTACAAGTTGCCCTGCCACCGGCCGGGTGAATTTTGAAGTCGCGCGGTGGCTGTCAAGTGGCAAGCACGCCGCAGCGCGATTTTTACTCTGTCTTGGTGCTTGAATGCCTTCGAAAATCGTAACTGCCACTTTCCTTCACCCAGCCTGCTGCCGTCATGCCATTGACATGCCACCGTCCGATATCTGCCGGTGGCAGGGCGGATATTGAAAGGCAGCAGGGAGGCGGCCATTAGTGTTGGTAGGTGGCAGGATGGCGATCTACCGAGTGCAGACTAGGGCCGTGAATATAAACCAGGAAACATTCATCTGCTATACAATATCATAGTCATGGCGATAGTAGTTCTTGGGGATCGGGATCTTGTCTAAGGTGCTTTTGGGCTGGCCCCTTGCTTTTACCCTTTCGTTGCATTTAGGGGACATATTCACAATTCAACCTACTGGAAGCTTAAGACATTTTAAGAACAATGTTAAATTTTGAGAGCAGTCTAGATTCCTCGGAAACTAGTCTGCCGCCGTCAGATTATTGGGCGGGCGCCGGGCAGTGGCAGTTAAAACACCCGATTGTCGGCCGGTGGCAGGTAAAATATTGCAGGTCGCCGGACGGTGGCAGTTGAAAGCTGACGGTAGCAGGCCTGCCACCTGACTGCCACCGGCCGACATCCTTGTGACGACACGCGCACCTCCGGACTTTTGAAACCACCTGCCGCCACCCGGTGGCATATTTCTGGCAGTTATTTGGGACCACTCGCAGCGATTCGTAAAAATCGCCCGGTGGCATTCGAGTTTAGGAATTCGCAGATGTCAAAAAATCGTGCGGTGGCAGTTTCACAATGTGACCGTAGCATTAGTATAAGCATTTTTAAATTTGCTTAAGCAATCATGAATTTGCTTGAGCATTTTTAAAATTGCCCAGAGTTCCACATAAGCAATCTTAAAACTGCGTAAATACCAAGTGTGCTCAAAACATATAGAGGATAATCGTTTGTTTCAGTGAAAGATCGATTTATATTTCATTTAGTGAACAACAAAAGCTTTATTTTCACAAGATAATGTAGCTTTCGTTGTTCACGAAATGAAATATAAATCAATCTTACACGAAAAACAAACGATTATTGTATTTCTTTAATGCAAAAATTAGACAAAATGCAAAAAAAAGTAAGACAAATTTTCTTAAAGGGCATCATTTTGCATGTGACTGCTATGCAATGCTTATGATTACGTCACTTATTTGATCCGGCTTGTATAACGTCAGATAGGGTGAATTGAACGAAAGCGGGGCACAAGTTTTTGATAATTTCACTGGATAGGCGGTGAGTTTATCAAAATGATAATCTACCATTACTTCCCGATAATCCACCAAAAAGCATTAACCCTTTCACTGCCAAATATTTATTTCGGACACGTTTCTCACTGCTGAATTAATTCGAAGAAATTTCCAAGAATCGATACCCTGTACACAAAAACATGCATAACTTTTGACTCATTTTGTGGATTCCTTTCAAATTTTCAGCACATATAGACAAATTAAGCACCTATATGTGACCACAATTTAAAGGTTATTTATGAAATGACCATATTTTTTTCTTTTTTATGTTGTTGGTACTTATATATTTCGCCCCCATAAATTTGTCGACTAAAGTCGCCTATGGCAGGGACCCCCTATAATCGACAAAAGTCGCCTATGGCAGTGAAAGGGTTATAGAAAGACTGGGTAATCATGGTGCACAACGAAAATTGTGCAGATACAAGTCAAGGCTAGTCAAACTTCAGTATATCTCATTGATAGCTTAGAATTAGGACCTTATTCTCAATTTTACTGGAATAATTCCCAACTGAATACTATTGATGAGAGAACTGATAGCATTTACATTATCTTGATGCCATTTCCTGAGAGACCTGACAATCCTGGGAATGAGCTATCTGGGAGATTTGTTGTGTTTGTTCTAGAAAATATTGACAAGCTTTAAGATTTCTAGCATCTCTGTAAAAGAACTATCATTTTCTGTCAATGCTATCCATTTGCCATGATATATGCAAATGAACACCTCAAATGATATGAAGATTTTAATGATTTTATGATGGTAGATTGCATGTTAATATTGGGTAGATTAATTATTGATAATACCCAAACCAAAAAGTAGTAAGAGACCAGTTCAGCATAGCACCCTTAACCCTTTCCCAAACGACAAAACTTTGAACTTTTCCAATTAAAAATCCACTGCAGACGTCAAAATAGAAGTTGATAAAGGCAGGATTTGTGTAAAATGAAGCACAGAAAATATTGAGACAAAAGGAGAAACTGCTGGTTATCAGCAGTTTCTCCTTTTGTCTCAATGTTTTCCCAACCCTATTCTATTAGGGACGTCAAAACCAGGCCTAGTTTGGGAAAGGGTTAAAAATTGCTTCGTATTATGACAAGTTGGATGCCCAACATGACAAAGGCTTTGCAAAGCATCAGGGTGAATGAAGAAATTGCTTGTGACTAGCATTCTCATCATTTTCCACAACATTTCTTAGCCAGAAAGATCAAAAAGTGTAAAATCACATGCACTTGAAATTGTTGTCTGCAACACCTTTGACTTTATATATTAGACCTGCAGTCTATAATTGTATTGTTTTGGAAAAGGTTGAAATTTTGGTTTGAGTATTTTCAAGTATAAGGCATTCCCATATTATATTCACCATAGAAGCTGATCTCCAACTACATGTATGACGCAATCCCAGTTAAAGGGGACAATTGATGTCTCCGGCCTTTAATATGTTCTAGTTGCAAATAGTCAACATTATATAAATGCCCACCACATTTATTTTCATCCAACACCTATAACTAAAAAATTAATATATAATTAACGTTCGTAAGAATCCCATTTCTTATGAAAATCTTGTGACAATCAAACTAGGGGGTACGAAAAACCGATGTCTCCGGGTATAAATTCTAACTTTCAAACCAAAAAATGTCAATTTCAACAATTAATTATCTCAGCTAACAGAACTGTCCCAATCCTGTACAGAACACATAGAGCTCCAAAACGATACCAAGATTTATATAAAAAATGTAATTTGTAGAAAAGCCTCGAGTCGTTGTCTCCAAAATTCAAAAACGTATGGGACACTTTCTTTAAAGCTAAGAAACACTGACATAAATATACATCTAATGCATCAATCAAGCGTAATCTACTTCAGTATAAATATATATTATCAAAATAAAGTCGTATTTTGATATACCTTTGTCAGTATTTTTACAAAATCAATATGATTCTTAAACAATTTACCGTAATTTTAACCCCGTAACGTACGAGGCAAGAACTAAAGTAACTGTAGTTAAAAATGTGTAGTTATAAATAGTTTAATTCTTCAAGTAACATCACTATTCGAAGTCTCTTCAAATATGATAAAAAGAATTATACCGATTACTTTTATAGCATTGATACAGTAGGCCAAATAAAGTTTGGTACACATTAAAAAGTGACGTACGAGTCCATAACGTTCGAGGCAATTTTTAGTTTTTAGTTTTTTAATTGCTGAAATGGAACGTTTCCTGTGCTTTACTTATGTGCTTTGGGTTCCTTAATGGCTCCAGTTTAAGCAAAATAGACTTTTAATGCACATATTAGACTGTACACGTACTCGTACTAGTCTCGTACGTAATGGTATTATAATTACGCTTAATTAAAACTATTTTTACAATATTGAGGAAAGTTCCACAAAATATGCCGGTTTTTGTTGATATATATAGGAATATATTCATATCCATATACATTACACTAGATGGATGCATTAAAATAGATTATTTCAGCGTTTCTTACCTTTATAAAAAGTGTCCCGTACGTTTTCGTATAATGGATCCATCAGATTTAAGGATGTCTAGCAAATTTTGGATAATATTTCACTTAATTAAGCAGTTATTACACATACCTCATGTGTAAAAACAATACGAACATCTCAACTTTTATAAATTGAAATTAATTTGGCTAGGAAGTTTTAATTTGTAAAACAACGCACCCAGATGGCTTATAGAGTTGTATTTATTTTCATTTATTCAATTCATTATAATTTTTTTGACAAAGTGTCTGGCAAATGGATATTGCCTGATAATATTATGATTTGATTGAAAAGGTAATAACACAGAGGTTGTGGTATTAAAGAAAAGAAAGCACATTACGTACGGGACAAGCTGTAGTTACGTTCGGGACAGTCCAGTTTTAAACTATTATTGATTTGTAATAAATCATTGACTTTCCATTTCTGCATATCGATTAAGGGAATAACTCATTGCTTTTGTTTAATAATACAAGAGAAAATTAAAGGTTGTTTGGTGTATTTTAGAAGAGTTGGAAGTAGTCAACGTTCTAAAATAAAAGAATTGTACAAGGATAGCCGTTTTGTATTTTCATTCGCATAGGTACAATTCACCATTTTCACCCATATTGTCAATTGATTCACATTTTACAAACAAATACTCATCAAAATGTATCGGATTTATTATTCTTTAGTCATTACTTAATGGGAAATTAGACACACATTTCACAAAGGGGTCTATTTAAAATACGCATTTTTTTATGCACACATTCGATCATTTAACATTCTATAACTCCAAAACTAGGCAAGCCCACTTGACAAAACAAGAGAAATTTGCGCATAAGATGTGATCCATGAAGAAAATTTGTCCAGAATGAATGAATGGTAAAATGAAAAATTTCGAAAAAAATTTACTCAATTGTCCACTTTAACTGGGATTGCGCCGTATACTCTTTTGCACAGCTTTATTATTAAATGTACATGATCTTGCACAATTTAGCATTTTGATCTTCTTGTAGTGAACTTGAACCTTTTTCCAAACAACAAATTTTCAGATGAATCTAAATAGAAAGCTGCCATAATATTATAGTGTTGTTGTAAATGCAAAATCTTGTATCTCGTTTTTGGAAAATTTTAAAGGGGAGGTAAAAAAGTTTTATAACACTTTTCAAAATGAAACGTTTTACTTGAAATGGACATATTGTTCACAAATGATTTGTCATTGATACTGATTAGTAAAAATGTCTAAAAACCTGCAAGAATTGTCTTTTACTGGGCACACAAGATTGTACTTTGAAAATCGCAAGAATCGACATACGAGGTTTTGCATTTACACCGATGATATGCAAAATTGACATCTGTTTGAAAACTAAAATCTATTGAAGGACATGTGGAGAGGAAAAGAGTAAACGCTGGTTTATATCACCAGTTTGTTCTTTTATCTTGATGTAAAACATTATCTACTTGGAATGGTCAAAATTGTTAATTGTTTTGGAAAGACTTAATCAATATGTCTTAATTTCAGGTAAATCAGCTAAGATTTGAAATGTGTTCTTTTTTAGGTACATGAATTGCATGAATTAAACTTTGATGATATGTGACCCATCATACTAAAATGAACCTGTTATGAAGTCCATAAAACTGTATTGCAAGAAACTATCAGATGTAGCAGGCATCAAGCTAATCCGAGTCTTCTCTGATGTAAATACGCTCTTTGATATTTTGATTTTTCGCTATTTACGTATTTACATCAGAGAAGACTGGGATTAGCATCAAGCAAATGTCATCTTTTGCCTCCATTTTTCCCAAGCCTTTTCTTTATGAGATGTCAAAACCTGGCCCAGGTTTCTCAAAAAAACTTATGTATATACTCGTGAAAACATACTCATCTTCAATTGAATACCAATTAACGTTGATCATGGTATTCAATTGAAGTTCATGTGGATTTTTTGTGATTTGAGCACAGTGCTCAGATTGATTCTAAGAACATACTTAAGTTTTTTTTGAGAAACCAGGGCCAGGTATTGTTTGGGAAAGGGTTCATGCAGGTAGCAACTTCCAGGAAGAAAAGAAATATTTGTCTACATTTTTGCACGAAAAAAAAATCAGGAACAGAGAAGAAGAATGATTTCTTATAAGCTGTTGCTATGACAACAGCACAAAAGTCCCATATGCAGGCATGTTAATAATTCACCAAGTCTATCACCTCACAGCATTTGGGATGGTCTTCTAAACCCATTACCAGACAACAAAAATTTAGACTGGTCCAAATTCAAAGATGTTGCAGATGACAATTTCAAGTAAATTGAATTTTAAGATATTACAACTTTAGGGATAGAGAACATGGTTGGAAATGAAGAAATTGCTTGTCGCAATCAATTTCGTTTTTCACATTTTTCAAAGCTTTTATTTTTATAGCTCGGGTGTCAGAAAGTGTCATCATATGGTAATAAGTTCATATTTCATTTTCTGTCATAAAACTATTTCAAAATTCATTTTACAGACTACAAAATATTATGCTGAACAAAATACCAAAAATATACAAGCTCTCCTTTATCCATAATGTCTCTAATTATTATATGATATATTATAAGACTGTGGAAAAAGACTTGACAGAAAAATAGAAAATGTAAAATTGATAGGTACCATGGTTATATATATATAGTGCAGATCAGACTCCTTTTCACGTCCTATAAATGTACATTTAAACTCTAACATTGTCATCATAACTTTGCCTTTCAAATGGAGCAATCCAAAATATAACCATAATTTAAAAATGTTTGAGTTGTAAATGTTGGAGGTTAAATGAGAAAGTGCTGAACAGAATTTTCTCAAAATCCATATCCCTGTCTGGAATAAAACATATTGATGATCAGCATGGTTATTAGGGTCCAATTAGAGCTCTTGTATTCTTTATTAGCTCAAATCAGGAGAAATTGTTACTACTGATCAAATAAGCACAACATAGCTTGGGGGTTACCATCTTTTATCTAAATATTGTAGCTCGCTATTTTCACTCATGTTCCTTTCCTTTTAATAGTACTCGTAACTCACACACAAAAAAGAAAAGAACTCTCAAAGTTTCATTGTACATGTTGCATACGATCATCTGATCCACAAAAACAAATTTTAAACAAAAGAATATGCATATATAAATAACCATTTAAAGAAAATGATCCTCAGATTGTAGACATTGAAAACAAAAAAAAGTGAAAGTGAATTTAGATTTTCTCAGCGAAGTTATTATGATAAAGACAATATTTTTCTACTATAAGCGATAACAACAAAAGGCAGAAATAAAACGGGAAAGTAAATCATTGCCAGTGAATTTAGTATAAGATTATAAGTCAGCATCTTCTTCATTTGAATAGTATTTTTTGTGCTTTATTGCACACAACTGTTGTTTTCAATAACAATAACTTTGCTTTGGTATTCAGAAACTAGAATTCATAGTCCATTTATTTGGTTTTGGACAAAAGTATCAAACAGAAGTTAAACTTTCTTGGCCATTATTGAAAAAAGTACCAGTGGTTGATCTAGCCTAAAATTATAAGTGGTACCAATGCTTTCTTTAGGTAAAATATGGTAGCTAGAATTATTGCTAGTTGAATGAAAAAGAATCCGACATCAGGAGGTCTTGCATGGTACTGCTAGGTAATTAGGATTTAATTGTCTTCATTTTCTCGGGGAACATTGCTGTAACCTTTTATAGAACATTATTTCCTTGTAAGATCTGGAGGTTTGAATCGCAATTTCTTATTCATTGGAAGAATTCTTTTTACCCTCCCTCAAAATCCAATTGGAAATGTCAATAAAATTCACTCAGTGCCTCTAATTTTAGTCTTACTTTTTCTTCATAATAGTGAAATAATGATCATCATTTAACCTAAATTCTTCTTCATATCATGTATCATTTGCGGGAAATGAAGAATTATTTCTCACTAGCAATTTCTTCATTTTCCATATTCTTTTCTGAAGCCTTTATATTGTATGGCGTCATAAAGTGTTAGTATTTGGGAATGGGTTAACTTATGCAGCATAATTAGATTCTAGTCAGAGTCAGGCACCAAAAGTTATTCTTTTAATCATCATTTCACATTGAACAGGCTAGGAAAATATATTGTGGTAGTACTTAGTAAAGAAAGGACAGGAATCCATGGTTAGGCACTCCATGCAGCTGAATGTCATGACTGAGAGACTGCTGAAGCATTGTACACCATTTAACCAATCAATTTACATAAGAAGCAATTTTGCAAAGAGCTATTTTCCCGAAGTTTTCGAGAACAATTAATGTGTTTTCCTAGAAAATTGTTATAAATAATAGGTTTTCTGGATCTGTGCCGGCAATTTCAACTTGATTTATGTGAAAATAAATTTTCGCTCCATCTTTGGCAGGGTTTTTACAATGAATCAATACTTATTCTCTTCCCTGGGGCTCGTGCAAATTTTATACGCCTTGAAATAATAATCCTTTCTCGTTTTGGCATCCCACGCAAAAAAAAGCTTGGGAAAGCATTGATCCAAAGAAAAAATGCTGATACTGACTCTTTGTCTACATCAACATGCTTTTTATCAACTTCAGCAGCTTTCAAATTGGAACTCTCTAAAATTTTGCTATTTGGGAATGAGTCAAGTCGAGTCTATATAAACGTGATAATGTTGGGCATAATATTCTAGAACAAACAATATTTGACTAAGCAATGCATTCAGATGGCAGCTGAAATGGTCAGAGCATTATTGACCATCATTAACCCTTTCCCAAACGGCAAATTTTTAGGGTGATCCACTTAAAAAACTGCCACAAATGACAAAATGGATGTTATTAAAGATAGGACTTGTGTAAAATATGGCACAGAAAATATTGAGACAAAAGGAGAAACTGCTGGTTATCAACAGTTTCTTCTTTTGTCTCAATATTTTTTCCCAAGCCATTTCTATTAGGGACGCCAAAACAAGGTCTTGTTTGGGAAAGGGTTAAGGTTCTGGATTGGGATAAACACTCAAAGTAGACAAGCAAACAATTATTTTGCATGAAAATCATCGAGAAACAGTTTTCTATATCAGCCCATTCTTATTTCAATCTATGTTTTTTACAGAGCATCTCTTTGTTGAGATAGCTCAGTTGGTAAAGTTGGAGTCTAGCAATTAAGGGGTTGTCGATTCGAGCCCGGGCTAGACCAATACCCTTTCTAACATTTAGCAAGTTATTTGTCTCTCACCAATGGATGGTAAATTATACATGTATATCTGAGAATGCAGCTAGACGATCGGACCAGATATTGTGGTATAGCCCTGGTGAGAGAATGCCAGGAATCCATGTTTAGGTGTTCCAGCAACCACGTAAAAATAAATGACCAGTTGCCTTACTCCCCATTCAAACAATCTCTTTTTATCATGTCATATTCAGGGATTGTTTTGGAGAGAGTTTAACATAAAGATATAATTTGCAAGAAATGAAAGAGTCACAGAAATTGTTTCCATTTCTAAAGAGAGGGGAATAATGTAGAAGAGATCTATAACTTGATTAGGTTTCCTTTATGATTTATGTCAATGTGTTTTTAATTCAATTTCAATAAATGTCATTGTCTTCCATAAATGTATAATAAGATAACTCTTGTCTCAGTGTCCCCAATGTCTAGAACAGGGCAAAAGAATTTGGAATCAATATTTAGGTCTGAGATGTTGAAGTTGATTATCTGCTGGTAAAATGTTGGTATACTCTTGAGTAAATTATGGTCATGTCAAATTCAACAAATATCCACATCACATCCTCATCATATAAAGAAATATTCTTGCTTTTCTTAAAAAAAACCCATAACTAGATCTACTGATTGTTTTAAGTTGCAGTATTGAGGTCTTCGAAGAAAAGCTACAATTTGCTTTTCGGATGACCCTTCTACAGTTGGCGCCACATTTGGCATGTATTTTTATTTGTTCAGTGTTCAATGGCAATGAATTTTGTGCTAAAAATAGAATGGGTTAACTGTTATGTTTTGATAATCTGTCGGTGTTGTTATAAAATCTCGTAACTACGGCTTGATTCAAGCCGCAGTTACAGTGTTTTATAAAAACACCCACAAAATACTACTTGTTTGTTTGTCTGAAATTGGGTCACTGTTTACTTGATAAAATCATCCCCTATTACAATAGTCCCAGCCAAAAATGACAGTGACGTAGGCTGAGGTTTACTGCTGCAAAACCAATCAATTCGTCTGATTTGCACCGTTACAAATACGAACAGAGTTGATTGGTTGTCAAGTAGTAAACATTAACCCACGTCACTGTCATTTTCGGCCGGTATATTCTGATTTTTTTCGGGAGAAAGGGCGGAGCCTAGTAAACGGTTATTACATTGAAGATTGAGGAGAAACAGCGTTTTCAATTAGCGGTAAATCGTCAGTGTTATTGCAAATTATTGTAACTGCAGCTTGAATCAAGCTGTATTTACGAGGTTTTTTAATAACACGTTTTACAATCGCACAGTCTTTCAATTTCGAAATGTTTTCATGCTCGTGCCGCACGTTTTTCCCTTATGTTAACCAAGGCATCGAGAAGTAAACTCGTCGAATAACCTTTTGGCTTAGCCACACCCTTTCAGGTGAATAAAAACGCAATATAATATTGTACATTTGAACAAAACATAAACATGTGCCATACGATGTTGCGCCAACTGTAGCAATCTTATTTAAACAAGATCTTAATAAACATTGATATAGGATTGGATGGGCATCAGAGTAAGAGGTGATCTGCAATGACCCCGGGAAAACCAATATCAGTTATTTTAATCCATCAAATTAAATCTTTTGTTGTATGGCGCTCTGCAAGCACCGCACAATATGGTATGGTATTGGAGCTTTATCACTGGGGGTGTAAATTGTACAGGGACATGGAGTAACGAACAGTTCCGTGACTGTTCATTACTACATTTTGGCCGACTTCGATTGGCGATATTTCGGGCTATAGAGTGGCTGTTCCGTCTTTTTTATTCAACATTATCTCAACACTGTTTGATTTCTATGTTTTCATTCGGGCTAAATGCGTCGATTTCTTGACCACAAGAGTTCGTCATGTTACCGGTTGAAGACATGGGATATCTCAAACATGTAAGTGTAGGGGGTTTCTCAAAATGAAACGTCGATGGAAAACAACTCAAATATCCTTACTGCGTAAAAATGTTTTGGGCTAAGTTGATTTCCGACCTGATCGATAGGATACATTTTGGGCAATCAATTTGGCGCCGTACCACTATTTCCTCTTGTTGTATATGGTTTTCAATGATAAACACTGTGCACACACATGGATTTGCACTAAAGTGGGATGTGATCATGAGGAAGTTTTTAGCTTTATATAATTGCTTTTAGAATCTTGTTAGTGTTAATTAAATAGGTCATAAATAAAAGGTTATTGAAGATGACCCCTAACTGGTGTCTGTCAGATGTTTCTTCAAAGAATTCAACCAGATTTTTAGGGGGCAGTTATCAATACTTTTCATCGAAAACCTCGTAAATGCAGCTTGTTTTAAAATGCAGTAACGATGTTTTAGTTGAAAAGCAGTGATAATTATGTGAATGTGTAGTTTTGTTTGTGACTGGGTCTTTAAACTGAAGAAAGTATAATTTCACATTCAACCAGTTCGGCCCCTTTTAAAGAAATGGATTAAATGGACAATTAATTATTTTTCTCTTCTATTTCAGATTGAATGCTTCACAGGTCATATGCTGGTTAGTTTAAGTTGTTTAATGCTAACTTTTTGTATTACGATACATATAATTTTCAGAATTTTTGGAACCCATTCCTAGTGCTGAGACATTGGAAGTTTATTTTCTTCATCTATAAAGAGTCTACTATTAGTTAAAATTGGAACAGTCTAATATTTAGTTGTATGAGATATATTATGCAAGGATGTAGATGTATTATTCTTGTTCAGACCACACGCCAGAGAGACAGATACAATGTCAGGGAGTACCATGTGACTATGATGCTGTTTGTGAGGTCATCGATGACATCGCTCGATGTGTGTGTCCTACATGTGAAAATATCTACGACCCTGTGAGTAATTTCTTGATTGCTACATTTTTACTGGCTAATTGTATTAGTATTATCCAATTCTCAGTATGTGTTTGCTAATTACGGATGTTGTTTAAGAGTTAAACGCTAAACCCAACACCAATATTCTTCACATTTACATTTATTGAAGACTTAGTCCATTCGACGCTGCTATATGGCCTATATGACAACCTTGCAATGTCGAGTACAATGAAGTTTTATTTTTTCTTTGCATTGTATAGGTGCCTAGAGCAGATCTAGCTTTGTTGCCAGAATGGCAACCTTGGGGAACTCCCACAATCCGCAAAAATCCAAGATGGCCGCCAAACCCAACTGGAAAATTCAACATTTCTCAAATTGTCCAAAACTGACGCGAAAAATGTGTAAATAGGGGTTCTTCGGTACGCTGAATAAAAATCTGATGATAAATATCGCATTTGGATATCAGAAATATGCCAAATAGAGATGGCCGCTGGAAGCCATCCTTAAAATTACAGTTTTATTATATTTTTGTCAAATTGTCCTAAATTGACGCAAACAATGTGTTACAAGAGATTCTTTGGTATGCTGAATCCGCATCTGATGATTAATATCGTATTTGGATATCAGAAATGTACTAAATTAGAGATGGCCACTGGAAGCCACCCTGAAAATTACAATTTTATGATATTGTTTTAGATGGTCCACATAAGACATTTTATGGCATACTTCGTGAGTCAAGATAAAAATAGGTTTTCGTTTCACATTGGATTAAGCTGATGTATACCAAATTCCGACATGGCCACCAGAAGCTATATTAATAATTACTATTTGTTGAAATACTGATACAAATACATCCAAAATCATAAATTGTATGCCTATTCTATTCTCTGTGTTTACTTCTAACACTTTGTAGTCTTCCTGTGGATGTTATAATATAGATCTCTTTGATAAATTCTAAAATGGCCACCAGATCCCATTTTGAAATTGATTCGGTCTTATATGTAAAAATTTGGTGCAAAGAATGACTGTAGAACTTTTGCTCTACATTTTCAATTGCAATGATCGACGCTTGCCATATTCGATGATTTTAGAAGCCGTTGTAGCAGACAATCGTCATCGAAAGAACAAGTAGACATATGTCATGATCTATTCTCTATCACAGGAAAATTTAGCGATTTTTGTGATGTCTATTCCATATTAAAGACAAAGGTCCCAAGTTGTTTAATCCAGAAAATCATATACATCCTCGCAAAACACATGTTACGTCGCCAATATTAAAGATACATTGTAATTACACAAAATCTTCTTTAATCAACTCCTTACATATTTATTTAGCGAAAAATCCGGTGGTCTGTACGGGTAACGATCAGAGTTTTTTCGTGACGGAGGCCAGTTTCTCGACAAAAGGTTTGAAAAAACGCATGTAACATTTGACAGCAAATCGCCATTCCATCAAGGTTTACTTGATAGAGTATGTTAAAATTGTTGGAAATTATAACTTATGATAGTTTAAGCATTATTAGTCCCCTACCGGTGTTCACACCGGAGGGGACTATAGGTTTGCCCTCCGTCTGTCTGTCCGTCCGTCCGTCCGTCCGTCTGTCCGCTCAAATCTGGATCCCGCGATAACTTAATAACTAAGCAAGCGTTTTTGATGAAAGTTGGTATATGACTAGATGGCAATGTGTAGATTATGCACATCATTTTATTTTTGTTTTTCGACTTAAATTGAGGTTGCTATGGTTACAGAAATAGTGAAAATATGGCCAAAAATGGGATCCTGCGATAAAATAATAACTAAGCAAGCTAGTTTGATGAGACTTGGTATATGACTATATGGCAATGTGTAGATTATACACATCATTTTATTTTTGTTTTTAGCTCCACTGGCCGAACTGGCCGAAGGCCAGCGGGCTATTGTCATGGCGTTGTGTCCGTCGTGCGTGCGTGCGTGCGTCCGTCCGTCCGTTAACTTTTTAGCTCACCTGAGCAGCATGCTCAAGGTGAGCTTTTGTGATCACCCTGTGTCCGGCGTGCGTCGTGCGTCGTGCGTCGTGCATCGTTCGTCGTCAACAATTGCTTTAAACATCTTCTCCTCCTCAACCACTGGGCCAATTCTTTCCAAACTTGGCAGAAATGTTCCTTGGGTGACCCTTTTCAAAACTTGTTCGTGAATTTTTGATTCGTCAAAAATTGTGGGCGTGGCAGGGCGGGGCTTATCAGACTTAAAGAAATCATTTGGAAATTCTTCAAAAATCTTCTCCTCCTCAACCACTAGGCCAATTCTTTCCAAACTTGGCAGAAATGTTCCTTGGGTGACCCTTTTCAAAACTTGTTCATGAATTTTTGATTCGTCAAAAATTGTGGGCGTGGCAGGGCGGGGCTTATCAGACTTAAAGAAATCATTTGGAAATTCTTCAAAAATCTTCTCCTCCTCAACCACTGGGCCAATTCTTTCCAAACTTGGCAGAAATGTTCCTTGGGTGACCCTTTTCAAAACTTGTTCATGAATTTTTGATTCGTCAAAAATTGTGGGCGTGGCAGGGCGGGGCTTATCAGACTTAAAGAAATAATTTGGAAATTCTTCAAAAATCTTCTCCTCCTCAACCACTGGGCCAATTCTTTCAAAACTTGGCAGAAATGTTTCTTTAATGACCCTTTTTAAAACTTGTTCGTGAATTTTTGATTCGTCAAAAATTATGGGCGTGGCAGGGCGGGGCTTATCAGACTTAAAGAAATCATTAGGGAATTCTTCAAAAATCTTCTCCTCCTCAACCACTAAGCCAATTCTTTCCAAAAATGGCAGAAATGTTCCTTTAGTGACCCTTTTCAAAACTTGTTCGTGAATTTTTGATTCGTCAAAAATTGTGGGCGTGGCAGGGCGGGGCTTATCGGACTTAGAGAAATCATGTGAAAAATCTGTAAAAATCAATTATCAGGCCAATTTGAATCAAGCTTGGCAGAAATGTCCCTTGAGTGACTGTTTTCAACACATGCTCATGAATTTTTGATTGGATGAAAATTTTGGGCAGGCCAGGGCGTGGCTTATCAGACTTCGAGAAATCGTAAGATAATTATTCAAAAATCTTCTTCTCCGCAACCATTGAGCTAATTCTTACCAAACTTGAAAGGAATGTTCCTTGGTTGACCCTTTTCAAAACTTGTTCGTGAATTTTTGATTTGTCAAAAATTGTGGGCGTGGCAGGGCGGGGCTTATCAGACTAAAAGAAATCTTTAGGTAATTCTTCAAAAATCTTCTCCTCCTCAACCGCTTGGCCAATTCTTTCCCAACCTGACAGAAATGTTTATTGCGTGACCCTTTTCAAAATTTGTTCGTGAATTTTTGATTCGTCAAAAATTGTGGGTGTGGCAGGGCGGGGCTTATCGGACTTAGAGAAATCAAGTGAAAAATCTTTAAAAATCAATTATCAGGCCAATTTGAACCAAGCTTGGCAGAAATGTCCCTTGAGTGACTGTTTTCAACACATGCTCATGAATTTTTGATTCGTCAAAAATTGTGGGCGTGGCATATCAGACTTCGAGAAATCGAAAGATAATTATTCTAAAATCTTCTCCTTCTTAACCACTGGGCTAATTATTACCAAACTTGAAAGGAATGTTCCTTGGGTGACCCTTTTCAAAACTTGTTCATGAATTTTTGATTTGTCAAAAATTGTGGGCGTGGCAGGGCGGGGCTTATCGGACGAGGAGAAATCATGTGAAAAATCTTTAAAAATCAATTATTCGGATAATTTGAACCAAACATAGCAGGAATGTCCCTTGAGAGACTGTATTCAACACATGTTCATGAATTTTTGATTAGGTGAAAAACATCGGCTTACAGGGTGGGGCTTACCAGACTTCAAGAGATCATTAGATAATTCTTCCAAAATCTTCTTCTCCTTAACCATCAGGCAATTCGTTACCAAACTTGGCAGAAATGATCATTGGGTGACTCTTTACAATATCTGTTCGAGAATTTTTTATTCATAAAAAAATGTGGTCTTTGCGGGGCAGGGCTTATTGGACTTAACAAATTCATGAGAAAATTCTTAAAAAAGAAATAATTGGGCTAAGTTGAACCAAACCTTACAGGAATGTACCTTGAGTGACTGTCTCCAATACATGGTTGACAATTTTTGATTAATTGAAAAAATGTGGGCATGGCAGGGTGGGGGCTTGTTGATTTTAAAATGAGTTATGTCCTTTTGTTGAAAATTGGTATTTTTCGCAACATTTACATGTGTCGTTTGGTCTGTTGACTCAGGTGAGCGATATCAGTGCCTTTCAGGCACTCTTGTTCTTTAAACATCTTCTCCTCTTATACCAGTGGGCCAATTTTGACCAAACTTGGCAGGAATGTTCCTTAGGTGACCCTTTTCAAAACTTGTTCGCGAATTTTTGATTCGTCAAAAAATGTGGGCGTGGCAGGGCGGGGGCTTATCAGACTTAGAGAAATCATAAGAAAATTCTTTAAAAATCAACCATTGGGCCAATTTGAACCAAACCTGGCAGGAATGTGCCTTGAGTCATTCTTTTCAAAATTTGTTTACAAATTTTTACATTTGTCAAAAAATGTGGCCGTGGCAGGGAGAAAGGGGCTTATCAGACTTAAAGAAATCATAAGAAAATTCTTTAAAAATCAACCATTGGGCCAATTTGAGCCAAACCTGGCAGGAATGTGCCTTGAGTCATTCTCTTCCAAATTTGTTCACAAATTTTTACATTTGTCAAAAAAATGTGGCCGTGGCGGAGAGAAAGGGGCTTATCAGACTTAAAGAAATCTTAAGAAAATTCTTTAAAAATCAACCATAGGGCCAATTTGAACCAGACTTTGCAGGAATGTTCTTTGAGTCTCTCTTTTCAAAATTTGTTCACAATTTTTTACATTTGTCAAAAAATGTGGCCGTGGCAGGGAGGAAGGAGCTTATCAGACTTAAAGAAATCATACGAAAATTCTTAAAAAATCAACCAGTGTGCCCAATTGAACCAAACTTTGCAGGAATGTGTCTTTAGAGTTCTATTTAAAATTTGTTTACAAATTTTTATATTTGTCAAAAAAATGTCGCCGTTGCAGGGAGAAAGGGGCTTATCAGACTTAGAGAAATCATAAGAAAATTCTTTAACAAGAGCTGTCACTGTAAGATGACAATGCCCCCTACACCGCTTTGATTTTAAATTATGGCCAATCTATGTTCAAGGTCAAGGTCATCCAGGGGTCAAGGTCACCAAAGTATGTGCCTACAGAAAGGTAATGTACCGAGGAATGTTGTGGTAAAGTATGAAGCGAATGTGTTAAGTAATAAGGAAGTTATGGCCAATGTTAATGTTTTTGGATGGAATGACGGACAGACGGACGGACAGACAGATGGACAGACGGACAGACGGACAAGTCAAATTTATGATGCCTCCCTATCGGGGGCATAAAAATCAACCATAAGGCCAATTTGAACCAGACATTGCAAGAATGTTCTTTGAGTCTCTCTTCAAAATTTATTCTCAAATATCAAGATTTGGCTGCCGCTGTGTAAGGCTTACAAGAAATCATGGGATAATTCTTCCACTTTAACCAGTGGAGCGATTCAGGCCCTCCTGGGCCTCTTGTTAGACTAACTTTATTCAAGTCATTTGAATTATATTTCTGAAATTTTGGGCATAACATTTCATATGTTTGACAATTATTTTGATGACTTGTTCATCTTAATCTATTATTGATTACCATATTGAGTCAATGTGAAGCCGGTAGGGGACTTTATGTGTTGCATACAACACCAGATACTTGTTAAATAATGTGTTAAACGTCAAATGATTTTATATTGCATTTGCAATAAAATGAGGAATAAAATTCCGATTTCCTTTACTTTTCAATGCGTTTATATTTGGGTATAGATAAGAATAGATGAATAAATGCTGCATATGTCTTTCGATGTTTAAAAAAAGTTGACATATCATCGACGAACAGGAGATTGACAAAGACAAGAAAGTAAACGTGTATTGGAGAACAACTCTGAAAATGGCAAACAATATGTATGTCTGGGTCATAAAAGACCCCACCTGGTATTGTCCAGCAAGATTAACCCGGGACATCTGCATATGTAATGACCCCACTTCGGCTTTGTTTTGTTAAGACGCTCAACTAACGGACTTTACGCACGAAAATTAAGTTGTCCCGGGTTAACCTTGTTGGACAATAGCTTGTGGGTCAAAGCAAAGATCTGCAAAAAGACAGGGTTGGTCAGTCTGTTACTACCGTACAAGGTAGACATTGACGATGTACTGTTTACATGAGCTTTTGGTAAAAAATATTGAAACAATAAAGAATAATTAATAGGTAGGTCATAATTTACAATTATAAAACAGCTTTAATAAGATACCATAATTACATTGATAATTGTGAAGATATATGCCAATATTTCCCTACATTCAATTACCAACATCAATTGCATAAATGTTTTGTTAAAAAGATCATTTAGATTCATTTTAACTGTACCTGAATACCCTATATACATGTGACAGCTTCTTAATTTTGACTTATAAAGAAAAGTAAAGGAATGGCAAACTGGATGATTTTATGAAATGTTACAATCGAACAAGCATGCATTTTTGAACAACCACTGACACCTGATTACTTGATAAAGATCGAGCCTTATAAAATGGGCTCATACTATTTATTAGAATTTTTCTGAATTATAACCGTTCAACAATTTCTCAAATGCATTGTCGTTTGTTTCCAGTATTCAATTAACAAATTATTAGTGTGTGGTTTTATTTTTCAGTTTTTTTTTATTCATAGCATATTAAAGGGGCTCATTCTATGTTTTTATGCTTCCGAACTGTTCGGGAACTCATATTTGTGCATGGAAAAACAATTAGCAATGGATGAAAACCCCAATCTCGGCGAAAAAACATTTTTCCTTTGCTATAGATCAATCCTTTACAAGCGTGTTTACACATTCTATTTTTACTTCAAAACAAGACAAGGTCAAGGTCAACGAGACACACCTCCGCGATATTAACACACCGTACAACCGGCTGTGTGGATGACTGTGGTGACCTTATTTGCGAGGAATACGTGAAAAGGTTTATTTTGTACAAGCACTGAACATTTATATGCATTTTTATCAACTATAGAATACCAAAGACCCTTTCGTTTATTTATAAAAGTAAATTTATTTGACCTACCATGCACATGACATCAGATGCCGAATCTGTCTTCGCTGACTTTCTACGCAGCCGGTTGTACGGTGTGTTAAATCTCGCTGAGCACATATGACGTATCTCTGACGTAATTGATTTTTTAAGTTTGGGCATATGTAGCCGTTACAAAACAAAAACAAGGACGACCAGCATGTTATTAATTGACTTGGATTTTAATACTTAATAAAGCTCGACAATTGGTAACAATGGACATAAATGATCTACCCCTTCAGGTTGGTAATTTCATACGTTATTTCTGGTTTGTAATTATTGTGCCATTTGCATTTTTGACAGCCTAGCTCGTCCCCCTTTAAATGTCCTATAATCTATAAACTGGAGAGAAATCAAACTATAATTTCATTATGATTATAAGTCGATATTTTCAATTTTTATTTTGAAATATTTAGTCTTCTAACAGCCGTTAAGTTTTTTTTTAAATATCTCTTTAGATAAGAAGGATCTAGCACACTCATGCAAAATGTACCAACATTCATTGCACATACTAAGTAACTAGTGACAAAATAGCAGGATACTGTTGAGATTTATTATGCAATTTAAAATGGAACTGCATGTAGATATGACTCATCCATACAGACACAAGTATGCTTATTAAGTTTCTTGTACTTATTCCATGCTACTGACCAATCAAACGGTATCTACATATAGAAACAATTGATTATTGTCATAATACCTTTTTAGAGTTTAGTACACCAATGTTAGTCAGAAAGCCTTTGGGTCCGGGCTCCCTCTCGCATTTGTTAAAAAAAAGGCTTATCAAAGTGATTTTTGAGGAATCTCTCATTCGCCAATGCAGTCGGGTTCCCTCTGGAAACCCTCTGCCCTTATAGTCCGTCTGATGAAATCAAATAAGGGGGCTATTTAAGGAGTTCGCTGCACCCCCCTAGGTACCAAGGTTGTTATATACCATTTTAAAGCTTGAAATATGCTGGATACGATGCACGATGTTGTCAAGTTGTAAACCTGTGCAGCTCCCGTGTAAACTCACAAATGTGTGTGTGGGGTAAGACAACACATAAATTATTTGAAATGCATTTGTCAAATTGAAATCGTCTTTAACCCAATAACTTAGGAATGTACTCATTCCAATTCATAAAACCACAATCAAATAAACCAGAAGCGATATACAAAAGACCTTTCAATCAATTTTACGCAGAAATAATGCTCATATATCTCGTCAATTTGCATATGATGGGTGGGGTAATTTATGCACAGTAAAATACTTAGCCACACAAACAAATATTCACATTATTGTTCCATGAAACGTTTACACAACCGTTTTTAGATTGAATACAACTTATTCCGGTCTTGGTAAAACATCTCTACCAAATATTTCAACAGATTTAAACAAGACACAGTTCTAGGCTTCTCTTGAAAATGACCCCTCTTTCCCTGTTTCTTACAACATAGTCCGTCTAATTCTTTGAAATAAGAGTTTTTTTAAGGACATCGTTTCACCCCTAAGCATCGATGTACCAATGTTGTTATATACCATTTTAAAGCTTGAAATGTGCTGAATACGATGTACGATGTTGTCAAGTTGTAAACCTATGCGGGTCCTGTGTAAACACACAAATATATGGATGGGGTAAGATAACATATAAATTACTTGTAATACAATTTTCAAATAGAAATCGTCTAAAACCCAATCACGTAGTAATGTACTCATTCGAATTCATCAAATTACTCTGAAGTAAACCAGAAGAGATACACAAAACACATTTCAATCAATTATACGCAGAAATAATGCTCAGATATCTCGTCAATTTGTATGTGGTGGATGAGGTGTTTTATTAACAGTAATATACTTAGCCACACAAACAAACATTCGCATTCATGTTCTTTGAAACGTCTGTATAACCGTTTAGAGATGAAATACAACTTATTTGGAATTTAGTAAAACACCTTCACTCTATATCTTTACACATACATTCAAGACACAGTTCTAGACTACACTTGAAAATGCCCCCCCCCCCCCCCCCTATATCCTACAACATAGTCCATTAGATGAAATCACACAAGGGGTTATTGAAGGAGTTGCTGCATCCGACCCGGTACCAATGCTGTTATATATCATTTTAAAGCTTGAAATGTGCTTGATACGATGCACGATGCTGTCATGTTGCAGGTCCCGTGTAAACACACAAATATGTGGGTGGGGTAAGAAATGCATTTGTCAAATATAAATCGTCTTAGACCCACTCTTTTTGAAGGTTCTTAATCGAATGCATGCTGTTATGATTAAAATAACCAGAAGTGACATAGAAAATACATTTAAATTGATTATACGCAGTTTATACGCAGAAATAATTCCAGGTAGTTGGTCAATTTGCATATTGTTTGCTAGATTATTGTTATACACAGTAGAAAATACTAGCCACACGTTTGTACAGCCGTTTAGATTAAATAATTAAATAAATATTAAATAGATTAAATACAACTTATTTGGACATTGGTACAGGTGCAACATCTTTACCCAATTTGATAGATATAAGATATAAACAAAACATAGTTCTAGGCTGCTCTCAAATGTCCCTTCTTTCCCTGTAGCTTACAATAATCTCTGCTTTAACCATTCATAGTCAGATAGTAAAACTTAATTTCTATGGATCACAATCCTTTCAAGAGCATCCACTGAAAATATTTTAGCATTCTTTGATATAATAGATATTATATTGATTGGTGAATCCAAAAGATTTCACTGTGACATCACTGGACAACACACTAATAATATGATAGCCTTCAAGATGGCGGCCAACAGTAGATATACACACGGAATAGATACATAGAACATTCATTTTGATTCTGACTTGATCTGGAAAATGAATACAAATAATTTTGAGGACAGTAAAGATTCACACAAAGATGAATATTTTAACTTTAAATAATGTTAATAAGAGGGGCGTAATTAATTTCTGAATTGCCCCTTGGGAGTAAAACACCTTCATGGGCTTAGCAAAAATCTCTTTTGGAAAATCGTTTTGTTAAGTTCATGTTTCCACTCTCTCAAATTATTCTGTAAATTTCTTGATCTTTATCTATCTTTTATAAATTTACTAAAAAGGGGGCACAATTCAGCTATTGTGATCAAATGGGTCTTCTATGCTCTTATCGAGGATGTTGCAGTTTAACTCTTTTAAGTTTTGCACTTTCAAATAAATCAGACCATTATATCAAGAGTTTACTGTCCTCGAAAAATTTCTAAGATGCTTTTGTTTTACCAAATCTCGGATACCTACACATGCTACAATGTGTTTAACTTCTATTACAAAATCTTAAAATTCAATTGGTGATACAGCTGACCGAATGCAGTTATTTCATTGATTCTCTCGTCACTTATTTAGGGAAGATTAAACCAAAACGGTCCTTAAAAGAGAGCTCTTATCTGATTGTACGGATCGATGTAAAGTTTCGGATGCTGTTTTCGTCTGTTAAAACAAAAGATTAGTGGCTATTTTCTATAGGGGACGAAATGGTGTGGGTTAGCTGGGTCTTCGATGATGGTTTTGACCAATCTTTAACAAAGTTGGCTAGACGGTGTTGATCATACGACCTAGGGCATATACGAGTAAGGGACGTTTTGTTATATTGTAACTCCATGTAAGCATACACCGCCATTGTGGTCTCTCGTCATTAATTTGTATGATATAATGTGTGATGTATATCAAAACTTCATTTGATTTGGAATTCTGAAGGACGGGAATTCAACACTATAAAAATGCAAAACTTGATAACACTAGGTTACTTTTTTGTCACAAAATTGAGGATGATTAGGGCATTGCTCATAGATTTTAATTCCATTGGGTTTTTTTTATATATGTATAGTTTGTCTTTGTTTTTCTTCATTTCTAAACTTATTATGGTATTCTATGTCTATTGCAATTATATATCTTAAGTTGTTTTCTCCATTTATCCATCTGAAACAATTACATTATACTTTTGGCTCCTCTTTTTAATTTGGTCATTAACATTTTGCTACATCAATCTTGTGTACCACAACTAGTTTGACCTATTTTTAACGACATAATTGTTACAAACCTTTATTATTTGATGCAAGATCTTTATAATAAAAGTCTTCTTTTTAAGCTTTCCATGGACATTCACACTGAATTCCAGTGATGCTAATAATTATGTCTCGTCGAAATTAGGATTCACAATTTTAGAAAAAACTGGCTTTAACAAGTATCATAGTGACAGCAGTAGTTTTAGTTGAAAAGTTTTTAAGGTTAATTGATCAGATTATATAGAATAATATACTTTTATAATTCCCCATCTTATGGTGAAAAGTGTACCTATCATAGAAATATTATAATGATTATATTGTAACAGTTATTTTATAACGCAATGGCTTTCGTAATAATTTCGTTAAGCCATGCGTTCAAAATATAGTTTTGTAAACTAATAACCATCACATTTCATCTGTTCCATCGAATTTGGATTACTACTTTGGATATATTTTGTTCTGGAAGTTTAGGTCCGAATCGGATAAATAAATCCCAATACATCTCCCACTCAATTAATGAATATATCGTTTGCTCATTAACGACAATGTATAAATTCTTATGATATATACAACCTCGATAAGCATTGTAATATCCATATTATCTAAGACGTATTCTCATTTTGTGCCATTAGTTACCAGTCTCGAATTGACTTCGTTTGAATTAGCAAAACTGACGTTTCAGACTTCATTTTACCACACAATTTACAAATATAAACAAATTCTAAAAACATGTTACAATTAGTTAAATAGCTATAAAGTGACTGAGGCCTATGGTTACCATAAGCACTACAGCCATCACGATTATAAGCTGTCATTGTGCGATTATGTACACCGATAGTACATCTTTGGTGTGATCACCACAAAAAGAATCTCTGTAATAGTTTTTTCTGGTCACAATGTAATCGTTATTAGATTGAGACTGATAACTCAAATTCTTGAGTGAACAGTCCCAATAAGCACCCATACTTCCCACAGTTTTGATGAATTTTCTTAAACAAAAAGTATTTACAAGTGCATCTTACATACCTACAGTCTAATTTGAAGCTTTAAAAATTGTTTTAGTTCCCCCAATCTAGGATAAAACGTCGCTATTTTTTCCAATTCCACTGGCCCAGAGCCCAAACACAAAATGTAGCAAGACTCTGGGTCCTGACATCACTTTCTGTTTCATAAGAATTTAGTTAAGTTATTTTTTTAAATTCTTAAGGTAGAATCCTGAAGAAAGTTGAGTCCACTTTCAAAAAATTATGGATCCGTCATTGCCATTTTCTTGGTGAAATCGATTGGAATGTGTTTTGTATATCACTTCCGGTTACTGTAAACCAGGAAATTATTTCGCGCTTTTTAAGTTAGCGTCTTTCGCGGGTGGATGTGATCCGCGAACTTGAAACGCCGCGAATAGACTACTTTCAATAAAACGCGAACTTTAATCGCTTTGATAGTTTTTGTTTCGGGAAAACCTATGGGGAGATGTTTTATTTACACATATACGTATTTGTTACTATGTAAACAAGGGGAATAGCTTTTTTCATAACAGGATGTAATTTAAAAAATTCTTTATTTCAGACTACTTCCGTTTTTATCAAAAAATTCATAGATATTGAGACATATTGAAAAACATGACATTGAAAGATAAACAAACTTATTCAACTAGATATACCTGCCTGGAATTGAGAAAAGGGGTCGTTTGGCATTCAAATGCCGAGTATGATAGCAAACGTCGATTGACGTTTAAAACCTCGTAATTGTAGTTTGAAATTAGCCACAGCTACGAGGTTTGAATCGTCCTTCGATGATATTGAATAAAACTGTCATTATTGCTTCTCGACGCTATAGGTAAATAGGTGTGAAGTTAATGTAACGCTCAAATTCTATGCATTGTGTTACAAACTGTAATCCAGTATACTATAAAGTGTGAAATAAAACAATAGGTCGATTGAAACTTACTTCGACCAAACTGTCAATGGCGACTAAAATATTGTAAATACAGTCATAATTCAATATGGAATTATCCGATTCTCCGATTCCCCATATTATTCAACATATCAATATTTCAATTGCCCCATAGCGTGTTTTGTTTCGCGCGATTCGCGGACAGCATTGATCCGCGAACTTAAAACGCCGCGAACAAGCCCGAGTGAATGAAAACGCGAACATTTCTTGACGCGAACTTATCCTGGTTTACAGTATTTCAATCACAATGCCATTTGAGTGAGAAAATTTCTAAAAGGTTGGGTTTAAGACAATTTATATTTGACAAATGCATTTCATTTTTTGTCTTACCACACCCACATATTTGTGTGTTTACACGGAACCTGCATAGGTTTAAAACTTGACAACATCAGACATTGTATCCAGCATATTTCAAACTTTAAAAAGGTATATTACAGCATACATCGGGTTGGGATGCAGTAAATCCTTCAATAGCCCCTCGTGTGATATCATTTAACGGACTATGTTGTAAGTTACAAGGGGGGGGGGGGGGCGGGTCAAGTGCAGTCTTAAAATGTGTTTTGTATATATCTGTTAGGATATAGGGTGACAGTATTTAACTAAGATCCAAATAAGTCGTATTTAATCTGTAAACGGTTGTACAAAGTTTTCACAGACAAATAATGCGATTATTTGTTTGTGTGGCTAAGTATATTATTGTTTATAAAACAGCCCATCCACCATAAGCAAATTGACTCGGCTTATAAACAATTGAAACGTATTCTGTATATCCAATCTGGTTTATTTGATGATAATTTTATGAATTTGAATGAGCACAATCCTAAGGTTGGGTTTAAGAAAATTATCATTTGGCAAATGTATTTCAAGTAATGTATTACCCCACCCACATATGTGTTTATTTACACGGTACCTGCACAGGCTTACAATTTGACAACATCGTGCATCGTATTTGGCATATATCAAGCTTTAAAATGGTATATAACAACCTTGGTACATCATGGTAAGGGGTGCAGATAATTCCTTAAATAGCGCCCTTAATTAATATCATCTGACGGACATTTATTGCAAGATACAGGGAAAGAGGAGGCATTTTAAAGATCGGCATGGATCTGTGTCTTGTTTATATCTGTTAAGATATTGGGTGAATATATGTTACTAAGATCCAAATTAGTTGTATTTAATCTATAAATGGTTGTACAAACATTTCACAGAACACTAGATGCGATTATTTGGGTGTGTGGCTAAGTATTTTACTGTGGTTAAATTACCACTCCCACCATATGCAAATTGACGAGATATAATATGAGCATTATTTCTGCGTATGATTGATTAAAATGTGTTTTGTATATCTCTTCTGGTTCATTAGATAGATTTGATGAATTCGAATGAGTACATTACTACGAGATTGGGTTTAAGACGATTTCTATTTGAGAATTGTATTTCAAATAATTTATATGTTATCTTACCCCACCCATATATTTGTGTGTTTACACAGGACCCTCATAGGTTTACAACTTGACAACATTGTGCATCGTATCCAGCACATTTCAAGCTTTAAAATGCTATATAACAACATTGGTACATCGATGCTTAGGGGTGAAACGATGTCCTTAAAAAGCCCACTTATTGCAAAGAATTAGACGGACTATGTTGTAAGAAACAGGGAAAGAGGGGTCATTTTCAAGAGAAGCCTAGAACTGTGTCTTGTTTAAATCTGTTAAAATTTTGGGTAGAGATGGTTTACCAAGACCTGAATAAATTGTATTCAATCTAAAAACGGTTGTGCAAACGTTTCATGGAACAATAATGTGAATATTTGTTTGTGTGGCTAAGTTTTTTACTGTGCATAAATTACCCCACCCACCATATTCAAATTGACGAGATATATGAGCATTATTTCTGCGTAAAATTGATTGAAAGGTCTTTTGTATATTGCTTCTGGTTTATTTAATTGTGGTTTTATAAATTGGAAAGAGTACATTCCTAAGTTATTGGGTTAAAGACGATTTCTATTTGACAAATGCATTTCAAATAATTTATGTGTTGTCTTACCCCACCCACATATTTGTGTGTTTACACGGGAGCTGCACAGGTTTACAACTTGACAACATCGTACATCGTATCCAGCATATTTCAAGCTTTAAAATGGTATATAACAACCTTGGTACCTAGGGGGGTGCAGCGAAATTATTTTTTACCTGGGTCATCAGACGGACTATTGGGAAAAATGTCTGGATCTTGCAAGTGGTGCATATAATAATGTTTCAGAAGCATTCATTAATACAAGTATGGCAAGAATAATCTTTAAATAAACAGTCCCATTTAAGGGATATAAAGATCTAATCACCCCCTTTAACTACTAAAGTAAGGGCATAATTGTTAAAACGATCAGCTTCAAAAGATGAATGGTGTTTTAATCATTATTATCATATTAAAACTCACAGGGAAGTTCAAATGTGAAAATGATTCATGAAATAGATATAGACAGAAGGACCATTTTATTGTGTTTTTTCTTGCCATGGATAATATCGTCGTATTTTAGTTCAATCTGAAATCTTTGGACGAACATATTGAAATTTATTGGAATGCTAAGAATGATACCGACAAAGAAATTTAATGCAACTTATGTCTACAGAATCAACTTTGTCATATTTCAACATGGCAACTGATGGCCATAATGATATAAGCAAAGTGACACACAGACATATGATATGCATTTAGTGCTAGCAAAAATAAAAAGTACCGTTACTCGCAATAAACTAGTTATTTTGTATACACAAGTTTATATTTTTCCAGGACAAAAGCTTCAAATAAATCTTACATGTACAATAATAACATACGATAACTCACTGGAAATATTTCAGTTAGCACTCTTTGAAACGAAATGTCAAGAGCATTTTGATAGAATATGTTAAAATAAACATTAAGTTTATTAAGATATTAATCTCGGTATGTTCTGCTTAAAATGAACCCCTATTTTCCCCTCTTTTTCAAGATGGCAACTAGTTTACATATTCTTTATTATACCCCCCACCTACGAAGTAGAGGGGGGTATATTGGTTTCACCATGTCTGTCTGTCTGTCAGTCCGTCCGTCCATCCGTCCGTCCATCCGTCTGTCCGTCCAGTCGTCCGTCCGTAGACTTTTTCGTTTCCGTGCTCTAACTCAAGAACGGTTTGACCTAGGATCATGAAACTTTACACAGTTGTTGCCCTTGACCCAAGGAGGTACCCTATCGTTTTTGGGTCACCAAGGTCAAAGGTCAAGGTCACAATCGGACTTTGTTTAAAATCCGTTTCCGTGCTCTAAGTCAAGAATCGGTTGACCTAGGATCATGAAACTTTACACAGTTGTTGCCCATGACCCAAGGAGGTGCCCTATTGTTTTTGGGTCACCAAGGTCAAAGGTCAAGGTCACAATCGGACTTTGTTCAAAATCCATTTCCGTGCTCTAAGTCAAGAACCGGTTGACCTAGGATCATGAAACTTTACACAGCTGTTGCCCATGACCCAAGGAGGTGCCCTATTGTTTTTGGGTCAACAAGGTCAAAGGTCAAGGTCACAATCGGACTTTGTTAAAAATCCGTTTCCGTGCTCTAAGTCAAGAATCGGTTGACCTAGGATCATGAAACTTTACACAGTTGTTGCCCATGACCCAAGGAGGTGCCCTATTGTTTTTGGGTCACCAAGGTCAAAGGTCAAAGTCACAATCGGACTGTTCAAAATCCGTTTCCGTGCTCTAAGTCAAGAACCGGTTGACCTACAGCACTTTTTCAGTGACAAGGCGCTAGTGGGGGGTATTTGTCCGCTCTGCGACAGTTCTAGTTTTTATTTCTACATTTGGGACATGTGTAGCGTCTACATTAAATATAACATTTTGCGTTCGATATAAATATAAAAGCAACAAAATGCAGAAAAATATCAAAATCTAGCCACATTTTGTACCATTATTCAAATCGAAATCATTTTAAAAATGGCATGAGGTGGCCATGTCGAAATTTAATATAGGCCTACATCAGGTTGATTCAAATGCCAGATGAAGAAATTAGATTGAACTTGGATTAATAAGTATGTCTTTTGTAGGCCATCTAAAAATATCATAAAATTGTAATTTTCAGGATGGCTTCCGGCGGCCATCTCCATTTTAGAGTATTTCCGATATCCAAATGCGATGTTTATCATCGGATTTGGATTCAGCGTACCGAAGAACCCCTATTTATACATTTTTCGCGTCAATTTCGGACAATTTGAGAAAAAGTTGATTTTTCCAGTTGCGTTTGGCGGCCATCTTGGATTTTTGCGGATTGTGGGAGTTCCCCAAGGTTGCCATTCTGGCAACAAAGCTAGATCTGCTCTAGAGCACCTATACAATGGAAAGAAAAAATAAAACTTCATTGTACTCGACATTGCAAGGTTCCGAAAATTTCGAATGGACTAACTCCAGCTACCTGTGAAGTACAAGGACATAAGAGTACACATAAGTGTAGAAGTAAAACACAACTATAATAACAAATGTAAACACATTTTTTGTGACAGCTTCACAGAAATAACTGTTTAGATATCTGTATGCCAGAAGATAATTGCATGTGCTGTCAAATTTAATTTCCATATTATTCAATTAGACTTTGTTAGGTTAAACTCTTTTTATTTCTTAAATGTCTTATTGAAACAAGAACTTGTCGTGGAACCAGTTGGACGTCATGGACAACAACAACAAGTGATGATGATGATGATAAATTTTAATATACGTGAGATAGCATTCCTAGTAACTAACTCTTAACAACCCATCTCATACACTTTCTAGCCACCATTTATATCCAATGGTAATTGCGTTGAATATACCTTATAGAGATAAAATCATAAAACCATCAATCATGCTTAGTAAGCGAAGGTCACATGTTTAAGGTACGTATATCCATATATGGAATTCAAGGCGAGACTACATTAAATTTTAGACGTACATGTATCTAGTATCACTACAAACTGCTTACAGGAAATTAAACAAAAAGTTTGTTGCCATCATCTGTTTCATTTTAAACCATATGAAAAAGGTATTTTCTAAGCAAATCTGGTTTACATGAATATTTCACGGAAATTCACTATTTGGTTTTTGCTGCAGGTTTGTGGTACTAATGGTATCAGCTACCAGAATGATTGTGAAATGAAGAAGGAGAACTGTAACTACCAAAAGAATATCAGGGTAGAGCATAGAGGACTTTGTAGTATGTATTGTCAATCAAAATGGCTCAGGTCCTGAAAGTTCAAATAATTATCACAGAAGTAGATCTATTGTAATTGGATCAAGTGTTTAACAAAAATTGTGGAAATTTTTACATTTATTAGTACTTTACCTCTGAAATTGAAGCTTTTACATGTTGGAAAACAATGTTGAACATTTTTGTCAAATGTGACTTGACTTCTTTGAATTGTTGTAAGACAATGGTTGTAAGCCAATGGAAAACCTAGCTCTTTTAAAGTTATTCTAGCACTAGTTAAATGATATTAGGTATTTTTGGTGCCATAATTTTCAGTGTCTGTCTTTATATTGGTCTTTCTGTCTCTATTTGTTAGTATACTTTACATATATTACAGCTAATGAGGGATGTGACAGAAATGCGTCCGTCTGTCAGTTTTATTCATACTGTGATACGTCCGGAAGTGTACCTAGATGTGTATGTCCAGCTTCCTGTGATAAAGTAAGTATCACAATTATTCTAATAACTGCTGGTCCCTCAAATCTAAACTGAAAATCTGGCTATTTCAAGCAGCTTTAGCAAAGTAGGGTGATTCTGATAAACACCCATTCCTGATATTTCGGAAACAATTTCAGTCATTAACAAAGTTCATTAATTTTCAAAAGCAGAAATAGAACCCAGAAATTCTTTGTGTCATCAAAGTAGATCTACTAAACCTCCCTCACGCTATGTATCTTAAGATATTTCTTGGGCCTAACAGAATGTTTAACAACCTCAAACCTGGATTTAACCCTTTATTAAGTAACAAATAATTTTTGTATCTGAAACTTTCAGACTGTGTCTAAGCTCTGTGGTACAGACGGAGTAACATATAACAGTGAATGTGAACTGAGAATATCCTCATGTAAAAAACAGATGAATATTTATATATCAGACTTTGGACCTTGTGGTAAGTTATAACATATTGCTGCTTTTGAACAAAAACCTCGTAACTGCAGCTTAAACCAAGCTGCAGTTACGAGGTTTTTGTTGAAAAGCGACTACATAACAGTGAATGTGAGCTCAGAATATCCTCATGTAAAAAACAGATGAATATTTATATATCAGACTTTGGACCTTGTGGTAAGTTGTAACATATTGCTGCTTTTGAACAAAAACCTTGCAACTGTAGCTTAAAACAAGCTGCAGTTACAAGGTTTTCGTTGAAAAGCGACTATATAACAGTGAATGTGAACTGAGAATATCCTCGTGTAAAAAACAGATGAATATTTATATATCAGACTTTGGACCTTGTGGTGAGTACTGTGACTGTCAATCCATATGTGGCCGGGGCCATAGCGCAGTTGGTAGCGCATCTGCCTTTCATTTGAGAGGTCCCAGGTTCGATACCTGGCTGCGGCAAATACCCTTACTGACAAAAATGTCACCCATCAAAGTTTTGATATTGTGAACCTTTGTGGGGGAGCAGCTGGATGCTCGGTAAGGGTGTTGTGGTAGCACTGGTATAAGAAACAACAGGAATCCATGGTTAGGTGCTCCAGCTGCCGTGATATGACCTTAGTAGTTGAAATCGGAGTAAAACCCCAATAAACCAAACCAATCCATATGTCTGTCAGGATTTCCACAAACCCTAATATGGGTGTTTGTTACCCTGGAGTTGAATCTTGTGTGCCCAGTTTTGGCATGCAGCCTTCCATGTTTCATATAGAGGGGGCTGTGTACAAGCATGCTGTAAAATATTGGTTTGTACTACCACATTTGAAAGTCAGTTGGAACCCAATCTTTACTTCTTCCTGTCTGTCATATAATTATGTAGATATGTCACTGTTTCATGTTCTTATTCCAAAACCATTATGGCCTAGAATGATCAACTGTAACTTTAACGCTTGTCCTGCTGAATTTAAATTTTGTTTCAAATAAACTACCAATTTAATCTTTTCCCAAATGACAAATTTTTAGGGTGGTCCAATATGATAGCTGCTGAAGAGGATAATGTGGATGTTGATAAAGATAAGATTTGTGTACAATAAAGTATAGAAAATATTGAGGTAAAAGGAGAAAGTGCTGGTCACCAGCACTTTCTTCTTTTGCCTCAATGTTTTCCCAAGCATTTTCTATTAGGGACGTCAAAACCCGGTCTTGTTTGGGAAAGGGTTAAAACAGACATTTCAAGAAGATTAGCTCATGGTTTTGCTGCAATAATTTAGAAGAAAGCAGGCAGTGTTAGGCTAAGATCAGATTGAATGTCTGTGCTGGCTAATCTTAGTCTACACTACCTGCCAAAGCTTAGGTCACAACTGTAAATTGATGTAGACAGAATGGAAAGAGTTAATAAAGAAATTGTCTATAAACCTTGAAAGTGTTTTAATATGTTTTTGTTTTCATGATCAGCCTTTCCAAAAACACTTTCTTTGCTATAAATTACACAATTATATACTTTAGAAAATTTCCTATGTCTGTATTAACTTCAAAATTGGACACGTTAATCTTGATTTTTTTTGTTTGATAAATTGCTAAATCATAAGTTTATGATTTTAATTACTCATAACAGAAGACTGCAATGGAGTAAAATGCCAACATGGAGCCGAGTGTATAAATGGTCGATGTCGCTGTCCGAAGGTCTGCCCAGCAGTTTACCAGCCAGTATGTGCTTCAAATGACAGAACCTACGACAGTGAATGTGACATGCTCAAGGACGCCTGTCGTAAAGGAATTGACCTTGAGGTCGTGGACAGTCGTGAATGTCAAGGTGACCCACTTGAAGGCGGGTCAGGAGGTAATGTTACCATGGAAATAGACATGTTTCCATGGAAACTAACACAATACCATAGTAAATGAAATTTGTTTTTATTGATGCTTTTCGTCTAAAACCTTGTAACTGCAGCTTGTTTGAAGCTGCAGTTACAAGGTTTTTGTTGAAAAGCAATTATATAAAGATCAGGACATGATATGTGACCTGACGTGCCAAAACGAACCATCTAGGAAGTATGAAATTTTTGTAATGTATTTACCGTTGCCAGTTTGTGCAGAATGCACAGACTGACTTGGGTAAAAAAACAGTGCAAGACAATTATCTGAATTCTAGAGAATCTATAGTTTTCCATTTTGGCAAAGTGATTTTGATCAGCTTCAATGTGCTGGATCCAATCTGTTTTTCATAAATTTTTGTTGCAGATTCAAAGATGACCCCTTTTAGCATAACAATTCCTTGTTTATCAATATCACTTGCCTATGTCCATCTCAGATTCATTTTCAAAATATCAGTTTTAACAATTCTGTGAATGTCTCTTTTTCATGACAATTCAAAAAATATTGCAGTTTTAATCTGTTAAATTGTATTTGAATGGAGTAATGGGTTATAGGCTATGTAACTATCATATGAGCTATAATATGGCAAAAGTGCCTTTAGAGACTTCTGACAGTAGAGATAAATTAACGTAATTATTCTTATAAGCGCCCATATTCTCATAAATATCCATCCCCCAATATTTCTGCTAAAAAGCACCTATTTTTAACACTTTTTCAGAAAAAATTAGGATGATTCTTATAAACCTTCATCCCATGATTCCAGAACAAATATTGTTAGTCATTAACAAAGACCCTTTCAAAAGCAGAGAGGTTTCCAGTCCCTAATCTGTTTCCAACAAAAGTAATTTCATCTGAAAATTGTATATTCCAGTCCTTATAACAATACTTTGCCAAATTTGACTTGGTTGACATTTTTATGCTCCCCGAAGGGAGAGCATATAGTCGCCGCTTCGTCTGTCCGTCCGTCCGTCCGTCCGTCCTGTCCGTCCGTCATTCCGTCCGTCCGTCCGTCCGTCCGTCCGTCCGTCCGAAGCAATATCTCCATAACCCTTGGGCCAAATCAAATGAAACTTACCATGTGAACTCCCTGTGACAAAATGCCGATGTACTTTTCCCCGTTTTTGGATTTGAGGCCTTGTCGTGGGAAAAGGGGACTTATGGTCAAATACAGTTTTTCTCTAATTTCTCCTAGTCTAATGGTCAGAATTTGATGAAATTTCATATTTGAGTAGCAAATCAGATGCCCTTGACAATAAAGTGCTCTCCATGGCATACATTTATTGTGACAATGCCTTATTCGGGGAGCATTGTCCGTCTCTGACGGCCCTTGTTTCCCATAAATTGACATTGTATTCGAAATTTCATACTATCCAAATACATTTGATAATAACCCTCAGCTAACTTTTCCGGTTACCATATTGTTTCTTGTAAATGCCCGGGCACTTATAAGAATGATTACGGTACTTGCAATCCGATCAAGGCCCTAAAAGTTTACTTAAAGAATCATCATTACTATGATGTACTGTAAAATAGCATCACAGATGCATCTACAGAATGATCTTGAGCTGTTTTAGTTTCAAAAGCCAGCAGGACCACTTGTCCATTGGTCAGCTCAATCCATATTTAGATGTCTGTCAATCGAATTCATCATAAATTGCATACATCTTGATGGTGTTAAGAACCTGAAGCATTTCAAAACTTTAAAAATTAAACATACACATTTATTTTCATGAGTGATTTTTTTTTTTCGTTAATTTTGTTTTCTAAAGTAAATATGAATTTAAAGACTTTATGAATTTTCCAAACAAGCTCTGGTGTGGATGGGACATTGGACAGGCTTGAGAAACATTGAGGAAAAATAAGGAAATGCTGCTAGCCAGCATTATCTCCTTTGTCTCAGTATTTTCTCAGTTAGAATTATTGTGCACATAATTATCTTGATTTTATTAACACCCATTTTGTCATCTGCAGCAGCTTTCAAAGTGGAGCAATCCAAATGTCTGCTGTTTCGGAAATTGTTTCCTATTTCAGAATTGTTGTCTAGTATATTCTATGGTTTAGCAGATAGAAAAAAATAACTTTGTTTTAGAAATAGACTGTAAAACACTTTTTTGTATTTGCATGGTTTTAATGTTTTAAAAAGATTATCCATCTTCAAAGTCTTGACAGAAGTACATCTTGCTGCTTTACAACAAACATCTTAAAACAATCACCAGGTTTTTGTGAAAAAAAGAAAATCAATTTTTGATAAGCCATTTAAAAGTAAATACTATTATACAGGTAGGCAGCATTTTGGTAAATGTATTTTATTTACAGAAATTGTCATTTTTTTAATGACTCTAGGCTTCCTTATAATAAACTGCAAAATGAGATATTTAATTGATCTGACATGTTCTCTTGTCTTGACTTTTGAGATATAATCTGTAGATATTTTGTTTATGCACCAGCCTGTTAACCACAAAAGGATTTTGTTTGGTGCTGAAGAAAATGATTTTGATGAGCCCTCATAGCTCAGTAGCTAATGTTGGTGTCCATAAATTCTTGTTTTTTTGGGGGAACCTCAGGGCTCGGCCTTTCTGACATTTATCAAAAGTCATTTGATCATTGTAGCTATTGGATATGAATCACATAATTGACGGGAGCAACTTGAGGCTCGTATTAGATATAATGGTAATACTGGTGAGAGAAATGCCAGATACCAATGATTATGTGTTTCATCCATCTGTCTAAGTATGACCATAGCAGTAACTGTTGTGTGGTGTTAAAGCTTTTTCAATCAAGTTTTCTGAGATTGTATGTTCTGCAAAAGTTTGAATTTTGCGTTTGTCAACATTCGTCTTGACAATATTTTTGAAAAGTAACAAGAGGGTTTTGTATGATACAGCTCTGGATAAATGACCTGCCACACCATTTATTGTGTGCTTAAACACAAATATAACCTTTCTGCAAACGCATAGATCTTGTAAAAATCATTGAAATATTATCTTTCTCTAAAGGGGGTTGCACATTAATATCAATATTTTTCTATGATTTCTTAGAATTAGTTGCATGCTCATCGGTTGTTTTAGAGAGAGAAAAAATCAGTGAATTTGATTAACAAATAAGACTGAGTGTGTTTAGATTGAACCTATTTCAAAAGAATGACACATTTTGACAGAAAATATAAACAGGACTGCAAGTAAGTTGAATCCTCTGCATTTTGTCATTGTCAAATTAATTTTGATTTTTTTCTCAAAAGTAGATGACTTGTATTAGATCTTTATTATTAAAGACTGGGTGGACGGACGTTTTGGCCACGGACGTTTTGGCCAGGACGTTTTGGCCAGGACGTTTTGGCCACGGACATTTTGGCCACGATATTTTACAAGGTAGGACCTTTTGGCTAAAAAAAATTCTAAGGAAAAAAGGAATTGAATCAATTAAATTTATTTCAAAGTTGTAATTTTAGACATTTAGATAATAAAATAAATTCATAAGTTCATTATGAAGAAAAAAATAAGAATAAATGGTCTCAATTATTGATATTTCATTTTAGTTTATATTTGGCCAAAAGGTCCTACCTTGAAATATATTGTGGCCAAAACGTCCGTGGCCAAAACGTCCTGGCCAAAACGTCCTGGCCAAAACGTCCGTGGCCAAAACGTCCTACATTCTAAAGACTGTCTCACCCACAGAACTTGTCCAAAGCACTGCAATATAATTTTCAATTACGGTAACTTGTGCAGTATACCACTGCTTGCCAACAAAAAATCTTGTTACTACAGTTTGTTAAAAGCTGTAGTAACAATATTTTTGCTGAAAAGTGACAATATTATGGGCTTTGTTTGTGACTGGGCCTTTAATTTTAGAGTGTATATCTTGTGAGTGTTTCACAGTTATATTTTATGTGCCACATTTTGTTGTATATATGTCACTATAGAAGGATCAGGGGAGTACATGGACTGTGATCAGATTCAGTGTAGATTCGGAGGGACCTGTGAGCTGGATGACAACAACTACCCGAAATGTATGTGTCCATCTAACTGCGATGCTGTCAGGTAAATATTGTTGCTTTTCAACAAAAACCTCGTAACTGCAGCTTAAGACAAGCTGCAGTTACGAGGTTTCTCTTGAAAAACAGCGAAATGATAATGCTACAGAGCTACAGATTAGTGGTTTGGGCATAATGGCTTTACAAAAAGCAATATTTGATTTATTGTTCATGAATTGTTCATGAAACCCTATGATGTTGGACAATTCAAATGAGTACCCACATCCTAGGCTTTTCCTAGCCTCTTGTCTGTTGCTCTGATACAATATAAATCAGAGTAATTGAAGTTTGAAAACAGGGAATTTAAAGCATTGTTCCTAGATCAGGTTTGATAAAAAGAAATTTTAAGTTAAAGTTTTGTTTACTAACTAAAATTAAAATACCTTGGGTTTTATATAGAGAATTGATTATTGCTGAATTGTCCTCTTATTAAGGAGAAATTTAATAATCATTTCTCCTTTTGCCTCACAATTTTCTGTGTTATATTGTACAGAAATCTTTTTCTTTTTAACACATAACAATTTTGTTTTCAACAGTAGCTTACCAATTTGATTCTTCAAAAACTTTAATGTTTTGGAAAGGGTTAACACCAGCCTTTTTTTAAACGGAAAAGTGTAAAGTGATTTTTAATGAAAAGTAAAAAAGATATAAGTTGTATTTAAAGTGACTTTTCACAATTATTTTTACATAAATTTTACTTTTATTCTACCTGAAAGAGCATCTTTTCTTATAAAAATTCTGAAAATTTCAAGCCATTTACGAGAAATATATATATTTGTGCTAAAATTAAACAAATTGTTGTGGACAACAGTTCAGATTTGTATAGAATTTGTCATTTCTGTCTCAACTTTAAAGGCGTATTTTTTGCTTATTAATAACAACTTCAAAAAACTGATAGCATTTCTGCGCATTAGAATAAACAAGACACCAAGACATACTTTTAAGAAATGAAATAGATGTGAAATGTCACTTTAAGGTATTGCACCCTAATGAGATTTGCACCATATCAGAATTAATTGGAAGGTGTTGTAAACATTTGGCAGTTGAACATTTCACCATTGAATGTTTAAGACATCACTGGAATAGGTTCGGATATGTAACAAAATGTCAACAACGTCTCGTGAAAAAAATCTTATGTCATGACGTGAATCTATTCAGAGGTGGACTACCTTTATCAGATATTTTACAGGTCGCCAGTCTGTGGGTCGGACGGTAAGACATACGGGAACAAATGTGAGTTGCAGCTAGAGTCCTGTAACAGACAAATGTACATAGAAGTACAGAGCTTCGAGAGTTGTGATGGTAAGGAAATTTTTGTTTTTTACCTCTATCCTGCTGTTCGTGACATTATTCTTTTTGTATCCAAAGCCTTGGCAGGCAATATAGACTGAGATCAGCCTGCATAGATGTGCAGTCTGATCTTAGCCTACACTGCCTGCTTTGTTCGTGGTTTTTGTGGATCAGAATATCTGTTGAATAGGCAATTTGTTTTAAACAAAATTAAGTCAGCATATTACAGCTTAGAAGAATGGAGAACCATGGTCGTCTGCATGAACAGACCTGACACATAGAGAGAGAGATTACGGCTGAAATATTTTATTTTCATTTCCATAGAATTTTTAGGGACATTATGTGATAGCATGTTACTACATTGTAGCAGTTTAGTCTAGCTGGATCTGCAGAGGAATATAGATGTCATAATGAAAAACTTTGAAGAATTAGTTTATCATTTTAGCTTGCTATCTTACAAACATTACTAAGATGAAAGTTTTATTGGATATTGAACAAGCTGTAGGAGATCAACATGGATCTTGATTAGACTGCACAGGTATACAGGCTGATCAAGATTCGTGTTAATCTAATATACCAGTCGCGACCCTCGAGACTGTTTGCAACCTTTTGCCGTTTGGAACGTGGTTGCAACATGATCTCGAGCATAATACAGTGACCGCCATATTGAACGTGAAAGTAGACGCGCGTAAATGAAGTCATCAAAACAAATCAATCCTTTAGGTAACGTTATAATTCAAGTGAAATATACTGTCAATAATCGGTAAATCACATCAATTATTTTATCTGGTAACATTTTGTCACATTTATGAGGATACAATCGACTTTTTAACGCTGTTTGTTTCAAATATTTTTCTGGTGTAGATTTAAATAGTTGTTTGGTCTTCTTCCGTTGTTATAGACCAGACTACCATTGTTATGCTTGCGGAGTGATATGGGCAGGATCGGCTCATGCCGGCAACTGTAATACGTTCGAGCCGATCTTGAGTAATGATAAGATCCGAGAATATTCGAATGTCTAATATACCACAAGGGTCCTTTTTTTCAGTTCATGGCTTCAAGGGTTATTGTCTCTTTTTCCACAGCTTTTTCGGAGACACTATGTGACGGCATGTTACCAGCTGTTGATCCACGATCAGGCGAGGAATACGACTGTTATAACGGAAAACTGTGTCCCGCGGGAACTTATTGTCATGAACAGTTTGGCAAATGTTGTAATGAAGGTATGTTACCTTGGTAACAGATTTATAAATTTATTTTATTTCTATAAACAAAAACTTTTCTACTCTTTGTGCAGAGCAACCAATAAGAGGGGGTTAGGACATTCTAA